>OY293415.1:34484610-35942110 GCA_958502065.1 Chrysolina americana | reverse complement strand
CATTCATTCATTCATTCATTCATTCATTCATTCATTCATTCATTCATTCATTCATTCATTCATTCATTCATTCATTCATTCATTCATTCATTCATTCATTCATTCATTCATTCATTCATTCATTCATTCATTCATTCATTCATTCATTCATTCATTCATTCATTCATTCATTCATTCATTCATTCATTCATTCATTCATTCATTCATTCATTCATTCATTCATTCATTCATTCATTCATTCATTCATTCATTCATTCATTCATTCATTTATTTATTTATTTATTTATTGTATTTTTTTAAATTTTTTGAAGTGGTCTCAAAAATAGGATTCGACTTGGCGCGATTGGCAGTGGGTCAGAAAACATTCATTTCAGTCCAATTTACAACTTTTCATGATTGAAAGTCATTGTCGGGTCGTCAGACGGGTTCGGCCAATTTTTTTATTTATTGAAGTGGTCTCAAAAATGGAATACGAGTTGGCGCGATTGGTGGTGGGTAAGAAAACATTCATCCCAGTCCAATTAACAATTTTTCATGATTGAAAGTCATTGTCGGGTCGTCAGAGGGGTTCGGTCGATTTTTATTATTCTTTGAAGTGGTGTCAAAAATAGGATATGAGGTGGCGCGATTGGTGGTGGGTAAGGAAACATTCATTTCAGTCTCATTTGAAATTTTTCGTGGTTGAAGGTCACGGTCGGGTCGTCAGAGGGGATCGGTCGATTTTTTTATTTTTTGAAGTGGTTTCAAAAAGAGGATATGAGTTGGCGCGATTGGTGGTTGGTAAGAAAACATTCATTTCAGTCCAATTCACAACTTTTCATGATTAAAAGTCATTGTCGGGTCGTCAGAGGGGTTCGGCCGATTTTTTAAATTTTTTTAAGTGGTATCAGAAATGGGATATGAGGTGGCGCGATTGGTGGTGGGTATGGAAACATTCATTTCAGTCCAATTCAAAACTTTTCGTGATTGAAAGTCATTGTCGGGTCGTCAGAGGGGCTCGGTCGATTTTTTTATTTTTTGAAGTGGTCTCAAAAATAGGATATGTGTTGGCGCGATTGGTGGTGGGTAAGAAAACATTAATTTTAGTCCAATTCACAACTTTTCATGATTGAAAGTCATTGTCAGGGTCGTCAGAGGGGCTCAGCCTTTTTTTTATATTTAGAAGTGGTCTCAAAAATAGGATTCGACTTGGCGCGATTGATTGGCGGTGGATCAGAAAACATTCATTCCAGTCCAATTTTCGACTTTTCATGATTGAAAGTCATTGTCGGGTCGTCAGAGGGGTTCGGCTAATTCTTTTATTCTTTGAAGTTATCTCTAAAATAGGATTCGACTTGGCGCGATTGGCGGTGGGTCAGAAAATATTGTTTCCAGTCAAATTTACAACTTTTCATAATTGAAAGTCATTGTCGGGTCGTCAGAGGGGTCCGGCCAATTTTTTTAAATTTTTTGATGTGGTCTCAAAAATAGGATTCGACTTGGCCCGATTGGTGGTGGGTAAGAAAACATTCATTCCAGTCCAATTCAAACCTTTTCGTGATTGAAAGTCATGGTCGGGTCCTCAGAGGGGCTTGGTCGATTTTTTATTTTTTGAAGTGGTCTCAAAAATAGGATATGAGTTGGCGCGATTGGTGGTAGGTAAGAAAACATTCATTCCATTCCAATTCACAACATTGTATTATTGAACGTCATTGTCGGATCGTCAGAGGGAATCGGACGATTTTTTTATTTTTTGAAGAAGTGTCAAAAAAAGGATTTTAGTTGGCGCGATTGGTGGTCGGAAAACATTCATTCCAGTCCAATTTACAACTATTCATGATTGAAAGTTATTGTCGGGTCGTCAGAGGGTATCAGCCGAATTTTTGAATTTTTTGAAGTGGTCTCAATAATAGAATATGAGTTGGCGCGATTTGTGGTTGGTCAAAAAACATTTGTTTCAGTTCATTCCACTACTTTTCATAATTGAAAGTCATTGTCGCGTCCTCAGAGGGTTTCAGCAATTTTTTTTATTTTTTGAAGTGGTCTCAAGAATAGGATTCGAGTTGTCGCGGTTTGTGGTATGTCAGAATACATTTATTAAAATAAAACAATTCAACCATTTGTACCAGGCTAATTTTTGCGCAGCTAATCATCGTCAAGTATATCAAGGATATGAGGTGGCGCGATTGGTGGTGGGTAAGGAAACATTCATTTCAGTCTAATTTGAAACTTTTCATGATTAAAAGTCATTGTCGGGTCGTCAGAGGGGTTCGGCCGATTTTTTAAATTTTTTATGTGGTCTCAAAAATAGGATATGAGTTGGCGCGATTGGTGGTGGGTCAGAAAACATTCATTTCAGTCCAATTTACAACTCTGTATGATTGAAAGTCATTGTCGGATCGTCAGAGGGGATCGGCTGATTTTTTTTATTTTTTGAAGAATTGTCAAAATAAGGATTTGAGTTGGCGCGATTGGTGGTCGGTTAACATTCATTCAGTCCAATTCACAACTTTTTATGATTGAGAGTTATTGTCGGGTCTTCAGAGGAGTTCAGCCGATTTTATGAATTTTTGGAAGTGGTCTCAAAAATAAAATATGAGTGGGCGCGATTTGTGGTTGGTCAAAAAACATTTGTTTCAGTTCATTCCACTACTTTTCATAATTGAAAGTCATTGTCGAGTCCTCAGAGGGTTTCAGCAATTTTTGTTATTTTTTGAAGTGGTCTCAAGAATAGGATTCGAGTTGTCGCGGTTTGTGGTATGTCAGAATACATTTATTTCTGTTTGAATAAAAAAAATTTATCATCCAAAGTCAATACCGGGTCGTCAGAGTATTGGGTCAGAAAATATTTATTTCTGTCCAAATAACAATTTTCTATCATCAATAGTCATTGCCGGATCGTCAGAGTGGTGCGGTCGGATATAAAATATTTTGAAGTAATCTCAAAAATAGGATTCGAGTTGACACGTGTTGTGGTGGGTCAGAATACATGAATTCCTTTCCAAATTACAACATTTCTTCATTAAAGATCCTTGCTGGGTCGTCAGACCGCAGTGGATTTATATATTTTGAAGTGATCTCAAAAATAGGATTCGAGTTGGCGCGGTTTGTGGTGGGTCAGAATACATTTATTCCTGTCCAAATAACAATTTTCCATCATCAAAGTTCATTGCCGGGTCGTCAGAGGGGTGTGGTCGGATTTACAATATTTTTAAATAATCTCAAAAATAGGATTCGATTTGGCGCGTTTTGTGGTGGGTCAGAATATATTCATTTCTTTCCAAATTACAACTTTCCTTCATCAAAGATCCTTGGTGGGTCGTCAGAGTAGTGCGGTCGGATTTTAAATATTCACGGAAATCACCTTGCCATACGTTTCCGACGGTTCCCAATGGCCGCCATACCACCGCAAAGGAGAATAATAATTTTTTTTGCTGAACGATTTGTACCAGTATTGGATTTGGATTTTGGAAAGTATTTGATAAAATGTGATCGTAACTATATTTCCCGTACGTCTAGTAGGGGGAAAAAATGCTGCCATACTTGAAAAACTTATTAATTCGACACATTTTGAAAATACATAAAATCATTTTGTACATTATGGAATCATCGTATTCCGTTCGTTTCGATGTAATTCTACCTAAAAAAAAATATTCCAGATTGTGACCATGGGGCGGACGACTGTTGGACTTAAGCCAAAATATAAAAAAAAAATTGACGATTTGTACCAGCATGGCATTTGAATTTTTGGAAATTATATGATATAATGTGACCATAATCATATTTGCCATACTTCTAGTAGAGGGAAAAAGTGGCGTTCAAGTTACTAATCTTAGAATTTTGAAAAAATATTGTACGTATTCGCCACCTCCCACAGGTATGGCATGATCACACTTCTATTTATGATCATACAGAGAACTGTTAAAAAAAGATTTAGGCTGGTACAATAGGTTTGGCAAAAAAAAAATTTACTCTCTGGAACCGTCGGGAACGTATGACAAGATGATTTCCATGAATGGCTACTTGACGATGATTAGCTGCGCAAAAATTAGCCTGGTACAAATGGTTGAATTGTTTTTTTTTAATAAATGTATTCGTGTCGGTATGGCGGGCTGTAAGTCACACCGGAGAAGTATGGCATTACGCTACCGCCTACTCCTTTTTTTATCGGCTATAGTAAAATAAAAGCATTTTTGTGGAACAAATCGTTCGACACTCGTTATTTATCCGACACGTTCGATTAATGCCCTCGCGATTGGGCCGCCGGTACCAGCGCTATGGCAATCATTTTCTTTTTTGTCATTCCGTAATTAGACCCCTGAAGAACCGCCATACTGGTACAAATGACCCAATATTTTGTGTCACCATCTCCCAGTCTATTAGAGCTTGAGTTATTCTATTACCCCTCAGTCCAATAAATTGAAAGTTCTTGTACCATCTTGACCGATCCGAGAGTAAGTAGCCATCAGAAAAAGTATAGAACGTGGTAAGTAGTGCCACATAAGAATTAAATATAGTACAATGTGAAAAGCTTGTTTTTACTGTCGACTCAGATGTTCAGTGGAGGAGAAAAAGTACCAAAATCGGCCTTTCCTAGTGAATTCTTAAGGTAATTCAATCAATAAGTCGTGCAGAATTCAAAAGTTTCAATACCCCGAATTCCACATATAGAATGATGGGAATTTAATCTCGGGATCAGAGGAGATGTCTGTATGATCATTAATTTCTCCATAAATTGTTATTATCCCCTATGCATCCTTTATGTACACTCTAGTGAAACGTAGTTAACTAATTAGCTTGTGTCAGAATCAGGAGATATTTGCCTTAGGGTCGTGAAATCAAACCACAGCTTTACTTCAAAGTATTTGTATAACCGCATACGATGCCAATCTACCCTGCTTTATTTCTGGATTCCACAGCTTGATGCTCTCAGGCGAATATGCTAACACCAAATTTCTCATCGTCAAAATGTTCTTGATTTTTCTCCACATCTTGTACGCTTGGATTATGTAGGTGAATCACATCTTACAATTAGTTTGAGGTAACTTTCCATATTAAAATGGAAAAAAGTGATTTAAGTTACGTGGTTTTGTCTTCTGATCTTGATCCTAATGAAAATTAGAGGGGATCTCAATTTCTGCTTGAGTTTTGCCCTTCTGAATCTTGAAAATCGACAATTTCCGAACCCAAATTTGGGATTGAAAATCACTCAGATTATTTAATTTTTGGCTAATTTAGATAATTTCAAAAAAACACCGTTTGACAATTCTTCTAACCACAAACATCCTTTTTCACCAACTTTCTTTCTCGAGGTGAGTTGGAATATGCTTGATGGACGACTACTCAAATTCAAATATGAGCAAATAAATCCTCCTTCATTCATATCTTCAATCGTTTAATATTTGCCTTTTTGTATCTCATTCATAACAAGATAAAAATGTTGAACTTGATACTTAGACAGGGTCGCTGATATGTATGGAAGCGATTGATTATTTCCTACAGTAAGATAGCTAGCGAAAAATATAAGAGAACAAAAGTTTAAGGGTTTTTCAAAATCCATTATATTAACGAAAAATTAAGTATACAGGATCAGTCAAAAAGTCAAGACGAAACAAAGTTGCTTTTTCTCTAACGGTACAGTTTGTATATTATTCCACATTTCAATTCTGCTCGAAATTCTGAACAAAACTGATATAGCACATAATTTCCTAAATTCAACCGTTTTCGAGATATCGAATTTTGAAAATAACTCTCTAATAAATTATTCAAAAATGTGTAGTCCATTAAGTTCATAGTCCATCAAGTTACCGTTGAAAGTTTCCAGCTCCTTAACAACGCCGCGTCGTTCTTTTGTCTAACAGTGATGATCTTGACAACACATGCCAAAAATACATTCAGTGTAAATAATTTTCGCGCAAAAATGGCACGTTTAACTGATACTGAGCGTATTGAAATTTTAATGATCATAGGATACGGTAATAGAAGATGAAGATGTGACCAAGTAGTGGATATTTTTAATGAATTGCGTGAGGAGCTATTATCCATTTTGAGCCATTCTGAGGGAAAGGTCTTGGCACCCCATTGTTAGATTATCAAGATTTGTGAGAAACAAATCACATATGATATGTAAATGACATAAATAATGAAAACAATTGTTATCTCTGAGGATACATGATTAACATTTTTCCATTTTCCCTCAATACAGATCGCTGGGCCTCGATATGAACATTTTGGAAAACATATTTGATATTATTGGACATCAGATATATTTGGAATGGGTTATTACCGTTTCTCTTAAAAAAATTTCCGAAATATGTCATTTTCCGGAAATATAAATTATTCTATCGTCATCCTGAGCATGGTAAGGAGTTTGGAAGATCTTGGAATTTGTACCTCATTCCATAGGCACTGTGGAGCAGTGTATGAAAACTTTTTGATAACGGTGCCTAATATAACTGAAGAAGACCATTTTTTGCTTAGTCGGGTTTCAGGCATCAAATATTGAAATTCCATCCCAACAACAAATGAGAGCTCTCCGTTGGATCAGAAAATCCATTTTCAAAGCTTCATATTTCGAAAACTGTCCATTTTTGAGCTTTGTGGCTGTGGACACTTTTGATCAGCTCATAACGAACTGCAATATACCAAAAATTCAGCAAAATTCACGGAAAGCCATTTCCCATAATAAATGTGCGGGGTCCTCTCATGCCTTAGTCTTTCTTGCAACTCTTCGATATTTGGCGGCCTATTTTGTAGACTGTATTTTTAAAAAGTCAAGTGGGGTCATATCGGGAGACCTAACTGGCCATTCAGTTGCTCCTCTGCGTCCAATTCATTTATTTAATGTATGTAGTTCCGAAATAATGTAAGTTTTTCGAGCAACCTGTTTGGTTTTGCACTCTATTATAATACCAGGAAATATGCCTTGTCTAAATACTAGTAGGCTAAAGATAAAAAATATTTGAAATTTTGATATGATGGACAATAAAATATGAAATTATTGAAATATGAAGTGGTTGAAAGAGTTGCATAAATATAAAATGAAAAGAATTCGTTTAAAATATCACTAGATCGAAAGTTGTGTAGATAAAAAGATTTGATAATTCTTATTAAGTACTAACTAACCCAATGACGATTAATAATAAGAAATAAAATTGTAAAGTTGAAAATTGAATAATTGTTGTAAATAGTGTTTTAAATAAATTAGGAAAATTAGTTAGTGCAGTTTTACTACATTTGTTGTCAGAAGTCGGATGTTTAAAATAAATAAGTGTTAAAGTGTTCGTCGCGTTGAAAAACTGATAGACGTTTATCGCGCCTAATAGACAGTTAGTGACCCGTTGAACATTTGAGTGCAAAGTGGACAGTTTTGCGCGTCGCGGGACAATAAATTGAAAACTGTGTGTGAAATAAATAATAGACTGATATCTCGGTAAAGACAATAAGAGACAAAATGTTTCCGAGAAGAGTTCACCTAGTTGACCTTAAAATTAGTGAATTAAAGCAAGAGTTAGAGGAGCGTGAGTTAGAAACAACTGGAAAGAAGGCCGTACTCCAGAAAAGACTTCCAGATGGACTGATTGAAGAAGGAGAAGACCCCGAAACATTTTTGTTCGAAGTTTCTGGAATCGACTTGAGTTCGATTATGAATAAACTCGAGGAAACCACGAAATCCTTGGAAGATAAATTTCTCGAAAATTCGAATAGTTTGAAGGAAGAACTTCAACAAAATTCCGTAAGTCTGAAAGAACTTCAACAGAATTCGTTGAGTAGGAAAAATAAGCTCCAACAAAATTCGGTGAGTCTTGAAGATAAATTTCTACAAAATTCAAAGAGTCTGGAGGAAAAGCTTCTAGAAAACTCGGTCAGCCTGAAAGAAGAACTTCTAGAAAATTCGAATTGTCTAAAAGAGGAACTTCAAGAAAATGCGAAGAGCCTGGAAGAAAAGCTTCACGAAAATTCGAAAAATTTAGAAGTGAAGCTTCTAGAAAACTCGGAGAATTTGAGAGAAGAGCTTCTAGAAAATTCGAGAAGCTTGAAAGAAGAAGTTTGCAGTGTGGCGAAGCGGTTGGAAGAAAAAATGGGAACTGTCGAGACAGAAATGGAAAAATTGAGAGAAACAATAAGTGACCAAGTCAAAGACGACATGGTGGAAGAAATCAAAAAATCAAGGAAACGCTCCACGATGAAATAAAAGACGGAATCGAGACAGAAATCGGCAGAATAAAAGAAAAATTCAGTGAATTGAAAAAGCGAATGGATTCTGCGCACACCCCAGAAACTTACAACAAAAACCCAATGCTAGACCTGAGTATGAACCTGGAGAAAGTTCAAAAAGACGTAAAAGATTTTAAGGTCAGTACGGAACCAGGAAAGCTCTCATTGAAACTGCCTCAGTTCGACGGAAATACTCCATGGTCAAACTACCACCGACAATTCGAAGCTGCTGCCAAAGCAAATGGAAGGAATGCTGGGGAAAAAGCTTTAGCATTGACACTGGCATTGCGTGGCGAAGCAACAAATATTTTACAAACGTTCACCGCCCAACAACAGGAACACTATGAACAGCTGGTAAAACACTTGGAACTTCGCTATGGCCAAGCCCACCTTGAACACGTATATCACTCGCAGCTGAGAAACCGATGCCAAAAATCAAGCGAATCATTACAAGAATTCGAAGCAGACATTGCACGCTTGGTTCGCCTTGCATATCCAGCTACACCGGAAAATGTAATGGAACGACTAGCGATTCAGGCATTTTTGGATGGGCTTCGTGACCAAGAAACGAGTCAGGTATTGACACTAGCTCGCCCCGCACATCTCGTGGATGCATTGGCACACGCTCTGGAATTCGAAGCAGCAAAGCAATCCTGCAAAAGCCAGAGTAGAGTCCGAATGATCGAGGAAGACCGACAGGAGCCTACTAATATAGAAGCTGTGATACGAAAAGTGCTGAAGGAAGTTGTGCCTGAGAGAAGACTGATACGATGCCGAAATTGTAGAGAACTTGGGCACGTGCGTAGCAAATGTCCAACACTGAAAAATTCGACATCAACAATGAAGGTCAAGAAGGAGCAATCGTCAGCGCGTATCCAACGAGCCCCAGTTAACAATGCATATGTCGCTGTACTTCAAAGACAATACAAAGGGGTCTTCGTAGACGGTCTCATTAACAACGAGCCTCGCACCATGCTCCTTGATACGGGTGCGACTAGGACAATCCTTGGACCTACTTTTGCCAAAACACCGGCAAGAATCGAATCGTCGAATTGGAAGCTACGCACAGCAACAGGAGAGCCGGCAACTGTGTATGGTGAACTTCCAATTGAACTGACTTTGGGCAGCACTACAGTGAAACACCGGGCTCTAGTAGCGGATATCGAGGACGAGGTAATAATTGGAATGGACATCATGAATTCTAGAGGATTCGAGCTAAATTTTAAAGACGGCGTCCTTCGTGTGAACGGAGAAGAGCTGGTACTTCATGGGAGAAATGAAGAAATGGTTCGAGTTCTGCTGGCTGAAGACGTGAGCGTACCAGAGAGGGCTGAAACCATTTTGGAGGCTCGCCTGGATGGGGGTGCGAGCAATGGAAACGTGGTGATGTTCGAGCCCAAGCTCCATGATGAGAAAACTGGACGAGGAATCGCACTAGGGAAGACCTTGTTGCGAGTTGATAAATTTGTGCCGGTAATGGTAATGAATGTCAATTATTACCCTGTGACTTTGAAGAAAGGAACAATTCTGGGGCACTGCTCGTCAATTTCCTCTGTGATAAGGAGTGTACGAGGCACTGTTAGTCGAGCCAGTAACATGCCAGCAGAATTGGAGAAGTTGGTTGCTATCTCGTCTAAGGACATGGAGCACAGAAGCTTAAACTGAGAGAAGTAGTCAGGAAGTATCAGGACATCTTCGATACCGGAGTAGGCAGAGGCGGTAGAACAAAGGTGGTTCAGCACAAGATAGATACTGGAAATGCCCGACCAATCAGGCAATCAGCCAGAAGACTTCCTCTCGCCAAAAGGGAGGAGGCTGACAAAATAGTCTGCGACATGGAGAAAGACGGAGTCATCGAGCCATCCGACAGTCCCTGGTCCTCTCCAGTCGTGTTGGTGAAGAAGAAAGATGGATCAACACGGTTTTGCGTAGACTACCGTCAACTAAACAACGTGACGAAAAAGGACAGCTACCCTCTCCCAAGGATAGACGACACGCTAGACACGCTGGCTGGATCTACGATTTTCTCGACCTTAGATTTGAAGAGCGGATACTGGCAGGTAGAACTGGCCCAGGAAGATCGAGAAAAGACAGCTTTTACCATCGGCTCCGGATTATGGCAGTTTACAGTTATGCCATTCGGCCTCTGCAATGCTCCAGCCACGTTCGAAAGATTGGAGACGATTTTGAAAGGACTATCATGGAAGACGTGTCTGGTGTATCTCGACGACATTATTGTGGTTGGCAGATCGTTCGAGGACCATGTAAAAAACTTGGAAGAGGTATTTCAGCGACTGAGAAGCTCCTGACTGAAACTGAGCCCTAAAAAATGTCATCTGTTTCAAAAAGAAGTACGTTATCTCGGCCACGTTGTCTCTGCGAAAGGAGTGGCAGTAGATGAGCAGAAGATCAAAGCTGTTAAGAAATGGCCCGTTCCGAAAGACATTCATCAGCTTCGAAGTTTTCTTGGTTTGTGCACTTACTATCGCCGATACGTGCTGGGATTTGCTAACATCGCAAAACCACTGACCAGGCTCACGGAAGGACAAACAAAGTTCCTGTGGTCAGATGAATGCCAAGATTCATTCAGGAAGTTGAAAGGAGCTTTGACCTTCCAGACGGGAAATTCATTTTGGACACGGACGCCAGTAACGTGGGACTTGGAGCTGTCCTATCTCAGATCCAAGAAGAACAAGAGAAGGTCATCGGTTACTTCAGCAAGACCCTCAGTAAATAAAATTAGTTAGTGCAGTTTTACTACAATAATATTACAGACCATAAATCCCATTGCACTCACGTTCCAAAAGTATAAAACAAATACACACAAACAACCAAATGATAAATTCAAACTGTACACAAACTATCATGAAATGAGATCTGACTTGAAAACAGAAAATTGGCATCACATTTATCAAGGAAAAGATGTAGAGGACATTATAATTAAAATAATCAATACAATTAAACACTACTCAGAGAAGCATACGAAAAGAATTAAAATAAAAAATAAAATAAAATATAAACAGAAATGGATGACACCAGGATTACAGAAGTCAAAAATAAACTTTACAGAATTTCTTTGAAATATCCAGAAAATGATGTAATTAAAGAGCGATACAAATATTACAAAAACAAAATCGATAAATTGACAAAACAAGCTGAGAGGGAGTACTGTTCAAATCAAATCGAAAAAAATAAAAACTCTTCTAAAGCCATGTGGGAGACAGTAAATAGCTTATGTGGAAAAACTAAACCAAATACAAAAATTGAGGTTATTGAGAAAGCAGACGGTACGAACATAACAAAAAATGAAGATATTACTAACGAATTCAATGAACATTTCAGCAACCTTGGGAAAAAATTCCAAATGTTGGAAATCATGACAATACAGAATTCTTTGAAAACACCATGTATCTGTTTCCAACAAATGAAAATGAAGTGATATCAGCCATAAAAAAATTAAAACCAAAAAAATCGCCTGGGTTTGACAACATCAGAGCGGAAATGTTATTAGAAATAGCCCAAGAAATAGCAAAGCCGCTAACTTTTTTAATGAACAAATGTTTTGATACAGGATGCTTCCCAAAAATAATAAAAAGTGGTATCATTAAACCGCTCCATAAAAGTGGAAATAAGTCAAATACAGATAAGTACAGGCCTATAACCCTAATATCGAATATATACAAGATAATTGAGAAACTAATAAAAATGAGGCTCAGTAATTTCCTTCAAAAATTTAATATACTATCAGATCGCCAATATGGCTTTAGAGAAGGTAGATCTATAGAGAGTGCTATATACAGGATGACTTCCATCATCTATGATTTCATGGATAAAAAAATTTCTGTAATTAGCATTTTTCTGGACCTCTCTAAAGCCTTCGATACTGTGTGCCATAAAAACCTTCTTGGAAAACTCGAAAAATATTGAATTAGAGGAAGAACATACTAAATTCTCAAAAGCTACTTGTCTGATAGGGAACAGAGAGTGGAGCTCGAAGGAACTTACAGTACATCAAGAACAGTTACTTTTGGAGTACCCCAAGGAACTGTTCTTGGCCCACTCTTATTTATCATATATATGAATAGTATGTTCTCTCTTAATACTACCGGGGAAATAATCAGCTTTGCCGACGATACAACCATAATATATACTGCACCACCATGGCACAAATTGAAAGAAAAAATTGAAATTGATTTTCCTACTATATCAAACTGGTTAATGATGAATAAATTGACACTGAACTACAAAAAAACAAACTACTTGCCTTTTACATCATATACAAATGCTCTGCCTAACTTAGGGCCCTTGAATGTTGGATTAAACTCTCAAATTCCCGAGGCTAAGAAAACTAAATATCTCGGTGTAATGGTTGACCGCCATATGAGATGGGACCTACAGACAAATGAAATTGTCAGGAAACTCAGAGGATTTTTATCGAAATTGAAATATCTCAGAGATTTCCTGAACATAAAACATTTGAGAACTCTTTACTTTTGCCTCATAGAGTCTATACTATCCTATGGAATATTAGGGGGGCATTAGTGTGAAGTTACCCACACTTTCCTAGCCATAGTTTCTTATTGTTGGTGGAATTGAGGAGTGAACGTCTGCGGTGTTGTCACATCAATTATTTTTACCGATGTCTTCTTATTTTTACAGAGATGTTCACAATCAGTTTTTTAGGTTATTTGCGACAAGAGAAACGGGTCGCATAATTTTATTATCCAAGGAATTATTGATATGTACCTATTCTGAAATGTTTCAATTTATAAAATCATTCGGTAAATCGAGTGCATTTTTTTATGAAAAAAAATATCGTGACTAACAAATCAGAAAAAAATTAGTAACTTGAGAAGTATTATGTCGAAACGTGAGAAATCTGATTATGAATTAGGACAAATACAGAAATTATCCAGTACAGTTGAATGAATAATCTAATAAGGAGGGTGATACGTCGGAACTTCGTTACCACCCATACAGACTGAAAAAACCCATTTCTCAGAGAAAGTTGAAAAAATCATATCACAGATAAAGGGGTGATCTAATAGGATGATACAACGAAATTCCGTGACAAACCGTACAGACTGAAAAAATGCATGTCAGAGAAAGTTGAAAAAATTATATCTTCCAAACAACGACGAATAAGTCGAAGAGATTTTCACAAAAACTTCTTGAAGGGATGATCTAACAGGGTGATACAACGAAATTCCGTGACATACCGTACAGACTGAAATAAATGCATTTCTCAGAGAAAGTTGAAAAAATTATATCTTCCAAACAACGACGAATAAGTCGAAGAGATTTTCACAAAAACTTCTTGAAGGAATGATCTAACAGGGTGATACAACGAAATTCCGTGACATACCGTACAGACTGAAATAAATGCATATCTCAGAGAAAGTTGAAAAAATCATATCTTCCAAACGATGACGAATAAGTCGAAGAGATTTTCACAAAAACTTTTTGAAGGGATGATCTCACAGGGTGATACGACGAAATTCCCTGACAAACCGTACAGACTGAAATAAATGCATTTCTCAGAGAAAGTTGAAAAAATTATATCTTCCAAATAACGACGAATAAGTCGAAGAGATTTTCACGAAAACTTCTTATAGGGATGATCTAAAAGAGTGATACAACGAAATTCCTTGACAAACCGTATAAACTGAAATAAATTCATTTCTCAGAGAAAGTTGAAAAATTTATATCTTCCAAACAACGACAAATAAGTCGAAGAGATTTTCACAAAAACCTTTCGAAGGGATAATCTCACAGGGTGATACAACGAAATTCCGTGACAAACCGTACAGACTGAAAAAAATGCATATCTCAGAGAAAGTTGAAAAAATTATATCTTCCAAGAGACGACGAATAAGTCGAAGAGATTTTCACGAAAACTTCTTATAGGTATGATCTAACAGAGTGATACAACGAAATTCCGTGACAAACCGTACAAACTGAAATAAATGCATTTCTCAGAGAAAGTTGAAAAAATTATATCTTCCAAACAACGACGAATAAGTCGAAGAGATTTTCACAAAAACTTTTCGAAGGGATAATCTCACAGGGTGATACAACGAAATTCCGTGACAAACCGTACAGACTGAAAAAAATGCATTTCTCAGAGAAAGTTGAAAAAATTATATCTTCCAAACAACTACGAATAAGTCGAAGACATTTTCACAAAAACTTCTTGAAGGAATGATCTAACAGGGTGATACAACGAAATTCCGTGACATACCGTACAGACTGAAATAAATGCATATCTCAGAGAAAGTTGAAAAAATCATATCTTCCAAACGATGACGAATAAGTCGAAGAGATTTTCACAAAAACTTTTTGAAGGGATGATCTCACAGGGTGATACGACGAAATTCCCTGACAAACCGTACAGACTGAAATAAATGCATTTCTCAGAGAAAGTTGAAAAAATTATATCTTCCAAATAACGACGAATAAGTCGAAGAGATTTTCACGAAAACTTCTTATAGGGATGATCTAAAAGAGTGATACAACGAAATTCCTTGACAAACCGTATAAACTGAAATAAATTCATTTCTCAGAGAAAGTTGAAAAATTTATATCTTCCAAACAACGACAAATAAGTCGAAGAGATTTTCACAAAAACCTTTCGAAGGGATAATCTCACAGGGTGATACAACGAAATTCCGTGACAAACCGTACAGACTGAAAAAAATGCATATCTCAGAGAAAGTTGAAAAAATTATATCTTCCAAGAGACGACGAATAAGTCGAAGAGATTTTCACGAAAACTTCTTATAGGTATGATCTAACAGAGTGATACAACGAAATTCCGTGACAAACCGTACAAACTGAAATAAATGCATTTCTCAGAGAAAGTTGAAAAAATTATATCTTCCAAACAACGACGAATAAGTCGAAGAGATTTTCACAAAAACTTTTCGAAGGGATAATCTCACAGGGTGATACAACGAAATTCCGTGACAAACCGTACAGACTGAAAAAAATGCATTTCTCAGAGAAAGTTGAAAAAATTATATCTTCCAAACAACTACGAATAAGTCGAAGAGATTTTCACAAAAACTTCTTGAAGGAATGATCTAACAGGGTGATACAACGAAATTCCGTGACATACCGTACAGACTGAAATAAATGCATATCTCAGAGAAAGTTGAAAAAATCATATCTTCCAAACGATGACGAATAAGTCGAAGAGATTTTCACAAAAACTTTTTGAAGGGATGATCTCACAGGGTGATACGACGAAATTCCCTGACAAACCGTACAGACTGAAATAAATGCATTTCTCAGAGAAAGTTGAAAAAATTATATCTTCCAAATAACGACGAATAGGTCGAAGAGATTTTCACGAAAACTTCTTATAGGGATGATCTAAAAGAGTGATACAACGAAATTCCTTGACAAACCGTATAAACTGAAATAAATTCATTTCTCAGAGAAAGTTGAAAAATTTATATCTTCCAAACAACGACAAATAAGTCGAAGAGATTTTCACAAAAACCTTTCGAAGGGATAATCTCACAGGGTGATACAACGAAATTCCGTGACAAACCGTACATACTGAAAAAAATGCATATCTCAGAGAAAGTTGAAAAAATTATATCTTCCAAGAGACGACGAATAAGTCGAAGAGATTTTCACGAAAACTTCTTATAGGTATGATCTAACAGAGTGATACAACGAAATTCCGTGACAAACCGTACAAACTGAAATAAATGCATTTCTCAGAGAAAGTTGAAAAAATTATATCTTCCAAACAACGACGAATAAGTCGAAGAGATTTTCACAAAAACTTTTCGAAGGGATAATCTCACAGGGTGATACAACGAAATTCCGTGACAAACCGTACAGACTGAAAAAAATGCATTTCTCAGAGAAAGTTGAAAAAATTATATCTTCCAAACAACTACGAATAAGTCGAAGAGATTTTCACAAAAACTTCTTGAAGGAATGATCTAACAGGGTGATACAACGAAATTCCGTGACATACCGTACAGACTGAAATAAATGCATATCTCAGAGAAAGTTGAAAAAATCATATCTTCCAAACGATGACGAATAAGTCGAAGAGATTTTCACAAAAACTTTTTGAAGGGATGATCTCACAGGGTGATACGACGAAATTCCCTGACAAACCGTACAGACTGAAATAAATGCATTTCTCAGAGAAAGTTGAAAAAATTATATCTTCCAAATAACGACGAATAGGTCGAAGAGATTTTCACGAAAACTTCTTATAGGGATGATCTAAAAGAGTGATACAACGAAATTCCTTGACAAACCGTATAAACTGAAATAAATTCATTTCTCAGAGAAAGTTGAAAAATTTATATCTTCCAAACAACGACAAATAAGTCGAAGAGATTTTCACAAAAACCTTTCGAAGGGATAATCTCACAGGGTGATACAACGAAATTCCGTGACAAACCGTACAGACTGACATAAATGCATTTCTCAGAGAAAGTTGAAAAAATGATATCTTCCAATCAACGACGAATAAGTCGAAGAGATTTTCACAAAAACTTCTTATAGGGATGATGTAACAGAGTGACTTAACGAAATTCCGTGACAAACCGTACAGACTGAAAAAAATGCATTTATCAGAGAAAGTTGAAAACATTATATCTTCCAAAAGACGACGAATAATTCGAAGAGATTGTCACAAAAACTTCTTGAAGGGATGATCTTACAGGGTGATACAACGAAATTCCGTGACATACCGTACAGACTGAAATAAATGCATTTCTCAGAGAAAGTTGAAAAAATTATATCTTCCAAAAGACGACGAATAAGTCGAAGAGATTTTCACAAAAACTTCTTGAAGGGATGATCTAACAGGGGGATACGACGAAATTCCCTGACAAACCGTACAGACTGAAAAAAAATGCATATCTCAGAGAAAGTTGAAAAAATTATATCTTCCAAACGACGACGAATAATTCGAAGAGATTGTCACAAAAACTTCTTGAAGGGATGATCTTACAGGGTGATACAACGAAATTCCGTGACATACCGTACAGACTGAAATAAATGCATTTCTCAGAGAAAGTTGAAAAAATTATATCTTCCAAATAACGACGAATAAGTCGAAGAGATTTTCACAAAAACTTCTCATAGGGATGATCTAACAAAGTGATTTAACGAAATTCCGTGACAAACCGTACAGACTGAAAAAAATGCATTTCTCAGAGAAAGTTGAAAAAATTATATCTTCCAAACTACGATGAATAAGTCGAAGAGATTTTCACGTAAACTTCTTATAGGGATGATCTAACAGAGTGATACAACGAAATTCCGTGACAAACCGTACAGACTAAAATAAATTCATTTCTCAGAGAAAGTTGAAAAAATTATATCTTCCAAACATCGACGAATAAATCAAAGAGATTTTCACAAAAACTTCTTGAAGGGATGATCTCACAGGGTGATACAACAAAATTCCGTGACAAATCGTACAGACTGAAAAAAATGCATTTCTCAGAGAAAGTTGAAAAAATTATATCCTCCAAATAACGACGAATAAGTCGAAGGGATTTTCACAAAAACTTCTCATAGGGATGATCTAACAAAGTGATTTAACGAAATTCCGTGACAAACCGTACAGACTGAAAAAAATGCATATCTCAGAGAAAGTTGAAGAAATTATGTCTTCCAAACGACGACGAATAAGTCGAAGAGATTTTCACAAAAACTTCTTGAAGGGATGATCTCACAGGGTGATACAACAAAATTCCGTGACAAATCGTACAGACTGAAAAAAATGCATTTCTCAGAGAAAGTTGAAAAAATTATATCTTCCAAATAACGACGAATTAGTCGAAGAGATTTTCACAAAAACTTCTCATAGGGATGATCTAACAAAGTGATTTAACGAAATTCTGTGACAAACCGTACAGACTGAAAAAAATGCATTTCTCAGAGAAAGTTGAAAAAATTATATCTTCCAAACTACGATGAATAAGTCGAAGAGATTTTCACGTAAACTTCTTATAGGGATGATCTAACAGAGTGATACAACGAAATTCCGTGACAAACCGTACATACTAAAATAAATTCATTTCTCAGAGAAAGTTGAAAAAATTATATCTTCCCAATATCGACGAATAAATCAAAGAGATTTTCACAAAAACTTCTTGAAGGGATGATCTAACAGGGTGATACGACGAAATTCCCTGACAAACCGTACAGACTGAAAAAAATGCATATCTCAGAGAAAGTTGAAAAAATTATATCTTCCAAACGACGACGAATAATTCGAAGAGATTGTCACAAATACTTCTTGAAGGGATGATCTAATAGGGTGATACAACGAAATTCCGTGACATACCGTACAGACTGAAATAAATGCATTTCTCAGAGAAAGTTGAAAAAATTATATCTTCCAAATAACGACGAATAAGTCGAAGAGATTTTCACAAAAACTTCTTGAAGGGATGATCTAACAGGGGGATACGACGAAATTCCCTGACAAACCGTACAGACTGAAAAAAAATGCATATCTCAGAGAAAGTTGAAAAAATTATATCTTCCAAACGACGACGAATAATTCGAAGAGATTGTCACAAAAACTTCTTGAAGGGATGATCTTACAGGGTGATACAACGAAATTCCGTGACATACCGTACAGACTGAAATAAATGCATTTCTCAGAGAAAGTTGAAAAAATTATATCTTCCAAATAACGACGAATAAGTCGAAGAGATTTTCACAAAAACTTCTCATAGGGATGATCTAACAAAGTGATTTAACGAAATTCCGTGACAAACCGTACAGACTGAAAAAAATGCATTTCTCAGAGAAAGTTGAAAAAATTATATCTTCCAAACTACGATGAATAAGTCGAAGAGATTTTCACGTAAACTTCTTATAGGGATGATCTAACAGAGTGATACAACGAAATTCCGTGACAAACCGTACAGACTAAAATAAATTCATTTCTCAGAGAAAGTTGAAAAAATTATATCTTCCAAACATCGACGAATAAATCAAAAAGATTTTCACAAAAACTTCTTGAAGGGATGATCTCACAGGGTGATACAACAAAATTCCGTGACAAATCGTACAGACTGAAAAAAATGCATTTCTCAGAGAAAGTTGAAAAAATTATATCCTCCAAATAACGACGAATAAGTCGAAGGGATTTTCACAAAAACTTCTCATAGGGATGATCTAACAAAGTGATTTAACGAAATTCCGTGACAAACCGTACAGACTGAAAAAAATGCATATCTCAGAGAAAGTTGAAGAAATTATATCTTCCAAACGACGACGAATAAGTCGAAGAGATTTTCACAAAAACTTCTTGAAGGGATGATCTCACAGGGTGATACAACAAAATTCCGTGACAAATCGTACAGACTGAAAAAAATGCATTTCTCAGAGAAAGTTGAAAAAATTATATCTTCCAAATAACGACGAATAAGTCGAAGAGATTTTCACAAAAACTTCTCATAGGGATGATCTAACAAAGTGATTTAACGAAATTCTGTGACAAACCGTACAGACTGAAAAAAATGCATTTCTCAGAGAAAGTTGAAAAAATTATATCTTCCAAACTACGATGAATAAGTCGAAGAGATTTTCACGTAAACTTCTTATAGGGATGATCTAACAGAGTGATACAACGAAATTCCGTGACAAGCCGTACAGACTAAAATAAATTCATTTCTCAGAGAAAGTTGAAAAAATTATATCTTCCCAATATCGACGAATAAATCAAAGAGATTTTCACAAAAACTTCTTGAAGGGATGATCTAACAGGGTGATACGACGAAATTCCCTGACAAACCGTACAGACTAAAAAAATGCATATCTCAGAGAAAGTTGAAAAAATTATATCTTCCAAACGACGACGAATAATTCGAAGAGATTGTCACAAATACTTTTTGAAGGGATGATCTAATAGGGTGATACAACGAAATTCCGTGACATACCGTACAGACTGAAATAAATGCATTTCTCAGAGAAAGTTGAAAAAATTATATCTTCCAAATAACGACGAATAAGTCGAAGAGATTTTCACAAAAACTTCTTGAAGGGATGATCTAACAGGGTGATACAACGAAATTCCGTGACAAACCGTACAGACTGAAATAAATGCATTTCTCAGAGAAAGTTGAAAAAATTATATCTTCCAAACAACGATGAATAAGTCGAAGAGGTTTTCACAAAAACTTCTTGAAGGGATGATCTCACAGGGTGACACGACGAAATTCCCTGACAAACCGTACAGACTGAAATAAATGCATTTCTCAGAGAAAGTTGAAAAAATTATATCTTCCAAACAACGATGAATAAGTCGAAGAGGTTTTCACAAAAACTTCTTGAAGGGATGATCTCACAGGGTGATACGACGAAATTCCCTGACAAACCGTACAGACTGAAATAAATGCATTTCTCAGAGAAAGTTGAAAAAATTATATCTTCCAAACAACGACGAATAAGTCGAAGAGATTTTCACAAAAACTTCTTGAAGGGATGATCTAACAGGGTGATACAACGAAATTCCGTGACATACCGTACAGACTGAAATAAATGCATTTCTCAGATAAAGTTGAAAAAATTATATCTTCCAAATAACTACGAATAAGTCGAAGAGGTTTTCACAAAAACTTCTTGAAGGGATGATCTCACAGGGTGACACGACGAAATTCCCTGACAAACCGTACAGACTGAAATAAATGCATTTCTCAGAGAAAGTTGAAAAAATTATATCTTCCAAACAACGATGAATAAGTCGAAGATGTTTTCACAAAAACTTCTTGAAGGGATGATCTCACAGGGTGATACGACGAAATTCCCTGACAAACCGTACAGACTGAAATAAATGCATTTCTCAGAGAAAGTTGAAAAAATTATATCTTCCAAACAACGACGAATAAGTCGAAGAGATTTTCACAAAAACTTCTTGAAGGGATGATCTAACAGGGTGATACAACGAAATTCCGTGACATACCGTACAGACTGAAAAAAATGCATTTCTCAGAGAAAGTTGAAAAAATTATATCTTCCAAACGACGACGAATAAGTCGAAGAGATGTTCACAAAAACTTCTTATAGGGATGATCTAACAGAGTGATTTAACGAAATTCCATGACAAACCGTACAGACTGAAAAAAATGCATTTCTCAGAGAACGTTGAAAAAATTATATCTTCCAAACAACGACGAAGAAGTCGAAGAGATTTTCACAAAAACTTCTTATAGGGATGATCTAACAGAGTGATACAACGAAATTCCGTGACAAACCGTACAGACTGAAAAAAATGCATTTCTCAGAAAAAAATATATCTTC
Organism: Chrysolina americana; assembly: GCA_958502065.1. Lineage (NCBI taxonomy): Eukaryota > Metazoa > Arthropoda > Insecta > Coleoptera > Chrysomelidae > Chrysolina > Chrysolina americana. The sequence continues at coordinate 35,920,618 of OY293415.1, read as the reverse complement.
CAAACTACGATGAGTAAGTCGAAGAGATTTTCACAAAAACTTCACAAAGAGATGATTTAACAGGATGATACAACGAAATTCCGTGACAAACAATACAGACTTAGAAAATAGTGATTCTCAGAGGAAGTTGAAAAAATCATATCTTCCAAACGACGACGAATAAGTCGAAGAGATTTTCACAAAAATATCTTATAGGGATGATCTAACAGAGTGATTTAACGAAATTCCGTGACAAACCGTACAGACTGAAAAAAATGCATTTCTCAGAGAAAGTTGAAAAAATTATATCTTCCAAACAACGACGAATAATTCGAAGAGATTTTCACGAAAACTTCTTGAAGGGGTGATCTCACAGGGTGATACAACGAAATTCCGTGACAAATCGTACAGACTGAAAAAAATGCATATCTCAGAGAAAGTTGAAAAAATTATATCTTCCAAACGACGACGAATAAGTCGAAGAGATTTTCACGAAAACTTCTTATAGGGATGATCTAACAGAGTGATAAAACTAAATTCCGTGACAAACCGTACAGACTAAAAAAAATGCATATCTCAGAGAAAGTAGAAAAAATTATATCTTCCAAACGACGACGAATAAGTCGAAGAGATTTTCACAAAAACTTCTTATAGGGATGATCTAACAGAGTGATTTTCGTGATTTCGTCGTGTCACCCTGTGAGATCATCCCTTCAAGAAGTTTTTGTGAAAATATCTTCGACCTATTCATCGTTCTTTGGAAGATATAATTTTTTCAACTTTCTCTGAGAAATGCATTTATTTCAGTCTGTACGGTTTGTCACGGATTTTCGTTGTATCACCCACCCTATTAGATTATATCATCAAGAAGTTTTCGTGAAAATCTCTTCGACCTATTCGTCGTCGTTTGGAAGATATAATTTTTTCAACTTTCTCTGAGATATGCATTTTTTTCAGTCTGTACGGTTAGTCACGGAATTTCGTTGTATCACCCTGTTAGATCATCCCTTCAAGAAGTTTTTGTGAAAATCTCTTCGACTTATTCGTCGTCATTTGGAAGATATGATTTTTTCAACTTTCTCTGAGATATGCATTTATTTCAGTCTGTACGGTATGTCACGGAATTTCGTTGTATCACCCTGTTAGACCAACCTTTCAAGAAGTTTTTGTGAAAATCTCTTTGACTTATTCGTCGTTGATTGGAAGATATCATTTTTTCAACTTTCTCTGAGAAATGCATTTATGTCAGTCTGTACGGTTTGTCACGGAATTTCGTTGTATCACTCTGTTAGATCATCCCTATAAGAAGTTTCTGTGAAAATCTCTTCGACTTATTCGTCGTTGTTAGGAAGATATAATATTTTCAACTTTCTCCGTGATTTGCATTTTTTACAGTCTGTACGGTTTGTCACGGAATTTCGTTGTATCACCCTGTTAGACCAACCTTTCAAGAAGTTTTTGTGAAAATCTCTTTGACTTATTCGTCGTTGTTTGGAAGATATGATATTTTCAACTTTCTCTGAGATTTGCATTTTTTCAGTGTGTACGGTTTGTCACGGAATTTCATTGTATCACCATGTTAGATCATTCCTTCAAGAAGTTTATGTGGAATTTTTTTCGACTTATTCGTCGTCGTTTGAAAGATATGATTTTTTCATCTTTCTCTGAGAAATGTTTTTCTTAGGTCTGTACGGTTTGTCACGGATTTTCGTTGTATCACCCACCCTATTAGATCATATCTTCAAGAAGTTTTCGTGAAAATCTCTTCGACTTATTCGTCTTCGTTTCAAAAGATATGATTTTTTCAACTTTCTCAGAGAAATGGGTTTTTTAAGTCTGTACGGTTTGTCACGGAATTTCGTTGTATCACCCTGTTAGATCATCCCTTCAAGAAGTTTTTGTGAAAATCTCTTCGACTTATTCGTCATCGTTTGGAAGATATGATTTTTTCAACTTTCTCTGAGATATGCATTTATTTCAGTCTGTACGGTTTGTCACGGATTTTCGTTGTATCACCCACCCTATTAGATCATATCTTCAAGAAGTTTTCGTGAAAATCTCTTCGACTTATTCGTCGTCGTTTGGAAGATATAATTTTTTCAACTTTCTCTGAGATATGCATTTTTTTCAGTATGTACGGTTTGTCACGGAATTTCGTTGTATCACCCTGTTAGATCATCCCTTCAAGAAGTTTTTGTGAAAATCTCTTCGACTTATTCGTCATCGTTTGGAAGATATGATTTTTTCAACTTTCTCTGAGATATGCATTTATTTCAGTCTGTACGGTTTGTCACGGATTTTCGTTGTATCACCCACCCTATTAGATCATATCTTCAAGAAGTTTTCGTGAAAATCTCTTCGACTTATTCGTCGTCGTTTGGAAGATATAATTTTTTCAACTTTCTCTGAGATATGCATTTATTTCAGTCTGTACGGTTTGTCACGGATTTTCGTTGTATCACCCACCCTATTAGATCATATCTTCAAGAAGTTTTCGTGAAAATCTCTTCGACTTATTCGTCGTCGTTTGGAAGATATAATTTTTTCAACTTTCTCTGAGATATGCATTTTTTTCAGTCTGTACGGTTTGTCACGGAATTTCGTTGTATCACCCTGTTAGATCATCCCTTCCAGAAGTTTTTGTGAAAATCTCTTCGACTTATTCGTCGTCATTTGGAAGATATGATTTTTTCAACTTTCTCTGAGATATGCATTTATTTCAGTCTGTACGGTTTGCCACGGATTTTCGTTGTATCACCCACCCTATTAGATCATATCTTCAAGAAGTTTTCGTGAAAATCTCTTCGACTTTTTCGTAGTCGTTTGGAAGATATAATTTTTTCAACTTTCTCTGAGATATGCATTTTTTTCAGTCTGTACGGTTTGTCACGGAATTTCGTTCTATCACCCTATTAGATCATCCCTTCAAGAAGTTTTTGTGAAAATCTCTTCGACTTATTTGTCGTCTTTTGGAAGATATGATTATTTCAACTTTCCTTGAGAAATGTTTTTTTTTCAGTCTGTATGGGTGGTAACGAAGTTCCGACGTATCATCCTCCTTAATAGATTATTCATTCAGCTCTACTGGATAATTTCTGTATTTGTCCTAATTCATAATCGTATTTTCAAAATATTCGGCATCAGATATCATCTTACGTTTTGACATAATACTTCATGTTACTCATTTTTTTCTGATCCGTTAGTCACGATATTTGTTTATTCATTAAAAAATGCACTCGATTTAGTCTAGAGTTCGATGTTTTCTATATAATACATATCAATAATTCCTTGGATAATTAAATCATGCGACCCGTCTCTCTTGTCGCAAATAACCTAAAAACTGATTATGAACATTTCTGTGAAAATAAGAAGATATCGGTAAAAATAATTAATTTGGCAACACCGCAGACGTTCACTCCTCAATTCCACCAACAATAAGAAACTGTGAGTAACTTCACACTAATGGTTGGGGCGGTGTCAATGATTGTTTTCTGAATGAAGTATACGTATTACAAAAATGGATCTTGAAAATAATAAATTGTAAAAATGCATGTTTTTCTATGATTTCTTTATACAAAGAAGCCCAAGTGAAAGATGTAAGACAGATTTCCTGTCAAAAAATAATAATTTTCGTGAAACTAGGAAAAATTGAACTCACTCCACACAAACACCCCTATAATACTCGGAATACCAATTATTTAGCACCCTGAATCTATGCCTTATTACCACATGACTTGAAACAAATAACAAACTACCAAACGTTCAAAAAGGAATTGAAAGAATGGATTGTCAAAGATAGACTTATATTTTCAGAAATAGTCAACCAGAGATAGCTTCACATATATGAGTGTATTCATGTTTGTATCTATCTATGCTCCATTACTCTTCATTAGTACCCAAAATTAACCTGATTGTGACTTCCCCTTTCATACATGTGAAATTTAAATTTCACTGATAGGACTACAAACCCCAATTATGATGTTATAGATCACCTGGATTTGTCAAACCCACATATTTTTACCATTCTATCCCCAGTTTTACCGATTCATACAAAACCTAATTTTAATTTAATTTCAATTTTAATTTTACTTTTTGGAAATCACATACACAAGTAGTTACTACTACTTCTGTGACCCAGCTGTTTATTCGCAAGTACTCATTCTATAAGTGTATATCATGTATTATTATTATTATGATGAATAAACATATTGTAGTAAAACTGCACTAACTAATTGTTCTAATTTATTTAAAACACTATTTACAACAATTTTTCACTAAAACATTTACTTCAATAACTATTTCAATTTATTTCTACTGTGGCTATCTATCGCGAACTCTGGAACTGTAACTAACTCTAACTCTCTGACTGTCCTCCAGCGGTTATATAGTCGCAAGCAGGTTCCATCAACGGCTCTCTCGATTATTCTGGAGTATAGAACATTTCATCTAGATGGCTCTTCGAACAGTATCGAATTGATCGATTTTATTCCAGCTTGTTCTCGGCCATAGGCCAGCAGATATGATGTTGTAGTTGAACGAGGGTGCATAATTAATTAGATCAGGGCCGGTCTCGGGGTCGGTCTCGAAATCGTTACATTGCCCCCTTCTTAAAGACGTTTCGCCCCGAAATGTCATTCTTGGATTGTGAAGATATCTGCAAGATTCTCCATATCTGCACCTGGACGTTCGATGGAAGTAGCACTCCACGGTCTTCAAGTTGGGTCGAGGAAGATGGTTGCAGCACACCAGAATGTTGATGCCGCTGGATCTGAATATTTTCTCCAACATGCTTCTTATAACTCTCGAGTCCAGCCCATCAAGCCCACAGGCCAATTTTGGGATTGCCAGGTCTACAATATTCTGGTCCAGCATCGTGTCATAAGACGGCTTATCTCGAGAACGCTTCTTGGTAACCAGATAGTAGATGTTTCTATGGCCTTTCCTCAGCTGTAACACCTCTCCAACTTCCGGGTTCTGTTCTCTCAGTTCCTGGATTCGACCGAACTTCTTGAAGAAAACTACTGCAATGCCTCTGGACATTTGGAGGTCTTCTGCCATACAGTGAGCTAACGCGTAATCAGCAGGCACCTTGAAAAGATCTCGTGACTCCTCTCGGGTTACCCCATATTGAACTTTCTGTCCGTTCGAGTACAGGGACATGAACCTCTGAAACGTCATTTCGTCCTCCGGTGATCTGACTGTGCGGATCGTGGTTTCCGTCGTAAGGGGACAACCTATTGAAGTAGCCTACCCTAGGTTTTCCTCGTGGTAGCTTATAAATGCGGTAGACGAAATCCTTTTCATGATCTTATATGGACCTTCCCACGAGTTCCGAAGTTTCGGTGATAGTCCACGGCGACGTTTAGGGTTGTATAGCCAGACAAGGTCACCTGTCTGATATCCACCAGCATCCGCCTTGATGTCGTAGGTCTCCTTCATTCTGTCGCTGGCACTCTGGATGTTCAAACGGACCCGTTCATGGATGTCGTCCATTCTCTGTCGCAGTTTGCTGACGTAGTCATCTCCCGCAGTGTCTTGTCCTGGTGGCGTCCCAAACTTCAGGTCACATGGAAGTCGCAGCTCTCGGCCCATAATAACACTAGCAGGGGTTTGGCCGGTTGACTCATGAACTGCGGAACGATACGCCATCAGGAACAGATGGAGGTACTGGTCCCAATCCTTCTGGTGGTCAGAGACTACCTTGGATAGGTGGCGGTTTATCGTCTTATTCATCCTCTCCACCATTCCATCAGACTGTGGATGTAGAGCTGTGGTCCTCGTTTTTCGGATGTTCAGCATCTGACACATCTCCTGGAACAGGTTTGACTCGAAATTCCTGCCTTGATTAGAATGGAGCTCTAACGGGACACCGAATCGACAAATCCACTCCTTCACCAAGACGTCGGCAACGGTGATGGCTTCTTGGTTGGGTAGGGCATAGGCTTCGGCCCACTTGCTGAAGTAATCCATCGCCACAAGGATGTACTTGTTCCCGTGTTCAGATTGTGGGAACGGGCCAGCGATGTCAATGGCGATCCTTTCGAATGGGCTGCCCACATTGTACTGGCGCATCGGGGCCTTAGGTCTTGTTCGAGGCCCATTACTGGCAGCGCATACAGCACATTTTTTGCACCAGTCCTTGACGTCAGCTTGACAATTGGCCCAGTAGAACCGTTGCCTAACTTTCTGGAGGGTCTTCGTCACTCCCAGATGTCCTCCGGTGACCCCATCATGAATTTCTCGGAGCACTTCCTGTCTTCTGCTCCTGGGAACTACTACCTGACGTCTTTCTTCCCTGCCATCCTCCGACTCCAACACACACTTCAAGACTCCATTGTCTAAGGTGAAAGAGTTCCATTGGGCCCAGTAAGTTTTAACGACTGGAGATCAACTGGCTATTTCCTGCCACGACGGTCTTCGCTCACTCTTCTTCCAGCCGATGACTAAACCAAGATCTGGATCTTTCTCTTGGTCTTTCTGGATCTTGTGGTCATTCCAGTTATCATCGACCGCCGTGGTTCTGCAGATTGTCGACTCCTTTTCTTCTGTTCGTCGGCAGTGCGAACAGTCGTCTGGACATGGTCTTCGCGATAGGGCATCCGCATTCTTATGGCTGGTCCCCGCCCGATGTTGGATCTCAAAGTCGAATTCCTGGAGCCTCTCAATCCAGCATGCCACTTGACCCTCGGGATTCTTAAACTGTAGGAGCCATTTGAGAGCTGCATGGTCAGTTCTCAGTAGGAATCTTCATCCATATACGTACTTGTAGATGTGCTCAACTCCCTTGACAACAGCCAACAGTTCCCGCCTGGTGACACAGTAATTCCGCTCCGGTTTACTGAGGGTCTTGCTGAAGTAACCGATGTTGTCCTTCTTGGATCTGAGATAGGACAGCTCCAAGTCCCACGTTACTGGCGTCTGTGTCCGAAATGAATTTCCCGTCTGGAAGGGGGTAGCTCAGGATTGGTGCATTGATCAAAGCTCCTTTCAACTTCCTGAATGAATCTTGGCATTCATCTGACCACTGGAACTTTGTTTGTCCTTCCGTGAGCCTGGTCAGTGGTTTTGCGATGTTAGCAAATCCCAGCACGTATCGGCGATAGTAAGTGCACAAGCCAAGAAAACTTCGAAGCTGGTGAATGTCTTTCGGAACGGGCCATTCCTTAACAGCTTTGATCTTCTGCTCATCTACTGTCACTCCTTTCCCAGAGACAACGTGGCCGAGATAACGTACTTCTTTTTGAAACAGATGACATTTCTTAGGGCTCAGTTTCAGTCCGGAGCTTCTCAGTCGCTGAAATACCTCTTCCAAGTTTTTTACATGGTCCTCGAACGATCTGCCAACCACAATAATGTCGTCGAGATACACCAGACACGTCTTCCATGATAGTCCTTTCAAAACCGTCTCCATCAATCTTTCGAACGTGGCTGGAGCATTGCAGAGGCCGATTGGCATAACTGTAAACTGCCATAATCCGGAGCTGATAGTAAAAGCTGTCTTTTCTCGATCTTCCTGGGCCAGTTCTACCTGCCAGTATCCGCTCTTCAAATCTAAGGTCGAGAAAATAGTAGATCCAGCCAGCGTGTCTAGCGTGTCGTCTATCCTTGGGAGAGGCTAGCTGTCCTTTTTCGTCACGTTGTTTAGTTGACGGTAGTCTACGCAAAACCGTGTTGATCCATCTTTCTTCTTCACCAACACGACTGGAGAGGGCCAGGGACTGTCGGATGGCTCGATGACTCCGTCTTTCTCCATGTCGTAGACTATTTTGTAAGCCTCCTTGTTTTTGGCGAGAGGAAATCTTCTGGCTGATTGCCTGATTGGTCGGGCATTTCCAGTATATATCTTGTGCTGAACCACCTTTGTTCTACCGCCTCTGCCTACTCCGGTATCGAAGATGTCCTGATACTTCCTGACTAGTTCTCTCAATTTAGGCTGCACCTGTATCAAGCAGCATGGTGCGTGGCTCGTTGTTGATGAGACCGTCTACTAAAACACCTTAGTTCTGTCGTTGAAGGACAGCGACAAATGCATTGTTATTTGGGGCTTGCTGGATACAGGCCGACGACTGCCCCTCCTCATCGACCTTCTTTAGTTTTCCTGTGTCGGTGTCGCTTCTTTAAAAGTTGGGCATTTGCTACGCACATGCTCAATTTTCCCGCAATTCCAGCACCTTATTTGTTTCCTTTCAGGCAGGACTTCCTTCATTAATTTTCTCATGACAGCCTCGATATTAGCGGGCTCCTGTGACTGTGGATCTTCCTCGATCATTCGGACTCTACTCTGGCTTTTGCAGGATTGCTTTGCTGCTTCGAATTCCAGAGCGCGTGCCAATGCATCCACGAGATGTGCGGGGTGAGCTAGTGTTAAGGCTTGCCGGGTTTCCTGGTCACGAAGTCCATCCAAAAATGCCTGGACCGCTAGTCGCTCCATTACATTTTCCGGTGTAGCTGGGTACGCAAGACGAACCAAGCGTGCAATATCTGCTTCAAATTCTTGCAACGATTAGCTTGATTTCTGGCATCGGTTCTTCAGCTGTGAGTGATATACGTGTTCAAGGTGGGCTTTGCCATAGCGAAGATCCAAGTGTTTTACCAGCTGTCCATAGTCTTCCTGTTGTTGGGCGGTGAGCATTTGTAAAATATTTGTTGCTTCGCCACGAAATGGCAGTGTCAATGCTAAAGCTTTTTCCCCAGCATTCTATCCATTTGCTTTGGCAGCAGCTTCGAATTGTCGGTGGTAGTTTGACCATGGAGTATTTCCGTCGAACTGAGGCGGTTTCAATGAGAGCTTTCCTGGTTCCGTACTGACCTTGAAATCTTTGATGTCTTTTTGAACTTCCTCCAAGTTGGTACTCAGATCCGGCATTGGATATCTGTTGGAAATTTCAGGAATATGTACAGAATCCATTCGCTTTTCAAGCTCACTAAATTTTTCCTTTATTTCATCGTGGAGCGTTTCCTTAATTTTTTTCATTTCTTCTTCCATTTCATCTTTGATTTTCTCCATCTCTGTTTCAACAGTTCCCATTCTTTCTTCCAACCGATTCGCCACACTGCAAACTTCTTTTTTCAAGCTTCTCGAATTTTCTAGAAGCTCTGCTCTCAAATTCTCCGAGTTTTCTAGAAGCTTCACTTCTAAATTTTTTGAATTTTCGTGAAGTTTTTCTTCCAGGCTCTTCACATTTTCTTGAAGTTCCTCTTTTAGACAATTCGAATTTTCTAGAAGTTCTTCTTTCAGGCTGACAGAATTTTCTTGAAGCTTTTCTTCTAGGTTTTTCGAGTTTTCCTGAAGCTTTTCTTGAAGATTCACTTCTAGACTTTTCGAATTTTCCTCAAGTTTTTCTTCCAGATTTTTCGAATTCTCGTGAATCTTTTCTTCTAGATTTTTCGAGTTTTCGAGAAGTTCTTCTTTCAAGCTAACAGAATTTACTAGAAGCTTTTCCTTCAGTCTCTTTGAATTTTGAAGAAATTTATCTTCCAGACTGACCGAATTTTGTTGAAGTTCTTTCAGACTTACGGAATTTTGTTGAAGTTTGTCCTCCAATGATTTCGTGTTCTCGTCGAGTTTGTTCATTATGGAACTCAAATCAATTCCAGAATATTCGAATGAGAACGTTTCGGGGTCTTCTCCTTCTTCAATCAGTCCATGTGCCAGTCTTTTCTGGAGTACGGCCTTCTTTCCAGTTGTTTCTAACTCACGCTCCTCTAACTCTTGCTTTAATTCACTGACTTTAAGGTCAACCAGGTGAACTCTCCTCGGAAACATTTTGTCTTTAATTGTCTATTATTTATTTCACACACAGTTTTCAGTTTATTGTCCCGCGACGCGCAAAACTGTCCACTTTGCACTCAAATGTTCAACTGGTCACTAACTGTCTATTAGGCGTGATAAACGTCTATCAGTTTTTAAACGGTGAACACTTTAACACTTATTTATTTTAAACATCACACTTCTGACGCCAAATGTAGTAAAACTGCACTAATTGTTCTAATTTATTTAAAACACTATTTACAACAATGATTCACTAAAACATTGACTTCAATAACTATTTCAATTTATTTCTACTGTGGCTATCTATCAGCGAACTCTGGAACTGTAACTAACTCTAACTCTCTGACTGTCCTCCAGCGGTTATATAGTCACAAGCAGATTCCATCCACGGCTCTCTCGAATATTCTGGAGTATAGGACATTTCATCTAGATGGCTCTTCGAACAGTATCGAACTGATCGCTTTTATTCCAGCTTGTTCTCGGCGATCGGCTAGCAGATATGCTGTTGTAGTTGAACGAGGGTGCATAATTAATTAGATCAGGACCGGTATCGGGATCGGTCTCGAAATCGTTACAATATATTATTATTATTATTATTATATATGATTAAGATTTCTCCGTTTTCACCCATTACAGCTCTCAGAGCCTGTTACGAACATTTTGGAAAACATATTTGATATTATTGGATATTAGATATATTTGGGATGAAATATTACGGCCACTCTTTGAAAAAGACCCGAAATATAACATTTTCCGAAAATATAAATTATTCTAGCGTTATCTTGTAGCATGAAAAGATGTAGAGAAGAATTTGCACCTCGTTCCATAGACAGTGTAGAGCAGGTACACGGAAAAAAAAGGGGAAAAAAACGGAAAAAATACCCCTGAAAAAAAAAACGGAAAAAAAATAACGGAAAAAATACCCCCCGGAAAAAAAAACGAAAAAAATACCCCCGGAAAAAACAGCCGGAAAACATACCCCATATATGTGATAACAATGACCAGTACACAAAAAGTAATGAAATTTCAACTGTGTGTCATTTTAAAGAAACTAGACCATATTTGATTCATTTTACAATACAGAGGGGTGGAACGACAGATTTTCCAGCCTTGCAAAAAGGCGAATCTGTCACCAGGTTAGTTCGTTCAGGAACAATCGAGTCATAAAAATATGAAAAATCGCTTTTTTGTCGTCGACGATGAACATTCCACAGGATATGTTAACTTTAATGAATGAAATGAATGAATGAATGAAAATGAATCAAATATGGTCTAGTTTCTTTAACATGATACACAGTTGAAATTTCATTACTTTTTGTGTACTGGCCATTGTTATCGCATATAGGGGTATTTTTTTCGTTTTTTTTTTGTTTTTATTTTTTCGGTTTTTTCCGGGGGTATTTTTTCCTTTTTTTTTTTTAGATTCGTAGAGCAATGTATGAACATTTTTCGAAAACGGTGCCTAATATAACTGAGGAAGACCATTTTTCAGTCGGGTTGTAGGCGCCGAATAGTCGAATTCCATCCCAACAAGAAATGAGAGCTCTCCGATGGATGAGCAAATATCCCAAAAAGAGAAAAAAATCCAGTTTCAAAGCTCCATAACTCGAAAACTGTCCATTTTTGAGCTATGTGGATTTGAACACTTGATCAGCTCATTAAGAACTACAACATACAAAAATTCAGCCAAATTCACGAAAAGCCATTTCTCATAAGAAATGTATTGGTATTGGTATTGGTGAGTATGGATGGTGATTGATGCGCTGCGACCTGATTAGATCTATTGTGCCCCATCTTCTTCTGCTGTCACAAGATGTTCTTGTTTACAGCAGCCCTTCAAGTCCCAATTCCTTCAGGAATTTTAGGATTTTGAGGGGGTCTGCTCGTGGTATTTCTCCCACGGTCAGCTGGTGTGATCCCAGTATATTCAATCTTTTGCGATGTACAGCGTAACACTCCATCAATATATGGTGGGGTGTTTCTGGGTGTTCCCCACATAATCTGCAGGTGCTGTCCTCCTCTAAGCCTAGCTTCCTCAGGTGTTCTTTGAGTCTGCAATGCCCCGTTAGAAATCCCGTGATTGTCTTTAGACTAATTTTGCTGAGGTTAATCAGTGTCTTTGATCTTGCTCGGTTGAAATTTCCGAGGAGATCTTTGGCCTGCCTCAGCCCTGGAAGTCTTAGCCAGTATGTTGCTCTCATTGCTTCTTCAGCTTTATTGAGTTCTTCTCGGAAGTAATATTTTCCAAGTCCGCAGAATGGTTCTGGCCCGATCAGTGGCGTTGCTGCGCCTTTCCGTGCCAGGGTATCTGCTTGTTCGTTGCCCTCTACTCCGGCGTGCCCTGGCACCCAGAGGAGGGTCACCTTATTGTTCCTGCCCAGATCATTAAGTTTGTCTAGGCATTCCCAAACCATCTTCGAGTTGATGTTGCAGGAGCTCAACGCTTTGATGGCTGCTTGACTATCGGAGAGGATCACGATTTCCTGGTTCCGGTATTTCCTATTGAGGTTGAACTGAATGCACCTTTCTATGGCGTGAATTTCCGCTTGGAAAATGCTGGGGAACTGGCCCATGGGTTCAGAGTATTTGGTGCGAGGCCCAAAGACCCCTGCTCCAGTTCCTTCGGGAGTTTTGGACCCGTCCGTATACCATGTTAAGGTATTCTTCCCCAGTGCTCGAATCGATTCTATGTTCCATTCTCGCTTGGTGTTTAGTTCCGTTCGAAAAAGTTTCTCGAAACTAAATTTCTTGGTAATTTCGTCAGTTGGGAGGTCGGCAAGGTGTGCACAGTTGGTAGGGGTTAAGCCCCTCGCGCCGTGTGCTGTCCCTATGAGTCCGACTTTAGCCAACCTGAGGTTTGCCTCCCAAGCAGTTCTCTTCACCATTATGTGGAGAGGAGTGAGGTCCAGAATGACCTCTATTGCTGCTGTTGGAGTCGACCTCATTGCTCCTGTTATACAAAGACATGCTAGTCTTTGCACTTTTTCCAAGATCTTCTTTGTTGTGGCGAGTTCGGTTCTGCCTTGCCATGCTACTGCCCCGTAGGTGATCATAGGTCTCACTATCATGGTGTACATCCATCGCAGTACTGATGGGTTACATCCCCATGTTTTTCCTGCAATGTTCCTGCACACCATCAGTGATGATTTTGCCTTATTAGCGATCTTTTCTACGTGTCTGTTCCAGAGTAGTTTTGAGTCTAGAGTAAGTCCTAGATACTTCACCTCTTGCTGCCATTCTAAGTCTGCTCCGTCGAGGCGAACAGTCCTTAGGTGCTGAACCTTTGTTCTTCTAGTGAATGGTACTACTGTGGTTTTTGATGAGTTAATTCTCAGCCCCACAGAGAGGCACCATCTTCTGGTTGTCTCTAGCTCTCTTTCTATGAGATCGCAGAGGGTTCCTTCGAATTTGCCTTTGGCCATGATGACTATGTCGTCCGCATATCCAAGGCAAGTGACTCCGCTCCCGGTCAGTGTTCCGAGTAGTTCGTCTACTACGAGACTCCACATCAGAGGTGATAGTACCCCTCCTTGTGGGCACCCCCTGTTTGTGCTGATCCGAAAGCTGCTCTCACCCACTTTCGTTTCAGCTGTTCTTGTGGCCAGCATTTGGCACATCCATCTGGATGTGGTTCTGTCCACTCCCTTGTTCATTAGGGCCCTCTTTATTGCTTCATGAGAGGTGTTGTCGAATGCCCCCTCTATGTCTAAGAAGGCGCAAATGGCCATTTCTTTGTGCTCAAGTGATCTCTGGATGCTTTCGGTAAGCACGTACAGAGCGGTTTCCGTTGATCTGCCCGCCCTATATGCATGCTGCCCGGAGTGCAATGGCACTCTCTCCAGTATCTCAGTTCTGATGTAGTTGTCTACCGTCTTCTCCACTGTCTTCAGTAAGAAGGATGAGAGACAGATTGGTCTGAATGACTTCGGGAGGGTAGGGTCCTTCTTTCCCACTTTGGGAATGAAGGTTACCCGTGCTCTTCTCCAGTTGTTCGGTATGTACCCGAGTGCCAGACTAAATCTGGCTGCTTTAATGATGTACGGCAGTAGTTCCGTTTGCCCTTTTTGTAGAAGAGCCGGAAATATACCGTCAACTCCTGGTGACTTGAATGGTTGGAAGGATTCAATTGCCCATTTCACTCTTTGGGGAGTGCATATGGTCTTTGCTACTTCCCAGTCTTCTCGTTTGGCTCTGCCTGGTTCTTCCAGTGATCTGTCGGATTCAAATGGTATGCTGCCTGGAAAGTGCGTCTCCAGTAAGAGGAGAGCTCGTTGCTCTTCATCCTCTGTATAGCTACCATCTGTTCTTCTGAGTGACATAGGTCCTTGCTCTCTGCCCCTCGCCATGGTTTTGTATAACCTGGATGCTGCAGGGCTTGATGTGATTGTCTCACAAAAGCTCCTGAAGCTGTTCCTCTTGGCTTTCCTTATCTCTTTATTATATTTTGTCAGCCTTTCGGTGTATCCCTGCCAATCTCCGCCCCGCTTGGCTTTGTTGAATAGCCAGCGGACTTCGGATCTCAGATTTGACAGGTGTTCGTTCCACCAAATGGTTCCACTGTGGGATTTCTTTTCTTTTATGGGGCAACTGGATTCGTATGCATCCATAATTGCCCCGTTTACCGCCTCTAGGGTCTGCTCAAATTCGACGTGACTGTTGCCGTTGAACTTGATCTGTTCTAGGTTACATTTTAGATTGGTGGTGTATTTTTCCCAATCTGTGTTTCTAGGGTTTCTGGTGAAGGTTGTTTGTGTCTCAAGCCCTTCCACGTTGAACATAATGATTCTATGGTCTGAAAGAGAGGGTTCTTCTGAGACCCTCCAGTTCCTTACCATTCTACTGATGCTCGGGCTGCCGAGCGTTAAATCTAATACTTCTTGCCTAGCCCTAGTTACAAAGGTGGGGACACATCCCACATTGAGTACATTTAGGTTAGCCGCGAGTATGAATTCTAGCAATTGCTCACCTCTTTGATTGGTGTCCGTGCTGCCCCAGATGGTGTTGTGCGCGTTGGCGTCGCAGCCCAGCAGGAGGGGTAGATTGCTCCTACTGCAGTAGTCGGATAGCCTCTGTACTTCTTCTGGTGGTGTTTGCCCATCTCCAGCGAAGTATCCTGAGGCTATTACTATGTCGAGGAGTGAGTGCCTTGTGCGGATCTTGGCCCGAACCGGCACTAAGTCCCTCGTCATGAATTCTGAAAGACAAATATAATTAATATTATTTCTGATCAGTATGCAAGCTCTGGGGTTGTCACTTCTGACATCCCAGATCACCATACCTTCTTTGTTCGGCAGTCCTCTGATCTGCCCCCTGTTGACCCAAGGTTCTTGGATCAACACAACTCCCAAGTTTGTCCCGGCGAACACCCTCGATAAGGCGGCAGATGCCCCCTTAGCGTGATGAGCGTTCACCTGGGCAACCCTGACGTGGGTAGCCATTGCTACACGTGAGTTGGAGTGCTTGCCTCCTCATCATCCAGCAGCATTTGCTCTTCTTCGCTGGGAGTCACCGTGGTGTCCTGGTCCACGCTCCCAGTCGATTCTGTTTCGCCTGCTGGGTCTTCTACAGCCCCAGGGTCCGGTGTCTTGCCCGCCTCTTCTTCCTCCTTCTTCTTGCTTGAGTCCTTGCGGAGGCCATGAACGGGGATTTTCCCGAACCTGAAGAAAATGGTGTATCCCATTTTCCTGATGGCCTCGCAGGACTCGTCGTCAATGCCAATGTTTAGTAACTGGCCGTTGCCTTCTTTCTTACTTCCCAGTACTTTCCACAACTGGGTGTGAAGCCCCATGTTTTGTGTACTTACCAGGGCTAGCAACTTCTCCGTTTCAAAGTTCGAGCTCCTGGGAAAGAACACAGTGATGGCGTGCGCCCTTGGGATGTCCTCTCCCACGCACGCCATCAGCTCTGTACCCCTCCAGTTGCTCAGACTGGGGGCATTTGCCCTCAGCCAGTCTGCCGTCTCTTGGGTGACACAGTCTACCACAAGCGTGCTTGGGCGAAAGTGGATTCCTCCAAACTGGAGTTTACACTCTGCACCCAGCACCATCTCCTGCACAATGGCGTCTTCAAGTGCTGTGAGTTGCTCAGCACTCAGCGTCTCCCGTGGATAGTTTTTGGGGAGGACTGCAACTTTTATCATGCTCACTGCTTCAGCATAGCTGGTGGCTTGCCCAGTTTGCTTAGCAGTGGCGGTGCTGCTTCCCGCTTCAGTCTTCCTCCTCTTAACATTCGGACGTTGAGGGGGTGTTTGGGTTTTGGGGCCCCTCTTCTCCGTCTGTTGTGGAGGTTGCTCCTGAGGCCTTTTCCTCTCGACGGCTTTCCTTCTTGCTTCCTCAGGTGTCAGGCCCTGTTCAAGGAAGCGAAGGTACCATCTTACTCCTGCCCCGCTAAGACCTCTTCTTAGCGGATCATCGATGCCTCCAGGCTTGCCTGGAGGTGGCAGATCTTGTTTCCTCCGATTTTTCTTGGGAGGTTTCTTATGGGAAGTACCTTTGCCGGATGCTTGCTCCGAAGGTTTTTCCTCCTTTTTCTTTTTCGCTCCCTCTGCTTCCCGAGGTGATTTCGGTGAGTGGGAGCTGCCAGGACGCTCTTGAGCATCCTGGGTTGCGGTGAATTCCCGCGATTCACTTTTAGTTTTTTCTTTATCCATGTTGGTCCCACGAATAGCTAGGGAACTAGGAGTCGACCACGCCGGAGCCCCGCACGGCGTGGCAAGGCTGGTACTCGTGCAGGTCGCCTGGTATGCACGAGGCTCCGTTCAAGGCGGTGCTCTCCCACCGCCATGCATCCACGGGCACGGGTCGCGTGACACCTTGGATTGGAGGGTTGCTCAGCGCCACCTTATTTTATTCGGTGGTAACCTACGACGTGCCTGTGGGTCGCACAGTGCACGCCGCAGGCCGTCCGGCTATCCGTCACCTGCCAACGCTGCTAGTAGCCACCCAAGCCCTAGCTAAGAAATGTGCATCTTGTATCTCTAGAGATAATCAATTTATTTGAATTTTTTGCATGCAGTATTTTGAAAATATCCTTTAGCAACTATCCTCCCCAAAAAAACCTCAAGAACTCTTTACCGTTACAGGGTGATTTCAATTCATACTCTTGCGATTTTTCGAATTTCAAAATATTGATGCTACATGGTTTGGAAACTCTTGCAGGATTAAAATTATCACATATCTTTTTGTCGCTTCATGTAATATCATCCCATGCTGTGGTATACCGTAATCAATTTCGCTTGAGTTTTCTCTCCCTCCTTGTATGTTTGAGTTGATAAATTGTATTCATTCCAGTTTTAGAGGATATGTCATTGAAGAAACTAGAACATACAGTGTGAAAGTATTTCTAAAACCAATGTAAACCACGCGAAAATATCAGAAAACCACATTATTTTTCATCACTCCGTATTTTGGAATTATGACTGTTATGTTTGTATTTATTTCCCTTATTCTATTCAAAATATTGTAATTTAAAAAATGTAGAATTTTTAGCTTTTTTCTATCACTAGTTTTTGATGGACTCAGAGATGAAGGTGAAGGAAATATACTTCAATTTGACGAGTATAACGAGGAACCCAATTTTTTGAGATTTAGAATATTTTTTAGGTTTAGGAATGCCACAAAACATATGTTGTGGGTAGTATTCAGGGATATCCATAGTGATAATTCAGAAGATCCGCCTATTTTAGGATATTACTGCACTTGTAGGTCAGGTGCTAGGACTTTGGGGACTTGTGCTCACGTAGCTAGTGTGATATGGTTCATGGGTTACGCAAGGCATCAAGAAAATATAACATTTCCATCTTGTCGGCTCCTGAATTCTATTTCAGATGCTTCAGATCGAATTCAACCGGAACTTATGAACCTCGGTCTGGAATTGATTTGAGTTTCAAGACAATATCTTTGATACTTATTTGTTTTCGTGGAATACATTCAAAGTTATGAATATTGAGTGTACTAAGCCTAAAGGGGATACCACTAAGGGAAAAAAAATGCGGCGGAAACGAGTTTAAATATTAAATATAATAAAATGATTTTTTCACACACTGAGTGAACAATAATCAATAAATACATGATGTGAGGTGACTCATCATTAGTACGCTATCAATTCGTGTAGTTGATCTAGTCTTGTTCTTTCGAAAAATATCTCAATTTTCCGGAGCAATAAAATATAAATAGGCCACATAGTTCAGGAGCATACAAGGTAAAAACGAGGTAAGTAATTAGATAGGTAATATTCAAATCATGCAAGTACAAGAAAAAAAAAATTCCGTGACGTTATAAAAGTATAAATTTTTTCAAGCTTGAAAATGTTTTCTGAACCCATCAAAAACTAGTGATAGAAAAAAGCTAAAGATTCTACATCTTCTAAATAACAATATTTTGAATAGAATAATGAAAAAAAAATACAAACATAACGGTCATAATTCCAAAGTAAAGAGTGATGAAAAATAATGTGGTTTTCTGATATTTTCGTGTGATTTACATTGGTATTAGAAATACTGACACCCTGTATGCTCTAGTTTCCTCAATGACATATCCTCAAAAACTGGAATGAATACAATTTATCAACTCAAACATACAAGGAGGGAGAGAAAACTCAAGCGAAATTGATTATGGTATACCACAGCATTTGTGAATCGCCTTGTATGATTCAGACATGGGATGATATTACATGAAGCGACAACAAGATAAAATGTGATAATTTTAATTCTGCAAGGGTTTCCAAATCATTTAGCATCAATACTTTGAAATTCGAAAAATCGCAAGAGTATGAATTGAAATCACCCTGTAACGGAAAAGAGTTCTTGAGTTTTTTTTTTTTGGGGAGGATAGTTGCCAAAGGATATTTTCAAAATACTTCTCGCAAAAAATTCAAATAAATTGAGATACAAGATGGGGAAATTCCCAACTTCAACACCCTGTATTTTGAAAACTAGTCATAGGATCGAGTTGGGCCTGGAAATATTTCTTAAGGAGACCGACTCCTACAAAATACCAAAAATTTGGAACATTTGACTGAACGCCAATTTATATAGCAGAAAGTGCGGTGTCCGTTTCAAATTTATGCTACTACCTTCAGTTCTTTTTATAGATCTCGTCAACTCATGAAGATATACCCCGTATAGTAAGTATGACGTTTCATATCTTAAATTGGCTAAAGGAAAAAACCTAAATGCTTTTATTAAAGGAAAAACATTAGTTGTCAACGGAGAGGTATATGGAATAGACACACTCAAAAAACAAAATAACATCATTGAACGTTCCACGGCGCAAACTCAAAATAAAGCTGAACTTAAGGAAACCAACAAGAAACCAGTTGAAAACAAGAATAAGATAATACAGCCAGAAGCTTGGACAGATAAAGAAACCAAAAATAAAATAAAAAAATTCTACTTCTAGCGATAAACCCGGCAGAATTCTCCGTAACCAAAAATAAAATTGTAATCAAAGAAACTGGACTATCCACACTAATATACTTATGTTTTTTTTTGAGTTAACTATCTTCACTGATATCTCTCTCCACATACCGTTTTTGTATACTCATTTGTAGAATAAATAATACTCTCATACACAACGACTGAACTCGCTCCTAAACACATTTATTTAACTTATGTACAAATAACTAGGTATGGATTATTTCATAAGTGAATTTGATAGGCTTCTTCCAAAAACGTCAATAATAGAACCCACCACTGAATGTGAAAAAAAATTGTGCTATGATGCTTCTCCCAAATTCTATGTGTTCCACTGTAACATAAGGAGTATTGGAAGAAATTTCGAAGAACTTGAAGTGCTACTAGACCAGTTCAAGTTTGATTTTGATGTAGTGGTGCTGTCTGAAACATGGAATATTTCTGATCCTAGTCTTTTCACTATTCCGGGGTATGATTCTGTTTACAGTCAAGGGCATCACAATCAAAATGATGGCTGTATAGCTTTCGTAAATAACAAATATAATTATACTTATAAAACGGTGAATATCTACGAGTCAACGGCAATCAAATTGTCGCTTCAAGTATGTTCTGAATATTTAGATATAACGTGTCTTTACAGATCTCCCTCCTCGTGCCCAGAAATGTTCAACGCCCATCTTGAACAGTTTTTACTAAATGAAATAAATCAACGTCATATGAATATTTTCGTAGGTGACATAAACATTAACATACTCGGAGAAACTGAAATTTCACAAGAATACCAAAACATCCTGAGTGAAGCCGGTTTTTATCCGCTATAAATGAATGTACCAGGGTAGGCGAAAGTTCGGAAACTTGTATAGACCATATATTTTACAGTAATATTCACAAAAATATCATACCAATTATACTTAAAACCCACTTTACAGATCACTTTTCTATCATACTTCAATTCGAACTGGAATTGAAGGAAAAAGATAAGACGGCCGGAACCAAACATATTATCAACTACGATAAACTAAAAGTACATATGGAACTAGAATCATGGCATGAATTCTATAATTGTAAAGATATTGAAGAGGGAACGGAAATAATGATAAATATAATAAAAACACTAACTGAAAAGGACACAAAAATTATCAAAATAAAGTCACATAACAAAAAAAATAAATGGATTGCGAGCGCGATCATAAAATCAATTAATAAGCGTAATGAAATGTATAGAGACTGGGAGTAGGAAAAAAGCTTGCACAAAATATCAAAACAGCTGAATTCAAAACACAAAAGAGAATAACCAATTCAATGTTTCTAGAAGAAACTACAGAATCCGAAATAAAAAGCCACATCATGAATATGAAAAGTGATAAGGCTCCGGGACTTGACAATATAAGCGCCAAAACACTGAAATGCATAATTAATGTCAATCTCAAACCTCTTACTCACCTTTTTAATATTATTCTGAAAAACGGACATTGGCCTTCTCAACTAAAAATTTCAGTCATCAAGCCAGTATTTAAGGGAGGTGACAAACTTGACTGCCGTAACTATAGGCCTATATCATTAATCTCCAATATTGCAAAAATATTGGAATCAATCATCAAAACTCGAATATCCGCTTTTCTTGACAAATTCGAAATATTGTCACCCAGTCAATATGGCTTTCGGCAAACTAGGTCTACAGATGATGCAGTTGAAGCTTTAACAACGAAAATATATCGCTCCCTAGAGGAAAGTAAACCATTATTATGTATATTTGTAGACCTAGCCAAAGCCTTCGATACTGTGAATCATTCCATGCTACTAGAAACAATAGAAAGAATGGGAATAAGAGGAAATATCTTGAAACTGATAAATAGTTACATAGGAATGAGAAAACAATGTGTTAAGATCGATGGACATTTGAGCAATTTTGAAATCATCGAATTTGGAGTGCCTCAAGGTACAGTTCTAGGTCCCATACTATTCAACATGTACCTCAACGGCCTCTATGAAGTAAAAACAGAAGGACATATCATCAGTTTTGCAGATGATACCGCGATCTTCTATTCTGATGGAAACTGGCAACTACTTCATGAAAAGGTACAGAAAGATTTCCATAATATCAAAAAATGGTTTGACTCCAGGCTCCTCACTATTAACTTTGGAAAAACAAAATTCATACCGTTCGCGATCAACAGAGGCAAAATACCGGATATAGAAAACTTATAATTTACTGAAAACAATTCTACCCTTACAATACCGGTCACAAACAGCATCAAATATCTTGGAGTGTACATAGACTCAAATATGAAAAAATGGAGCACACACATCAATAAACTTGCCCAGAAAATGAGATGCCTGATTGCAAGGTTTAAATATGTCAAAAAATTTCTTGAAATAAGACATTTGAAAATGTTAAACTTTGCTCTAGTGGAATCTCAGTTGAGGTATGGCATTATTGCTTGGGGTGGGGCTTACAACAGTAATTTGAATAGCCTTAATATATATACTACAGAAATGGATTCTGAGAATTATATATTCAAAGGACCGGGTATACCCAAGTGATGCCATATTTCGACTGGCACACGTCCTGGATATTAGACAGCTGTTTGTGAACATTCTAATCATCAAACAAAAGAATTCAAACTTAAAATCCTATATACACCACGTTTATGGAACAAGACAACGAAATGTCCCCCTTGTAATTCCATTTGTTACGAAAGCAATCTTACAACGATCGTCATATTTTCGCAAGCCCAAAGTTTTCAACGCAGTACCACTTGACATCAAAAAAATAAACTCACAAGGTTTATTTAAGAAAAAAATTTAAATCTTGGTCTTGAGCAAACCAAGAACCTTCATACATCAGATGATCGACTCAAAATATTGAAATGTAAAATATGTGTATACCCTAAATTTTATATCACCAAACACGATTTATATTGAAATTGCTTCCAATGTTTCTTTATTTCTTTCTTCTTCTTCTTCTTTCGTCTTCTTCCTTTCACAACAAATATATGCTTCTGTGTATTCATTATCAACAATATCAGTATACTCATGTAACCGAATGTATAAATATTTATATATGAATAAATTATTATTATTAAAAAATATATATATATCAAATTGCACGTAATTCGAGGAAATTGTCAAATTTCAGATGGATACATTTAGAACATTTTGTGAATGTTTTGTTTTTATAGTGTTGACGAAACTTTAGAATACAATTGGTAAAACGGTGCTAGGATATCAACAAGTTTTTCAGTTTAAATTACTTATTCGTTGAAACCCTATCAGTTCAAATAAATTAAATGAAAGCAGATAAATTATTATTGAATCTACCTTCGTTAATGCAACTTCAATTGATGCTCCATATTTCAATGAATCAATTCAGTGGCTTGAATAATGTAATCAGAATTGCAGATTGGGGATGTGGAGAAATTGGTATTGAGGTAGGAAATTGAATATTCGTTTGGGAATAGTTGTGTTTATTTTACGGTTCATTTATAGGAATTAAAAATATCGTTTCATTTTATTTCCATGGTATTTCAGTGTGAAGCATTGTTTTATTATAAAGGTGCGTTTTTAGCAAATAGTTACAATCGCAAAATGTATTTGGTGGAGACGACAACATAGGTGAATTTTCAGTTGTAATATCACAAGAAAGTAAGAATAAAGTAAAATAATTTGACACATTTTTCGAAAACTTGTTGCCAAATGGTAACAAGTTTGACAAAAAATCTGGAGAATTATTTTCTACTTTATCGAACTCTCGTGTGGTATTCGATAGATTATTTTTTGATGCCCCAATCATAGACCTATTCTCTATACATATAACATTTTTATTTCAACAATTTACTTGAATCACTATGAACAGAATGAAGTTTGGAATTTGAAGTTCTTATCATGGAATATACAATTATTAGGATGTTTTGTCCTTGGCTGGAGGATTCCGTAACATTGTTTTGTTGTGTTGGATTGAAAGCTATTGTTTTCTCTCTGTCTCTAGGTTATCAATTGAAACTGTTCGTACATGCATTTTCGTTGATTTTCTTAAAATTTTATCGAATGATGATGTACTAAACCGTTTTCGAATCATTTTTCACTTTTCATGCAAACTGATGACAGACGTCAGATCAAAAGTATCAGTTTCAAGGTAGAAAATTATCACTATAATAATGCTGTGATTGGCCTGAACGTACATGAATGCTTGGAATTGATGGTTTCGATTGGTTGGAAGAATTGTCAAAACATAATCACCAAAAAATCATTTTCAGCCATCGTTTGGAAACATTTGTCATCGTTTGCAAATATTCGCGCCGTCGGAGCATCTCCACCAGCAATATATTCGCAAACAGCAGAGCTGTACGTAGCAATAATTGGTTACAAATCCCATTGATCTACCGACAGAGCTCGGAATTCGCACACATGCTTGTTCAATTTTTGGGAATGTGCGTCATTGTCGTCTCTATCAAACAATGGTTGAATCTTAGAAAATGCGTTTGTTTGTAGGATGTCACAAAACGGAAGAATTTGTTTTATTTGCAATACAGATATATTTTGCCAGGATTTGTGCCTTTTTACTCCAGCAGGGCTGGAAACATTGAATTCTGTGACCAGAGAAAAGGGGTTCTCATACAGAAATCTTGATAAACTGGCGGACGTCAAAATAAATGAAAAATTTCGACAGATATACATATACTCAGGGCTTCAAGCTCTAAGAAGTTCAAGTATGGCAATGAAAAATTCTATATCCCTGACCCTCGAATTGGTTCATATTCTCCAATGAAATCCAAACTCAGGAACAGTTCTGAAAGCTTCGATTCCTCGCATTCATGTTTGATCTGTGTCCAAAAATGTGTACAAGAATGAAATCGACGTTCAGGACAGTTCCTGAAGCACAAACCAAAACTATTAAAAAAAGGCAACTACTTGTTTGGATAAAGTTTCGAAAGCAGTTATGAAGAGAATAGCCCATGTATATTTAGCAGCAATTTTTGCAAAAATATCACCGAGACCGGCCATCCTCATAATTCTCATAATATTCATGACCTAAAAAAATATTCTCATCTTTTGTCTACAATGGAAGCTATTCCTCAACCCAATTATAGGACGATTAACACTGTTTCCAGAGCTCGAAAAGACGGATTTGATTCAAATATGAAGCATTAACCTCACCGAACCTAATCTAACCCACCCTTCTAGAAGTATCACAAGACTTCTTTATAATTTCATTTTTATTCTATCGTAGCCGTTTTCCAATAGCCTTTCTACATTCCGAAAAAACTTATATTGAAGTCAAAATTTTTTTGCATTCCACCCCTGATGTTTCGGTAAACAATTTGTTTTTTCAACTAAACTTGATGTCAAGAAGTCACTTGCCAAGTTTCATAGTGTTACAATTCATCTTTCAGTTTTGGCACTTATCTGTGGATATTGGACTAATTATTTTTGAGAAATAACCTAAAACACAAATTTTCGATGTCCTGTCAAAAAGTGTCCCGACTCTAATATACGATCTAATGTCAAATTGCATACAGAAACTCAAGAGCTGTTTTCGAGTAAATTATGACGTTTTCGAAATGGTTTTTGAGTCCCTCATACTTTATCAGCTCAGCTTTGTGGTGGATTTAAACTTTCTTCATTTCCAAAAAAACTAAATGAAAAGAATTTGAATTGGATCATTTGCTTTATTCACGTGTAAATAATAACAATAATATTCCTCCATAAACACTGGTAGAGCATTACGTATCAATAGCTAGCATGTGTATAGGTAGAGGACGGTTGTTAGTATCATTAGCCGTGTCGGAGTTGGGCCGAGGAGTTCACATGAATATTATTTTCATTCCAGTTTCTCCAGATTCACCCAAACTCCACCTTTGACGCTGGCCACAATGAAAGAAGGTGCGTATCTGATTGGCAGCTGCGTCTTCTCATTCAGAGTCACTTTGAAGTTGGTTATGACAGATATCAGCCCCACTTTAGATTGAAGCTTTCCAAATCGTGAACCTGAAATATCACATAATAGCTATTTATTTATCTAGATCCTAACGCCCGGAGGGTAACATTCACCCGAGGGCCTTTGGCCCGAGGGATGAATGTTGCCCGATGGGCGTTAGGATCTATAGTCGGATCCATATTAATGCAAAATAGGATATACAATCTTCTGTGAAATAAATATCCTTTTCCAATAATTCATCCTTGAAATTGACTTGTAGTGGTCAGTCCATAGTTTTGTCGGAAATATTTGAAAAACTTTTCAGATGATGAAGCCGTAATTGTATTATACCAAACATATAGAAATTATGTACATTTTGAAAATTCCTTCAATCCAGAAAAAGTTTTTTAAGACCGTTTCACCGAAATAACTTGTTGAACAAAAAACGCAAGGGACACACTTCGTTGCTCGGCCAGACCTGTAAGTGACATAGGCAACATTGGCTTGAAATGTCCTATTTGAAATGTATTGACTTATGTCACGTTAACTGACTTCTCAATGTGTATCCGACTATAGTAACGGTCGTGGTGCATACAAGATTTTATTTTTCACCAAAAAATTATCTCAAACGACGTTGTTTACTTCATAAATTTCTTCTCATAGTATTTACTGCGTTCTGGTCGGCAACCGAGCACAAGTAGTGAGCTTCTATGCAATTGCCATGGAAACATTGAAGAGGTTGCTAAGGGTTGTTTATTTAATAAACAGACTGCATTTTCGTAAGAATTGACAAGCTTGTTAGTGGAGGAAACTAAAAACGGTTGTGTTCATAATAATTATGGAGATCCCACAGAATGTGACGCTCAAAGCTGAAAAAACGTTAGGAAATTTACTGCCTATGAAATCCAAATACTTATGCGAAAAGGAGTATGACCATTTTTTTAAACGGAAAAATGAAAACAGAGTGAATACCGTAGATGAAACTGTCTTAATGGCATACTTCCAGGAACTGGTGAGTTTATCTCATGAAAACTATTGATATTTTCTATTTATTTTACATTATTTCAGTCTGAAAAATATAGTGCAAATAGTCTATGGACCAAATACTCACAGCTGAAATCAACATTGATTGTTAAAGAAAACATTAATATATCAGCATTCAGTCAACTGATGGCCTTTCTGAAAGTTACTTCAAAAGGATACATTCCTAAAAAATCAAAGGTGTTGGAAGGTGGACAGGTAATACTTTTCATAAGAAAAGCTCCAGTTGATACTTTTCTGCTACATAAAGTTGTTCTGGTAATGGGCGTATTTGGAGGCTTATGACGTGATGAAATGGCCAAGATGACAATTGATGACATTGAATACAGAGGAGCCATTTTACTGATCAAGGTACCAGAAACCAAGACCTGCACCACAAAAAGTTTGAACATTGTTGAAGAAAGCGAAATAGGAGCCTTGACCTTAATTAAGAAGTACATTGCACTACGACCAAAAGGATGTAAACAACGCAGGTTTTTTTAGAAAAAATAAATGCATTGGGTTACCTGTTGGTAAAAATACTATAGGAAGTGTTTCCTCTATCATAGCGAAATACCTTAATTTGGAAAACCCGAAAGGTTACACCGGACATTGTCTACGCCAAACGTCGTCAACGCTTCTTGTTCAAGGTGATGCTTCCTTTGAAACACTAAAATTACATGGAAAATGGAAGAGTAGTACGGTAGCGGAGAGCTATATTACAGAAAGTATCTCCTCGAAGAACAAAATTTCTACAATGATAGCCTATTTTGTTTCCGAAAAAGAAAATCTTAAGGTTCCGAATGAAACCGAATGCACATAGGAGTTCATCAACTCACAGAACTTCAAACTTCGTACTAATTTTTCAGGAAAATAAAAAAATTGTAATTTCTATTTGAGAGAAAATAATTAGTTCCTTTTTTATGTACAGTTATAAATAAAACTTTTCTGAGTAATTAATTTATTGAACTACAGAAAAAAATATTTTGCGGGCGTTATTATTCATAATGCCCTCCATAACGCCCCGAGCGTAATGGGTCTCTTAATAACAACCGTTGCCAAGGTATTATATAGCAGTAATGGGCAAGTGGACTGTTTCAGGAGTTTTTGATGTGAATTAAGTTCAGAAACGAAGAAAACTACCCAAACAACGACAATTTTTTTCGACGTGCGTTTCGCTAACTGATTCAGTATCATCAGGAGCTGTACTTGTTCTGATGAAACGTACATTGAATTCATTAATGGTCGAAGTTTCGGCAAATGGAGCAAACACACCATTTCCCGGCCCAAAACCCTTCTGTGGACTCTCCAAATCCCACCTAAAGGAAGATTTCCGACACTGGGAAATTGATGAAATGAAATCTCACTGGAATTAAGTGCCAGGACAAAGACAAGCGAAAAGGCTAGTGAGCCTATCGCCAAGGAGAGCTAAACAGTTTCTCGAGTTGGACTGGTTGGATTGGTAACGGGACTACTCACTGGGCACTGCCCTCTGGGGTATCACCTCAAAAAGATGGGCAAGTCAGAGAGTGATAGTTGCCGGTACTGCGAGAACTTCGCGGACACTGCAAAACATCTGCCCAGCGATCTTCTCCAAGAGGCTGAAATTCCTGGAAGGGGCATTCTTAACGCCCTCCGATATCAGGAACTTAGCTCCCAGGAAACTGATAAACTTCGCACGAAGTCTCAAAATCCCGGGTCTCGAATAGACAAAGGGTCACGCAGAAAAGACCTTATAGGTCGAGGTGCTTGGGAGGCTGCAGAGCCTGCACAACCCCCCTACAAACTACAAACTTCGGCAAATGGACCAAAACATTTCATAGTGTCAAAACCCCCTACTTAATTAACAAAGTGCCCAAAGGGAAAATAACCAGGAAAATATATTACAAAAAACAAGTACTATCTTGGTAATACCACGTCGGACGATAAAAACATCTGACAATTATTTGGTCTCCAATGTGGCCCACCTCAGCCGGGTAAACGAAAAAAAACCCCGGAAAAAAAACCCGAAAAAAAACCCGGAAAAAATACCCCCAGGAAAAAAAACGAATCCCCTCGGAAAAAACTTCCGGAAAAAATACCCCTACATGCGATAACGATGGCCAGTACCACAAAAAGTAATGATATTTCAACTGTGTGTCCTGTTAAAGAAACTAGACCATATTTGAATAATTTTACAGCCTTGCAAAAAGGCGAATCTGTTACCAGGTTAGTTCGTTCAGGAACAATCGAGTCATAAAAATATAAAAAATCGTCTTTTTTGGTTAAAACTTTTATTGTTTCTTAAACAAAAATTTCATCACTTTTTATGTACTGGCCATTGTTATCGCATAAAGGGGTCTTTTTTCCGTTTTTTTTCCGGGGGGTATTTTTTCTGGGGGTATTTTTCCTGGGGGTATTTTTTCCGGTAATTTTTTCTGGAGGTTTTTTTTTTCCGTTTTTTTTTCCTGGGGTATATTTTCCGTTTTTTATTCCTAGATTCCCCCAGCCTACGATCGTCGAATTATATCAGTTAAAATCTCTAAAAAAAACTACTTTGCAACGCTCTTTGAAGGTGGGCCAAAGAAAACTATAATTTTTTTCATGATAACAATAAATGAGAAAACTGTTAATATGTAAAACTAATAAAATGGATAATTAATCATTATTTATCAGAATAACTTTATATAAAACTTAAATATAGCAGAATGAAATGTATAGAACTGATTTTTGATCCGAAAAGAAATCCATCTAATGTGTATGTATGAGAACTGATCATACGCGAAAACGGTAAGTACTATTTTTCATAGATCTGAATTCGTTAATGAATTACGTAATCGCAAATCTCAATAACCTCTATGCATATCATAAAATCGTCAAATCGAAAAACTAACGAAACATAATTTCATCGAAAAATTATTTAAAAGTATTTAAAAACGTAAAACCAACAAATTATCCGAAAAAAAATGTAGTATCGAAAAATCCAAGAAATCGAAATGTGTAAGATATAAAACGATCGAAATCGAAATCTAGCATACATTTTAGCGAATAGTATACCAGTCTGGTGGAAACTTGCTCTATTAGCTCTTAGATGGCGCTAACTTCTAGTTGAACAAATCGAATCGTCTGGTTCGGACTCATATTGATCGGTCATTTGTTGGTTCCTTACTCGATTTATTCGAGAATTCAATTTCTGGGTGGTGATTTTCAAGAATATCGAAAAAAACAGCCAATGTTATTCATTGAATTTCACTGAACTCATAATCTCATCGTGTTACTATCAACCTCAGCAATATGTCAGATCTCAATTATTACCCATATATCGGCATAATACTACCTACCTACCACGCTTTCGGAGGATGTAGCGTGTCAATCCACAAAACATTTGGAGGCGGAATCATATTATTTTCGTGATACCTAATACTGGTGATAAAATTTAAGGTGAGCCTTAGCATTTCAGTTATATCAGGTGGTGAGACAGAAATGAGAAGGAATTTAATGGGGACATGAGAATTTCTTTAAGTATATTAACCGCACGCTACGCCGTCTTTGAGAGAATAGATCAACCGGCATTTCACTACGCTATAATCTCTCTAATTTCTGAAAACTTTCGGTTCTTCACTTTCCGGTATTAGCATTTATTCGTCTCATGATTTTTGATATGCCAATTTTAGGTCTTGTGGTATACTGATTTGTTGATAATATTTCCTTTGACTTTCGAATATTACGCTTTGCAGACTTACAATATTCTTTTTTTATATTTCATCAATTTTATGAGATATTGTTTCTGTAATTTGACGGTTTGATCAAATATCCGTCTTCACATTTGTGTTTATTCCCATTTTATGGTATTACAATTACTTCATACTCCCCTTGTAAAAAAAATGGTATTACAGATATACCGTCTTATAATTTTTCAATTAATCAAATTTTGGTTCTTCAAAAGTCTGATATGATCATTTCTGATTCTGGGATAATTCTTTTTTGATGAAAATTGGTTATTGTAATTTTTTGGTTTTACAAAGTTATTTTTCAAATATTTTCCATTTCTGTGAAATTATTTCCTATCTAGTTCGATTCTCCATAAAATCGTTACTGAACTTTTATTTGTTAGTTCGATAGTTTTAAATCATAGTCAATTTCAGATCTATATTTTAGCGTTTTTATGGATTATATGTAATATCTTTGAATATCATAGCTGACATTATGTTCAAACTGGGCAAGACTGAGAAACTTCATCGCTCTTACCTATGCATAACCTTGGGCCTTCTCCGAAAGGGATGTAGCTGAACGGATGTCTGTTAGCAGAGTTTCCAGGGCGAAATCTCTCCGGGTCGAATTTTTCGGGATCTGGAAAATTATCTGGATCCCTGTGGATGGAATATATAGGCAGGGCAATTTGGGTACCAGGTTCGATGAATACGTTGCTGCCGGGTACCTGGTATCTTCTGGTGCATTTTCTCGGTAGCATCACTATCGGGGGATGTTTACGGAGTGTTTCTGGAAAAGAATAAGCATGAACTGGTTTCTGTAAAAATAATGACAAATGGCATGGTACTCATTAAATAAGATTCTCGGTTTTGATGATTTGTTTGCAAGTATGGTTTGTGCACTAACCTCCAAATAAGAACATACTAGACAGGGATGATTCAAAAACAAGGGTTCCCAAGTTTCGTATATAGAATCAATAAACTCTACAACTGAGTTCAACAGTTTGTAGTGGATGACACAAAGTTAGAGTGATTACCTCTCTCATGATGGGAAAAATCTTTTGAAGAAGGCAATATAGTGCAGGAAAAAAAATTCTTGAGTCATAATAATATCTTGTGTTTCGAGGTAATAGCTTTACTTGGAATAGCGGAATAGGTATAAAATAAAATAAAAGTACACAAATTAAAGGAAGAAAGTAAAAGAGCTAGTAACTGAGACAAAAAAAGTGGAAACAATTTAGAGAAAAAAAGAAGCCGATAGCAAATCAAACCAGAAATTATTCTATAGAACGCTAAAAACACTAAGGTAAATAGCATTAAAGATGATAAAGAGAAATTATAAGGAAAGAGAAATAATGAATAGATGGAGATAATATATTCAAAAGCTACTTGATGGCCACGAACAAATAGAAAACAAAACGAACAAAAACCTAGAACCACCAGAAGGAAACGTGCTCAGACGAGGACAACGTGTGTTAATGTACTTGAACCAAATAAGTTCTGAGACTTTGAGATACTCTATTAAATTTTTGTGATTCATAAATTTTTTTAATGGTCGCTGATTGTGGTGTACTTGGGCCTTTGAAAGGCCTAAGAATGAATTTAACCGTTAACTCAATCAAGAGGGAAATGTTCGATAATCAAGTCGGACAGACGACATCGACTTGATAAAAGTGCAGGAAATTTACGATCATATCGTAAGGCATGTGCATGTGCAAGCCTTCCACCCACTCGTTCGTAGCTTTATTTTCGATTATTTAAGTTTTCCACTCTAACGTCCAAGATACGTCATTGGTGATTAAATTTATGGAGAATCAAGATAACCACTTGCCAATTTGTGAGTTTGGTCTATTTGAGAAATCTGAACCTACCGTTGATCACCATCTCCAAGTACTCCATTTCCATCACAGCTTCATAAGTTATTTTACCTCCATGTTTTGCCAAAACTCTATTCATATCCTGCCTGACTTTTTCCTGGATATCCTGATTCTGAGCTAGTTCTAACAGCGCGAACGACATGGTCGTTGACGATGTTTCAAACCCAGCTGTGAAGAAGACAAAACACTGGGCCACCATTTCGTTGAACGTCAATGCCGACTTCCCAGTTTTGCTGCTAATCTCGTCTCCGTCCGTCACTTTACCGATGTTTTTCAACTGGATCAGCAAATGCAGGAAATCTTTCCTGGAAATATTGTTCTTTTCGCGGTGATCCACTGTTGTCCTCACAAGATTGAAGAAGAAGTCTTCCACGTCTTGTGGGGTGGTTTTCAAACCAGACATCAGGAACAACTTCTCTGGGATGCAGTCTTGGATTAAGTGGATCACCTTCGATCTGAATAATTTACTACTTTGAAATACTTTCAAGCTATACTCCCTGATTGCAGAATCGGGATTCTTGAGGGTGTTGCATTCCACTCCGAAAGCAACTGTACCTATGATGTCAGTGTTGTATCGCGCTAGGTACTCTTTGATGTCGATGTCGGTTTTGTTGTTCACCAGCTCACTGAGGACATCCACTAGGTTGCTAGTATTTTCCACCATGGTGCCGAACATCATCTTCATTTTTCCTGAAAGAATGAAAATGAAGAACATCTGCACCGTTGACCATATTCCTTAGTTTCTGAGACGAGGATCTGTTGTAACAACACCAAATTTTGCATGCTAGTAGTTAAAACTGTATCGGACTCCATTTATATTTTAGTTTTCAAATAACTGGCCTTTAAATATAATATTTTTGATAAAATTCGTCAGTGACAAGACTTACTTACCTTTTCTACAGCATGAATAAATATTAATAACAACTAAAAATCAAAATAAGCAAAAATCTTCCGCAGAAACACTCCCTCCCAGTAATGAACTCTCGTTCATTACTCTTCTTGTGATTTTCCAACATCGAGAATGCAGAGTTTTGTTACAGGTCTTCTGTATTCACCAACGGCTGTTTTGATATCTACCACTCGTACATGACCATCCGAACCAAGATGAACAGCTGTGACAACTCCTTTTGGCCATGAATTTCTATACAAATCTCCATCTGCCAAGATGACGATATCGCCGACTTTAATTTTCCTTTCAGATGGAAGAAACCATTTAGTTCGTTTAGTCAAAACAGGCAAATACTCTCGTATCCAACGGCGCCAAATATGGTCTGCAAGTAACTGAGAAATTCTCTATTGCTTCCTACCTATGAGATCACCGTTATAAAATTTCTCTGGAAGTTGAGCAGAACTAGAAGAGCCTAAAAAAATGGTTGGGTGCCAATGCTTCTTCATCCGAATGATCTAGGGAAACGTGAACCAGGGGACGACTATTCATAATGTTCTCAGTTTCTATCAATAGGTCTAGAACTTCTTCTTTTGGGGCTTTTTCTTTTAGGATAACAGAGAGTGATGTTTTTACAGACCTGACCAGCCTTTCCGAGCTCGCTCTCATGTGTGG
This sequence comes from Chrysolina americana, assembly GCA_958502065.1. Lineage (NCBI taxonomy): Eukaryota > Metazoa > Arthropoda > Insecta > Coleoptera > Chrysomelidae > Chrysolina > Chrysolina americana. Next base: position 35,887,391 of record OY293415.1, on the reverse strand, counting down.
CGCTAAGGGACTAATAAAATGCCATTCGATATTGTTAGCTGTAAGATCCGAAGTAATTCGGTTCTGATCAAGTTCTTGCAGAGCTTTCTTTAACTCTTTTTCGGATCCTCTCAGATTCGTCTCATTATCCGAAAAATTTTGGCCAGGGAATCCTCTACGGCCAGCCAATCGTCGAATGGCCATAATGGTGGAGTCAGTACTCAGGCTACATGCAATTTCCAGATGAACCGCACGGGTGCTCATGCAGGTAAATAAAACACCATATCGCTTCTCTTTCCGCCTGCCGATGGTAACGAACATCGGACCGAAATAATCCATACCTTTTATTGTGAATGGTCTTACAAATGAAGTTAATCGGCAAGATGGTAGTGGGCTCATTTCTGGTACTTGAGTTTTTGCTCGCTTATTTTTGCACCATTGACAATTGAACCAAGAACTCCTCACTGCATAACTTACATTCAGTATCCAATAACGTTGCCGAAGTTCATTAACAACATATGCTTGCCCATTATGTCTTGCTTTGAGGTGATAATGTGATACTAATAATTTTGTCAAGCGGTTTTTTGGATCAAGGATGATAGGATATTTCGTATCTTCCCCCAAATCATTCGAATAGATCAGTCTACTTCTGAGCCGAATTATTCAATCAGAATCCAAAATTGGTGACAGGTTGTGTAATCTGATAGACGGTTCAATAGCATGGCCACTCTGTAAACATTGAACTTCTTTTGCAAAATCTTCTGATTGCACACACTTTGTCCATAATTTCTCAGCGCTATCAATTTCATTAGGAGTCAGTTCTGTTGATTTTCGCGTTTTATTCATGATTGTTCCTTTAAATCTGATAATCCAAGCTGTTGTACGTATTAATTTCAACCATGATGAGAATTTTCTTATTTCTGGCAGGGATTGTCTTAGATTAACAAATACTTTAATGGTAGCTCCAACAAACTTTTTCTTCATTTCAGAAGTATCAGTTACTACAGCATCAAAATGAGGCCAATTCTCCATTTCGGTTTTCAAAAACTGTGGACCATTCAACCATCTGCTTCGAGATTTCCAATCAAGAGAATTACAATATCTCATTGCCTCATCAGCCACATTCTCTTTAGTTGGTAACCACCTCCAGAATTTTTCGTCAGAAGATTCTGTTATTTCTACAACTCTGTGTGCCACAAACGGTTTAAAATTTGAAGACTCTGTTCTGATCCAACTAATCACATTCATTGAGCCTGTCCAAAAATGAGTAGAGCTAATTCCGATACTGTGATTATCTTTAATTGTGATTGCCAGTCTGCTTCCCAAAACTGCAGCTTGGAGTTCAAGTCTTGGTATAGACATTGGTTTCAATGGCGTTACCCTAGGCTTAGCCATGACTAGACTCACTACAGTCGATTCTTTCATCTTGATTCGAAAGTATGCAACTGCTGAATAAGTTTGTGCGCTAGAATCACAAAAGACATGGAGTTGTATGTCCTCAGCCATGAATATATCATGTACATAACATCGAGGAATCTTGAAAGTACTGATGTTTTTCAATTCCTTCAACCAAAATCTCAATTTTTTCAAAAGTTCTTTGTCGATTTCATCATCCCAATCAATTTTAGAACGCCAAATGTCTTGCAGTAGTATTCTGGCCTTTATTGTAAAATTGCTGAGAAATCCGAACGGGTCAAAAATCGTCACCACAATTATCAGAACGTCCCTTTTCGTTACTCCTTTCTCAGATAAACTTTGCAATTCATCATCACTCCATTTCATAGAAAATAAGAAGTTGTCGTCAATAGGGTTCCAAACTATGCCCAACACTCTCTCAACAGGTTACAATAATTCTTTATCAAGATCCATGTCTTTTTTATTGACATTCCTTAATTCTTCTGGAATGCTTCTCAAGACTTCTTTAGAGTTGCATGACCAATTTCTGAGGACAAACCCTCCTCGACGATGAACTTCGATGACTTCGGAGATACGTTTCTTCGCTTCTTTGACGGAATCAACACTGTCCAGATAATCATCCACGTAGTGTTGTTCGTTTATAGCTCTCACAGCATCTGGGAAAGTGTTTTTGAATTCTAAAGCATTCTTCCTCATTAAATATTGTGCAGTGGCAGGAGAAGATAGAGCTCCAAAAATCATTGAAACCATTTCATACTCATCTGGTTCACCAAATCTTTTTCTACGCCTCCACAAAAATCTTTGCACACTTTTGTCTTCAGGTCTGATTTGCACTTGGTGGAACATCTCCATTATATCTCCGGTAAACGCAATATTCTTTTGTCGAAATTTGAATATCACACCAAGTAAGGAATTCAGTAAATCTGAACCCTTAAGAAGAACATCATTTAGGCTAATCCCATTGATTCTTGCTGCAGCATCAAAAACAAAACGTATTTTTCCGGGCTTATTTATATTAGTAACCGTGAAGTGAGGCAAATACCATATTTTATCATTTTTCGCATTCAATTCATTAGCAGATAGCTTCCGAGCATACACCTTATCCAAATAATCTACTATTTTCTTTGTATATAATAATAATAATAATAATAATAATAATAATAATAATAATAATAATAAAGGTCTTTATTTCTCAACAAAAAGAAAATGCCGGAGATCAGATGGCAGCACTACTAGTCATAGACTAGTAACACTACCTCTGTTTTTCATCTTAAGCGTATTCCGCATCCGCAGCAAAATGTTCATCTCTGTCCATTTTCTTTTCAATGGATTTTAGTCAAAAATTTCTCAATATTCTCAGCAGAGGCTGTAGCTATATACGAAGCACTTTCATACGTACAAACCTCTAATCATGAGAATATTGTCATTGTCTCAGATTCCTTATCTATCCTAAAATCTCTAGAAAGAGTTGAGTTATCAATTTTCAAGTACAATCCGTATATACTACAAATAAAAAAACTGGTGGCAAACTTGAATCTCAGTGGAACACAAATTCATTTCTTATGGATAAAGGCACACTTAGGACTAGAGGGAAATGAACATGTGGATCAACTGGCCAGAGCAGGTGTTGAAAGAGGTGAAAACATTGGTCATCATGTATGTGCAAATGATTTTTTTGTTCATTTTAAAATACAACAGCGTTTAACATGGTCATCCAGCTGGAATGAATACTGTCATACCAATCCCACTAGATACACACTATTACAACCGTGTATACCCTCACAACATTGGTTTTCGCATCTCAATATACCTCGAAGATTCATTACAACTCGGATAAGACTAAGGTTTGGTCATGCATGTTACCCATTACATCTCTTTCGGATAAATATTCTTCCTTCTAAAAACTGTGATCATTGTGATGAAGAAGGAGACCTAGATCATATATTTTTCGCATGCTACAAGTATTCTGATAAGTCAAATGAACTACATGAAAAACTTTGTGCTTTGAATATGCCGATTCCCTTCAATGTTATGTCGATCTTAGCCTTGAACAGCATGAAATTGTATGAATGTTTGATAGACTTCCAAATCAAGACTAATGTCAAGTTGTAGTAGTTTTTAGAATTGCATTTGTGTGTAGACCTATCCTTGTGTTATATACCCATCAATCCGTGGTCTAATTGTTGTGTGTCGTAGAAAAAGTCTTCCCGACGGACCCCTGGACGTGAAGCGTGTGTACCTGTCTATTCCTGTTGTACGGTCTTCTATTTCAATTTTCCATTTCTTTTTTAATCGTTTAGGTATTAACTTGATATAATACACTATTTCATACTCCACTTGCGGCTGGCTGAATGACGAAATGTCAAAGCCAATAAAAAAAAAAAATGGATTTTAGTCGAGTTGATGCTGTGAATTTGTTTTTCGGTAAATTGAAATTATCCCATTTCCACAGTAATCCTGTTTCCCATCTGTTCATATTGACTCTTCTACTGGTTCTTTCAAGAATTTCCTTAGCTCTTATATCTGCCAAGTCTTGATGGGTCTCCTGAAGTTTTACGCCCAAACTGTCTATTTCGAAAGAATTTCTAACCAGTTCATCCAAATTGTAGTTTTGATGGTTTACAAACCATGAGAAATCATCTATACGGCCCAAATAAGATTTTCCAATATTTCCGTGAACAACCCATCCTAATTTGGTGGATAAAAAAGGAGCATTTTTTCCTCCTTCATGGACTTCTCTGGCAATAATCAGACCGATGTTATCTTGCCCAATTAAAATTGTAGGTTTTGCGTCAATCAAAGAGGGAATATGTATTTGTCTCAAATGCACCCATTTTTTATTGAAATGATTCATGTTTATGGACTGCACTGGCAATGCTAAATCTCCAATTGTCCGTACATTATTCAAAGTATATGTTTCCTGTTCTTGTTGACCTCGAATTTTCAAAGATATCTTTTTTGAATATTGCTCCTCACAGGTCATTGAGTTGGTCCATCGTATTTTAAGGTTTTCTGTTGGTCCTGTCGCGCCTATTTTATCAGCAACTGAAGAGTCTATCATTGTGATCGTAGATGCTTCGTAAAAAAGGGCGTAGGTATTGAATGAACCATTTGGGCCAGACAGCTCCACAGGTGCTATCCTCAGTAGAATTTCATTATTACTTTGAAAATTATTGAGTTGACAGTTAGTTTCTTCTTCCGGTAGGCTCTGGATATCTTTGTGCAATAATGGATGATGCTTGAAAGTGCAATGATTTTTGTTGCATTTATTTTTACTTCTACAGAATTATTACTTTGAAAATTATTGAGTTGACAGTTGGTTTCTTCTTCCGGTAGGCTCTGGATATCTTTGTGCAATGATTTTTGTTGCATTTATTTTTACTTCTACAGAATCTTGCTTGATGAGATGATCCCAGACAGGTGAAGCACACTTTCTTTTCTCTCACCCAATCTCATCATTTGCCCACCTCAAGTTTGTTGAACTCGTAGCACTTATCAACTTTGTGTCCAACTATTTTACAAAATTTTAATTTTAAAATTGCTTTTTCGTTGGGTTTTTCATTGTGTATGGCAGTACTACACACATATATTTTCCATTTGTCATGATTTACATCTTTATCAACAACATACATAACAGCTTCACTGGTTTCCTCCAACCATAATGTAAATTCAGTAATTGTTATGGGTTTGTCCTGTTTTTTCAGCTCAATAATTTTCCTGCCCCATTCCATTTTCAAAATTGGGTTCATTTTCTTCACTACATCATATAGTAATTGCGGATTCGATAGATACTCTTGAAATTTCAAACTTTTTAGCGTGACTGCAAAATTGTTGATTTTATTCGAAAAATCGAAAATGTTCTCAAGTTTGTCTTCTTTCATACATGGATTTATTTGAACTACTTCGATCAGGTCCTGTATTATTATTTCCGGTCTACCATATCTGGATTCCAAAACTTTTATAATTTTTGGAACTTCTTGTGTAAAACTCAGCAAGGCATTCACGGACTCTCTCGCTTCACCTTTGAGACATTTCTGTAGTCTAATGATATTTTCTGGATCAGAATAACCAAAAATTTTATTCGTTTAATTGAATTGATTGATAAAGTTCATCCACTCTCCGGCTCACCAGAAAAAATTGGCAGTTCTTTGCTGAATGACTGTCTGGCTAAAAATTTGTTCATATTCAGCGTTTCTGAACTATTTTCAACTTGGACTAATAGATGTACGTTGACTTGAATTCGAATGAGAAATTTTTAATTCCTCCCTTTTCAACTCTGTTTCTTTTTCTATAAGTCTTCTTTCAATTTCGGCTAATCTTTTTTCCCTCTCCAATTCTATTTCTAATTGCCTACGCTTGATGGAACTACTTTTGGTTATCAGATGTTTTGTTTTTTCGACTAGAAACCTTGCTGCATCCTAAATTTTTTGACTTGAGACATGCATTTTCAAGAGGTCCCTGATTTTCAGTGACACCTATGATTTCAGGATGAACCTCATCATTTCTCGTCGCTACATTTTGCAAGGTTTCGTCGCCTGTTAGCTGGTTCTCCATAACATCTGCTAGGAATCTGGCTGGTACTTTTCCCTTGGTTGCTCTGGCACTTCTTCTTGGAGGTAAAGATTTGGACATTTTCCACTTGCTGGGTTTGTTTGCTCGAAGGACCACTATGTATCGGATTCCGTTTATATTTTAGTTTTCAAATAACTGGCCTTTAAATATAATATTTTTGATAAAATTCGTCAGTGACAAGACACCAATTTTCTGACTGACACACGTCTATTTACTTACTTTTTCTACAGCATGAATAAATATTAATAACAACTAAAAATTAAAATAAGCAAAAATCTTCCGCAAGGACAGGAACCATGTGAAACTCAAAAAAAATTGATAAAAAAAAAGTTTGTTGTTATCTTGGAAATAATGAAGTTTATAAAAAATGGTTTGGATAAAGTTGAACATCATTCAATTACCTACATAATACCTGCGCTTCCTTCTGCAAGTTCTGGCGTTGCCAAACATTGAATGTGTCATAACTTTTCTAAAAATTATCAAAGAATGAAAAATTAAAGTGAGTTTTGGTCGTGAAGACTTGTACTTTTTCATGCAAATATAACATAGGGGTATCTGAGTACCTAAATGGTTTTTTTACCACGTCACATCACTGCTAACATTTTTACATCTCATGCATGTACCAAGTACTTAAAAATCTGACTGCGACCTCTTATTTGAACTCCCATAGATGGCCCAGGGACCTCGCCAAGCGGTGAATTTGTCATACTCATGCTAAAATCGGATAGGGGTCTCCTGTACACCATAAAGTGAGATCGCCGAGATTTATCTTTTTGTAAATCCAGGGTACATACTAGAAATATTTTCCATAGAGGTCAACAACTAATATACCGGTTGTTACATGCTGATAAGAGGTACCGAAAATATGCGTTCTATGCATACTTTTTCATTAGTGAAACTAGTGTCATCACCAGAAGAGATTCCCAAAAGATGCATAAATAAATGAGCACTTGTTTCACCAATGAAATATTCTGAAAAGTCAATAAAAAAAGAAACTTGTTGAAATGAATATATAAGTAATCTAGTCAGAAGAACGAACACAATGATCGAAAAACGAATTTTAAACATTCCACAAAAAACACTTTATGAAAACTAAAAATTACTTGTTCTTGAAAACTATATCAAAAAGTAATAGAGTACTTCGGATAAGGAATCAGTCATGCCACTTCACAACGTTTGGCTTTAAAACTACTGATACGTTTTTCATCAACTTTTCTTTACGTCGAGGTTCCGGGCAGCCTCAGAAACCCCATGCTGAGATAACTAGGTATCGTGTTCAGCTTTTTGTTATGGAAATTCAAGTTCGAGAGGTAGGCCTTTTTTTGAAATAGATTGTTCGGTTAGTGAGGTTTCTTAGTTGTTCATAATATTCCCAGAGATGCTAGTGAATCAGAAGTTTGAGATTAGCAGTCAACTAAGGCACCTTTTTTTAGTTATTTGAACAGTTCTGATAGTCCCATGAAGATCAAAGCAGTTAATCAGCAAAGAACAGAAAATCCGAACTTTTTCTTCAATGTTTCCTGTTATCAAAATTGAGTCAAAATCAGAATGAGTTAATGTGTAGTAAAATTCATCGGAATTGAGGTGTTTCAAATACCGCCGAAATAAACATTCAATTCGAGCTTTGTTTTGAATAAAAAATAATCAATATCTCAAAAACCGTTAGAGAGTGGTATAGGAGAGTATGAGGCAAAAATAATCAGAAAGGAATGACAAGTTCAAAAATGCGGTAATATGCCTGATCTGCTACTAGTGCTCCCTTTTGAGAATGACGGACTGCGGCCTTTTGCTGAATCGTATGATAGGTAAAGAACTCTCATTATGAAGTGTAGTTATGAGTACGGATCTAGACAAGGATCTCTCACTTAACATGAGAGCACACACAGGAGGTGTAAGAAGGTCGCAGTGGAGAGGTACCTAGAAGCACATAAGCCCCTTATCTTAATCTCATTCTTAAATGCAAAAATACAAACAATCCACGAAAACTTTACCTTTACCGAAGCTATGTAATTTATCAAATGTATCATAATAACACTGAAAACTTTCATTACCATATCATTGGGACATATCCAACAGAAAACTGCTGGCCCATACGGCTATTGAATTATAACTGGTTGATGCTTGGCGACAGTTTCCTACAAGAAAAACTCTGCAATTATCTTTCAATACATTTTTGCTTGATAAAACGCAACATTTATAGGTTTTCAAACTTACCGAATCCAATTTCTGAATATTCATATTTTTTGTAGATACGGCACTTTTGCTAAGGACGTCAAACCTAATCACAATGATAAAAATAATCCTACCGATAACAAATATCTAGATTAATATTTGAAACATTTAAAACGAGACATTTTTCAGATATCTGATGCAATCTACAACCTTGGGACAAATTTAGAATGTGAGTATTTTAAGCAACATTTTTCAATACGTAATCATATAATAATATGTATAATGGACCAGGGCCAAACCGATTTTGAATATCTGAATTCATGAAGATTCCTTAGTGGTACGATAGACGGAACGTTTAGGGTGAATTATGAATGTATTGAAATAGTTATTTTTCTGAAATATTTTTGATGCTGCGGCGTTGCCGATTCTATCGAAAAGTACCAACAACTTTGGTATTTTAAATGGTATACCCTGTATATTATTGCATTTTCTCTTTGCTATTGCTTTTCGATTATTTTCATATAATACTTTCCTATACCTATCTCTAGTGGATTTCGAGGAATTCAATAATTTCCTTTTTTTTTTGGTACGAAACTGCTTCAATTAAATGTTAATTACTGCATTATTTGACTACGTAGAAATCTGAGATTTTGAATGTAGTTTGATAATATCCTGTCTTTTAGTTATAACCAAGGAAATTCGGTCTTCATTATACAGGATCGTTGAAAATTTGTGATTTTACCGATACATACTAAAGTGGTAAAAAGTGCATTTTTCAAATGGAACACCTTGTACATTATCAAATATCCTGAAAGACAATTTAATTTTCTTTCTAGAGAGTCAGATTTCTGAAATAAAAGCAAGTTTTCTATAAAAATTGGATTATTTGGCCATATTTTGTATTGGGTAAATATGAAATGTCATGAAACATGTCATTACGATAATTCGAAAATTAGTACATTAATGATAAAACGTTTTCGCATTCAGTAACGTAAATTTTATTAGGAAAGAATCAAAGTGAAAGACAATAATTATTCAAATGAAAATCTGATTAATCCCATATTTTTAACTGTTCGTTGGATATTGATACGTTTAATTTTTTCTTTGCCAAAACCAAAACTAATATTGCATGAACCGTGAGTTGCATTCAGGGTATCTGAAAAACCTATGTCTGCGTTGAGAAATCATAATTCACCTTAAGTAGAACTCAATTTTTATTCCAATCGAAGTGCTGACCATTAACACGCAAACATTCAGATCGAAGTCATTACATGGTTGGTGGTTGCTCTTTGAACCTCTTCTGGTCGAATTTCCTCGAAAGCCGAATTCTCCTCTATTTCAATTCGTTTCTCGAATTCACTGGTGTTTCATATACAATCTGTTTGATTCTTCCCCAGAGGTAAAAATCTAGAGGAGTTAGATCTGGGGATCGCGGTGACCAAGGCTGTGGACCCAAGCTTCTTATCCACCGATCTTCAAAGGTTGTAGTCAGTTCTCTGCTCACTTCTTGCTCAAAAATGATTGTTTTTGCGATTGAATATTCCCTCTCTTGAAAATTTAGATTCCATATAATTTCCTGAAGGAAATTTGGGTCTTCATAAGTACATGTTAATATCCATTCACAGAAATCAACACGTCTTGGAGGATCACCTCTATGTGGGGCATGAGCTTTTATGAATGAATTAATAGTCATACATTTTATGTTTCTTTAAAATTCTCCATATCGAAGTGCGAGTCATACCTAAATCCACAGTAGCTCTTCTCAATGATACATGAGGATGGGCATGGAAATACCCCAAGATATTAATTTGATTTACTTCATCTTCAGTTATCGGCTTGATTTGATTTCTTGGCGCTTCAACATTCCCGTAAACTGTATAATTCTGTTCGATTCTTCGGAATTTTTTTCTATTCATTTGTAGTAAATTTGGATGAAGGTCATGGAACTTCCGGCACGTTCTGGAAACATTTCTTTTGCACTCGCCATGAATATGAAATAAATTTAAAATATCTGCATTTGAATATGCATTATAATCCATTATTTATACTTCTTTCTGTTTATCAAACCAACAAATTGTTTTGCTCTTTTCTGGTCACGGCACACTACAGATATTTCAAATGGGAAATATCACCTATTTCGAATCGTTGTACTGGAAATTGAAAATGATAGTAGCGTGCCGTGAATAAAAATTACGTTACTGAATGCGAAAACGTTTTATCATTAATATACTAATTTTCGAATTATCGTAATGACATGTTTCATGACATTTCATATTTACACAATACAAAATATGGCCAAATAATCCAATTTTTATAGAAATTTTTATTTCGGAAACCTGACTCTCTAGGCATAGGAACATGATACATCATTTGAAAGAAAATTCAATAGTCTTTCAGGATATTTGATAATGTACAGGGTGTTCCATTTGAAAAAATGCACTTTTCACCACTTTAGTATGTATCGATAAAATCAGAAATTTTCAACGACCCTGTATAATGAAGACCGAGTTTCCTTAGTTATAACTAAAAGACAGGACATTGTCAAACTAGATTCAAAATCTCAGCTTTCTACGTAGTCAAATAATGCAGTAATAAATATTTAATTGAAGCTATGTTTCGTACAAAAAATAAGGAAATTAATGAATTTCTCGAAAACTACTAGATATAGATATAGGGAAGTATTATATGAAAATAATTAAAAAGCAATAGCAAAGCGAAATGTGCAATAATATACAGGGTATTCCATTTAAAATTTCAAAGTTGTTGCTACTTTTCGATAGAAACGGCAACACCGCAGCGTTGAAAATATTTCAGATCGAAATAGAACTGATTATCCAAGAAACCATATTTTCAAAATATTCCTACCTACGTCCTCTTGTCCAGAAACGTCTCATAGGCCATCGAGCTTGGGACACCCTATATCTCCGCGAAAAATTCATGCTCGAAACTTGCGGCTGCTTTCACGCTCTGAATTTATGAGCTATTTGTAACCGAAGATTAGAGACGTAGAGATGTAGTTCCTATATTGAACAAAATAACAGGAATAATGTTCGCTACAAATGATACTCATTCGTATTTCAATATTAATAATCCCAACTAACCTAATTTGAAAGTTCAATTTAATATGTCGATCATATTATCTGTTCTAACTTACCTGAAGTGAAAGTTGGGGTCAATCTAGCTCTGAGATTCTTCCACCGTTCGCCCTCTAGATTGAACAAATGCCCTGTTAGAGGGTCAGTTTCCTCGTTCGTGTAAAATCCATGACTTTCGAAGTACGAATAGTCAGTCTGCATTATACATTTCACCAAGTCCAAATCAATCGGGACAAACACTGGTTCTGTGGTGAATATGCCGAAGAACTTCTCTCTTTTGGCCTTGAACTCATCGTAAAAAGTCCCGAACACTTCGGAAAATGTATGTCTCCTGAGTGGGACGACTTTACCGGGGTTGGCCACCCCTTTTCTCCCCCAGTAGTTGAGCTTCCATTTTCTGTGAAGATACACAACCAACGGAAGACTCAGCACAATGTATAGTAATAAATCACCCAACGACATTTTGCTGTAGATTGCATCAGATATCTGAAGAATGTCTCGTTTTAAACGTTTCAAATATTAATCTAGATATTTGTTATCAGTAGGATTATTTTTATCATTGTGATGAGGTTTGACGTCCTTAGCAAAAGTGCCGTATCTACAAAAAATATGAATATTCTGAAATTGGATTCGGTAAGTTTGAAAACCTATAAATGTTGCGTTTTATCAAGCAAAAATGTATTGAAAGATAATTGCAGTTTTTCTTGTAGGAAACTGTCGCCAAGCATCAACCAGTTATAATTCAATAGCCGTATGGGCCAGCAGTTTTCTGTTGGATATTTGCCGTCGAAAATTTCTATTGCATAGATGTTTGGCAAAACTACGCTTAGAATTATTAATAAAATAATAATAACAACAACAATTTCCCAATAAGACAAATAATATATAGGAATAGTCAAAATAGTCATACCGATAGCGACATATCAGAGTCTAAACATTGAAAGTAAATATTGTGAATATATTCTAGGACAAAAATATTGCATATTTTTTTCAAGATCTTTTCTCATGTTAATTTTTTTCCCCTTAACACGTTATTTATTTTCATTGATAAACGTCCAATGGCCAAAGCATTTTACGTAAATTTTCATTTAGTATAGATGAAAGAATGCTTAGACATTGTCGCTACAGCTGAATAAATAACATAATGGTACAAATTACAAACTTTGAATAGTGTGCCTTTGCCACTAGCAGTGTCTATTAATTATAGTAGAGTACTTCATTCTTAATTTTGCAGTTTTCTTAGTGAGATGACACATTTGAGTGAATTAGTTTGTGTTAAAATTGTTACTTCAGTCAATGAGGGATGCAGACAAAAAGATGATGCGCGGAGATTGCGGAAAATGTTTATACGTTATCAACTATCTTCAGAGGATGATAATTCACTTGAATATACAGGATGTGTACGAAAGAACCGGCCATATATTTCACCAATTTTTCAAATCACCCTGTACGAAATGTATGAATTGTGATTAATGATGGAATAAGAATAATATATTGCATGCCAAAATGATTTTATCAATATTTCATTAAAACATCGGATTTTCCGACATTACTAAAATGTTTTTCTTTTTCACTCTGTACATAATGATATTAAATAATATGAAGGTACGTTGATGATAAGAGCGAAAAAAAAAAAATGCTATTAGCACTTTCAAATCCCGAGAAAATAATTGAATAAAACTTACTGATACATGAACGCCCTGAAGTTCAAAATCTATCCATCAACGAACTTTGCGATTCTGCACGTTCAATCAGTACATCGAATACTGCAATATACTTAAAATTCAGACAATTTTACCGAGAACCATTTTACCTATAATAAGTGCGGGGTCCTTTGTTGTGTGTTAACAAATTTTTTCCTAGAAAATCTATTGTTGAAATGAAATGCTCATAATTCACGCAGTATCATTCAAGTTCCAGTTACTAAAATGTTGTAATGTTGATTGATTAATAATTTCGTAATTATAGTATGTGCGAGGTGTAACAACAGTTTATCACACTATACCCGTATTTGAATATGAATGAGCAAAATGTCGATGGTATTTCCATTCACTATTCAGTTATAATACCCCGACTCACAATAGACATGTTTGTGATAATCGATTTGGATATGAAGTCCTTGATGTTGATATGCAAATTCATTAAGACTAATACTTGATGATATAATGTAAATTCAAGTTATTCACGCGATAGTTGGTGTAATTGGAATAGATCAATACTAATTCGCGGCAGGAATTGAGTTTACATACAGTGTCACACATAAAGTTCGCGTCATATGGAAGTTTTTTTTATTAATAGATATAAAGAAAATTTGAGTTCGAAGTTAGTTTGTGCTTGAAAAATGAGTAAAATACAGCATATTTCCATTTTTCATGTCAAATTTGACATTTTTATCGAAAATCCTCAAAATATTAGTTTTATTTTGGAAATTTTGAAAAATGCCAAAGAAAAAAGTTGCTCAGTTTCCAATTTTATACATTTGCTCCAAATTTGGACTCTCTACTGTCACTTCGACTTTTTTCCATTTTTTGTAATTTTTCGTATCTTTCGCTTTATCGATTCGAACGAAGCATGATTCAAATTTCATAATTTTGATGAATATGAGATTTCAATGTTGTTCCGTCTTTAAATTTAAATTTAAGTAATTTAGTTCATTATTTCCTTTATTATTGTAACGATTTCGAGTGCGGCCCCGAGACCGGCCCTGATCTAATTAATTATGCACCCTCGTTCAACTACAACAGCATATCTGCTGGCGTACGGATCGCCGAGAACAAGCTGGAATAAGATCGATCAATTCGATACTGTTCGAATAGCCATCTAGATGAAATGTTCTATACTCCTGAATAATCGAGAGTCGTGAATGGAATCTGCTTGGGAGTATATAAGCGGGACAGTCAGAATTCAGAGTTAGTCACAGTTCCAGAGTTCGCTGATAGATAGCCACAGCAGAAATAAATTGAAATAGTTATTGAAGTCAATGTTTTAGTGAATAATTGTTGTAAATAGTGTTTTAAATAAATTAGGAAAATTAGTTAGTGCAGTTTTACTACATTATAATGTTATTATGGTACACTCTGTATCATTCAAAAAGGCAGAAACGATGTTTTGTTCGTACTTGACTTTTTAGTTATTTTTTTTATAAAAACCGCGCAAAAAGCAGTGGAACAGTATCTTTTCGAGGGCAGACCAAGACACGTTGTTGAAGAGAAAAGTTGCCACTAAAAGTTGAAGAAGCACCTTGCACATTTTGCATGATGTGGTGAAATGGTAGACCTATCCCTCCCAGCAGCCAAAACCATCCAATCATACAGTCCACGAAGCCCCAGGTAGGACTATTTTATACTGTTTCCCTGCATCGATTTTGAAATAAAGTCGCGATTGGTTATTTCAAAAGGGGTATTTAACAAATGGCATATCTTGCCCAGAAAATCCCACATGGGCCTGTTACCAGAAAATAAAAAAAATGCACCTCCATAAATTCGTCTTTGTTGTTGCAAAGTTCATCTAGTTTTTTCATTTCATTTTTAAACTGATGTGGATTTTCAATGTATGGACTTTAATATGTCAGTAATCGAATGAACGAATTTCTCTTCGTTCTTATTACTCTCGTATTTCTTTTTTTAATATATTTTTATCCAGTTATATTATTCTTCTGACCAATAATTCATTTACAAACAAACCCGAAATATCATACTTTTCTGTAAACTAAACAATGACCTACAGTTTCATAACTATTCAAAAGACTCGTTCTAGCGATTTGTACTAGACATGATATGAAATTTCGAGATTTCAATCGATATTTCAATAAGATGGTTAATCATTTTGAACTTTTTGAAATACAAAAAAATGTTATCCTTTCAAAAGGATTATAGTATAATATTATACGTTTATGGAAAAATGAAAACAAATATCAGATATAAACAAATGGAAAAATGAATTAGGGATATTTGAAAAATATATCCCAGCCTAGATTCGCAATTTTGTTGAAGAACGTACCCATACGGTTCTACTTTTTTCCTTTTGTTCATTTCCAAACTGTAATAACAAATATTTCAGTATAACATTAATCAAGTTAGTGTGGTAAGAAAAATGCCTTTTTATTTTCCAGTTTCAACACCCTGTACCTCTTCAAGAAAAAATGCATGTGGAAATGTCATTGATTTTTTTGGTAGAATATCCAGTTGTAAGTTTAACCAGTAATTAGGATTGTAAAATTCACTTCAGCCGAACATATTTTTCATTAAAATCATAAAGCGCAATTATCTTGAAAACGGTTGATTTTTCTGGAATCAAACAAGTATACATTTTTTACTCAAAGTTGAAATAGGGATGCAAAAAATCATTGATATTTCTAATTCCACCAGTGACGTAAAAAAAGAGGAGAAAAGGGACCATGATGCCCTTCTAGTACGCCACTTGTAACAACTGAAAATGTGTTGTCTTTTTCTAAATAAAGCACCTATTGAACACAAATATTCTTTCAATTTTTTTTGAGAAATTTTCAGAACTGTGGAAGTTGTGAATAAAAATCACTTTTAGTTTTTCATATTCAACACCCTGTATCTCTGCAACGAACGACATTTAAGAAAAGAAACATTAGGAAAGTCCTATTTATTTTTCTGTTTTAATTTGGCACCATAATTTCGAGACACCCTATATTCAAAAAATGACCTGTTCAGGTAATAACATCAGAAGATGAAATAATTCAAAGGTTGAGGGCCGGTTTCACTAAATATTTCTTAATTTCGGATTTATCAATCTCGGATTGTTGGTGAATCCGGATTGACAATGTTTCCTGTTTCACCATACATCAATCCGCCGAAGAAGATCTACATTAACAAAATCGAGATTACTTACATAGCTGAACCATTTGGCAGCGTTGTATAAAAAGAAGGAATGTTATTTTCTGTGTCGTATCAAGCTTACATAACCTTGTTTAACTTGGTTGGTTTGTCAATTTTGTTATATGTACCTGTGTAAACAAATTGAATTTTTGTTGAAAACGTTAAATGCAGTGCAGTGCAGACTCAAAATATCAGTGAGAACATTCAGAAGTTAAAAAAGAGAAAAACCCTATACTTATGAAAATACACTGTGAGTAACAGAGACAAAAAAAATCGTACACCCGGAAGGACCCAAGAAAAATTTTGAAAATTAAAAGAATTTACAAAACACATTTTTTTCACCTTTCAGTTTTCCAAAGATATATTATTTATTTATATTAAATATATGATTAATTGTGTGTTTACTAGTTTATTCCATTAAAAATTCTCATTTTTAGGTTGTAGGTACTTGTCCAGGCCAATGAGGTGTTGGTTGTCAATTTCTTGTTTATTTGTTGAATTTTGCCTGTACATACATTTGTGAAAAAATTTGTATGATACTCAATAAAGAAAAATGATCGAAACATTCCTGTTTGTTGGGTTTGTGATAAAAGTAAATGATGATTTGTTGCACGAGTTATTATCTGAACTAAACTTCACAGAACTAGAAGCTTGAGAAAAATACTCATACAACCTACATATACCTACGTGAATTGATTCAACTTTTTTCTTTCAATTGGATATATTTCAGACATACATATTAAGAAATTTATTGTTTGCCCTGAATTTCATAGTGATTGCTACTAAATTCAAACAGTTGTATCTTGGGAATAATTGATGTAACTACTTAATAAAAGCAGTTTTACATATTCTTCCCAGTTCTTGATCATGCAGCCAAAAACCAGGGGTCTGAAATGTTGTCTCTTTTTTACTTTTTTAACAACATAGCAGAACA
Organism: Chrysolina americana; assembly: GCA_958502065.1. Classification (NCBI taxonomy): domain Eukaryota; kingdom Metazoa; phylum Arthropoda; class Insecta; order Coleoptera; family Chrysomelidae; genus Chrysolina; species Chrysolina americana. Next base: position 35,870,376 of record OY293415.1, on the reverse strand, counting down.
CATCTTGTGAAGTGTTGATGAACCTCTCTCCCAAGTGCTCAAATCCCCACTGCCTGCTGAAGTGGTTTGAAATTCATTTGTAGGTATGCTGTAGGACCCAGATCTACCTTGCTCGTACAAGCTCTGCTGTACAGGGTTTTTCTTCAAAATATATCTGTTAGATGTAGTTCAGTGACCGTCGTGGTATAAGCCAAAGAAGTAGTTGTTTTCTGACAGATGTTTTCCTTTATTTCTCCACTAGGTGGAAACGCTCGGAGAGAAGGGTACTCCGTATTCATTTCACTTTGTTGATACCTCTCCGGTACAAATAAATTTCGAACTTGTTGTTGAGAAATATTACAAGAATTACGGCCATTTGCATTTCTTCGGCCAAGTTTTCTGCCGCATCGCGGCAAGCTGGTATGACTTTCAAATTCGAAAGAAGCGTGTCTATCATTCTACCAAGTACTCCTATGATCAGAACTGCCATTTTGACAGAATGGTTTGAGTATAGCCTGCGGAGTTCAAAGAGAAAGTCTCGACATTTATTTCGTTTATCCTTCTCTTTTCAGACGATGTTCGTTTCGATAGGAGCCGAAAACTCTATGAAAGTCTCGCCAGGAGAATTTTGAAATACCGAATTTCGAATGAAGTAGCCATGCTCTACAATTGGAAAAAAGGGAATTGATTATGGGTCAGAAAATATTGTGTGTAAGGGACATCTTCCCCCAACGGCAGTGTCGTGCGTAATAATTAACTCACTCAAAAAAAAAAATGGTGTTGATGATTCACCCCATGTATATGAGAGAGAAATATGGTAAAAAAATATTCGAATCACACTGTGAACAACAAATGGAATTTTGTGAGAGACACCCTGTATGAGAAAGAAATATGACAGAAAATGCAATCCACACTGTATGAGATACAAAAAATATGACGCTTTGTGAAAGAGACACTCTGTATGAGACAAAAAATATGGCAAATGAACTTTTCAGAATTTTCGAAAAAAGCAACAACTCGAAAGAAATAGGCAATTGAAACACTCGCGAAAAATAAAAATGAATATACTACTACTACTACTAACCTTTGCAAATCACGAATTAAATGGCACTAACAATAAAAAACAATGCAACTGTATAAAAAGCGAGAGACAGATGAGCAGCAGAGAGGCACTTATTGTTGCTTCGAACGCACACAATGAAATGACGCTGGCTCGCTATGAACGTATGTATTAACTCTCTGTGTCACGTGACCCACGCTGTGAATGTATGCAACGATCGATCTGGGAAAAACACAAATTGCGCAGTAAGAAAATGCAGCTGTGTATGCATTTTTCTTGGAATTTCATTCGAGAGAGTAAACAACAAACACCGGATGTGCCTTATCGCTGTTAGCGGCGGAGAGATCAAACAATTAGCAAAGATCAAAACAACTCGAAGGTCAAATCGTATTTCTCGGAATTTTATTCAGTTCTAGAGACAGAGGGTAAACAAACACCGGATGTGCCTTATCGCTGTTAGCGGCGGAGAGATCAAACAATTTGCGAAGATCAAAACAACTCGAAGGTCAAATCGTGTTTCTCGGAATTTCATTTGGTTCTAGAGACAGAGAGTAAACAAACACTGGATGTGCCTTATCACTGTTAGCGGCAGCACAGAGAGATAAAAACTATTTGCGAAAATCAAAACAAATCCAAGGTCAAATCGTGTGCATTTTTCTTGGAATTTCATTCACTCGAGAGAGAAAATTATTAATTATAATTTTGTTCTAAGAGTCCGCTAAAACAGACATTTTCATTTGATTTTGTCAAATTGGCGGCGGCCATTTTTTTACACAGCGAATCACGTGACATTTTTTTGTCCCCCAACCAATTGCTCTCTATTATACACCTATCACATGTGCCGCAGAGGCCATTTTTTTTCTACACAACGAATCACGTGAGAGGGTGTTTTTTTTACTCCCACCGCTATCGTCACCGTGTGTTTTGCAAAAAAGACACGCGCCACTTGGGGTAAAACGCTTTGAACCCCCCACTCTACCACACACCCCCGAAACTTTTCGGTGAACACGTATTCATCTTCAGCAGCAAGCGACAACCCTCTACCAACGGCGAGAACTCGATGGACGCGGCCATCGAGAGATAAATCCCCGTCAGGAGCAAAGCCGGTTCTAGGATACTCATCCGGTCCTAGAATCGGCTTTGTCTATCTACTGTTGATCACTTCATTTCATCAACATAACATCATCTAGTCGTCTCATTCACTGTTTATTTGAGTAATTGTCATAACGTGCTCCAATTATCTCCATTCAGACTTGATTTCATCTCACACTGTTGCTCTGCTTACGTTAACGCATTATACGCCTTGTCAATTTCTTTGGAGAATAATGTGATTATTTTATCACATTGAACATTTTCTCAGCGAAAAGGTTTTACATAGAAATCTAAAGACCTACAGTTCCATTAGGGAACATTCAGTGAAAATAGATGAACTCAGTGCGACAGAGCGTCCCGAAGGAATAATTCCTAATTAAGAGTGACTCGAAACTAAGAGCAAACGAATTTGTTCAACAAGTTCATTCGCCTATCGAGTTGATATGTAGATGAGATGGGGAGAAATAATACGGTGAATGTTAGTTACTTGTGGACAACCTGCAACATAGGGATTATCATTATCATCTCAATGTTCACTAGCAAATTTATCTGAATATATTCCCAGAAAACTATCCTAGAATGAAAGTTTCCATGAATCGGTAGACTATATCAATATTTCATTGGCTACTATATGATCGACTTTGTAATTATTATTCCATTAGGTCATAGTCTTTTTCTGTCCTCTAACTTCCAGGAGGAGTCCTGGACATGAATATTCATTCTGAGAACAACATAAGTGATATGTGAAAAATAGCTATTTATGTACTAAGTGCGTAAGGTGCTTTATAAAAAAATCAACAATTTCTTCTCCAATTAACTTCCTAAGGAATTTTTTAAATTCTCTATTTCTCGAGTTTATGTTGGTGTTTGAGGGGTGGTATCAGGGTAAAATCTTGCCCTGCAAAATACTCTCTGACATAGGCCTTCTTCACTGGAATCTATAGAGTGCAACTTTTTGATTTTATACCAATTTGGCCAGTTGAGGAATTTTCAAAGTTCGCGATAATTTAATTTTTTTCCATTTTTTTGGAGGGTGATTTGAGGATTAATTCAATATCTCTAGGGATCACTGATATCAAAAATCATCTATTTCATCTCCATCTCTCATCTCCAATTAGCTTTCTGAGGAATTTTAAAATTCTCGATTTTTCGGTTTTATGGAGGTGTTTGATGGGTGGTTTCAGGGTCAAATTTTGATCGGCAAAATACTCTCTGACTAGTTCTTATTCACTGAATAAAATAGCATTCAAAGCAAAAATCTTTGTTTCCATCCCAATTTGGCCAGTTGAGGATTTTTCAAAATTCGCGATTATTCCATTTTTTTGATTCTTCGGAGGGTGGTTCGAGGGTGAATTCGCAATCTCTTGATATCAAAAATGATTAATTCCATCTCCAATAGCTTTCAGAGGAATTTTTTTAATTCTCGATTATTCGATTTTACGTTAGGATCTAGTAAAGATCGTGGTGCATAAAATATTTTATTTTTCACGAAAAAATTACGTTGTTTACTTCATAAATTTCTTCTCATAGTATTTACTGCGTTGTGGTCGGCAACTGAGCACATGTGAGTTTCTATGCAATTGCCATGGAAACATTGAAGAGGTTGCTATGGGTTGTTTATTTAATAAAAAGACGCTGCATTTTTGTAAGAATTGACAAGCTTGTTAGTGGAGGACACTAAAAACGGTTGTGTTCATAATAATTATGGAGATCCCACAGAATGTAACGCTCAAAGCTGAAAAAGCGTTAGGAAATTTACTTCCTGTGAAATCCAAATACTTATACGAGAAGGAGTATGACCATTTTTTGAAATGGAAAGATGAAAACAGAGTGAATACCGTAGATGAAACTGTCTTAATGGCATACTTCCAGGAACTGGTGAGTTTATCTCATGAAAAATATTAATAATTTTTATTTATTTTAGATTATTGCAGTATGAAAATATAGTGCAAATAGTCACAGCTGAAATCAATATTGATTGCTAAAGAAAACATTAATATATCAGCATTCAGTCATCTGATGGCCTTTCTGAAAGTTAATTCAAAAGGATACCTTCCTAAAAAATCAAAAGTGTTGGAAGGTGGACAAGTATTACTTTTCATAGGAACAGCTCCAGATGATACTTTTCTGCTACATAGAGTTGTTCTGGCAATGGGCGTATTTGGAGGCTTAAGACGTGATGAAATGGTCAAGATGACAATTGATGACATTGAAGACAGAGGAGCCGTTTTACTGATCAAGGTACCAGAAACCAAGACCTGCACCTCAAAAAGTTTCACCATTCTTGAAGAAAGTAGAATAGGAGCCTTGAACTTAGTTAAGAAGTACATTGCACTACGACCAAAAGGATGTAAACAACGTAGGTTTTTTTGACCTACAGAAATAATAAATGCATTGAGTTACCTGTAGGTAAAAATACTATAGGAAGTGTTCCTTCTATCATAGCAAAATACCTTAATTTGTAAAACCCGAAAGGTTACACCGGACATTGTCTACGCCGAACGTCGTCAACGCTTCTTTCTCAAGGTGGTGCTTCCTTTGAAATATTAAAATTACATGGAAAATGGAAGAGTAGTACGGTAGCAGAGCTATATTGAGCTGTATTGAAGAAAATATCTCATCGAAGAACAAAATTGCTACAATGATAGCCCATTCCGTTTCCGAAAAAGACAACGTTAACGATCCGAACGAAACCGAATGCACATTGAGGAGTTCATCATCGGTCAACTCACAGAACTTCAAACTTGGTGCTAATTTTCCAGGAACATTTGAAAATTGTTATTTCTATTTGAGAGAAAATAATTAGTCCCTTTTTTATGTACAATTATAAATAAAACTTTTCTGAGTAATTGATTTATTGAACTACAGAAAAAAACATTCAGCGGGCGTTATGATTCATAATTCCCTCCATAATGCCCCGGGCGTTATGGGTCTGTTAATAGCAACCGTTGTCAGGGTATTATAAAGAAGTAATGGACAAGTGAATAATAAAATTACATTCATATTTCCATTGAGAATTGTCCAACTCTTGATTAAGCAATGGAGCTTCATTATATGTTTACAATATTATCCGCTGATGAATATGTTGAATAATGACTGCAATAATTTCATTTGCATGGAACTGCAACAGATTGAATTGCCACTAACAAACAGTATTACATCAGGCATTGAAATGGGTTGATTACTATTGATTTGTAACATTAACTCGGAATTCTCCGAATAGAAAAACAGATGGAAATGTATAGTAATTAATTATTTACAACATGAAAGGACATGCTGTTTGGAACGTCAATAATAATTTTCATAATTAACTTCATCATCAACTTTGATGGTGACAATTATGGGTATACAAAACCACAGAAATTCACCCACCTCACAATGTCTTGTTCAAGTGAAAATATTCTAATTATACATTGTTTTTCTTGCAAAAATAATTTCGTTATCTTATTCCTTCGTCATTATCGAAATACGGTACTTGTAGTGAGTTTTGAATGGATGGATAATCCTAATATGCCCCCAGATTTAGTAGAATAAACCATGGACGTATAAATGAATAATCGACCCAGTTATTCACATTTCCAAGTGAAGTAGCTGAAAGGCACCATCCTAAGGTCCTGCTGTTGAGTTGGGCGTTGCCACATCGAGTCTGTGATAATTCTTCATCAACCATCAACACTAGCTTAAACTCAATTGCCAGCGAATTCCAGTCAGTAACTGAACATTCCGACCCGTTTATGAAATCAAACTCGGCATTATGCATTCTAGAATCAAAACTAGTGAAATTAATTTGAAAAATCGGTGCGAACTTCCAAAAAATTCTGTACTGTCCGTTGAAATGCTACACGTGCGGCAACGCTGTTGAAGTACGCTTTGTTTCTCATAATTTTTTGGTTGTTTACAAATTTCACCAATGTATGTTGACATTGTCTGTCATATACGGTGTTTGTGAAAATATTGGTGTTTTGTTGCGTTTAGATTAAAATAGTGAAACAAAAATAGATAAAGACTAATAATGGTGCTTTACTGTTGGGTTTGCCAGCAATCCAATTGTTCTAACAACCAGAATCTCAGCTTTGATAAGTAAGTACATAGATTGTTTACAAATATTAAATTGACGTTCATATTCTTTGTTGACGTCACAGTGGGTATCAAATTTCTATACATACAAAATGAAATGGTACTGAAATCTTGTTACTTTATATAAAAGAAGGCACATATGGGTATTTTAGGAACACATCAGATCGTATCTAACAAGTTTTGCTGAAATGTTCATAATCATATATGACATTCCACATATTTTTGTTATAATCAATACCTAAATCAGTTGAATTGCATGCGCCACTGTCGTTGGAAGGTTAGTTACAGTCTATCGCAGGTCTCCTCCTTCCCGGCAACCCGCGCGCCAACGAACCAAGTGGCTTCAAAACAAACTGTATTGCAAGTATGGGATTGCTGAGTACATTATTAATTTATACGTCCATGGAATAAACTCCCGTTCATCCAAAAATTTTACACTGAGAGAAGTTTGTTAGCAGTAAAGAAATTTTCTTAAATGTTAACAAATTATGCTTTTGAATATGGCCAACTAATGTAATTTTACTACTAATAAATGATTTGTTTGAAAATTTCAAATGAATCAGTTGTTTGATGCAAACTTAATATTTGTTAACTCGGAGAAACATATTACTTCAATATTAACTAATATTTGTTTTTATTTACTTATATGAAGTTCACTATAGAAATTCATTTATTTACAATAAAATGATCGCTTTGACTGTGATATAATTTGTGTTACTATTCAAGTATATATATCTCACAGTAACTTGAATATATATATTATATAGTCCCGCAGTGACCTCTAAGGTTAATAAAAAAACGTTTGCAAATAACTCTTTATTAGGATAAATTAAATTCTCTCTTGTTAAATAACATAACATTCATTCTGAATAAATAACAACACTCTTCCTGACTAGATCACATATTACCTTGAAATCGTGTAATGTATTCGTGAAGGTTCGAATCCCTCAACAATCCTTCCATCATCGCTGTACTAGTAGGGTAGGAGCCTAGGATAGCCCTTGCGTCCACTCCACGATTTTGGCGGCAGACCGGCACAAACATTCGCATTTCACATTCACCTGTGGCTTCAATCCATATGCACATTCGTGCGTGGGTTCAGTTCACTTTGTCCACTTTCACGCCAAAAATAATGATGATTATATTGCCAATAACAAAGAAATGAATGATCTTGATATGGTTGAACAGGTTGACCAACAAGCTACAAGATACAAGACATGAATACAATGGCGTTATAAAGTCGATCATCGTATGGAAATGCTGATGCGATGACACGTGCCTCTGTGGAGGGGTTGGATAGGTCGGATAATTTGTAACCGCCAAATCCTTTTAGTTAACAGTTAACATATTTACGTTTTCTGGAAATTATTGTGTTGCTGACTATAAAGTACCCGTAGCTTACAGAGTTATTAGTTTTCTCCAAATGATGTCATATTTTTATCCCAAACTGACTCAAATCTAACAAACATTTATTTATATTCAACGAATAATCATCAAAAAATTAAATTTCTTGAAATTGATAAATAAGAAATATGCTGACTATAAATTTTTGATTTTGCAGGCAAAGTAATATGTTTTAATTTAAAAAAATGAGCAGGTAACGAATATTTTGATGTATGGTAATACTTATTTCTGAAATAACTGTGTTATGTTCAACGAGGTTGTTTGAATACCAAACAAAATTGTTAATATTGAGCTAACTACGTTTGAACAAATTGATTTATTATCTACAAAAAACCTTTTTCTCTGTGTACATTTGCATACTCATGCCAAGTGTGCTGAGACCGGAAACCAAGTCAGAACCGATGGTCTGCCAGAATGTTGTCTTCTGCACCCTGATCTACTGTAGTAGCTTGATGAGTATCAGAGCTGTGCCAAGCACTGACAAAAAGTAATTCGAGTACTAAGTACTCTTGAAAAGTGCTCGGGAGTCTCGAGCACTAAGCACTTTTTTCCTGAAGTGCTCGCAATTACTAAGAACTTTCAAAAAGTAATTCGATTTAGCGAGCACTATGCACTTTTCAAAAGGGCGGGACCGTTAAGGTGGGTGTTCGATTTTGTGTATTCCAAGTTCATATTGCATTTGGAAACGGTTTCACTTGGATAACTCAAATTTGGTAGGTGATCTCAGAAAGGATTGGAGTACTCATTGAATATATTGACATTGATTTGATATCAAAAATTAAGATTTTTTGGTCGGCAATTGAAGGAAATGAGTCAATACTTGCTTTTTATTCATTTCAATAGAAAGACCCACAGAAACAGTGCAACTTCCAACTGATAGGTTATATCCAGACAATGTCGTTTAGGAGATTAATTTGATTTCCGAAATGGGCGCGAATAGCCAAATTGTAATATAGAGCGGCGCGAAATAGTCCTACCTTACCAACATTCTCACTGATTTCTTAGTTTATTTCATTCATGTCTGAGCGCGCTGCCGTAAGAATGAAATAGGAATGTGATTTTGATAACCATCGGTAGACGCTAGACGGGTAGAACTAGTCAGATCGAGAAAATAAAATGTTCATATTCAAAAGCGTTAGATTTTTTAAATTAAATTTTTTTCTGCTCAACACTGACATAATTTTCAGTGATTAAAATCCCAAAAAAGAGAAAATGAGTCAGCAAAATCTGTCATTATCTGACGGTCTATAACTTGAGAGTCTTTCGTGAACCGCGGGCCACCCAATCGGGGCGAGAGGCAGGGGGGTAGGCGGATCGTCACGTTCAGCGGAGAGAGGCAACTTATATATTCATTCGGTAAACTTTGTTTAAGGTAACAAATCAAATATGAAATCAAAATATTGTGAAACAAAGTCGATTTTTCCTTGTAATTACTAAACGGCTGAACCGATTTTGATGAATTTTCGGTCGTTAGATTCGTCTTGATACCGCAAGTGACACTAATTAAATAAAAATTATAAAAAATCAAAATAGCGGATTTTTGGGCCAAATTGCCTGTCTTGATAAAACATTATAATTGTGTAGTAAAAAGCTGAAAATAAAAAAAAGTAAATGGATAAACTAAAAAATCCGACTGGTTTAAAATAAAAATTAAAAAAGGAGTAATATCTTTTCAAATCAAATAAAAACTGGAAGCAGCCAGGACTTATTTGCTTAAAAAAATCTAAAGAAATAAAATGGGTCTCGGCTACTTCCAATATTTGTATATGAAAAGATTATTATATTAATATTATATATTAATTGATTACCTCCAATTAATAATTTGGTTCAAATGAATAAGAATGTTGTTATATTTTTGATGGATTTATTATTTATTGTATGTGGCACTAAATAATCTAGTGTGGTGAAGCAAAATTTAGTGTTTCCATTTGAAAAAGTTCAGTGAGTAAAACAAATATTAAATTATTCTTGTTCATACCTTCACCTTATCACTGTAAGAGAAAAAGAGTAATATCAATTACACATAAAACAAAATGAAAAAAAATATTTCTCGAACAGAAATCAGAAAAACTTAAAATTTCAACTATGTTACAAACTGCAGCGTTGAAACTAATCATAGTTCATAAGGACGCCATCAGTAGTTGTTGGGGGTGCTGCTGACCGCGTTTTATATTTTCAACAACATTCAAAGATCCATAGCTGAGAAAAGGCTTAGTGCTTAGTGATCCCGAAAGTGCTCCCGAGCACTGCGGTTTTCGGGATTACTTCTTCAGCTTCGAGCGTCAGATTCTGTGGGATCTCCATAATTATTATGGACACAACCGCTTTTAGTTTCCTCCACTAACAAGCTTGTCAATTCTTACAAAAATGCGGTGTCATTGTATTAAATAAACAACCCTTAGCAACCTTTTCAATGTTTCCATGGCTATTGCATAGAAGCTCACTACTTGTGCTTAGTTGCCGACCAGAACGCAGTTATCTTAAACAACGTCGTTTAAGATAATTTTTTCACGAAAAATAAAATCTTGCATGCACCACGAGCGTTACTAGATCCTAACGCCCGGAGGGTAACATTCACCCGATGGGCGTTAGAATCTATATAAAGCACTTGGAACATTAATAGCTATTATAATGGAGTGCAAATGATAAATGGTCCTACGTCAAATGTCAAGTATAAAATTTGGAATTCTTTCTCATTTCAGTAGTTCATGTATCAATCCGTTGGCTGAAGTCCAATCGAGGTGCAACTGAAAGTGAAACGGTCAACAGTGAGGAAAAAAAATAGTTTCCAAGAATATTTCACTATGAACACAGTAACACGTCTTACCCACTAACTTATTGTCGTCCAGCAGATTATAGAAGTGCATTATTCAGTGTTTCGGAATTGATCGAACGTTCATGAATTCATATGATCGTAAATGATATAGTATACGAACCTGGATTCGAAATTTCCCCAGTATACGGTCGTGGGGCCTTTTGGGTGATTTAGTTTAATTTCTCGCAAGGAATAAATACAAATTAGATGGTGTTTCTGGCTTCTCTTGCTCCTGTAACATCTGGTGTAAAATATATTAGTGCTCTCAGGAGTTATTCAAGAGGAAGAGGTTTCTGAAATAAATCAACGAAACTGGAAAAGCTATAGCATTAAATTGTGAACATTACCGATATCGTACGAGTGAGATTAAGATGTAGAAATTCGAGTAAGAGAAAATTTCCTGAGTAGTCCCTCTAACTTAGAAAAACTTTAACTTTTGTGAGCAACAGTGATAGATAGATAGATAGATAGATAGATAGATAGATAGATAGATAGATAGATAGATAGATCTGCATCGTCTCTTATCGTCCATTGGGAAAAATAACTCAATATCAGAAAATCAACGCGGAGTTTTATCCAAGAAGTCGACAACCACCGCAACAATCTATTCCTACTACTACCACGAAATAGTAAATCACATTGAGGCAGGCGAATGCCCTGTTGGGATTTTTTCTAATCTCAGCAGGGCATTTGACTGTGTGAATCACACGATACTCGTTGATAAACTCTACCAATATGGCATAAGGGGTAAACCTCTTGATTGGATTTGATCATACCTCTGGAACAGAATGCAATATGTCTCAATAAAGAATACTTTATCTGAGTATTTGAAAATCAACATGGGTGTTTCACAAGGGTCGGTACTTGGCCCCATTTTATTTATAATGTATATTAACGACATAGATAGGCTCCATGTGCCAGCATCCTTCACAATGTACGCAGACGATACTTCACTTATTATTTCCAATCGCACAAGTCGAAAGTAGACTGCGATATGGGGTAACCTGGGGGACATCAACATCGTCGTCTACTGTTTTTATTGCGCAAAGGCGCATCATTAGTTCAAAGATGGGAATAAGCTATCGAACCTCATGCAGAAACTAATTCAAAGACCTGAAATTTTAACTGTAGCGTCTCTTTATATTTTAGAGTTTTGTGTGTATATGTTCAAGAAAAAAATATATTTCCTCAAATTGATAGTACGCATTATCACAATACTCGAAACAAAGATAATTTTATTGTACCGTTTAGCAAACTTGAAATTCAAAATGCTCCAAACTTCAGAGCACCAAATATCATTAACTCGATTCCGTTCGAAATCAAAGAAAGTTGTTGAAGAAATTCAAAATCAAAATACCTTTTATACCATAGAAGAATTTTTAAATGATCATTTATGAAGGAATGTATTTTTTCTACTTTATTCAACTGTGTTCATTTGAAGTTTTTATATATTTTTTAGTATTTTATATCACTGCTAGCTAGCTGTCTTCAAACGAATTGCTTGTATTTTACTACAATTATTCCTTTTTTTACTTTTTCAATACAGCTTGTACTGTCTTATGGATGTTATGAAAACCCAATATTGGACTATAAATTTATAACGACTAGATTCAGATAGAATCAATCTCAGTATTTGCAGAGAAATTCTCGACGAGAAAGAAGCCAGAAAATTTCTCGCCCGAGTTTTGTTCGGCGTCCGAGAGCGCGATTGGTCGAAGCCAGGCCACGTCCTCCGGCCCGCGATTATAAATATAGAGCGCTTTTCGCGTCTCGACACAGTGCTCCAGTTACGCTCGATAACGAAAGCAAAAGCACCGTATACTCAGCTGAGTGAAAAGTATAGTGAAATATTAGTTAAATATTAATATTTCTGAAAAGTTTTCAAAGTATTGAAAAGTATTACAATATCAAAGTTCCAGAAAAGTCATAGAAGATTTTCCTGCAATAGTTTGTTGAAATATCGGAGAATAGAAATTCTTGAAAAGTTCTTCAACCCGGGAAGGTGAAGCCTAGAAAACTGAGAGAGAAAAATCGAGAAGTCCAAATATTGGGTATTCAAGAAGAAAGAAGATTCCAGAAGGTGTCTCAAGAAAGAAGATCTTCAGCCAACATTTTTCTGTTTGTGTAACTTGTGTTTCTTGGAGGGATATCAAGAAAACCCAAGATCCCTCCAAAAAGAATTCGATTTGACTGCATGTCAGTTAGCACACTTTTGTTCTTTTCAGAACAAACATAAAGTGTGAAACATTTGAGACTCAGTACGAGCCCACTACAAAAGAGTTCGATATTGACTTTGACATTGAATTTACTAATTATAAATTTTCTCTTTCAGCTTAGCCTGGCCTCTACCGCCGGTGGAAGCAGTGGCTCCGTATTGCCTGGATTAGATTGCGTGGTCCCGGAATCTATGCCAGGTGATGCCTGCCGGATCACTCTGGTGAGTCTTCCGTTATAAGACAAGCCATTGCACTAAGGTGAGACAGGGCGGTAAATCGCAACTTCTCTCCCGGGAGAGACACGGGTAAACTCCCTGGATAGGCGCGTTAAAATATATCATTTTATTTGTTGTATCAGATTTTCTTAGCTATTTACTAATCTGATTTTCTTTCAGCTATCTGGTAAGTTCTGTTAGGGACTTTAGGGCTTGCTAGGTATAGGCTATTTTATAGACAAAATTACTGGTATTTTCCCTATCAAACAAAATTATCTTTATTAAAAATGGAGAGACTCTGGGCGGCGAGAATACGGTCGAACCCGGAGCTGGCCGAGGCACCTGAAAATAATTCATTTTATTTTTTTGATAATTTCACCATTCCACATTCTCGACATGGCGCCCAACGTGAGGCCTTTAATCGCCAAAATTATGATGTTCAAAATGTCCGAAACGTCGGAAATGATGATTTTCGAAGTTTTGAATTTCCAGAAAATTCCAGATCGAGAAATGGCGATTATTTCACTGAGATCAGTGAACGGACTCAGTTCTATGATAATTACGATAGGGAATGCCATACACAAACGTTTGATGATGAACGTATTGCAGTCGAAACGTTCGATCACCGCATTTCATTGCTCATGAACGATAGCGATTGGCAAACTCGTTTTAATGCTTCAACACGTACCCTCGATGGTGAGCGGGCGGAAGCTTCTCGAATGCAGAATTTATCTGCTAATAATCCATTTGTTCTTTTAAAAACGTCGCCAACTTCCGATCCCAGCGACGAAAAATTAAGTGGGAACAATAAAAATGAAGAAAGCCCAAGAAGGGTTTCTTTCGCTCCGGAGGAGAGTCTTCCAATCGGAAACTCGACGCTGAATACCGGATTTGTGAATTCTATTGTCTCTGCTCCGCCACAGAGTGATATTGCGCAGCTAGTACAAGTATTGAAATAATTGACAGGCCATGGAAAGCCGAAAATATTGGATAGGAACAAACTACCCACTTGTAGTGGAAAAGACTCTGAAAATCCACGTTATTTCCTAAATAAACTAGTGTCTGAATTTGGGAAAGCAGACCTAGATCTGGACGACTGGGTGGCTCATGCCAGAAGTCAGTTAAAGGGAGAGGCCCAGTCATGGATGAACCTTTATAATGATATTAATGCCACATGGCAATTCTTCGTGAACCGCTTTCTCGATCGGTTCGATAGCCAGGAACTTCGTTCACGACTCCTCTCAAAATTATATGGAGAAATGCAAACAAAGAGTAAAACATGATATTTTTATAGGAGAGAAGATGGCCTTGATACGTCGATTGATGCCAAATCTTCCCGAACTGGAGGCTATAAGGCTGATCACAGAGTTAATCGATCCAGCCATCCAATCTTTTCTGAGAGATAAGCCAATAGTAAACTTAGAAGCCTTAACAAGGCACTGTATACAGATAGAGGCCAGTCTCACGGCCCCTAGTTGTTTCAAAACGGCTAGCAAAAGCGTCGTACATGAACCCAATAGACAAATGAACGTGGGTTCGAATAATACGAAAGATTCCAGAAACTCCAATTTCCAAAACCAAAATAGTGGTAATTGGAGGGGAAATCAAAATCAAAATGCAACTTCTACTGGATGGAGGAATTCCAACAATAGAGGAGATAATAATAATAGAGACTATCGACAGGAAAGAAGGATTCTCTAAACTACGTAAGAGGACAATTCTCTGCTGCTTGGGGCAGAGGCTCTTACGGCAATATGGGACAAAGGAATCCCCCACCAACACAAAACCAGAAGTCTGAAAACAGACTGAATTATATTGAGGAGGAGGATACGCACCATTCGGAAAACTACAGGCAAGACGCACCACCTACGGCGATGGTGACGTCCGCTCGCCAATAAGCCGTGTCCCCACTTTTATTCCAAAAGTGGAAATAATACCACACTCAAATATTTCCACACAAACCTTGGAAAATAAAAGCCCCGATAGTCCTTGTGTAAATTTATCCACTCAGTCAGACGAATCTGTCCAGTCCCCTATCCAAAGTTTTTCCCCTTTAGAGGCTCTTGTAAGCCTTGAAGATGGTCACATTGAATGCCGGAAGCTTCCCAGGATCTCTGTGAACGTCGAAGGCAGGCAGGTATCCGCTCTAATTGATACTGGAGCAAGTACAAACTTCGTTAGGGCAAGCTTATTTGAGGATTGCGATCTATCCAACCTCCCAAATCCTACAGCCATTCGACTAGGTTGCATGCATTTATCTGGGATGTCAAACTAGACAAACTAGTCTAGCTTCAGAGAGGGCGATTGCTGGAATTCAGCTCGCAGAATTCACTGAAGAGCAATTTTCGCCAGAAACCAAGAATAAAATATTAGAAGTGGTTTCAGATTTTCCCGATGTCTTTGAAGAGACAATTAGGCAGCCAATAACGAGAGCTGTATTGCACGATATAAAAGTAAAGGAAGAACGTCCGTTTAGGCGATTCCGATACGATAAAATGTCCGAAAATCGTAAACAAATCGTCCATGAGGAGATTAGGAAACTTTCAGAGGCTGGCGTGATAGTGCCAAGCGATTCTCCATACTACTCTCCTGTAGTACTTGTCCCGAAAAAGGATGGAAAATTAAGATTCTGTGTTGACTACAGGGAGATAAATAAGCTGATTGTTTCAGAAGCCCCGAACCTACCTCCTATTCAGGAGACTGTTAGAGAAATGGGGCAGGCTAAAATTTTACGACGTTGGACTTGAGAAATGGGTTTTGGCAAGCCCCCTTAACCCCACAATCGCAGAAATATACGGCATTTGGCGCTCCCGATGGCCAAGTATATCAGTTTAAAGTCCTCAGCTTTGGCCTGAAGAACGGCTCAGCTGTCTTCCAAAAACTAATGTCCTCAGTACTCGTCGGTTACACAGACGTATTTTGCAAAGTATACTTAGTCGATATAATTGTGTACTCCCGCGATATTGAGGAACATTGCGTTCACCTAAGAAGGATATTAGAACGCTTGAGGACGCACGGATTATGGCTTTCTCCGCAAAAATGCCAGTTGGCTACGCGAGTATATTCCATATTTTGCAGAAATCGCATCCCTTCTAACGGATCAAATTGATACCCAGAAGCGGTTCAAATGGACTCCTGCTGTCGAAGCAGCATTCAACAAGATAAAAGAGTTGGTTAGTCAACCATTAGAATTGTCCAGACCTGATCCCCAGAGACCTTATTGTGTCCAGACAGACGCAAGTCTCATAGGAATGGGGGCGGTTTTGTTCCAAGAAAATATTAACGGGAACCGAGACATCATTGCATATACAAGTGCAAAACTGTCTAAAACGGAACAAAGATACCACGTAAATGAAATAGAATGTTTAGCTATTGTATGGAGTATCAAGAAGTACAGACTTTCTCCAGGATAAACATTTTAAATTATTCACGGATAATTCGGCACTCCTTTGGCTTAATAAGATGAAAGACGAAAGAGCGAAATTGACTCGATGGTCATTATTACTCCAGGAGTACGATTTTTTTTTCAGCTATCTGGTAAGAAATTGACTCGATGGTCATTATTACTCCAGGAGTACGATTTTTTTTTCAGCTATCTGGTAAGTTCTGTTAGGGACTTTAGGGCTTGCTAGGTATAGGCTATTTTATAGGCAAAATTACTGGTATTTTCCCTATCAAACAAAATTCTCTTTGTTAAAAATGGAGAGACTCTGGGCGGCGAGAATACGGTCGAACCCGGAGCTGGCCGAGGCACCTGAAAATAATTCATTATATTTTTTTGATAATTTCACCATTCCACATTCTCGACATGGAAATAAAATGATATTCTATGCTATTCATATACTCACGGCTGTGCTGATCTGTAGCCTTATCACATTCATTTTATCCAAGGCTACTCTTGAATTTTCATTCCCTGTATCATTTCCGTGGGTTATTTATTGACTGTATTGGGATAATTTCCTTTTGTATAAATCATCAGACGAATAAATGCTAATATCGAAAAGTAGAGAACCGAAAATTTTCAGAAATGAGAGAGATTATAGCGTAGCGAAACGTCGGTTGATCTCTTCTCTCAGAGATGGCTTAGCGTGCGTAACGTTCTTGTGCTATTTTATTTGTGTTAATTTTTTGTTCCACACACTACAAAAAGTTGTGAATTGAGTTGCGATTCGTTCGGTCGGACGAACTGCTGTGAGCAGGAGATAGGAGATCTTCCGGGTAAAATCGCGGGATCCTCCTAAGCTCTTGGGAGCCCGAACTAGACCAAGTCAGGAGGCACCGGCCACTTTGGAGGAATTGGTCCAGCCCACCTGGACGCATATAAATTCCACGAACGGGAGTGGACAGCGAGGAAGACCTCACCCCCCGGAACCCCCCACAAGGGGAAGCCCAACAGGGAAAAGGTTCTACCCCGCAAAAGCCACTACTGAAAACCTACAGTAGAATCCCGACTAGCGGAAATACCAGTGCCGAAACTGCGCATGCGCAAAAGAGAACGGCATCCCAGGCGTCAGCAAGTATCTAGAGACGGATAAGGATCCGAAACGGGATAAACGCGTTGGTAATAACGAAGTCCCCCAAGCCGAATCCTGGAAAACTTTCAGGAAGGAGGCGGTAGAATCTCCCCTAGACGAAAAGCCAACTGATAAAAATGCTGAAAACTTCGAGAATACGAAGAAATTCTTCAGCGGAATCCTGGAAGCTAAGCATCAGGCCAAGGGCGGGGGAGAGACAGCCTCATTTAGAACACTCCGGAGAAGAAAGCCCGCAGAAACTTTCATGTCGCTTGACAAGGTCGTTACCCCCGAAGTGTCGCAGAACAAGCCACCTAGCACCCTCGCACCCCCAAACAACCGGGAGTCCGAGAGCAATGATACTGTGGATCCAGAAGCCAGTGGCAGCAAGTCCGGGACGCGAAAGCTATCGGACTTCACAATCAAACTGGCAGGCCTGAGGCCGACAGAGGACCCTATGGAAGGGACCCGTAACACGGAAGAAGAGATGCTGGAGATGGCAAGGGCGGGAAAATGCCTGCTGGCCCAATCAGCGAAAATGAACACCGAAACCCTCACCCTCACGGTGCAAAACCGGGAGAATGAACACCCCACAGCATCCGGGAGTGAGCCCCCGAAACCCCAACAAACCCTAGGGATGGAAACAGATACTCCCCCAGAAGAAATACCGGCGGGGGTAGCAATATTCTGCGCCGTAGTACGGGAGCAGCAGCTCCAGGATGAAGTAAGAAGGTCGGAGCGCGAGCAAGCGACGAAAGAAAGGAAGAGACTTCTGGAAAGAAGGAAGTCGGTGACTCCCCCACAATCGCCGAGCTCGGAGGCGGAAGTCCACAACCCTATAGTGGCCAGCACTGTCACAGTGCAGAACAGGGACGAGTATCTGCAGTACACTCAGATCACAGACTAAATTAAGAAGCTTGAGGAAGAAACCAGGGTCAAGGTTAACGAGAGAGTCGCCCTGTTTTGCAGGACACGAATACCCGTCCCGGAGGAACTGAGGGACTTTCCCTGGGCCAAGATCAGGGATAGGGAAGTTAGAGAGGGGAGACCACATAGGGAGAAGTACGGGGAAGAAACCCGCAAAGAGAGGGAGCGGCTGGAAGGACTACTGGCAATCCTGAAAAAGGCTCCAAGAAAAGGGGAGCCAACCGGTGAGCGAGCGGAAGGTTTCATCCACCCACGAAGGACGAAAAAGGTATTCCGCACCCTAGACCTGCGGAACCCGCCTACCTTCACCAGCAACTCCTTTGCAGCCGTCGACGGGGAGGAGGAGGAGCCACACCAGGCAACAAAGAGCGAGCCGGAATATCAGAACCCGGACAGCAAGGCGAAAATGCTGAACCCCCAAAAGGGAAAGAAAAAAGCATCACTACCTCCGGCAGTGGTAAATAAAGAAAGAAAATGTCCCCCGATCATCGTTGAAGGGACAATTAAACTAGACAACGTAGTTAAGGCCCATCTACAGAAGGATTTGAAAGGAAAGCTGATATATAAATATACTGGAAAGTCTTCCCTTATTTACACGGATACTGCAGATGACCACCTCTGTCTGAAAAAGCGACTGAAAGCTGCCGAAGTCGAGTTACACACGTTCACCCTGCCGGGGGGAAAAAGACATGCGTTCATGTTGAAGGGACTCGATCACGACCCCTCAACAGATACAATTAAAGAAGACTTGGCGTCCCAAGGGTTGCAAACCTACGGGACAACGGTCATACCGAACACCGTCAGGAAAATGTATATGGTCCTGACAGACGAAAAGGTTACGGTCGGGTTTCTGAACAAGACCATCCGAGCAGTCGACGGGGTAATTGTCAAATGGGAGATGAAGCAGAACACCCGTCAAGCTACCCAATGCTTCCGATGTCAGGCCTGGGGACACGCCCAGTCAAACTGCAACCGAGGGGTGCAGTGCATGAAATGTGGGGACAAGCACTGGTCCAGGGCGTGTCCCAAACCAAGAAACACCCCGACGACATGCTGCAACTGCGAGGGAGCACATACAGTCAGCTCCACGCAGTGTGAAGCATATCAACTCTACCTGGTGAGCCAGGAAGATAGGAAAACGAAGCCAGACCCGAAGCCAAAATACATACCAGCCCCGCAGGTGAAAAAGAACGTATGGGAGCAGCGTAAAGAAGAAGCGGACGCCAGAGAAGCCGAAGCTAACAATCACAGGGTAATATTTTCCTCACATTCCTTACCACACCCCCCACCCCTAAACCCGTGACCGCAGAAGGAGGGCCAGCAAGGTCCAGCCAATGCACTAAGTGGTTTTATGGAAAAGCATCAGTTCATCGCAGGACTGGTAAATATAGAAGGCCTAATGCGGGCCATGGATGAAATCATCGAGGGCCTGCTGAAGGCCCGGAATGACTCAGAAAAATTCCTGGTCTTCTGGAAGGTCATGGAAACGATCCAGAGCTACGGCCTGTAGATGCCTCTCAAGGTGTGTATGCTCAACGTGAACGGAATCAACAACAAAATCCCGTTGGTTGCTGATTTCGTCCGCAGGCACAGCGTCGACATAATGCTCCTGTCAGAGACGAAGCTCCGACAGAACCATAGACTGAGATTCGGAGGATTCACCACCATAAGGGTCGACAGGCCCAACGCGCTGAGAGGGGGCGGAGTAGCCATTATGATAAGGAGAAGTATACCGCATACACCGCTGCCGCCAAGGCAAAGTTCAATCGAACACGCCGGTATCGAGCTAGGGTGTATGCGATATACAACCCTCCGGGAAATAGGATGGCGCCAATAGACCTGGACAACCTCTGCAACAGCGGGCACAAAGTGCTGCTGGCAGGGGATTTCAATGCAAGGCGGCCTGAGTGGAACTGCGCCTACCACCCCAATGCGAATGGAAAGACGCTCTGGGAATATTCAATGAACAACAATGTTGCAATTGTCTTCCCAGACACTCCAACGCACTTCCCCTGGAACGGTACGTCGCCCACGACTATCGACCTGATAGTGAATAAAAATGTGACAGACATGTCAGAGCCCCGAACGGTCTCAGAGCTCATCTCTGATCACGAGCCTGTGCTCTTCACACTTCGGGGTGGGAGCAACCCCAAAAGGGTGAGGGTCGTGTACGACTACTTCACCGCGAACTGGGATGAGTACAGGAAAATTCTAAATCACAAAACCGTGATAAATCCGAACATACTGGAGGAACAAATCGAGAGAGAGACTCTGAAGCTGATTAGGGATATACAGGCAGCCAGGAACGCCACTATCAGGAAGAAAGCCATGAGAGAGGAAAGGGACTTGCTTCCAGACTTCATCTTACACTTGATAAAAGTCAATAATCGAGAGCGGAAGAAATGGCAGGACACCAGAAACCCCCGACACAGAGAACAGATGCTGTCTCTGGGAAGGGAAATTGCAAACTTAATCAAACGTCATAGGGATGAAGCTCAATGCGGAAGACAATTCCTTGTGAAGGATGAACAGGCGCCTACAGAAAGGGCGAATGGACATCCCTACCGTGGGGAATGGTCGAACGCAGGCGATAACGGAACAAGGAAAGGGCGAAATGTTCGGAGAATATTTCCAGAGCGCCTTCCGGGCCGGTGCCGACGAAACCGAAGAACACCGGAGAGTCACCAGGGAAGTCTTGGAGTTTAGACAAGCACCGAATGTCAACTTGGACAGGCGCACCTACTCGACGCTGATTACCAACTTCGAGGAGGTGACAGATACGATAAAGAGACTTCCCAGGAACAAAGCACCGGGCATGGACAAAATAGACGCAGTTCTCCTGAGAAACCTTCCAAGGAAATCCCTGGTCCAGCTAATCCACATTATAAATGCTATTATAAAGTGGCAGCACTACCCGCAATGCCTGAAGCATGCAGAGATTGTCCCGATACTAAAAGCGGGAAAGCCCCAAGAAAGAATAGAGAGCTACCGCCCCATCTCACTGCTGAGTGCGGTCGCCAAGTTGGTGGACAGGATCCTGCTGAAGAGAGTTGAGAATCTCGAGGAAGACCTTCGACTCATCCCGGATGAGCAGTTCGGCTTCCGGAGAGGTCACTCTACAACCTCTCAGGTGGCAAGAACTGTTCACGGGGTGAGGGAAGGTTTCCATCGAGGCGTCAACACAGTGATGGTCCTGTTGGATGTACAGAAAGCCTTCGACACCGTCTGGACAGAGGGCTTGGTCGCGAAGATGCTGAGAGTAGGCATGCCTAGGTACA
Organism: Chrysolina americana; assembly: GCA_958502065.1. NCBI lineage: Eukaryota > Metazoa > Arthropoda > Insecta > Coleoptera > Chrysomelidae > Chrysolina > Chrysolina americana. The sequence goes on along the minus strand of OY293415.1, from coordinate 35,848,799 downwards.
TGGTCAGACTTTTAGACTCCTACTTGTTTGTTAGGGCTTTCAAGGTTAGAATAAATTGTACCAGCTCGGCAATGAAGCCGATCGAAGCGGGTGTGCCGCAGGGATCCTGCCTCTCACCACTTTTGTACTCGTTATATACGCATGACTTTCCAATGTCTGAACACACGAGCACGGCGGTATACGCTGATGACACGGCAATTTTCGCCCAGACGGGTGAGAGCAATATCGCTGCTGCCCATGTGGCAACACACCTGGATGGGCAGGTCGTGCCGTATCTAGCGAGTAACAAAATAGTGGTCAATCCGGGAAAAACAGAGCTCATAAACTTCACTAAGAAGAGAAATCACAGTAACGTGGAGATTACGGGGGGGTTTGTTGCTCTGGGAACCCGGATCGAGGAGTCAGAGTCTGTGCGGTACCTGGGGGTACAATTGTACAGGAGATTGACGCTCGTTAAACACGTCAGCTTGGCAATTCAACGAGCTGCGGGTACAGTAAAACGGACATACCCGTTGATAGCGAGGAATTCCAAGCTTTCGATGGAAAACAAAGCGTTGATCTACAAACAGGTGATCATAATGATTCCATTCATGGAATACCAGTGAACTAATGCTAGAAAACAGCCCACGTAACACTCCTGCATAACTTGGAGTAGGCAGGGAAACATCCAAGCTGAGACCAAACCACTTACATGCATATGGCCCACATTACAACGTGGGATCTGTCTCCGGACAGATGTGGGGCGACTCTGCCTGACACCTGGAAACAGGAGGCAGGACTAAAGTCTCTCACCCTGAAAGCAGTTGGAACCCGAACCTACCCCCACCCTGTGGTTGTAGCTAGTGTTTTAATATGTCTTTTATTTATATATATGTCCGTAATAGTGTGTGCTGTATTTTATCTATATTTAATATTGATGAATAAATTTTGGAAATTTCTGTCTCACAACCTGATATTACTAAAATCCTAAGGCTCACATTGAATTTTATCACCAGTATTAGGTATCAAAAAATAATATGATTCCGCCTTCAAATATTTTGTAGATTGACTCGCTACATCCTCCGGAAGCGTCCTGTGGTTGTAGCTAGTGTTTTAATATGTCTTTTATTTATATATATGTCCGTAATAGTGTGTGCTGTATTTTATCTATATTTAATATTGATGAATAAATTTTGGAAATTTCTGTCTCACAACCTGATATTACTAAAATCCTAAGGCTCACATTGAATTTTATCACCAGTATTAGGTATCAAAAAATAATATGATTCCGCCTTCAAATATTTTGTAGATTGACTCGCTACATCCTCCGGAAGCGTCCTTCTGGTAGATCTGACATGTTGCTAAGGTTGATTGTAGTATGATGAGATTACGAGTTCAGTGAAATTCAATGAATAACATTGGCTGTTTTCTTCGATATTCTTCAAAATCACCACCCAGCAATTGAATTCTCGAAAAAATCGAGGAAGGAACAAACAAATAAACGATCAATATAAGTCCGAACCAGACAATTCGATTTGTTCAACTAGAAATCAGCGCCATCTAAGAGGTAATAGATCAAGTTTCTACCAGACTGGTATATTATTCGCTAAAATTTCTGCTGGTTTTCATTTCTGATCATTTTATATCTTACACATTACGTTTCTATAAATTTCAGGATACTACATTTTTTTCGGATAGTTTGTTGGTTTTACGATTTTAGATAATATTAAATGATGTTTCGATGAAATTATGTTCCGTTAGTTTTTTAGTTTGGCGGTTTTATGATATGAATGGCTTATATTATTGAGAATTGCGATTACTTAGTTTTATCATTTCATTCACTTTCGTTTCTTAAATAATTCAGATCTATGAAAAATAATTCTTACCGTTTTTGCGTACGATGCTTTATCGGTTCTTATACAATCACATTAGAAATTTCTTTTCGGATTATAAATCAGTTCTATACATTTCATTCTGATATATTTAAGTCTTATAGAAAGTTATTCTGATAAATTCTTCATTTTATTGGTTTTACGTATTAACGGTTTTTTCATTTATTGTTATTAAGAAAGATATTCTACTATTTTTTGGCCTACGTTTTGCAGTATTCTCAGATGAAACTTGTTTTATGATGGAGCGATCAACCTTATACCATATAATGTAAAAAACAATCATCAATTATATTTGAGACAATCAATAATTTATGGATAGTAACAGATACTTTCACGATTATGAACATTGACAATTAGTTGGATATTTTGGGAGAGTTTTTAAATTCTTCCAAATACTTTGATGATATTTTCGACTATTTGGAAAGTGGTCATACTGAATTCCAAATTTCTTACGATAATTTTATTGCATTGATTTTTTATTTGGTATCAAATATTCCAATTTTATACAACGACTTCACTCGTACACATAATTCAGTGTTCCCAAGATTCATTAGAGCGCAGCATCTCTACATCCGATTATCTCACGACAATAATAATTGGCAAATGTGTCATATTTCTCTCGAATTTCCAACTCCAAAGTTTCATACCTACTTCGAGAGGTGCGTATCACTGCACATTAATATCACAAGTCACTTCAGAATTCATCTTCCGTAACAGGTGTATACTGGCGTAATTGAATAACTATCAGGGTGGGGTGTCTTGGTACTAATTGGAATGGTGATATATGTAAGATAATCTCATTCACACATGACTGTACCAATGGAGTTTCATGATTGAAGTCACATCATATGTATTATGAGCAGTTTCTCAAGTGAATTATGAAATATGAACGACTATTCTGTTTGATTGTATAAGTGTCAAAGTTTTTCCATGAATAATTTATTCGAAATTGATTCTAAAATTCCGTAGATGAGTCGTAGACAATCATGGGGATGAAAACATGGCACTGTCTGACCAAATAACACTTATAGCTCATAGGAGTAGTAGAGAACCCACATTGCGAATTGTCTTTGAAGAACCTATCAGTATCATGATATTCACATTTACGTCGAACATCATTTACCTTCACGAACGTTCCCAGAAATTCAAATCTATTTACTCATTCAAACAATGCAATCCTTCAATCCAACAACAGAATTGAATTATTAGCTATTGTGCAATTACAACGTTCATTGGTTGGAGAAAAATAAGTACATCGTATTCATATCAGTCACCAACTAACACCGATTCATCAAGTATCAGAACCTTGAAAAATAAAATGACTTCCAAGTCGGGGGTTGATAAAAATTGAAAGCTTCAGATTTGTCACTATCACATTACTGTGGAGAAATTTGCTATTTCGGTGAAAAAAAAAAAACAGTAAATTGGGGAATATTGTAACGTCTATCTCAAACTGTTAGAGTAATCTCCCGTAAACGATAATTTGCAAACATCCATTCCTATCTGGAAGCTCATCATGTCAGCAGTAATCCAGCGAAACTGGAATTGAATTTAATAACACTCAACTGAACAATTGTTCACGATAATTATTATTAACATAGTTAATTAACTCAAAATCTTACTGATCTTCGCTCTTGAGGAATGAACAGAATCATATTCAGTTAGGGAACGTTTTCCAAGATTACGGTTATCGTATCGGAAAAATAGACATAAGATCCTTGCTTATTAAATTTGACGAATCCATTTTGATATTTGTGAGGAATTGATTGGTGGTCGTACGTGGTAGATATAAGAAAATATGACCAAAAGTACAGTGTTATGTAGTCGTCAGTAGCACTTATTTTTTCGTAAGCATTGTGCTTATTACCTACTTCGAGCTTTGAGCATTCACTGAAAATACTTTGTGCTCAGTAATCTTAAAAAATTACCACTTTTTAATGATAATTGAAACAAGAAATAAACCTCAGGCTTTTTCATTGAATAATGAATATTAATTCGTAATATTATGCTAACTCCTAGTTTTTTCAGAGAACAGTGCATAGAGCATCTTTCATTATCTATATTTGTTTGAGTTCATATTCATCCACCCCACCGAACAAGGGTGTCTTCAGGATAACGTAGGACCATACTTGATACTGTTACGAGATTGATAAAAATCCCCTAGCTACGCCGCTGGATAGACTTGCACGCGTATCGTCGATATGGTTTCCGAGAAAAAGGCAGATAGCTGCCGGTAATGAATATTCGGGATTACCGAACCGTCGCGTCGCGAAGATTCTGGTTACACTTGAGTACCTATTTAAACCCGAGACATTTGACTGGGAAGAGGAGTTTTTTTATGAAGATAATTTATTAAGAAGATTAGAAAGTGATAATAAGCAGAAGTGTTTGGAATATTTAGCTAGTTGTATTGTTGTATAGATCTAAGTGTTTTATTAGTCAGTGAAGTGTTGTATGTTTGTTTGTAGTGAAGTTAGAAAATAAACAGTTTAGTAGTGTGCTCGGCCTATTATTTAGCAAAAACGTAACAGTGGTGTCCGAAGCGGGATATTAGTGAAAAACAGAAACAACCTATTTATAAACTATTTATGGTGAATACGAGGAGTACATCGTACGATACGATGGAGGACATTGTGAAATTTATCCAAAATCAGTTTGCGGATTTGGAAAGAAGCCGCCAGGAGGAAAAACAAGAATAGGAAAACCGGCGCCAGGAGGAAAAGAAAGAACAAGAAGATGAAAAACGAGAAGAGGAAATGCGACGGTTAGATGAAAAACAAGAACGAGAAAAAGAAAAACAAGAACGAAAAGAGGCACTCCAGAAAATTCTCGAAGAACAGAGAAAAGAGCGAGAAAATGAAAAACAAGAAGAGGAAACGAGGTGGTTGGATGAAAAGAAACAACGAGAAAAAGAAAATCAAGAACGAGAAGAAGCACTCCAGAAAATTCTCGAAGAACAGAGAAAAGAGCGAGAAAATGAAAGACAAGAAGAGGAAATGAGACGATTGGATGAAAAGAAAGAACGAGAAAAAGAAAAAAAAAGAACGAGAAGAAGCACTCCAGAAAATTCTCGAACAACAAAAGACCGAATCAGATCAAGTAGAAGAACAGAGAAAAACAGACTTCCAGAAGGTTCTAGAACATCAAGAAAAATTCTTCCAACATGTATTACAGAAAACCGAAGTACAAATGGAGGAACTGAAAGTAGAAATGAAAGAAGAACTAAAGGAAGATGTCAAGAAAATCGACGATGAGGTTAATAAGAAAATTGATACGGTGCGAGAAGAGATGAAAGGACTAGAAAATCAGATAGCACTCCTCAAGAAGCAAGATCGTCGAGACAGGGTTGCCACATCAGGAATTTCTGTAAAACCACCGACTTTTGATGGACAGTCCTCTTGGTCCATGTATCGCCGACAATTTGAAGCTGCAGCAATGGCTAATGGATGGGGCGAAGAAGAAAAAGCTACGGCCCTTAAAGTAGCTTTGAGAGGGCCAGCTTTGGGTATGTTACAGACGATACCTGTCGAACAGCAAAATAAATATAAAGACCTGATTACTGCATTAGAGTTACGGTATGGCGATCAACATCGAGAACAGCTGTATGAGGTGGTCCTCAACTCCTTGAGTCCGAAAGTACGAGAGGTTTCAATAGAAGAACCCGAACAACGAGCAAGCATAGTTACTAGTTTATTGGAGAAGGTTATGGATGCGCTCAGATCTTTGAAAAGCGGAATGAGCACTCAGGAGAACAGGGCTTGCTATCGATGTGGAAAATTGGCACATTTTATTAGAGACTGCAGGGTAAGAATGCCACCACGTTCGCTATCACCTGTGTGGACAATGTCTTCTAGCGAGTTCTCAAATTGGCGACAGGAAAAATTAGAATCAGCCAACAATATCGGGGCGCATGCCGGTTAGCAATGATGGAACCCCCAGGATCATCCCTGTTAAGAGGCTACGTACAACCGAATGGATATCGGGGCGCATGCCGGCTAGCAATGATGCAGCCCCCGATGCTATCCCAGTTGAGAGGCTAAGAACAACTGAATTGCCAAACAACACAGATACCTTGCCCAGAAGACCTGATTCGGATACTTGTGAGCGAATTGTACGTCACAAAGGGACCAACCAGGTGAGATTTATGGTTGACGACAATTGGACCACAGCGAAAATGAGGCAGGACCAAGAAAGTGATCCAAACATTGCAGATTTTCTACGATGGAAGGAAAGCGGAGCGGAAAGACCCACCTAGAAGGAAATATCCTCACGATCATCAGGTTTCAAGGCATTGTGGGCACAATGGGATTCCCTGATTGTTGAGAATGGTCTATTGAAGAGAGCTTGGGAATCGGCAGACGGCAGAAAAGTGATTTCTCAATTGGTTGTGCCACGTCAAGAATAAGTGATGTCTTGGAGGAGAGTCTTGGATAAAATACGGCAGAGATTTTACTGGGTCCAATCTCGTGAAGATGTAGAGAGATGGTGTCGAAGATGTCCGAAGTGTGAAGCAAGCAAAGGTCCCAGGACAAGATCGAGAGGAGAGATGAAACAATACAATGAAGGCGCTCCCCTCGAACGAATCGCCATCGATGTAGCAGGACCGTTTCCGATGACAAATGATGGCAACAAATACATCCTCGTAGCCATGGACTACTTTAGCAAATGGGTTGAAGCTTATGCCTTGCCTAATCAAGAAGCATCCACAGTAGCAAGAGCTCTGGTGGATAACATGTTTTCAAGGTTTGGAGTCCCAATGGAGCTACATTCCGATCAAGGAAGAAATTTTAAATCAAATTTATTCAAGGATGTTTGTGAATTAATGGGAATTAGCAAGACCAGAACAACGGCCCTCCACTCACAGTCTGATGGCATGGTTGAAAGGTTCAACAGGACTATGGAAGAACATCTTTCCAAAGTAGTAGAGGAGCACCAAAAGACCTGGGATCGACATCTTCCACCATTCTTGATGGCTTACAGGGCCTCTATGCACGATTCCATAAAGCTCACTCCAGCCAGCATCATCTTCGGGAGAGAACTTCGGTTGCCCTGTGACTTGGTGTTCGAATCACCAAATTCTGAAGAAAAAGATGTACAGGATTATGCAGACGAACTGCGAGATAGCTTGAATGGAATCCACGAATTTGCAAGAAAAAGATTGAAGATAACTGGTGACAGAATGAAGGCTCGATACGATCTTAAGGCCAATACTGGTGGATTCAAAGAAGGAGATCAAGTGTGGCTGTACAATCCTCGTCGTAAGAAAGGATTTTCTCCTAAATTAAGACCATCTTGGGAAGGACCATATACGATAGTGAAAAGAATAAACGACGTGGTCTATAGAATTCAACGCAGCCCGAGAGCGAAAATGAAGGTCGTTCACCTAGAGAGACTCAAACGTTATAATGGAGACAACGACACATTGTTTGATCGGGACGATCAAAATTGAGAGGGGGATAATTTCACGAGATTGATAAAAATCCCCTACCTACGCCGCTGGATAGACTTGCACGCGTATCGTCGATATGGTTTCCGAGAAAAAGGCAGATAGCTGCCGGTAATGAATATTCGGGATATCCGAACCGTCGCGTCGCGAAGATTCTGGTTACACTTGAGTACCTATTTAAACGCGAGACATTTGACTGAGAAGAGGAGTTTTTATGAAGATAATTTATTAAGATGATTAGAAATTGATAATAAGCAGAAGTGTTTGGAATATTTAGCTAGTTGTATTGTTGTATAGATCTAAGTGTTTTATTAGTCAGTGAAGTGTTGTATGTTTGTTTATAGTGAAGTTAGAAAATAAACAGTTTAGTAGTGTGCTCGGCCTATTATTTAGCAAAAAAGTAACAATACCAACATACTGAATTTTCGGAATTTTCCTGCTCCAGCTCAGTTTTTTTTCCTAGAACCTGTAACATATCATAATATCTCGGCTCTAGGTCTGAAAAACATAAAAAATGTTAACAGCCAGATCATAAAGAGTACAATCCTGCCGTTAACTTACTTATCTTAATAAACTTATCCTCAGAAAAAAGTATTTTTCCAACTAAATTAAAAATAGCAAGAGTAACGCAAATCTTAAAAGATGGAGATCACAATATGCTAAGGTGCTGGGAATCGCATATTGAAAAGTAAGACCTCGTTAATCCTTAGCTTGCACGAGTTTTCACTTCTGAGGGCTGTCGTTCGTAGGGGGACGATAGCTGGTTAACAAAAAAACGATATTAACAATTTTTCTAACAATATTAACAACTACAGATCTATACGCGTGTTAGTTAGTAAACATTAAATATCAATTAAACTGTTTCTTGACGTCGAACAAATTATGATCATCTTCATAACACGGTGTTACAACAAAAAAGTACCGTATGCTATAGCTATATATGTACCGTGCATACAAGATTTTATTTTTCACGAAAAAATTATCTTAAACGACGTTGTTCACTTCATAAACTTCATAGTATTTACTGCAATTGCCATGCAAACATTGAAGAGGTTGCTAAGGGTTGTTAATTTAATAAAATGACGCTGCATTTTTGTAAGAATTCGCAAGCTTGTTGGTGGAGGTAACTAAAAACGGTTGTGTTCATAATAATTATGGAGATCCCACAGAATGTGTCGCTCGAAGCGTTAGGAAATTTACTGCTTGAGAAATCCAAATACTTATACGAGAAGGAGTATGACCATTTTTTGAGATGGAAAGATGACAACAGAGTGAATACCGTAGATGAAACTGTCTTAATGGCATACTTCCAGGAACTGGTGAGTTTATCTCATGAAAAGTATTGATATTTTTAATTTATTTCACATTATTTCATTCTGAAAATTATAGTGCAAATAGTCTATGGACCAAATACTCACTGCTGAAATCAACATTGATTGTTAAAGAAAACATTAATATATCAGCATTCAGTCAACTGATGGCCTTTCTGAGTGTTGGAAGAGTTTTTCGATGATCTTGATCTGGAGGCTCGTCAGATAATCTATTTTCAGCAGGATGGAGTACCAGCACATAATGTCAGTGGAGTAAAAAGAATGCTGCGAGGCTGTTTTGGAAACAGATGGATTGCTACAAATGGCCCTGTTCATCAGACATGACACCTCTAGATTTTTATTTATGGGGATTTCTGAAAAATGAAGTGTACAAAATGAAAAATAATAATGTAGATGAACTGAAAAATTATATTGAAACTATGATTAATAGGATTGATGACCGAACTGTGTTGAATGCCACACGTAGTGTCAATAGAAGGGCCCAAATATGTGTTCAACAAGAAGGCGGTATTTTGAACATTTACTCGATATTTTATAGAGCTTTATCAAATCCGTTTGTTATAAGCGTTTCCACCAAGTGGAAAAAGAAAGGCAAACATCTGTCAGAAAACTACTTCCCTGGCTAATACCACGACAAACATTGAACCACATCTGACAGATATTTGTGCAACGTTCTAATTAAACAGAAGATTGTCCTGCATTTGGCTGGAAATGACCACCTGCAGACATGCATGTTTCGTTGTTTTAGCCAGGGAAGTAGTTGTTTTCTGATAGGTGTTTGCCTTTATTTTTCCACTTGGTGGAAACGCTTAGAGAGAAGGGTACCCCGTATTCTTTCACATTGTTGATACCTCTCTGGCACAATATATTCGAACTCCGTTCTTGTATCTTACATGAATCCCAAATATTTGAGACACTGGATTAGAACTACATTACTTTTTCCAATATTAATAATAAACCAGAACAGATGACAAGAATTATAACATTCTTATTTCTTAAGAAAGTCACAAAGTCACTATAGGTTTGAAAACCTTGGTGAAAATTAAAGATGCTTGATTCAGTCCAAATGCAAGGCGGTTGAAATAAAATATTGGTTTTTAAATTCCAATCTCGAATATTTCTCATAGTGTTTATCAATTGGAAGAGAAAAGTAGACACATTCAGTCTACCTACGTTGGATAAATAGTAATTTTTTGATAAAAATTTCAAAACGGTTCTAAAATAAAGTGAGGAGCTTCCATGCATATATCGATTGAATTTTTTTGAGTTCAATATAAATCTGAAATCGCCATGCTGTTTTCTGATAAGTAAGGTGACGAAAGTTGAGGTCTATTAGTTTTGCATATTGAAATAGCTCCTATATTCCAAAAGTTGTTGATTTATATTTTTTTTTGTGAGTATTGTCATTCTTCATAGTTGGTTCTCGTTTTTGAATCGGTTGCAAGATAAATGAAATCCTAATGAACTTGATCCACTTTAGTATTTTGCATTTCTAGTCATTTCTTTTCATTTGTCTAAATGATTGACTAGAGAACTGGTACACCATAGGAGACTTTTTTAATGGGAAAATGATATGCGAGTATGATATAAAGTTCATATAATACTTCCGATATTATAAAAACATACAATAAGACCGCCTCTGCAAATTCATCAACTGATTAAAATTTAATCTAGAATTTCAGTTCTCTAACTAAAATCAGCAAATTAGACCAGTGCGAGAGATTAACTTCGAAATATATTTGAATTAATTATTTGAGATCTTGGAAAACAACTCCAGGTAATCCCCGAAATTTGCATTTTACATGAAGCTGTTATACACGCAAATCAGTCTGGCTGAATTAATTCTCTCCCAGTAATATTCCTTCTTATAAGTGAAAGTAGCTTCGTTGAAAATGCTGAAGTAGTTGATACAATTGAGTTGTTCGCTAATGAAGTAATGTAATTGATCAACGTCTGCATTTCCTTTTCTCGTGATGGTGACGGTTTCTTGTGTCTACTGGGCAAAATAAATTGCATCCATTTTGCTTAAAAAATCTTCTGAAAATCTAATATATGTAAACCACTATAAAGAAATTGCTAGGACGAGAACACACGAAAAAATTTCTGTTCTCCGAGTTGTTCTGTTAACTTCGAATTCCAGATTTATTTTGAAAATTGAAAAACTACGCAATTTCTTGTTTCTCCGCAACCATCACAGAATTTGACATATTTTAAATAAAAATTTCCTCCCTTTTATAATAATAATTATGCCTCATAAACACTCGTAGAGTGTACTGAGTCATAGCCTGTTAGAATACGGAGCGGCTATTGCTATTATTTGCCGTGGCGTTCTGGAGCGACCACAACCTTTTATGATAGGAATTTATTATTTGGACAGAAATAGATGTACTCTGACCCATCACAAACCACGCCAAATCGAAATCAATTTTTGAGATCATTTCAAAGTATTCGCACTCCTTTGGCGACCCGGCAATGACCTCTGATGACGAAAAGTTGTTATTTGAACAGATACGAATGTATTCTGACCCACCACAAACCGCGCCAACTCGAATCCTATTTTTGAGCTCACTTCAAAATATTTAAAATCTGACCGCCACCCTCTTGCTACCCGGCAATGAGCTTTCATGATAGGAAGTTATTATTTGGACATAAATAAATGTATTCTGATCCATCACAAACCACGCCAACTCATATCTTAAACAGCGCCAACTCGAATCCTATTTTTAGCTCACTTCAAAATAGTTAAATTCCGACCGTCACGTTCTGACGACCCAACAATGACCTCTGATGATGAAAAGTAATTATTTGGACAGAAATGAATGTATTCTGACCAACCAGAAAACGCGCCAACTCAAATCCTATTTTTGAGCTCACTTCAAAATATTTAAAATCCGACCGCACTCCTCTGACGACCCGGCAATGACCTCTGATTATGAAAAATTGTTATTTGGACAGAAATCAATGTATTCTGACCCACTACAAACCGCGCCAACTCGAATCCTATTTTTGAGCTCAATTCAAAATATTTAAAATCCGACTGCCACGTTCTGACGACCCAGCAATGACATTTGATGATGAAGAGTTCTTATTTGGACAGAAATGAATGTATTTTGACTGACCAGAAATCGCGCAAATTCAAATCCTATTTTTGAGCTCACTTCAAACTATTTTAAATCCGACCGCACTCCTCTGGCGACACGGGAATGACCTTTGATGATGAGAAATTGTTATTTGGACAAAAATTAATGTATTGTGACCCACCACAAACCGCGCGAACTCGAATCCTAATTTTCAGCTCACTTCAAAATAGTTAAAATCCGACTGCCACGTTCTGACGACCCAGCAATGACCTCTGATGGTGGAAAGTTATTATTTGGACAGAAATGGATGTATTCTGACCGACCAGAAAATGGGCAAACTCAAATCCTATTTTTGAGCACACTTCAAAATATTTTAAATCCGACCGCACTCCTCTAGCGACCCGGCAATGACCTCTGATGACCCACCACAAAGCGCGCCAAATCGAAGCCTATTTCTGAGCTTATTTCAAAATATTTAAAATCCGACCGCCACGTTCTGACGACCTTTGATAATGACAAATTGTTATTTGGACGAAAATAAATGTATTCTGATCCACCACAAACCGTGCCAACTTGAATCCTATTTTTGAGCTCCCTTCAAATCATTTAAAATCCGACCGCCACCCTCTGACGACACAGCAATGACATTTGATGAAGAAAAGTTGTCATTTGGACAAGAATGAAAGAATTCTGACTCAACACAAACCGCGCCAACTCGAATCCTATTTTTGATATCACTTCAAAGTATTTAAAATCCTAGCTATTTTCAATTTTCTTGAATTATCTCTTGAAACTTTGTTGATGTGTATAAAATTGAATTCTAAGTATCTTTTTCAAATTACTTTTTTATGATATCTCGCCATATTACCCCACTCTTTGCATTTTATTAGCAATTTTTTTCAATTTGCCGCCATACTAGCGATCACGTGACATGTGTCAAAATCGATTTTTAGGTTATCGGACATGCACAAACTGGTTTTTCCCAGAATATTTTTTCCAATACTCCAATAATAAATTTTTTTACCATATGGTACATACTTTTTGGCGGTCACTGTATTTGGCCGTGGAGCTTCTGGATGGCATCGAACAGAGGTTCGAGGCCTTAGTACGCAAGAATATGTTTTCTCAAGTATATCGCTTTCTTTAGGTGGCCACATACCTTGTTGTAATTGCAAGTGTGATGTGAGTTGCCTAGATGCTTGGAGTGCGCACTCACCTTCCGGGGTGGTGTTTTAGGTTTTCCTGCAGCTAAAAAAGTGAATACACCACCTAACATCAGTGAGTCGCCCCAGAGCGCCACGGCAAATGATGATAAATAATGCCGTACTCTATCCACACAGGCTATGCTTTTGTGTACACTCTAAGAGTGTTCATGAGGAAATATTATTATTATTATATCTAGTATGATTGGCATGACAGTATTGAATCCAGGTTAATGTCCATGTCAACTGCTGTAGAATTTTCAAGTGAGCGGAAAATCATGTTGAACCATGAGTCGATGTCATTATTTTCTAAATAAAAGTTTTGAACGAATGGAACTGTATTGCGAATTTGTTATGTATTTCATAATATTTCTCTACATTTTGAGAGGATATGAAGAAGGCAATGTTTTAGATGCACCAGTGAAAATGATCACAGCATTTTCCCAGTTTGAAAGGGATGACAAGGGAATATTTTTGCTAATTCGTATGTCACCAATATATCTTAGTTGAACAATATTTATGTTATGTAATCACTAAAAATTAATAAGTTTGGAAAGTTTTTGATATTTCTGGAAGGCGGCACATGAAGGGGGTGAATTCTTCAATCTTCAGTTTTTATAAATAGGGTTTGCACAATTTAAAAGAGATATATTATGAAATAGTTTGGTTCTGTGTACCTATATGTTTTGATGTATATTTGGTTGGCACTGAGATAAATCCTTCGATGATCCAGATGGGGTTCAAGAGCGTTAACATGCAATTTTAGATAGATAGATTGATTCGAAGGACCCTGTTCTGAAAAACATCAATTTGTTTTAACACCATGAAGAAAACATCAGTCGTCTAAAATGGAACATAAATATCAATGACATTTGCGTATTTAAAGCGAGAAGTGATAGAATGTTACCAGAATCTTTGGAGAGCGGCAAGGAAACTTTGTTGTCAAAATATCATTGCACAAGTACCTGTTGAATATAGTTCAATATCTGTCATTAGCTGGAGGGGTGGTTGTTTTCTGACAGGTATTCGCCACAATGACCCTACCATGACCTACCATGACCCTACCAGGAAGAAAAAGGTTCGATCATTTTTCATCACCAATTAATCCACAATTAATAATTGAATAATACAAATCTGCAAGTTAACGATTACTTTATTGATAAAAAATTATAAGACTTTTTTTTGTTGCGATTCCAAACAACTTTTTTGGATATCTATCATTGATGATAGCGAAAGTAAGGGTAGGTTTCTCATAATCATAATTCCTGTTATAAAATAAACTGTTAGGATATTTGAAATTTGCACAACTCAAATACGATTATCTGTAATGCACCAAGTTCTAGCAGTCACAAAAATGTTCTTACAAATGGATGAGTTTCCATATGATACAAACATTTTGAAAGTAGGTAACTGTATAAAATATTTAAGAAGCATATGAAACTGAAAATTTCAGTGAATGTTTTAGAGATGATGCATAAAATTTTATTCATTTTGATGTCTTCTTCCAACTTCATCATCAATTATCTTCAGGGATTTGCTTGCGACCTTTTCCGATATATGCTATCGAATCTGAAACGAAAAATAGTCATCTTGAATATTGACATGATATACGATTGAGCTTGCTATGGAAAACCAAACTTATTCTCAGTTGTAATAACACATAGTTCAATATCCACAGACAAATTTGTGCCAAAACCGAAGAATGAATTGTAACACTATGAAACATCTGGGGTGGAACACAAAACAATTTTGGAATTTTCTCGGAAAGTAAACAGGCTATCGTGAAACGGCTTCGATATGTGAGGAGCATTATTATTATTAGTCTTATTGTTTACCCTGTAGGTTATAGTTGTTATGTAATACTTGTTGCGATCCCTTTTTCTGAAGTTAATCATTAATAGATAATGTTAGTCACAGATAAGGATACTCATAGGTTACGTAAGTAGGAAAGATGAGTTAGTTGTATTAAAATATATTGTGTTTGAACAGAAAAGTGTTTATTTGCTGATAAGTCTATCTCACGTCCTAACAGATAGAATAAATGGAATTACAAAGTAGTCTTGTGATACTTTCAGGAGGATGGGTAAGGTTAGGTTCTGTGAGGTTACTGCTTCATATTTGAAGCAAATTCGTCTTTTCGAGCTCTGGAAACAGTGTTAATCGTCCTAAAATTGCGATTAGGAATAGCCGCCATTGTAGACAAAAGGTTAGAATATTTTTTGAGATTATGGATAAGCCCCACATCTCATTCATGAATAAATATTATGAGAATTATGAGATTGACCAGTCTCGGTGATATTTTGCAAAAACCGCTACTAAATATACATGGGCTCTTCATAACTGCTTTCGATATTTCATCCTAACAAGTAGTTGCCACTTTTTAAATAGTTTCGTTTAGTGCTTCCATTGGATAATATAAACCAATTCGAGGGTCAGGGCTATGAAATTTTTCATTGCCATAATTGAACTTTTTCAGAGCTTGAAGCCCTGAGTGTGCATATGTGTCAAAATTTTTCATTTACTTTGACGTGTACCAGTTCCTCAAGATTTCTGTATGAGAACCCCCTTTCTCTGCTCACAGAAATCAATGTTCCAGCCGTGCTGAAGTGAAAGGACACCAATCCTAGCAAAATCTATCTGTATTGCAAATAAAACAAATCCCTCTCTTTCGTGATATCCTACAATTGTATTTTTAAGATTCAACTATTTAAATCTACCCCTATGTTCCCTCTTATTCAAACGACATTTATTTCTATATAACATTCTACCAAACAACTCTAAAAAATGATATATTATTAGTATTCATGGAAATATATTGAAAACGTATTTATTCATAATTGTCCTGGGACGGAAAAATCTCTATGATTTGTGTACGTACTCTCAATTCTGCATGTACTAATTTCAAAATCCTGAAAAAATATTTGTTGACACACAGCTAATATACTTGCGTTTACTTCAGAAAAGATCAGTGCATGATAATATATAAGATTCCATTATTTTTACCTAAAATACCCCTGGGGAGAGAATATTTGTATGACTTAGTTATCAACTCAAATAATTCCTTTAGGAAAAACTTCTACATAACAAATTCAAATGGAATATCACTTTTTTTGGAGAGAAAAATTGTGTTATAGGCACTTGACAACACTCTTGTTCTTTGTCAGAATAATTCAATACCCTGACACATTTCCACCCTACTTTTTGTTAAAGATAAGCAATAATAATTTCATAGATACCACAGCATTTGATACAACTCCAATCCACTCTAAGAATTTTTGATGTCTTGTCTGATCTGAAATAAATTTCTACTCACTTTCAGACGATGCGATTGTGGATCTATTATAATATCAATTAGTATCTTTTATCATGAAATTTCTCAATAATAAACTCAAATTTTCACAGCAACAACAAAAAACTTCTCATGACAATAGGGTTTGACATGTCTATAATAAGCCGGAAACCGGACTCGAGATACTACGCTGGCAGCTCATGATCTGAACTGACATCATACTGAGAAAACTGCTCCAGAAGCGTGGCCATTGTTGGCTTAGATATTATGGCTCGATGATCCTGGACTATGTTGTATATATGGAATAAACAGAAAAATTCATCTCCTTTCGTTTCGGATGGTCAGGGGTTTCTGAAAATCCCGTGGTTCGACAAAATTATCTATCGTTTAAAAAGAATGAGTTTTTGGACAGCCTCTGAATTTTTTTAAGTTATAACACATTTTGGAGTTGTCTTTGTGAGTTCAATAACATAAATGTGAAGTGCAAACCTCCAGCTTGAAATTGCATACTTTATTTTTCATGCAGGTTGTGTATAAGCGATTATTCTCAACATTTACTGGCTATGATGTCGGAAGTTTAAGGGAGATGAAAATGGGGCGTGAATAAAACCCAGTTTTTTTTTGGCGTGTGTAAGTGAGACCTGTCTCACTACTCTTAAATCATTGCCTAGTGCCTAAAGAGGGTAATGGTTTCTGCTTCAGTGGAATTATTCCGGATTAACTGAAATATCTATGATTTCTGCATCCTTCGTAAAAAACCCAGTTGGATTATGTTACGTGGTAAAAACAACCACTTAGGTATTCAGATATTCACATGTTATATTTGTATCAAAAAGTAGCAAAGTTATGACACATTTAACGTTCGGCACCGCCGGAACTTGCAGCGGCGTGCTAACACGAGCCTGAAATTTGATGTCGGCGTTTAAGCATGTTTTCTGAGAAATCGGGCTCATTTTATAGGGAATTACTGAAGATAATTTTTATAGAGAATTGAATGATCTTCAAGCGTATTCAAACCATATTTCTTTTAACTTAATTTTTTCCAAAATAAAACCGAAAAAAAAAAATTTTTTTTTTCAACTCATTTTTTTTTGGTTCCACACCCGGTTATTTGGTAAACAATTTTTTCCCTTATTTGGCATGGTATCAACTACTAGCATGCCAAATTTGGTGGTGTTACAACCGATTCTCGTCTCAAAACTGAGTAGACTGTACTAACAAGAAAGTGAAAATAAAGTGAAAATAATTTGACAGATTTTTCGAAAACTTGTTGCCAGGAAATCGAGAGGCCGAAGGGCTCGAGTGGCTATTGCCAAATGGCAACAAGTTTGAGAAAAAATCTGGAGATTTATTTTCTACTTTATCGAACTCTCGTGTGGTATTCGATAGATTATTTTTTGATGCCCCAATCATAGACCTATTCTCTATACATATAACATTATTATTACAAAAATTTACTTGAATCACTATAAACCGAATGAAGTTTGGAATTTGAAGTTTTCATCATGAAATATACAATTTGTCTTCGCTCATCCTCCGGTATGATTCCCACTTGGTAGTAACGCGTTAGTCATACTTCTCGGTACATTTAACAGATAACAGAGGAAAAAACTCTGTTATGCGTGCCCTGCCTCAGATATTCATTCCGTTATTGTACCTCTCCGTGTTCACGTAGTGAAAACGTGTGTGTGTGCCTTTGTAACAATGCCCTAACGACAAAACAGCAATAAAGGTGGGAAAGAGGAAAAGTACGAGAAATATAGGAGATTACAGAAAAAGATCCAGAAACTTAGAGACGAACGGACATCGGATTCCCCAGACGTATCATTCGATCTGACTCACCTCCATCAAAAGGTAAGCCTATAACCACTACCAGGAAGATTCAAACAATGGGAGAACTAGAAATTTCACTTGCTAGCACGGGTCAGCGGTCAGGTGACTCGCTTCTGAGGTGGAATAAGTCATTTGCGTGAAATTAGCCACACTTTTCCAGCCACAGTTTCTTTTCTTAGGTGCAATTGAGGAGTGACCGTCTGCGGAGTTGCCACATCAATTATTTTTAGAGATATGTTCACTATCAGTATCTTTTTTTATTAGCAGCTGGAGAGGAGGGTAGCATAATTATTCAAGGAAGTATTGATAGGTGTTAGGAAGAAAAAAACAAAAAATTCAAAAAATCTCGAGTTGAAAATGGACTAGAAATACTATGTGATGAAAGATTTTCAGAAAAGTTCGTACATACAGGGTATCAAAATGAGTGGATAATTTGAATTTCAAGCAGTATTTGAAGAGTAGGGATGTACTCTACCTGAAATTTTTGGTGGATGAAACATGGTTCAAAGATCTTTCGGTTGAGGACATTTGAAATACTATTTACAGAGTGAAGTTAATTAGTTTGCTAGTTAAAGAATTGGCACACCAATAATTATCATTCCATGGATGTCATTACCTTATAAAAAATATTCCCGAGAACGGAAAAACTGAACCAGCAATCCGGAAAGACATG
Organism: Chrysolina americana; assembly: GCA_958502065.1. Classification (NCBI taxonomy): domain Eukaryota; kingdom Metazoa; phylum Arthropoda; class Insecta; order Coleoptera; family Chrysomelidae; genus Chrysolina; species Chrysolina americana. The sequence continues at coordinate 35,830,074 of OY293415.1, read as the reverse complement.
AATACAGGTTCAAATCACAAATGTTTGAAAAAAGTATTATTTTGGGAGTGGTAAACTTCGTGATGGAAGCCCGCGTGCCACATGGAAAAAAATACAGTTGGAAAGAGGCTATTCAAATCGATTAGTTTTGCTGTCAAAATAACAGAAAAAAAATACAGTTTTATTCAGGCAGTCAAGCCAGGTTCATAGGAGAAAATCAGAGTTCGCTGAAACGATCCCAGCCACAATTATTTGTTGAAAGTGTGACATCTACCCTCAAACTCACCATGAATATGATTCAAAATTCAAATAACACCCGTTTTGGAATTTTTTCACTTGATATCGAATACAAATAACTATTAACTGTGAATGCAGCTCCAAGATGGCGGACGAGATTTGTGATTATGGTCAAATTCGATTCAAAATTTTGTGACGTAGAAAAAAGAAAGGAGGTCAGGTGCGCAAAAATACCAGTAGAAAGAACATGAGAAACTTGACATTTCCAGCATGTCAATTTTCTTTGGATGGCCGTCGAAGAGTTGAAAAAAAATTAAAATGTTTTCTCAGGCTATAAAACTATATCAAGGAGGTACGGTGCATAAAAAAGAAAAATACCAGTGGAAAGAGCATGAAAAACATTACATCTGCAATACGACAAATCTCTTTGGATGGCCGTAGAAGAGTTGAAAAAAAAATTAAAATATTTTCTCAGGCTATAAAACTATGTCAAGGAGGTACGGTGCATTAAAACTAAAAATACCAGTGGAAAGAAAATAAAAAACATCACGTCTTCAACATGTTGAATCTCTTTGGATGGCCGTAGAAGAGTTAACAAAAAATTAAAATATTTTCTCAGGCTATAAAACTATGTTAAGGAGGTATGGTGCATAAAAACTAAAAATACCAGTGGAAAGAGCATAAAAAACATGACATTTGCCATACGACAAATCTTTTTGGATGGCCAAAAAAGGTACGGTGCATAAACACTAAAAATACCAGTGGAAAAAGCATACAAAGCATGACATTTGCAATACGACAAATTTTTTTGGATGGCCGTTGAAGAAATTTGAATGAATCTCTGGTACCTAAAAGAAATCAAAATAAATTTGAAATAATGAAAACCAGAACACAATTCTGAAGTAACGGTTTATGCACCGTACCTCCTTGACATAATTTTATAGCCTGAGAAAATATTTAATTTTTTTTTCAACTCTTCTACGGCCATCCAAAGAGATTCAACATGTTGAAGACGTGATGTTTTTGATTTTATTTCCACTGGTACTTTTAGTTTTAATGCACCGTACCTCCTTGACATAGTTTTATAGCCTGAGAAAATATTTTAATATTTTTTCAACTCTTCTACGGCCATCCAAAGAGATTTGTCGTATAGCAAATGTCATGTTTTTTATGCTCTTTCCACTGGTATTTTTAGTTTTTATGCACCGTACCTCCTTGACATAGTTTTATAGCCTGAGAAAATATTTTAATTTTTTTTCAACCTTTCTACGGCCATCCAAAAAGATTTGTCGTATGGCAAATGTCGTGTTTTTTATGCTCTTTCCACTGGTATTTTTAGTTTTTATGCACCGTACCTCATTGACATAGTTTTATAGCATGAGAAAATATTTAAATTTTTTTTCAACCCTTCTACGGCCATCCAAAGAGATTTGTCGTATAGCAAATGTAATGTTTTTCATGCTCTTTCCACTGGTATTTTTCTTTTTTAGGCACCATACCTGCTTGACATAGTTTTATAGCCTGAGAAAACATTTTAATTTTTTTTCAACTCTTCGACGGCCATCCAAAGAAAATTGACATGCTGGAAATGTCAAGTTTCTCATGTTCTTTCCACTGGTATTTTTGCGCACCTGACCTCCTTTCTTTTTTCTACGTCACAAAATTTAGAATCGAATTTGACCATAATCACAAATCTCGTCCGCCATCTTGGAGCTGCATTCACAGTTAATAGTTATTTGAATTCGATATCAAGTGAAAAAATTCCAAAACGGGTGTTATTTGAATTTTGAATCATATTCATGGTGAGTTTGAGGGTAGATGTCACACTTTTAACAAATAATTGTGGCTGGGATCGTTTCAGCGAACTCTGATTTTCTCCTATGAACCTGGCTTGACTGCCTGAATAAAACTGTATTTTTTTTCTGTCATTTTGACAGCAAAACTAATCGATTTGAATAGCCTCTTTCCAACTGTATTTTTTTCCATGTGGCACGCGGACTTCCATCACGAAGTTTACCACTCCCAAAATAATACTTTTTTCAAATATTTGTGATTTGAACCTGTATTCATATCTTTCCGGATTGCTGGTTCAGTTTTTCCGTTCTCGGGAATATTTTTTATAAGGTAATGACATCCATGGAATGATAATTATTGGTGTGCCAATTCTTTAACTAATTAACTTCACCCTGTAAATAGTATTTCAAATGTCCTCAACCGAAAGATCTTTGAACCATGTTCAATCCACCAAAAATTTCAGGTATAGTACATCCCTACTCTTCAAATACCGCTTTAAATTTAAATTACCCACTCATTTTGATACCCTGTATGTACGAACTTTTCTGAAAATCTTTCATCACATAGTATTTCTAGTCCATTTTCAACTCGAGATTTTTTGAATTTTTTGAATTTTTTGATTTTTTCTTCCTAACACCTATCAATACTTCCTTGAATAATTATGCTGCCCTCCTCTCCAGCTGCTAATAACAAAAGATACTGATAGTGAACATATCTCTAAAAATAATTGATGTGGCAACTCCGCAGACGGTCACTCCTCAATTGCACCTAAGAAATGAAACTGTGGCTGGAAAAGTGTGGCTAACTTCACGCAAATGAATAAGTCTAGCAAGTACAATATTGTCATGTGACATATTTATCCAAGCGTCCCAGCGAATGTGGGCCGTGATTATAAGATGGTTGGGCCTGTTTTTCAGTTTGTGTCAATGCTTGTAGCCATTTACGGGGTAATTCCAACAAACGCTCGCTAGCATGGATTAGCCGTCAGGTGACTCGCTTTAACTTCCCAAGTTAACATGTGTTTACTCAACCGGTGGTCGATTAACTCTAACAAGTAAAATATTGTCATGTGACATATTTGTTTAAAGTGGATCTCCAGAAATAATAGGACGGATGTTCTTTTTCAGATCAATCTGACTCAGGTCGTTATCGTGCTCCTACTCCGATTATTCGGGAAGTAAGACCTACTCCAATCGATCCTAATTTGATATCGGCCCTAGGAGTTGACCCCAATGAATCCAAAAAGGTGGCCAAAGACTTCCGTGAGGAGATAGTCTTAAGGTGGACTCACATCATGCGTAAGGGTCTGACCAAGGAAAAACCCAAAAATGAACGAGGAGATTCAAGCTTGCTTGCTGGAACAATTGAATAGACAAGATCAAACCCTGCAGGAGCAGTTGGGTTATGGTTTGTCTGCCTTAGGTGGGCGAATATGTGAAATGTTAACTTAACATAGGTAGAAGAGGATCTGCCGGCAATAGCAGATGCAGCGCAAATTTTTGCAAACCTGCCAATGCCATATTTTCACATCGACGATACGTGGCAAATCCGCATCTGAATTTCCAAGCGAAACAGATTGCAGCAAGAGCGGTAATAATTGAGTACCTCTTCGGGAAAGATTTTACTTACAATGTTAAAGCTACTCAGACACTAAAGAAGGCAAGCCGTGACCTGAAAGTGTACAATTCTCAACCTTCCACTTCCAAAGGTCTCTCGAGGGCGAATTTAAACTTCAAGCGCCCCAACAACACCTCCAAAATAAAGAAAGGATACAAAAGACAATGGAGACGGGAATACAAACAAGACCTAATGAAATCGGAACGGCGACAATACAGGAACCAGGAATACCGGGAGCCGGCACGTCGTCTACATTAAACGCAGTAAGTCAATATGCCGGAAGACTGGAAAAGTTTTTCAGTCAGTGGAAGTTGATTACTTCAAATGTAACCATCCTGAAGTATATTAGTGGAATCAAAATTAACTTCGACAGAATTCCAATTCAAAGAAGGTTGCCCAAGGTTAATATCAAACAAAGAGAGAAACAGAAGTTTGAACTGGAAATCAACGATTTATTGTGAACATGAACAAGGAGAATTTATTTCTCACTACTTCTTAGTGAAAAACCTAATGGTCGAAATAGATTTATCCTCAACTTGAAAAAGTTGAACTTTTTTATAAAAGCACCTCATTTTAAATTAGAGGACCATAGAACTGCAAACAGGTTGATAAATGATAATTCCTATTTAGCCTCCATTGGTATAAAGGACGCCTATTTTCTATTACCTATACATACTGATTATAGGAAATATTTTCGTTTCCAGTATAATCACAGGTTGTTTGAATTTAATTGTGTGCCTCTTGGGCTCAATATAGCCCCATATATATTCACTAAACTGATGAAACCAGTAGTTGAATATTTGAGGAATAGGAATATATTATTCGTCATATACTTGGATGATATTCTTGTCATTGGCCATTCCGAAAGAGAATGTGGAAAACATTTCCCCACAATCAGTAAACTATTGGACGATGTCGGTTTCATAATTAACCACGAGAAATGTATTTTGAAGCCAACGCAGAATATTCGTTTTCTGGGATTCGAATATGACACGAATAACATGAAATTTTCACTTTCATCAGAAAAGCAGCATAAAATCAAAAAACAGTGTGATAATCTTGTTAGAACAAAGTTTTGCAGAATTAGAACATTCGCCCAATTTTTTGGTGGTGTAACAGCTGCATGCCCAGCAGTTCGGTATGGCTATGCCCATACGAAAAAATTCAAAAGATCTAAAATGAAAGCGTTGCGTAATGTAGGTGGTAACTTCGGGTTTTTGGTCTGAAGAGCAAAGTGAATTACATATAAACCAACTTGAAATTTTGGAGGCATTTTATGCACTGAAGTTTTTTTTTTAAGGACCTCACACATTCGAGCATATTATTACGCATTGACAACATCACGGCAATTTCCGGCATTAATAAAATGGGCAGTACTCAATTAAAAAATCTGGATGATTTGTCAAATCAAATTTGGAAATGGTGTGAGACTAAAAATAATTACGTGTTCGCCTCGTATACTGCATCCGCCGCAAACTATGAGGAGGCGGACGCAGAATCGCGATCCGTTTTCATGAAAACTGAATATGAGTTGAATCAGAATTCCTTTGAAGAAACTATCATGAAATTTGGATCACCGTATATTGATCTTTTTGCTTCTCATACAAATACCAAATGCAAGGTCTATGCTTTTTGGAAACCAGACCCAGGCTCTACATTTGTTGACGCCTTCACGGTCAACTGGAGCCAGTTTTATTTTTACGCCTTTCCACCATTTTCATTGATTACTAGGGTACTTAACAAAGTCGTAAACGATGAGGCTTCTGGTATTATAGTCGTACCATATTGGCCTACACAACCGTGGTACCCTTTGTTCAAAAACCTTCTGAAAGAAGAACCCCTGATTATATATCCTGATAAATTCTTGCTTTCTTCTCCTTTCAGGGATCCACACTCCCTATACAAAACTCTATCCCTGGTAGTAGGGAGATTATAGAGACAGCTTTTGAAAGAAGGAATGTATTGAAATCGGCTATTCCAATTTTGATTGCTTCTCTATCTGATGGAACGTTGAATAATTATGATTATTGTTATGCTAGATGGTGGAAATTCTGTATTAGGAAACGTGCTAGTCCTGTAGATTATAGCTTGAATTTACTCGTAGATTATTTAACTCAATTATTATCAGAAAACTTGTCATACTCTACAATCAATATCCATGAATTGGCCTTTGTACTGCTGTTCGACATTGAAGAACAAGACGGGAAAATATTAATACGTTTTCTCAAAGGCGTGTATAACCTTAGTCCGGCTAGGCCAAAATACAACGATACATGGGATCCTCAGCATGTACTGCATACATTAGGAAAATTGTATCCCCTAGAAAACTTGAATATCGAACAGCTTACCAAAAAAGTAGCAACACTCTTGGCCTTAACTACAGGCCATAGGGTTCAAACCATTAAAAAAAATTCAATAAATAATATTGTATTTGAACAAAATCTTATAGAAATAAGGGTGCCAGATAAAATTGAAACTTCTGGGTTAAACAAAATTCAGTAATTTTTCACATTTCCATATTTCGAAGAAAAACCTGATTTATGTGTAGCCTCAACAATAAAATTTTACATGGATAAAACAAAAACTCTTCGCTCAAACTTAGATTCGCAGATACTGTTGACTTTTAAACGTCCTCATCACCCTACATCCTCAGAATCAGTCAGTAGGTGGATAAAGACGATACTGGAAGAAAGTGGATTAAATGTTGAAAAATTCTCTACCCATAGCACTAGACATGCTGCTACATCTGCCGCTCTTCGCTCTGGTGTGAGCTTGGATATCATTGAAAGAACTGCAGGGTGGTCAGAGTCTTCAAAAGTGTTTGCTACTTTTTATAACTAACCCATATGTACAGATAATTCAGATTTTGTAAAAAGTATATTAGGGTAAAATACTGATGGGAAAAAGGTGTATAATTATCTATGAGTACATAAATACATATATTTATTTATTATATTTTTTTTTACATCATAACTAATTGATGATTTGGGCAATGTTTTTTGAATTAAAACATTATATGAGCATATAGATCGCTTGATTCTTTGAACAGCTACCAAGTGGGAATCATACCGAAGGATGAGCGAAGACAAATTAATAGATTGATTGACTTACCTGTAAGGAGAATCAATCCTAATTTGTCGAGCTCATCCTCCGGTTTGATTCGGTCCCTCCCCCCCACGCTACCCTATCAGCAATCTATTTCTTCGTTCCAATAACGGAATGAATATCTGAGGAAGGCCACGCATAACAGAGTTTTTTCCTCTGTTATCTGTAAAATGTACCGAGAAGTATGACTAACGTGTTACTACCAAGTGGGAATCAAACCGGAGGATGAGCCCGACAAATTTGGATTGATTCTCCTTACAGGTAAGTCAATCAATCAATTAATTATTATGGATGTTTTGTCCTTGGCTGGAGGATTCCGTAACATTGATTTGTTCTGTTGGATTGATAGCTATTGCTTTCTCTCTGTCCCTAAGTTATCAATTGAAACTGTTTTCAAATTGCTACGTTACTCAAAATAGTATTCTTACATACATTTTGGTTGATTTTCTTAAAATTTTATCGAATGATGATGTACTGAACCGTTTTCGAATCATTTTTCACTTTTCATGCAACCTGATCACAGACGTCAGATCAAAAGAATCAGTTTCAAGGTAGAAAATTCCTACTATAATAATGCTGTGATTGGCCTGAACGTACATGAATGCTTTTATTTGATGGTTTCGATTGGTTTTGGTTGCAAGAATTGTCAAAAAGTAATCAAGAAAATATACCAAATAAGAAGAAGAATTATTGTAACCTACTTATGCAACCAAACTGCCACCTGCGTATAGTGACACATGCCATCCAAAGGATGACCTGATTGTTTACTACCAGTTGTCTTAGGGATTGTTTTCAGTCCCAAGTCAACTTAGGCTAACAAGTGTATGACCTCAGAGCTTTTACTGCTGCTTGGCTATCTGACGGTATATAGATTTCTGCCCTTCTGGTGCCTCTTTCAGTGCATTCCTGGACACATAACTCTATAGCATGTACTTTTGCTTGGAAGATGGTTGGGGTTTTGAGAGCCTGAAATTTGGTCCTGTAACGCCCACTTCAACCTTTTCGTCCACCTTAGATCCATCTGTGTACCACAATGATGCATCCTTTCCAGTTGAGGCCCGATCTCTGTGCAAGTTTGGTGGCTGTTTATGACCACTTCAAACTGCATTTCAAAGTCGTACCTAACTGACATGGAATCCGTCGATTAGACATGGCTTCTAGGGAAATGTGTTCAAAAATCTTCAAGTGTCCGGTCAGATCTCCCGCTTTTAAGTTTTTGTCTGGCTCAGTCTGAAGTCACTGTTTGCTGCTTCTTTCATTACACATAGTTGCAATGGCAAAAGGTTCAGCATTGCCGCTAAGGCTGCAGTATGGCTCGTAAATATTGCCCCTGTGATTCCCAGACAGGCTAGCCGCTGCACTTTTTGCAGCTTGGCTTGTGCGGAAATTTGTTGAATTTTTGGCCACCATACCAGTGAGCCGTAGGTGAACATGGGTTTAATGATTGTTTGGTATGACCAATAAATCAATTTTGGTTTCAGACCACATATCTTACCAAAGACTTTGCGGCATGTCTAGCTTTCCGCTATATCTTTGGAAAGAATGTGGTTGATTTGGCTGTTTCAAGTCAGTGTTTGGTCTATTATAACTCCAAAATATTTTCTTTGAGAAATGTTCCATTCAGAGTTGGGGCTTTAAGTTCGTACTTTCGCCTCTTGGTGAATGGAACAAGCACTGTTTTGCTAGGATTGACGTTGAGTCCTTCCTTAGCACACCAGCTTCTGATTGTGTTTGGGGCGAATTGCATGCGGTCGGAGATTAGTCATATTTGCCCCTAATGGTGACGACTAGGTCAAGAAGTTTGTTTATTGGTAACAAAGTGACTTATAGACGTCATGACATTGTTTGGAATCTCACGTCAAAGTAAAAAAGAATAATTAATCTCAACCGCTAGCCGCAATAAAATCTCAAACACAATCCAAAAGTAAGTTGGAAGACGTATTGCCACAATAGAAGGATTTTTGGTGAGTGCTATTTCAACTTCACCGCTTTTTTTCAATTTCATTTTGTTAAGAGCAAACGAAGATAATGATTGCTCACCTCTTCACCCTCACTACCTGAACTACCGGAGAATACTGAAAATGCCCTCTTCAATTTCTAGTACTGAAGAGAAATGGAAGTTTCGTAGTGGTAATCGAGGAAAAGCGGTAACACACCTATATCCACAACGTCAATTAATTTTGAATCAGTAGATTTTGGATAGTAACTGAAAAAATGGGAAAAAAGTAATTAAACTTGATAATTTCTACAGGGTGTTCCAAATTGAGTCGGCACCATTGCCACCTCCGTTATTATTCATGCTACGAATTCGGTTGAATGGGCAAACTAGTAGCATTTTTAATGACCTTCTCGATGCCGGAAACAAAAAAAAAATGGACAGTCGCGTTTTCAGAATATTTCGTGAAATGATATTTCTTTCAATGGAACACAATAATATTGTTAACAACAAAGCTCATATCACCTTTCTTCCTAAAGTGGAAAATGAGCGACTTATGTGGAAATTCTTTCTTTCACTAGTTCAAAAATTTTCGTTGTTTTGGCGAATAAAACCTCATGATTGTCCAAACACCCAATTTTGGTACTTATACGAATGAAAATATTTTGTTACTAATAGCAAAATAAGACTCTGCTTCCTTGGGGTTAGCCGATGTTCTGTCCTGGCTCGTTTCCTGCTGTATCAGAGCCTCCACTGTTAGCGAGTCGGACAAGGTGTTTTTGTAGTCATCCAGCTCCTTCGCGATTTCAACCCTTGCTCTGTTGAGCGGGCTGATTTCGACCTAGCTGTCCGAATCTGCGGACGATTGGGAGTCACTGGATGATTCCGACTCGCTTACTTTCTCCCTGGAGGAGGTTTCGGGGATGTTTGCGGCATTTCCTGCCTGGATTTTTCCCTTCTCCTGTTCCAAGTCCTTCAAGGTCATCTTCCCCTCGTTGTCAAACTGCACTGCGAAGATCTTTGTATTGACCTTTTTCAAAGGCGTCTGCAGGTTGGCACGATTTTCAATCCCGGTTTTTGTGTGTTTTCCAATTAGGGCACTGAAGACCTTCCTCCTCTTCTGGGAGCCGACTTCATACGCCGTCTTTGGTTTCTTTCCCGGAGGGGGCTTTCCAGCTTCTCGTTGGTAGGTGCTGGTGAAGCTGTCTTCAGTGTCCACTTTTTGTGGGCTGCGTGGACTTTCCGCCCCGCAGATCGTTGTTTCCGGCGCAGCGCGTTTCTGCGCATGCGCGGGATCTGCCTTCGGGAGAACCGGGATTATCTTTGGGGTTGATGTTGGAAGTCTAGTGAAGACTCGTCTTTTATTTTCCTTAAGGGTAGAGTAAAAAGAAAAAATTGCGCTGGGATGTGAACTCGTGAAACCCGTGATCATCATGTCGCACCACTCAATTGACACCACTGAGCATTTGGTATTAATGAACAAAACGATTATTTCCATCTTGAAGCCATTCCGCTCGCCGCTATTATTTGTTGAATCAAAATATGTCTGCTGTAATGATAACTTTGAAGCCGCTTTTGTACAGAACAGAAAATACAGGAGAATCATATGAATGTAGTTGGAAAAAATGTGTTTTATTCGATGAAACATAATAACTATGAGCATTCAAATTGCCTTGAAACTTTGTTGAAATACTATCTGTCAAATATTCTCAAGTATATCATGACAATGTCATAAATTATTGTAACTGTCAACTACTGTTCGAATATTTTTCAAAATACCGTTTTCCTATCAAGAAAAATGTGATATATTAGAATCCTACTTGGTTTGCCAGAAAAATAGCGTAAGAGCACTCCAACACTACAGCAATTCGTTCCCCGATCGTGAACTACCTAATCAGCGTTTTTTTGCTGTGCTTCATCAGCGATTCAGGAACAATGAAAAAGTTTTTGAGAAGAGGAAAACTAAAAAACGTTTTGTAATATCTGAAGATACAGAAATTGACGTTTTATCCTACTTTGAGGTATATCCAAACAATTCCATCAGAGATTTATCTAGAAAAATAGCTGTTCCACTGTCTGGTGTTCAACGAATTCTGAAGAAACATGAGATTTCTCCTTATAAGTTAAGACCAGTGTAAACACTAGAAAATGGTGATCCTGACAGACGATTGGGGTTTTGTCAGTGGTTTATGAATAAATGCAGACAAGATCTAAACTTCTATAGAAATATTATATGGAGCGATGAGGCTAATTTTTCAAATTGTGGGATGTATAATAGAAATAATTTTCATTATTGTACTAGACATAATCCATTTCTAGTCCATCCCCACAATCCGCAAAGACGATTCAGTATTAATGTTTGGTGTGGTCTATTTAGAGGCAGAATTATTGGTCCATTTTTCTACCATGGTTCTTTGAACGGTTCCCGTTACATTAATTTGCTAACAAGAGTGTGAATGGAGCACCAGCACATAATGTCAGTTGCGTAAAAAGAATGCTGATAGGCTGTTTTGGAAACAGATGGATTGTTACAAATGGTCCTGTTAAGTGACCCCCTCGTTCACCAGACATGACACCTCTAGTTTTTTTTGAGATTTCTGAAAAATGGGGTGTACAAAATGAAACATAATAATGTAGATGAACTGAAAAATTACATTGAAACTTTAATTAATAGAATTGGTGGCCGAACTGTGTCAATAGAAGGGCTCAAATATGTATTCAACAAGAAGGCGGTGTTTTTGAACATTTACTCAATATTTTATAGCGCTTCATCAAATCCGTTCGTTATAAATGTTTCCTATTGATAAAACTCCCTTATTTTCACCTTTACGGAAAAAAGTCAAATGAGATTTGTTGTTGAGAATATTATAACGAATAGAAATGCATGAAAAAATATAGGGTGTTCCATTGAAAGAAATATCATTTTATTTTTCGGCATCGAGAAGGCCATTAAAAATGCTACTAGTTTGTCCATTTAACCAAATTCTTAGCATCAATAATAACGGAGTTGGCAATGGTGCCGACTTAATTTGGCACACCCTGTATAAAGAATTCAAAGATTTTCAGTCAGTCACTGAAAAATATTTCATTCATTACTTCTTGTTGTAATTATTGAATATTTCATTTCATTCCTACTGTTGAACATCTGGGAATTCAAATTTTAAATATTTTGAATTTTTCGGAACTCATAAATTATATAAAATTTCATCAGGACATACTGAAAAACTTATCAGCTTCTGGATGTCAACCTGATTATACTTCTTGTTAGTTAGTATTCGTGAAAGTGAACACTCTTCATCAATTTTTTTCAACAGAACACATGTTTCACAATTGTTAAAGAGTGTTCGGTGGATCAGCGGTCTAATGCACAGGCCGTTCGAAACTCCAGCATATCGATAGTCGGTTCGAGCCCGATGTAGGTACAAGAGAATTTTTCTCAACTACTTTATATCGGATCGATAGGCGACCGCATGCCTTGTTGAAAAGCAAGTGTATTGTGAGTTGTCTGGATGCCAATCTCGTCTAGTGCTAGCTTGGAGTGCACATCGACCACCCGAGGTGGTGCTGTAGGTTTTCCGGGTTTTCCTACAGCTGAAAAGTGAGAACGCCACCAAAAATCAGTAAGTCGCCCCGGAGCACCACGGCAAATAATAATAATAGCCGTCGTCTACCCGCACAGGCTATGTCTTTGGGTACACTCAACGAGTGTTTATGAGGGAGTATTATTATTATTATTATTATTATTACATTACCTATTATTCGCCGTGGAATCTTCTGACTGCGTTGAAATACAGCACACGATTTCACTTCATATTTGGTGTCAATGAAATTCCTTCTCGCGAGAACTTTTCTTATTGCTGCAGGAATGAGCTTGGATTTGAGTTGCTTGGATGAGATTACCTTTTCTAATTGACAAAGAAATTCGGCCTGTTTTTCAAGTTTCTTTGCTCGACCCCTTCTGTGAAGCTCTTGAATGTCACTAACGGCTACACCCACCATAAGATTCATGAGTACGATGCTGGTGAGAATGACGAAAAAAAGGAAAATGATGCGCGATGTCGCTGGCAATAGTGGAGGGTTGGGGGTGGATTCTGCGAATAAATCGGAGAATTCGAACTCCCCCATCATCATAACTGTCGTTTTCACAAGAGCCCTCCAAGGGTCGCGAAATTGCTCAAAGTTGTGGAATTGAATGGAGAAACTGAGAGTAAAACCTATTAGGAGGCAGAGAAAAGCCAGCATTACCTGAAAATGAAAAATGTATCAGAAATATCCTCTACGCGATATATTAGTGTTTGGAAGGTCATAGATTCGTTAATCCACATGAACAAAACATAAGTTATTTAATTTTTCACTTGTCCATTACGGCTTTATAATACCTTGGCAACGGTTGCTATTAACAGACACATAACGCCCAGGGCGTTATGGAGGGCATTGTGAATCGTAACGCCCGCAAAATTTTTTTTTCTGTAGTTCGAAAAATTAATTACTCAAAAAAGTTTTATGTATAACTGTACATAAAAAAGAGGCTAATTATTTTCTCCCAAATAGAAATTACAATTTTCAAATGTAAAATTAGTACCAAGTTTGAAGTTTTGTGAGTTGACCGATGATGAACTCCTTATAGTTCAGTCGACAGGTTGAAAAAAGTGGGGTTAGGTGGGAAAAGGTCGGAAGTTAATGAAACTTCAGGAGTTTTTTCAGGGATGATTATTCAACATATTCTCAAGTTTTCGACCTCGAAGACACTGCGAAAAAAGGGGGGGGAAACTGCAAAATTTTTGACCTCTCTACGGTTTTTCCTCGATTACTTTTTTCTCTTACGTTCAACGGTAGAGCGTAAAATTTTATGTAATTTGATTGAAAAAACATGTTTGTATGTGAATTCGCTACCGAGATATGGCACGTCAAAAAAAAGGTCATGTTTCAGAATTTGCTAAGAAATGACAAAAAATGCAAAATTATAGCTTATTTCATCCGTTATACCCGAATTATGATGAAATGTTGTAGTAATTATGGTTCTCAGTTGAAGTCACCAACTTTGGACACCCCACTCCTTCCCCCACCCAACCCCAATTCTCAAAAGCTAACTTTCTGATGAAAGCCAACCATACCTATTCACATCATTTTGGTATTGATATGAGTTACTGTTCGGATCGATATCCCCCCGTTCACCTACATAATTATACCAGGACAGGAAGAAAAAAAGACGTAGTACTTTCGTGAAAAAAATTAATGTAATTGACAATATTAAGTTATTCTCAAGGCATATATTATATTGAGGAATAAAGATATAGCTAATCGTGCTAGGAATCGCACGTTAAAAGGCAAGACCTCGTTAATCCTTAGCTCGCACAAGTTTCGACTTCTGAGCTGTCGTTCGTACGGGGATGACAGCTGGTTAACAGAAAAAACAATTTTCAACAATTTATTTTTAAACATAAATCATAGTGGGTAGGTACTTATTTGTACTCATTACATTTCCTGCCGAGATTTCTTAGCCGCTGGTTCTGCTCGTAACAGCTCGTCGCCCTCCTGAGCGATAAGGCTGTCAATGATGTCGCTGTCATCGTTTTCGTCCAATATTTCTGCGGGGGCGTTTTCGCAGGAGTGTCCTGTGCAGTGCTTGCACATTGCTGAGCATCGGAGACCTGCTTTCTTGCAGTCGCAAGCTCCGCTGGTACAGCCTTTGCTGCACTTGCAGGAAACAATATGGAGGATGTCATCCGGCGCAGCATTTCTGGTTGTGGGGATTGGTAGTACCCCTCGTGTGGTTGGGCTCCAGCCCCATACTGATGGGAGGAGATCATTGCCCAACCATGCCTGTACTTGCTGGTAAGTGCGGAGGGAGTGGTACTTGGCAGCGTCCGTTGTTGGTGGTAGGCGGGCTATGTTGTAATTTAGCCTTCGTCACTGATCGTGTGAATAATTGGTACTTTAGGTCGTCGAGATTGTCTCTGTCAATGTTGCCTCTATAAACTGCTACCAGGAACTTTTCTCCTGCGTCGCTGATCTGCTGAGGAGTAGCGTTTGGTGTGAGAAACGGGGCCACTACTGCAGAGAGGGAGGTATTTTTCATGTAGGTACTGCAAATTTTCTTCTTCCCCAATCCAAACGGTGCTGAAGTGGTATCACAACCACTCACTTCGTGAAGGAAAAGTATGTCCTTGGGAGGAAAGGAACAGGAACTTGGCGAGTAAAGGACAATGGGACCACTTTTTTGAAGGTAGATGTTTTTTGTGGACGTAGCTAATGCTGTCAACAGAATAAGTATGTCCACATCTTCAGCAGTAATTATGACGCTGACGAATTTGCTGGCCTTGGATATGGCTGTGTTGACGATCCTCATAAGCATGTTTCTCTTCGATGCTAGCATCAGTCATTCGTGTCATCAACATCGAAATGATTGCGCTCTTATTATGATCGTTTGCCAAGAACTTTTCCTGTGCTATGGTCACCATGGTAGATGGTAGAGAACACGACTTTGGTTGCTGATTGTAATGCAGAACGGCGAGCTCGTTCTGCAGCTTTGGTGCTTTGATAGCCTGCGTTAGTGGGGTATCCATCAAATACAACAAACACATTGCTCCCAAAGTGTCTCTGCACGTAAATGATGTACGTAGAGCATAGCATCTCGAATGTGGTTCTGGGAGTTTTGTTCCACACCACTTTATGTAGCATGTATCCTCCATCAATCACGTTACATTTCCTGTTGCCAAAGTTGACTTCGTCTATGGGAGTGAAGAGTGGTTACATTGCAGACTTCGTTCCCTTGCGCATTCCCTCCTCACTAAAGAGTGACATAGGGAAGGGGTCTATTGTTTTCCAGCTTTTTACTGCTGTAGCTGATCATACACTCCCGTCGGCCCGACACTCTCTTGTCCTTGGGAGGAACGACTTGACACCTGGTGGGCAAGCAGGGCTGGGGGTTATCTAAAGTTGGTGATTTCATGTAGGAATTATAATAGCAACTACATTTCATCATGATTCTTGTATAACAGAAGAAATAGGGTGGAATTCTGCATTTTGTGGCGAAATTTGAAAAATTACCTATTCTTCGAAGCGCCATATCTCGGTAACAAATTGACATAGAAACATGTTTGAGGAAACAAATTCGTAGGGAATTTGACGATCTAAAAAGTACAACGACATTTTTGCTGTAGAACGTAAGGCAAAAAAGTTATTGAGGAAAAACCACACCAAGGTCGAAAAATTTGCAGTTTCCCCCCCTACTTTTTTAGCACAGGGTCCTCGAGGACCAAAACTTGAGAAAATGTTAATCAACCATCCCTGAACAACATCTTAAAGTTTCATTAACTTCCGACCTTTTTCTATCTGAAACTACCTGTCGACTGAACTATCAATGTGCATTCGGTTTCGTTCGGAACGTTAACATTGTCTTTTTCGGAAACGGAATGGGCCATCATTGTAACAAATTTGTTCTTCGAGGAAATACTTTCTTCAACATAGCTCTCCGCTACCGTACTACTCTTTCATTTTCCATGTAATTTTAGTGATTCAAAGAAAGCACCACCTTAAACAAGAAGCGTTGACGACGTTCGGCGTAGACAATGTCCGGTGTAACCTTTCGTATTTTCCCCATTAAGGTATTTCGCTATGATAGAAGGAACATTTCCTATAGTATGTTTACCAACAGGTAACTTAATACATTTATTGTTTCTGTAGTTTAAAAAAAACCTACGTTGTTTACATCCTTTTGGTTGTAGTGCAATGTACTTCTTAACTAAATTCTAGGCTCCTATTTTGCTTTTATCAACAATTGCGAAACTTTTTGAGGTGGAGATCTTGGTTTCTGGTACCTTGATCAGTAAAACGGCTCCTCTGTCTTCAATGTCATCAATTGTCCATTTCATCACATCTTAAGCCTCCAACTACGCCTATTACCAGAACAACTTTAAGTAGTAGAAAAGTATCATCTGGAGCTTTTCTTATGAAAAATAATACTTGTCCACCTTCCAACACCTTTGATTTTTTTAGTAATGTATCCTTTTGAATTAACTTTCAGAAAGGCCATCAGTTGACTGAATGCTGATATATTAAAGTTTTCTTTAACAATAAATGTTGATTTCAGCTGTGAGTCTTTGGTCCATAGACTATTTGCATTATATTTTTCAGACTGAATTAATGTAAAATAAATAAAAAATATTAATATTTTTCATGAGAAAAACTCATCAGTTCCTGGAAGTATGCCATTAAGACATTTTCATTTAAGGCATTCACTCTGTTTTCATCTTTCCATTTCAAAAAATGGTCATACTCCTCGTATAAGTATTTGGATTTCACAGGCAGTACACACACCTTATGGGAAAAAGTCTTTCCGTGAAAATGGCTGATATTGATATGTTGTAGCTGGATTTTGTGATTTTTGGAGAAATTCAGCTGAATGAAAAAATATCAATATCTCATTTATATTCAATATTGTGTGCGACTGGGCATTCCTAATGTTCTCGAGAAATATTTTTCCATGATACAGAAAAAAAGTACACTACAGGGTAGTCAACAATATACTCAATTCTTCAGTGATGGAATTCGCCTACGTGGTTATAGAATAGAATAGAATAGAATAGAACTTTATTAATCCATAAAAACCACATACATGTTGTTGGACAGGTCCAAGAGTTAAAAACTAGCGTTTAAAACCAGTATAGAAGATATAAAAACAAATATTCTAAGGATATATACACACAAAGGTATATACATATACATAGACACAAACATATAGACTGTTATCAAAAATAAAAAATAAAAAAATATAAAATATACCTATGGATAATTGAGTAAAATAATATAACATATACAATATATAAATGTCGAATTAATAAACATACCTATGGATAATTGAGTAAGTAATACATTAAAATAAGTATAAAATATGTATAAGAGTAATGAAAGAAAAAATTATAAGAATGAAGTATAAAATGTACATTTTGGCCATCAAATTCATAATATGGGTTCTGCCATATGAGTATCATCAAAATATTCTGATAATGAATAATAAGCTTTCGAGTAAAGCAGAAATTTCAGTTTTTTTTTATGTATTAATAGTACGGTAACTTTTAATATAATTAGGAAGCTTGTTGTATATTTTAGTGCTCGCATAAGAAGGTGATTTTTCAAATAAGGTTGTTCTGTGAGCAGTGGTCAGTAAATTATTCCCAGTTCTTGTTTTGTATTGATGATGGGTATTATTTTTTTAGAATTTTTGCTAATTTTTTCTGATAAGTAAGCAACACTTTAAAACTTTAGAATAAAAATGCAGCAGACAGTCAGTATTTTTTTGATTTTGAATGTATCTCTGCATGAGTCACGTGGCTTCATATTGAACATCAATCTAATAATTCGCATCTGGGCTACGAATATTCTGTTGACCTCGCTTGCATTTCCCCAAAGAATGATATGGAATGATATGGCAGAGTAGACGATTGCATAGTATACCTGAATTAAGATAGATTCGTGCAGCTCGTATCTCAATTGAGTGATGGCAAAGTATGACTTAGAGAGTTTTTTTGATGTTAACTCGATATGGTCAGACCACGAAAGTGATCTATCAATCGTCACACCTAGGAACTTTGTGGAGTGGTGCATATGGGGAAATTCGTTGGCTGACTTGTTTTTGTTGAAGAAAATGATTTTGGTCTTTCGAGAATTTAATATAAGTTTATTTGAGTTGCAGTAGGTTGTCATTTCTTCTATTTCCTGTTCAATGCCATTAGTCATATCTTCCATGGTAGACTCGGCTATACCCAGAGTTGTAACATCAGCAAAATTGTTGAGGTGAAATCGACTACTGATATTCAATGGAAGATCGTTAAGAAAATGGAGAAAAATGAGTGCGCCTAGAATTGAGCCTTGGGCCACTCCAGTATTTATTGTAAATTGATCCGATTCTGCCCCATTCAAGGTTACAAAGATTTTTCTGTTAGATAAAAATGATGTAATTAATTCCAGAACATTCCCCCTAATACCCATATCAATAGAGTCGAATGCTTTCGACAAGTCAAAAAAGATTCCCGCTTCATATTTTCTATCATCAATTCCTTTATGTAAAAAGTCTGTAAAGAGAGTGGTGGCAGTTTCAGTGGATCTGTCTGCCCTGAATCCGTGTTGAGATTCTGATAATATATTATGTTTGTTCAAGAATTTCACGAGTCTGTTATATATGAGTCTCTCAAGTATTTTTGAGAAAATACTCAGGAGACTAATAGGTCTATAATTGTCAATTTCTGACTTGTCTCCACTTTTATACACAGTGATAACTTTACTCAGTTTTAGGACAGGGCTATTCAAATTCGTTTCTGTAAACGATAAGAAATAGAGTGTCGGTTAAATTGTGACAAAGTTGCGTATTTTAGAGACCTATTCAATGATGTAAAAAAATCGAATTTAGCTCTTTTGGTTCTGGAGATATACAGGAAAAACAAATTTTTTGCCTGTATCTTCTTTATTCGCAGACATATTGAAAATCTATCCACATTTTGCTATTGGCACTTGATTTGGACTATCAGAATATGTATACAGGGTGTCATTTGACTTGGGCCACCCCCATCTTTGAATTTTTAAATGCGGACCTGTATTTTTTGTTATAGATTTTGGATCGTCGACGTTCACTTCATACTGATAAATTGAATAAAATTTTATATTTCGGTATTTTTCGGTAATATTTTATAATAATTGGGTGAATTGCAATGAACTTCAAATAGCAAAACATTTTATGATTATCTGAAACATATCTACAACAAAAATAGATGATATGTATTTCAATAAGCTGAAAAAGAAATGATAGCAATAAGAACATCCGAAACGAACACTATAATTGTAATGAAAATTCAAATGAAGTAATTTATATACACAAAAAAATTAATGGAGCAATAAGTGTTCGAATTGGAGTCCTTCCATTTCGAGACATTTTTGAACTCGTTTTGTCATATTATTTATTGCCGTTAATTTACTTCTTTGCTGCATTGTTGCGGAAGCATTCAAAATCCTCGATCTCAACTCCTCTGTTATGAAAACCCAATATTGGACTATAAATTTATAACGATGAGATTCAGATAGAATCAATCTCAGTATTTGCAGAGAAATTCTCGACGAGAAAGAAGCCAGAAAATTTCTCGCCCGAGTTTTGTTCGGCGTCCGAGAGCGCGATTGGTCGAAGCCAGGCCACGCCCTCCGGCCCGCGATTATAAATATAGAGCGCTTTTCGCGTCTACACACAGTGTTCCAGCATACTGTTTAGTAAAAGCGAAGAAAAGTAGATTGATACACACAGTGTTCCTCACTTACGCTATTTAACGAACACAAGCCAACGTATACTCAGCTGAGTGAAATATTAGTTAAATATTAATATTTCTGAAAAGTTTTCAAAGTATTGAAAAGTATTACAATATCAAAGTTCCAGAAAAGTCATAGAAGGTTTTCCTGCAATAGTTTGTTGAAATATTGGAGAATAGAAATTCTAGAAAAGTCCTTCAACCTGGGAAGGTGAAGCCTAGAAAACTGAGAGAGAAAAATCGAGAAGTCCAAATATTGGGTATTCAAGAAGAAAGAAGATTCCAGAAGGTGTCAAGGCTCAAGAAAGAAGATCTTCAGCCAACATTTTTCTGTTTGTGTAACTTGTGTTTCTTGGAGGGATATCAAGAAAACCCAAGATCCCTCCAAAAAGAATTCGATTTGACTGCATGTCAGTTAGCACACTTTTGTTCTTTTCAGAACAAACATAAAGTGTGAAACATTTGAGACTCAGTACGAGCCCACTACAAAAAAGTTCGATATTGACTTTGACATTGAATTTACTAATTATAAATTTTCTCTTTCAGCTTAGCCTGGCCTCCACCGCCGGTGGAAGCAGCGGCTCCGTATTGCCTGGATTAGATTGCGTGGTCCCGGAATCTATGCCAGGTGATGCCTACCGGATCACTGGGGTGAGTCTTCCGTTATAAGACAAGCCATTGCACTAATAGTCTAGTCAACAAGTGCCATTTAGACCAACTTTTTTCAGCAGTCTCCGAAAATTATGATTGAGGTGTCATTCGATTCGGAATGACATCCAGATGATTTTTGAAAAAAATGAAGTTCCGCATGAAAAAATTGTAAAAGTTATTAACAATTAACTAAAAAAAAAAAGATGGCTTTAGTATTTTGTAAATATCTCAAAAACTAATTAAAATTTTTTAAATCTAAAAAAAGATTCAAAAAGAGGAGGAAATTTCCTATAAAAAGCTCAATTCCCGGAATTGTAGCATCAATATTTATAATTTTCCCAGAGGGATGAAAATACGGCCGAAAACGGGTACTCTGGCTCGGGCAAGCCACACCCACTTTGGACACTTTAACAATAAAAATTATTTTAAAATACTAAATATGAAAATAAAAAATTGGAAAAATTCAGGCACTAACTGAATAGATTAATGAACAATAATCCGCTTGAAAAAAATTTTTATCACAATTTTTCAATTAGTTAATCAATAGTTAATTAATAATTTTTTTCTGCTTGAACATGAACATTGCAAGTGTGATAATTGTTAAACTATGAATTTAAGATTTTTTTCCTCTTTTGGAGCAATTCTTGAAAGGCTTCAGAGTAGAACCCCGTTGGAAAAATTAAAAATTTTTTATTTTTCAGTTTTTTATTAACAATTAACAATGGAGAATAAATAAGTCTTAAGTATTTTCATCGTATCTCCATTAGTTTGTAAATTATAATAATTTTAAGGATGAAGACCAGGTAAGAATGACGAAGTTAGAGAGAACTTATATTTAAAAATTAAATAAAAAATAATAAAAAAAATTTTAAAAAAGAAAAAAAATCATGTCTGTTTTTGTGACAGAAATTAGAATAGAAAAAAAAATATAAGGTAAAAATTTATTTGTTTATAACAAATTGTTTATTGCATAAACAATGAAAAATTAAGTAAAATGGAATTTTTTTTTTATATCAGAAAGAAAGACAAATAATGATTAAAAAAAAAATGGTTCCTTAATATTAATTAGAAGCGGGAGAAAATAATTGTTAATTAACAAATGCGTTTTCAAGCAATAAAAAAATTTTTTTAAGGAACAATTTTTCTTTTAAAAATCATTATTTGTATCAAAGATTGAAATTCCATAAAAAAAATTTCAATTATCTTATAAACAACGCATTTGTTTATAACAATTTTTTAAACAATTAGAGATAAAAATTTAAAAAAATTATTTCTATGTAGTTCCTGATAACATAAAAACGGATTATTGATAATATTTAAAAAAAATTTTTTTTTTCAATGATTAATTTAAGTATCTAATTTTGCAACAACGAAAATTGTTAATAAAAAACTGAAAAATAAAAACTTTTTAATTTTTCCAACGGGGTTCTATTCTGAAGCCTTTCAAGAATTGCTCCAAAAGAGGAAAAAAATCTTAAATTTATAGTTTAACAATTATCACACTTGCAATGTTCATGTTCAAGCAGAAAAAAATTATTAATTAACTATTGATTAACTAATTGAAAAATTGTGATAAAAATTTTTTTCAAGCGGATTATTGTTCATTAATCTATTCAGTTAGTTAGTTATAGAAAATTATAAATATTGATGCTACAATTCCGGGAATTGAGCTTTTTTTTAGGAAATTTCCTCCTCTTTTTGAATCTTTTTTTTAGATTTAAAAAATTTTAATTAGTTTTTGAGATATTTACAAAATACTAAAGCCATCTTTTTTTTTTTTAGTTAATTGTTAATAACTTTTACAATTTTTTCATGCGGAACTTCATTTTTTTCAAAAATCATCTGGATGTCATTCCGAATCGAATGACACCTCAATCATAATTTTCGGAGACTGCTGAAAAAAGTTGGTCTAAATGGCACTTGTTGACTAGACTATAAGGTGAGACGGGGCGGTAAATCGCAACTTCTCTCCCGGGAGAGACACGGGTAAACTCCCAGGATAGGCGCGTTAAAATATATTATTTTATTTGTTGTATCAGATTTTCTTAGCTATTTACTAATCTGATTTTCTTTCAGCTATCTGGTAAGTTCTGTTAGGGACTTTAGGGCTTGCTAGGTATAGGCTATTTTATAGACAAAATTACTGATATTTTGCCTATCAAACAAAATTCTCTTTGTTAAAAATGGAGAGACTCTGGGCGACGAGAATGCGGTCGAACCCGGAGCTGGCCGAGGCACCTGAAAATAATTCATTATATTTTTTTGATAAATTCACCATTCCACATTCTCGACACCTCCACATTTTCTATCTTCTCTCCGCCAGCGTAAATCCTATTTTTCAATGTTCAGATAATCATAAAAGGTTTTGCTATTCGAAGTTCATTGTAGAAAACGCTCAAAGATTATTGAAAATGTGAATAAATATGAATTGGTACCTAAAAATGAAAAAAATACTTTCAAGAAACACTTTATACATACGTGAAAGTTGCTATTGTGTTTTTATTCAACTCAGTGAACTAATTTCCAGGACCGTAATTTAAAAGGGAATAAATCACCCAATTATAATAAAATATTGCCGAAACAACCCGAAATATAAAATTAAATTTAATTTCCTAGTATGAAGTGAACGTCGACGATCCAAAAACTTCAACAAAAAATACAGGTCCGTATTTAAAAATTCAAAGATGGGGGTGGCCCAAGTCACATGACACCCTGTATAAAAGATTCATGGACATATTCTGATAGCCCACATCAAGTGCCAATAGCAAAATGTGGATAGATTTTCTGCGAATAAAGAAGATACAGGCAAAAAAATTATTTGGGATTTTTTTGTTTTTCCTGTATATCTCCAGAACAAAAAGAGCTAAACTCGATTTTTTACATCATTGAATAGGTTTCTAAAATACGCAACTGTGCCACAATTTTACTGATACTCTATCTCTTATCGTTTACGAGATCCCCATGTACAGAAACGAATTTGAATAGCCCTGTATATAATAACATGGACCCTATCTTATTTCAAACACTCTGTATTCATAGCCTCATTATATTTTGATCGATCAACAAACCATTTTGATTGATCCTTAATGATAAATTCAATCAACTTATAACCTCGTAGGCGAATTCCATCACTGAAGAATTGAGTATATTGTTAACTACCCTGTATAAAAATAACGGCGTATATTTTCTCTGTATTATGGAAAAATATTTCTCGCGAACATTAGGAATGCCCAGTCGCATACAATATTGAATATATGAGATATTGATATTTTTCAGCTGAATTTCTCAAAAAATCACAGAATTCATGATTTGGCGCCCTCTAGCGCCGAATCTAGTCATATGATCAAGTTGGGCCAATGGAGACTTTTACTTAGAATGGCTCTAGCTACAACATAACAAAAATTCAGCCATTTTCACCAAAAGACTTTTTTGTGTGCGTGGTCCTTTTCTAACGCTTTTTCAGCTTTACAGAAACGAATTTGAATAGCCCTGTATATATAACATGGACCCTATCTTATCTCAAACACTCTGTATTCATATATAACATGGACCCTTTTCAAACGCTTCTTCAGCTTTGAGCGTCACATTCTGTGGGATCTCCATAATTATTATGTTTTTAGTTTCCTTGTCAATTCTTACAAAAATGCAGTTTTTCGTAACCCTTTGAGAACTTTCGGCCGCTGCGGATTGCATGCCATTAATTAGTAGCGATTTAATTTGTTAACACTTTAAAAATTCTTAGCCTACTATAGAACCAAACAAAATTTCAAAGTCAAATTTTTTTATTACTCTCCTCTTAATTGGATACATTTATTACAGCGAACCTGCAACGTCTCTAGACCTTTAAAATAATGTTTCTTCTTGCTCTGCAAACCAGACCTCCACAGCTTTTATTACCTCCTCGTTGAAAGAAAATTTACGACCTTTTAAACTTTTTTTCAGTTGATCAAAGAGATGAAAGTCGGACGGAGCCAAATCTGGTGAATAAGGGGGGGTGTTCTAGTAATTCAAACCCTAAATCACGAATTTTTTGCATGGCAACATGAGATTTGTGTGCAGGGGCGTTGTCCTACAAAAACAAAACACCTTTGGATAGCTTTCCGCGTCTTTTCTCTTTAATTTTTTCCCGTAGAGTGGTCAGTAATGTCGAATAGTAATCTCCAGTTATTGTTCTACCCTTATCCAAAAAATCAATCATGATTACTCCATGGCAATCCCAAAAAACTGAAGCAAGAACTTTTCCAGCAGATTTTTGGACACGAAACTTCTTAGGTCTTGGAGAACCGGAGTTTTGCCATTCCATCGACTGTTGCTTTATTTCTGGATAGTAGAAATGTACCCAAATCTCATCCATAGTAACGATTCGGTTTAAGAAGTCTACATCGTTTTCAAATCGAGCACAGATCGAACGCGATGCTACAACCCTTGCACGCTTTTGGTCAACATTCAAACATTTGGGGAACCATTTTGCAGCAATTTTTCTCATGTCTAAATTGACTTGAAATATATGATGAACGCGTTCGTATGAAATATTCAGTGCTTCAGATATACGTTTTAGCCCAATTCGACGGTCTGTTGAAATCATGACATGAACTGCATCGATATTTTCGGGGACTGACACAGAAACTGGTCTTCCCGATCGGTTATCATCTTCAATGGGAAATTTACCTCTTTTGAAGCTGCAGTCCAATTTTTCACGGTCGCATACGAAGGACATTGATCACCAAGGGTATTAAGCATATCTTCGTAAATCTGCTTACCTCTTAACCCTTTTAAATGCAGGTACTTGATGATGGCTCAATTCTCCAATTTTTTGATTGTCACAATTTCGGTGGATTATTTTAATTTATTGCGTAACTCTGGTTTACTTTTTTGACGTCAAACTTTACACTGACACTTCTAATAAGTTATTGTTCGTTGCTATGGTAACGCAATATTTTGTTTATGCAGGGAACTGGTCTAAGCTAACTAGATATCAATACATCCTCGTACAACGGCAGGCATTATAATATCGCGAAAAAACACGTAGGGCAGCCAGTAACCCGTCTATTTTTCATATTTTAGGGTTAATTATCAAGCATGCAGTATGAAATGGGAGAACGTCACTTGTCACCAGCTCCTGGTCTATAAGAAAAGGAGCTAAATGATTATGATTCTATTACCTTCACGACGTTCTGCAGGACAGCCGAAAACATGAGAGCATAATATCCCAGACTTGGCAATCGTCCAATTAGAAGCATTAATTCAATCCAGGCTAGTAAAACTGCAATACTGGTAATGTGCAATACCCAACATGGAGTGGCTGAAAATTTACGATCTGTTTAATGAATTATTTCAGTGGTATTTACAGTTAAATCGAGGAGTATGAGGGATATTTCGCTATCGAAAGAGCGTATTTAGTCATCACCATAGATTATTCCAAGTTCACTGTGAGAAGAAATCTGATATGTGCTATGAAACGAAGCATTCTGTGAATTAGTCTGATATGAGATAAAATGATCTCGTCAATCTTGGTCACAGTAATTACTGACTTAATAAAAATTTTTCAATATGCACTATTCCATGTCTTGGATTGGATTCAACATGAGTATACGTTTTTTACATCTTTGAGTTTAGCGTTGTCACAGGTAAAGTACTGTGGACAAAGGACTCCCCACAATTCTTATGGAAAATGGCTTCCTATGGATCCACAGGATTCTATTCTAGGACGTGGAACTTCTTGCCCCCAACCAGAGATGTGTCGAGCACTGACAAAAAGTGCTTCGAGTACTATGCATCGGGCATGCCAAGCTCACCCACCAGCATATCCTCACGAAAAAAGAAGCAAGACGATGTGAAACCTGACAAACAAACTTCACGGTGAAACATATTTTATTAGAATGCCCAGTTTATCAACGAGAAAGAACGATTGCTGGCTTAACAACTGATCTTCTAGGTGGTACTATCCTGTACCACCGCTTTCTTTTGTTTGTATAAGTGTCAAATTGAAATGTGTTGTTTTGGGTTGTCTTCTATGACAGAAATCAATGCATATACAGGCCGTTTCTTTTATCATGTGGTAACATTGCTATATTCTAAACCGTAATAGATATAAAGACGATTAAATGGGGAAAAAGGTAACTATTGTGGTGAGCAGTAAATTGGTCATAGAAAATTTACGGGTAGTCTTGCCCTTCCCAACTTATACAGGGAAAACTGAAAATGCTGTTTTCGGTTTTTTACGAATAGAATTGTTATTTCAGAAAATATAATAAAAATAAAAATTAAAAAGGAAAGATTTATTTTATTCAAAATGTACTAGAACTACATAACGATAAATTTTTAATCAAACGTTTCGTGTCAACACCGCCATCAACAATTTTTTTCAAATACGGACCTGTCTATTTCATCACAAATATTGATAGAGCGATAAAATCACAATTCAGTGGTATATCACACTCGACATTTTTATAACGTTTCATATAAAATTACTAGCATCATCAGTGACAACAATTTGTAATTACGGTCCTGTCGTTAGTTTGTTTATGAATTCCACAGAATCTAACGCTTCGATATAAAAATTATCAGTGATGTTTTGAACGAATGTAACTATGACCATTGTATTCATACTATAAAAATTCATAAAAGATTTCTGCAGTTTCAGATACGAACGATAGCAATTTACCCCAGAAATAAACTTACTTAAGAGGAGAAGAAATCAAACAGAAAAACAATTTATTTCATAATCAATTTGTAGAAGAAAATGAAACCAATACAGAAAAAGAATTCTACATTGAATGCTCGAATTGACGACCTCTTTGTTGAATGCACATAAGTTGTCTGTCCATACAATTTCTGTGGCAATTTTCTAGCATGATGGTTGTAATGCTATTACATGCATCTCTTATTTTCTGTTTGAGATGGTCGATATCGGTACTAGATCGGTCGAAAAAACTTTATCCTTTATGTATCCCCAGACAAAAAAATCCAAAGGAGTAAGGTCTGGGGATCGAGCTGGCCAGGCAATTGGTCCATTGTTTCCAATCCACTTTGTTGGGAATATTGCATCTAAATGTTCCCTTATTATTAAATATTGTATTTCACGGCGGGTGCTTAATGGAAATTCATCTAAGTAGCCATCAAACTCATTATATAAAAAATTTAAATACAATTCACCATTCAAATGCTCATCTTAAAAGAAAGGACCTAGTATGTTTGTTCCCAAAATTTCCAACCAAACATTTATTCCGAACCTCTCCTGGAAATTGGTTTCTCTATGTAAATGTTCATTCGTATTATTCCACCTATAATGGATGTTTCTGTTAAACCAACCATTGTTGGTGAATTTTGATTCGTCCGTCCATATTATTTTTTTACAAATATTTCAAACTTCCCTATTTCTACGTCTTAACCATTTCACAAATCGTACTCTCCTTCCGTAATCCCTTTCATTAAGGCGATGAACTTTGCGTATCCTGTAGCATTTGTATTTGTTCTTTTTCAAAATATTTTTGGTAGATTTTACAGATATCCCAAGTTCGTGGGCAATTTCTCGTAAAGAACAATCTTGATAAAAAATATTTTTGTAACTGACCAATCCTAGATTAAAAAAAAGACGTTATTTTTCACTTTTTAGTCTTTATAAGGTAATATTTGCTTACCCAAAACATTTATTTGGTTCCTTATATTTCCAGTAACAACACATTTTCTAGTTTTATTTCTGTCAAATGCACCACAGTCTCTCATTTCTTTCTAATCGTCTAAACATTTGAATGTTGGGAATGCCACGATTCGGGTATAGCTCACCATTCATATTTCTTGCCAAAAGTGGATTTCTATTTGATTTTGCATAAGTAAATAGCATATCAGTCCTTTCGTCATTCGAATACATCTTTAATATGTAACCGAGTGCTTAAATGTCTGACAGTTCTTAACAGATATCAACAACTCATTTATTTTTCCTGCCATAGAAATCAAGCAAAGCCTACGTGTTTAAATATGGTAAAAGAAGTGAGATGCTATTTAATTGTACCAAATTAGACAACACTTGTATTTTGACCAAAAACTGATATTTTCATTACTTCCAGGATTGACAATTATGAAAATAATCCGTGTAAAAATTGATACAGGAGAAATCAGCCTTGAATCAAAGATTAATACAAAAATCCTCAAAAAGGAAAAAAAAACGAATGTTCGTTGTGTTGGGGTGTCTTCCTATCGAAAGTATTGGGTAATGACTGAGGTATCCTAATAGTTGAATGACTTTTGAAGAAATCAAAACAATTTACAAAAGAACTAACGACAGGACCGTAATTAAAAATTGTTGTCACTGATGATGCCAGTTATTTTATATGAATCGCTATAAAAATGTCAAGTGTGATATACCACTAAATTGTGATTTCATCGCTTTATCAATATTTGTGATGAAATAGACAGGTCCGTATTTGAAAATAATAGTTGATGGTGGCCGTGTTGACACGAAACGTTTAATCAAAAATTTATCATTATGTAGTTCTAGTACATTTTGAATACAATAAATCTTTCCTTTTTCATTCTTTTATATTTTCTGAAATAACAATTCTATTCGTAAAAAACCGAAAACAGCATTTTCAGTTTTCCCTGTATAAGTTGGGAAGGGCGAGAATTTCTATGATCTATTTACTGCTCACCACAATAGTTACCTTTTTTCCCATTCAATCGTCTTTGTATCTATTACGGTTTAGAATATAGCAATGTTACCACATGATAAAAGAAACGGCCTGTATAAGCAAATTCATCCCGGACAATACCGAGAAGAGTAAAGAGTATATGAACGAGTATATCTGAATGATTTTATACTGTTCATGAAATAATCTTCCTGAATATCACTCGACCATGACAAATAGAGACTATTATTTTCTTTAATTCATCTCGAGTAACTTGTATTTTGAGACACTTCAATTCGACCATACTAAAGCTAAAGCTCTCGTGAGTTATTCAGATTATTAATGTTCATATGGTCTCATTAAATTGTCAAAATTCAAGGTACTCTCGAAACATGCCCATTACCTACATATCGTATCTGTGCCTTATGAACAATAATCAGTTCACCAAGGAGTGAAATAGCTCTTAACAGTTTGCAGGAAGGAGAAAAAAAAATGTGGCCGGATGAATACCTAAATCGCTTTCGCGCATATTTGCTATATTTCGTACTGGTAGACTGCTCCAAAATTTAAATTACTTTTATCACTTAATGTAAATATGGCCTCAATATTGAATGTCCTCTTCATTTAATAGTGATTGTATTTCCTGATATCAATCAACAAAATGTATTGTGTGAAAAAATGTTCTATAAATGGCTATGAACTTATGCTACACATGAACGATGTACTCATATTGAAGAAAGTATCAAATCAACTTACGTTCAGATTTTCCGGTAACTTCATCAGCTGTTATAGCAATAGTTAGCGAAAGGGATGTACAGATTAAATTCATCCATATTTCATAGCGTTGGAGATGATATCTTCGAATTAAAATACCCTGCAAAAAATAAAACCAAATGAATTTTGAATTTTTGTGGATATTCATCGATAACCCTCATCGATGGATAATTTTGTCAATTTCATGAATTTCCAGATTATATATATTTGATGGAAAACTTCAGAAACTTCTTCAAAAGAAATATAAAATAATGAGCACTCTCTTATCGTTGGAATCAATAACACAATAACCAAAGAATATACAGTCAGAGCAGGGGTGCCTCAGGGATTCAGCCTCTCCCTGCACCTGAACCCTATATATCTGCATGATTTGTCGATGTTTGAAAGACTCATACAGCCATTTACACGGATGACACCGTCATATAAGCACTAAGCACTTTTAAAAAGTGCTCGGGAGTATCGAGCACTAAGCACTTTTTTTCCTGAATTGCTCGCGATTATTAAGCACTTTCAAAAAGTAATTCGATTTAGTAAGCACTAAGCACTAAGAACTTTTCAAAAGGACGAGACCGTTAAGGTGGGCGTTCAATTTCGTGTATTCCAAGTTCATATTGCATTTGGAAACGGCTGCACTTGGAAAACTCAAATTTGGTAGTTGAACTCAGAAAGGATTGGAGTACTCATTGAATATATTGACATTGATTTGATAGATTTTTTTGGTCGGCAATTGAAAATACTTGCTTTTGTTTTATTTTATTAGAAAGACCCATAAAAACAGTACAACTTCCAACTGATAGGGAATATCCAGACAATGTCATTTGGGAGATTAATTTGATTTCCAAAATGGGCGGCGAATATTCAATTTGAAATGTAGAGCGGCGCGAAATAGTTCCTACCTCACCAACATTCTCACTGATATCATAGTTCGGCAGTTTTCGGATAGAAAGCACTATTGTGTAGTATATTTCATTCATGTCAGAACGTGCTGCCGTAAAAATTAAATAGGAATGTGATTTTGATAACCATCGGTAGATGCTAGAAAGGCAGAACTAGTCAGATCGAGAAAATGAAATGTTCATATTCATAAGCGTTAGATTTTAAAATTTTTATTTTGGTCAACGCTGACATCATTTTCAGTGGTTAAAATATCAGAAAAGAGAGAATGAGTCAGCAAAATTTGTCAGTATCTGACGGTCTATAACTTGAGAGTTTTTTATGGACCGCGGGGCCTCCCAATCGGGGCGAGAGGCAGGGGGTAGGCGGATCGTCACATTCAGCGGAGTGAGGCAACTTATATATTTATTCGATAAACTTTGTTTGAGGTAACAAATCAAATATAAAATCAAAATATTGTAAAATAAAGTCGCTTATTCCTTGTAAGTACTAAACGGGTGAACCGATTTTGATGAAATTTCGGTCGTTAGATTCGTCTTGATACCGCAAGTGATACTTATTATATTTGAAATCACTGCGGTGCTTGGGAGCACTTTTCTGGATTACTAAACACTAAGCCTTATCGTAAAATTCTCAAAGCACTAAGCACTAAGCACTGAATCCAAAATGTGCTCGGGAGCACAGAGCTTACGAGCACTAAAACGCTTTAAGCACTTTCACGAGGACTAAGAACAGTACTTTGGGACAGCTCTGATAATAATGATAGTAGTTTGAGGATTACAAACAGTATTAACATAAAAAACATAATATATAGAACAATGTCAAAGCTAATATATGATGAAATACTCACCTGCAATATTGCATGTCCTAGCAGCCCAGCTGAAGTCAGTATCAGGACGTATTTTATAATTCTAGTAAATACTTCGGTATTTTCGAATGTATGCATGATCAGTGTAACATACACTCCCATTGAAATGGAGAAAATGAAGTAGATGCTGATCCAGAAGTAGAAGAAAAAACATATTTTCGACCATTTCAATGTTAGAAAAAGTTCTGAAATGAAAATATCATTTTATTGTGATGTGATTCGAGCTGAATGAAATGTTTGGGCTGTTCTTATCGAAAACATGTTGAATTATTCCTGAATTATTAGAGGATGTGCGTCGAATTAGGTATCTGCAGGTGGATGTATGCCCTGCTTATTATGCTGGAAAAGTTAGATTATTTTTAAACGATAATTATCGTGATAAATGGATCGGCCGGCAAGGACCTGTAGTGTGGCCTGCGCGTTCACCCGACTCGACGCCTCTTGATCACTTCCTATGGAGGAACATGAATCAACACTTCTACAGTACCCCTATCAATAGTAATTATTCCTCTTAGAATAGAAAATGTAACTAGAGTGATGATGGGGAAGAATATTTTTATTTCTGACAGGGATATTATAAGCTTATATCGTCATAGTTACGCTATCAATAAAGAGGGTCATAACTCCCTTATTTTTACTGCAAATCTTTGTTTCAAAAGTTATTCAGGGTGGCACGTTTTCAACTCAAATAATTTGTAGCTCCCGAACCATAAGCTTCAGACCATATTTTTTATACTTTGTTGAAATCTGCTCATTATGGAGCATCTGATAATGTAAAACAATATAAAAAAATTGGTGACATGCTCTTGGAGTGCGATAGGAAAAGTTAGATCAAATATGAATATGTCAATGTGTCCCCCTGTATACTATTGTTGACGTGTTTTTTTATTTTTCCTGAAAATCATTGTACCAACAGTTATTTAGGGTGGCTCATTTAAAATGAAATGCACTGTATATACATGTGGCTTTTCGTCAAGTACACCCCATCCCACTTGAAAATACGAGGATGTATTGATATCTAGTTAGCCTAGACCAGTTCCCTGCATGAACAAAATATTGTGTTACCATAGCAACGAACAATAAAAACGTAAACCAGAGTTACGCAGTAAATTAACAGAAAAAATATGTCCACCGAAATTGTGAAAACCGAAAAATTGGAGTATCGAGCCATCATCAAGTACCTGTATTTAAAAGGGTTAAAAGGTAAGCAGATTTACGAAGATATGCTTAATACCCTTGGTGATCAATGTCCTTCGTATGCGACCGTGATAAATTGGACTGCAAGCTTCAAAAGAGGTAAATTTTTCATTGAAGATGATGACCGATCGGGAAGGCCAGTTTCTGAGTCAGTCCCCGAAAATATCGATGCAGTTCATGACATGATATTTTAACAGACCGTCGAATTGGGCTAAAACGGATATATGAAGCACTGAATATTTCATACGAACGCGTTTATCATATAGTTCACGTCAATTTGGACATGAGAAAAATTGCTGCAAAATGGATCCCCAAATGTTTGAATGTTGACCAAAAGCGTGCAAGGGTAGTAGCATCACGTTCGATCTGTGCTCGATTTGAAAAAGATGTAGACTTTTTAAACCGAATTGTTACTATGGATGAGACTTGGGTACATTTCTACTATCCAGAAATAAAGCAACAGTCGATGGAATGGCGACACTCCGGTTCTCCAAGACCTAAGAAGTTTCGTGTCCAAACATCTGCTGGAAATGTTCTTGCTTCAGTTTTATGGGATTGCCATGGAGTAATCATGATTGATTTTTCGGATAAGGGTAGAACAATATCTGGAGATTACTATTCGACATTACTGACCACTCTACGGGAAAAAATTGAAGAGAAAAGACGCGGAAAGCTATCCAAAGGTGTTTTGTTTTTGCTGGACAACGCCCCTGCACACAAATCTCATGTTGCCATGCAAAAAATTCGTGATTTAGGGTTTGAATTCCTAGAACACCCCCCTTATTCACCAAATTTAACTCCGTCCGACTATAATCTCTTTCCTCAACTGAAAAAAAGTTTAAAAGGTCGTAAATTTTCTTCCAACGAGGAGGTAATAAAAGCTGTGAAGGTCTGGTTTGCAGAGCAAGAAAAAACATTTTTTTTAAAGGTCTAGAGACGTTGCAGGTTCGCTGTAATAAATGTATCCAATTAAGAGGAGAATATGTTGAGTAATAAAATAATTTTACTTTGAAATTTTGTTTGGTTCTATAGTAGGCTAAGAATTTTTCAATATATCCTCGTATATACATAGATCAAAATAGGCGGAAAAACAGGAATTAGAAATAGTGAAAAAAATTCTGTTAGTATTTCCTACAATAAGTCGAAGACACTTTTTGACAGTATGGTTTCGTAAATAGAAATCTCAGGATTTAGATTTAGTACAAATGTACTATAGCAACTTACCGATGAGGGGATGTTGTAAAACTTCAATTTTTTCTTCTTCAGTCGCAGATACGAGTATGTGGGAAATCACCTCCATTTGTCTTTCACAGTTATTTGGAGCCAATACACTGAAATCTGTTTGAGCATAAATGAGTTTTTCAGATTAAAGCAAGGCACAACTTCGTTATTTCTATAGCATATCTTGTAAGAGCTGCTTTACAGTTCGCAATTTTTATTGCATTCAATATTGCACGAGTTTTAAACCAATGGATAAGGCTACTCAGCTGTCAGATAGCGTCTCATTGGTTGAAAACTCCCGCAATTAATTGCATGAAATGAAAATTGCGAACTGTAAAAGCTGCTCACAAGCAATGGCCCGGTGTTTCTGTGTCGAAACAGTGTGTACTTGTGAGAGACCGAAACAACGATAATGTAACCAGATGGATGATTTCAAGCTATTTAAAAACCCTGGTATATCGAGTAATAAGATTTCGTTTAGGTTTCTTTCAAGATAAAACAAATTAAATTATAGGCTGCTTCTTCTATACTAGGTGACCACGAGGTGAGGTACGCCCCCAAATTTTTTTGTAGTTTTGAAGATACAGATTTCAAATTTGGTACGTCAATATATTACTCAAATACGCATATTTCGACACCATTACCCGGTTTGACCGGAAGTGACCAAAAACTTTTTTTTTCAAATGACACCCTGTACAATTTTTTCCATTATTTGGAAGAACACGCAATTTGTGATAACACTGTTCTTCAAAATTGAAAATCGGTTGAAAAATGGCGGAGACACAGTTGATTGTTCAATCGAACAAAGTTGCCATGAACATCAAACTCAAATCATCACAACTGACGAACGGCGTCAACATTTACGAGAGGAAGGTTCGAGGTAAGATAAAGCAGAAAATTGGGCTTCTCATGTAATTGCAGCAACCATATTTACCAACAAATATCAAAAATTTCCTCAAAACGGAGTAGTACCCATAAAGAAATGCTCACAAATTGACAGTCACGTTTTCAGAATATTTCATAAAATGACATTTCTTCAATGGAACATTTCAATTCGTAATAAGATTCTCGACAACAAATCTCATTTGACTTTCTTTCGTAAAGGTGAAAATAAGACACTTTTATCAATAGGAAACATTTATAACAAACGGATTTGATAAAGCGCTATAAAATATCGAATAAATGTTCAAAAACACCGCCTTCTTGTTGAACACATATTTGGGCCCTTCTATTGACACTACGTGTGGTATTCAACACAATTCGGCCATCAATTCTATTAATTATAGTTTAAATATAATTTTTGAGTTCATGTACATTATTATGATTCATTTTGTACACCTCATTTTTCAGAAATCCCCAAAAATAAATATATAGAAGTGTTATGTCTGGTGAACGAGGGGGACACTTAACAGGACCATTTGTAGCAATCCATCTGTTTCCAAAACAGCCTCGCAGCATTCTTTTTACGCCACTGACCATATGTGCTGGTGCTCCATCCTGCTGAAAATAGATCATCTGTCGAGCCTCCAGATTAAGATCATCGAAAAACTCTTTCAACACTCATGTTAATAAATTAATGTAACGAGGCCCGTTCAAAGAACCATGGTAGAAAAATGGACCGATAATTCTGCCTCTAAATAGACCACACCAAATATTAATACTGAATTGTCTTTGCGGATTGTGGGGATGGACTAGAAATGGATTATGTCTAGTACAATAATGAAAATTCTTTCTATTATACATCCCACGATTTGAAAAATTAGCCTCATCTCTCCATATAATATTTCTATAGAAGTTTGGATCTTGTCTGCATTTATTCATAAACCACTGACAAAACCCCAATCGTCTGTCAGGATCACCATTTTCTAGTGTTTGCACTGGTCTTAATTTATAAGGAGATATCTTATGTTTCTTCAGAATTCGTTGAATACTAGACATTGGAACAGATATTTCTCTAGATAAATATCTGATGAAATTATTTGGATATAACTCAAAGTAGGATAAAACGTCAATTTCTGTATCTTCAGATATTAAAAAACGTTTTTTAGTTTTCCTCTTCTCAGAAACTTTTTTATTGTTTCTGAATCGACGATGAAGCACAGCAAAAAAACGTCGATTAGGTAATTCACGATCGGGGAACAAATTGCTGTAGTGTTGGAGTGCTCTTACGCTATTTTTCTGGCAAACCAAGTAGGATTCTAACATATCACATTCGAAAAATATTCGAACAGTAGTTGACAGTTACAATAATTTATGACATTGTCAAGGCAATTTGATTGCTCATAATAATTATGGTATATCGAATCAAACGCATTTTTTCTAACCACATTCATATGACCCTGCAGTATTTTCTGTTCGGTACAAAAATGGCTTCAAAGCTTTCATTACAGCAGAAATCTTTTGATTCACAATATAAATGCGGCTAGCGGAATGGCTTTAAGGTGGAAATTATCGTTTTGTTCAGTAATACCAAATAGCTCAGTGGTGTCAATTGAGTGGTGCGACATGATGATCACGGGTTTCACGAGTTCACATCCCAGCGCATTTTTTTTACTGTCTTATTTTTCTATTATTAACAAAATATTGCCATTCGTATAAGTACCAAACTTTGGTGTTTGGACAATCATGAAGTTTTATCCGCCAAAACAATAGTTATTTGTTTTACTAGGCATAAAAGTACAAGATTTAATGCCGCGGCTGGTGTTTCATAGCCGAGCGTAGCGAGGCTATGAAACCAGCCAAGGCATTCAATCTGCTTTTCTGCCGTGTGAAACATATAATTTTTTCTTCAAATTTGTTCCAATTCCACACAAAATCGACTTTTTCATATTTAAATTGCGTTTCATTATCAATATCCAAATAACTAAATTATTTCATCAAAGGTAACTGGGCCCTGAGTTACTATGTTTACCGCTGATGACGTTTGTTGAATTTGTTTGTTTTCTGTTTACTTTGTCATTGTCAATTTTAATAACCAGTTTGATTTAAATTATTACTTGGAAGGTTGCCTAGCAACGAACTTTTTCTGCCTAGGCAGTAAAAGTGGACTTTTTCTGCCTAGGCAGTAAAAGTGGACTTTTTCTGCCTAGGCATTAAAAGTACAACTTCTAAGCCTGCCAAGTGTCATTAAAAGGCCGCTTTTAATGTCATTTGGAGAAAAAGAAATATTTTGTACTAGTGAAAGAAAGTCAAACATAAGTCGCTCATTTTCCACTTTAGGAACAAACGTGATATGAGCTTTGTTGTTGAGAATGTTATTACGAATCGAAATGCATGGAAAAATATAGGCTGTTAATTTTTTTTGTTTTCGGCATCGAGAAGGCCATTGAAAATGCTACTAGTTTGCCCATTTAACTGAATTCGTAGCATGAATAAAAACGTAGTTGGCAATGGTGCCGACTTAATTTGGTAATAGTGACACAGTCTCTCAACATCCTTTGTACCTGAACATTGACTACATTGTACTCACCTACGTTATAGACACATTTGTACCTGTCGGTCTGCTCCATAGCGATACTTTCATTTAAGATCTCCTTGATGAATTTCTCTGGACTCACAATTTGCTCGAAAATTATATCAGCTACGCTCTCTTTCTCGGTGTTCAAAGCTGCTAAATCTCCGCCTTTCTTGATGAGCATTCTCAAGCAATTTTTATGGCAAAATTGCGCTGCAATGTGTAGGGCTGTCCTTCCTTCTTCATCGGTGCGATTAATAATATCCGAGGTGCAACGTTTATCGTTCAATATTAGCTGCAGAATATTGCTTCCACCTGCGTTTGAAGAATCAGGTTGAATATATGTGTATTCTAAAAATGTGGATCAACCGTAACAGTGAGGACGGCTGCTAGAAAAAATGTATTCTCGCATTTGTTGAATTATCCAATATTTTCTTATTTCTATAAAAATTGAGCGAATATTTCTTGTTGTTGTAAATTGTAAATAACAAAGAAAATCCTGTAGAAAGTGCGAAGACTAGCATGTCTTTGTATAACAGGAGCAATAAGGTCGACTCCAACAGCAGCGGTAATTCTGGACCTCACTCCTCCCCATATCACGGTGAGGAGAACTGTTTGGGAAGCAAACCTCAGGTTGGCTAAAGTCGGACTCAAATGGACAGCACACAATCTAAGGGGCTCAACCCTCACCGAAAGTGCACGCCTTTCCGATTTTTCAAGTGAAGAAATTACCAGAAAATTTAGTTTCAAATTTTTTTTTCGAACGGAATAGAATCCATTCGAGCAATGGGAAAGATTACCATAATATGGTACACGGACGGAACTGGAGCAGGAGTCTTTGGGCCTCGCACCAAATATTCCGGACCCATGGGCCAATTTCCAAACATTTTCAAGCGGAAATTCACACCATAAAAAGGTGCATTCAATTCATCTTCGACAGGAAATACCGGAACAATGAAATCGCAATCCTCTCCGATAGTCAAGCAGCCATCAAAGCGTTGAGCTCATATAACATCAACTCAAAGATGGTCTGGGAATGCCCAGACAAATTTAATGATCTAGGCAGGAACAACAAGGTGATCCTCCTCTGGGTGCCGGGGCATGTCCGAGTAGAGGGCAATGAACAAGCAGATACCCTGGCACGAAAAGGGGCATCAACGCCACTGATCGGGCCAGAACCATTCTGTGGACTTCATCACGGGATTTCTAACGGTGCACTGCAGACTCAAAGAATACCTAGGGAAGCTAGGCTTAAAGGAGGACAGCACCTGCAGATTCTGTGGGGAACATCCAGAAACACCACACCATATATTGATGGAGTGTTATGCTGTACATCACAAGAGACTGAATATGCTGGGATCACACCAGCTGACTGTGGGAGAAATACCACGAATAGTCCCCCTCAGAATCCTTAAATTCCTTAAGGAAGTGGGGCTTGAGGGGCTGCTGAAAACGAGAACACCTTGAAATAGCAGAAGAAGATGGGGTACAATAAATTTAATTAGGTCGCAGCGTATCAGTCACCATCCATACCTACCAATACCATTACCATTACCAAATTGCCAATTGAATAAAAGTCTACACCATCAGTGATTTAACAGGAACCATTGAAATTGAAATTGATTATCGACTTCTGAATATGACGTCTTTGTGACATATGAAAGAATCGGAAAAGGAAGCGCATTTCTGAAGTATACCATTTCATTTAATTCCCCAATGTTTCGAAGGCTAGGTTTTCTATTATTGTTATTATTATTATTATTGCTGCGAGCGGTTTTGGTTTGTATCAAGTAATACTATATTCTCACATGAGATCTTCGTTAAATGTATATAGATGAAATGAAGTAATTTTGTTCGCTAGGTAGGAACAATGACACCTTACCTGGGATAATTTTTTTTGTACCTGAAATATTATAAACAATCGATATCAAAACATTTCA
This sequence comes from Chrysolina americana, assembly GCA_958502065.1. Classification (NCBI taxonomy): domain Eukaryota; kingdom Metazoa; phylum Arthropoda; class Insecta; order Coleoptera; family Chrysomelidae; genus Chrysolina; species Chrysolina americana. The sequence continues at coordinate 35,790,492 of OY293415.1, read as the reverse complement.
GAGTAGAATCCAGAATATTCATTAAAGTAGATGTCTGTGGGATAGCTAATTATCAAAATTTACTAATTCAAAAGAGGAGAGCTGTTCCGTTCTAGTTGGTCATTGAGCGTTTTGAAGTTAGGGTTTTTATTCAATTTACTTATTTCCAATGCTACAAACAATTTTTTTAACAATATATATCTGATTCTTTATCAGATAACACATTCACACGATACCTGCTGAATAATCGCCACATTCAAATCTATATACCGGGTGGCTATGGAAGTATTGCCTACGGAATATCTCAGTTATTGTATGAAGTAGGTTTGTGAAATTTGGAGCGTCGATATAATGACATAAGAGCTAGAATTTGAGCATATTGACATGTCGAAGTTAACTTCCGGTCTGACCGGAAGTAACATCAACTTTCTTATTTTAAATGGAAACCCTATTTTTTTTTTCTTTTCGCTTTATTCAGCATTCAATTCCCTTTCTAATGACATATCACAAGTTGGTATCTAACCAGAAACTAGATCAGAAAAAAATTATTATTGAAATTCACCGAGTAGGCCGTGGAAGCAAAATGAAAGCCAAAAATTGAAAAGTTGGCTATGGAAACCATACGTCACTTGATAACAGTTGCTACTACTGTGATATTTTATTTTCATTCGTCGGCGTTATAAAAAGCCGCCAAAAAAATTATTGGAAAAATTGGGAAAAAGCAATACTCTGTAGGTCCATAACTTATATAGGAACATACAACAACATACAAATTTTGGAATTCATCAGCAACCTACCAGCGGAAATAACTGAGAGAATGTACTTCCAGCAAGATGGCGCCCCTCCGCATAATTCAAGAATAGCGAGAAATTATCTTCAAAATCGCTTTCAAGAGAGACTTATAACAACCCATGGTCCAGTCAGGTGGCCACCAAGGTCACCTGATCTTACTCCGTGCGACATTTTTCTATGGGGGCATCTTAAAAATAGGGTGTATTCCACACAGCATACAACTCTACATGAGCTAGAAGTAAAAATTCGTAGAGCTTTCCAAGATATCACGCCCCAAATGTTGAGAAACGTTTTACATGAAAATATCACCAGAGTCAATAAATGTATTGACGCTGAGGGAATGCATTTCGAACATTCGATTTGAATTTATTTTATTTTCAATCCTATCAATTTGAATTTTTTTTTTTCGATAAATCTGTTTTTTTTGTTATTTGAATAATAATAATTGGATTTTTTGGTATTTCATTTCAAAAAATTACTTTCTATTATATCATTAGAAAGGAATGGTTATGCTGAATAGTACAGGCAAGAAAAAGTTGTATGTTCCGATTTAAGTTATGGACCTACAGAGTATTGTTTTTTTCTCAATTTTTCCAATATTTTTTTTGGCGGCTTTTTATAATGCCGACGAATGGAAATGAAATATCACAGTAGTAGCAACTGTTATCAAGTGACGTATGGTTTCCATAGCCAACTTTTCAATTTTTGGCTTTCATTTTGCTTCCACGGCCTACTCGGTGAATTTCAATAATAACTTTTTTCTGATCTAGTTTCTGGTTAGATACCAACTTGTGATATGTCATTAGAAAGGGAATTGAATGCTGAATAAAGCGAAAATAAAAAAAAATAGGGTTTCCATTTAAAATAAGAAAGTTGATGTTACTTCCGGTCAGACCGGAAGTTAACTTCGACATGTCAATATGCTCAAATTCTAGCTCTTATGTCATTATATCAACGCTCCAAATTTCACAAACCTACTTCATACAATACCTGAGATATTCCGTAGGCAATACTTCCGTAGCCACCCGGTATACTTGTTTCCTTCCATTTATCTTTTTTGGGTTTTGTGTTGAATAATGTTCCCTTTTTCTAGTAAATGACGTTATTATGACGAATTTTTCAATGTTTCCGGAGAGTTTACCTGAGTACTTTATACTAGCATTATTTCTTATCCACTTTAGGTTCCATATAATTTGGAAGTACCTAATTCTTTCATGATCATTTCTTGGTTTTTCTTGGAGATGATTTTGTCAAAGTGTACTGGAATAATATGGTTATTTAACGCTATTTGCTTTATAATTTTTTTCTACATTCATGCAAAAAGCAAAACTTTATTGAACTATATTCAGTGGAAAAAGAATATCTTTATTGCACTAGTGCAATTAAGTTTTTATTGCACTCATCTGTCATTCTACTTCAACGTGCTGTCATCATGATAAACATAAACGTTCAAACCAACTACATATTTAGCAGATATTCTGTGAAATTGGCCATACGTTTTAAACAGCTACATATTTTATATTTTTTTTGTATTAATGTTAGCAGTCAGAGTTGAACAAACAATGCCTTCCTGAAAATAACTCTATAATCAAAACCGATCCGCTATAGTCTAAACCGTCTACCTGCATAGAGCAAACTGTACTATGTACTATGACCACACCTCGTGATAACATACGCGCTCATGGCTACTATGATTTTGATTTTTATAATGCAACTGTGGTTATATAAACGTCAGTCAAAATTTAATTCTGACAATTACAGAACTAAAAGTTTTAAAATGAGTAATATTAATGGAAAACTAGATGATGGTGATGAAATCGATAGTAATAATTATTTATTTGAATTGCGTATTTCATTTTCCTTCACCTAGTGTCGCACCTAAATAAATAATTTTTTGCATTTTGCATGAAGTAGAAAAAATATTGTATGCAACTCGTGCAAAAAATGTTTATTGCACTCGACGTGTTGTCCAACACTTACTTTTTGCACTTGTTGCATAAATAACTATTAATTCATCTCGGAAGGCCTTCTTCGATGAAGGAATCATAAATGCCCTATCTATCATCGACCACAATCTTTTCTTTGCTTCGATGAGATCAATCTATATAGAACAACCAGCACAAGTAGCAGACAAGCGAACAAAAACGGAATCCTGTAATACTCTCTGGGTTTCGGATAAAATGAACCTTTTTACTGTTGATATGGGGTGGACATCTTAGATCTCTGGGAACAAACTGAGGTAAATTTATTATTCATTCTTTTTGTAACTCTTGTCAGAGACAGTCGATCAATCTTTTCTAAATAAATATTTTTTTTTTTAACAAAATTGATAAAATTTATAACTTTAATTTTTTAAACATGGAGGAATTAATAAATACTTCACTCTACTGACTGACTATTGATGGCATCACTGAAATATTGTCATCAGGATGAAAGATATTTCGATTAACTTACCTATTTCTGCAATTAGATGAAGTTCATTTCTGTAAGATGATCTCAGCCAAGCCCCTGCTTTCAGGAGCATTTCCACAGATTCTGCTCTTTTGTAGAAAACGGCATTGTATAAAGGGGTGAAACCTATGGAAGATTAAGAACATTTTATGATGTGTTGAGAATACGGTTATTTTTGAGAAGTTTTTATTATGCCACAATTTTACATACAGGGTAAAGATTCCACTCGAAAAATAAATAGGACTTTCCTGATATTTCTTTCCTCAAAAAGAAAACACATTTTCAGTTGTTACCAGTGGCGTACAAGAAGGGCATCATGGTCCCTTTTCTCCCCAATTTTTTACGCCACTGGTGAAATCAGAAAAATTATACATTTTTCGCATTCCTCATTCAATTTTCAGTCCTGTTCTTGATACTCCCAACCACCAACCTTCTGCGACATCCAAATTATTAAAGAACCCCAACAGACCTAGATAATAATGGTAAACGTTGGTTTTCAAAAATGTGTTGTGTGGAATCAATAGCGTAGAACACGAGAAAAATAATGAAAAAATTTCACAATTGTCGTTAGTATTTTTTTTGGCAAATATATGTGTAAGGATACCGGAGTAGCCGTTCGGAGGTGAAGTGCGCCCGCCAGAAATTTTTCAAATTTTTTTCCATATCATATTCGTAAAATTCAATATTTTTCGTATGGTTTCACTGAATTTCAAAGCGATCGCTTGTCGAATATAGTGTCTGTCGGCGTTTCAACGAACGTCTGCATTTTCAAACGGGTTGAATTTTGAAATTTAATATTTTTTGATTTTTTGAAAATGTGTCATGTGGAATCGATGGCGTAGAATTCGGAAAAAATAATGAAAAAAATCCGCAGTTGTCGAAAGTATTTTTTTTTTAAATTTATATGGGTAGGATAACGGATTGGCTGTTCGGAGGTGACCTGCGCCCGCCAGATTTATTTTTGATTTTTTTTCATATCATTTTCGTAGAATTCAATATTTGATCTATAGTTTCACCCAATTTCAAAGCGATCGCTGGTTGAACATAAACTACTCAACACTAATTTCGTCGCACCCCAAAATTTTGACCCTATTAAAATCTGAATAACTTTTTTCTGCATTGGACAATTTGAATTCTGTTCACACTGTTCACTAGCCCAGTCTTTCAGCTATAATCTCGTCATTCTTCAAAAAACATAAGGTTCTTCGCATAAAATCGCTATAGGGTATTATTTGAAACTGTGCAAAATTTCTGAATTTTCAAAATGATCCCAAATGAAAAAATTTTTTTTTTCAAATTTAACAAAAGTGGCATGAAGATGAACTCATTACCTCAATATATTTTTCGAATTGTCTTATTATCTCTTTTATTTACAGGATGATATCAAACAATTTACTTTTTGGTTCTGCAGTCATAACTTTTTTCCTCATCAACCGATTTTCAAAATCTCGAGCTCATTTTGAAGATGAAACTTTAGATGAAGAGATATGGAATGGAATGGACTTAAGATGAAGATTGAAGATCAAGGGTTTCCTCAAAGTTGACCTAAATCTGAAACATCCTCAAAATCCGGTTGGGAGGAGAATTGAATGAATATCAACTTGTTTTCGGAATGATCATCCATCCTGAACAGGTCCAGATCTTTATTGTTTCCAGCAATCAAGAATTGTGCTTGAAAAAATCCAATTTTAACGACAGGATTTTGAAAAAAAAAATAATCAACCCATTGTTCTCCTGAAATGCATGGCCCGTAACCAAGGTAACAAGAATCACATTCAGTGACTGACAGGCCAGGTTAGACGTCAATTTTGATTCGTTTGTACAAAAAATTATCATATCGATGCCGCATCTATTAACGCGCGAACAGCTGGAACTGATTCCACGAATGACTGAACAAGGATTATCTACCCTTCAAATTGCCAATCTGCTTGGAACGACAGTTAGATCCGTCCAAAGGGCCCACGTCCGAGCTAACGCTGGGGATATTCAGTATCGACCTAGGGGGCCAACGGGAACAAGAAGAAGAACAACTCCCGCTCAAGACCGCCTTATTGGAAGATTGGTACGGCGGACTCGGACTTCAACCGCCCCCAAAATTCGTCGTGAATTGACAGATGCTACGGGAATTCAGGTTTCATGCCAGACAATCCGACGCCGGATCCACGATCTTGGATTATACGCAAGGAGACGAGCTGCCTGCCCCTTACTGAAACCTGTACATCGAGCAGCAAGACGATTGTGGGGGGAAGAACATCAAAACTGGGGAATAGCAGAGTGGAATAGGTGTATGTTTACGGATGAGAGTGGGTTCAACTTGTTTCGAAAGGATGGTCGAGTGTTGGTTTGGAGAGGGAGGAATGACAGGTTTTTGGAAGAAAATATGGAGGCGAGGGTGGCTTTTGGAGGTAGAGGAGTGACTGTGTGGGGTGGAATATCGATGAATGGGAGGAGTGAATTGGTGATTCTGAGAGGAGAGAGTATGAACGGTGAGAGGTATAGAGATTTGTGTATGAGAGAAATCGTGGTCCCTTACGCCGCAATTATCGGCAACAACTTTCTTCTCGTTGATGACAATGCGAGACCGCATAGGGCTCACATTGTCAACGAGTTTTTGAGGGATTACGGTATTGAGCGAATGAACTGGCCACCTTTCTCATCGGATATGAATCCGATGGAACATGTCTGGAGTCGTATGAAATTAAAATTGAAAGAAAGGGAAGGGCGAATGGAAAATTTGGATGTGGTGAATGCGGTACAGCAAGAATGGACAGCTGTACCACAGGAGTTCATTGATAGTCTGATAGACAGCATGCCGGAAAGGGTCAATGAAGTAATTGCCAAAGGGGGAGGAACCCACTAAATACTGAATATCATAAATATTTCTCAATTCTAATGTTATCCAAGTTATTTTCTCTTTGTTGTTGTTCAATAAAAACTCAATAAAACTTGTTTTCTTGTTCTTGCTAACTAACATGAATAATGCTTCACGATTCAGAAAAAAACCGATATTGTGGAATGAGACTCAGCTGGTCAGGCTTGTCAGTCACTGAATGTGATTCTTGTAACCTTGGTTACGGGCCATGCATTTCAGGCGAACAATGTGTTGATTATTTTTTTTTTTAAATTTTGCCGTTACAATTGGGTTTTTCCACGCACATTTCTTGACTATTGAAAGCAAGAAAGATCTGGACGTATTCAGAATGAATGATCATTTCGAAAACAAGTTGATTTTCATTTAAATCTCCTCCCAACCGAATTTTGACGGTGTTTCAGATTTAGGTCACCTTTGAGGAAACCCTTGATCTTCAATCTTTATCTTGAGTCAATTCTGATCTTCATTTCTTCTCATCCAAAGTTTCAGCTTCAAAATGAGCCTGAGATTTTGAAAATCGGTTGACAACGAAAAAAGTTATGCCTGCAAAACCAAAAAGTTAATTTTTTGAGATCACCCTGTAAACAAAAGAGATAATAAGACAATTCGGAAAATATCTTGAGGTGATGAGTTCATCTTCATGCCACTGTTGTCAAATTTGAAAAAAAAATTTTCTTCATTTGGAATCCTTTTGAAGATTCAGAAATTCTGCACAGTTTCAGGTAATAGCCTGTATCGATTTTATGCGAAGAACCTTATGTTTTGAAGGAGTACGAGATTATAGCTGAAGGACTGGGCTAGCGAACAGTGTGAACAGAATTCAAATTGTTCAATGCAGAAAAAAGTTATTCAGATTTAAATAGGGTTAAAATTTTGGGGTGCGACGAAATTAGTGTTGAGTAATTTAGTTTCTGTATGCGTTGCAACGAACGTCTGCATTTTCAAACGGGTCGAATTTTTTTTTTAATTTTTTCAAAATGCGTCGGGAAAAATAATGAAAAAATTCCAGTATTTTTTTTGGGTGTTATATATATTAGGATACCGGATCCTAGCGACCCTTGTTCGTTTTTCGCATTTTTTGACCACAAGGAGATACATTCGTTAATCACATGTCCACATAGAAAGAAAGCTAAAAAAATTTCGTACATAATGACCGTATCGTCGGTGTGGCTAGCATGTCGCGCGTAGGTGTGATTAGAATGATTAGAAATAACAGAAAATACACAGAAATGTGAATTTGAGTGTTGAGTGTCTTTGAGAAGGGGGGCAATGAAATGTGTGGGTGCCGGACCTGTATAGTACACCTGATCGTCCCAAGCTGTTTTAAACGGCGACCTCTCACATAGTTTCTTGGCGGTTCTAGAATGGAGAAATCTACTCCGTGTATAAATTACATGAGACGAGGAAAGTTATACGGACAGTTAGATACAGACAGTCAGAATGCAGATAGGAATAAAGAGTTTAAATTGTTTAAAACTGTTTTTTCCGTTAACCAGCTGTCATCCCCCTATGAACGGCAGCCATCAGAATTCAGAAATCATCAGAAAATCATCATTTACCCTTGTTAAAGATATTGACGTTTGCCCCAGCTTCGATCAAATCTGCTACAATGGAATTGTATATTTCATCTTCCTTTATACACGCTGCTAGTAGGAGTGGTGTGTTTCCGTTACTGTCAACTTCGTTAACGTTGGCACCATGTTGAAGACACTGACGAACACCAATTGAGTCACCATTTCTGACAGCGTCATGAAGGCTCTGGTATTGCTGAAAAATTATTGAGTTTAGTAAACTTGTGAGACTTGATCATAAAGATTGTTCATAGATCCATTCACCACTTATTCCGCAGATGTGAAAACTGATTAATCTGAATGTTCTTTGCATTTCTATCATTGACAAAACAACAGAATAGCAGAAAATACACGGATGCTTGAATATTGATGTGTCATTTGAGGGTTCAAATGGTGCAATTTTAGTTTACGTTTGACTATTTACTATTATTTTTGTCAGTCATAAGTAATGAGTTAACCTCATTCTGTTTGCTGATTTCCATAAGGGCTCAGTATTACAGAACGTAGGATCGCAAAAATTGAAATCGGATTTGTATCGTATTCTTGGCACTTCAAGATTAATCGTTGAAAGAACTATAGATAACAGTATATTGAGTTGAGGTGTAGCCCAGTGATAAAGCGGCCGATTCTGAGACTAAAGATCCTGCGTTCGAGATGCTGTCGAGGCTGGGATTTTTCTTAATCTAGTTTGATCAATGGAACTAATGAAATTCCGTGGCTTGACTAGGGTGAGTCCTAGACGAATCACTGCCAGGATGGTGTCTTTAACACTCTCGTCTACCGCAGTCGCATGATGGGTATAGAGGTCCCTGACACTAGATGCAGAGCGTGTCGTGGGGCAGCTGAGACCATAATGCATTTGCTGTCAGCTTGTCTAGCTTATGCGGTCTCAGCCAATATCCACAGACATAACGCGGCCCTACGAGTGTTGTACTACCATCTACGACACTCGTACGGTGTAGACGAGACACCGGTATTGCCTTATGCTCCGGGGGATATTGAGTCCGTGGTGGAGAATGAGAAGTGCCGAATCTATTGGAACTATTCATTCCCCACCCTCAGGCAAATACAAGCCAATAAGCCTGATGTAGTACTCCTCGACTATCAAAGTAGGACGATTTTCGTCATTGAGTTTTCAGCTCCTGGCGAAACGAACATCGTCCGAAAAGAGGAGGAAAAACGGACTAAATATCGAGATCTTCTCTTTGAACTCCGCAGGCTTTACCCAAACCATTCTGTCAAGATGGTGGTTCTGATAATAGGGGTCCTTGGTGGAATGATGGACACACTGCTCTCAAACTTAAAAATCATACCGGCTTGCCGTGACATGGCAGAAATCCTAGCCGAGCGTATGCAGGAGGCGGTAATTCTTGGTTCACTCCGCCTACTCAGGGCACATGATTCTCGGACCCAGTAATCACTTACCCCATGGACGTGGGGAGTGTTTACTGGGGTTAAAGACACACCAGCGCGCCCTCCGGAAGTGTCGGGGCTCCGGAGACAGGGCCTGACTGGGTAATTCCTAATGGAAATATATATATATATATATATATATATATATATATATATATATATATATATATATATATATATATATATATACACTTTAGTCAACAATAAGTTATCAAAACCATTACAATGATATCTATAACAAATTGCCGAGAGCGTCAGTAAAAGAAAGTGTAAAAAGTAAACATACAAAACAAGAAATTTAAAATAAATTATGATAAAAACACGAATATGGACAATCCACAAATATATATGTATAATTGGTCCCAACAGCATCTTAGGAAAAGAATTCGTCAAGTGTATAAAAGTTCTTTTGGATCAAGAAGTCTTCGAGCCTATTTTTGAAAATAAAAATATTTGGCACACTTTGCACTTCTTCTGGTAAGTTATTGTAGATTCTGCAGCCATTGTAATACAAGTTTCTTTGATAGAACTTGGTCAAGTGCTTTGCCGGAAGTAAATTGTTCTTAAATCTGGTGGAGTAATTATGCTTCGATCTGTTGATGCTAAACAGTGAAATATTCTTATGAACATAAAAAGACATTTCATATATGTAAGTATCAACTATCGTTAAAATTTTATGCTGTTTATAAGACTACTTGCATGAATGTCCCCAGGGAAGATTACAGAGGATTCCCAATGCGGATTTTTGTAAAATTAATATTCTAGAACAATCAGTACCAGCTCCCCAACCCATTATACCATATCGAATTTGAGAGTGAAAATTGGCGTAATAAAGAGTGAAAAAAATTTTTCTTTTCCTTAAATGACCTCAAGGCATAGCAGGCAGATCTCAATTTACTACAGAGATTATGTATGTGTGTTTCCCAATTTAACTTCTGATCGAAGAAGATGGAGTTTGACTCGATGGAATACAATAGAAATTGTTTTTTCCTTATTTAAATCAATGACATTTTTTTCTGTCCATAATAAACACCGAGTGTATACCTCTTCAGCAGTAGCCATTGTCAGATCGATGCTATTTTCCGTAATTGAAAAATTTGTGTCATTGGCATTACAAAACATATTTACATTGGGAATATCTTAAGGAAAAGTTATGAGGTCGTTAGCAAAAATTATATATAAGAGAGGTCCAAGAATAGACCCCTGAGGCACTCCTTGACTGACACTACCAGTTTGACTGAAACTGTTATTGATTCATACCACTTGATTACGATTTGTCAGGTACGATTCAATTAAATCTAGTGGTATGCCTCGAACGCCATATCCGTTCAGTTTCTCAATCAAGAGATAATGGTCAACACAGTCAAAAACTCGGGAAAAATCGGCATCTACAATCGTAATATTCAAATCTGTCAAAGCAGTATCTATGCCCCTGTTCTTAACGAATCCGTGTTGGTTACTTGAAATTATATTATTCCTCAAACAGAAGTTACGACAGTTGGTCGTGTAAAGCCATTTCAAATATCTTTGATATTCTTGACAGCAGGGTAATCGCTCTGTAATTGGAGTATTCATTAGTGTTATCTTTTTTATAGAGTGGCCTGATAACTGAAGATTTCAGTTTGTTAGGGAAAATACCTTGGGTGAAACTTGAATTTATTAAGACAGTTAGGACACTACAGTTACCATATTTACACCGTTTCAAAATGTTCGATATTTTGTCAAGACCGCTAGAATTAGAAGGCATCAGTCTATTTATGAAACTGACTACCTCAGGCTCTGTCACAGGCGCCATATAAAATGATTTGTCAATGAGCTGTATGTTCGATGTCAGAAAGTCTACATCTTTTTCACATTTATCGATTGAAAAACTGAAATGTTCGAGAAATTTATTGGCGACTACCTCATCTTCGAGTTGTTCATCATTTTCTATTAGTTTCAACTCAGCTTTCTTTTTTAAACCTTATATATCCGAAATGATATTCCATGTGGCTTTCGTTTTTTTTGTTGAAAAACTTATTTTATTATTGATGTGACTGCGTTTTGCTTTAGAGAGTTCCAAGGAATGTGGTTTATTTAGATCTTTGTAATCATTTTTTAATACCGGGTATTTCTTAGACAAATCTGAAAACATGCCAATTACTCCTCATCGCCAACAAATTCTCGTTTATCCACTCTTTATTCTTTCTATGTTTTCTGTTGTTATATTTAATTATTGGAAACGAAAGATTGAAGTAATACTGATCACTGCAATCGAACGACAACCACCACTCAATTAGAAAAATGTATTGATATAAAAGGCAACATCCATGTGATGGTTGTTATCCGTACATGAGCACAAGGGTCAGTTACATTACGAGCAGTAGTAGGCGTGTATCGTTAATCTTGTGTGGGTGTATTGATAGCCATTGCATGGTCGTTGCATACATACCTTTTACTACAACCATCATGGAATTTTCTGAAAATTCTTTGATGTGTTTCTTGTGATGTGATTTATTTCTCTTGAAATTTATTATATCCCAACACGCTCGTGATAAATTTGGAGAGTTTACAATATAATTATCATATGCATATTTCTTTGACCTGACAATTTGAGATTATATTATCCTTAATGACTCTATATGCTTGAATATCCTCGGGTCTTCTATATTTTTTGTATATCTCATTGCCTCTTTCTGGAACTCCTGATACGAACTGCGTTATATAAGAACCAGAGCCTAGTTCATCTTCAGGTCTGGATATATAAATCACAGAATCCGTATCGTAATACAAAAATCTGTCATTGAGTTTTTTGAGGTAGCTGCGAAGTTTTAGTCGAGCAAGAGCTGTGACATAGGAAGCCAATACAACATTTACAGTCGGTAGAGGGGCGAAACAAACGTTTACTCCCAATTAACAATAAGAGTTTCTTCGTTCACAGGAAGTATGGTGTTGACGAAAATTGAGGGATCGCAAAGCATAGCAAAGGATTCATGGGGTTGATTGATGATATCTGTTTTTGACTGGTCACATTGACCAAATTTACCCCAGAACGAATTGAGCATAAGTTTAGCTAGGGATCTCAAACCTGGGTTACTGTACATTTTAGAAAAATCTAGTTGTTTATCTTCTCGTTGTAGAATATTTTCAATATATTGATCTTTTTCTTTCTGTGTTCGACAATGTGAAGACCAATCTGATGGCTCTTGCTTGACCTTGGGGAACTTATTCATCATGCTCGTGAATAGGCCCGAGTGCCCTCTGTTAAAATGAATGGAGTCATAGCTCCAAATTTCAAAACTATCCAGAAGTTCATAACCCGCATTCACAGCTTTCACAATCTCCTCTACCACCCAGAACCTTCTAAATGACCAACTTGAATTAAATAACTCACCACTTCTCAATTTGTATTCCTGGAAAAGTTAGATGGAAAATAATCAGTGATGTAATGTTCTCATTAAAACATTTATTAAGAGTCAGTTATACAACCGCATCCTAATTAATTAATTAACATGGCAAACATTTAATTTAGTATATCTTCTCCGCTTGAAGAAGTTCTTGTACATCGAAACAATTGTCGTGGGTTTCGTAAACCTCTTTAGGTGAAAATCTTTCGAACTATAGTTTTATTATGGATATCATAAACGAATGTGCCACATACGTCGTCTGGTAGCAATAGAATTGGTGGAATCAGTGAAGAATTGCAGAAAAAAGTACAAACGTACAAACATTTATGGCAAAACAAAATAATAATCACTTCCATTATTCAATCGAGTTCCTCCAGATTTATCAGAGCTTGTGGGAGTATATACTATACTGGGCTTGTCCCGTAGAATAAATGAATATAACTATGATGAACTTACGTTGGAATTGTTCTGGAAACTAGTATGTTTTGACATAATTTTCACTTGAAGAAAGGCAATACTAATGAATGTATTCACTGGCAAATACTGAGTTGACTTCAACAAATATTTACCGGAAAATGATTATCGTCAAACCACAAAAGCTGGCGTTAATTGGTAGTGATAAGTAGAACCAAAAAGTATACAGCGATAATATTTTGAGGGCGGTAAGACACAAGTTGGATGAACAACTCTTAAGAAACCTGATATGTAATCGAGAATTATTTATACGATGATTACGTTAGTAAGGTTAATACATCATTTTCAAAAGCAATAGAGAAAGAGTGATTATAATTTGAACAGTATTGAGTGGTTATATGGTCCCGTTTTTCGAAATCTTTTTATAATGTTCCATTTCTTCATATTGAGACCTGCTCTACTGAACATGAATTATCCCTATTGTAAGAACTCTCACTTCTAGCCATTCATTGATTCTCTTCAAACCCTCCCATGTAGTGCCAACTAACATACATGATGAGGTGTCGATCAAAGAAATTAAAACTATAGTACAATAACCACAGACAAATTTGTGCCAAAACTGAAAGATGAAAAAAAATAGTTTACCAAAAAAACGGATGGAACATAAAAAAAAATTTACTCAAAAAAAAAAAAAAAATTGCAGTTTTTTTGGAAAGTAGAAAAGCTCTCGGGAAACGGCTTCGATAGAATAAATGGAATTACAAGGTAGTCCTGTAATACTTTTTGTAGGCTAGGTTAGAATAGGTTCGGTGAGGTTTTTGCTCATATTTGAAGCAAAGTCTTCCTAACTGCTCTCAAAACTTCATCCAAACAAGTAGTTGCCACTTTTTTATTCAGTTCATGCTTCAGAAACTGTTCTGAACGGTCGATTTCTTTCTGGTGCACATTTTTTTTTTCAGGCCTAATGCACTCTTTAAGTTTCTTATTTGATGACATTTTGTATTTAAAGTTTTACATAGTTTATTGCAGTGTGTTTTAAATGATAATGTAGAATCAAAACACACTCCAAGAAACTTAACGTTATCTATGGTTTCGATAGTATTATTATTTATACTGACATTGAATTGCGATATATATTTATTCTGATAAGGTTGTATAGTTAGTTTTAGTAGTATTTAGCAACAAGGATCTATCAGAACACCAGGCAGATAATTTATTTACTGAACTTATAATTTTTCTTTGTAGTAATTCAGCATCCTTATCTTCTATGAGTAATGTGGAGTCGTCTGCATATAATGTGGTTAAACTGTCAGATTGAATCAGAGGTAAATCATTAATATATAATAAAAACAAGATTGGCCCCAGAATTGAACCTTGCGGTACCCCTAGTAAGTTAACATCAGTTGTTGAGAAAACAAAATTCCCAGATTCAGGAATTTTAACCATTTGTGGTCTATCTTTTAGGTAGGATTTAAACCAATCATCAACAATGCCTCTTATTCCATAACTATTTAATATGTCAAGTAGTGTATCAGATTTAACACAGTCAAAGGCACGACTAAAATCACAGAAGATTCCCGTTGGACTCTCTGCTTGCTCAATGCCATCTAAAATCTCTTCGTAGAATGATATAATTGCAGTCATTGTAGAATGTTGTGCACGAAATCCATGTTGATTTTCATTGATTATATGGTTTTTATTTAAAAAATTTGTTAACTGATGAAGCATGGCATATTCTATTATTTTAGATATTACAGAGGGTACCGACAATGGCCTATAGTTTTCAATTTTTTCGGAAGAACCCTTCTTCAAAATTGGAGTAACAAGGGAGGTTTTTAGTCTGGATGGAAATTTTCCTTCTGTAAAAGATGTGTTTATAATATGTACCAAGGGTGATAGTACGTAAGGTCCTATTTTTTTTAAAACAATTCCAGAAATTCCATCAAAACCACACGATGGTTTGTTTTTTATCTTATGTTTTATTATTTCGAGCACATCATTTTCTGTTGTATGAGCAATGAACATACTGTGAGTTTGACTTTGACATTTATATTGAATAGAAGTGCCTGGGTCATATATTTTGTTTATAGTTTCTTTAGGGATTTTAATAAAATAATCGTTGAATTTATTTGCTAACGTTAATGGATCATCCAGAATGTTATCACCATTTTTTATTTTTATTTTGTGGCACGGTTGATCTTTATTTCTTAATTCATTTATAATTTGACATGTAGTCTTAATTTTATTTGTAGAGTTATTTATTCTGTTGTGATAAAACTGACTCTTGGTATTCTTGACAAGGGATCTATGTTCCATTCTGGCAGCTTTATAGAGATTTTCTAAATGTGAATTGGATTTCTTAAGCACATGCATTTTTTTCAAATTTTCAGTTGAAAATCTCACCGCATCAGTGACCCATTGTTTATTAGATTTACCAGAAAATTTACTATTTTTTACTGGACAACTCATATTGAAATAGTGTAGCAGTGTATCATGAAATGAATTGAATTTAGATTCCGTATCCTTGGATGAGTAGACATCTTGCCATGTTTCCATAGATAAGTAAGAGATTAAGTTGTCAATTCTGCTGTCACTGGTGTATCTTCTTGTAATCAGCTTATTATTATTTGCCTGAGTTTCCATATTCAATTTCAACAGAACTGTATCATGGTCAGATTCAGTGTTAACGTCTACAGTACAACTGCATTCTTCAAAGTTAGAATATATTTGATCTAATATAATTGTTTTTACTTCAGAGAAGATCAATGCATGATAATACATATTCCATTATTTTTTCACTTCCAATACTCCTGGTGTTACAACTCAAATAATCCCTATAGGAAAAACGTCCACATAACCAATCCAAATGGAATATCTCTTCTATGAGAGAGAAAAAGCTGTGGTATATGCATTTGACAACACTCATGTTCTTTGCCAGAATAATTCAATACCCTGAGACATTTCTACCCTACTTTCTGTAAAAGATAAGCACTAATAATTTCAAAGAAACCACAGCATTTAATACAACTCCAATATACTTTAAGAATTTTTGACGTCTTGTCTGCTCTACTATAAATTTCTACTCACTTTCAGACGGATAATAGCAGCTGGATCTATTATAATCCCAATTAGTATCTTTCGCTATGAAATTTCTCAATAATAAACTCAAATTTTCACAGCAAGAACAAAAACCTTTGCATGACAGTAGGGTTTGACATGCCTATAATAAGTCGGAAACCGGCACTCTAAACTACGCTCGCAGCTCATGATCTGAACTGACAACATACTGAGAAAACTGCTCCAAAAGTGTGTAATTGTTGGCTTAGATATAATGGTTCGATGATTCTGGACTATATTGTATATATGGAATGATAAATTCATCTTCATTCGTTTCGGATGGTCAGGGGTTTCTGAAAATTCTGTAGTTCGACAAAATTATTTATCGTTTAAAACTCAGATACCCACATGTCATAATTGCATGAAAAAATAGAAGTCTTAACGACCAAAATGCACTTTCATTTTAAATTTTTTGATCAGTTTTAGCAGAGTTATGACACATTTAACGTTCGGCACCGCCGGAACTTGCAGCGGCGGGCTAACACGAGCCTGAAATTTGATGTCGGCGTTCAAGCACGTTTTCTGAGAATACGGGCTCTTTTTTTAGGGAATTACTAAGGATCGTTCTTGTAGAAAATTGAATGATCTTCAACCCTATTCAAACCATATTTTTTTAAACTCAATTTTTTCCAAGATAAAACGAAAAAAACATTTTTTTTTTCATTTCAATGTTTTTTTGAGTTCCACGTCCGGAATTTTGGTAAACAATTTTTTTTCTTTTTTGACGTGGTATCAACTACTAGCGTGCCAAATTTGGTGATGATACAACCGATCCCCGTTATTTTATATATGAAAAACACGAGATGGAATTCTTGAAAGGTGCGATAGTTAGCAGTATTGATTTTCGAACAATTGAAATGAGTTAGTTGATATTGTTGGAAGTCATGCATTTGAAAATTGTTGCAGAACCAAGAAGAGGGTGATTTTCAGTCTGAGCAAATGGAAACAGTTACACAACAAGTGAATCACTTGATTTTTTGCTGTTTCTCAATATTGACATATAACCGTTTCAATCCATAAATACTGTCACTCTGAAAATAAGGCACTTACCAAATAGCCGGAGTAATGAAAGTCACACAAAGAGAGGTATTATTCTGAAGTGCTTTTTTGCCTATAAACTTAGATTGGATAATTCTGTGAAGTTGATCTCAATTATTGAATGAGAAACTCGAATTATGTTTACATAATCAACTTCAAATTCGTCTTTTATATTAAAGCGTAGAAGAACTGGGAAAACGGAATCGCTACATTATGTTATTGAAAAATTTGAAAGCGAATAAGTCAATTATTGAAATGGGGAGGCTGTCAACAATACAAAAATTGGGATGGAAAGCATTTCAGTTTGTTAGGATTGATGGAAACGTATTCAATCCATTAATGATTTTATGGCTGTTCGGATGATGCATCGATCTGATTCAAAGAATGAATTGCAGGAAGGAAGCTTGAATATTTCGGTCATTAAAATAAATTTATCCATTCAAAGAATAACATTTTTATCGAGGTGGACATAAAATTAACTAAACTTTCGATGGTTTTCGGGTTTATTGGTCGTGGTCTCAAGGTAATTCTTCCTGACGTTTCGTCTACATCTGCAGTAGACATTTTCAAATGCGGTGCGGTATCGGATGAAGCGTTCGTAAGCCTATCTGATTCGGTGTCTTTGCTGATTCCTTCGTTCATTGACAGAGTCTGCATTTCGAATTTATTATTGGTAGCCTAGGTTTGAAAAGTCAACTATGATTTTCAATTGATTTATCAATTATATTTTCTATCACTTACGTTTCTCTCAAAGGTATTGTAACGATTTCGAGACCGACCCCGAGACCGGCCCTGATGTAATTAATTATGCACCCTCGTTCAACTACAACATCATATCTGCTGGCCTATCGCCGAGAACAAGCTGGAATAAAATCGATCAATTCGATACTGTTCGAAAAGCCATCTAGATGAAATGTTCTATACTCCAGAATAATCGAGAGAGCAGTTGATAGAATCTGCTTGCGACTATATAACCGCTGGGGAACAGTCAGAATTCAGAGTTAGTTACAGTTCTAGATTTCGCAGATAGAGACTGACACCGTAGAAATAAAATAGTGAAGTAATGTTTTAGTGAATAATTGTTGCAAATAGTGTTTTAAATAAATTAGGAAAATTAGTAAGTGCAGTTTTACTACATATGGAGTCAGAAGTGTGGATGTTTAAAATAAATAATTGTTAAAGTGTTCGTCGCGTTGAAAAACTGATAGACATTTATCACGCCTAGTAGACAGTTAGTGACCCGTTGAACATTTGAGTGCGAAGTGGACAGTTTTGCGATTCGCGGGGCAATAAACTGAAAAATTTTTGTGTGAAATAAATAATAGACTGATATTCCGGTTTAAAACGATTAAAGACAAATATTTCCGAGGAGAGTTCACCTGTTTGAGCTAAAAGTAAGTGAATTGAAGCAAGAGTTAGAGCAGCGAGAGTTAGAAACAACTGGAAAAAAGGCCGTTACTCCAGAAAAGACTTGCAAATTGACTGATTGAGGAAGGAGAAGATCCCGAAACGTTTTTATTCGAAGTCTCAGGAATCGACTTGAGTTCAATTATGAATAAACTCGAAGAAACTTCTAAGTCTCTGAAAGACGAACTCCCACAAAATTCGAATAGTTCGAAGGAAGAACTTCAACAAAATTTTGTGAGTCTGAAAGAACTTCAACAAAATTCGGTGAGTCTGGAAGATAAATTTCTTCAAAATTCAAAGAGCCTGGAAGAAAAACTTCACGAAAATTCAAAAACACTAGAAGGGAAGCTTCACGAAAATTCGAAAAATTTAGAAGTGAAGCTTCTAGAAAACTCGGAGAATTTGAGAGAAGAGCTTCTAGAAAATTCGAAAAGCTTGAAAGTAGAAGTTTGCAGTGTGGCGAATCGGTTGGAAGAAAGAATGGAAACTGTTGAAACAGAGATGGAGAAAATCAAAGATGAAATGGAAGAAGAAATGAAAAAAATTAAGGAAACGCTCCACGATGAGATAAAAGGCGGAATCGAGGCAGAAATCGGCAGAATGAAGGAAACAATCGGTAAGCTGAAAAAGCAAATGGATTCTGCTCACACCTCAGAAACTTACAGTAAAAACTCAATGCTGGACACGAGTATGAACTTGGAGGAAATTCAGGAGGACATCAAAAATTTCAAGGTCAGTGCTGAACCTGGAAGGCTCTCATTAAAACCGCCTCAATTTGACGGAAATACTCCATGGACAAACTATCGACGACAATTCGAAGCTGCTGCGAAGGCAAACGGATGGAATGCTGGGGAAAGAGCTTTAGCATTGACACTGGCATTGCGTGGCGAAGCAACAAATATTTTACAGACCCTCACCGCCCAACAACAGCAGGACTATGAACAGCTAGTAAAACATCTGGAACTTCGGTATGGTCAAGCCCACCTTGAACACGTATATCACTCGCAGCTGAAAAACCGATGCCAAAAATCAAGCGAATCATTACAAGAATTCGAAGCAGACATTGCACGCTTGGTTCGCCTTGCATATCCAGCTACACCGGAAAATGTAATGGAACGACTAGCGGTTCAGGCATTTTTGGATGGGCTTCGTGACCAAGAAACGAGGCAGGCATTGACACTAGCTCGCCCCGCACATCTCGTGGATGCATTGGCACGCGCTCTGGAATTCGAAGCAGCAAAGCAATCCTGCAAAAGCCAGAGTAGAGTCCGGATGATCGAGGAAGACGGCAGGAGACTACTAATATGGAAGCTGTGATGCGAAAAGTGCTGAAGGAAGTTGTGCCTGAGAGAAAACTGATACGATGCCGAAATTGTAGAGAACTTGGGCACGTGCGTAGCAAATGTCCAACATTGGAAAAATCGACATCAATGATGAAGGTCAAGAAGGAGCAATCGTCAGCCCGTATCCAACAAGCCCCAGTTAACAATGCATATGTCACTGTACTTCAAAGACAAGACAAAGGGGTCTTCGTAGACGGTCTCATTAACAACGAGCTTCACACCATGCTCCTTGATACGGCTGCGAATAGGACAATCCTTGGACATACTTTTGCCAAAACACCGGCAAGAATCGAATCGTCGAATTGGAAGCTACGCACAGCAACAGGAGAGCCGGCAACTGTGTATGGTGAACTTCCAATTGAACTGACTTTGGGCAGCACTACAGTGAAACACCGGGCTCTAGTAGCGGATATCGAGGACGAGATAATAATTGGAATGGACATCATGAATTCTAGAGGATTCGAGCTCAATTTCAAAGACGCGTCCTTCGTGTGAACGGAGAAGAGCTGGTACTTCATGGGAGAAATGAAGTAGTGGTTCGAGTTCTGCTGGCTGAAGACGTAAGCGTACCGGAGAGGGCCGAAACCTTTGGAGGCTCACCTGGATGGAAGTGCGAGCAGTGGAAACGTGGTGATGTTCGAGCCCAAGCTACATGATGAGAAAATTGGATGAGGAATTGCACTAGGAAAAACCTTGTTGCGTGCTGATGTGCCAGTGAGGGTAATGAATGTCAATTATTACCCGGTGACCTTGAAGAAGGGAACAATTCTGGGGCACTGCTCGTCAATTTCCTCTGTGATAAGGAGTGTACGAGGCACTGTTAGTCGAGCCAGTAACATGCCAGCAGAATTGGAGAAGTTGGTTGCTATCTCGTCCAAGGACATGGGGCACAGAAGCTTAAACTGAGAGATGTAGTCAGGAAGTATCAGGACATCTTCGATACCGGAGTAGGCAAAAGCGGTAGGACAAGGTGGTTCAGCACAAGATAGATACTGGAAATGCCCGACCAATCAGGCAATCAGCCAGAAGACTTCCTCTCGCCAAAAAGGAGGAGGCTGACAAAATAGTCTGCGACATGGAGAAAGACGGAGTCATCGAGCCATCCGACAGTCCCTGGTCCTCTCCAGTCGTGTTGGTGAAGAAGAAAGATGAATCAACACGGTTTTGCGTAGACTACCGTCAACTAAACAACGTGACGAAAAAGGACAGCTACCCTCTCCCAAGAATAGATGACACGCTAGACACGCTGGCTGAATCTACGATTTTCGCGACCTTAGATTTGAAGAGCGGATACTGGCAGGTAGAACTGTCCCAGGAAGATCGAGAAAAGACAGCTTTTACCATCGGCTCCGGATTATGGCAGTTTACAGTTATGCCATTCGGCCTCTGCAATGCTCCAGCCACGTTCGAAAGATTGATGGAGATGGTTTTGAAAGGACTATCATGGAAGACGTATCTGGTGTATTTCGACGACATTATTGTGGTTGGCAGATCGTTCGAGGACCATGTAAAAATCTTGGAAGAGGTATTTCAGCGACTGAGAAGCTCCGGACTGAAACTGAGCCCTATGAAATGTCATCTGTTTCAAAAAGAAGTACGTTATCTCGGCCACGTTGTCTCTGGGAAAGGAGTTGCAGTAGATGAGCAGAAGATCAAAGCTGTTAAGGAATGGCCCATTCCGAAAGACATTCACCAGCTTCGAAGTTTTCTTGGCTTGTGCACTTACTATCGCCGATACGTGCTGGGATTTGCTAACATCGCTAAACCACTGACCAGGCTCACGGAAGGACAAACAAAGTTCCAGTGGTCAGATGAATGCCAAGATTCATTCAGGAAGTTGAAAGGAGCTTTGATCAACGCACCAATCCTGAGCTACCCCCTTCCAGACGGGAAATTCATTTTGGACACGGACGCCAGCAAGACCCTCAGTAAACCAGAGCGGAATTACTGTGTCACCAGGCGGGAACTGTTGGCTGTTGTCAAAGGAGTTGAGCACTTCTACAAGTACGTGTATGGACGAAGATTCCTACTGAGAACTGACCATGCAGCTCTCAAATGGCTCCTACAGTTTAAGAATCCCGGGGGTCAAGTGGCACGCTGGATAGAGAGGCTCCAGGAATTCGACTTTGAGATCGTACATCAGGCGGGGACCAGCTTTAAGAATGCGGATGCCCTCTCGTGAAGACCATGTCCAGACGACTGTTCGCACTGCCGACGAACACAGGAAAAGGAGTCGACACTCTGCAGAACCACGGCGGTCGATGATAACTGGAATGACCACAAGATCCAGAAAGACCAAGAGAAAGATCCAGATCTTGGTTTAGTCATCGGCTGGAAGAAGAGTGAGCGAAGACCGTCGTGGCAGGAAATATCCAGTTGTTCTCCAGTCGTTAAAACTTACTGGGCCCAATGGAACTCTTTCACCTTAGACAATGGAGTCTTGATGCGTGTGTTGGAGTCAGAGGATGGCGGGGAAGAAAGACGTCAGGTAGTAGTTCCCAGGAGTAGAAGACAGGAAGTGCTCCGACAAATCCATGATGGGGTCACTGGAGGACATCTGGGAGTGACGAAGACCCGCCAGAAAGTTAGGCAACGGTTCTACTGGGCCAATTGTCAAGCTGACGTCAAGGACTGGTGCAGAAAATGTGCTGTATGCGCTGCCAGTAATGGGCCTCGAACAAGACCTGAGGCCCCGATGCGCCAGTACAATGTGGGAAGCCCATTCGAAAGGATCGCGATTGACATCGCTGGCCCGTTCCCACAATCTGAACACGGGAACAAGTACATCCTTTTGGCGATGGATTACTCAAGCAAGTGGGCCGAAGCCTATGCCCTGCCCAGAAGCCATCACCGTTGCCGACGTCTTGGTGAAGGAGTGGATTTGTCGATTCGGTGTCCCGTTAGAGCTGCATTTGGATCAAGGCAGGAATTTCCAGTCAAACCTGTTCCAGGAGATGTGTCAGATGCTGAACATCCGGAAAACGAGGACCTCAGCTCTACATCCGCAGTCCGATGGAATGGTGGAGCGGATGAATAAGACGATAAACCGCCACCTGACCAAGGTAGTCTCTGACCACCAGAAGGATTGGGACCAGTACCTCCATCTGTTCCTGATGGCGTATCGTTCCGCAGTTCATGAGTCAACCGGCCAAACCCCTGCTAGTGTTATTATGGGCCGAGAGCTGCGACTTCCATGTGACCTGAAGTTTGGGACGCCACCAGGACAAGACACTGCGGGAGATGACTACGTCAGCAAACTGCGACAGAGAATGGACGACATCCATGAACGGGTTCGTTTGAACATCCAGAGTGCCAGCGACAGAATGAAGGAGACCTACGACATCAAGTCGGATGCTGGTGGATATCAGACAGGTAACCTTGTCTAGCTATACAACCCTAAACGTCGCCGTAGACTATCACCGAAACTTCGGAATTCGTGGGAAGGTCCATATAAGATCATGAAAAGGATAAACGACCTCGTCTACCGCATATATAAGCCACCACGAGGAAAACCTAGGGTAGTCCACTTCAACAGGTTGCCCCCTTACGCCGGAAACCACGATCAAGTCCGCACAGTCAGATCACCGGAGGACGAAATGACGTTTCAGAGGTGCATGTCCCTGTACTCGAACGGACAGAAAGTTCAATATGGGGTAACCCGAGAGGAGTCACGAGATCTTTTCAAGGTGCCTGCTGATTACACGTTAGCTCACTGTGTGGCA
The DNA here is from genome assembly GCA_958502065.1 of Chrysolina americana. Taxonomy (NCBI): domain Eukaryota; kingdom Metazoa; phylum Arthropoda; class Insecta; order Coleoptera; family Chrysomelidae; genus Chrysolina; species Chrysolina americana. The sequence goes on along the minus strand of OY293415.1, from coordinate 35,766,987 downwards.
GAAGATCTCCAAATGTCCAGAGGCATTGCAGTAGTTTTCTCCAAGAAGTTCGGTCGAATCCAGGAACTGAGAGAACAGAACCCAGAAGTTGGAGGAGTGTTACAGCTGAGGAAAGGCCAGAGAAACATCTACTAACTGGTTACCAAGAATCGTTCTCGAGATAAGCCGTCTTATGAAGATGTTTGGAAGAGCCTTACGAGATTGAGAGACACGATGCTGGACCAGAATATTGTAGACCTGGCAATCCCAAAATTGGCCTGTGGGCTTGATGGGCTGGACTGGACTGGACTGGAGTTATAAGAAGCACGTTGGAGACAATATTCAGATCCAGCGGCATCAACATTCTGGTGTGCTGCAACCATCTTCCTCGACCCAACTTGAAGACTGTGGAGTGCTACTTCCATCGAACGCCCAGGTGTAGATATGGAGAATCTTGCAGATATCTTCACACTCCAAGAATGACGTTTCGGGACGAAACGTCTTTAAGAAGGGGGCAATGTAACGATTTCGAGACCGACCCCGAGACCGGCCCTGATCTAATTAATTATGCACCCTCGTTCAACTATAACATCATATCTGCTGGCCTATCGCCGAGAACAAGCTGGAATAAAATCGATCAATTCGATACTGTTCGAAGAGCCATCTATATGAAATGTTCTATACTCCAGAATAATCGAGAGAGCCGTTGATGGAATCTGCTTGTGACTATGTAACCGCTGGGGAACAGTCAGAATTCAGAGTTAGTTACAGTTCCAGAGTTCGCAAATGGAGACTGACACCGTAGAAATAAAATAGTGAAGTAATATTTCAGTAAATAATTGTTGTAAATAGTGTTTTCAATAAATTAGGAAAATTATTAAGTGCAGTTTTACTACAACTTTCTCTGTCATTTAGTTTTCGATAAAATTTCCACCACCCTTAATCGATATTTACATGTTGCGTTTTGAATTACAAGTGCAGGAAATTCCACGAAGACCTAAGATTTTAGAAACTTTTAGAACGAAACGTGTTTCAATTTACATAATTGCAAACTTCATTTGAATAATTCGAAAATACGTACTCTTGGTCGGTATGTGAGATAACTAGGTCTACTGAAAATAAGTTTTCACGGGATATGCCTTCGTAAGAAGCTCAAATTTTCTATCTGGCAAGGACATTTCCTACACTAGTACCCTGTACGTACCTATCCAATTTAACGACATGCGTGAACAGGCATTATTCAAGCTCGTTAACCTTTCCAAATGAAGAGGTAATGTCGAGAAACATCACCTATCAACTGATTTCCTTTGTTCTGACATCCATAATACATAGAACTCATCAATCACAAGTATAACAATAGACTATACTGTCTAAAGGTGATATTTCCGTAGATATTTGGTGATTCGATTTATCCCCAGCAAACTAATTTGCGAGTTGCGATTAACTCATTGTCGTAGGGATCATTCAGTGGGCCACTGTAAGCCGAAGACTGAAGGAATTATAGAAGTGATCAAGATGATTTTTCCGGACCGTAGATATACAGGGTGATTGGCCAAAATCAGTCCTAGTGTCATCTGGGTGAATACAATTATAATATAATAATAATAATAATAATAATATTCTCTCATAAACACTCGTTGAGTGTACCCAAAGGCATAGCCTGTGCGGGTAGAGGACGGCTATTATTATTATTTGCCGTGGCACTACGGGGCGACTTACTGATGTTGTAGGTGATGTATTCACTTTTCAGCTGTAGGAAAACCCGGAAAACCTACAGCACCACCTCGGGTGGTCGGTGTGCACTCCAAGCTAGCACTAGACGGGATTGGCATCTAGACAACTCACAATACACTTGCTTTTCAACAACACATGCGTTCGCCTATCGATCCGATATAGAGTATTTGAGAAAAAATCTCTTGCACCTACGTCGGGCTCGAACCGGCTATCGCTATGCTGGAGTTTCGAACGGCATTAAACCACAAAGCCACCGATATTGTATATTACATTACTAGTGCGGAAAGTGAAATTTTTCACAAGAGTGGGAAATATTGTGGCACGAGGCGTAAGCACCAAGTGGTGTCAAAAATGGGATTTGAGTTGGCGCTCAAATTCCATTTTTGACATCACTTCAAAAAATTTAAAGATCGGCCGAACCGCTCTGACGACCCGACAATGATTTTCAATCATGAAAAAATGTTAATTGGACTGAAATGAATGTTTTGTGACATACCTCCAATTGCGCCAACTCAAATCCTATTTTGAGACCACTTCATAAAATAAAAAAATTGGCTGAACCCCTCTGACGACCCGACAATGACTTTCAATTATAAAAAGTTGTGGATTGGACTGAAATAAATGTTTTCTGACCCACCTCCAATTGCGCCAACTCAAATCCTATTTCGAGACCACTTCAAAAAATAAAAAAATTGGCTAAACCCCTCTGACGACCCGACAGTGACTTTCAAGCATGAAAAGTTGTGGATTGGACTAAACCAAATGTTTTCTGACCAACCACTAATAGCGCCAACCCAAATCGTATCATTGAGGCCACTCCAAAAATAAAAAAATCGCCGCACCAACTCATATCCCAATATTGAGACCTATTCAAATTATTAAAAAATTGTCCGAATCCCTCTGACGACCCGAAAATGACTTTCAATAATGACAAGTTGTGAATTGGACTGAAATTAATGTTTTCTGGCTCACCACCAATCGCCGCGCCAACTCGAATCCTATTTTTGAGACCACTACAAAAAAGAAAATAATCAGCCGAACCCCTTTGACGACCTGACAATGAGTTTCAATCGTGAAAAGTTGTAAATTGGACTGAATTTAATGTTTTCTGACCCAATACCAATCGCGCCAACTCATATCCCATTTTTGAAACCACTTGTAAAAATAAAAAATTCGCCGAACCCCTCTGACGACCCGACAATCACTTTCAATCGTGAAAAACTGTGAATTGGACTGAAATTAATGTTTTCTGACCCACCACCAATCGCGCCAACTCGTATCCTATCTTTGAGACCACTTCAGAAAATATAAAAATTGGCCGAACCCCTTTGACGACCCGACAATGACTTTCTATCGTAAAAAGTTGTTATTTGGACCTTATTGTATGTTTTCTGACCCACCACCAATGGCGCTAACTCATATCCTATTTTTTGTCCATCTCAAAAAAATAAAAAAAATCGGCTGAACCCCTCTGACGACCCGACAATGACTTTTAATCAATCACAAGGATAACAATAGACCATACTGTCTAAAGGTGATATTTCCGTAGATATATGGTGATACGATTTATCCCCAGCAAAATAATTTGCGAGTTGCGATTAACTCATTGTCGTAGGGATCATTCAGTGGGCCACTGTAAGCCGACGACTGAAGAAATTACAGGAGTGATCAAGATAATTTTTCAGGACCGTAGATATACAGGGTGATTGGCTAAAATCAGTCCCAGTGTCATCTGGGTGAATACTTACAATTATAATGATATTGTATATTACATTACTAGTGCGGAAAGTGACATTTTTCACACGAGTGGGAAATATTGTGGCACGAGGCGTAAGCACCAAGTGGTGTCAAAAATGGGATTTGAGTTGGCGCTTAAATTCCATTTTTGACACCACTTCAAAAAATTTAAAGATCGGCCGAACACCGAACAATCGTGAAAAGTTGTGAATTGGACTGAAATGAATGTTTTCTGATTCACCACCAATCGCGCCAACTCGTATCCTATTTTGAGACCACTTCAGATAATAAAAAAATCGGCCGAACCTCTCTGACGACCCGACAATGACTTTCAATCGAAAAAAGTTATTATTTGGACCTTATTGAATGTTTTATGACCCACCACTAATGGCGCTAACTCATATCCTATTTTTGAGTCCACCTCAAAAAATTAAAAATTTTGGCTAAACCCCCCTGACGATCCGACAATGACTTTTAACCGTGAAAAACTATGGTTTGGACTGAAATGAATGTTTTCTGACCCATCACCAGTCGCGCCAACTCGTATCCTATTTTTGAGACCACTTCAGATAATAAAAAAATCAGCCGAACCTCTCTGATGACCCGACAATGACTTTCAATCGTAAAAAGTTGTTATTTGGACCTTATTGAATGTTTTATGACCCACCACTAATGGCGCTAACTCATATCCTATTTTTGAGTCCACCTCAAAAAATTAAAAATTTTGGCTAAACCCCCCTGACGATCCGACAATGACTTTTAACCGTGAAAAACTATGGTTTGGACTGAAATGAATGTTTTCTGACCCATCACCAGTCGCGCCAACTCGTATCCTATTTTTGAGACCACTTCAGATAATAAAAAAATCAGCCGAACCTCTCTGATGACCCGACAATGACTTTCAATCGTAAAAAGTTGTTATTTGGACCTTATTGAATGTTTTATGACCCACCACTAATGGCGCTAACTCATATCCTATTTTTGAGCCCACCTCAAAAATTTAAAAATTTTGGCTAAACCCCCCTGACGATCCGACAATGACTTTTAACCGTGAAAAACTATGGTTTGGACTGAAATGAATGTTTCCTGACCCATCACCAGTCGCGCCAACTCGTATCCTATTTTTGAGACCACTTCAGATAATAAAAAAATCAGCCGAACTTCTCTGATGACCCGACAATGACTCTCAATCGTAAAAAGTTGTTATTTGGACCTTATTGAATGTTTTCTGACCCACCACTAATGGCGCTAACTCATATCCTATTTTTGAGACCACCTCAAAAAATAAAAAAATTCGGCTGATCCCCTCTGACGATCCGACAATGACTTTTAATCGTGAAAAACTGTGGATTGGACTGAAATGAATGTTTTCTGACCCACCACCAGTCGCGCCAAATCGTATCCTATTTCTGAGACCACTTCAGATAATAAAAAAATCAGCCAGTCCTCTCTGACGACCCGACAATGACTTTAAATCATGAAAAGTTGTAAATTGGACCAAGATGAATGTTTTCTGACGCTCCACCACTCGTGCCAACTCATATCCTATTTTTGAGTCCACCTCAAAAAATAAAAAAATCGGTCGAGCCCCTCTGACGACCCAACAATGACTTTTGATCATTAAAAGTTATGAATTGGACCAGAATAAATGTTTTCTGACCCACCAATCGCGCCAACTCATATCCTATTCTTGAGACCACTTCAAAAATAAAGAATCGGCCGAACACCTCTGACGACCCGACAATGACTTTCAATCGTGAAAAGTTGTAAATTGGACTGAAATGAATGTTTTCTGATTCACCACCGATCGCGCCAACTTATATCCTAGTTTAGAGACCTCTTCAAAATATTTAAATAATCGGCCGAACCCCTCTGACGACCCGATAATGACTTTCAATCTTCAAATATTGTGAGATGGACTAAAGTAAATGTTTTCTAACCCATCATCAATCGCGCCAACTCATATCCTATTTTTGGGTCCACTTCAAGTAATAAAAAATCAGCCGATCCCCTCTGATGCCCTGACAATGACGTTCAATGATAAAGAGTTTTGAATTGGACTGAGATGAATGTTTTTTGACCCATCACCAATTGCGCCAACTAATATCCCATTTTTGAAACAACTTCTAAAAATAAAAAATCGGCCGAACCCCTCTGACGACCCGACAATCACTTTCAATCGTGAAAAACTGTGAATTGGACTGAAATGAATGTTTTCTGATTCACCACCGATCGCGCCAACTTATATCCTAGTTTAGAGACCTCTTCAAAATATTTAAATAATCGGCCGAACCCCTCTGACGACCCAATAATGACTTTCAATCTTCAAATATTGTGAGATGGACTAAAGTAAATGTTTTCTAACCCATCATCAATCGCGCCAACTCATATCCTATTTTTGGGTCCACTTCAAGTAATAAAAAATCAGCCGATCCCCTCTGATGCCCTGACAATGACGTTCAATGATAAAGAGTTTTGAATTGTACTGAGATGAATGTTTTTTGACCCATCACCAATCGTGCCAACTCATATCCTATTTTTGAGACCCCACCAAAAAATTATAAAAATCGGCCGAACCCCTCTGACGACCCGACAATGACTTTCAATCATGAATAACTGTGAATTGGACCAAAATGAATGTTTTCTGACCCACCACCAATCGCGCCAACTCATCGTATTTTTGAGTCCACTTCAAAAAATAAAAGAATTCAGCTGAATCCCTCTGACGACCCGACAATAACTTTCAATCGTGAAAAGTTTTTAATTGGACCAAATTGAATGATTTCTAACCCACCACCAATCGCGCCAAGTCATATCCTATTTTTGAGTACACTTCAAAAAATTAAAAAATTCGGCCGAACCACTCTGACGAACCAACATCGACTTTCAATCATAAAATTTTTTAAATTGGACGAAAATTAATGTTTTCTTACGCACTACCAATCGCGCAAACTCTTATCCTATTTCTGAGTCCACTTCAAAAAATAATAAAATTGACCGATCCCCTCGGACGACTCGACAATGACTTTCAATCGTGAAATACTGTGAATTGGACTGAAATGAATGTTTTCTGACCCACCACCAATCGCGCCAACTCGTATCCTATTTTTGAGACCACTTCGTATAATAACAAAATCGGCCGAACCCCTCTGACGACCCGACAATGACTTTCAATAATAAAAAGTTGTTAATTGGACCTTAATGAATGTTTTCTGACCCACCACCATTCGCGGCAACTCATATCCTATTTTTGATGTCCACTACAAAAAATAAAAATATCCAGCCGAACCCCTCTGACGAACCGACAATGACTTTCAATCGTGAAAAGTTATGAAATGGACCGTAATGAATATTTGCTAACCCACCACCAATCGCGCCAACTCATATCCTATTCAGGAGTCCACTTCAAAAAATAATAAATTCGACCAAATCCCTCTGACGACCCGACAATCGTAAAAAGTTGTGAATTGGAAAAAAGTAAATGTTTTCTGACCCACCACCAATCGCGCAAACTCATATCCTAGTTTTGAGACCTCCTCAAAAAATTAAAAAAATCGGCCGAACCCCTCTGACGACCCGACAATGACTTTCAATCATCCAAAGTTGTAAATTGGATGTTCTAGATCGTTGCAGATATTTTTAGAATTTTCTAGAACGTTCCAGATCGATGTTTTACACAATTTGGAACTTCCTAGAGCTAGACCAATCAAGAAATTTATTGGGGTTGGTGGTGATTGAGAAAACTGTGTATTTACGTACTAACAAAACATTTTATATATATATTTAAATTTAGATTCTGAGGAATATTCCAGGGATATACCATGCTGTCTGGGATGTAAATATATCATGTTTGATTATGTTTATGTCAAGAAATTACATGTTATATCTTTGGATTCACCAATGACTTTAAACTTTTATTTTGTTTATTTGACAAACAGAAATTAAAATGGTAACATACAATGTCAGTCAGACTTATTGATATGCACCTAAATATTGGAACTGTAGTAAAACTGCACTAACTAATTTCCCTAATTTATTTAAAACACTATTTACAACAATTATTTACTAAAACATTACTTCACTATTTTATTTCTACGGTGTCAGTCTCTATCTGCGAACTCTGGAACTGTAACTAACTCTGAATTCTGACTGTCCCCCAGCGGTTATATAGTCGCAAGGCTCTCTCGATTATTCTGGAGTATAGAACATTTCATCTAGATGGCTCTTCGAACAGTATCGAATTGATTGATCTTATTCCAGCTTTTTCTCGGCGATAGGCCAGCAGATATGATGTTGTAGTTGAACGAGGGTGCATAATTAATTAGATCAGGGCCGGTCTCGGGGTCGGTCTCGAAATCGTTACATTGCCCCCTTCTTAAAGACGTTTTGCCCCGGAACGTCATTCTTGGAGTATGAAGATATCTGCAAGATTCTCCATATCTGCACCTGGACGTTCGATGGAAGTAGCACTCCACAGTCTTCAAGTTGGGCCGAGGAAGATGGTTGCAGCACACCAGAATGTTGATGCCGCTGGATCTGAATATTGTCTCCAACATGCTTCTTATATCTGTCCAGTCCAGCCCATCAAGCCCACAAGCCAATTTTGGGATTGCCAGGTCTACAATATTCTGGTCCAGCATTGTGTCTCTCAATCTCGTAAGGCTCTTCCAAACATCTTCATAAGACGGCTTATCTCGAGAACGCTTCTTGGTTACCAGATAGTAGATGTTTCTCTGGCCTTTCCTCAGCTGTATCACCCCTCCAACTTCCGGGTTCTGTTCTCTCAGTTCCTGGATTCGACCGAACTTCTTGGAGAAAACTACTGCAATGCCTCTGGACATTTGGAGATCTTCTGCCACACAGTGAGCTAACGCGTAATCAGCAGGCACCTTGAAAAGATCTCGTGACTCCTCTCGGGTTACCCCATATTGAACTTTCTGTCCGTTCGAGTACAGGGACATGAACCTCTGAAACGTCATTTCGTCCTCCGGTGATCTGACTGTGTGGACTTGATCGTGGTTTCCGGCGTAAGGGGACAACCTGTTGAAGTAGACTAACCTAGGTTTTCCTCGTGGTGGCTTATATATGCGGTAGACGAGGTCGTTTATCCTTTTCATGATCTTATATGGACCTTCCCACGAGTTCCGAAGTTTCGGTGATAGTCCACGGCAACGTTTAGGGTTGTATAGCCAGACAAGGTCACCTGTCTGATATCCACTAGCATCCGCCTTGATGTCGTAAGTCTCCTTCATTCTGTCGCTGGCACTCTATATGTTCAAACGGACCCGTTCATGGATGTCGTCCATTCTCTGTCGCAGTTTGCTGACGTAGTCATCTCCCGCAGTGTCTTGTCCTGGTGGCGTCCCAAACTTCAGGTCACATGGAAGTCGCAGTTCTCGGTCCATAATAACACTAGCAGGGGTTTGGCCGGTTGACTCATGAACTGCGGAACGATACGCCATCAGGAAGAGATGGAGGTACTGGTCCCAATCCTTCTGGTGGTCAGAGACTACCTTGGACAGGTGGCGGTTTATCGTCTTATTCATCCGCTCCACCATTCCATCGGACTGCGGATGTAGAGCTGTGGTCCTCGTTTTCCGGATGTTCAGCATCTGACACATCTCCAGGAACAGGTTTGACTCGAAATTCCTGCCTTGATCCGAATGCAGCTCTAACGGGACACCGAATCGACAAATCCACTCCTTCATCAAGACGTCGGCAACGGTGATGGCTTCTTGGTTGGGCAGGGCATAGGCCACTTGTTGAAGTAATCCATCGCCACAAGGATGTACTTGTTCCCGTGTTCAGATTGTGGGAACGGGCCAGCGATGTCAATGGAGATCCTTTCGAATGGGCTGCCCACATTGTACTGGCGCATCGGGGCCTTAGGTCTTGTTCAAGGCCCATTACTGGCAGCGCATACAGCACATTTTCTGCACCAGTCCTTGACGACAGCTTGACAATTGGCCCAGTAGAACCGTTGCCTAACTTTCTGGAGGGTCTTCGTCACTCCCAGATGTCCTCCGGTGACCCCATCATGGATTTCTCGGAGCACTTCCTGTCTTCTGCTCCTGGGAACTACTACCTGACGTCTTTCTTCCCCGCCATCCTCCAAGTCCAACACACGCTTCAAGACTCCATTGTCTAAGGTGAAAGAATTCCTTTGGGCCCAGTAAGTTTTAACGACTGGAGAACAACTGGCTATTTCCTGCCACGACGGTCTTCGCTCACTCTTCTTTCAGCCGATGACTAAACCAAGATCTGGATCTTTCTCTTGGTCTTTCTGGATGTTGTGGTCATTCCAGTTATCATCGACCGCCGTGGTTCTGCAGATTGTCGACTCCTTTTCCTCTGTTCGTCGGCAGTGCGAACAGTCGTCTGGACATGGTCTTCGCGATAGGACATCCGCATTCTTATGGCTGGTCCCCGCCCGATGTTCGATCTCAAAGTCGAATTCCTGGAGCCTCTCAATCCAGCGTGCCACTTGACCCTCGGGATTCTTAAACTGTAGGAGCCATTTGAGAGCTGCATGGTCAGTTCTCAGTAGGAATCTTCGTCCATACACGTACTTGTAGAAGTGCTTAACTCCCTTGACAGCCAACAGTTCCCGCCTGGTGACACAGTAATTCCGCTCCGGTTTACTGAGGGTCTTGCTGAAGTAACCGATGACCTTCTCTTGTCCTTCTTGGATCTGAGACAGGACAGCTCCAAGTCCAACGTTACTGGCGTCCGTGTCCAAAATGAATTTTCCGTCTGGAAGGGGGTAGCTCAGGATTGGTGCGTTGATCAAATCTCCTTTCAACTTCCTGAATGAATCTTGGCATTCATCTGACCACTGGAACTTTGTTTGTCCTTCCGTGAGCCTGGTCAGTGGTTTTGCGATGTTAGCAAATCCCAGCACGTATCGGCGATAGTAAGTGCACAAGCCAAGAAAACTTCGAAGCTGGTGAATGTTTTTCGGAACGGGCCATTCCTTAACAGCTTTGATCTTCTGCTCATCTACTGCCACTCCTTTCCCAGAGACAACGTGGCCGAGATAACGTACTTCTTTTTGAAACAGATGACATTTATCAGGGCTCAGTTTCAGTCCGGAGCTTCTCAGTCGCTGAAATACCTCTTCCAAGTTTTTTACATGGTCCTCGAACGATCTGCCAACCACAATAATGTCGTCGAGATACACCAGACACGTCTTCCATGATAGTCCTTTCAAAACCGTCTCCATCAATCTTTCGAACGTGGCTGGAGCATTGCAGAGGCCGAATGGCATAACTGTAAACTGCCATAATCCGGAGCCGATGGTAAAAGCTGTCTTTTCTCGATCTTCCTGGGCCAGTTCTACCTGCCAGTATCCGCTCTTCAAATCTAAGGTCGAGAAAATCGTAGATCCAGCCAGCGTGTCTAGCGTGTCGTCTATCCTTGGGAGATGGTAGCTGTCCTTTTTCGTCTCGTTGTTTAGTTGACGGTAGTCTACGCAAAACCGTGTTGATCCATCTTTCTTCTTCACCAAAACGACTGGAGAGGACCAGGGACTGTCGGATGGCTCGATGACTCCGTCTTTCTCCATGTCGTAGATTATTTTGTCAGCCTCCTTCTTTTTGGCGAGAGGAAGTCTTCTGACTGATTGCCTGATTGGTCGGGCATTTCCAGTATCTATCTTGTGCTGAACCACCTTTGTTCTACCGCCTCTGCCTACTCCGGTATCGAAGATGTCCTGATACTTCCTGACTAGTTCTCTCAATTTAGGCTTCTGTGCTGGCCCCATGTCCTTGGACGAGATAGCAACCAACTTCTCCAATTCTGCTGGCATGTTACTGGCTTGACTAACAGTGCCGCGTACACTCCTTATCACAGAGGAAATTGACGAGCAGTGCCCTAGAGGGTAACTGTCCTTTTTCGTCACGTTGTTAAGTTGACGATAATCAACGCAAAACCGAGTTGAACCCTCTTTCTTCTTTACCAGTACTACTGGAGAGGACCAAGGACTGTCGGATGGCTCGATGACTCCGTCTTTCTCCATATCACAGACTATGTTGCCAGCCTCTTTCTTTTTGGCGAGAGGAAGTCTTCTGACTGGCAGTGCCCCAGAATTGTTCCTTGCTTCAAAGTCACAGGGTAATAATTGACATTCATTACCCTTACCGGCACAAATTCATCAACTCGCAACAAGGTCTTCCCTAGTGCGATTTTCTCGTCCAAATTTCTCATCATGGAGCTTGGGCTCAAACATCACCACGTTTCCATTGCTCGCACCCCCATCCAGGCGAGCCTCCAAAATGGTTTCAGCCCTCTCCGGTACGCTCACATCTTCAGCCAGCAGAACACGAATCATTTCTTCACTTCTCCCGTGAAGCACCAACTCTTCTCCATTCACTCGTAGAACGCCCTGTCTGAAATTCAACTCGAACCCTCTGGAGTTCATGATGTCCATCTCTATGATTGCATCAGCCTCCAAAATGGTTTCAGCCCTCTCCGGTACGCTTACGTCTTCAGCCAGCAGAACTCGAACCATTTCTTCATTTCTCCCATGAAGTACCAGCTCTTCTCCGTTCACACGAAGGACGCGTCTTTGAAATTGAGCTCGAATCCTCTAGAATTCATGATGTCCATTCCAATTATTACCTCGTCCTCGATATCCGCTACTAGAGCCCGATGTTTCACTTTATTGCTGCCCAAAGTCAGTTCAATTGGAAGTTCACCATACACAGTTGCCGGCTCTCCAGTTGCTGTGCATAGCTTCCAATTCGACGATTCAATTCTTGCCGGTGTTTTGGCAAAAGTATGTCCAAGGATTGTCCTAGTCGCACCCGTATCAAGGAGCATAGTGCGAGGCTCGTTGTTAATGAGACCGTCTACGAAGGCCCCTTTGTCTTGTCTTTGAAGTACAGTGACATATGCATTATTAACTGGGGCTTGTTGGATACGGGCTGACGATTGCTCCTTCTTGATCTTCATCGTTGATGTCGATTTTTTCAATGTTGGACATTTGCTACGCACGTGCCCAAGTTCTCTACAATTTCGGCATCGTATCAGTCTTCTCTCAGGCACAACTTCCTTCAGCACTTTTCGCATCACAGCTTCGATATTAGCGGGCTCCTGTGGCTGTGGATCTTCCTCAAACATCCGGACTCTACTCTGGCTTTTGCAGGATTGCTTTGCTGCTTCGAATTCCAGAGCGCGTGCCAATGCATCCACAAGATGTGCGGGGCGAGCTAGTGTTAGGGCTTGCCGGGTTTCCTGATCACGAAGTCCATCTAAAAATGCCTGAACCGCTAGTCGCTCCATTACATTTTCCGGCGTAGCTGGGTACGCAAGACGAACCAAGCGTGTAATATCTGCTTCAAATTTTTGCAACGATTCGCTTGATTTCTGGCATCGGTTCTTCAGCTGTGAGTGATATACGTGTTCAAGGTGGGCTTGGCCATAGCGAAGTTCCAAGTGTTTTACCAGCTGTTCATAGTCTTCCTGTTGTTGGGCGGTGAGCGTTTGTAAAATATTTGTTGCTTCGCCACGCAATGCCAGTGTCAATGCTAAAGCTTTTTCCCCAGCATTCCATCCATTTGCTTTGGCAGCAGCTTCGAATTGTCGGTGGTAGTTTGACCATGGAGTATTTCCGTCGAACTGAGGCGTTTCAATGAGAGCTTTCCTGGTTCCGTACTGACCTTGAAATCTTCGATGTCTTTTTGAACTTCCTCCAAGTTGGTACTCAGATCCGGCATTGGATTTCTGTTGGAAATTTCAGGAATGTGCACAGAATCCATTCGCTTTTCTAGCTCACTAAATTTTTCCTTTATTTCATCGTGGAGCGTTTCCTTAATTTTTTTCATTTCTTCTTCCATTTCATCTTTGATTTTCTCCATCTCTGTTTCAACAGTTCCCATTCTTTCTTCCAACCGATTCGCCACACTGCAAACTTCTTCTTTCAAGCTTCTCAAATTTTCTAGAAGCTCTTCTCTCAAATTCTCCGAGTTTTCTAGAAGCTTCACTTCTAAAGTTTTCGAATTTTCGTGAAGCTTTTTCTTCAAATTTTCTTGAAGTTACTCTTTTAGGCAATTCGAATTTTCTAGAAGTTCTTCTTTCAGGCTGACAAAATTTTCTTGAAGCTTTTCTTCTAGGTTTTTCGAATTCTCTTGAAGCTTTTCTTGAAGTTTCACTTCTAAACTTTTCGAACTTTCTTCAAGCTTTTCTTCTAGATTTTTCGAGTTTTCGTGAAGTTCTTCTTTCAAGCTAACAGAATTTTCTAGAAGATTTTCCTCCAGACTCTTTGATCAGGGCCGGTCTCGGGGTCGGTCTCGAAATCGTTACAGAACAGTTACTCGATCATGAACGTGCATCTGAACACTGAGATGCCGGGATACTCTTCTTTTATAAGTTTCCACTTGTTGACTGGAAAAGTGCTGATTCCAAGGGTACTGGGGTTGGCGCCAGGATTCTAGCTGACTCCAAGGAGAAATAGGTCATGCGACCCAAATACGCATTTTCTAATGCGTAATACAGGACAAAGTGCTATTGTCTATTTTGATATAACAACTCCCCATTTTATGAAAAAGTTGATGCTATACGTTGCAGCAACTTTTCATTCAACTTTTAGACAAAAGTTTTCGAAGAATTTGTATTGAGTTCAATTTCTTCATTTTCTTCCTCCACGGGTTCGCCTATTTGGTAGCTCGGTCGTCTTGGGAAATTTATTTCGGTTTCTTGGTGGTGCAGGCGGTCCATCATTTCTTGATGTCATAATACCAATTTTTACATTTTTTCGATTTTTGCATTTACAAAAACAATACAAAATTACAAGAGAAATTACAAGTTTAATGGTAAAATAAGTAAACCATGAAATATGTTTAGAAACAAAAGGTTCATTTATAAGTTTATCTAATTGATCAGAATATTCATTCAATTGAATTGAGCTGTATTTAAATCATCAACATTTAATTTATTCAGCTTCAGAGGTTTTAGTTTTGGAAATTTTTCTTTTTCAGGAAGTACTGCACAACATTTATATGGTATTGAAATTTCGTGAAAAGTATAGGTTACATTTTTCTCGAAATATATTTGTTTTTTCGCATGAATTCTTGTAGTACCAACAAATGCATTACAATAAACATTCATTTTTAAGATTGAATTTGTTTCAATAATTTTCGTTTTTGTTTCTTTGTTGCATGTTAATGTTACAGGCAAAGGGTCTGAAACAATTATAAGCCATGTGTTTAAATCGATTTCATAAACATTATAATTTTTTGCGAAAAGTATACTTGTTTTACAAGCTTGAGGTAATTCCATTAAATGTCTAAATATTTGAGCTTCACAAATAGCATTAGTATCAATTGGGTAAGGCAATTTTTTTTCACATATTTTCATTCTATAAATCAATGATTTACAATTTTCAAAATTTGGTACGATTATATATGACAGTGAGTCATCATCTTTTCCAATATATTTTATAGTTGTAGTTAAAATATGATGTAATCCAGTTCCATTATCCAATATAGGAATAGGGTAAGGTCGATAAATGGTATAGACTTCGGGTTCAACAAGGGGTATTTTTAAAATATAGACAACTTTTGTGTCTGTTTGAAGTGCTGCGAGTTCAATTAACTCGAGGTAATTTGCTACTGATGCAAACTTTGGTTGTAAAGGCAAGTAGTTGTTTTCCAAGGATTGTGATACTTCCAGAGGGGAGTTCACTAAATCTTTTAGTTTTATTATTGAAGTATGAATGATCTTCAATCTAGCAAAAGTGATTGAGGTCAAAATATCATCAAGATATTCTTCTAGAAATACAAAGTTTTCCATAAGGGATTCACAAATATCTATAATTTTATATTTCGCTTCAATAAGATGTAAATTGTCTGAAATATCATAGATTGATTGCTCTATGTTTTTAAATCTTCATTGAAGGTAGCTTCATCAACTTGCAGCTTTTGAATAGTTTCATTAAAATTTTTGATTACTGAAGTAGTGACGGAAATTTGATTTTTTAGTAAATTCTCTATTTGGTGTTCATCTTTGTATAATTGGTTTATCGAGTTGATAAAGTATTCTCCATCTGAAGAATCGAGATTACCAGATATAGCTTTCCATATACTGCCAACTCCATTAATTAATCCACGTTTTGTTCTTTTTGAATAATCTTCAGTATCAATTTTTATTTGATCGTACTTTGATTCGAGGGAATTCGAAATTTGATTTAGCATAGTTATATGTGTTTTTACATCAGCATAAGAATAATTCATTCTTGAATTCGGGGTTTCGAGCATTAGGATCATTTGGTTTAAAATATTTTGATTATGATGTAAAACTGTTCTTACTGAGGTAAGGTCTTTGTATACTAACAATGTCCATTTGTCATTGGAAACTTTTGCATATCCTTCTTCATGGTAGTATATGCCAATCGTGTTATTCACGGGTTGAAGAATATATTGCGATTGTGAGCGTACAGCACACAGGAGTAAAAGAATGAGTAGAAGCATCTGAAATAAAAATTTCGGATTTACTCATGGTATGGTTTTAATTTATCAAAATTAAATTTGCTCTGTTGTTTTGTTTCAAGATTCTTCAAAAGTGCGGAATTTAAATAAATATCAATTATTTCAAAAGGTCCATTGAATTTATTTTTTAATTTTGAACCTATTTGACTTTCCTTTACGTAAACCTTATCTCCGATTTTATATTCAGGAGTTTCCTGTCTTATTCTTTCATCAAAGCGTTTTTTAGATTTTTCTTTACTCTTGATTATTTTTCCTCTAGCTACTTTATAATAGTATGAGATTCTATTATTTAAATCTCTAATATATTTACTAATTAATTGTTCTTGGTTATATATTTGTTCGGGTGGTCTACCAGCTGTATGACCAAATATAAGTTCATATGGTGTAAAACCATCCGATTTATTTTCTGAGTTATTATAACATATAACTGCGTAAGGTAGTATATTACAAGGGTCATCGTCAGGGCTTTCTGCTACATATGCTCTGATCATTTCTGTCAATGTCGCGTGGAATCTTTCTAGAGATCCATTCGATTGGGGATGTTCAATGCTTGAAAATGTTAATTTCATGTCATATAGTTCACAGAGGTCTTTCATTATATGGTTAATAAATTCTTTGCCTGAATCACACTGGATTCTAAGGGGTGTTCCATAATGTTGGAAGAAAAACATTAAAGTGTGAACTACTGATTTAGCTGATTTATTTGGCTTGGGTATGCTTGTGTAAATTTTGTTAGTTCATCTCTTATTGTGAGGATATATGCGTCTGATACTTGTAGTGTATCAACGTTTATTCTTTCAAAAGGTGTTCTGGGTGTTTCAGTAATTACGAAAGAGTTTTTAAGATTTTTCCTACAGATTTTTGTCTTTTGACAAATTTCACATTTATTAATGAAATTTTCTACGTCTTTTGTAATTCCATGCCAGTCATATTTTTCTTAAATTCTTCTAAGGGTTTCATTTATTCCTCTATGAAGATTAGATTTTCCATTATGGTATTGATCAAGAATAATAGGTATAGAGTCTTCATCTGGTGTCGTTGTTATATTTTGACATAGTATTATCTTTATATCTTCCACGTCAGAAAGTATATATGAAAGTAATTCTTGTAAGGGTAAGTCAGGGTTGTTATCAGTATAGTATGTTGCTGATGATTTAAATTCATGTTGGTCTTTGAAGAGTGATGTAAACATTTGTTCTAGTGCTTCTTGAGGTTCAAATGATGTAATTATTATGAAATATTTCCTATTTTTTACTGTTTTGCTAGGAAAAATATTTATTTTATTCTTTTCACATTTATGATTGTCTTCGAAAATATCTTCTAAAATTTTCTTACGTAACTGATGGTTGGAAAACTATCAGAATATTTTTATGAGTTTTATCTAATAATTGAGAGTTTGAAAATTGAATTTTTGAATAATCAATTATTGATTTTTTTCTACATATGTCTACAAAATTATCGAACTCTTGTTCCATAGTTTCAGGGGATATTTCGGTTTTTTCTGAAACATTAGATTCATTGTCAGTTTCATTATTTGTCAGACATTCATACTCTACTGAACCTAACACCATAACATAATAATGATATAATAATAATAATATTCCCTCACAAACACTCATCATAGAATGTACCCCAAAAGCATAGCCTGTGCAGGCAGAGGACGGTTATTATTATTATTTGCCGTGGCGCTGCGGGGCTACTCAGTGATGTTTGGTGGTGTATTTACCTACAGCACAACCCCTGGGGTGATCGGTGCTACACGTCGAGATTGGCATCTAGGCAACTCAAATCAAACTTGCTTTGCATCAAGAGACCTATGCACTTGAAAAAAAAAAAGATTCTCGCGTACAGAGTCTTCGAACATCTGTACGATGCGGGCTCGAAGCTCCACGGCCAGATATACCTTAGCTTCTGGGCTCAATAAACTACCTACAAATTGAGTCCGCACTTACTTAAATAATATTTAACGTTTCTACAAAAACTAGATAGCGAAATCATGGTATTAATTCGTATGCAACATACGAGATGTCTATATTGATCATAAATTCCTAAAAAAAAGCTTAATTTCGTGATCTCTTATTTTAGGGGTCAATTTATGCAACTTTGTCATTGTCATAGTCCTAATCACAATCACTGTCTTGATCATAAAATGAAATTGAAACTGTACATTCCAGTAGTAGCATTTATGCAATTTCCTGAGTTTTAGTCTTAAAAAACAACAATTGATACTAAAACTGTGATAATGATTGTGACTATGATAATGACAAGTTGCATAAATTGGCCCTTAAATTTATTGAGAAATGTACTTACTGAATGTGAAGATCTCACACCTACTTTTACTCTGAGCCCATATTCATTCATTTACTATATATTCATATAAAATAAGAAAAGGAAAAATTAATCATTATTCGATAATTTAAAGAAAGTTGTATTCCATCACATATCTGGAATTAGAATCTGTCTGAAATGAATGAGTACACTTCTGAAACACAATCTGAGGTGTTACCATTCATAAACCATTATAACAATCAGAATAATATGTACAAGTTGGATGCATTTATGATTATCGCACTTTCGAGATGATTACTTTTTTATTCTGCTATTCATAAAACGAATATTGATAATACTCATTCAACCAATGATAAACCTGTAGAGAATTCTGGAATTTTTCAGATCGTTTAAAAACATGGAAAAGAATAATAATACTGTCGGGAGATTTCCTAGCCTATGGCAGAATATATTACTCGGTTGTAGACATTATTCATGGTGCACGAGCCAAACTTTACTTTTTTTTTTACTTTGAAACAAACTTATTGGCATATTTTCAAGGTATATCTTTCAATTTGAATGAATTTTCTTAAAAACTGTAATAACTGTGAATACTCCTAGGACTTTGTATATTTCCAGGACACGAACACTTACAAACTGTGTCATCGATGTGTAAAACACACTCACAAGCCTCAGTACATAAATAACTATTTTATAGCTGTTACATTTGCAATGGTACTCATGAAACACTTATCATCAAATATTTTAAAACATCTCTTACCTATCGTTTAGAAAATTTCTTTATTTATTCGCAACAAACATGTCTACAAAATATAAAATTTTCATAGATCACATGATTTTTCAATAGAATTCAAAATACCCACTGTCATTATTGATGACATCTGTCATTTATGAGCAATCTTTGAGTCTGATCACTTGCCCCTCCGGTGCTGTAAAGAGAGTTAAACTACCCCAAAATCCATGTTCAGAAATAAAACAGCGTTTATCAATGTTATGTACAAGTGTTCAAACTCTACATCTCCAAGATTAAATATAATGAAGCGAAGTGGTCATAGTGTTAGAGCGTTTGCTTCCTAACCAGGCGGCCCGGGTTCGATATCCACCGCCGACCACTTTGCTGAAATGAGTGGTTCGGAATCCACTTGTACGTAAGCTGTAGGCCCTGGATATCCCTTGGTCAGACAAACTCTGCTTTTGAGGTTTTTTTACGCGAACCTGGGTGATTCGTAATAACAAATTTTACAAAAAAAAAAAACTCACACGCTCATATCTATCAAAGGTTGGTGTTATGTTTGGAGATTTTCTTATGATGAGGTATTTTTGTTAATAACTTTAGTTACATCATAGGAATTTGCTATTTTGGGCGTTCGTCAACTGGAAAAGTAAGATAAGTAAATTTCACTGATGGCTTTTTCTTATACCCTCTTGAAGGGGATTTTTGTTATAAATCCTCTTTATGTATGCGTTAAAGCACCGGAATAGCCTGTTTCAATGCTTTTTATTTCGTATGCATTATTTCAACCTGTTGAGAGAAAATAACACTCCACTATTCACTTTTCTCAGAGTTTTCTTATGGGAACGGATAATATAGAAGAAACAATTCGGAATGAGCATAAGTACTGGTTAGCCGTTATCGTTGAAAATTCTTAAAAATATTTCCTGCAATGTATGTACTTCTACTAGAAAGTTTTTAGTTATATAAAGAGTTCCTGAACTAAAAAACTGTTAATCATGCCATTTTCCTCCATTTCATGCTATAAAAACTACACATCTACTTCTTTTCAGTTTTCGAAGAGAAATACATCGGTTGCACTTTTGTACGTCTCATCCAGCATAGCCAGGCAACTAGAATTTTCTCAAAAATTCTGTATCCGCTTCCACATCTTATATATGGGGACAATATAAAAATTTGATCTTCATGAGAATATTGATTGAATCAGTGTACTTTCATCTTTGGTACCTAAGTAATATCACTTGGCTCTTTCAAAAAAAATATATATTAAATATTTTATGAACTTACCTCATTATTGAGAATCATTCATTCCCCATTAGGTAAGTTGAAATAATATTCAACTTCCACTACTAAAGCGTCAATAGTATGCATAACTGAATACTGAATAGGGCCTCGCAAAATAAGTGATTTGAATCATGTAGTTTTTTTTTGTGATACCTCTTATCAACCATGCTGTTTGCATTAAAAATGGAACTAAAATGTGATAAACACTTTTTTTTCATCTTCTGGGAGGGTCTATCAAAATTGCGACTCCGGATGGACTGTATAGTCAAGAACGCTCACCAATATGATCCTAATGAAATACTAGTGAAAACATCAGGTCGTCGAATAGATATATTCCACGTGAATTTAGAATGACATTCATTCAATGTCAGCTAAGTAACCTTTTTGAAACATCTGAAAAATTACAAGCTTTTTATTATTCTTCCCAATCTGGATCATCAGAACACATGATTCGTATATAGACAATGTTTTGAAGGATGATTGACATCTCATGATAAAAAAAAGGTTGAAATAGCATTGAAACCACCTTCTGACCGATACTCAGGAAAATTATATATGTTCTGTTCATATCTTATTATCAACTATGTTATGGTTATTTCTCTTCAAGAACAAGATCTGACTTCAAAAATGGTGGGATTTTTGCTCGCCTACAGAAAAAAAAATATTTAAACAGTGTTTGTTTCAACTCATAAACATTTCTTTTTCTTTTTCAAATTTAATCAAAAGTGATAACTCGTCGGGTTATTCTCTCAATGAAGAATTCTTTTGTGAATCTGATCCCTAGAAGCTGCTTACAGTAACATTAATCAAACTTTTCAAATCTAATTATATACACAATAAGTAGAACCTATCTACATTATGGTTGTATTCTAGTCATTTTCATACATACTAATCAACAATTTTATGTTTTTATTATTATTTTTTTTTGCTCACTTTTTTCCAATTTGTCAATATATGAGCGCCAACTCCATGTAGAATGTAACAATCGATCAAACGGTCTATTCTCGAATATACGCTTAATCTAGTTGTTGTTGTTATTTCCGTCAACCAGCTGCACACCCTTAAGAGTACAACCCTCAAAAGTCTTCGAAAGACTTGTCCGAGCTAGGGAAGACGCAGCCCTTACCTTTTAATGTGTGATGCCATGCACGAGATCGATGACCATGCTGGGAATCGAACCCATGACCCTTAGGTTAAGAGACAAGCGCTCTACCATCATGACCATCAGTGCCTTGAATGATTTACACATAGATTTTTTTTTATCGCAGGTGATGTAAAAAATATTCGTCGATATGGGGTGCAAGGGCGTACTTACACTTTAACGTCAAGCCAATTCCAGTGAATGAAAAAGAACCACTGAAATGGGTTAAGGATGCCATTGAAGATGTTGTGAAGCAGGCAACGGAAGGTCTTCGAAAAAATGATCAAGTGGGATTTAGTTTTTGCAGTAACGATTTCAAGCGGGGTGATGGATGGATTCGCTTCAGACCATTGAAAGAAGTAACATTAGATGATTTATGGGAAGTTATTGGCAGCGTTTATCAATCCAATTCGAGTAGCTTGAGCTCAGAATCCTTTTGTTTGGGTGTGACATCAGTTCGCTTACCCGTAGGAAGGGAAAATAACAGAGGAAAGTATAACAGTTTCAATGAAGAATGTGGAAAGCATAGAGGAATAGCAACGATTAGTAATATGGATAATTTATGTTTACCTAGAGCACTTGTTGTGGCTATAGCTCATGTTGACAAATTAATCAATTACAATAAAATTCGTAGAGACACGGGAAAGATTCAAACTCAGCAGGCGTTGGACCTCATTAAGAAGGTGGAAATTGTAATCCTCGCTGAAGGGGCTGGAATAACTGAATTAGTTTAATTCCAACAATATCTATGCAATTACAGAATTGTTGTATACGAGTATGGTTTCAAAAGCCGCAATGTAATATTCGAAGGAGCATGTGACAGCAATAAGAAACTGAATTTACTATCGTGATCACCTCATTAACGGCAGCATTTGGATGCATTTATTACTGCGAAATTTTTCATATTTCATACAATAATAAGAACAATCACAAATGTGGTGGAACATGTCCAGCCTGCCAACAAACACCTGCTTGCAAATATGATATAAAAGTCAATTGCAGTAACTGCCATCGAGAGTTCAGGAGTCAAAGATGTTATGAAAACTACAAGTAGTCCCACTCGTTAGGAAAAAGTACTGTTTGTGAACAAATAACTCGCTGCAATCAATGCATGAAGGTGACGAAGAGTAACATAAAACATGTCTGTGGTGATATTTTCTGCAAAATTTGTTTTACACGAGTCCCCGAACCAAACTTGTGTTATATTCAGGCATATAAAGGAAAACCGAAGCTGGATAATTTCATTTTCATATTTTATGATCTGGAAACAAGACAGGAACTGGTTTTGGATGACGGCAGCCATCTTCATGAACCCAATCTCTGCATTTTCAAACAGGTTTGTGATCATTGTTTGAACAACGATATCCGTGTTTGTGAAAGATTTGGCCTACGATTACAAATCATCAAATGTGAAGATTCTGTATCAGCTTTCACTCATTTTATTCTGGAATTGAGAAAAAAATTCAAAAATGTAGTTGTTTTGGCACACAATGGTCAGGCATTTGATCATCAGTTCATACTGAACTACATTCTGACACAAACTGATATTAAACCCCAACTTATAATGAGAGGTACTAAAATAATTTATATGGAGGTACAAAATGTCAGATTTTTGGACTCTCTTAATTACTTTCCAATGAAATTATCTGAGCTCCCTCGGGCTTTTGGGCTTCCGCTTTCTTTGAAAAAGGGATATTTTCCCCATCTTTTCAACAAAATTTAAAACGAAAATTATATTGGAACCTTACCTCCTGTTGAGTTCTACAGTCCCGATATGATGAAAGAAGAAGATAAACAGGTTTTCTTTCAGTGGTACGAGAAAAACAAAAATAAAGATTCCGATATTAACAAAGAATTGATAGAATACTGCATATCTGACATTGAGATTTCAATACAAGCCTGTTCGAAATTCCGAAAACAATTACTGGATGTTGGAAATGTATGCCCCTTCACGGAAGCATGTACTATTGCCTCAACTTGCAATAAGGTATGTCGGAGGAATTTTTTAGAACCAAATGTAATAGGAATTATGCCCCGAAATGGCTGTAGATGGCGTGATAACCAGAGTAAAGTCGCTATCAAATGGCTTCTGTGGGAAGAGAAAGTGCGTGGCATGAATATTTTGCATGCTGCCAAACAGAATGAAGTTGAAATACATGGTATGAAAGTGAACGGGTACAGCACAGAAACAAGACAAGTATTTGAATTCAATGGATGCTACTACCATGGCTGTCCTAGTTGCTTTACACACAAAAGAGATGAACCTTTACATAACAACCCCTTCGAAACTCTGAACTCACGTCTAGAATCTTCAAAGATTAAAGTTGAAAGACTCAAGGCATTTGGTTATGAAATAATTGAAATGTGGGAATGTCAGTTCCGAAGGGGGCTGAACAATGAAATTCGTTCATTTACTGAAAATCATCCATTACTCGATCGTACTGCCCTTAATCCTCGTGATGCATTTTTTGGAGGCCGTTGTGGAAACACAAGAACATATTACAAAGTGAAAGATGATGAAAAAATAAACTATGTAGACGTTTGTAGTCTGTATCCTTGGGTATGCAAATTCCAATGAAAATGAACAATAAACTCATATTTGTTGTATGTCAAATTTGTGGAGAGTCTATGAACGTTAAAGACTGCACGCATGATCAGGAAGAAAGATCACTGACGGGTACCTGGACTTTAGAAGAAATCAACAGGGCCATCAGTATTAATTATGAACCTTTAGAAATTTATGAAGTTTGGGCATGTAGTAGTAGTAGTAGTAGTAGTAGTAGTAGTACTTATGGGGAGGCTGTTGGTACAGCCAAGCAAGTAAGCCCCGATGGGCCCTTTTTGCTATCCCCTGCTCTCCTCATGCATGATGTTCTGCCTGCCTGTGGTTTCCACCTGCTCTCCTTGAAGTCTGGGTGTGTAGTGTGTATGTGCTTGTTAAAGGAGCGAGTTCCTTCAATCCACCACTTCAAGCCCTGGTAGGGCTGGTTCTCGGTCGGGCGGTGCGGCGGCCGCGGGTGATTATATCACCGGCTACCAGACCCGAAGTATCCGATCCGAGGCCTCTCCTCGACTTTCTTTGGAGACTAGTTCTCCAGTTCTCACTGCGAGTTCCTTCCATCTTCCTCCTTGGTAAAGTCTTGGTAGGGCTGGTTCTTAATCGAATGGTGCGGCGACCGCGGGTGATTCATTCCCGGCTACCAGTCCCGCAGCACCAGAACCAAGGCCCCTCCTTGGCTCCCACCGAAGACCAGATTTTCCTTCGATCCTTCTCCTCGTGAAAACCCTGGTAGGGCTGCTTCTCAACGCGGTGGCCGCGGGTGACTCTATCACCGGCTACCAGTCCCGCAGCACCCAATCCAAGGCCCCTCCTTAGCTCCCACTGGAGGCAGATTTTCAAGTTCTCGCATCCCTCTGTGTGAATGGGTGTGTGTTAAGTGTCGGGAAAAATGTGTATTTTTGACGTTAGTGTACGGTAAGCTAGGGCCCACGGGTCGCCAATCCCGTTAGCTGCAACTCCTCAGCTACCCTTGGGAAAAGTTTGGGCATACAAAACCATTCAATTTGACATGACTACAAGGACAGCAGTTCTGTTTACCGAAATGATGAATCGATTCATGAAAATCAAACAGGAAGCTTCTGGATAGCCTAAAATGTGCACAACAAAAGAACAGAAGGATGATTACATAGAGAAGTTTTTTGAAATTGAGGGCGTCAAGTTGGATTTTTCAGAGATAATAAACAATCCTGGTTTACGCCCTTTCGCCAAACTGATATTGAATTCATTCTGGGGAAAGTTTGGTCAGCGGGAGAATCAACAAAAAAAACTCAAATAATCAATGACTCCGGAGAGTTTTTCAGCATGTTGATGAATCCAACACTTGTTGTCAATGGAGTGATACCGGTGAATGAAACAACACTCATAGTCAATTATGTGTATAAAGAAGATACCTATACTACGATACTGATTCAGTCATCTACAGTTCGAAAGATGGAGATGTTGATATTCCTACTGGAGAATTCATAGGTGATATGACCGACCAATGAACTGGCTACCTACGGGCCTGGTTCATACATCACTGAATTTGTTTCTGGTGGCCCTAAAAACTATGCATATTCTGTATTTTCGACTAAAAATCAATAAGAAGTTATTGTTTGTAAAGTCAAGAGTATGAGTTTGAATTTCAATGCATCACAGAAAGTTAATTTCAAATCAATGAAAGAAATGGTCCTTCATGAATCTGAACCCGTCCACATAATCTCCAAAAACATCAGAAGGACTACCGATCATCGTATAGTGACCAAAGAAGAGAAGAAAACTTATAGGCCCAATTCAACAAAGAGAAAGTTTTCATTAGACTAAAGCTCTCTTCCTTATGGCTTCAAGATACAGAAAAAAGATTAAATACTGCTTCACTACATGTAATGAAATTTCAATATGTACAATTAATATTTTTGAAAATTTTCTAATTGCTCTGTTCAACATAATATGTAGTATGAAATAATGAATGAAAATATTTTTATGTTTTTTATTTTTATGCGCCATGAAGAAAGCCATTTTCAAGTAGCACGCTTACCAAGTGTCAATTCTAAATGCTGTCACTTGTCAGTGTGATAAATAATTCACTTTCTCTCAATCATGAGGTTTCCAAACATTCTTATCAAATGTCATTTGTCGTATTGTCATTACCTGAAAGTCTACAGGCCTTTCAAGTGACATTTGATAGCTTTGTTCTACTAAGTAGAACTATTATCAGTACTACTTCCATGCAAAGCCCCTTTCGAAATGGGGCCTAAAATCGACAAAAAGCTCTATGCTGTTCTTAGTCTGCAAAGATTATTAAGTGACAATTGAAAGATAACATAACCTCAAACATCAGACTAATGTAGCCCTACTTATTGGTACAAAGGACACCCAAACTTACTTGATCAATCTCGAAATGGGGGCCTTAGTTTCTATAAGAAGCGACTAAGAACCGTGGGTTTGGTTTCAGTAATCTTCGAGACTTCTGAATATGGGCCCCCACTGATGCGAGTTTCAGTTTTATTTGGAGGTTATGTATATTGTGATTCAATATTTCGAAGCTAACCAGGGGGCCCGCTTCAATATATGGAAGATTTTCCCCTTTGAAGGTTATGTCACGGACATGCTACCCCTTATTCTTCGGATATAGGCCCCTATTTTCAAGGGGGTTTGCAAAGGGGACCATAGAAGAACGGGTCAAAGCCCTACAGACCCGTCGTTGGGAACCCATGGGCCCCAATTTTTAGGGGGTTCGATGAAAGGCCCCAAAAGACAAGGGGCGACGCCCTATAGGCCCCATAGTGGGCCCCATTATATGGGGCGGAGCCCTGTTTCAAACGACCCTATACCATCTGTAGTGCATTTATATATTGTTGATTTATCTCGCAAAAAAAACTAAAAATTTTCCTTTACGATACATTTCTTTCAACTCGAAATTTTTCCGTCAGTGTAAATAAATTCAAGAAAAAACTGACATTACACAAAATTGCTCGACTTATGGTCTCGCAATTTTTTCACAGTTGATGAAATTGTTTGAAAATCTCCGATTTTCAACTTTTCTTTTCACTTCCAGATTCATTCAGAGCATAAAAATTTCAAGTTTATTGTCTGGATAAGTAGGTACCTATAATTCATAAAATTAATAATTTTCACTTATAAAATAATAATAGGATCCTTCATCCATGAAGTTAATACCCTTCAAATTTTTATTTATCCGTGGAGGAAGAAGGGTGTGGGTGGTACGAATTGTCTGAAATTCTTCTGAAATAGTTACAAAAAGGCAGCATTGCTGCTTTTCACACTTTTGCCACAACTTCATCATTTAAAATGGCATGTCCTGCATTCTTTTAATTTTTTGGAATACACTTTCAAATTTTAGTCAACTTCATTGATAATTCTCTATACTTACTTAATTCAGTTCACAACCGTTTTGGATAAAATCATTTTCTGGCATTTTGTTGAAAACACCGATTTCTGAAAGAACTAGATTTTTTTTTTAATTTTCTACCGGGACACAGAAGATTTCAAACTTTGGTTGTTGCTTCTGAAAGCATTGCTGAACTAAGTTCTTCAGCCGCAATCATACGAGTTTCGATATACAGAGTGACTTGAAATATCTATTCAATTCAATTCAAACTATTATTGAGAGAATCAAATGAAGATCTTGATTTCTTCCGATGGAACATACATTAAGTATGTGTGAAGCTGAAAATATATCAGCCTTGTATACCTACTTCTCTCATTTTCATATAAGTATTGAATTGAATCATTTCTTAGTTATCAATTTGACTCTTCCTTAGAAGTTCTAGTAGATATATTATTGGTTAAATTTTATTTCAATTCATCCATGAATTAGTTTCAATGGAGTTTTTAATATTTTGAAATGGTCTCAAGAATAGAATTTGAGTTGGCGCTATTGGTGGTGGGTCAGAAAACATGTATTTCAGTCCAGTTTACAACTTTTCATAATAAAAAGTCATTGCCGGGGCGTAAAAGGAGTTCAGTCGAATTTTTAATATTTTAAAGTGATCCCAAAAACTGATTTTGGGCTGGCTCTTATTGAAATATGTCAGGACACATTTGTTTTTGTCCAACTATTTATCATCAACAGTCATTGCCGGGGTGTCAGAGGGGTTCGACAAATTTACTATATTTTGAAATGATCTCAAAAATACGAATTGAGTTGACTTGCACTGTAATGGGTCAGGAATCATGCCCCGGGTTATATGGGTCATAGTCCCGGCATTGACTTTTGGAACTGAGAAAATGTAATTTGGACAGAAACGAATGTCTTCTGCCCTATTTGAATGCGAGCCAACTCGATATCAACTTTTGGGATCACTTTGAAATATTGAAAATTCGACTGAACCCCTGTGACACCCCGGCAATTACTTCTGGTGATGGAAAGTTATAATCTGGACAGAAACGAATGTCTTCTGCCCTATTTCATTGCCAGCAAACCCAAAACCAACTTTTGGGGTCACTTTGAAATATTAAAAATTCGACTGAACCCTTCTGACGCCACGGCAATGACTTTTTATTACGATAAGCTATAAAGTAAACAGAAACGAATATTTCATGCATTATTTCAATGCGAGCCAACTTGAAATATATTTTTGGGATCACTTTGAAATATTAAAAATTCGACTGAACCCCTCTGATGCCCCTACAATGCCTTTCAATCATAAAAAATTATAAACTGGACTGGAATACATGTTTTCTGACCCACCACTAATCGCGCCAACTTGAATCCTATTTTTGAAACAGCTTCAAAAATTAAAAAAAATCGGCCAATCCTCTCTGACGACCGTACAATGACTTTCAATCATGACAAATTGTAAATTGAACAATGGTGAATGTTTTCTGACCCACCACCAATCGTGCCAACTAATATCCTATTTTTGAGTCCACCTCAAAAAATAAAAAAAATCAGTCGAGCCCCTCTGACGATCCGACAATAACTTTTGATCATTAAAAACTGTGAATTGGACCAGAATAATAGTATTCTGACCCACCACCAATCTTGCCAACTCATATCCTATTTTTGAGACCACTTCAAGAATAAAAAAATCGGCCGAACACCTCTGACGACCCGACAATGACTTTCAATCGTGAAAAGTTGTAAATTGGACTGAAATGGAAGTTTTATGACCCACCACCAATCGCGCCAACTCATATCCTAATTTTGAGACCTCTTCAGACAATAAAAAAATCGGCCGAACCCCTCTGACGACCCGACAATGACTTTCAATCTTAAAAAGTTGATAATTGGTCCTTATTGAATGTTTTCTGACCTACCACCAATCGCGCCAACTTATATCCTATTTTTGAGTCCACCCAAAAAATAAAAAAATACAGCCGAACCCCTTTGACAATCTTACAATGACTTTCAATAGGAAAAAGGTATTAATAGGACCTTAATAAATGTTTTCTGACCCATCACCAATCGCGCCAACTCTTATCCCATTTTTGAGTCCACTTCAAATAATAAAAAAAAATCAGCTGAACCCCTCTGACGATCCGACAATCACTTTCAATCCACCACCAGTTTCAATAGTGAAAAGTTGTGAATTGGACTGGGATGAAGGTTTTCTGACCCACTACCAATTGCGCCAACTCATATCTTATTTTTGAGACCACTTCAAATAATATAAAAATTGGTCGAACCCCTCTGACGACCCGACAATGACTTTCAATAGTAAAAAGTTGTAAATTGGACCTGAATGAATGTTTTCTGACCCACCACCAATCGCGCCAACTCATATTTTATTTTTGAGTTCACTTCAAAAATATAAAAATCGGCCAAACCCATCTGACGACCCGACAATGAATTTCGATCATAAAAAGTTGTAAATTGGACAGGAAAGAATATTTTTTGACCCACCATCAATCGCGCCAACTCATATTCTATTTAAGAGTCCACTTCAAAAAATATAAAAATCGGCCGACGACCCGACAATGACTTTCAATTGTGAAAAGTTGTGAATTGGACCAGATTGAATGTTTTCTGACCCACCACCAATCGCGCCTACTCATATCCTATTTTTGAGACCTCTTCAAAAAATATAAAAATCGGCCGAACACCTCTGACGACCCGACAATGACTTTCAATCGTGAAAAGTTGTAAATTGAACCAGAATAAATGTTTTCTGACCCACCACCCATCGCGCTAAGTCGAATCCCATTTTTGGCACCACTTCAAAAAACTCAAAGATCGTCCGAACCCCTCTGACGACCCGACAATGACTTGCAATCATGAAAAGTTGTGAATTGGACTGGAATGAATTGTTCCTAACCCACCACCCATCGCGCCAACTCAAATCCCAATTTAGACACCACTTCAAAAAATTCAAAGATCGGCCCACTGGACTGGAATGAATGTTTTTTGACCCACCACCTATTGCGCCAAGTCGAATCCTATTCTTGAGACCACTTCAAAAAGATCAAAGATCGGCCGAACCCCTCTGACGACCTGACAATGACTTTCAATAATGAAAAGTTGTAAATTGGGCCGAAATGAATGTTTTCTGACCCACTACCAATCGCGCCAACTCAAATCCCATTTTTTACACCACTTCAAAAAATTCAAAGATCGGTAGAACCCTTCTTGTATACAATAGACAATAGTTCAGAGTTCCTTTCAGGTATCGCAGTAATCTTTTCGCAGCATTCCAATGAGAAATATTTGGGTTTTGCATATGCCTGCTCAAATTATTCACCGTGTAAGCGATATCAGGTCTGGTGACAGTGGACACATACAGAAGAGAACCTATAACTTCTTCATAGGGTTTATCAGAAGCCTCAGCAGATTCACTCGAATCATCTTCACCAACAACTGATGGCGTCGCTACAGGATTTGCATTATCCATGTGAAATTTTTGTAATATGGCTCGAATGTATGAAGCTTGGTTGATAAATATGCAATCTGGATGTTGGATGATGTTTATTCCCAAATAAGAATCTGCTTTGCCATACGTTCTCTCAAACTTTTGATTCAGATTCTTCAAGAAAACTATTAGATATTCGTCGTGTTTTCCTGTGATGAAACCATCGTCTACATACAAACATACGATGATTTGGCTTGGTGATTTCTTCTGAAAAACACAGGAGTCTGTTTCGCAACACTGGAAACCATTTTCTAATAGAAACTCCGTGAATTTCTCATTCCAGTTCTTCGGTGCTTGTTTTAATTCATACAGACTTTTCTTTAATTTACATACTTTGTTCGATCCATCTGAATAACCTTGGGGTTGCTCCATGTAAATATCCTCATCTATATCGCCGTGTAAAAATGCGGTTTTTACATCGAATTGCATCAGACAGTGATTTTACCTTGCTGAAAATGCCAGTATCAGCCTAATCGAATCGTATCTGGCGACTGGACTGAATGTTTCATTATAATCTATTCCATATCTGTATCTCAAGTCCAAAACTTTGCATTTTACAGGAGAAGCATTTGTAGATTTTTATAATGAATTATGTTAAGTCAATGTCTAACTATTTGAGATAATATTTTCAAATTTGGAGATATTCAAGGAAATGAACGTGTCTTTCATATGAGATAATGACATTAGAAAAAAAACTAGATTTGCTTTAAATTGCTAAATTATGTTAATTTAGCTCAGAAAAAAAATTGTTAATTTCTCTAAGCTCTAAGCTACGTTGTGACTTAACATATTTCTGAAGTGTCTAAATTTTTACTAGAACTGGGAAAAAATACAAAAAAAATTCAAATGGAAGATTATTTTATGTACATAATTTCAACATTCTCAACTTGATTTGTTCATATTTGGACTTAACATAGTTTGCCTCTGAGGTACAGATATTCTTGCAAGAAACCTCTGATAACTAGTCTTGCTTTGTATTTTAATAATGTTCCATCATTGTCATGTTTCATTTTGAATACCCATTTACATGTAAGAACTTTTTGGTTTTCTGGAGCTCTTGTCAATATCCATGTATCGTTACTCATCAAAGAGTTATACTCTTCATCCATAGCAATTTTCCATTCATTCACTTTTACAGCTTCTTCAAATTCTATACTTTCAGCTTCTCCAATCATAACTACTTTCATATTGTCAGCTTTATAGCGCTCAGGCTTTTTCGAATTACTTCTGCACCTCAGATTATAACGTTCTCTTGATGTTTCTGCTTCTATGGTATCATGTACAACAGATCTTTCTCGTTCCGCATCGTCCGCATCATTGTTTGTTGGATTTATTATATTTCTGTCCATGTTGGAAGATGTGTTTGGATGACAATCAACTTTGTCAAAAATGACACTGACAAGTTTATCTTCAGAGTTCCTGATTTTGATATTTTTAGAAATGTTTTGTACAGTGTAGTTCATCTGGAGTCCAAATATAACATCAAGAGCCACTTCGATTCTTCTGGAATTTGGTATGTATACTTTGTAGCCTTTGATATTTTCCATGAAACCCACGAATATTCCTATTTTACTTTTCTCATCCCATTTTGATCTCTTCTCTTTCGGAACGTGGATGTAGACATCTTCACCAAAAACACGAAAATCTGGCAGTTGAGTATCATCACTGACCCATAAATTATTCGGACTTTTATTTTCCACTGTGGTAATGCCAGTTTTATTTAAGATATACACAGCATAATTCACTGCTTCTGCCCACAGGTTTTTGTTCGTATTCTTGGAATGTAACATTGTTCTCGCCTTTTCTACAGTTGTTCTGAAATCTCTCTCTGCTCTGCCGTTCTGTTGTGGTGTGTATGGAACGGACATCTGATGTTCCACTCCATTTTCTTCCATGGTATATCTCACGTGTTGATTAACGAACTCTGTTCCATTATCACTTCGGCATACTTTTACTTTATGGTTTGTTTGGTTTTCAACCAGCTTTAGAAAAACATTCAGCTTTTGATTCACTTCTGACTTCTGTTTCAGAAAATATACCACTCTGAAGCTGGAATAATCATCCTTGAATAATAAAATGTAGTTAGAACCGACTAATGATGTCTTCTCCATGGGACCACAAAAATCCATGTGAATCAGTCCTCCAGCTTGTTTTTCACGACTGGAACTCAATGGGTGAGGTAATCGATGTTGCTTTCCCACACAGGATTCACAGAAAACATTATTTTCATCAATGAATGGAACTTCATACCTTTTCAGAACATTTCGTACATGTACTATGTTTTGGTGTCCTAAACGTTCATGCCAAGTTGTTATTTTCGGATTTGGAGCTAATACCAACATTCGCTGCCATGCTTTCATCAACTTCGAACAACATTTCGAATAATTTTGCTTTTCGGGTAGCAATAGCAAAAATTTCATCATATTTCAGAAATTTGCACGTTTCTGAATCAGAAATCATTTTGAAGCCTTTATCTAGAATGGTGTCAGTGGAAAATAAATTACATTTGAGATCAGGGACGTACAAGATAGCTTTAATTTCTGAAGCTATCCAATTTTCTCCATTGAAGCGTATAAACCATTGCTTCTCAAGAATTCACAAAAACAGAAACACTAATTGTAACTTCACCTAGTAGGTAATCGTTATTGTAGAATGAAAAAAATACAAAATGAAGATAATATCGAATTCAAACTTAACTAGACAAAATAAGACTTTTTTGAAGTATACTTCAAAAAACACCTATGAAACCTAGGTAACAGATTATACAGAAGTTCATTCAGGGTGGCTCGTTGTAAATGGAGTGCATTGTATATACTTATATATATGCGAAATGGGTTTCCGATAGTTACTAACCAGTATGCTATTTATCTATGAAAAACACACTATCTAGTGTCCAACAAGTTTGAAAAGAAAGAAAGTAAGAAAATAACAACAAAAAAAGTTGTCCCCTTCGACTGGGTATTCTTGAATTTATGGTTCTGACATAAAATAACTACTTTTCCATACGGTCATTGAATCACATCTGTCATGTATTTGTGCAATGTTCCTGAGGGAAGACACTATTGGAAGTGCTGATTGTAATAAAGCCATCGAATATTATCCTTCATTTGTTTAGAAATTACCACCTGCATACATGTATGTTTCGAGATTTTTTCCTCTAATCATTGCTAGGATACGCCAGACAACAATAGACTGTCCTTTTTCCATAAAACAAACGTAAATATTCAAAAGCCTATAGTAGACCAATAAGTTTCTATTTACAAAGTTCTCATCACACGTCTGAAAACCAGAAACCAATAAGCAAGAAATTCCGAGGTAACCTATTTATTCCCCTGAGTATAAATTCATTGATTCAATTTGGCGAAAGAGTGGATTACTCTTTCATCACAGCGAGATGTGTTCGATGTTGCGTTTTCACAGTTGAATATGTGTGGAAAATTAGGGAAACCTCTCGAGTTCAGATTAGAAATTCAGTGGGGTGAAATATAGGTTTCGTGTAAAATGAGTAAGCGTGAGCAAAGAACCACTAATAATACCAGAAGAAAAATATGTTACTAAACAAAACGAACAAGGATTCCATATATGTTAGTATTTGAATAATTATTAAAGCGTCTTAATTTATTTTCCTAGTAAGATGAATTCAACTCAGTTATTGCGTGGCTTTATTCGAGAGAATTTTACGCTGTATTTACCGGTAAACGAAAAAAAACGGAAAAAAACCCGGAAAAAATATCCCCGAAAAAAAGTAATGAAATTTCAACTGAATGTCATGTTGAAGAAACCATTTAAACCACATTTCACTAGAGCATAAGGAAATTAAAATATTTGATATTAAATCCGCAAAAAAAAAATCGCAATTCGCTGTTTTGAGACAAAGCCTTAACAACGGCCTACTATGATGTCCGTTACATAATAATATGCGACCTAAGTATGTCAACAATTTAATTTCTATTTTAAAAAAGTTTTGCGATAAAATTTTCTTAGCGAATCTCCCGCGAGCATGAATTAATATTCCGGAAATTTTCCTCAGTTGCGAATTTTTTATGAAAATTCGTACTTCGAGAAAATTTCCGGAAATAATTCATGCTCTAGGGAGATTATAAGTGATAATCTATCCAGCACATGTTTTCGAACTTTGTTCGAATTAATATAGATATGCGAAGTTTTTCTTCAACACACTAGGTTTTCGTCGTGAAATATCCGAGTTACAATATATTGAATGCCCAAGCGTACTGAATAAGGAAATGAAACAAAACTTCAGAAGTTCCGTAACTATGGAAAAACCTCCATATCACGAGACCATGAAGGTCTGAATAGAATGGAAGCACAAGTGGATTCGGGCCAAACAGCAGTCTCGTCTTTAATCTTTGGTGAGTTATTTGTTCGATAATGAAAGTAAACTTTTAATGTAGATACCGGGTGGTCCACTTAAGACTATCCACCCTCAATAACCCCAAGAAAAATTATCTGACAAAAAATCGCCAAGACACGTCGATTTTTGTTTGTCATGAGACGTGAAGTAGGTGTTTGAAACTTCAACCCCCAACTCCCCAGAGCAACCCCCTCTATAATTTTAATAGAGAATTAAATTATACGAAATAGATTATCAAAAGTTTATTCACAAAAAATCTTCAAAATGACTTCCATTAACTCCCAGACAGTAATAATAATAATAATAATACTCCCTCATAAACACTCGTTGAGTATACCCAAAGGCATAGCCTGTGCGGGTAGAGGACGGCCATTATTATTATTTGCCGTGGCGCTCCGGGGCGACTTACTGATGTTTTAGGTGATGTATTCACTTTTCAGCTGTAGGAAAACCCGGAAAACCTACAGCACCACCTCGGGTGGTCGGTGTGCACTCCAAGCTAGCACCAGACGAGATTGGCATCTAGACAACTCACAATACACTTGCTTTTCAACAAGGCATGCGGCCGCCTATCGAATCCGATATAAAGTAGTTGAGAAAAATTCTCGTACCTACATCGGATTCGAACCGACTATCGCTATGCTGGAGTTTCGAACGGCCTGTGCTGATCCACCGACCAAAGTAGTAGAGTCTATTTGCAAATTCTTCTTGCACTTTTGAAAATGTTTCTCTTGTAATTGGCATTCAGTTATAATTCTTCTTTCCATATCGTTCAGGTCAGTAGGTTGAGTTTTATAAATAATAATTTCAAATGAACCTACAGGAAAAAATCATTGGCTGCTAAGTCCGGCGAGTGTGCTGGCCATTCTATTGGACCTCGACGACCTATCCATTGATTTGGAAAAGTTTAGGATAGCCATTCTCGCACCTGTAATGAGAAATGAGGTGGTGCCCCATCTTGCTGAAATCAAATGCTTTCTGCCTGTTAATGCCCCACATTAATAATATAGAAAAGTGTATTTTATTCATTTAGTCACTCCCAAGTCGAGCGAAGATTTTCCAAGTCCGCAGAATGGTTCTAGTCCGATCAGTGGCGTTGATGCCCCGTCTCGTGCCAGGGTATCTACTTGATCATTGCCCTCCACTCCGACGTGCCCCGGCACCCAGAGGAGGACCACCTTCTTGTTCCTGTCTAGATCATTAAGTTTGTCTAGGCATTTCCAGGTCATCTTTGAGTTGATGTTATATGAGCTTAACACTTTGGCGGCTGCTTGACTATCGGAGAGGATTGAGATTTCATGTCGAGGTTGAATTGAATGCACCTTTCTATGGCATGAATTTCCACTTGAAAAATACTGGGAAACTGGCCCATGGGTTCGGGGTATTTGGTGCGAGGCCCAAAGACTCCTGCTCCAGTTCCGTCGGGAGTTTTGTACCCGTTCGTATACATTATGGTATTCTTTCCCAGTACTCGAATGGATTCTATGCTCCATCCAAGGTCTTCAATGTTTTTGAAAAGGACCCCATGCATTGGCCCGATGACAATCGGTTAGTTTATCAAGCATCGTTCTTGTGAGATTTAGCAGAATTTAGTTCAGCTCCAGTCATTCATAAAATTATATTTATTCTGTATTTTAACAAGGAGCTTTCTGGAAGGAGTATGCATCATTTTGTGAGTTTTTACGTCGAGTTGTCGCAGTTCTTCCTGAGTCCATTTCATTACTCCAAAGGAGTAGAGTAGAATCGGAACGGCAAGCACATTAGTTGCAGGTTGCTCCAATTTTGTTCTTCCCCGACAGTTCTGATGACCAGGTCTGTCGGCTGATACTTGCCGAGGAGGGAGTTTTTGACAGTCGCTACCTCTTGGGTGTGACGTTGTTCCACCCCTAGGTAGGTATATACGTCTCTCCAGCATCCAGATGATGGAAAATGCATCCGTCTACGAGCTGAATGTCTTCTCCGCATTCCTCGCATCGTCCTCTTTTGAGATGAACCGTGGCACATTTGTCGATCCCAAACTCCATTCCGATAGCATGCGTGTACTCTTGCACCATCTTCAAGGACTGATGAAGATTATTTTCTCCGGAGGCATAAAGTTTAAGGTCATCCATATAAAACAAATGGGTGACCTTAGGCCTCCGGTTGCTGGGAGTGCAGTTGAATCCGCGGGTTTTCCGTAGTGCAACGGACAATGGCAGAAGTGAGAGGCAAAAGAGAAGAGGGCTGAGGGAGTCTCCCTGAAACACACCAGTTCTAAAGATAACCTGCTCTGTTTGAACTCTGACTTGACCAGATGTTATGGCGAGGCGAGTCCTCCAGAGCGTAATTAGCTGTTCAATGTATTTCACTATTTGATCGGGTACCGCAAGGCATCTGAGCAAATGCATGATGAGCTCATGCGAAGTTGTATCAAATGCCTTGCGATAATCGATCCAGGCCATTGAAAGGTTACGCTTGTACTGCACGGGGTCCTGCTTGATCAGCAGGTTCTCCTTGCAGCCAGCGACCCTCTTTGCTCATATATCCGTTCATACACCGGCTCAACTGCGGAGAGTATTCGCATGTATAAGATGCGGGTAAACATATTATATCTTTCGTTCAAGCATGTTATCGGTCTGTAGTTCTTCGGATCAGACAAAACTTTGTTTTTGGGGATTAGCACGGTTCGCCCCTCGACAAACCAATCCGGAATCTGTTGCTCCCCTTCCAGCCCTGAGTTAAAAACTCTTGCTAGATGGTGGTGGGTACATGGACATTTCTTCAACCAATAGCTATTTAGACCGTCAGGGACTGGAGCTATTATTATTATCATTATCTAAAATCGTTCTTGAATGAAAAATAAATCTCATTTGAAATCGAATCCGAAAACTTCATTCACATCTTCGCTCAGCCACTGGACAGATTTATTGTCAGCTCAACTATGGGAAAACATTCACTGCCACAAAAGTCCCCAAGGATGGTCCGAACTACCTTTTTATCAATATATTTGTTCCATCATCCTCCTAAATGAAGGTCCACCAGAACGCCGGTACGATAGACAGGGCGGCGCCGTTGCGCGCCCTTATACACCGACGCTAACGTCGTGGCGCATACATACAGTATTCGACCGCCACTCCATAAACATGCGATTTCCTAAAATCACTGCATCGCGATCGCTGGCAATCGTTTTCCTCTGATGCAAAAGCATCTTTGATAGAATAGCGTCCCAAATTCAGTGGATTTAATAATGAACTCGGTATTTCATTTCCTGGACTGTTTCGAGTAAATCAGTGTAATAAGTGATAATAATGATAGTGAAATGTTTCCCAGCTATGAACTAACTTTCTGAATAATTTTTTAATACTACATCGATCAAGGAGATGTCGATATGGCCTGAACGTAAACTTGACAAATTTGGTACAACAGAGATCGGGCAGAGGGTGAAGAAGATTTATGATAAATACCTCCAGTCACATTCATTCCTTGTAAAAGATTGTTCATAACCTGATGATATTGAACATCTAGATCTACCGCGGAAATTATTGCGAAAGGGATGGAAGACCTGCGAGACGTGAGATTCTCGTACAATGGAACGAACAACACAGATCTCGACAAAAATCAATCGACAGACACTTACTTGTTGGTTTTCGAAGATATTGACCAGTATTTCAGCAAAATTGAAGTGTTGAACGTTTCAGATTCTTTCGACAGACAATTGATGAATTGCAGTATCGGTGTGAACTCTACGAATGTGACGTGTGATGGTGAAGTTGTTCCTTTGGAAACCTATCATAATTATTGGGCACTCATTCTGGTACTGTTTCCCATTTTCACGTTGTTTGGAAATGTTCTTGTGATATTGAGCGTCTACAGGGAGAGGACCTTACAGACTGCTACGAATTATTTCATCGTGAGTTTAGCTCTGGCAGATCTTCTTGTTGCTGTTGTTGTGATGCCATTTGCAGTCTATGTTCTGGTAAGTTTCTTATTACTGCCGAAGAGTGAGCGACTACTTGGTTTTCGACAGAATCAATCAGAAACGTGGTAATCCACTTAATGTGCGAGTGGTTACTGCTGTAGGTCGCTTCAGAGATTACATAATTCGTGATTTATTTGAATGATAGAGTTATATGTTAGCGCTATAGCTGTTTAATGGTAGACACCACTCCATATACTGGAGTTTTATCCCAATACCAAACCACTATTTTCAACACCTCGAAACGTGTTTCGGTCACCAAGTGACTATCTTCAAGAGGAAGATTAAACTAAATCTACATACAAAGTTGTTCTTATTTATACTCGTTAGATATCTCTGCTAGATACCCGCGTCTTCATTATTTAA
This sequence comes from Chrysolina americana, assembly GCA_958502065.1. Classification (NCBI taxonomy): domain Eukaryota; kingdom Metazoa; phylum Arthropoda; class Insecta; order Coleoptera; family Chrysomelidae; genus Chrysolina; species Chrysolina americana. The sequence goes on along the minus strand of OY293415.1, from coordinate 35,727,501 downwards.
AAAAAATATAATCTCAAAATATTGCCTTTTCTCCTAAACAGGTAAATGTTAAATTGAAGGTATATGTTAATTACTTGCATAATATGATATCAAACAAATTATTTCAGCAAACTGTACAATAAACTATTGGGAATTGGTCCCCCATCATTATTCATGATTTTATAATGTTCACTTATTTCTAAGCGAACGGCTATGGGTAACCCCTTCCTCTTGAAGATGGTCACTTGGTGACCGACACACGTGTCGAGGTGTTGAAAATAGTGGTTTGGTGTTGGGATAAAACTCCAGTATATTCATTACTACAACAAAGGTTCCAAACAGTTCAGTGCAAGTACATTATATTGAATGGCCGATATTCTAATTGATTCGAACGGAAAACAGAACGGATAGACTTATGCCCTAGTAACCTAGCTCTATGCTGATGAAATTTGGGATATCAGAAAACAGTCTGCAGGAGAGCTAATTTAAAGAATCTCTTGCTATCCTTGATATCGTTCGGCTATCAGATTCAATTCAATGTCTGACGCAGTATCAGCCAGAGAAGAAGTTCTTTGTGATATATCTACCTCATATCCTACATCCTAGGATTTATGGAGAGCAGGCTAGTTTGACAATAAAATCATTATTATTTTCTTCTTTTCGCAAACGGCTAATATTATAATCGGCAAATCCTGATATCTTTTTTTTCCCTCGGATGCTGGTCCTTTCGCCAGCTACACTTCAGCCTCTTGGGCATTTTGTGTTTTTCCCTGACATCTACAATACTGATATAATATTTATGTATACTGAATGATCATATACATATAACATCTTCCTTTTGAATAAAAAGTAAATATACCAAATATTATAATAGTTGAAATACAAAAAAACCTTATTGAAACTGAATAGGTTTCCTAATTTTCCTACCATATCTAGTAGTATACAATGTGTCTAAAGCCTCAGGTGTTTTTATTTTCTCAATTTCACCTAGTCTTCACTCTCCTCCTCATTCTGCCCATCTCTATCAGAAAATGTCTTGTTAAAATGGGGAGAACGTGAAGGAATTGAATATGAAGTAGAAGGAACTGAATACGGAGGAGCTGATACTAGATCGAAATGAAAACGTAGAATGCCTCTATTCAAATTCCTAGGATCTTTACAAATTCTCAATTCAGAATTTTGTTTCATAACTGTGACAATAGAATCAACCCACTGTGTTGGTTTTGTTGCTTTTTCAATTTCCTTCATATTCTCCATTCTCTCCAAGTCAATTAACAATTTTTCATATAACTCAATTGGTACCTTTCTTGGAGCATCAATTTTTGGTTCGACATCTGGACGAAGTGCGAGATGACAGACATGAGGAAGACAGCCAAGACCCTGAAAAATATCAGTAAAATTTTTCAATAAATTTTCAATATTTTTTTCAACACTCAAATTGAAAACTTTTTGAATAAAACCCATTTGAGAAACTTGAAAGTATGAATTGACATCACATCTGTGTCTGCACCTGTATCTAAAACACATTGTATATCGTCATTATTCACAACTGAATTCAAATACCAAAATCTATTTGACATACGCATTGAAGTTGCTAAACCTCCTACAAAAAATTGTTCATTTCCTTCATTGGAATCAACTTTATGAACTGTATTTTGATTTGTATGACTACCTTTATTTTTATTATTGAAACACATCTAAGAATAATGATTAAATTTATTACAGGACCTGCATCTTACTCTTTTAGCTGGACATCGGTGATGATGTGTTTGACCACATATTTCACATTTAACATTGTTTTAAGAAGTTTGTTGACTTGGATCTCGATGAACTTCTTTGCCTAGATTGATGGATTCTATTGAATTGCCTTCCGACTTTACTGGTCGATTTCAAATGACAATTCAGTCAGTACAGTTCACTCATTGAATATCTTCCAATAACTTGCGATCGCTTCACTACGTAATGAAATTTACAACAAACATTTTCTTTTGCAACTATCGTAACTTGTACAAAAAAACGTAAGTAAATTAATCAGAGCCGCGAAGGATATTTACTACAATAACAGAATCACAAAGGCAAAAAACAGAGTAAAAGAATGATTAAGGCTTTCACGACCCTCGCTGAATGTTCTGTATGGCTTTTTGGGTTTTCGGTCGTGTATCCATTTTTCTTCAGAAAATTACGAGTGTAAGTATTCTACTATCACTGAAGTGGTACTCTTGGTCTCAGATTATATATACCTGATTTCTCATTAACAGATGAAGTAATTTTGATCACAGGTACGTTTACCGGTTTGTGGTGTCTTAATTACTCCTCTGATCTTGAGAAATTTAAGAACAATAGGTTCTTCTCTGCATCGTGAGAGAAACGCCAAGGACGCTAGGAGCCTGGCTTTCCTCTTCCTTTCTTGTACCAGCTGTCGATGTAGTACTGAAAGAAAGCTGGAAAATAGTAAATGAGCTCAGGGGTAGACCGTCTGCCTCAAAACCTACTAGATTACCTGAGGGGCATTAATGTACGACAATCTAATTCTCCATGCAACTAACGTAACTGAATTGAAAGAAGTTATTTTATCTATAAAAAATAAGAGCACGGCTGGATTTGGATTAGATGATATTTCAATAAAGATATTTGAATGCCTTCCTGATGATGCGCTAGGCACTCATGCACTAGTCATTAATGATTCATTTAAAACTGGAATATTTCCGATTTTCTTGAAAACCTTGCTAATATTTCCTCTTCATAAAGGAGGAGACAGAGAAGATCCCTCCAATTTCAGACCGATATCCCCTCACTTGCAAAACTAATTGAAAAACTAGTAAAAATAGGAACTATGGAATTTCTGACGAGTGCGGATCAGTTTGGTTTCCAGAATCAAAAAAGCACAGATTAATGTCGATGATTTATAGAAACATAAATGATAAAGAAGCTGTGGCAGCGGTGCTGTGTGATATCTCGAAAGCATTAGATTGTGTTGATCACGACATTTTGCTGCGGTAGCTAGATCGATATGGATTTGCGGGAGTCACACTGAACTGGTTCAGATCTTATATCTCAGAAAGGAAGCAGTGTGTAAAAGTATCCACTACCTCAGATATAATTGGTATTAGGTGTGGTGTTCCCCAGAGCTCTGTACTTAGTCCTATACTTTTTCTGTTATACATAAATGACCTTACAATTTTCCCAATTCCGGAAAATTTTACGATGTTTGCTGACGATACAACTATTTGATGGCATCATAAAGATATTGATAGACTTCATGAAATAATGTGTAGTGATAAGGTCGTAATTAAAGACTGGTGTAATTCTAGTTTACTTTCTCTAAACACCAAAAAGACTAGTGCCATTTTCTTCAAAACTGTCATTGCGGATGTGAATATAGGTAGTCGAATATTAGTAAATGAGGACTCGGCAAAATTTTTGTGAATTTTCCTCGATAAAAATTTGAAATTTGTTGAGCACATTAGAAACTTGAACTAAAAGTTGGCATCGGGTTGCTATGTTTTGAGAGTTGTTTCCAATGAGATGGGACTTGCAGCTTCAAAATCAGTTTATATGCACTTGTGAAATCCCACTTGCGATATGGTATATCATTTTGGGGGGTGTGTATCAACCAATTGTTTCAGTCAGTGTTCATTCTGCAGAAACGAGCGATTGGATGCATGTGTGAAGTAAATATTAGAGATTCATGCAGGCTACTCTTTATTAAACATGGTATCCTTACCCTTGTGTCAATATTTATAATAGAAACAGTCTCATTAATCTACAAAAATAGACTAGATTACGATGTTAATGACGTCCCCTTACTTACTTACTACTCACTTACCTACTTACTATAGTTTGGCAGAGTTTCATGACGACACATTCTAATGTTTCAATGAAAATTTGATAACATATGTCTTTTTTTAGACATGATTATTAATTATGTATATACCTACACGCCTGCACTTGTAGTATTTTAGTACTTGATAATTTTAAATATTTTGTAGCTGTGATATTACATGTTATTCATTTATTATTATTATATTTCACAATTCAACTGTGTTTGTCAACAAGAATTTGTTCTTATGTACAATAAACATATGATTACAAATATATCTTGGAGAAATGTGACTTCAAATCAGAGTTAAAACTGAGTGTTTAACGTAAACTGCAGTGACGGCCAAATTTCAGTGATAATTTTCTCCAACCTTCTCTCACTTCCGGAGGTGGAAATCGATATCTGCAACTAAATAACTTTGCAGTCGCCGTCACGTTGATGATGAGTTTCAACATGGTTTTAACACTGTTAAGGGATGAATGTGTATTTATGTCAACGCTAGATAAAATTATTACAGAACCAAATAAAATATTTTCTTGTGTAGAAACGTGAGTAAAAGTCGTTTAAACCGTCGGTGCTTCAAAAATCCTGCATGGGCCCGCATGTATCTGAATCGGCCTTTACAGCATGTTTTTTATTGCCGATGCAGCATGCAAACTGTTAATGGTCAATATCAATGGGAAAAACATGGGCCTAGAAGGGAACGAAATAGCGGACGCCATAGCAAAAGAGAGGGCCGAAATAACGTTATCTGGGCCAAAACCGTTAATCGGTATAGCACATAGCTCTGCCAAGAATGTTATAGCATCCTGGGTAGACAATAAAAGAAAGGAAAAAACAGGACTCCGACAAACTGCTAGAACTCAGTAGAGCACATCTCAGAGTTATAGTAGGTTTGCTCACTGGCCACTGCAAACTCAAACACCACATGCATAAAATCAGACTTGCACAAGATGCAGAGTGTTTTATATGCATGGAGGAGGATGAAACTGCTAAACACATTCTATGTACATGCCCCGCAGCGGCCAGAACCAGATTCTCAACATTTGGCAATACAACAGTAACGCCAAAGAACCTGATGAATTGTTCTCCCAATACACTCCTTAATATCGTTAAACCTAACCTAACCTAACCTAATACATAAAATGAATATCTTAACGACCCAAATTAATAGTACAGTTTGCTAAATTATTGAAAGTACTCCCTCCTGAAGAGTAATTTTCCGCTGAAATAATAACCAATTACTTATTGACGTACTTCCACTGAAGGAAGAGCTATCGACACAGAGTTATAAACGTGATCCCTAGAGCCTGGCATTGAAGTGAATTTACCTTTTTCTCGTCAATGATTCTGCGACATATCCGTTAGCAAAATTCCCAGACTCTCAACCTTCATGCTGCTCAAGTGTCACCAAGTCATCACCTGCATTGGCGAAAAACGTAGCCGTGGTTCTTCGGAAACAATGGCCGGTATAACTTTAGGGGTTGATTAATTTCAAAAATGGAATTTCAAATGAAATTGTAGCCTTTGTATAATTTTCGATTACATTGACAGGTGATTTTCCTTTAGACTAATTAACAAAAAATCTGGAGTGCGATGTTTTGGGGCTGTTTAGAATGAATCTAGGAAAAAAAACGGTAAAAATACCCCCGGAAAAAAAAACCCGGAGAAAAAATCCCCTGGAAAAAAAAAACGGAAAAAATACCTCTATATGCGATAACAATGGCCAGTACACAAAAAGTAATGAAATTTCTAATGTGTGTCATGTTGATGAAACTACACCATATTGGATTCATTTTCATTCATTCATTCATTCATTCATTCATTCATTCATTCATTCATTCATTCATTCATTCATTCATTCATTCATTCATTCATTCATTCATTCATTCATTCATTCATTCATTCATTCATTCATTCATTCATTCATTCATTCATTCATTCATTCATTCATTCATTCATTCATTCATTCATTCATTCATTCATTCATTCATTCATTCATTCATTCATTCATTCATTCATTCATTCATTCATTCATTCATTCATTCATTCATTCATTCATTCATTCATTCATTCATTCATTCATTCATTCATTCATTCATTCATTCATTCATTCATTCATTCATTCATTCATTCATTCATTCATTCATTCATTCATTCATTCATTCATTCATTCATTCATTCATTCATTCATTCATTCATTCATTCATTCATTCATTCATTCATTCATTCATTCATTCATTCATTCATTCATTCATTCATTCATTCATTCATTCATTCATTCATTCATTCATTCATTCATTCATTCATTCATTCATTCATTCATTCATTCATTCATTCATTCATTCATTCATTCATTCATTCATTCATTCATTCATTCATTCATTCATTCATTCATTCATTCATTCATTCATTCATTCATTCATTCATTCATTCATTCATTCATTCATTCATTCATTCATTCATTCATTCATTCATTCATTCATTCATTCATTCATTCATTCATTCATTCATTCATTCATTCATTCATTCATTCATTCATTCATTCATTCATTCATTCATTCATTCATTCATTCATTCATTCATTCATTCATTCATTCATTCATTCATTCATTCATTCATTCATTCATTCATTCATTCATTCATTCATTCATTCATTCATTCATTCATTCATTCATTCATTCATTCATTCATTCATTCATTCATTCATTCATTCATTCATTCATTCATTCATTCATTCATTCATTCATTCATTCATTCATTCATTCATTCATTCATTCATTCATTCATTCATTCATTCATTCATGTTTTAAGTGGAATGTTCATCGTCGACAACCAAAAAAGACGACTTTTTATATTTTTATGACTCCATTGTTCCTGAACGAACTAACCTGGTGACAGATTCGCCTTTTTGCAAGGCTGGAAGATCTGTTGTTCCACCCCTCTGTATTGTAAAATGAATCAAATATGGTCTAGTTTCTTTAACATGACACACAGTTGAAATTTCATTACTTTTTATGTGAGATTTTCTTTCCGAGGGTTATTTTTTCCGTGGTATTTTTTCCGTTTTTTTTCCGTTTACCAAAGTACGGTTTTATAAATTATTCTCTGAAGAACCTAATAAATAACGAAATAGAAGAGGTACCTTCATATATAAATAATAAGCCTAATCTACATCCGAGGGAAATCTTAAAATTTCATATATTTCAAAAGTCAGAGATTTCTTTGGCGGTCTCAAGTATTTGTGGCGATATGAACCTATTTCGGATACAAAAAAATTGTTGTCTTCATTAATAGAAAACAATAAATTGTTTATCAGAGCTTAGTGAAATCGCATTCGAATAATGGAATCATTGGTTGGGTATAGGTTTTTCAAAAACATACTTTAATGCAATATTGGTTTTGAAAAATACATTTTCCGTCGACCGTTTATTTACTATGTATTTTAACGGACTCAAAATCGTTGATTAATGACCCCTGTTAATGAACGACTTTCTATTAATCAACGATTCACTTATATGCAACCCAACGTACATTGCTCCAATACATATTATATTGCGTTTACATGCCTCCCCTCAACATTGGGCTGAAATATATATTGTGGAGACGACTTTGAGTTTTACTTAACTTCTTTGACATGTTATATTTATATAGTGACCTGTGGCGTATGCAACCAAAAATATTTATACGTACCCGCTAAAACATTTATTTTGAAATCAAGTAGCTGTGTTGGTACTATCTGTCATTATTTATTTCATTGTTGTAATTTCTTAAAATTCTACGTTTATTTTGAAATCAAAAGATGGATAGTACCGAAGTTCTTTAAAAAAAAAATTCAGAAAACATATCAGTAAAGTTGTCAGTAGCATTAATAGCTAGATAGTCACGCAGCCAGCTGGTAAAATGCTGGTTTGATTCCTGAGGTGATAGCAAGGTCGAGGGTTCAATCCCCAAGTGGAATCGAACTCGTGAATTAAAATGGCGATTAACAATCTCGAACATTACGCTCTCTCTCCGCTCACGGGTTAAAATATCCCAATTGTTAATCGCCTTTATTAATACACTTCTTCGTTACATAACCATTTTGAGGTTAACTGAACAAATCCCATTTCAACGTACATACTATACGAACATAACTATGTCACTACGGAACTTGTACTTGGGAAATGAATTATTCAACAGCCTACCAGAGAATATAAAAGAATTAAAAAATATACATTGAATCGAACAAGGAGGGAGATTTACGAATGGATTTACAGTCAATGATTGAAAAAATTAAAGATTACGTATTGTTTGATTGCAATGCCAAAATTCTGTGATGAGTTGTATTTTATATTACGTCACCATGAATCTATTGCGGATGAATAGATAAATCAATGTACCATCTATCATTGAGATTGATTGGGTACTATATTTTTAGATTTTTTTTAGACTTCAACCCCATTTTGATACATCCACCCCGTATGAACAATCTCTTCGACAGTTTCTGTGTTTTTTTATGTTCATTGATGACTTTTTACATTTTTTATTCGTGAACTCTAACTGTAATGTCAAATGAACATACACACTGTAACATATATTGTTCACAATAGAATGTGTCTGAAGTTGAGAAAATGAAAACGATATATTATTCGTTTCGTAATGTATAATCGAAATTTGAACAGGGTTCGAAGAGATGTATGTGATATTCTGTCTATAGACGGTGGTATTTGAAGAATAGAGAAGTAATCATAGTCTAATTTCTCTACAAACGCTAACTCATAAACTCCATTTCTAAGGAAAGGCAACTATTCCGAATTTTCCTCATTACGTTACTAGTTCAGGGTAACATAATAAACAAAGTTGTGATGAATTTACGGGTCTTATGGGTTCAGAGCTTTATAACATTCAGAATAATGTTCCCTCTACATCACGAAACTCTCTTGTGAGCTGGAGTCCACAAGAGCAGAAATTATTTCAGTTTTGTTTCCAAGTGGGATTTGCTCTTTCAGTTACCAGAACGGAACTGTAACTGAACAAAGTTTGCATTGTTATTGAGTCCCTCGAATACATTTCATGGAAAATATATGATAATTAAAGGAAACTTGATCATTAATCATGTTGTTACAGTAAGGTTGTAGATTTTTATTGTAGCCATCAGAGCTACCTTCTACCGTATCTTCCATTCGATGAAAAAGTGTTCTAGCGATTATTGTTTTCTTATGACCACATGAGGTCATAGTTCGTTGTCCTCCGAAGTTATTCAATACCAAAAAATAGCATTTTGATCAAAGAGATATGTAAAAAAATACAACAATCCCACTAACTGCCCATCCGAAATGAATTTTGAGAATTATTAGTGGTCACGTAACATACATGCAGAAATGATCCCCAATGATCTGTTACTGGTCAGGTCACTTGTCAGTTGACCTCCTCTGATCAAAATAGGGAAGAAGCACAAACGGTTTCCCTTGCATATTTACCGGATTAAAAAAAAAACAATATCAAAACAGATTTCAAGCAAATAAAGTTACTCAACAAAGCCGTAGATCTTGAACATGTAGTAAAGTGTATATCCGAACCACTGAAAGAACTATGGTTACGAGGAACAATGTTTGGATTTCTTTTCTGAAATAAAAACGTTGGATAATCATGATAAACCTTTATATTCAAAGTACAATAAGAAAAGAAAGTGCTAGAAATCCCTGAAAGACTGGACATGAGTAGGGCTTCGTGAGGCCAAGAGATAAGTCTTGGTCTTGATACTCCCCCAAGAGTATTGGACTCGTAATTCTAGGCCATCGCGGGTCTTGGGTAGGTTTGGTAAACGATGTTTTTCAAGTGACCCCAAATAAAAAATCTAATGGGGTTAAGTCAGGTGATCTTGCAGGCCACATAACAGGACCATGTGTCCCGATCCACTTTTCCCCAAATCGGATACGAAGGTAATCCGGAAACACAATTGTTGTCAGGAACTCATTATTTTGCTGTACATTATTGCGTAGTCGTAGTACCCATCTGCAATATTCCATCCTTCTTATACTATCGTCTTAGTACAAATGTTGATGTATTTGATATTTATACGATCGATACTTACGTTTTTTCAAAATTCTTTTGACACTTTCACGACTGGTATCCAACTCGAAAGCGATCTCTCTAAGAGATACTGTTTTGTCGATTTCCACTCTCATAAGAACATTTATCTCCATGTCTTCAGAAACCATATTATGCTCAGTACCAGCATCAGGCTCTCTACTTCCGAGTACCTACAGCTGTTGAGCAACAACTGGATTTTGCCGATATTCCTCATACACTAATAGCTTATCCACTTTTTTGTTTATGTTATAGACAGGTGGCATTCTTAACTTATTTCTATTATTGATCCTATCAATTCAATAATGTATTCAGTGACTAACTGACAAATATTACAGATTATTGAAACTTCAAATTGTTATTTGCGTTCCATAGCCACCTTGATGAATTATTGTTATTGATCCGAAAAGATACTTAAACTTGTCAGAAGTAAGAGGGAATGCCAAGTATTTGAACAAAACATAAAAACAGAACTATACAGTAGAAAACGTGTTTGGTCAGAAATTCAACTAAAGCCTCACTTGATAATTGGCAATAATCAGGAAACTGGTATAGGTATTTCACTATGTTGTCTATGAGATTGAAGAGTTTGGCAAAGTAGATCACTTAGAAAACTTTGCCAGATGTGAGTTACGCAATAAATTAAAAGAAAAATTATGTCCACCGAAATTGTGAAAATCGAAAAATTGGAGTATCGAGCCATCATCAAGTACCTGTATTTAAAAGGGTTAAGAGGTAAGCAGACTTACGAAGATATGCTTAATACCCTTGGTGATCAATGTCCTTCGTATGCGACCGTGAAAAATTGGACTGCAAGCTTCAAAAGAGGTAAATTTTCCATTGAAGATGATGACCGATCGGGAAGGCTAGTTTCTGTGTCAGTCCCCGAAAATATCGATGCAGTTCATGACATGATTTTAACAGACCGTCGAATTGGGCTAAAACGGATATCTGAAGCACTGACTATTTCATACGAATGCGTTCATCATAAAATACACGTCAATTTGGACATGAGAAAAATTGATGCAGAATGGATCCCCAAATGTTTGAATGTTGACCAAAAGCGTGCAAGGGTAGTAGCATCGCGTTCGATCTGTGCTCGATTTGAAAACGATGTAGACTTCTTAAACCGAATCGTTACTATGGATGAGACTTGGATACATTTCTACGATCCAGAAACAAAGCAACAGTCGATGGAATGGCGACACTCCGGTTCTCCAAGACCTAAGAAGTTTCGTGTCCAAAAATCTGCTGGAGAAGTTCTTGCTTCAGTTTTTTGGGATTGTCATGGAGTAATCATGATTGATTTTTTGGATAAGGGTAGAACAATAACTGAAGATTACTGTTCGACATTACTGACCACTCTACGGGAAAAGATTAAAGAGAAAAGACGCGGGAAGCTATCCAAAGATGTTTTGTTTTTGCAGGACAACGCCCCTGCACACAAATCTCATGTTGCCATGCAAAAAATTCCTGATTTAGGGTTTGAATCACTAGAACACCCCCCTTATTCACCAGATTTGGCTCCGTCCGACTATCATCTCTTTCCTCAACTGAAAAAATGTTTGAAAGGTCGTAAATTTTCTTCCAATGAGCAGGTAATAAAAGCTGTGGAGGTCTGGTTTGCAGAGCAAGAAGAAACTTTTTTTTTTGAAAGGTCTAGAGACGTTGCAGGTTCGCTGTAATAAATGTATCCAATTAGGAGGAGAATATGTTGAGTAATAAAATATTTTGACATTGAAATTTTGTTTGGTTCTATAGTAGGCTAAGAATTTTTCAATGTATGTAAACCTGCTCAGTGTGAAAATGAACTGGAAAGAGTTTCCTTGAAATTCGATTCAAATCATCAAATAATGAAATAACACGCCACTCTGTTGTTGGATAACTAATGGAAAAGCATAGTTATAATCAACGAAGCGTTCATTATATTCGATTGAGCACTGGTCTTGTATAACTGTCGACTAAGTTTGATCCATTTAATACACTGTGGAGGAGGACATATGACACCCTGCGTTGTTGAAGACAAATCACCACTAAAATAATTAAGAACTGTGGATACACCAGGTGGTGTTAGCTGGTGTTAATTATTGTCAACTGTGTAGTTTTAAAACTCAGATAAGTCATCTACCTGATTGTGTTTCTTTGTGTAAGTATGAAAGTCAAGTCGAGTCGACTACTTTTTATATAAAATTTCTTCTCCGTTAATTTAAGGAAATAGAAAGAGTCGCATTTTTGGAACTTGCTTCATGGAAAAGATGTTCTGGTTTAACAATTCTTCTTCAATGTCAGTACGAATGAAAAAATCTGGTCACTGCAACAAGATAATGACGACTGTTCTTCAAAGAACTGTATTGATAACGCAACACTAAAAATAGTCTTCATCAATAGGAGGTGCAGAATGATACTGCTTCTCTTGTCGGAATTTGAAGGAATGCTCCATGTTACCGTATATAAATAAAATACTATTTTTTCTATTGATTTCAACAGTTAGCTTGATAGAACAGAGTTTTATGAAGAAAAATGTGATTTGTGAGGTTTTCATTCGCAGTGTCGTATGAAAAATAAAGTTAAAAACTCTTTTTGAAAACCTCTTTGCGAACTTGCTCAACTTGTGGAGCTCGCCTTCGGCCCAGTCTACTAATTTATCTCGTTTTCTAATCTTGTTATTCAATATATTATGTTGTACTTTCAATTATTCAAGCTTATTCTTTAGAAATTCTTGGGAGCAGCAGACGTATAATCCCCTCCACGATGCTGCTTACGATTTCTAGTAACTCAACTATTATTAAAAAAAGTTTCAGTTCTCTTTCACCCATATTCAGCAATTCTTGTGCTGCTAGCAGTCGTTTCCCTGGTTAGTTTTACAATATCAATTGTTATTAGTATCAAATCAGCCAGCTCGATATGACTTTTTCGTTTGAAACGCTATTTCCTGGCCTATAAATATTTCAACAGCTTCAAGTGAAATATTCTACAATTTTTGAACCGTTGCGTCGTTATAGCACATTGTGTACTACCATCGACCATATGGAACGAGGTGCATTGGAATCGATTGAATCCGTTTTATATTTTCATCGATCTCTACCGTCAACAAACGAACGAGTGTGTACCTATACGTGAAATTGCCAAATGTGCAATTTTATGTCAATTTCACACATCCTGATTTCAATTGAAGAAGATGGTTGGTTTAAAAGTAGAATCGGAGGAGTTGGAGGTTGCCTTTTAAGTTGAGGTGTAACAGAAAACTGGGTCAAAATCACCTTCCGCATACTTTGATATCAACTAATGAGTTTCCATTCAAACAAGAATGAAAACCAGTGTAGACAAAATGTCTACACTGGTAGAGTTATTCACACTTTTTAACCTAGTCTTGCATGGATGCAAGAACACACTGTATATTGATGAATTAATGAATGAATATGAATGCAATTGAATGAAGCATGGCGAGATTGGTGGTGGGTCAGAAAACATTAATTTCAGTCCAATTCACAACTTTCCATGATTGAAAGTCATTGTCGGGTCGTCAGAGGGGTTCGACCAATTTTTTTTATTTTTTGAAGCATTCTCAAAAGTGGGATTTGAGTTGGCGCGATTGGTGGTGGGTTAGATAACATTAATTTCGGTCCAATTAGCAACTTTTCATGATTGAAAGTCATTGCCTGGTCGTCAGAGGGGTTCGGCCGATTTTTTTATTTTTTGGAGCAGTCTCAAAAGTGGGATTTGAGTTGGCGAGATTGGGGGTGGGTCAGAAAACATTAATTTCAGTCCAATTACAAAATTTTCATCATTAAAAGTCATTGCCGGGTAGTCAGAGGGGTTCGGCCGATTTTTTTATTTTTTGGAGAGGTCTCAAAAGTGGGATTTGAGTTGGCGAGATTGGGGGTGGGTCAGAAAATATTCATTACAGTCCAATCCACAATTTTTCATGATTAAAAGTCATTGCCGGGTAGTCAGAGGGGTTCGGCCGATTTTTTTATTTTTTGAAGCAGTCTCAAAAGTGGGATTTGAGTTGGCGCGATTGGTGGTCAGTCAGGAAACATTCATTTCAGTCCAATAAACAATTTTTCATGATTGAAAGTCATTGCCGGGTCGTCAGAGGGGTTCGGCCGATTTTTTTTAGACAGTCTCAAAAGTGGGATTTGAGTTGGCGAGATTGGTAGTGGGACAGAAAACATTCATTCAGTCCAATTAATAACTTTTCATGATTGAAAGTCATTGCCTGGTCGTCAGAAGGGTTCGGCCGATTTTTTTATTCTTTGAAGCAGTCTCAAAAGTGGGATTTGAGTTGGCGAGATTAGTGGTGGGTCAGAAAACATTCACTACAGTCCAATTCACAACTTTTCATGATTGAAAGTCATTGCCGGGTAGTCATAGAGGTTCGACCGATTTTTTTTTTGAAGCAGTATCAAAATGGGATTTGAGTTGGCGCGATTAGTGGTGGGTCAGAAAACATTCATTTCAGTCCATTTACCAACTTTTCAAAATTGAAAGTCATTGCCGGTCGTCAGAGGGGTTCGGCCTTCTTTTTAATTTTTTGAAGCAGTCTCAAAAGTGGGATTTCAGTTGGCGCGATTGGTGGTGGGTTAGAAAACATTAATTTCAGCCTGATTACCAACTTTTCATTATTGAAAGTCATTGCCGGGTCGTCAGAGGAGATCGGCCGATTTTTCTATTGTTTGAAGCAGTATCAAAAGTGGGATTTGGGTTGGCGAGATTGGTGGTGGAACAGAAAACATTCATTACAGTCCAATTTACAATTTTTCATGATTGAAAGTCATTGCCGGGTAGGCAGAGGAGTTCGGCCGTTTTTTATATTTTTTGAAGCAGTCTCAAAAGTGGGATTTGAGTTGGCGCGATTGGTGGAAGGTTAGAAAACATTAATTTCAATCTGATTACCAACTTTTCATCATTGAAAGTCATTTCCGGGTCGTCAGAGGGGTTCAGCCGATTTTTTTAATTTTTTAAAGCAGTATCAAAAGTGGGATTTGGGTTGGCGAGATTGGTGGTGGGACAGGAAACATTCATTACAGTCCAATTTACAATTTTTCATGATTGAAGGTCATTGCCGGGTAGGCAGAGGAGTTCGGCCGTTTTTTATATTTTTTGGAGCAGTCTCAAAAGTGGGATATGAGTTTGCGAGATTGGTGGTGGGACAGAAAACATTCATTACAGTCCAATCCACAATTTTTCATGATTAAAAGTCATTGCCGGGTAGTCATAGAGGTTCGACCGATTTTTTTTTTTGAAGCAGTATTAAAATGGGATTTGAGTTGGCGCGATTAGTGGTGGGTCAGAAAACATTCATTTCAGTCCATTTACCAACTTTTCAAAATTGAAAGTCATTGCCGGTCGTCAGAGGGGTTCGGCCGTTTTTTTAATTTTTTGAAGCAGTCACAAAAGTGGGATTTCAGTTGGCGCGATTGGTGGTGGGTTAGAAAACATTAATTTCAGTCTGATCACCAACTTTTTATTATTGAAAGTCATTGCCGGGTCGTCAGAGGGGATCGGCCGATTTTTTTTTTTTTTTGAAGCAGTCTAAAAAGTGGGATTTAAGTTGGCGAGATTGGTGGTGGGACAGAAAACATTCATTACAGTGCAATTTACAAATTTTCATGATTGAAAGTCATTGCCAAGTAGTCAGAGGAGTTCGGCCGTTTATTATATTTTTTGAAGCAGTCTCAAAAGTGGGACTCAGTTGGCGCGATTAGTGGTGGGTTAGAAAACATTAATTTCAGTCTGATTACCAATTTTTCATCATTGAAAGTCATTTCTGGGTCGTCAGAGGGGTTCAGCCGATTTTTTTAATTTTTTGAAGCAGTATCAAAAGTGGGATTTGGGTTGGCGAGAATGGTGGTGGGACAGAAAACATTCATTACAGTCCAATTTACAATTTTTCATGATTGAAAGCCATTGCCGGGTAGGCAGAGGAGTTCGGCCGTTTTTTATATTTTTTGAAGCAGTCTCAAAAGTGGGATTTGAGTTGGCGCGATTGGTGGAGGGTTAGAAAACATTAATTTCAGTCTGATTACCAACTTTTCATCATTGAAAGTCATTTCCGGGTCGTCAGAGGGGTTCAGCCGATTTTTTTAATTTTTTTACCCAGTATCAAAAGTGGGATTTGGGTTGGCGAGATTGGTGGTGGGACAGAAAACATTCATTACAGTCCAATTTACAATTTTTCATGATTGAAGATCATTGCAGGGTAGGCAGAGGAGTTCGGCCGTTTTTTATATTTTTTGGAGCAGTCACAAAAGTGGGATTTGAGTTTGCGAGATTGGTGGTGGGACAGAAAACATTCATTACAGTCCAATCCACAATTTTTCATGATTAAAAGTCATTGCCGGGTAGTCATAGAGGTTCGACCGATTTTTTTTTTGAAGCAGTATCAAAATGGGATTTGAGTTGGCGCGATTTGTGGTGGGTCAGAAAACATTCATTTCAGTCCATTTACCAACTTTTCAAAATTGAAAGTCATTGCCGGTCGTCAGAGGGGTTCGGCCGTTTTTTTAATTTTTTGAAGCAGTCTCAAAAGTGGGATTTCAGTTGGTGCGATTGGTGGTGGGTTAGAAAACATTAATTTCAGTCTGATTACCACCTTTTCATTATTGAAAGTCATTGCCGGGTCGTCAGAGGGGATCAGCCGATTTTTTTATTTTTTGAAGCAGTCTCAAAAGTGGGATTTGAGTTGGCGAGATTGGTGGTGGGACAGAAAACATTCATTACAGTGCAATTTACAAATTTTCATGATTGAAAGTCATTGCCAAGTAGTCAGAGGAGTTCGGCCGTTTATTATATTTTTTGAAGCAGTCTCAAAAGTGGGACTCAGTTGGCGCGATTAGTGGTGGGTTAGAAAACATTAATTTCAGTCTGATTACCAATTTTTCATCATTGAAAGTCATTTCCGGGTCGTCAGAGGGGTTCAGCCGATTTTTTAAATTTTTTGAAGCAGTATCAAAAGTGGGATTTGGGTTGGCGAGATTGGTGGTGGGACAGAAAACATTCATTACAGTCCAATTTACAATTTTTCATGATTGAAAGTCATTGCCGGGTAGGCAGAGGAGTTCGGCCGTTTTTTATATTTTTTGAAGCAGTCTCAAAAGTGGGATTTGAGTTTGCGAGATTGGTGGTGGGACAGAAAACATTCATTACAGTCCAATCCACAATTTTTCATGATTAAAAGTCATTGCCGGATAGTCAGAGGGGTTTGGCCGATTTTTTTAATGTTTGAAGCAGTCTAAAAAGTGGGATATGAGTTGGCCAGATTGGTGGTGGGACAGAAAACATTCATAACAGTCCGATTCACAACTTTTCTTGATTGAAAGTCATTGCCGGGTGGTCAGAGGGGTTCGGGCTTTTTTTTTAATTTTTTGAAGTTGTCTCAAAAATGGGATTTGAGTTGGCGCGATTGGTGGTCAGTCAGGAAACATTTATTCCAGTCCAATAAATAATTTTTCATGACTGAAAGTCATTGCCGGGTCGTCAGAGGTGTTCGGCCAATTTTTTATTTTTTGAAGCGGTATCAAAAGTGGGATTTAAGTTGGCGCGATTTGTGGTGAATCAGAAAACATTCATTTCAGTCGAAATAACATCTTTCCGTCATCAAAGGTCATTGCCGGTTCGTCAGGTGAGTGCGGTCGAATTTTATATTTTTTTAGTTCTCTTAAAAATAGCATTCGCGTTGGCGCGATATGTCGAGGGTCAGATTACATTCATTCTTGTCCAAGTAACGTCTTTCTGTCATCAAAGGTCATTGCTGGGTCGTCAGGGGAGTGCGGTCAAATTTTATATTTTTTCAAGTGCTCTCAAATATAGCATTCGCGTTGGCGCGATATGTCTTGGATCAGAATACATCAATTTTTGTCCAAATAACATCTTTCCGACATCAAAGGTCATTGCCGGGTCGTCAGGGGAGTGCGGTGAATTTTATATTTTTTAAGTGCTCTCAAAAATAGCATTCGCATTTGCGCGATTTGTCGTATGTCAGAATACATTCATTTCTGTCCAAATAATATTTTTCCGTCATCAAATGTCTTTGCCGGGTCGTCAGGGGAGTGCGGTCGAATTTTATATTTTTTGAAGTGCTCTCAGAAATAGCATTCGCGTTGGCGGTATCAAAAGTGGGATTTGAGTTGGCGCGATTGGTGGTGGGTCAGAAAACATTCATTTCAGTCCAATTCGCAACTTTTTATGATTGAAAGTCATTGTCAGGTCGTCCGAGGGTTTCAGCCGATTTTTTTCTTTTTGAAGCGGACTCAAAAATGGGATTTGAGTTGGCGCGATTGGTGGTGGGTTGGAAAACATTAATTTCAGTCCAATTTACAAATTTTCATGATTGAAATTCATTGCCGGGTCGTTAGTGGGGTTTGGCCGATTTTTATATTTTTTGAAGTGGTCTCAAAAATGGGTTTCGAGTTGGCGCGATTGGTGGCGAGTCAAAAAACATTTTATCCAGTCCAATTTACGACTCTACATGATTGAAAGTCATTGCCGGGTTGTCAGAGGAGTTCGGCCAATTTTTTTATTTTTGAAGCCGTCTCAAAAATGGGATTTAAGTTGGTGCGATTGATGGTGGGTCAGAAAACATTCATTTCAGTCCAATTAACAACTTTTCATGATTGAAAGTCATTGCCGGGTCGGCAGAGGGGTTCGGACGATTTTTTTATTTTTTGAAGCAGTCTCAAAAGTCGGATTTGAGTTGGCGCGATTGGTGGTGGGTCAGAAAACATTCATTTCAAACCAAATAACATCTTTCCGTCATCAAAGGTCATTGCCAGGTCGTCAGGGGAGTGCGGTAAAATTTTATATTTTTTGAAGTGCTCTCAAATATAGCATTCGCGTTGGCGGTATCAAAAGTGGGATTTGAGTTATCGCGATTGGTGGTGGGTCAGAAAACATTCATTTCAGTCCAATTCACAACTTTTTATGATTGAAATTCATTATCGGGTCGTCAGAGGGGTTCGGCCGATTTTTTTAATTTTTGAAGCGGACTCAATAATGGGATTTGAGTTGGCGCGATTGGTGGTCGGTTGGAAAACATTAATTTTAGTCCAATTCACAACTTTTTATGATTGAGAGTCATTGCCGGATCGTCAGAGGGGTTTGGCCAATTTTTTTATTTTTTGAAGTGGTCTCAAATATAGGTTTTGAGTTGGCGCGATTAAAGGCGATTCAGAAAACATTTAATTCAGTCCAATTTACGACTCTACATGATTAAAAGTCATTGCCGGTTCGTCAGAGGGGTTCGGCCAATTTTTTGAATTTTTTGAAGCGGTCTCAAAAATGGGATTTGAGTTGGCGCGATTGGTGGAGGGTCAAAAAACATTCATTCCAGTCCAACTCACAACTTTTTATGATTGAAAGTCATTATCGGGTCGTCAGAGGGGTTCGGCCGATTTTTTTGATTTTTGAAGCGGACTCAAAAATGGGATTTGAGTTGGCGCGATTGGTGGTTGGTTGGGAAACATTAATTTCAGTCCAATTTACAAATTTTCATGATTGAAAGTCATTTCCGGGTTGTCAGAGGGGTTTGTCCGAATTTTTTTATTTTTTGAAGTGGTCTCAAAAATGGGTTTTGAGTTGGCGCGATTAAAGGCGATTCAAAAAACATTTAATTCAGTATAATATACGACTCTACATGATAAAAGTCATTGCCGGGTCGTCAGAGGGGTTCGGCCAATTTATTTAAATTTTTGAAGCCGTCTCAAAAATGGGATTTATGTTGGTGCGATTGATGGTGGGTCAGAAAACATTAATTTCAGTCCAAATAAACTTTTCATGATTGAAAGTCATTGCCGGGTCGTCAGAGGGGTTCGGCCAATTTTATTAATTTTTTGAAGCGGTATCAAAAGTTGGATTTGAGTTGGCGCGATTGGTGGTGGGTCAGAAAACATTCATTTCAGTTCAAATAACATGTTTCCGTCATCAAAGGTCATTGCCGTTTCGTCAGCGGAGTGCGGTCAAATTTTATATTTTTGAAGTGCTCTCAAAATAAGCATTCGCGTTGGCGGTATCAAAAGTAGGATTTGAGTTGGCGCGATTTGTGGTGGGTCAGAAAACATTCATTTCAGTCCAAATAACAACTTTTCTTGATTGAAAGTCATTGCCGGGTGGTCAGAGGGGTTCGGGCAATTTTTTTAATTTTTTGAAGCAGTCTCAAAAAAGGGATTTGAGTTGGCTCGATTAGTGGTCAGTTAGGAAACATTCATTTCACACCAATAAACAATTTTTCATGATTGAAAGTCATTGCCAGGTCGTCTGAGGGGTTCAGCCGATTTTTTTTTGAAGCGGTGTCAAAAGTGGGATTTGAGTTGGCGCGATTGGTGGTGGGTTAGAAAACATTAATTTCAGTTCAATTACCCACTTTTCATCATTGAAAGTCATTGCCGGGTCGTCAGAGGGGTTCGGCCGATTTTTTTTTTAAACAGTCTCAAAAGTGGGATTTGAGTTGGCGAAATTGGTGGTGGGGCAGAAAACATTCATTTCAGTCCAATTACCAACTTTTCATGATTGAAAGTCATTGCCAGATCGTCAGAGGGGTTCGGACGATTTTTTTATTTTTTGAAGCAGTCTCAAAAGTCGGATTTGAGTTGGCGCGATTGGTGGTGGGTCAGAAAACATTCATTTCAAACCAAATAACATCTTTCCGTCATCAAAGGTCATTGCCAGGTCGTCAGGGGAGTGCGGTAAAATTTTATATTTTTTGAAGTGCTCTCAAATATAGCATTCGCGTTGGCGGTATCAAAAGTGGGATT
Source organism: Chrysolina americana (assembly GCA_958502065.1). Classification (NCBI taxonomy): domain Eukaryota; kingdom Metazoa; phylum Arthropoda; class Insecta; order Coleoptera; family Chrysomelidae; genus Chrysolina; species Chrysolina americana. The sequence continues at coordinate 35,706,879 of OY293415.1, read as the reverse complement.
TGAGTTATCGCGATTGGTGGTGGGTCAGAAAACATTCATTTCAGTCCAATTCACAACTTTTTATGATTGAAATTCATTATCGGGTCGTCAGAGGGGTTCGGCCGATTTTTTTAATTTTTGAAGCGGACTCAATAATGGGATTTGAGTTGGCGCGATTGGTGGTCGGTTGGAAAACATTAATTTTAGTCCAATTCACAACTTTTTATGATTGAGAGTCATTGCCGGATCGTCAGAGGGGTTTGGCTGATTTTTTTATTTTTTGAAGTGGTCTCAAATATAGGTTTTGAGTTGGCGCGATTAAAGGCGATTCAGAAAACATTTAATTCAGTCCAATTTACGACTCTACATGATTTAAAGTCATTGCCGGTTCGTCAGAGGGGTTCGGCCAATTTTTTGAATTTTTTGAAGCGGTCTCAAAAATGGGATTTGAGTTGGCGCGATTGGTGGAGGGTCAAAAAACATTCATTCCAGTCCAACTCACAACTTTTTATGATTGAAAGTCATTATCGGGTCGTCAGAGGGGTTCGGCCGATTTTTTTGATTTTTGAAGCGGACTCAAAAATGGGATTTGAGTTGGCGCGATTGGTGGTTGGTTGGGAAACATTAATTTTAGTCCAATTTACAAATTTTCATGATTGAAAGTCATTTCCGGGTTGTCAGAGGGGTTTGTCCGAATTTTTTTATTTTTTGAAGTGGTCTCAAAAATGGGTTTTGAGTTGGCGCGATTAAAGGCGATTCAAAAAACATTTAATTCAGTATAATATACGACTCTACATGATAAAAGTCATTGCCGGGTCGGCAGAGGGGTTCGGACGATTTTTTTATTTTTTGAAGCAGTCTCAAAAGTCGGATTTGAGTTGGCGCGATTGGTGGTGGGTCAGAAAACATTCATTTCAAACCAAATAACATCTTTCCGTCATCAAAGGTCATTGCCAGGTCGTCAGGGGAGTGCGGTAAAATTTTATATTTTTTGAAGTGCTCTCAAATATAGCATTCGCGTTGGCGGTATCAAAAGTGGGATTTGAGTTATCGCGATTGGTGGTGGGTCAGAAAACATTCATTTCAGTCCAATTCACAACTTTTTATGATTGAAATTCATTATCGGGTCGTCAGAGGGGTTCGGCCGATTTTTTTAATTTTTGAAGCGGACTCAATAATGGGATTTGAGTTGGCGCGATTGGTGGTCGGTTGGAAAACATTAATTTTAGTCCAATTCACAACTTTTTATGATTGAGAGTCATTGCCGGATCGTCAGAGGGGTTTGGCCAATTTTTTTATTTTTTGAAGTGGTCTCAAATATAGGTTTTGAGTTGGCGCGATTAAAGGCGATTCAGAAAACATTTAATTCAGTCCAATTTACGACTCTACATGATTAAAAGTCATTGCCGGTTCGTCAGAGGGGTTCGGCCAATTTTTTGAATTTTTTGAAGCGGTCTCAAAAATGGGATTTGAGTTGGCGCGATTGGTGGAGGGTCAAAAAACATTCATTCCAGTCCAACTCACAACTTTTTATGATTGAAAGTCATTATCGGGTCGTCAGAGGGGTTCGGCCGATTTTTTTGATTTTTGAAGCGGACTCAAAAATGGGATTTGAGTTGGCGCGATTGGTGGTTGGTTGGGAAACATTAATTTCAGTCCAATTTACAAATTTTCATGATTGAAAGTCATTTCCGGGTTGTCAGAGGGGTTTGTCCGAATTTTTTTATTTTTTGAAGTGGTCTCAAAAATGGGTTTTGAGTTGGCGCGATTAAAGGCGATTCAAAAAACATTTAATTCAGTATAATATACGACTCTACATGATAAAAGTCATTGCCGGGTCGTCAGAGGGGTTCGGCCAATTTATTTAAATTTTTGAAGCCGTCTCAAAAATGGGATTTATGTTGGTGCGATTGATGGTGGGTCAGAAAACATTAATTTCAGTCCAAATAAACTTTTCATGATTGAAAGTCATTGCCGGGTCGTCAGAGGGGTTCGGCCAATTTTATTAATTTTTTGAAGCGGTATCAAAAGTTGGATTTGAGTTGGCGCGATTGGTGGTGGGTCAGAAAACATTCATTTCAGTTCAAATAACATGTTTCCGTCATCAAAGGTCATTGCCGTTTCGTCAGCGGAGTGCGGTCAAATTTTATATTTTTGAAGTGCTCTCAAAATAAGCATTCGCGTTGGTGGTATCAAAAGTAGGATTTGAGTTGGCGCGATTTGTGGTGGGTCAGAAAACATTCATTTCAGTCCAAATAACAACTTTTCTTGATTGAAAGTCATTGCCGGGTGGTCAGAGGGGTTCGGGCAATTTTTTTAATTTTTTGAAGCAGTCTCAAAAAAGGGATTTGAGTTGGCTCGATTAGTGGTCAGTAAGGAAACATTCATTTCACACCAATAAACAATTTTTCATGATTGAAAGTCATTGCCAGGTCGTCTGAGGGGTTCAGCCGATTTTTTTTTGAAGCGGTGTCAAAAGTGGGATTTGAGTTGGCGCGATTGGTGGTGGGTTAGAAAACATTAATTTCAGTTCAATTACCCACTTTTCATCATTGAAAGTCATTGCCGGGTCGTCAGAGGGGTTCGGCCGATTTTTTTTTTAAACAGTCTCAAAAGTGGGATTTGAGTTGGCGAAATTGGTGGTGGGGCAGAAAACATTCATTTCAGTCCAATTACCAACTTTTCATGATTGAAAGTCATTGCCAGATCGTCAGAGGGGTTCGGACGATTTTTTTATTTTTTGAAGCAGTCTCAAAAGTCGGATTTGAGTTGGCGCGATTGGTGGTGGGTCAGAAAACATTCATTTCAAACCAAATAACATCTTTCCGTCATCAAAGGTCATTGCCAGGTCGTCAGGGGAGTGCGGTAAAATTTTATATTTTTTGAAGTGCTCTCAAATATAGCATTCGCGTTGGCGGTATCAAAAGTGGGATTTGAGTTATCGCGATTGGTGGTGGGTCAGAAAACATTCATTTCAGTCCAATTCACAACTTTTTATGATTGAAATTCATTATCGGGTCGTCAGAGGGGTTCGGCCGATTTTTTTAATTTTTGAAGCGGACTCAATAATGGGATTTGAGTTGGCGCGATTGGTGGTCGGTTGGAAAACATTAATTTTAGTCCAATTCACAACTTTTTATGATTGAGAGTCATTGCCGGATCGTCAGAGGGGTTTGGCTGATTTTTTTATTTTTTGAAGTGGTCTCAAATATAGGTTTTGAGTTGGCGCGATTAAAGGCGATTCAGAAAACATTTAATTCAGTCCAATTTACGACTCTACATGATTTAAAGTCATTGCCGGTTCGTCAGAGGGGTTCGGCCAATTTTTTGAATTTTTTGAAGCGGTCTCAAAAATGGGATTTGAGTTGGCGCGATTGGTGGAGGGTCAAAAAACATTCATTCCAGTCCAACTCACAACTTTTTATGATTGAAAGTCATTATCGGGTCGTCAGAGGGGTTCGGCCGATTTTTTTGATTTTTGAAGCGGACTCAAAAATGGGATTTGAGTTGGCGCGATTGGTGGTTGGTTGGGAAACATTAATTTCAGTCCAATTTACAAATTTTCATGATTGAAAGTCATTTCCGGGTTGTCAGAGGGGTTTGTCCGAATTTTTTTATTTTTTGAAGTGGTCTCAAAAATGGGTTTTGAGTTGGCGCGATTAAAGGCGATTCAAAAAACATTTAATTCAGTATAATATACGACTCTACATGATAAAAGTCATTGCCGGGTCGGCAGAGGGGTTCGGACGATTTTTTTATTTTTTGAAGCAGTCTCAAAAGTCGGATTTGAGTTGGCGCGATTGGTGGTGGGTCAGAAAACATTCATTTCAAACCAAATAACATCTTTCCGTCATCAAAGGTCATTGCCAGGTCGTCAGGGGAGTGCGGTAAAATTTTATATTTTTTGAAGTGCTCTCAAATATAGCATTCGCGTTGGCGGTATCAAAAGTGGGATTTGAGTTATCGCGATTGGTGGTGGGTCAGAAAACATTCATTTCAGTCCAATTCACAACTTTTTATGATTGAAATTCATTATCGGGTCGTCAGAGGGGTTCGGCCGATTTTTTTAATTTTTGAAGCGGACTCAATAATGGGATTTGAGTTGGCGCGATTGGTGGTCGGTTGGAAAACATTAATTTTAGTCCAATTCACAACTTTTTATGATTGAGAGTCATTGCCGGATCGTCAGAGGGGTTTGGCCAATTTTTTTATTTTTTGAAGTGGTCTCAAATATAGGTTTTGAGTTGGCGCGATTAAAGGCGATTCAGAAAACATTTAATTCAGTCCAATTTACGACTCTACATGATTAAAAGTCATTGCCGGTTCGTCAGAGGGGTTCGGCCAATTTTTTGAATTTTTTGAAGCGGTCTCAAAAATGGGATTTGAGTTGGCGCGATTGGTGGAGGGTCAAAAAACATTCATTCCAGTCCAACTCACAACTTTTTATGATTGAAAGTCATTATCGGGTCGTCAGAGGGGTTCGGCCGATTTTTTTGATTTTTGAAGCGGACTCAAAAATGGGATTTGAGTTGGCGCGATTGGTGGTTGGTTGGGAAACATTAATTTCAGTCCAATTTACAAATTTTCATGATTGAAAGTCATTTCCGGGTTGTCAGAGGGGTTTGTCCGAATTTTTTTATTTTTTGAAGTGGTCTCAAAAATGGGTTTTGAGTTGGCGCGATTAAAGGCGATTCAAAAAACATTTAATTCAGTATAATATACGACTCTACATGATAAAAGTCATTGCCGGGTCGTCAGAGGGGTTCGGCCAATTTATTTAAATTTTTGAAGCCGTCTCAAAAATGGGATTTATGTTGGTGCGATTGATGGTGGGTCAGAAAACATTAATTTCAGTCCAAATAAACTTTTCATGATTGAAAGTCATTGCCGGGTCGTCAGAGGGGTTCGGCCAATTTTATTAATTTTTTGAAGCGGTATCAAAAGTTGGATTTGAGTTGGCGCGATTGGTGGTGGGTCAGAAAACATTCATTTCAGTTCAAATAACATGTTTCCGTCATCAAAGGTCATTGCCGTTTCGTCAGCGGAGTGCGGTCAAATTTTATATTTTTGAAGTGCTCTCAAAATAAGCATTCGCGTTGGCGGTATCAAAAGTAGGATTTGAGTTGGCGCGATTTGTGGTGGGTCAGAAAACATTCATTTCAGTCCAAATAACAACTTTTCTTGATTGAAAGTCATTGCCGGGTGGTCAGAGGGGTTCGGGCAATTTTTTTAATTTTTTGAAGCAGTCTCAAAAAAGGGATTTGAGTTGGCTCGATTAGTGGTCAGTTAGGAAACATTCATTTCACACCAATAAACAATTTTTCATGATTGAAAGTCATTGCCAGGTCGTCTGAGGGGTTCAGCCGATTTTTTTTTGAAGCGGTGTCAAAAGTGGGATTTGAGTTGGCGCGATTGGTGGTGGGTTAGAAAACATTAATTTCAGTTCAATTACCCACTTTTCATCATTGAAAGTCATTGCCGGGTCGTCAGAGGGGTTCGGCCGATTTTTTTTTTAAACAGTCTCAAAAGTGGGATTTGAGTTGGCGAAATTGGTGGTGGGGCAGAAAACATTCATTTCAGTCCAATTACCAACTTTTCATGATTGAAAGTCATTGCCAGATCGTCAGAGGGGTTCGGACGATTTTTTTATTTTTTGAAGCAGTCTCAAAAGTCGGATTTGAGTTGGCGCGATTGGTGGTGGGTCAGAAAACATTCATTTCAAACCAAATAACATCTTTCCGTCATCAAAGGTCATTGCCAGGTCGTCAGGGGAGTGCGGTAAAATTTTATATTTTTTGAAGTGCTCTCAAATATAGCATTCGCGTTGGCGGTATCAAAAGTGGGATTTGAGTTATCGCGATTGGTGGTGGGTCAGAAAACATTCATTTCAGTCCAATTCACAACTTTTTATGATTGAAATTCATTATCGGGTCGTCAGAGGGGTTCGGCCGATTTTTTTAATTTTTGAAGCGGACTCAATAATGGGATTTGAGTTGGCGCGATTGGTGGTCGGTTGGAAAACATTAATTTTAGTCCAATTCACAACTTTTTATGATTGAGAGTCATTGCCGGATCGTCAGAGGGGTTTGGCTGATTTTTTTATTTTTTGAAGTGGTCTCAAATATAGGTTTTGAGTTGGCGCGATTAAAGGCGATTCAGAAAACATTTAATTCAGTCCAATTTACGACTCTACATGATTTAAAGTCATTGCCGGTTCGTCAGAGGGGTTCGGCCAATTTTTTGAATTTTTTGAAGCGGTCTCAAAAATGGGATTTGAGTTGGCGCGATTGGTGGAGGGTCAAAAAACATTCATTCCAGTCCAACTCACAACTTTTTATGATTGAAAGTCATTATCGGGTCGTCAGAGGGGTTCGGCCGATTTTTTTGATTTTTGAAGCGGACTCAAAAATGGGATTTGAGTTGGCGCGATTGGTGGTTGGTTGGGAAACATTAATTTTAGTCCAATTTACAAATTTTCATGATTGAAAGTCATTTCCGGGTTGTCAGAGGGGTTTGTCCGAATTTTTTTATTTTTTGAAGTGGTCTCAAAAATGGGTTTTGAGTTGGCGCGATTAAAGGCGATTCAAAAAACATTTAATTCAGTATAATATACGACTCTACATGATAAAAGTCATTGCCGGGTCGGCAGAGGGGTTCGGACGATTTTTTTATTTTTTGAAGCAGTCTCAAAAGTCGGATTTGAGTTGGCGCGATTGGTGGTGGGTCAGAAAACATTCATTTCAAACCAAATAACATCTTTCCGTCATCAAAGGTCATTGCCAGGTCGTCAGGGGAGTGCGGTAAAATTTTATATTTTTTGAAGTGCTCTCAAATATAGCATTCGCGTTGGCGGTATCAAAAGTGGGATTTGAGTTATCGCGATTGGTGGTGGGTCAGAAAACATTCATTTCAGTCCAATTCACAACTTTTTATGATTGAAATTCATTATCGGGTCGTCAGAGGGGTTCGGCCGATTTTTTTAATTTTTGAAGCGGACTCAATAATGGGATTTGAGTTGGCGCGATTGGTGGTCGGTTGGAAAACATTAATTTTAGTCCAATTCACAACTTTTTATGATTGAGAGTCATTGCCGGATCGTCAGAGGGGTTTGGCTGATTTTTTTATTTTTTGAAGTGGTCTCAAATATAGGTTTTGAGTTGGCGCGATTAAAGGCGATTCAGAAAACATTTAATTCAGTCCAATTTACGACTCTACATGATTTAAAGTCATTGCCGGTTCGTCAGAGGGGTTCGGCCAATTTTTTGAATTTTTTGAAGCGGTCTCAAAAATGGGATTTGAGTTGGCGCGATTGGTGGAGGGTCAAAAAACATTCATTCCAGTCCAACTCACAACTTTTTATGATTGAAAGTCATTATCGGGTCGTCAGAGGGGTTCGGCCGATTTTTTTGATTTTTGAAGCGGACTCAAAAATGGGATTTGAGTTGGCGCGATTGGTGGTTGGTTGGGAAACATTAATTTCAGTCCAATTTACAAATTTTCATGATTGAAAGTCATTTCCGGGTTGTCAGAGGGGTTTGTCCGAATTTTTTTATTTTTTGAAGTGGTCTCAAAAATGGGTTTTGAGTTGGCGCGATTAAAGGCGATTCAAAAAACATTTAATTCAGTATAATATACGACTCTACATGATAAAAGTCATTGCCGGGTCGTCAGAGGGGTTCGGCCAATTTATTTAAATTTTTGAAGCCGTCTCAAAAATGGGATTTATGTTGGTGCGATTGATGGTGGGTCAGAAAACATTAATTTCAGTCCAAATAAACTTTTCATGATTGAAAGTCATTGCCGGGTCGTCAGAGGGGTTCGGCCAATTTTATTAATTTTTTGAAGCGGTATCAAAAGTTGGATTTGAGTTGGCGCGATTGGTGGTGGGTCAGAAAACATTCATTTCAGTTCAAATAACATGTTTCCGTCATCAAAGGTCATTGCCGTTTCGTCAGCGGAGTGCGGTCAAATTTTATATTTTTGAAGTGCTCTCAAAATAAGCATTCGCGTTGGCGGTATCAAAAGTAGGATTTGAGTTGGCGCGATTTGTGGTGGGTCAGAAAACATTCATTTCAGTCCAAATAACAACTTTTCTTGATTGAAAGTCATTGCCGGGTGGTGAGAGGGGTTCGGGCAATTTTTTTAATTTTTTGAAGCAGTCTCAAAAAAGGGATTTGAGTTGGCTCGATTAGTGGTCAGTTAGGAAACATTCATTTCACACCAATAAACAATTTTTCATGATTGAAAGTCATTGCCGGGTCGTCTGAGGGGTTCAGCCGATTTTTTTTTGAAGCGGTGTCAAAAGTGGGATTTGAGTTGGCGGGATTGGTGGTGGGTTAGAAAACATTAATTTCAGTTCAATTACCCACTTTTCATCATTGAAAGTCATTGCCGGGTCGTCAGAGGGGTTCGGCCGATTTTTTTTTTTAAACAGTCTCAAAAGTGGGATTTGAGTTGGCGAGATTGGTGGTGGGGCAGAAAACATTCATTTCAGTCCAATTACCAACTTTTCATGATTGAAAGTCATTGCCAGATCGTCAGAGGGGTTCGGCCGATTTTTTTATTTTTTGGAGCGGTCTCAAAAGTGGGATTTGAGTTGGCGAGATTGGGGGTGGGTCAGAAAACATTCATTACAGTCCAATCCACAATTTTTCATGATTTAAAGTCATTGCCGGGTGTCAGAGGAGTTCGGTCTATTTTTTTAGTTTTTGAAGCAGTCTCAAAAGTGGGATTTGAGTTGGCGCGATTGGTGGTCAGTCAGGAAACATTCATTTCAGACCAATAAACAATTTTTCATGACTGAAAGTCATTGCCGGGTCGTCAGAGGGGTTCGGCCGATTTTTTTTAGACAGTCTCAAAAGTGGGATTTGAGTTGGCGAGATTGGTGGTGGGACAGAAAACATTCATTCCAGTCCAATTAATAACTTTTCATGATTGAAAGTCATTGCCGGGTAGTCATAGAGGTTCGGCCGATTATTTTTTTTGAAGCAGTATCAAAAGAGGGATTTGAGTTGGCGCGATTAGTGGTGGGTCAGAAAACATTCATTTCAGTCTAATTACCAACTTTTCAAAATTGAAAAACATTGCCGGTCGTCAGAGGGGTTCGGCCGTTTTTTTAATCTTTTGAAGCAGTCTCAAAAGTGGGATATCAGTTGGCGCGATTGGTGTTGGGTTCGAAATCATTTATTTCTGTCTGATTTCCAATTTTTCATAATTGAAAGTCATTGCCGGGTCGTCAGAGGGGTTCGGCCGAATTTTTTATTATTTGAAGCAGTCTCAAAAGTGGGATTTGAGTTGGCGAGATTAGTGGTGGGTCAGAAAACATTCATTACAGTCCAATTCACAACTTTTCATGATTTAAAGTCATTGCCGGGTAGTCATAGAGGTTCGGACGATTTTTTTTTTTGAAGTAGTATCAAAAGAGGGATTTGAGTTGGCGCGATTAGTGGTGGGTCAGAAAACATTCATTTCAGTCCAATTACCAACTTTTCAAAATTGAAAAACATTGCCGGTCGTCAGAGGGGTTCGGCCGTTTTTTTAATGTTTTGAAGCAGTCTCAAAAGTGGGATATCAGTTGGCGCGATTGGTGTTGGGTTCGAAATCATTTATTTCTGTCTGATTACCAATTTTTTATAATTGAAAGTCATTGCCGGGTCGTCAGAGGGGTTCGGCTGATTTTTTTATTTTTTGAAGCAGTCTCAAAAGTGGGATTTGAGTTGGCGAGATTAGTGGTGGGTCAGAAAACATTCATTACAGTCCAATTCACAACTTTTCATGATTGAAAGTCATTGCCGGGTAGTCATAGAGGTTCGGCCGATTTTTTTTTTTTTTTGATTTAGTATCAAAAGAGGGATTTGAGTTGGCGCGATTAGTGGTGGGACAGAAAACATTCATTTCAGTCCAATTAATAACTTTTCATTATTGAAAGTCATTGCCTGGTCGTCAGAGGGTTTCGGCCGTTTTTTATATTTTTTGAAGCAGTCTCAAAAGTGGGATTTGAGTTGGCGAGATTAGTGGTGGGTCAGAAAACATCCATTACAGTCCAATTCACAAATTTTCAGGATTGAAAGTCATTGCCGGGTAGTCATAGAGGTTCGGCCGATTTTTTTTTTTTTTGAATTAGTATCAAAAGAGGGATTTGAGTTGGCGCGATTAGTGGTGGGTCAGAAAACATTCATTTCAGTCCAATTAATAACTTTTCATTATTGAAAGTCATTGCCTGGTCGTCAGAGGGTTTCGGCCGTTTTTTATATTTTTTGAAGCAGTCTCATAAGTTGGATTTGAGTTGGCGAGATTAGTGGTGGGTCAGAAAACATTCATTACAGTCCAATTCACAACTTTTCATGATTGAAAGTCATTGCCGGGTAGTCATAGAGGTCCGGCCGATTTTTTTATTTTGGAGCAGTATCAAAAGAGGGATTTGAGTTGGCGCGATTAGTGGTGGGTCAGAAAACATTCATTTCAGTCCAATTACCAACTTTTCAAAATTGAAAAACATTGCCGGTCGTCAGAGGGGTTCAGCCGTTTTTTTAATCTTTTAAAGCAGTCTCAAAAGTGGGATTTCAGTTGGCGCGATTGGTGGTGGGTTGGAAAACATTTATTTCAGTCCAATTAACAACTTTTTATGATTGAAAGTCAATGCCGGGTCGTCAGAGGGGTTCTCAAAAATGAGATATTAGTTGGCGCTATTGATATTGGGTCAGAAAACATCCATTGCAGTAGAATCTACATTATTTCATGATTGAAAGTCATTGTCGGGTCGTCAAAGGGGTTCGGCCGACTTTTTATTATTTGAAGCGGTCTCAAAAATGGAATTTGAGTTGGCGCGATTGGAGGTGGGTCAGAAAACATTCATTCCAGTTCAATTTTTTACTTTTCATGATTGAAAGTCATTTCCGGGTCATCAGAGTGGTTCGGCTGACTTTTTTATTTTGTGAATTGGTCTCAAAAATGGGATTTGGTTTTGTACAGCAACACAGTTTGAGTGCCTGGCAAGGTGAAAGTATTTTGGAACTTCTGCATTTTGAATGGATATTCTATCAGAAAATTTCACGAATACATTATATTATGGACTAAATGCGTGTTGCAAGAACGGTTCATCTTGTGTAATCAATGTCAGTTGAACAGTTGAATCGTCAAACTGACGTTTCTATATTTACCGTGATTGTTGTAACTATGGAAATATATACACAAGCTAGAAGTGAAACACCGTTTCATATAATATGAGGCAAATTGTCGACAAAATATCGTCATGCCGCAGGTCATGGATAAAAAATTGGCAAGAAAATATGAGCACCTGTGTATAAACATAACTGAGTCGGCCCTCTGGTAGAGCATTCGGTACTGAGCCTTAATCGTCAAAAATCAAGCATAATCAAGTAGGCTTGGGTCTTCTGTTTGATCCCACAGTTTTACTGGTATAAGTGCAAATACCAGCGTTTTAGACATCTTAATTAAATGCAAACGTTTTTGACAGCAGTCGGTGCTGTCATCTGCACGTCCTATACGTAAACTGTCCTCTTACTGATGCCCTTTAATTCTGTCAGAACGACTTAGTGATTCGGAATTGGTTAGCTGGCTCCAATTAATTATTCAATTAATGAGTAGTCAGGTATCTACTTGCCCTTCCACTGTACCTAAACATGTCGTTGAATTGAACTGGTCGTTGAACTCTCCTGTAATTACGTATCAGATATCGTATTATGTGTAGTGTGGTTAGTTGGAGTTTGATGGTTTGATATTTCTCTGGGTTCAATTGATTGTGTTGTTTTGTGGAGTATTCTAAATAATAGGTCTTGTTGTGTATGAGTTGCCTTCGTTCATCAATAAAGGAATTTTGGTTTATGAATTCAAATAAACAGAAATAATTCCGACTATGGTACATACTCCAGGAAGAGTGAATGCAATGAAGGAGGAAATTATTGCAAGTGCTGATAGTAATGAAGGCATTGATCATTATATACATGCATGTTTCTAGATTTTTTCCACTCATCAGTACTAGGATAGGTCAGACTACAATAGAGCGATCTTGTTCCACAAAATGAACGATCATTGAAAAGCCTTATAATATTCCCCTACACAGAAGCCGCGACTTACCTATTAGGGTATTTTCGACCGTTGTCAGAATTATTTATTTAAAGGACGGAATACATGGGATTTTGGTTGATTGCGAAATTCAATGAAATTTGGGTATGTTGTAGATCACGATCTGTCGGTAACACTTTAAATGGACCATAATCAAATGTATGAATAGTTTCGGAGAAACAGGGTGATTTTGAAAGATGTTACGAAAACACAAAATAAAAGTAATTTACACAAATTGAGATTATTTCTGATTTATTCACGTGATTTGGCTAAAATATGTTTGAAAACGCCATTCTATTATGATCCAAAACAGTATTTAGCTTACCAGGGGAACTCAAACCATCCAATTTCGACGTTGTTTACTCCACTTAATAGTATTATCGAGATATTTTCTAATTAAATTTCGAGATATGGCTGGGTAATATTTACAATTTGAAAAAGCAATACTATTATGATACGAGCACAGTATTTTACTATACTGTCATATGAAATAATTTACTACTTTTGTTTCAAATGCGTTTCATGACTCAAGTACGTGATTCCGTTTTTTTAATATATTTACATTTTTATACATATGTAAAATTACTTTCAAATGACATTTTGTTTGTAAAAGGTGATGATATTATTTATGACTCTTTTTTAAATATATAACTTTGATAAAAAACTGCTACAACTTAAGTCACTTGGCATGACGAGTGAGTTTGTTTATATGCTTTTCCACCAAATCAAAACTACAAAAAGAAGTTGCCTGTTGCCATAGGTCAGAATATTGATATATGGTGATGTACTTGAGTTTTGGGCAATTTGGGCTGATACATGTATTTTTTTTTAAGAGTTGCTCGTAAAGACATAGACGTTTCAAGAAAAAAAATATTTTTTGAACAAAACCGCTACTGATATTTCATTATATCTGGAACCAGATAACATCAACGCAAAAAGTATTACAGCAACATGAGTATTCATGCTCCTTACCCAGATTTACAATAACTTACGATACAGAACTAAAATCAGTTTTATGACACATTTTCACAGTCCCAATGATTACAAAGTGGTACCGAGATTTATTACATTCGCATGCAAAGGCATCCAAACTCTCAAACTCCAACTTCGAAATATGTTTAAGGGCTCATGCTGGAGAGAAATTAATCTAAAAGAAAAGTTTCAAATGTTTTGGAACTTCATCCAATTCTGAAACAAAATCAGATTATTTGAAGTATGGATCAATATCTCCAACAAAATCAAAGTGTATGATGTAATCGGGCCCATGCTAAACCACAGGAATCTTGAATTATGAAAATCATGACAAAACCAGGGCCACAAAACGAAATGATAATAATGGTACAAAACTAAAAGCGAAGTTTTTTGTAAATTAATTTCTTCTCATATGAAAACAGAGTATCAGAGAATATTATCTTGTAACAGAAACTCTGCATGTCTGAAAATTTCATTGAATTGAAAATTAGTCACCAGTTTGAATAAACTGGACTTGGTTTATTTATTACTTGCTTTTCTACTTTCACTCTAAAACGCCTCATAATATAGTGAGTGTCCTTTAGGCTTGAAAATTAAACTTGGTTTTACCTGTTTCCTCTCTGGCTTCTTGGCCTGCAGATTCACTCACTGACTCTACTGTCTCTAAGGATGAAGTGGGTTGCTAGAGGAGCAAAAAAAATAAGATACGAAAGGCAAAATGCTGTCAGCACCCCGAATGTGTGCTGGCGAGGGGATACCAGGTATCTGAGTGCTTAAGGCTTACTGTTTTTTTTATCTGGAGCTCCTTTCCGAAAGGATAGAAAGTTCGTGCTTCTCGCGCGAAGGGGAAGTCTTGAAGTAATCTTGATATCGGTGGAATGTCAAATCAAACACGTCGATTAAAAAGATAATATATAATAGTTAATTGAATAAATGAAATAATTTGGAAAGAGAAAAACAAAGAAAACAAAACCAAACAAATCTTCAAACAAGTAGGATGAAAATAAACAAAAAAAACCCATCTCACAGAAAGTTTATAAAAAATCACAAATAAGCTGTGTGGGAGCTGTCTCCTATATTCTCCTACTAGCTAAATGATCCTAGTGTAGACAATCCTACTACATACTCGATCTTGAGCGGTGTTCTGGGAAAGTCTGGCTTTGTAACATTTCAGTTATTATTCTTATTATTATTTATGAATTTTAGCCCTCGAAATCAGAGTCTCAGTCGTTAGTTACATTTTCCTTATTATAGTTCTTACTCATCCTTGACTTATTTATAGCAGCTAGTCCTAGTTAATCCTCTGGGAACACATTTTTTATATCGATTCCACATCCCGTTTATTATTATTTATCACAATTCTAAGTTAAGTAACTGAGGCCCGCACGGTCGCCTTAAAAACATTATAATTCGTCTTCGATGTTCAACACTAACAACTCTCCAAAAACTCTTCCAGTCCAAGCGAGATTATTCTATCCCCGTCGGCCGGATAGTAAAGCCTTCCTACTCACAGATTTGAAGCCTCTCTCATTCGTCAGTTCTGTAATTAATTTTTTTCTGGTACCAACAATAAAATTTGTACCACCCATTCCAGAATGGCTTTGTCGTATTTTTGTTATACTCACAAAAAGACCCCGCACTTTTTATGGGTAAAATGGTTATCGGTGAAATTGTCTGAATTTTTAGTATATTGTAGTATTCGATGGACGTGCAGAATCACAAAGTTAGTTGATGGATAGATTTTGAAATACAGAGCATTCAAGTTTAAAATCAGTAATTTTCATTTAATTATTTTCTCGAGATTTGAAAGTACCCACTGCATTTTTTTTCGGTCATATCATCAACGTACCTTCATATTACTGAATATCATTCAGATGGTGCAGATTATATCAATATGTACAGAGTGAAAAATAAAAACATTTTAGTAAGTCTGAAAATTCGATGTAATAATACAATATTGGAAAAATTATTTTTACATGCAATATACTATTCTTATTCCACCATTAATCACAATTCATATATTTCTCAACGGGTGATTTAAAAAATTGGTGAAATAGATGGCCGGTTCTTTCGTTTGTACACATCATGTATATTCAAGTGAATTATCATCCTCCGAAGATTGCTGATACCGTATAATCATGATTTGGTTGGGACATATAGGCTGATCATGTAAATTTTCGATTATAAAAATGACAAAATATCAAAGTTTCAGAAATCACCCTGTAATTCACGATTAACTCCTTTACTATTATTTATTATATTCATCATTACCTCCTCTACACTGTCCCAAAAATGCAGTTTCCTATTATGACTAGTTTCATAGTGTGACGATTTCTCCTTAAGCCGGTTCTGACGGAGCTCGTAAACAGCACAGAAAACAGCGCTATTTATAGCCGATGATGTCACCATTAACTTCGCCGCTGGCGATTGACACAAGATCATTCGAGAAGCGTCATCTATTCGCCAGTAGAAATTCGAGAGATTTCCGGAACTCATTCAGCACGCTATATAAAGAAATCTCCACGGCGAGACGACAGTTTTTGGAATCAGCCGGAGTACGATATTTGAATAAAAGAGAGTGTCAGTAAAGATAAATTAAAATAGTGACTTGTGATATAAATTATTGATAGTAAGAGATATGAGCCGGTTCTGGGCCTCCCCCCACTACTATGACGTCATCAGTGACCTTGGGGTGACCTTCAGGGATGACCTTGGTGCATAGATGCCTGTGTGGGTCTATGACCTTGGGATGTCCTTGAAACGATTTTTAAATTTTGTAATTTTTGACCTTGATGTAGGTTTTGATGAGGTATTCAAGGTTTTTGTTTGACCTTGAGATGACATTTGGGTGACAGATTTTTTTTCATACACGGACAAGTACTTTTTTCAAGTACTTATATATTTTTTTACCTCCAAGACTAAAAACATTTATGTGAACACTTGCTACTATGTATGACTTTCATACTATGTACTAACACATGAAAATCTAGAGAAGGCACACGTCCACACACCACGGAGATCCAGTCAGATATGTGAACTCTGATTCCTCTCCGATACTTACCTTGTAGTGGTGGTGGTAGTAAGCGTGTGTGACGTCATCCGACTATGAGGAGTGCATCTGAAGTTGCCCACGCTCGACGCTTATAATATATACGGACAAGTACTTTTTCCAAGTACTTATATTTTTTTACCTCCATGACTACTATAACCTTCATGTGTACACTTGTTACTGTGCATGACTTTCATGTGTACCAACACATGAAAATATAGAGAAGGCACACGTCCGCACACCACGGAGATCCAGTCAGATATGTGAACTCTGATTTCTCTCCGCCAGTGTATACCTTACAGTGGTGGTGGGAGGAAGCGTGTGTGACGTCATCCAACTATAAGGAGCGCATCCAAACACGATTCAGTCAGAAGCAACCCAAGCTCGACGCTCTGGGATTGTTTGTGACATGATGTCTGCGATAGTATCTTATACAAGTAGGTGGTGGGGGAGTGGTTCACTATCCATTATAAAAGAAGTGGATATTGTGATACAAAATCAGAAGTTATATACCTAGCAGTCGAGTAGTCAGCAAGAGTAGTGAAGTTATTCAGTGCATTCAGAGACAGGAATATCAGTGAGTGTGTTTTTCTATCGAAAATTATTTATATTTTCCTTATATATTTTCATCATGTCAGTTCCAAAGGTGGATTTACAAAAAATCAATTCAGTAATTAAACAAGAGATGGAAGTATTAGAACAAAGATTAATATCATCTTTGCCACTAAATGAAGCTTATCCAATAAAGAATATGTCAATTTGTTCAACTCGTTTTGGTAAATCCATTTTGTTAACATTACTCGATGTGAGCAATAACACATTGTTCAAAACATGGCTACCGAAACGTGTTTCAGAGCAATTTAGTGACGACGATGTTACTTGCATCAATTCATCTGATGGTAAATATACCGTCAGACTCAACAAAGCTTTGCTGGTATGAAAACACGATCGTTGGTTAAATTCGATCTCATTGAGTAATAGTTAATTTTCACATATCATAGGCTAAGTCGAATTATATTATAGGTGTTAATTGTAAGGAAAATATAAAAAGTTTTCATACATTGTTAAACACACTCTTTGGCGGTTGGCATCATCGAAAGTATATGTGAGTTTTATTGATGAATTCTATTATAGCATACTTATTTCAATAATTTTTCTTTGATTTCAGTTTCATTTTCGAGAAAGATGTGGATGCTGTATGCTAGCCAAAACTGGACCGAAGTTGTAGACATCACTTCAGCTGTTGAACGATTGACTTCTGAATTGGATGCTTTGAGTGATGATGCTCACCATGCCACCAACTATGACCTGAGCGTGTGTTATGATGAAGAGCAGATCCAGTTATGTGTGCGTGACGCTGAGAACTATCAGAAAGGTATGGATCTTTGTGAGAAATATACAGATGGTTCTTTGGATCTAGATCAACTCTGCGATGCAATGGTTGAATGTGAGCTGAGGAGATTTCTCTACCGTCTCTTGC
This sequence comes from Chrysolina americana, assembly GCA_958502065.1. Taxonomy (NCBI): domain Eukaryota; kingdom Metazoa; phylum Arthropoda; class Insecta; order Coleoptera; family Chrysomelidae; genus Chrysolina; species Chrysolina americana. The sequence goes on along the minus strand of OY293415.1, from coordinate 35,689,315 downwards.
CATACCTACCTAATGGAATCATCCAAAAGTACCAACTGGATAGCGATGGTAATGAAATCGAAAATGGTCAAGAAAATCATGACGATGAAGAAAAAGTTATATTAGATTGTTTGTATATACCTAAGACTAATTGAATTGTAAGCTAGTGATATCTGAATAAAAAACATAAAATAGTTCATACATGTTTTATTTACCTATTCCTCTTTTACAAGAATAAAGAAAGAAAAAAATCAATACAAAATAATGAAAAATGTGTGTGTCTTCAATATCTGCTGTGAACTGATCCGTCCAATGCATTGTATGTCAAAAATGTATCATGTAGAATGAGTGCATATACTTTGGTGTTGGCTGGGAAGTTGACTTTCCTAGTTTCAAACTCGAGCTTAATATCAATAGTTGATGATTTTGTGGCATTCGGCTGATGTGAACAATCGATGATGAATAGTGGATTTTATCGAAATTCACCAATGTCCATGAGAGGTTCACTCATATCTTTATCATAATAACTTCGTTGAAAGTTCTCATAGGCATAATATGCTAAAGTATCAAGTTTCTTATCGAAATCCAAATTCCAACGTTCATATGGGTATACTTCAGAGTTCAAGTACACACGAATGATATTGATATCAGCAGTTGTGAATTTAGTGATGTCCTTTGCCCTGTCTTCAGATGTGGTAGTGCTCTGGAATCCAATGATGATATAACGAGGTGTTTCAAGGGCATTGGTTGTCTTGATAGCCCATATGTCTGAAGATGTGCCACGTAGTGATGGAAGTTCATAGAGATCCCACATGCGATAAGCCAACTTGATTTTAGCATTCAGACCACTTTTGTTGATTCTATTCAAAAGTTTTAGCTTGTGCTTATCTTCTGGTACTATGTGTCTTATTTTCCACTCAATTTTATTAATTTCCAAATCAGCATCAACCTCACCAATATATGAGTTCTTGAAAGATCGAGCGATTATTAAGATCATTTCTTGTTTGGCATTCAAGATACTTTTGTTGTAATCTTCAGCGAAACCCATCAAATACTTTAGTGGTAATTTGCCACTGAATACATGACTGGTTGTATCCAAGATATCCTGTTTAGTTTCCGAAAGTCCCCATCCAGTGGTTAATAATGTATTAGCATGTGTTTTTCCAAATGAAATCATAGTCTTCATTGTAGATGTTATCCCCGGCTTCCTGACGACAGCAACTTGTTCACCACCCATTTCGTAGCGAATTTCATCAAAAAGGAAAGCGATAGCATTGTTCGAGAGATAACATGATTTCGTTTCATCTTTAGGTGTGAATTTACCCTCTATATAAATGAAACTCTCAGCAATGTCGAGTATAACATCTTGATTATTGATTGCAATTCGAATTTCATATGAATTTCTGAATAATGTTGATCCATATGGTTTGTATGTGTGCTCATGTAAACTTGTGAGGGAATGATCGAGCATCGGCTCATCGAATATATTCAATTTTTCACTATTTGTTTCGACCACCATTGTTCCTTATTTTCAGTCCAATTGATTTCAAAAATTTGAGATCTCTCACTGACAGAGCGTGGTGTGCTAACTGTTTAGCGTACACTTTTGGAATGAGCCTTTTTCTAGCCGAGCCTTCCTTTTTAGCTGTTTGTGGAAAGTTTTCAAATCCTCGTCGATTCTGTCTATTATAACAAAAACCCATGATAGTTATGAGATTTTTTTCAATTCCAAAATTATGACAATCTCTTCTGCACTTCCAAAATCAATGAGATTATTTTTGTGATCCAAAATACGCACTGTGATGTTGTGAATCAACTGACGACCTTCTGGACTAATGGGCATATATATAATCTTGTGTGGTTCTTTTGTGAGATTGAATCCAGGCTCCACATCGATATCGAATGAAAAAATAATGTGGGATTTTCGTCATTATTTATGTATGAACCAGATATAATGTTGCAATCTAAGCGGATGAGTCTTACAGTTGTTATGTTTATCGGTTGTGAGGATTCATGTATCTGATTCGGTTGGAATTTATTAAAATTGAAACCCATCATCTTTGCTATGGAATTCGGATGAGTTAGATCAATTTCATATTTTGATCGCATCTCACATTTGAAAGTATTATTATTGGCATGTAGGTAGAATATATCATCTGCATAGGTATCGTTTTGTTTTTTACCATGAAACAATCTGAACATGATATGTTTCTGAATAACTGCATTGATTTCTTCTATTTCATAGGCACCACATGGTATTTCAATTGTGTATTTCTGAAGTATTGGTGAATGAACATCACTGATTCTGAAACTGATCACATTGTTTTTTTCAGTTATATTATTGACTGTGTTGCATCCATAGAATCCTAAAAGTCCCAATCCATAACGACTGTTTCTGTCCAATTCAATGGGTGGGAAAAAGTCTGCACTCAAGACACTCGTCCCGACGGCTTGTAGTTCGAACTTCCGTGACATGACTGATAAATTTTATGAATAACACTTCAATTTATTGTTGTCTACAACACACTCGAGACAACCTACGCCTTTTCGGAGATGGTTCATCAATATCCATTTCATTTTTATTAGCACCAATATTCATATCATTTATATTGCAGTAACAACAGAATATTTTCCGTGGTGGAGGACCATCATTCACATCAGAATCTGGAATGCTATTGCCGTCAAGATTGTGGTGGTCAGTACCATATCTATATTTCATTATGTCGACATCATCCTGTAGACTTTTAGGTAACTTTTCCCAAACATAAGCAATCTCATGTGCAGCACATGCGAGTATTACTTCCTTCGGCATATTTGCAAGCATCACTCGATCCATTCTTGTCAGGGTGCGATATTTTGAATACATCTTAAGTGAAAATCCCATCCCCTTAATAGCCTCTCGAGTCATTGCTGGAGTTGTATCCATTTTGTAATAATTCAGAGAGAAACTTCAAGCACAAGTGACCGCAGAAAACTGTGTTGAACTTCTGCTGGCGATCTAGTTATATAGAATTTTCACTTTCGAACATTTCTGAAAATATTGAATCAACTCTTTTGGTGGGGGTAGATCTCCAAAACTATCAAAGTATGCAATGTCTTTCCCACATTTGCTGTATGCCACCCAATGTGTTCCCGATCCTCTTATTCCATCTAAATTGACAATGGCGGTCTCGTGGTGTCGTGGACCTCTAGTGGGTAATGTATCACACATGAAAATACCACGAAAGTATGGAATTTTCATTTTCTTGGCATAATAATTGAGATCGATGTCGGTGAGAGGTAGTCGAGGTAGGGAATCAACTAGTTTTTTGGATTGTATGGTTTCAAGTAGAGTCCGAGTCCTTTACGGTACGGTTTAAGGTATACACCATTACCACTTTTACCCAATGCCACATATTCCATTTTCTTGTTATGGCGATTCGCTTCGATTAGGGCGGTTCTGCTTGCTTTTGCTGAATTCACAGCTCTGGTGATGTCTGCAACAGCACCCGCTAAACTTCCGAGCGCGGACAATCCAGCAAAAATCGGTATCAGTGGTAGAATCTCTCCGACCTTAGGAATTGGAATTATGCGGGGTGTGTGGATTGTTTTCTTTCCACCAGCAGCTTTGAGGTATTTACGTGCCGCATGTAATGCCACTACGGTAGCTTTCTTCAAATTATTCGTTACAAATTGCTCACCCCCAGCTTTTTTCAGTACATTCCGCACTTTATGAACCACCCCAGAACCAAAGGCGATTTTTCTGAGATTATTTTTCTTTTTCTTCGGTTGATTTTTCTTCTTTTTCTTTATAGTAGTACTATAACCCATACCGAAACGTCTCTTTGATTTCATAATATTGGTAACGAGTAGGGCAGCTGCTCTTTCCTTAATACCAGCGTCCTTCGATTTAACCCTATTCCAAGCTGCGTATTCGAGTTCTTTGTCTGCTCTATGTCTCGCTGTGAGATCAGTTAGATGATTCAAATATTGAATATCGTGTTGTTTGCATGCAATATCCAATTTATTGATTCCGGGATCTTTGCGGGCTAAACGTTTTTCCAATTTTGTACCGGGTCCACAGTACTGATATCCTCCGGGTAAATGTAATTCGAACGGAAGTTTGTCTATCAAATTATTAATAAATCCACGTCCGCTCTTTCTGGATACACCACGAACACATCCGTATCGTTTGATGGTACTCATTTAAATGAAACGTTCACGATATATCATCGCTTACATAGTCTCCAACCACGGTACGATGCGCATTGTAAAGCAGAAAGAAAAGTTTGCTGTAGATAATCTAGATGAAAAATTCGGTTGTGGATTGAATGGACAGAATGTGTTGCGGCATGGTCCGCTACTTCCACCATCTGTCCGAGGACTCATTCTTGGACCGTCGAATTGTGGAAAGACAAATGCCATGATATCTCTTCTGACACATCCACAAGGACTACGATTCACAAACGTTTGTCTCTATTCGAAATCACTCAATCAGCCCAAATATCAATTCCTACGAAATGTATTGGAACCCATAAAGGGTTTGGGATTTTATACGTTCAGTAATAATGCAGAAATAGTGGAACCGTCCGATGCCAAACCAAATTCTGTTTTCATTTTCGATGATGTAATGTGTGAAAAACAGGACATTATAAGATCATACTTCTGTATGGGACGTCTTAAAGATGTTGACTGTTTTTATCTTGCTCAAACATATTCACGAGTGCCCAAACAGTTAGTGCGGGACAATACAAACTTTATTGTAATGTTCAAGCAAGATGAAATGAATCTACATCATATTTATTCTGATCACGTGTCACCCGATGTAACATTCAAACAATTCCAATTGATGTGTGTTAAATGTTGGGAGGATCAATATGGATTTCTGGTCATTGATAAGGATAGAAAATGCATGAAGGTAGATATCGCATGGGGTTCGATAGTTTTATATATCCATGACACTGTAATCCACATTCAATCGATCGTTGAATTGCATAGAGGTTACTTCAGTGTATTCTCTTGACAAAAACAAAATGAAGACAAAAAATGATTCAGTAGCTGAAAATAAAAACAATGAATTGAATTTGAAACGTCAACTGGTTGAGACAACAGAAGCTGTACGGCAGAAATTCAACTCTATCAAGAGTGGACTTATTGAAAATCGAATGTCGTTTGAAAAACTCTATGATCCCATAATGAAGCCATTGAAGGTTCTATCTTCAGCTGCTACCATCAAATCACCAAAGTCAACGTTTCCAATGAAGCAAGGTAATATTCAGTCTACTCCAACAAAAGTTACGAGTACCCCAATAGGGAAGGATCCATCCTCATATAATAGTGAAATATCATCTGCTGACAGTGAGACAGGTACTATCAAAGAATTCGGAGAAAATGAAATGTCCATATTCGAAACACCGTCATCATCTCGAATAGGTGATTCTGATTTCTCTGATTTTGAAGACAATATTGGAGATGTTTTGAAAAGACATTTGGAAAATGTTAAAACAAAGAATGTTGCATATGATACAATATATGGTATACGTTTAAATCCTACTACACAAAAACTGAAAATGGGTAGTCTCAGTGTACGTTTCAGTGATGGGAATATTATATTTTGGAATGACAATAAAACAAAAAATCATGAATTCTCAGGTAGTCCGGAGTTATACGACATGATTTTTTTGAAAAATCCACCTGAAGTCAATTTCAATGATGAAATTCGTCATACATATGCTAAAATATTGAGACTAACGAATGCACCATACAAACAACATCAACTAAGAAATGGTTTCAAACATACGAATTCTAAAAAATTTCGTGAAGTTATCAAACCAGTACTGAACTTATCACATCATCTGTCGACGAGGAGTAGAACAAAAAAAGGTAAAGGGTTCAATCGGATGCAAAAAAAGTATTATACCAAACTTGCGAATTATGTGTACTGGAATTCACCTGACGAGTTAGTCGATCGTTTACGACTGTTGATATCCTCGAAATCGGCTGGACATACTGGACACGACAATGAAATAATTTCAATAATTGAAGAATTACGTGAGGAGGGTATAATATATTGAAACGTTCAAGAAAATGGTCACTTTGTCCTCATTATATGATGCAGTAACATTGTTGAATTATGTGTACGGAGACGAAGTAGAACAGTTATAGTGAGAGGATGGATAATGAAATAAGTGATGTTAAACGACAAGTTGTTAATGAATTACATACACCGGCGAGACTTAATTTCGCCAGAAGAACCACCACCCTCAAAGGTTTTTCAGATCTATGACAGATTGATCTTGCCGAATTACAACCCTATGCTAAACATAATAAAGGATATAGATATGTTCTTGTAGTAATTGATTGTTACTCAAAATATCTATGGACAAAACCGATTAAAAATAAAACAGGTGGTGCTGTAACGGATGCAATGGAAGATGTGCTGAAAGAAGCCAATTATTCTCCGAAACATCTACAAAGCGATCAAGGAAAAGAATTTTTCAACAAAACTTTCTCATCTCTAATGGGCAAATATAATATCAATCATTATTCAAAATTCAGCACTATGAAGGCGGCCATAGCAGAAAGAGTAATTCGAACAATAAAGACGTGGCTATATAGAGAATTTTCAGCGATGGGACACAACAAGTGGTTAGATGTTCTTCCTATGATATCAAGAAAATATAACCATAAAGTGCATCGTACAATTGGTATTGAACCAATTAATGTTACGCCAACAACAAAACTAAAATTTAAAGGTGCCAAAGTCATCCGTGGAAAACAAAGTCTTTCTAAATTCCGAATGAATGACATTGTACGTATAAGCAAGTACAAAAATATCTTTGAAAAGGGGTACACTGCCAATTTTACAACTGAACTATTCAAAATCATTAAAATTAATAGGACATATCCCACAACGTATATTCTTGGTCAACCGATTAAAGGTGGTTTTTATGAAGAAGAGTTATTAAAAACGAAAAATCCTGACATTTATCTAGTTGAAAAGGTGATGAAGAAGAAAAATAATAAACTGTATGTGAAGTGGTTAGGCCTTCCGAGTGAACACAATTCATGGATTGATAAACGTGACATGGTTTAATATATGTATTAACTTAGATGTTTCGTAAAATAAACTATTAAAAGCAATTTATTTTTTATTTCTAGTAGACTCTGTTGAAGAGAATTGAAAAAAAAATATTTTGTAGCGGTAAACGTTGCCCCAGCCAATCGCAACGTTCTGTGTATGCCAAACCAAATTAACTGCATACATCATTCCCGCTTAGATATTTTCAACTCACAACATTGATAACATTCCATAATCCTCAGAGCAAATCAATATCAGATTGAAATGCGTGATCAAACTCTTTTCGCCACTTATCACGTACAGATGCTGCCGTATCAAAAAGTTTTGTTGACTCCTGAAGCTCCATCTCTGCTTGCATTTTCAAACAATGGGCGTACTGATTTTTGTGTGTGATTTCGAAACGGAGTTTATCTGCATCTTCACACATTTTGATCAGTTCAGCCTTTGTTAATGCAATCTTTGCATCGAGCTCCCGAAGAGCCACCTCGTCCAAGCTGCCACTTCGAACATCATCATCGCATTTGACGATGGTGGCTTTCGCTTTTATAATGCGGCATTTCGCTTTCTTCAGCATGTCCCCACAGCGCTGCAGTGGACCGAAAGAATGAAGCGAAACATCTTCCAAATCGCCCATCACATTCAAGAAGGTGTCATCTACCTTCTTCTTACGAGGTTTCCGTACACCCTTCGTTGTTTTCTTAGGGTTAGAAGCAGTAGATGTACCTTTCCTCTTAGATGGTTTTGGTTTCGTATCCACACTAAGAGGAGAGAGAAGTGGAGGGCATATGGGTAGTGACAGTTGTGAAAGGGTTGGATCAACACTGTCTGAAGATTCCGGTATATCTACCGTCTTCAGATAATCAAGAATGTTATAGTCATCGGTGAAACCTTCTTGGGATGACAAGTGATATACCGGAATATTTTCAAAACCAAACTCATCATTTGTTGTTGGAATACGTGACATTGCACCTTCTTCAACAGAAACATTTGGTAGGGAAGTCATGATTATTTAGCTCGGAGGGAATGTGTGATACCAATGGGATGTGGATAGAAATGGTGCTGATTTTGATGCGACTTCACGTTTTATACGAACAAGCCGACTGATACATGCGCACATGAATATGACAACAATCTGCCGTAAGAGGAGAAGGGGTAGATATCCCTTCCAGGAGTTGACTCCACAAATTTCATAGTAATAAGAAGTGTTGAGAAGTGACAGTATTCTTCCAACCGATGTCTTCTCCAGATGTGTATGTAGTTCCATGTCACCGACATAAACTTTGCCCAATAGACAATAAATATTGAAATCATTTTGTAATATAATGCGATGGTGTGATTTAGAACAAAATGATCCGAGTGAGTCATAGTTCTAATTCACACCTTCGTATTGCATATATTCATAGTGAAAATTATCCACTGTAGATATGATTCCCAATGGAAGTGTGTATTTTTTTGTAGTCTTGAAAAGGGCTGTTTTGCTCCAAAGAGCCAAGGGGGTTTGGGTGAAGACTGATTAGCTTGAGTCTTCACCGACATTACCAACATTCCTAGCATAGAATGCCCTAGCCCGCTCCTTCGTGTCCGCCCACACGCGATTATATTCTGTAGCATCTCCGATATAACTGTCATCATCGGACCCATGCTCTCCTGTTGAGTGCCGCGGAGGCGCTGTGGTATGTGGGATCTCCTGTGCTGTTGTTGAAGACATGTTGAGTTGCTGAATGATACTTTGAGTAGGTTGTCATCGTATTTATAAGGATCGGAGTATGGATGTGTAACATAGCTTAGTGGTAGTGGTCATTAGGCGCTTGCGCAGGTTCTATTAGAATTTTGGAGGATTTTGTGTTGCCTTCTATCATCTGCACCCGGCCTCCGGCTTCCGGAAAATTGAGAAGTAGAAAATTGTAAAGTTATAATTCTACAGCCATCGGCCTCAAAATAGAAAAAAAAATTTCGACCCGCGAATTAAACCGCGGATTAATCTGCGGCCGCGAATCAACATCGCGGCCGCGGAAAATTTCCAGAAAATTTAAAAGTAGAAAATTGTAAAGTTATAATTCTACAGCCTTCGGCCTTCGGCCTCAAAATAGAAATTTTTTTTTCGACCCGCGAATTAAATCACGGCCACGAATCAAACCCGCGAACGCAACTGCGGTCCAATTCGCGGCGATGTTGATTCGCGGCCGCGGATTCGCGGGTCGAAAAAACCCCATTGTTCTAGCACCCTATTATAATTTTTTTTTTCTGCACTGATGAACATTTTTCTTTTTTTTCCTACTCAATTAAATCTGACAACCTAACCTACATCCGAATATCTTCCTCCAGTTAAGTGCGCATGCGCGTGTGTACTCTTTTTTTAGACCTGAAAAGGGCTGTTTTGCTTCGAAGAGCCAGGGTATGTCGATCCACACATGTTTATGTGAGACGACGAAAGATCACAAACATCTACAACTCTTCAAGTTATAGAAACTTTGTACATTTTCACCATTAATTGGTGCAAATGCATATGTTTTTGTTTTTTGTGTGGCCCTGAAAAGGGCCGATGGGGTGCTCCGGAGAGCTGGGTGTCATCCCGCATAGGTATGCGGAACGACCACGGAAGGGAACTCAGATGACATAGATGACATCGTCATCGTCATCATCCGATGACACCACGATGATGGTGTCATCGTCGGAGTCATCGTCCTCCAGGTGATGCACCTCCGGGTGGTCATCCATGTCGACATCCTCGATGCCGATGAATTCGACATCCTCGACCACTGCGTCATCTTCTAGGTGGTCATCCTCGACCACATCATCCTCGGAGATGTCAGACTCATCTGACTATTCCTCCAGGTGCTCCTCCATTTCATCACCATATTCTGATGATGATGATGATGATGTTGACGGGGACGGGAAATTCCACGTATCCCAGGAGTCGCTGATCTCAGCCACCTGAATTGGTCCTCTGGGAACTCGATCATCATTCCTGTCATGATAGAGAGCCCCTTGGAATATTTGTTGTACCTGGACCGGGTACAACGACGGTGGCATCTGTCGAATTATCTCGGCATCGACTTCAAATCTTTCGCAACGTCTCGGAGCTGTGGTCTGGGAGAGGCATCTTAGAAGACTGATACTATAATCAGAGTTGACATTGAATTTATACTAACCCATGAGATAGAAATGGTGGGAGAGAAGGGTAGGGGTGGTAGGAGGTGGTGGGAGAGAAGGTGGAGGTTATAGATGATGGTAGTGGTAGGAATACTCAACATACTTATTGAATAATACAATTGAGATGATTTCCTGAATAATGTTTCAGAGTTGGAATTATATAGGTACTTATTGAATAACACAAGTATCAGAAAATACAATTAAGATTAAGTGAAGAGCAATGCCCCAAACATCGCATTGCCCAGTGTGTACCAATCCAATAAATTTAATGTACACTCCTTTTTTTTCACTTCACCTTTTTTTTTATTATTAATAACTACTTATATCTACAACTTACAATTAAATTAATTTTTAAAACACACTTACAAATAACTAAACCTATATAAAATACCTAATTATCTACTTAATTTCTAAACGTCGGAGGGCTGCCAACATACTCTCCGTCGTAGCCGTCACATGCGTTCTGGCAGTTTCGAACCTGGTGACCCTTTCGGCCTCCAGGATGGCTTCCTGCCGATCTCGCACCATCAGGTCGGCCAGCTGGCGGGCAATGTCTGCCCGCGCTAGTCGACTCCGCTGGCAGTCGCGCTCGGCCTCCTCTACCTCCCCCAGTAGCTGGTCGACGTACGTCTTCAGCGTGAGAGCGACAGGCTCCAAGGCGACGACGTGTGTGATCGGCTCCCTTGCCCTTGAAGGTCTAGCGACGGGATCCATGGTGGCAACTACCTCCACGATCGGGGCTGGTGGAGGGACAGCTGGCGGTGGTGCCACTACATCCACGCTGACGACTTGCACTTTAGCAGGTGGTGGGACAGGAGTCACAACAGGGACCGCAGCTCTTGAGGATGATGGCCATCCTCCTTGGTAAGGGTTGGTTTCATCGCATTTCTTACGATATGCGGGAATAACACCAACCTTACGCCTACTGCTTTGCCCCAATTGCTTCTTCGATGACGCTAATACGGGCTCGTGGTGTAAGCTCGAACTCGTCCTCACTATCCTCAATGATTTCCATCGATTTCACCTTTGACGATTTTCCTCGTTTGGGAGCACCATCATCAATGGTATCGCCATATCGCTTTCGTACACCACCACCTTGCTCCTGTGAAGCCATCGGCGTCAGTGGCTCCGGGATATCCGCGTCCTGCCTGATCGTCTCCATGACATCTTTGAAGAAGGCATCATCGTCCTGGTGTCCTGGTGGAGGTGGCGGAGGCGGTCCTCTACGTCTGACTTCTTCCTCGACCCTAACGTTAGTTAGGGCTGCTGCTACCATGAGGAAGTTGGCCGCTGGTGTTGATGGATCCATTGCTATACATTGAAAAAATAATTAAACAAATGCATGAATATAAGATTGTGTACTTACCGATGAAAATTGGATTCTGGAGACTGGAGACTGGAAACTGCTGCTGTTGCTGGAGATGTTGACTTTGAGAACTCGAAGTCAACTGAACAATATTCAGAGGGAACTCTCCTTTTAAACAATTGCCCCACCTTCCACTCTACCTCTCATGCGCAATGGTTGAATTGCGCATGACACACCCCTCTCATGATCCCACCCAAATTAAATCCCGCCCTCCGTCATAACCCCGCCCTCCGTCGAAACCCCGCCCTCCGTCGGAACCCCGCCCTCCGTCATAACCCCGCCCCTATTCCAACTCCGCTAAGTATTACAAAAGATATATGTCCTTAGTGGAGTCAGTTGAAACAAAGGAGTTTGGCATGCATAACAATGGTGGGTTGGAGTATCAGCATACTCGACAGTTACATGTGAATGGTGATTATCATACAATCCACCATTGTCATTCATACCACAGTACCGTACATAACACATACGGCAGACGAAGAATTGGCCTTCATCATCAGCATCAATTGCAACGAAGGCCAATGTGCAACAATACAAATTGGTTGCAAAATTGTTCAACGTCTCCGACATGTTGATTGGTATGGTACGACTTATGATAGAGTCGAATTCACTGACAGAATCCGCCTCAACCCCTTCATCGACGTCATCTTCTGCATTGCCCTCGTCGACGGCCTCATCTTCAGCGGCATCCATCTCCACCGGGTCCTCCGGCTCCACTAGCTCCACCTAGTCCTCGAACACCAGCTGATCCACCATTTCTTCCAGCTCATGGACCGCTGGTCCATCCACAACTTCCACCTCTAGGTCGTCGTCCCAGTACTCCTCGAAGTTGTTAATGTCCATGTGGGACAGGCTGGCTAGGACTTCCATATAACTATCCATCACAATACAATAGAATATTCGAACTATGAAATTCGAATGAAGTATTCAGTGACCAGTTCTTCTTTCATATGTTTCATTCAGAGTATGGGGGTTACCACCACCACAATTCTTCTACATAAGAGTAGAGAGCGTTCGAGTCTCCCAAGCAGTATTAGCGTGTACGTGAATGTGTATATAGCATGACAGTATTGAAATAAAAATAACTTTAGTTTGACTAAATTTATTCTATATGTTTTTATGATAATACAAATTCATTTTTCAAACAGCTGGGTGTGAATCACTGCCTGGAGCCCAAAGTTTTGGTCTATGTGTGAGCCAAATATCAGGATGTTTCTTCCCCAATTCGAATAACCTCTCATGTTTCTTCTCCAATACAACTAACCTCTTCTCCATATCGTCATATTTTTGCATCATTGTAGATGTAATACCCAATGCATTATCCGAATCCTTTTTCAGAATATCGCATTTGTGATTGAGTTCACTTGTCAACTCTGTAATGTTTCGTGTCATTGTAGCTGTAGCATCCCATACTTTGATATCCACATCACTTTTTAGATTACTGTACTTGCGATCCAGTTCATCTGTCACCTCCTCTATTTTTTCGTTAAAAGCTTGACGGGCATCAGGTACAATTTGAGCCTTTGTGGCAAGTATGGCAGCCTGCAAGGCTTTGAGGACAAGTGCCTTCGACTCATTGATTTGTTCATTGAGATATAACTGAGTTACACAATCTCTCTTATCTATCGGTTCACCAGCATTTTTCAGTCTTTTACCTTGCATATCATATTGGTCATCAGGTGAAAGCTTGAATCCTATACCTTGAGGACCCTGAGAACCTTGAAGAACTCGAACTTTAACAGTACCCCATTTTCGTCTACGACCAAATTTATCAATAGCTTTGGACATCTTTCTCCCACCTCGATATCTTTCATACTGATGATTTCAAAACAACCATTTCTATATATCTCTGAGTAGGTATTTTATTCACTTAAATGAAACAATAGGAAATCAGAATAACGTGTTTATTTAAAAATATATATATTTGGTAACAGGAAAACAAGACATTTACTAAAATTGACTAGTATAATTCGACTTTTATCCATTGAGCTTAATCACATCTAGAATACAAATAAATAATTATGGCGGTGGTGGTGAATTTTCCATTTAGAATGATATTTCATTTGTTCAATTCAGCTGTTAATAAATGAAGTAATTGATCTAACGGACTTTCTTGAGAAAAAGATTGAATAATATTGGAAACCCAACGAATATTGTCTTCTGGATCATTCTGGTAGAATTCTATATCGCTATGACCCCAAGGAAGAGTTTGTGTCGTATTGGGAATGATTAACCATTTATCATCATGGTATGACAATGCAACTTTGTTTTTCAATTCAGTATACATGTCATGTAATATGCTTCTAAACGAGTTCATCTTCCTAAATATTAAACCACCCTGTTCGACAATTTTCTTATAATCTTCACATGTTAATTCATTCTTTATAACGGATCTTTTGACTCCTTTTGCTTTCTTAAATTCACTACCCACAGACTGAACATAATATGCTTTGGCACCGGTACCATAAAAGCTAATTATGGGATCATTCGGAAATTCGTCTTTGAAATTACCCAGAATTAATTTTGTAATAGGAATATTGAATTGATATCCAACTTTGTAATTGGAAGTATCAAATTCACCTATATTGTTGATAATGAAATCATAAAAATTATCGGTATTTACTTTCAAAATTAAAGAATCCGTGTCAGTATAGAGTAAGGTGGCATTTTCTGCATAATGACGTTTAATACAACCATAGAAAAAGTTGTACATGACTGTTTTGGATAATTCTAGAATACAAAATCCCAAATATAGTGGTTTATCGTATAATACATTAACTTTTCCCAATTGAATTGCAACAAAATTTTCGGAAAATATTGAACAGCTTTTGTAATTTGGACGTGAGATTAGGGCACTAGCACCCATTTTGCTCTTGATACTTTCCCAATGCGTAACCAGTCTAACATCAATTCTGTTATCAACGTTTTCCATTGTTTTCCCATAAACTGCATTGTTCATGAGTTTATAGAAATCTTTTTCAGCTTTGTTGTTAGATCGATTTCGCATTTCAGTATTCAAATCAATATAAGGTTTCATCCAACATGACTGCTTGAATCTCAACACTCTATGTGTGTTCAAGACAATAAGACCATTGGCCACAGCCTGCTGTAAATTTTTATAATGTATAATATATTTTCTTTTGTCATTTAAATTTGGAATTAATTTAGGAGTTTTTGATTTGGAATGTGGAGGTATTAAAATTTCAACGAGAAAAGGGAGATCAGCATGTTTGTCATGTAATTCTTGGGGATAATGAACATCTACTTCAAGAACATAACCATATGGACTATCAGATGCTACACCCATTACGTCCAAATTGATAATTTCATTGGGAGTTAGCCAAGCAAAATCGTTGGTGGGTAATGGTTGTGACATACTGTGACCATATAGGTTAGTGGCATCTAAATATGATATGAACGATGAAGGTTCATCGGGGTTATAATCGGGTAAAAATTTATTATTAGCTATATGCTTCCTTTCACTACACTGACTTATTCCGCCACGTATTCCTTTCTTGAAAAAATGAATCATGTCAATGTCAGTCAATAATTCCAATTCTATATTTGTATACTTCAGCATTGCATCCCATGATAATCCGGGTGCTGTATAATACTGCGCCGGATCTAATTTATATTTATCTAATCATATCTTTCTAAAGTTTTCAAATATGTCACATAATAGAAGCACATCGGACTTCAAATATAAATCCGAGTATTCTCCTAAACTCTGACACTCGAATAAATGCCAAACAAGTTTTGCTCTCATATAATCCTTATCTGATATATGCTCTTCGTTAAGATTGTCATAAAATTGATTTTTAGTGGGAATAGTTGGATAATTCAACTTGTCAATATGGTCAACAAAGTTATATGGAAAAACACCTTTCTTTCTCATCAAATTGAATTTGTCAATTTGTGGAAAATGTTTATGCATCTCAATACACTGATCGGATGTTAAGTTAGCACCTAAGTTCTGCAAAGAATCCGACATGAATTTGAAACTGTCTATAAATCTCATTTTCAAATAATTCTTTTTCTCTTTTCCATCTTTGTCAGTGTATGTGTGAGTGAATAGATGCTTAGTGAACGATATATATTTTTCCTTAGTTTGTGGGATAACATTCACTTTGTCTTTGTTTCTATACAGTTCTTTTATGAACAAATGACAATCATACCCACCAAGATTATGGAAAACTATCGGAACAAAATTTGGTAATTTGAAATTCAAGTTACATACAGAATGAGCGGCAGGTGATCTTTTCTTTCCATTGAGGTGGCAATGGTCTCTCACTTTCACATCACCACCCGTGAATGGTTTATCACATATTCCACAAAATTGTGCAAAAGAAAACTCTTCTTCTTCCGCGGGGGTTTGTGCAACCATAGGAATTGGATATCTCAGATGATTGTGATAAATATTTCTCAAATCATTTTCAAGCCTTGTGACAAATTTCTCGGCTGCATCTTCACCCCTATATGTAACAAATTTTGAAAATTTGTCATTATATGAACATTTTATCGAATAAGCAAATGAATAAGGTTCATGTTTGTATGTTTTATTCGAGTATGAGTGTTTAGGGTTGGGTTGACTAGTTTGAATGGGTTTGAGAACTGATTCAAAATCAGCATAAACTACAAATGGCACCTTCATTTGTCTCTCAAAATTTTCAAACATAAATGAATTCCCCGGTATCATTTTACCATATTTATTAATTCTGAAATTGACTGATGGTGTTGTAGTACTCAAATGATTACAGTCATGCAACTGATGACGTAACAGTAATCGCTCGTGAGAGAAATACAATGAACATCCATCACAAAAATATTTTTTATGCTCATGCGCAGATAGTTGAGTTGAAACTAATCTAGAAAGGTCTTTAATCCAACAATAATGACTATTGCCAGAATCATCAGTTATAAGTAGCAAATTAACATGTCTTCTTAGTCTTCTCTGTGAGTAACGCAACGGACCAACTACTTCATATTTCATTTTACCCTTATCAAGTTTCGACTCTAATCCATATACATTAATCGAAATATCATTCATGTCCTCAAACTTTTTTATAGCTTGAAGTTTAACTGGAAAATCCATGCCTGTTACATTCAAAATATTGGAATAGTGGGGGTATGAGGAAACTTCTGACACTCTACCATTTGCAGGAAACAAATCAGATGTGATGGCCCATGCAAAACAGTGTTGATCCTCATTGCGAATATTCACAACGCCTTTTCTTGTCTCAATGAACTCGGGCAGCTTCACATATGAACATCCGCTGAGTGGACTATACTTGTTGATGTTCACTTCGAGGAACATAACTTTTTCACAGCTCCATCCTGAAACATAAAAATAATTTAATATTCGTGTAAATAGAATTTAAACTTTAAACATACCTGAATCACGTTCTTCAAATTCCGTAGTCTGAGCAATGATGGCATCACGGAATCCATCAAATAATGCATCCAAATCCGTAGACTGGTCCACAATTTTATTTTGTGAGTTGAATGACTTGGTATCAATCAAATCCCGTGTTTGGACAATGTAGCTGCCAAATACCTCCATATTCACTTTGAATATCTTGTGAACCTTTATTGCCTCTTCAAGTAATCCAATAACTTTCTCCCTGATCTCATTGAAGAACGACATATAGTCAGTGTACACATTCGGACTTTCCACTCGATAGCTTACAATTCTACACTTGAAAGCATTCCTTATAATTTGTATGCCATCACTAACTTGGACACATGCATTGTTCTTGTGCTGGAGAGTTCTTTCATGAGAACTAACTTGGGATGCAGGGATTGTCACATTACAACAATTGCATGTGTACATTGGTGTCGATGCAGCCGCATCTAACTTAATCCTTTTCATAGAAGGCCCACCTTGACAACTCTGAAGTTGATGACGATGGAGATTATCACTACGAGTAAACGATTTACCACAGTCACAGGAATACATTTTCTCGATGTGTTCTCAGCACAAAACTCTATGAGATACTGATTTAACAATCATTCCCACCTCCTTTAAATATAATTTCAATGAGTGGGGAAGAGGATGAACAAATTCTATCCGCTTCGACTACTCATGCAACGTCACAGAGCCACCATGCACACTTCTAATCCAACTCGCTATCGATATATACAAGATGAAGAGTGAACAGTAGTCGCTACATAACTGCATCGTGTGGATGTGTGACGTCAGCGGACCATTCCCACTATAGCGAGAGTCGAGCGAGGGTTGCTTCTGATACGTATGACTGGATCGTGTTCGGATGCGTCCCTCATTGTTGGATGACGTCACACACGCTTCCTCCCACCACCACTGTAAGGTATACACTGGCGGAGAGAAATCAGAGTTCACATATCTGACTGGATCTCCGTGGTGTGCGGACGTGTGCATTCTCTAGATTTTCATGTGTTGGTACACATGAAAGTCATGCACAGTAACAAGTGTACACATGAACGTTATAGTAGTCATGGAGGTAAAAAAATATAAGTACTTGGAAAAAGTACTTGTCCGTATATATTATAAGCGTCGAGCGTGGGCAACTTCAGATGCACTCCTCATAGTCGGATGACGTCACACACGCTTACTACCACCACCACTACAAGGTAAGTATCGGAGAGGAATCAGAGTTCACATATCTGACTGGATCTCCGTGGTGTGTGGACGTGTGCCTTCTCTAGATTTTCATGTGTTAGTACATAATATGAAAGTCATACATAGTAGCAAGTGTTCACATAAATGTTTTTAGTCTTGGAGGTAAAAAAATATATAAGTACTTGGAAAAAGTAGTTGTCCGTGTATGAAAAAAATCTCTGTCACCCAAATGTCATCTCAAGGTCAAACAGAAACCTTGAACACCTCATCAAAACCTACATCAAGGTCAAAAATTACAAAATTTAAAAATCGTTTCAAGGACATCCCAAGGTCATAGACCCACACAGGCACCTATGCACCAAGCTCATCCCTGAAGGTCACCCCAAGGTCACTGATGACGTCATAGTAGTGGGGGGAGGCCCAGAACCGGCTCAAATCTCTTACTATTGATTAAGACGTGTGTAAATAAATTATAAAAAATTGGTTGAGTGCAGTTTTATTACAATAGTTATGAATTGAGAAACTTATTACCATTTGCATGACGAATTGAAGGAACTTGTTCACGCGTACATTCTACTAGTGGCCAAGATTTTTCACTAATAGTGAAACATGAGAATGTGGAGATCAAAATAAATGTAAAAGAGTGTTTAAGCTTTGTGGGAGTAAAAACGAACTCTCTGGGAAAAGTACAAATTATTGACAAAACCTCTTTAACATTTATTTCGACCTCCACATTCTTACGTTTCACTATTTGTGAAAAATCTTGGCCACTGGTAGAATGTACGCGTAAACAAGTTCCTTCAACTCGTCATGCAAATGGCAATAAGTTTCTCAATTAATAACTATGATGAAACTATAGTCATAGTAGGAAACTGAATTTTTGGGACAGTGTTGAGGAGAGAAAGATGAATATATCAAATAATAATAAAGGAATTTCACCGAATTAATCGTGAATTACAGGGTGATTTCTGAAAAGTTGATATTTTGTCATTTTTATCATCGAAAATTTTCATGATCGCCCTATATCATGATTATACGGTATCAGCTATCTTCAGAGAATGATAATTCACTTGAATATACGGGATGTGTACGAAATATATGACTTGTGATTAATGATGGAATAAGAATAGTATATTGCATGTCAAAATAATTTTATCAATATTACATTAATACATCGAATTTTCAGACATTACTAAAATGTTTTTATTTTTTACTCTGTGCATAATGATATAATCTGCACCATCTGAATGATATTTAGTAATATGAAGGTACGTTCATGATAAGAGCGAAAAAAATGCAGATGGCACTTTCAAATTCTGAGAAAATAATTAAATAAAAATTACTGATTTTTAACTTGAACGCCCTGTATTTCAAAATCTATCCATCAACGAACTTTGCGATTCTGTACGTTCAATCAGTCCATCGAATACTACAATATGCTAAAAATTCAGACAATTTCACCGATAACCATTTTACCTTTAAAAAGTGCGGGGTCCTTTCTGTTGAATTTCAAAACGTGTCTGAGAGCAAAATATTCCTCGCGTCAAAATCTGTATCAGACTGCAGTCGCTGATTTGACGGTTTTTAAGTCTGTCTGGAACTAAATATTTATTGCAACATGAAGTGTTTCCGTTGTTTAATGGGTTAAGATTATCTATTTTGGAATGAAAGGAACCATTTATTAAGTTATTGACTATCACTTGGCCGAATACATCGCAATGAGTCGAGAAAGATTAATTATTTTCGCAACCATGGTTTTTATACTTATCTCAGAATAGAATACCTTTCGGCATATCAATCACCTTGTATATCTTGAAGCTTAGAGACCCTCATATATTAGTCGTACTAATTTATCCTCAAATCAATCTATAGGTACAAGGTTTTGAATTAATCCATGAAAAAATTATTTGATATTGTGGTTTTCTCTATGAAACACACTGTAAAAAAAATGTGTACTATGCATTATATTCATGCTTTCCTAAGTGTACAGTAGAAAAAGTGGGATTTCGCAAAAAATTACTGTCATTCATTTGTGAGTCCTCCCGTATAAATGAATATTTTTAGTCACATGTATTCACCATTATTTTACTAAAATATGTAGTAAACGTGTTTATGAAACAGAAATTCAATCTAGTTCATGAGTTAAAAAAAAATCCGAAAATTTGGGCAGTTTTCAGTTTCAATACCCCGTATCTAGAAAGCTAGTCATAGGATTGGGTTGGGCCCATTGAATCTTTTGGTTACTATGTCGAGTACAACAACATACCAAAGTTTCAGAAAATTTGACCGGTCGCCACTTTACATAAGAAATGTGCGGGGTCCTTTGGAAAGAATCCACCGATTCGAAATGGTTAAGATGTGTTATTAGATCATTCCTACCCGGTATGTATGTATGTCTATCTCTGTACTAGATTAAACCTCGGAAACAATTGAAACAAAGGATATTGATGGGTTGTGTGGTATGCTAACTAGAGGCTGGGAAAACATTGTAGAGACAGTGTTCTACAAATGTTTGTGTGTTGCCCATATTAGCTGGCAATTATCGAACAAGAGACATGATTCCTCCACTATAAGGGTCGTTTCCTTTGGATACTGAAAGGAGAAAATGCACTCATAGAGTATTGTTGATATCACTTTGATACTCTATTGATAATGATTCGTATCAAATCAACTTTTTTCGAGCGCTGTTATTCTTGTTCAACATCCATGACAAATGCCATGTTGCCATCAATTAATCCTTGCTTTGTTGTTATTTATTGACTTGTCAATAAAAGCGATTACCATTATCATTATTATGTTAAACAGTACATGAAGTTTAATTTGGAAAAATCACCGATGAGTTTCCTAATACTGATTTGTAATGAATCACAAATGCTGGGAAATAAACAAAGGTAGTGGGTATGATAATGACACCGTTGAATTACTGCCGTCCTAAGCAAAAGTACCGTATCTGCTATCTGCTATTTTGCTTAGAATTCTGTAGGTCCGACCTTCTTTCATAGGATATTCTTCAACTTTCGTATATACGGCAATATAATTCCCTGACATAGCATCACACGTTGAAAGACAACGGCTACGTCTTTCCTGGACCGCACAAGTCTCTCGAAGACTTCTGAGGGTTGCTTGTAAGGGTGCAGCTGGTTGACGGAAATAACAGTTCCAACAAAAATTCAAACAGATTATTACGTTGATAATCACCAAAACCATTGAACTTCTTTTTATTGATAATTGTTGCGTTCACTTCATTTATTCAATATGCTAGTTGTGAAGAAGTGATGGTGTTTTTTCTAACTTACTATCAAAAAGATATTTGTTTACCCAACAATTTCCACGAAATTCCTATAATGACTTTTATATCAACCGAGGAAAAATACAAACAGAAAACAATTATTGTTTTTTGGAAATTGTATTCGAATGGATACTGGCAGACACCTATAAAATATACGTTATAACATTACCAATATCAGGTATTTTGAATGGACGTAATCGATGTCAATCCATTTTGCATAATCACTATATGTGAGTCAGAATACTGATGTTGAGTACCTCTATCGACCTGATGATGGTGATGACCCTTCGTCATGTTCATTAACTCACCCTTCCGAATAATGTTTACAGCTGAATAATCGCTCGGATAAGTGGAAACGGTGCTAAAAATAGACTTGGATGTACTTCGTAAGTGATATGCTAACAACTTGTCATGTTTTGATAATACCTACTTAATCATTATGTGTCAACAGAGAATTCGAAGTAACTGAATGAACTGATACATATTGTTATGAATCTGGCAATGAATGAAAACAATGTAAATTGATCGAAACGCGTTGGAACATTTACCATTTTTCCAGTCCAGACAAATTTGTGCCAGAACTGAAGTATGAATTGTAAGACTATAAAACTTGGCACATACATGACTTCTTGACATCATATTTAGTTGGAAAAAAGAATTGTTTACCTAAAATTCAGGGGTGGAACATAAAAAAAATTGGAGTTTTTTTGGGAAGTAGATAAGCTTAGGAAAACGGCTTCGATAGAATTAATGAAATAACAAAGTAGTCCTGTAATACTTTTTTTAGACTAAGTTAGGTTAGGTTCGGTGAGGTTTATGCTCATATTTGAAGCAAATTCGTCTTTTTGAGCTCTAGAACGGTGTTAATGGTCCTGAAATTGCGATGAAGAATATCTACCATTGTAGACAAGACGTGAGAATATTCGTGGATATTATGACAATTATGAGAATGGCTAGTCCAGGTGATAATTAGCAAAAACCGCTACTCAATCTACATGAGTAGTGAGACAGGTCTCACTTACACAGGCCAAAAAAAAACTGGTTTTTACTCCTGCCTCATTTTCAACTCCCTCAAAATTCCGACATCTTAGTCAGTAAATGATGAAAACAATCGCTTACACACAACCTGCATGAAAAATAAAGTATGAAATTTTATGCTGGAGGTTTGCACTCCACATTTTTGTTATTGAACTCACAAAAACAACTACAAAATGTGTTATATATTTGGAAAACTCAGATTAAACTATAGATAATTTTGTCGAACCACGGGATTTTCAGAAACCCCTGACCATCCGAAACGAAAGGAGATGAATTTATCTATTCATTCCATATAATACAACATAGTCCAGGATCATCGAGCCATAATATCTAAGCCAACAATGGCCACACTTTTGGAGCAGTTTTCTCAGTATGATGTCAGTTCAGATCATGAGCTGCGAGCGTAGTTTAGAGTGCCGATTTCCGACTTATTGTAGATATGTCAAACCCTACTGTTTTTGTTCTTGCTCTGAAAATTTGAGTTTATTATCGAGAAATTTCATAGTAAAAGAAACTCATTCAGATTATAATAGATCCAGCTGCGATTGTCCATATGAAAGTTAGTAGAAATTTATTTTAGAGCATAAAAAATTCTTAGAGTGGATTGGAGTTGTATTGAATGCTGTGGTACCTGTGAAATTATTATTGCTCATCTTTTACAAAAAGTAGGGTGGAAATGTGTCAGGGGTATTGAATAATTCTGGCAAAGAACAAGAGTGATGTCAAGTGCATATACCACAATTTTCTCTCTCCCAAAGAAGTGATATTCCATTTGAATTTGTTATGTAGAAGTTTTTCTTTAAGGAATTATTCGTGTTGATAACTAAGTCATAAGAATATTCTCTCCCCAGGGGTATTTTAAGTTGAAATAATGGAATCTTATATATTATCATGAACTGATCTTTTCTGAAGTAAACGCAAGTATATTAGCTGTGTGTCAACAAATATGTTTTACAGCATTCTGGAATTTGTACAAAACTGAGACGTATCTACACAAATCCTAGGGATTTTTCTTTCCCAGGACAATTATATGAATAAGCACGTTTTCAATATATTCTCATAAATTAATAATAATAATACATAATTTTCTTGAGTTATTTGAGAGAATGTTATATAGTAATAAATGTCGGTCGGATAAGAGGAAACATAGGGGTAGATTCAAATGGTTGAATCTTGAAAAATGCGTTTGTAGGATGTCATAAAGAAAAGGGATTCGTTTTATTTGCAATGCAGATAAATTTCGCCAGGATTGGTGTCTTTTCACTCCAACAGGGCTGGAATCAATAATTTCTGTGAGCAGAGAAAGGGGGTTCTCATACAGAAATTTTGATAAACTGGCGGATGTCAATGTAAATGAATAATTTCAATAGATATACACACTCAGGGCTTCAAGCTCTAAGAAGTTCAAGTATGGCAATGAAAAATTCTATAGCCATGGCCATCGAATTGATTCATATTCTCCAATGGAATCCAAACTCAGGAACAGTTCAGAAAGCTTCGATTCCTTGCATTGCTGTTTGATCTGCGCCCAAGAATGTATACATGCAAGAATGAAATCGACCGCCCAGGACAGTTTCTAAAGCACCAAACGAAACTATTGAAAAAGTGGCAACTACTTGTTAGGATGAAGTTTCGAAAGCAGTTATGATGAGCCCATGTTTATTTAGTAGCGGTTTTTGTAAAATATCACAGAGACTGGCCATTTTCATAATTCTCATGAATGAGATGTGAGGCTTATCCATAATCTCAAAAGATATTATCACCTTTTGTCTACAATGGCGGCTATCACTAATCGCAATTTTAGGACGATCAACACTGTTTACATAGCTCGAAAAGACGGATATGCTTCAAATATAAAGCATTTACCTCACCGAACCTAACCTAACCCAGCCTCCTGAAAGTATCACAAGACTACTCTGTAATTTCGTTTATTCTGTCGAAACCGTTTTTCGATAGCCTTTTTACTTTCCGAGAAAACTCCATTTTTTTTTTCAACTAAACATGATGTCAAGAAGTCACATGCCAAGTTTCATAGTGTTACAATTCATCCTTCAGTTTTGGCACTTTGTCTGTGGATATTGGACTACATGCCTTGAGTCAAAATCTTGATTGTGATTTCTCTAATTGTTTCGGGTGTGCATATGGAGAGCTTACATTTGAATCATAGAAGTCAGGACTTTCCCAGTAGTTTTGTGTATAATTAAGTCTTCCTTTGTTGAAAATCAGTTGGAATTACCTAAATTCTGATACTCACTGTGTTTTATATTGTTCAGAAGTGGTATGAGCAACAATGATCATCAACAACAAATTCATGAAATTTTGAACAATTAGTTGAACCATATTTTCAAAGCGACATGTTCAAAACGATGTTTTATGTTGCTATGCGGACGCATTATTTATCACAATGGAATTAACGCGCTCACACAGTTTGGCTAAAGTTATTTTCGTATTTCGGGAAGGCTCTCCTGTTCCAACGTTCAACAACAAATTTCTCAGATAGACGCTTAAATAAAAATCTCCACGAAGGAGTTTGAACAGGAAATAATTTTCTGAATGGATTTGAACATTTCATCAAATCTTATTCATTATATTCGAGGAAATGGATTGCAAACCTAATTGAATGTCAATAA
Source organism: Chrysolina americana (assembly GCA_958502065.1). Taxonomy (NCBI): domain Eukaryota; kingdom Metazoa; phylum Arthropoda; class Insecta; order Coleoptera; family Chrysomelidae; genus Chrysolina; species Chrysolina americana. Next base: position 35,664,202 of record OY293415.1, on the reverse strand, counting down.
AGTTGATTATCGCACGAAATTGAAAACGAGATCCATAATGGAATTAGAGAAACCTCCCGAGTTTCAAACTTTAAACATAATCGAGGTTATAACTACCTGAGGAAACGTAAAATGGGTCAAACGTTAATATTCTTCGGGTATGCTTTTTGACACCGTTTGAAATTTCTCAATATTAATATTTCTGTCAGTGTTGGATTCAACGTCAACAAGGCCATTGAAGTTCAGATTCGGTAAAAAATAAGTAACAGAGAGAGAATTCAATTATATTTTAATTATTGGAATCGAGAGATGACACAAGATTCTAGTGAGTTTTATGGAAGGAGAAACTCGATTTGGAACCATTTTTTTACGATTGAGAAAACTCCTAGTGGCTGAAAATTGTGGAATGTTCAGCAAATAATAAGATCAACCAAAGACAGACTGCTTAGGAATAAGGAGGACTGTGAGTTCAAACATGATGGCCATGTGAAAGGTGAATTGACAGTATCCCAAGACTCAATTCCATCCCATTTCAACGTTTGGGTTGGTAGTTATCAATCAATCTCATTTACTGATAATAAAGTAGTAGTAGGTTTGAACAATGAATGAAAAAAAAAACAAGACACATTATTCTTTTAAGTCTATTGTTTAAAATAAGTTATATTTTTTAGGAATTTACTACACTTCTCAATAAATGGTGATACTTGATAAGGATTTTAATACTCGATTCGAGAAAGAACCATAAAAAGGACAAGTATATCGGGTATATGTGGTTCAAAAGATATTTAAATGTAGTACATAAAATGGGAACTATAATATTTACAAAGATTATATTAAAAGTATGTTTGAGTGGTTGGATTGGGTTATTTTCTATTGAATTTTCCATAATTTTCCTGGTTGCATTGAATATATATTTTTTCAATTTTTTTTTCGAATGACAGGTAGCCATTCAAAAATACGATATGTAGATAATATTGCTAGGGCAACCAAACCAGCTTTCCTATTTCAAAATTATACCTTAAAATTCAACATGGCGGATAGAGGCTGTGATTTTTGGTTTAGTCCCTGTACTCAGGGCATATGATTCTCATGCCCAATATACAGGGTATTCCCAATTATGTCGGCACAATTGCCAACTCCGTTATTATTGATGCTACGAATTCGGTTAAATGGGCAAACTAGTAGCATTTTTAATGGCCTTCTCGATGCCGAAAACAAAAAAATTGACAGTCGCGTTTTCAGAATATTTCATAAAATGATATTTCTTTCAATGGAACACCCTATATTTTTTCATGCATTTCGATTCGTGATAACATCCTCAATAACAAATCTCATTTTCAATAGGAAACATTTATAAAAAACGGATTTGATAAAGCGCTATAAAATATCGAGTAAATGTTCAAAAATACCGCCTTCTTGTTGAACACATATTTGGGCCCTTCTATTGACACAACGTGTGATATTCAATACAGTTCGGCTATCATTTCTATTAATTATAGTTTCAATATAATTTTTCAGTTCATGTATATTATTATGTTTCATTTTGTACATCTCATTTTTCATAAATCCCAAAAATAAAAATCTAGAGGTGTCACGTCTGGTGAACGAGGGGGGCACTTAACAGGACCATTTGTAGCAATCCATCTATTTCCAAAACAGCCTCGCAGCAGTCTTTTTACGCCACTGACATTATATACTGGTGCTCCATCCTGCTGAAAATAGATCATCTGACGAGCCTCCAGATCAAGATCATCGAAAAACTCTTCCAACACTCTTGTTAATAAATTAATGTAACGGGGTCCGTTCAAAGAACCACGGTAGAAAAAAGGACAGATAATTCTGCCTCTAAATTGACCACACCAACCATTAAAACTAAATCGTCTTTGCGGATTGTGGAGATGGACTAGAAATGGATTATGTCTACTCCAATAATGAAAATTCTTTCTATTATTCATTCCACGATTTGAAAAATTAGCCTCATCGCTTCATATAATATTTCTATAGAAGTTTGGATCTTGTCTGCATTTATTCATAAACCACCGACAAAACCCCAATCGTCTCTTAGGATCACCAGGTTCTAGTGTTTACACTGGTCTCAACTTATAAGTAGAAATCTCAAGTTTTTTCAGAATTCGTTGAATACCAGACAGTGGAACAGCTATTTCTCTAGATAAATCTCTGATGGAATTATTTGGATATATCTCAAAGTAGGATAAAACGTCAATTTCTGTATCTTCATGTATTACAGAACGTTTTTTAGTTCTCCTCTTCTCAGAAACTTCTTCATTGTTCCTGAATTGACGATGAAGCACAGCAAAAAAACGCTATTTTTCTGGCAAACCAAGTAGGATTCTAAGATATCACCGTTTTCATGATGGGAAAACGGAATTTCGAAAAATATTCGAACAGTAATGAACAGTTACAATAATTTATGACATTTTCATGATATACTTGAGAATATTTGACAAATAGTAGGTATTTAAACAAAGTTTCAAGGCAACTTGATTGCTCATAATAATTATATTTTATCGAATCAAACACATTTTTTTCAACCACATTCATATGACCCTCCAGTATTTTCTGTTCTGTACAAAAATGGCTTCAAAGTTATCATTACAGCAGACATATTTTGATTCACAAAATAAATGCGGCTAGCGGAATGGCTTCAAGATGAAAATTATTGTTTTGTACATCAATACCAAATAGCTCAGTGGTGTCAATGGAGTGGTTTGACATGATGCTCACGGGTTTCACGAGTTCACATCCCAGCGCAATTTTTCTTTTTACTGTCTTATTTTGCTATTAGTAACAAAATATTGTCATTCGTATGAGTACCAAAATTGGGTGTTTGGACAATCATGAATTTTTATTCGCCAAAACAAAGAAATTTTCTGTACTAGTGAAAGAAATAATTATTTCCACATAAGTCGCTCATTTTCCACTCAAGGAAGGAAGGTGACATGAGCTTTGTTGTTGAGAATGTTATTACGAATCGAAATGCATGAAAAAATATAGGTTCCTTCGAAAGAAATATCATTTTATGAAATATTCTGAAAACGCGTGTGTCAATTTTTTTTGTTTTCTGCATTGAGAAGGCCATTAAAAATGCTACTAGTTTGCCCATTTAACCGAATTCGTAACATGAATTATAACGGAGTTGGCAATGGTGTTGAGTTAATTTGGAACACCCAGTATATTCATTCATCCTATGGGTGAATGGCAGCGCGCATACCAAATATATCACAGCACTAGCAAAAATAATAATTGAAACAATCTCAATAAACAAAGTTGAGCTAAGCTTTACTATCACTTGACTATGTTTTTGGTTTTACCGTTTTTCACAAGTATTGGGATGAAATCGACATCAGTGGAAAGAGTGGTACATTAGCAAATTGGTTCTCATGATGATGTGACCGTTAGTCTGAAACGACTATGGCTATGGTATCACATGAATTTTCCGTTTATCTACATCAAAGCAATTCAAATTTTTGATATCTGCTCTGAGAAGTTATTGCCGCTTCAAAGCTAACTCACAAACGCTGAACAGGAAATTGATTATATAAGTTTGCCTCAACGTTATCCCTGAGCTGGCCGGCTATGCAATTTTTCGGATAATCGATAGATAAACCCACATTAGAGATATTCGGAGATGCTAAAAAAATTTTTAGTAAGTAAAGGATCCCGCACATTATGGAAAATAGCTTTCTGTAAATTTGGCTGAATTTTTGATATGTTGTAGTTCCTGATGCTCTAATCAAAAGTGTCCATTTCCACAAAGCTCGTTTTTTGAGCTAAGAAGCACTGAAAATGGATTTTTCCCATTTTTTCGGTATTTTCTTATAAATCGGAGAGCTCCCATTTAGGGTTGGCACTGAAATTGGTTGCTCGGTATCCAGAACGAGACCGATAAATGCTCCTTCCCAGTTATAATTTTTTATTATGACGTACATAACCAAAGAACCATAACACACTTTTGTTGTTGTTTAAAATTGTTTTTTCCATTAACCCGCTGTCCATTTCGAACGACAGCCCTCAGAAGTCGAAACTTGTGCGAGTTCCGGAATCTGGAATAAACTCATTCTTTCAAATGCATAGTAGTCCAATAACCACAGACAAAGGACCCCGCACTTTTTGCTATATAAAATGGCGTTCTGTCAAATGTTCCAAATTTTTGGTATTTTGTAGGAATCGGTCTCCTTAAGAAATATGTCCGGGCCCAACTCGATCCTATGACTAGTTTTCGAAATACAGGCGATTTTTCGAATTTCAAAATATTGATGCTATATGGTTTGGAAACACTTGCAGGATCGAAATTATCAAATTTTATCTTGTCGCTTCATGTAATATCATCCCATGTCTGAATCATACAAGGCGATTCACAAATGCTGTGGTATACCGTAATCAATTTCGCTTGAGTTTTCTCCCCCTCCTTGTATGTTTGAGTTGATAAATTGTATTCATTCCAGTTTTTTAGGATATGTCATTGAGGAAACTAGAGCGTATAGGGTGCAAGTATTTCTAAAACCAATGTAAACCACACGAAAATATCAGAAAACCATGCACACTATTTTTCATCACTCTGTATTTTGGAATTATGACCGATATGTTTGTATTTTTTTTTTTCATTATTTCATTCAAAATATTTTTAATTAGAAGCTGTAGAATTTTCAGCTTTTTTTTTATGACTAGTTTTTGATGGATTCAGAAAACATTGTCAGCTTGAAAAAATTTATACTTTTATAACCTCACCGAAATTGATTTTTTTTCTTGTACATTGTACTCCAATTTAAATTTGATATTGTCAGGTAAATTTTTTTGCAATAATGACATGATTTGAATATTACCTTTTATGCTTCTGAACTATGTGGCCTATTTATATTTTATCGCTCCGGAAAATTGAGATATTTTTCGAAAGAACAAGACTATACAGTGTGACCCATTTAAGATGGAAGCACCCTTATAAAACTTACATTTTTCAACCGATTGGAATGATTTTTTTTTTTGTTAGGTAGATATTCAAAAAGTCTATTAGGACATCAAATATCATGAATAAACCTCAATTTCCAGGGCCAACTAATCTTATTTTTCAAGGTCAAAAATCTAAAAAAAATACTAGCGATTTTTTTAGAAAAAATCTGACTACACCACTGGATTCGCGACATTTTCAAATGATTTACATGTAAATTACGTTGGAATGCGTCAATCAATAAAAAAGTTATAAAGGAATGAAATTTGAAAAATATGCCGTTTAATCAATCCACCAATTCGAATTCATGAATTTTATGAAAATTCTGAATACACCACTGGATTCAGGATGTCTTGAAATATCACTGGTCACAGTTTCATCGAAATCTGTTCAGTAATAAAAAAGTTATAAGGGAATGAAATTTGAAAAATATGTTGTAAAATGAAATTTTAACAACGTTCTTACTACACCACTGTTGATTATTGAAAAAATTATTGGGGTGATTATTGCAATGTCGTACAATTTTAACATTTGAAAATCATGATGGTAAAAATAGTCTATAGGTATTTCTCGAAGTGGAGTGGATACATAAACAAGTACAATCAGGAGAGAACTCCTGGTTAATCTTCATGAAAACAATTTCAACAATATAAGACAAGTCTAATGTACTCCCAATAGAAATTATAACGAAAAAAATATGCAATGGATAATAATTATTATCATTCCAGTAGGTAACATCAGCTGTGATTTTTTCCTTTTGTTGAATAGCAAAAAATGAGAGCTGCAATTTTAACTGCCTGTTATTCAGAATGCATTAATGAAATAAACAAGTTAGCTGTGACTTACAGTTTCTCATCTATTTATTTGCGCATGAATTGTCATTTTGTTACGCACCATTAGTGAACTAAATAATTTGTGTTCCAAAATAAAAACAGATAATGGCTCAATTGTCAATTCAAGAAAAAATCGAAATTATACGTCTTTCCGGTGATGATTACCGGAGTGAAAGAGAAGTTACTAGAATATTCAATGAAAGACACCCAAATCGTCCAGCCATAAATAACAGCACGGTACATAAAATAAACCAAGTTTTCAATCGGACTGGAGCAGTAACCACATATATTTTAAAGAACAATATACGAAGAAGGAACGAAAATAACCAGACTATATTAGATTACTTCAGAAATAATCCAAATAGTAGTTTGAGGGTTGCCAGCGTAGATTTAAACTTACCTAGGGAGAATATTAGGCGATGTCTGAAGAAAAATGAATTGAGGCCATTTAAACCAAAGTTTTTACATACTCTGGAACTAGGTGATCAAGAAAAACGATTGGAATTCTGCTTAATGACAGGCAATTTTTAAAGAAAATTTTATTTAGTGATATAGCTAGTTTCACAACAAATGGAGTGGTTTCATCACAAAATATTCGCTATTGGGCCACTGAAAATCCTAACTGGGTGATAAACTGTAAAAGGCAGTATTCAGAAAAAGTGAACGTTTGGTGTTGAATACTGAATGAAAGGATAATTGGACCATTCTTTTTCGACGGCAACATGAATGGCGCAATTTTCCTACAATTTTTAAGGAATGAATTTTCGGACGCAATAGATGAACTTCCCCTTGCAGAAACAAGAAATTTATATTTTCAGTTAGATGGTTGTTCCATACATAATGCGGGAATTGTGAAGAATTGGCTGAATCAAAATTACCCTAATCGTTGGATAGGAAGGGGGAGTACATTGATTGGATGGCCACCAAGATCGCCTGACCTTACTTCACTCGATTTTTTCCTTTGGGGTTATGTTACACAAAAGGTTTACAAATCACGACCAAGGAATCGAGTGGAACTGTGCACCAGAATTCAGCAAGCTTGCGATGCAATTACTCCACAACAATTGAGGAATACTTTAAAAAATATTCGTAAGCGATATGATAAATGCATTGAATTGGATGGAAGTTTGGTGGAGGCCACCAGAATATGAATTGCACTCATTTATTTTTCAATTCGGTATCTTCTTGGTTTCTATTTTTACATTGATTGTGAATAAAAGATTGTTTTCCGCTAGTTTGTAGCAATTAGAAAAATGTACTTACAGTTATTTTTTTGTAAATTCATTTGAAATTATTGACACTAAAGTTTGTTGTGATAAACGATTGATTGATATGGTTCGACATACATATGAAAGGAAATTGATTCTCCCATAAACGTTTCATGAATTTTATTTGAATAATATTTTGTTGAATATTGCCCCTAATCCAGTGGTGTAGTAAGAACGTTGCTAAAATTCCATTGAACAACATATTTTTCAAATTTTATTCCTTTATAACTTTTTTATTACCGAACAGATTTCGATGAAACTGTGATCAGTAATATTTCAAGACATCCTGAATCCAGTGGAGTATACAGAATTTTCATAAATTTCCTGAACATGAATTGGTGGGTTGATTAAACGGCATATTTTTCAAATTTCATTCCTTTATAACTTTTTTATTGATTGACGCATTCCAACGTAATTTACCTGTAAATCATTTGAAAATGTCGCGAATCCAGTGGTGTAGTCAGATTTTTTCTAAAATCGCTAGTAATTTTTTTAGATTTTTGACCTTGAAAAATAAGATTAGTTGGCCCTGGAAATTGAGATTTATTCATGATATTTGGTGTCCTAATAGACTTTTTGAATATCTACCGAACAAAAAAAAAATCATTCCAATCGGTTGAAAAATGTAAGTTTTATAAGGGTGCTTCCATCTTAAATGGGTCACACTGTATATATCAACTACACGAATTGATAGCGTACTAATGATTAGTCATTTCACATCATGTATTTAATGAATATTTTTCACTCAGTGTGTGACAAAAATCAATATATTATATACAATATTTGAACTAACATAGGGGATCTTTTAAATTATCACTACCCACAACATATGTTTTGTGGCATTCCTAAACCTAGAAAATATTCTAAATCTCAAGAAATTGGGTTCCTCGTTATACTCGTCAATTTGAAGTATATTTCCTTCACCTTCATCTCTGAATCCATCAAAAACTAGTAATAGAAAAAAGCGGAAAATTCTACAACTTCTAATTAACAATATTTTGAATATAATAATGAAAAAAAATACAAACATAACGGTCATAATAATTCCAAAATACAGAGTGATGAAAAATAATGTGGTTTTCTCATATTTTCTTATGGTTAACATTGGTTTTAGAAATACTTACATACAGGGTGCTCTAGTTTCCTCAATGACATATCCTCAAAAACTGGAATGAATACAATTTATCAACTCAAACATACAAGGAGGGAGAAAAAACTCAAGCGAAATTGATTACGGTATACCACAGCCTTCGTGAATCGCCTTGTATGATTCAGGCATGGGATGATATAACATGAAGCGACAATAAGATAAAATGTGATAATTTTCATCCTGCATGTGTTTCCAAACCATATAGCATCAATATTTCGAAATTCGAAAAATCGCAAGAGTATGAATTGAAATCACCCTGTAACGGAATAGAGTTCTTGAGGTTTTTTTGGGGAGAATAGATGCCAAAGGATATTTTCAAAATACTGCTCGCAAAAAATTCAAATGAATTGATTATCTCTAGAGATACAAGACGGGGAAAAGTCGTCATTTCCCAACTTTAACACCCTGTATTTTGTAAACTAGTCAGAGCATCGAGTTGGGCCCGGATATAGTTCTTAAGGAGACCGACTCCTACAAAATACCAAAGATTTGGAACATTTGACAGAACGCCATTTTATATAGCAAACAGTGCGGGGTCCTTTGTGCCAAAACTGAAGGATGTCCTGAACGGTCGATTTCTTTCTGATTGGAAACGGATGAAACAGCAATGCGAGGAATCGAAGCTTTCCGAACTGTTTGGATTCCATTGGAGAATATGAACCGATACGAGGGTCAGGGCATAGAATTTTTCATTGCCATACTTGAACTTCTTAGAACTTGGAGTCCAGAGTGTGTATATCTCTTGACATTTTTTATGTAGGTACTTTGACGTCCGCCAGTTTAACAAGATTTCTGTATGAGAATTCTCTTTGTCTGCTCACAGAAATCAATGTTTCCAGCCCTGCTGCAGTAAAAAGACATCAATCCTGGCAAAATATATCTGTTTTGCAAATAATACAAATTTCTCCCTTTTGTGACATCCTACAAACGCAATTTCAACCATTTAAATCTACACCTATGTTCCCTCTTATCCAACCGGCTATAACATTCTTCACAGCAACTAAAAAAATTGTATATTATCATTCATAGAAATATATAGCAAGAACAAAAACCTTTGCATGACATTAGGATTTGACATGTCTATAATAACCCAGAAACTGGGACTCAAAATACTACGCTCGCAGCTCATGATCTGAACTGGCAACGTACTGAGAGAACTGCTCCAAAAGTGTGTCAATTGTTGGCTTAGATATTACGGTTCGATGATCCTGGACTATGTTGTATATAGTTAGCTCGGGTAAGTGTGAATTTGGGGCAAGTGTGAGTTTGCTCGCTGATAGTTAGATCTCCTAGATAGACCATACTCAGTTCTGGAAATAGTGCCACCTGGTGTTTATTTAAGCGCATCCATCTTCCATTTCCCAAATGAAGCCGATCCATGTCTACCAGAGCTTGCAAAACATTCGGACTTCGTATCCGAAGATTGCAGGTTCGTGTCCTGTCATGGTCGCCAAATGTTGTTGTTGTATCAATTATCTTTGAAACACCTCCGACTGAAAAATATATTTTTTCATAATGACATTCCATAGATAGCTCAATAGTAAAATAAAACGATATACGGAGGGAAATAACAAATACAAAATCAACACTCCCGGAACATAAGGCAACACCGGTGTCTCGTTTGTTTTTTATTATTATTATCATTATCATGAATGATTTCACTTTATGATGTTTTTATTGATCGATCAACTCATTCGTATGGATAATTAGTATTCATTCGTATGATGTGTAGAACGCAGAAGGGCGTAATTCTTGGTTCACTCATCCCATTCAGCGCACACTATTCTCGGACCTTTTTTGAGAAATTCTTGGCGAAAACAAAAAAAAATAAATAAAGTAATTCATTGACAAGACATTGTTCATACATTTTTCAATTTTTTTTCTTAATACATTTCAGAAGCAACATATTTCAATATTATCATTTGATATGTTTAGACAGAAAAGCCCAAAACTACTCGGGTGATGATAATAGACGTAGTGTCCCTTTAATGGGGTTTCGTGATTTTTCACTCAATGCACGTTTGGTATTGTTCAATTTGCTAGCTCTTCATGCAATGATAGGGTGAGATTAGTAATCAAGGCTTGTTTACTCTTCTGATACACTTTTGAGATTAATCTAATTTCTTGAAAACGCTGCATATTTCTTCGCGTCTGCCAAGTAATTACTATTTACTTATACTCAAGGCACATTCAAATAATGGTGTCGACCTCTCTACTCGTGGTGACAGAATACGAACTATAGTAAGCTAAATTAGTCTGATCAGTCCTGTAGATAATATCTAGGTGTTCAATTTTGACATTGCATTGGAGATTGGTTCGAGATCCGACACAGTGTTATATAGACCAGGAGCTGATGACAGGTGACGTTCTCCCATTTTACACTGCATGCTTTCCTACGGCTTGATAATCAACCCTAAATTATGAAAAATGGACGGGTTCCTGGCCACCCCACGTGTGCACTTCATACAGAAAAGCGCTTTTCTTTATACCTTATAACACCTATTCTTATGAACTTAAAGCTATAAAACCAACAGCTGTTCACTCAACGAAAATGGTGCTACCTTTTTGTTTAATTCATACTCGCAACTCTTATCTCTATCAATGGCTATCCAAACCACAAACCAGCTAACCTCATTGCATATTGTTTTTTTTCTTCAATCACCAACGCCAATCATGAATTACGACATTTTAATATTTTTATTCTTCAAATATATCCGAACTATATGTCTTTCTCCTGTCCAAGGTTCAATCCTCTGACGTTTTGCTAGAAATAGAGAAATGAGGCGCCCCAAAAATGGGGTTGGACGTCTGAGCATCTGGGGTGGTTGGACGTCTAGTCTGCCTATATCGCGGGTACTTCTACTAGTAGAAGTACCTCAGACGTCCAACCCCCCACTCCCCATTTTTGAGACGCCTCGTTTATCTATTTTTAGCAAAACGTTAGAGGATAGAATCTTGGCCAGGAGGAAGATGTATAGTTCGGATATATTTGAAGAATGAAAAATCGTAAAATGTTTGTGGATTGATAATTCGTGGGGGTCTGGAACGGAAGTGGTCAAGGTCACCGGTCAGCGAAGTCGAGTCGGCGTTATCTACCGCAAGCCGGCGAAGTCGAGTCGGTGTTATCTGTTATCTACCGTAAGCCGGCTTCGAGCGCTCGAATTAATATAAAAAGAATAATGATTGTGAATGAAATAAAAGTCTGATAATAGTAACGTTTGAAGGTGCGATTCCAATGGGGAAAGTATACAGGGTGTTTCAAAATGCATAATTTAAGAGAAATAAACGACTGCTGCGTGTGTGTCAGATATCAAGTGGGAAATGGGTCATTGGGGCAATGGGGGTTGCGAAGTATCCAGCAATAGTATACCGGGTGTTCCACATTTTATGTGACAGGCAATCTTTGATTTGTCGGAGGAGATATACAAAAATGTTTCATACAAAAGTTTAATGAGTTCATGAGAGCTATATTGTGATATTATTTTCAAATATACAGGGTGTTTGGTGTAGGTGCTACAGTCCAAAATGGCATTTTTTAAAATAGAACGCACTGTATATCATTACATATTCAGATTCTACGCTTAATTCTAATATCATTTCTTGTTTAGTTTTTGAAATTCGGTTAGGGCGTTGTTGAGTTATTGCTTAAAATGTAATAAAGTCTTGAGAACGACTATTATTTTTAAAAATATCTCATACTATAACTATTCTCTCTGCATCAGATCACATGAAAATTAGTCAAAATTATGGGTGTTCGAAGTAATGGTTTCAATTTTGAGTTGTGGAATGCAGTCAGGAATCATTTTGAATATGAAACAATTGCGAAATTGAAAGAGGTGTATTCAGGAACAAATCGTCAATAACAATGTAATATAACTTGATGAATCATTTCATAAGAAACGTCGAATCACTTATCTCGAACAAGTCGCTCTCATAATATCAGGCGTAATATCACTGCACGCTAGTCGAATTTTCATTTTAAGATCATCCACATTCAAAGGGGGAGTGGTGAAAATAATATCTTTCAAATAACCCCTTAGGAAAAAATCAAGCGGTGATAAATCTGGGGAACGAGCCGGCCACCGAATTGGACCCTTATTACCAATCCATCTATTTGGGTACGTTCTATCCAGATATTCAGTAATAACCTGTGAATTGTGAGGAGGAGTACCATCTTATTGCCATCAAATTCCTTGTCGTTCTGCTATGGGAATATCTCCATCAACTGAATCAAATAATTTTCTAGAAAATGTAAATATCGCAATCCATTGAGGTTTTCATTGAAAAAGTAAGGTCCTATGATGCGGCCATTGAACAATCCACACCATACATTAATACCCCAAGTAGTTTGAAAATTACTTTCGCGGACCCAGTGGGGATTTTCTTGACACCAATAGTGACTGTTCTGTCGATTCACAACTCCATTATTGTGGAATCGCGCTACATCGCTCCACCAAATTTGACTGAATATGTTAGGAGTATCATGTAATATTACCTGAATACTAGCAATGAATTCAAGTCGTCGTTCAAAATCCGTGGATTTTAAACCTTGTACCAACTGAATTTTGAATGGGTGATATTTATTTTCTTTAGAATTCTCTGTACATTAGATTTACCTACACCGATTTCTTCTGCAAGAGTACAGATAGAAACATGTGGATGAATAATGATATAAGCCAACACATTGATCTCTAAATCTTCAGTTCTAACAGATCTCGAATGATGACGATGCTTTATATTAGAAGGAAATGACCCAATTTGGAATTTTTCTTCAACTGTAGAAAAAGTCATTCGTGACGGAATGGACCTGTCTGGAAAACGTTCTTGGTATAGACGTTGCGCTTCACGTCAGTTTTTCTGAAATTCCCCAAAAATCAATAACATATCAATGCAATCACTTGGACTAAACGCGAAAGTCATACTGAAGTTTTCGCACAACGAACACAATTACTGTTTTGCAAAGAATCACTGAATCGAACTGGACAGTAAATACGATTCAACAACATTTGTTACTACGGCATCAACAAGCATACGCTACTTGATGAAATTGTTTGTGCAATATAAAGCAATTCACCCTCAAGTTAGTCACATTGCCAAGAACCATTTCATCATATTCAACTGATATCGATTGAAAAATCGCCCAATATCGTAGAGTTGAGAATAATGGTTTTTATCGTATAATTGAATATTAATAAGCTTCCTTTAAGTTTAATCTTCATTACAAATTATTAACATCATAACAACACATAATACAATAGTTACTTTATAATACCCTAGATACCAAATGGCACGCTAAAATGACAAAAATGTGACAGAAACCAAAGTTGATATGATAAATCTGTGAATGTAACTTGATTATTATGCAATTTGAATAAATCTCGGAAGTTACACATCCTCGATTATTATAAATTGCATAATTATCTCGTTACATTAATAGCTATTATTCAGTAGGATTCTAGTTTAATTTAATAAAAAATATAGACAGGATTCGTGTACGCGTTAAAGTTTTTTTAAAACCTTATATTAAACCTTATTTAAAGTGCAATAACGCAACAACGCCGTAACGGAGTTTCAAAAACTAAACATGAAATGATATCAGAATCAAGCGTAGAATCTGAATATGTAATGATATACGGTGCATTCTATTTAAAAAAATGTCATTTTGATCTGTAGCACCTACACCAAACACCCTGTATATTTGAAAATTATATCAAAATATAGCTCTCATGAACTCATAAAACTTTTGTATGAAACATTTTTGTATATCTCCTCCGACAAACCAGATATTGCCTGTCACATAAAATGTGGGACACCCGGTATAGTAGTAAGTAGAAGTACCCGCGATATAAGCAGACTATTTTTCGCGATATTATACTGCCTGCCGTTGTAATATACGGATGTTCAAACAAATTGAAACGCTACTAATTGATGGCATGCAATTCGCAGCGGCCGAAAGGGTTTAAAGGGTTACGATAAACTGATAAAAATTAAACTTCCGTGTTTTCAAACTGCATGTCGATGTGAATAATTGTAGTTTTAGTAACGAAAACACTCTGGATAAATCTGACCAACGGTGAAAAATTGCAGGAAAACTCTGTGAAAATTTAATACAGGTTTAACATGATTCCAAACTGCATGCCATTAGAAAGATACTTCATTTGTATAATTAATTAATAGTAGGTAATTTGGCATGCACACCAGGTTTCCTATATTTCGATAGTTCTGAAGACCACATCTGTCGGAGTTCGTTCTGATATTCTCCTAGAAAAATCAGTCAAAAAAGGTCGGTACTTCTAGATTGTCCCCCACTCTAAACTTGTCGACATCACTACTCAGATTGGCGACAGGCAGCAATCTGATTTATTTAGGAAAATACAAAAATTCAATGAGATTTTCAATAGCACCATTGTCCGACAAAGTTAATAAGGATCTTCAGCAGTCCGACGCTCCAAAGATATCGATCGATCGATTTGGCGACAAAAGAAAACTTCCCTTTCTGCGACATCTTGTCAGCCTATTCACACTTAAACAGTATACAACGTTACAACTTGCTGGTTATCACTTCAGATTTTGTACGATGGCTTGCGTACTATTATTATTATTATTCGAATAGGTGTTAAGATGAAATGCCAGTGCCATTATGGTGCAACTTTTGCTATCTACTTTGTTCATCGCTGAAATTTGTCAGAAAATAATTCATTTTCAATACGGGAAAAGTTGTTTTCTGTTACAAAACTATGGAACTGAAACATTTATGTTTCAAAATAATCCAGAAACATAAATTTCGTAAATAATCTATTTGGTAAGATTCCATTTTTTCAGGCCGTTATCTTCTGAATTTGTTCCATTGTCACTGGATACTACGCGTCTGGCCTCAATAGCAACGAGTTGCTCTCTGAAGGGAGGATGTTCCTTTATGTTGTTTTTTGTTGTATGCGATGTCTGGACCTTTTTTATTGAAATATTTGTGCTACATTCCCGTAAGAAATATACTTTGGTCGATGCGACAATGTGTCCCTTGCATTGAAACGATTATCATTTGCTTGGCCAAATCGAACATACAAACCCTGCCTCTAGTAGGAAGATTATGAGAAATATCTTTCATGACCAAAGCTATATTTATGTAGGGTAGGAATGAAAAGCTATATTTCAGCGAATTTTACCTATACAAATAATTTGAATGAGAAATTTTTTTTTGATTCACTTAATTCGAATCCTTGACAGATTCTGGGATTTGTGAAAGCATATTTGCGCGATTCTCGAGTTAATTTATTTTATTAGTTCAGTAAGACTCTTCATTATGTTAACAGATTCTTCACGCTAACCTGGCAAATTATTTAAAAAAATAACACACTTCGAAACATCAATACACATCCAGAAGATTCTCTGCAAGCCACTTCAACTAATTAGTAAAATCATTTTAAAAAACGCCCCTTTTGCAGTGAACTAGTGCCATTTACATGCCTAGGGAAATAATGACTTTCACCTTGACAAGTAATACCTTCAGCTTCATCTATATCAATTTTTAGGTTCTGAACCTTTTTGAATATTATTGTTGTCTATTTATTTGGTAACATGGTTACGCGCACAAGCAACTAAAAATAAAATAGCGGAACGAATAATCATGAAGGAAGGGTAAGAAAACAAACTTCAATCATGGAAAATTTTGACAAATGTCAACAAGCAGCGGGAAAATCGTAATTAGTAACACTGAATGTATCGACTCTTAACATCCTCGGCAAGCGACAAGCCTCGGCTTTGCCTCGGCTCGTACTCGCTCACCTCGAATGATAACACGTCTTTACATTCCATGTTACTTAAATAAATAAGTATTTCTCCAAAAGTATGGAACCGATAAACTTATCTTGGATTGCAATCAGTAGAAGGGTCATTTAGGGTTGCATAACAAGTATAAAGATTGTACTTGTGGCACTCGGAATACTTATCAACCGTTTCGATTTTTAGAAAATATCACTAGAAACATTTGTTTGCAGCATTTGATGGCACAATTTCTGGATTTTTTCCTCATTATTTTATCACAATGTTCCTCCATGAAGCTACTCCGTCATAGTACTTGTATATAATTAAATAAACACATAACTACTATCATAGTATTTAAAAACTTGGCGAAGTCGCAGAGGGAATTTAAGAAATATCACCAGAATCATTTGTTTGCAGCATTTGGTGGCACAATTCCTGGATTTTTCCTCATCATTTCTTCATAGTACTCATATATAATTAAATAAACGCATAAATATTATAGGTTTTGAAAATTTGGCGAAGTCGCACATGAAATTTGAGAAATATGACCAGAATCGTTTGTTTGCAGCCTTTGGTGGCACAATTCCTGAAGTTTTTTCTCATCATTTCATCACAATGATCCTCCATGAACCCATTTCATCATAGTACTAATATATAATTAAATAAACGCATAAATGTTAATATAAGTTTGGTTAATTTGGCGAAGTCGCACAAGAAATTTGAGAAATATGACTAGAATCGTATGTTTGCAGCATTTGGTAGCACAACTCCTGGATTTTTTTCCTCATTGATCCAGCATGAAGTCATTTGATTATTTTCCATAGTACTCGTATATAATTAAATAAACGCATGAATGGTATAGGTTTTGAAAATTTGGCGAAGTCGCACAAATAATTTGAGAAATATGACTGGAATCGTTTGTTTGCAGTATTTGGTGGCACAATTCCTGGATTTTTTCCTCATAATTTCATCACAATGATCCTCCTTGAAGCCATTTCTTCATAGTACTCATAAATAATTGAATAAACGCTTAAATGTTATTATAGGTTTTGAAAATTTGGCGAAGTCGCACATGAAATGAGAAATATAACTAGAATCGTTTGTTTGCAGCATTTGGTGGCACAATTCTTGAATTTTTTTCCTCATCATTTTATCACAATGATCCTCCATGAAGCCATTTCTTCATAGTACTCATAAATAATTGAATAAACGCTTAAATGTTATTATAGGTTTTGAAAATTTGGCGAAGTCGCACAAGAAATTTGAGAAATATGACTAGAATCGTTTGTCTGTTGCATTTGGTGGCACAATTCCTGGATTTTTTCCTCATCATTTCATCACATTGATCCTCTCTGAAGCCATTTCTTTATAGTACTCATATACCGGGTGTTTCACAGTGGATGGAACATTAGAAGTATATGGAGAACAGAAAGACAGATCATTTCGAAAATTTGTGGGCGTGGATAATCAAACTTGCTCTATCCGTCTAAAATATTTTCATCAATACAGTGTTGCCGCTTGTATCAGAAAGTATGAATAAATCCATCAAAACCACATTCGAGTAATTATTTTCTTCCATAGTGCTTTCACACCCATGCAACTTGAATACAAGATGACAATGAAGGAATAACATGTTAGTTCTCTGTCAGAATGGAGTTCATAGCCTACTATCTAAATCACTATCCAATATTTATTTTATTGAAGACGAATTCATAACATAAGTGATCATAACTAACAAACTGTACGAGATAGGTATAGGGAAAGTATACTCAATTAAAATGAAAAATGTTACAGCTTTTTAAATAAGTAATAATATACAAGGTGTTTTATTTAAAAAAACGGAGTTTCGGTCATTTTCATGAGTCCCCGGAAGGAACTCACTTCTGAGCCTCCCTGTATACCGAAACTGAGATCCAGTTCATCGACAGAATACTTCATGGTCTTATACAGCTATAACCCAAATTGCAATATTTGGTAAATTTGCATTGGAAAAAAATTGATATTTTTCAATGGTAAGGTTTTGCATAAAAATTGGACAAAATAATTTTCATCTCGGAAATCGGCACAGATAGGTATAGGGAATTATGTGGGAAAGTTGTGAGGAATCTTATAAGGATTCCAAAAATTATATAATATACGAGGTGTTCCATTTGAAATAACAAAGTAGCTACTACTTTCTGATACAAGCGGCAACACTGTATTGATGAAAATATTTCAGACGAATAGAGCAAGTTTGATTATCCACGCCCACAAATTTTCGAAATGATCTGTCTGTCTGTTCTCCAGATACTTCTAATATTCCATCCACTGTGAAACACCCGGTATAATTAAATAAACGCATAAATGTTATTATAGGTTTTGAAAATTTGGCGAAGTCGCACAAGAAATTTGAGAAATATGACTAGAATCGTTTGTTTGCAGCATTTTACAATTCCTGGATTTTTTTCTCATAATTTCTGCACAATGGTCCTCCATGAAACCATTTCTTCATAGTACTTGTAGTTCTTGTATAGAATTATCTTAACGCGTATCAGCGATTATTGTTTTTGAAAATTTGGTAAAGTCGCACAAGGAATATGAGAAATAAGACTAGAATCATTAATTTAAGAATAAAGTATAATTCATTTGTTTGCAGTATTTGGTGGCACAATTCCTGGAATTTTTCAGTGCCCATTCCTCGAAAACTCATTTTCCACTTTAGGAAGAAAGGTGATATGAGCTCTGTTGTTGAGAATATATATATAATATATATATATATATATATATATATATATATATATATATATATATATATATATATATATATATATTTATATATATATATATATATATATATATATATATATATATATATATAAAAAAACGATATCAACAACAGTATCAATTTTTTTTTCTCATAAATAGGTGAAACATTTCCATTTCGATGACAACGGCAACTCTTTCATTGTCTCCACACCAGATGGCATACAATAAAAAATTCGACTGAAAAATTGAAAAACCGCTATACAAACGGACAAGAAGGCGAGACAATAAAAAGGTAATTCCAATATCCGACCTTATTTTATTGATAATGATCTGACAAAATACACAACATCGCAGTGCAAATAAGTTACTACATATAGATTATTTTGGAGATTATTGATTGAATTCCATAATGAGTTTAAAGATTTGGCAATCTTACGAAAAATCATTATTCCAGTAAAATATGAATCTGACATTTAATTTTTTTGTCATATTTTCGAATTATTTTTCTTTTCTTATGATGATTTCGAGCCTTTCGACGGTCGTCACTGATTCACTTCTATATTCTTATATGCCCAGGATTTGAGTTTTGCATCGATCGAGTATTTTTTATTCTTACAAGAGGTAGTTGTATTATTATTAAACCTTCCTTTTTTATCCCGTTGAAATTATATCTCATTTAATTTGAATTGATGTTTTAAATATTCGGAATTCCATAAAACTATTTCATATACCAATCATCTTCGATCTAATTGGAAATTTAAAAAAAAAGTTGGTACGTCTGTGGATGTTCGGAAATATTCGGCATTTCGGCTGCTAGAAATTAGCTGCTAACTTCGCACCGGTTGCGTTCGAGATGCAAGGACGAGTTTTTTCTGCTGGAAGCGCCTGAAGTAATTTCCAGCTCTTTCATGTGTAATGTGCTACCGCAACTACATTGTTTCTACCGGGAATGTGTAGAGTTTCTGTCGATAATTGTCAAATGAAATCGAAGTAACGAAACTAGCGTGGAGAGCACTGTTTCGTTATTTGACGAAAATCGAAGTTGAGTGGTTTGTGATCCGTGAGCAACGCGAACTGTTTCGCTTCTACCACGTTATTGAAATGTCGAATGGCCAAATATATAGCCAAGAGTTCGCGGTCGAAATAATAGTACATCTGTTCGGCGATAAGTGTACTTCATAATTTGAAGTTGATCTATCGTCAGGTCTTCCCTCATCACAATCTTTGCGTTTTTAAGCAATTTTTTGTTGAAGAATACATAGTTTGTGCACAAATTGTTCACAAATTTCACTAGAATTGGACCAGTTGATCTACTTCATATTTTTCCAATTCTATAGATATTTTCCATGATATTATTCTCTATTTTCAATCTCATTTTATTTCTCAATATTCATAATACCTTCCGAGTACAGTATTCATATTGATTTTCAGTTACCTCATATAATCGCATATTCCGCATTGTTACTTCGTGGTTCTCCTGCTTTCTGTTAATCGAATGGATCATTTCTTCTTGTTTTTGTAACTCGATACCTATAGAAACTATGTTCGAACAGCGATAGCTTTGAAGCTTGGTGAAACTGAACAAAAAACATTGCATTTTACGAATATGATATGAAAAACTGCCAATCCGGTATCTTAACCCATTTAATCGCCAAAAAACAATACTTCCGACGATTGTGAAATTTTTTCATTATGTTTTTCGTATTGTACGCTATCGATTCAACACGATACATTTTCAAAACGTTGTAAAAAATCAAATTTCAAATTTGAAGCGTCTGAAGATGCAGACGTTCCCCGAAATGCGGTCGCTTTGAAATTTGGTAAAACTATACAAAAATATTGAATTTCATGAATATGATATTGAAAAAAATTTGAAAAATTTCTGGCGGGCGCAGGTCACCTCCGAACAGCCACTCTGGTATCCTAACCCATATAATCGACAAAAAAAAATTACTTCCGACAGTTGTGGAATTCTTTCATTATTTTTCCCGTATTCTACGCCATCGATCCAACACGATACATCTTTGAAACGTTGCAAAAAATCAAATTTTAAATATGTAGCGTCTGAAGATGCAGATGTTCGCCGAAACGCCTACGGAAACCATGTTCGATCAAAAATTAAAAATTCGCGGCCGCAGGTCTCCTCCGAACGGCCAATGACCGTTTCAACTCACAAACGGATCGAGATAGAGCAATTCTGCGAACGCCAATCGATTCAGCACGACGAAATTGGTATATTGTGAGAAATAAATTTTTGGTCGAAAATTCGAGGAAAATCCAAGGTCGTACGCTCCACTCGAACTAACCGGCGCTATACTCGAAATTTCATGCTGATTCCAAAAATTTATGATTCGAATAGGTTGGAATACACGGTATGCCGTCAAAGTGGGAAAAACGTGTAAAAATACTCGGACCCGGTATAAATACTACCGCATAAACCGGCACATAACACCTACGTGCGACATGCTAGCCGCACCGATGCTATAGTCATTTTGTAGGAAATTTTCTCAGTTTTCTTTGTATACAGACATGTAATTACCGAATGTGTCTCCTTGTGGAGGAAAAATGCGAAAAACTTATCATTCTTCTCTACATAATTTTGTGACGAGAGCTTCAACTACCGACTGCAATTCGATCTTTCCCTTCTTGTTACTACCTCTCGTTGCCATTGGAAATATAAGTGCTTTCTCCACTATTAGGTTCATTTCCTCTGAATGAGATTTGTGATGTAATATTACAATTATCTTGAAAGACCCCGCACGAATATGTAAGGAAAATTGGTTCCCGGTCGAATTGGGTGAAATTGTGTCATGTTATAGCAGCATGAGTCGTTGGCTGAATTTGTATGTATCGTTTCTGGAATAAAAGCAGTCAAAGTTCATAATAACGTCGTAGTTGTGTGGGATTGACATAAAAAAAAACTTTTTGTTGGTAGAGATGAGACAAATTCGTATTGAAATAAATGTATCCAAAATTCATTAGGGTCTATAGTCGAAAAAATAGTTTTTCGGAATTTTTTTCCTAGCACTATTCCAGAACATACAAGTCATAATTTGGTAAGACGTCATAATTACAGTCTTCAAGTCGATTGGAACGTATTTTATTTCTTGATGACCTCTCTGTCTGAAATATGAATTTTTTAATATTTTGAAGAATACTTCTATAATGAAAACAATTGTTCGGTTAATTTGGACCTTATTTTACTCATGCCGTATGTTGCGTTTTTAAGTTATGCAATTTTGAAGTTTACAGCATAACGATATTGATTAAATAAAACTTCAGGGAACCTTTCAATAAATGAAATTTTATTAAATAACTTTTCGAAATGAATAGCAGCAACGAAAACTAGACTCAACAACGCAAAGTAAAGAAAAAATTATTTCCTATAAGTACTTTTTTCGTCGTTCCTTTATGACGAGCAAATCCTGGAAAACACGGAACGCTGCAAATATCTTGTTAAATTTAGTTTTGTTTATTCATACTATCGAACAATTGATTCCAAAAAGTTATGTAATAGAATTCCATTTATCGAAAGGTTCCCTGAAGTTTTGTATAATCGATAGTAATAACCCCAAATATCGTAATTCCGTAAAGTTTGAAATTGCATATTTTAGAAAGGCAACAATGGTTGCAAGAATTGTCAAAAAATAATCGAAAAACATTATGAATGATATAAAATAAAACTAAAGCACTAAAGGACATTGCAAAATCCTCATGGAAAATGGCTCATGGCTAAATTCGCTGAAACTCTGCAGAAACATAGTATTCGGTATGCTGATCTAAAGTCTTAATGGGCACAACCCTCCATTTTCAACCCCAGGCCCCCTACAGCTCCCCAAAGCCCTCAAAGTACACATTCAACTCATCTTCAAAACGTTTCCTTTCACTGCCCACCCCTTTCTCCAAACATATCCTACATTCTACCCTCACCACACCTCGCTCCTCGCTCTCACCCTCGAGCCTCCACCCAATCCGCCATTAGCGCCCCATTACACACTTTCAAGGTTGAGGATTATTCAATGTTTTTTTTTAAGCTTTTACCATACAGGGTGTTCCAAATTGAGTCAGCACCATTGCCAACTCTGTTATTATTTATGCTACGAATTCGGTTAAATAGGCAAACTAGTAGCATTTTTAATGGCCTCGATGCCGAAAACAAACAAAAAATTGACTATCGCGTTTTCAGAATATTTCATGAAATAATATTTCTTTCAATGGAACACCCTATATTTTTTCATGCATTTCGATCCGTAATAACATTCTCAACAACAAATCTCATTTGACTTTTTTTCGTAAAGGTTAAAATAAGACAGTTTTATCAATAGGAAACATTTATTACAAACGGATTTGATAAAGCGCTATAAAATATCGAGTAAATGTTCAAAAACACCGCCTTCTTATTGAACACATATTTGGGCCCTTCTATTGACACTATGTCTGGCATTCAACACAGTTCGCCCATCAATTCTATTAATTATAGTTTCAATATAATTTTTCAGTTCATCTACATTATTATGTTTCATTTTGTACACCTCATTTTTCAGATATCCCCAAAATTAAAAATCTAGAGGTTTCATATCTAAAAAACAAAATGGTCACTTAACAGGACCATTTGTAACAATCTATCTGTTTCCAAAACAGTCTCTCAGCATTCTTTTTACGCCACTGACATTATGTGCTGGTGCTCCATCCTGCTGAAGATAGATGATCTGACGAGCCTCCAGATCAAGATCATCGAAAAACTCTTCCAACACTCTTGTTAATAAATTAATGTAACGGGGTCCGTTCGAAGAACCATGGTAGAAAAATGAACAGATAATTCTGCCTCTAAATAGACCACACCAAGCATTAATACTAAATCGTCTTTGCGGATTGTGGGGATGGACTAGAAATGGATTATGTCTACTTCAATAATGAAAATTCTCTCTATTATACATCCCACGATTTGAAAAATCAGCCTCATTGCTTCATATAATATTACTATAGAAGTTTGGATCTTGTCTGCATTTATTCATAAACCACCGACAAAACCCCAATCGTCTCTCAGGATCACAAGGTTCTAGTGTTTGCACTTGTCTTAACTTATAAGGAGAAATCTTATGTTTCTTCAGAATTCGTTGAATACCAGACAGTGGAACAGCTATTTCTCTAGATAATTCTCTGATGGAATTATTTGAATATACCTCAAAGTAGGATAAAACGTCAATTT
Organism: Chrysolina americana; assembly: GCA_958502065.1. Classification (NCBI taxonomy): domain Eukaryota; kingdom Metazoa; phylum Arthropoda; class Insecta; order Coleoptera; family Chrysomelidae; genus Chrysolina; species Chrysolina americana. The sequence continues at coordinate 35,640,291 of OY293415.1, read as the reverse complement.
CTGTATCTTCAGATATCACAAAACGTGTTTTAGTTCTCCTCTTCTCAAAAACTTTTTCATTGTTCCTGAATCGACGATGAAGCACAGCAAAAATAACGCCGATTAAGTAATTCACGATCGGGGAAACGAACTGCTGTAGTGTTGAAGTGCTCGCACGCTATTGTTCTGGCAAACCAAATAGGATTCTAACATAGGTGGTGCTGTAGGTTTTACGGGTTTTCCTACAGCTGAAAAGTGAATACATCACCTAAAACATCAGTAAGTCGCCCGGAGCGCCACGGCAAATAATAATAATAGCCGCCCTCTACCCGCACAGACTATGCCTTTGGGTACACTCAACGAGTGTTTATGAGGGAGTATTATTATTATATCACATTTTTCTTGATGGGAAAACGGCATTTCGAAAAATATTCGAACAGTAGTTGACAGTTGCAATAATTTATTACATTGTCATGATATACTTGAGAATATTTGACAAATAGTATTTCAACAACTTGATTGCTCATAATTATTATGTTTTATCGAATCAAACACATTTTTCCCAACCACATTCACATGACCCTCCAGTATTCTCTGTTCTGTACAAAAATGGCTTCAAAGTTATCATTACAGCAGACATATTTTGGTTCACAAAATAAATGCGGCTAGCGGAATGTCTTCAAGATGGAAATTATCGTTTTGTAAATTAATACCAAATAGCTCAGTGGTGTCAATTGAGTGGTGCGACATGATGATCTCGGGTAGGGGCGAAGTGTGGTAAGGGTAAAATATAGGATTCAGTTGGAGAAAGGGGTGGGCAGTCAAAGGAAACGTTTTGAAAATTAACTAAAACTGTTATGCCTCAACATACCGGAAAGTGCATTTCGGGAGCTTTGGGGGGCTGTAGGGGGTCTGGGATAAAAAATAGAGGGTTGTGCCCTATAGTACTTTTCATCAGCATACCGAATACTATCTTTCTGCAAAGTTTCAGCGAATATAGGCGAGAATCATTTTCCATTAGGATTTTTCGGGGTGCTTTATCACAAAGTAACTTGATCTTCTGTTTAATCAATTGTACCAATGATTGTGTTAGTCAGTAACGGTCTATTAATTCTTTTCATTATAGAAGCATTTTCCAAAATTTCTAAAATTCATATTTCAAACAGAGAGTTATCAAAGAACAAAATACGTCTGAGTTGGCTAGAATAGACTGAAACTATAACGTCTTACCAAATTATGACTTGTATGTTCTGGAATGGTGCTAGAAAAAACGGCCTTTTTGACTATGCCCCGTTTGGACTCTAATGTACTATCAATAATAATATAATTGGGCATGTTAACGAGTTCTGATAAATGCATTTTCATCCTGAATTTGTCTTATTTCGACGAACAAAACAGTTTTTTCGATATCATTCCCTCCCAACTACGACATTTTCACGAACTTTGACCACTTGTTTCTCAGAAACGACACATACAAAATCATTCAAACTTGCAAATTTTTCTTAGGACTCAACATAACACAATTTCAGCCAATTTGACCGAGGGCCAATTTCCAGTACGTTTTCGTGCGGTGCAGTGAATCAGTAGCAGTATACTCACAGTTTTGAGTGATTTTTTTTGCAGCACTAGGTACCTCAAAATACGGCTACTCTATGCGACTGAGTAGAGAGATGATTTCTCACACACTTATAATAATAATGATAGTAATAATAATAAACCATCCAAGGCCTTGGTGAGTTGCGACACCACTTTCCTGAGCAACCGGTGCAAAACCGGACCGGCATCCATGGCGCACCCTGGAGGGAATGCTCATTCCTTCTGATGTAGGCCGTGGGTATACTAGGCTAACCCCCCGGTATACCCGACTACTCGGTTCTAGACGGACGAGAAAGAGGCCCCCACAACCGACCCCTTCGGATGAGGTGTCATAGGCAAGGTGGTGGGGCCCAAAACGATGATCTGCCAAACAATGACGACCGCAATAACATCGGACGCTTTGAGTGGACAGATGAACTAAGGGACAGTCTTCTGCATTGCTATGTGAGCAGTTAGCCCGCCCGAAGAGGATACATGGCGAGAATGCATGGTCTGTGGTGTGCAGTACACCCAGAGCATACTGCCTTTTCCTCACAAAATCTGAGGGATTATGTATCCCACCTTCGGGTTCGAGGCTACGTAAGAGCCCCCCCTCAGCCTGTTAACGCAGTGGCAGAAGTGGCAGATATGCCACATGTTGACTTGGCTGTAGAGGAGGCCCGCATCATACCACCAATGGAAGGCATCAGAACCCGCAGGGCGCTTCATAACACCAAGCCCCTGAAGCCACAACAACTGGCACGGGTGGATGCGGAGATTCACGATGTCCTTTCAGAAGAGGCTGACATCTGGCAGATCAACTCTGCCGTGCATGACGCCGTCCCAAGCGGAGAGGAGGGATACCACCCCTCTGATTGGGAGGCATGAGCGACGCATACACAAGATGGAAGCTAAGATCAGGTCGGCGAGACAACACGTGTCTCATATCCAGTGTGTGGCGGACTACGTGGCGGCCAATAGGCCCTTCACGCCCGCAGTGCGGCGAATTGCTGCAAATTTGAGACGAACTCACCACACACTAAATCAAGGCGTGCTGTTTACCATCAAACAGCACTGTCTTGATAGGTTACGAATGCTGGTGGCTGCAAAAAAGTCACTGGTGAGGCGGGCGAGGAGCATCGCGGAAAACATGAAGTTCCGTGATAAACCTTCTCGCCTATTTCAAGAGCCTCCACGTGTTGTGGATAACCCGCCAGCGGATGATCGGGTAGAAACCTTCTAGAAGAACATTTATGAGTTTCCGCAACCACTCAACGTAGATACTCCAGCCCTAGCGCAGTTCGAAGCCTTCTGCAGGAGGCTTCGTCAGCCTGAGTTCAATGAACTGCGCAATCCGATAACCCCGGAAGAAGTTCGACGGGCCCTAAAAGACTCTAAGAACTTTGCTGCTCCAGGCACCGATGGCCTAAATAACTATTGATGGAAAAAATTTCCAAGTACACACCACCATCTAGCAAGAGTTTTCAACTCATGGCTGGATGGGGAGCAGCATATTCCGGATTGGTTTGTCGAGGTGCGAACCGTGCTGATCCCCAAAAACGGAGATTTGTCCGATCCGAAAAACTACAGACCGATAACATGCTTGAACGCATGTTATTATAAGATGTTATACATGCGAATACTCTCCGCAGTTGAGCCGGTGTATGAACGGATATATGAGCAAATAAGGTCAAAGAAGGGGGTCGCTGGCTGCAAAGAGAACCTGCTGTTCGACAGATGCATCACGCAGGACTCCGTGCAGTATAAGCGTAACCTTTCAATGGCCTGGATTATCGCAAGGCATTCACCTCAAAAGAGGACGATGCGAGGAATACGGAGAGGACGTTCAGCTCGTAGACGGAAGCATCCTACATCATCTGGATGCCGGAGAGACCTACCTAGGGCTGGAACAACGCCACACCCGAGAGGTAGCTACAGTCAAAAACTCTCTCCGCGGTAAGTATCAGCACAAACTCCGACAGATCTGGTCATCAGAACTGTCGGGGAAGAACAAAGTTGCTGCAACTAATATGCTTGCCGTTCCGATTCTACTTTACTCATTTGGAGTAATGAAATGGACACAGAAAGAGCTGCGACAACTTGACGTAAAAACTCGCAAAATGATGCATCTTCATACGAGCTTGCATTCTACATCGTCTGTTCCACGGTTATACTTCCCCAGACAGCGGGGAAGCCGTGGACTTTTGAGTTTGGAGTGTCTACACAACAGAATGGTACTGAATGGAGCCTGTAAAGTCATCAGGAGTTCAGATCCCCTTCTCTGCTTGGTATGCGATCATGAAAAAGAAGGGATTGGAGCATTTCTTTTCAAGGCAGCAACTCGTGCAGCCGATGAACTCGGTCTCGTATTCGACACTGAACGGACGAACCCAAACTCTGTCACCGAGTTGGATCCCGTTTAGCAAAAAGCCCACGTCAAAGCTGCGGAGTGTGATATGCATAAGGATAAGACAATGCATGGGGTCTTCTTCAATAACATTGAAGACCTTGGCTTATCCAGAAACCTGACATTCGCTTTCCTCAGGGCAAGTGGGCTGAAGTCGGAAACCGAGGGATTCATAATGGCCTGCCAGGATGGTGTCTTCAACACCCTCGTCTACCGTAGTCGCGTGATGGGTATAGAGGTCCCTGAAACTAGATGCAGAGCGTGTCGTGGGGCAGCTGAAACCATAATGCATTTGCTGTCAGCTTGTCCAGCTTATGCGGTCTCAGCCTATATCCACAGGCTTAACGCGGCCCTACGAGTGTTGTACTACTATCTACGACACTCGTACGGTGTATACGAGACACCGGTGTTGCCTTATGCTTCGAGGGATATTGAGTCCGTTGTATAGAATGAGAAGTGCCGAATCTATTGGAACTACTCATTCCCCACCCTCAGGCAAATACATGCCAATAAGCCTGATGTAGTCCTCCTCGACCATCAAAGTAGGACGATTTTCGTCATTGAGTTTTCTGCTCCTGGCGAAACGAACATCGTCCTAAAAGAGGAGGAAAAACGGACTAAATATCGAGAACTACTCTTTGATCTCCGCAGGCTTTATCCAAACCATTCTGTCAAGATGATGGTTCTGATAATAGGGGTCCTTGGTGGAATGATGGACACGGTGCTCTCAAATCTGAAAATCATACCGGCATGCCGTGATGCGGCAGAAAACCTAGCCGGAAGAATGCAGAAGGCCATTATTCTTGGTTCACTCCGTTTACTCAGGGCACATGATTCTCGGACCCAGTAATCACTCACCCTACGGACGTAGGAAGTGTTTGCTGGGGTTAATGATAAACCAGCGCGCCTTCCGGTAGTATTGGAGCTCCGGAGACAGGGCCTGACTGGTACATTCCGTATGGAAAAATATTTTTAATAATAATGATGGACACGCTGCTCTCAAATCTGAAAATCATACCGGCATGCCGTGGTGCGGCAGAAAACCTAGCCGGAAGAATGCAGAAGTCCATTATTCTTGGTTCACTCCGTTTACTCAGGGCACATCATTTTCGGACCCAGTAATCACTCACCCCACGGACGTGGGGAGTGTTTGCTGGGGTTAATGATACACAATCGCGCCCTCCGGTAGTATCGGAGCTCCGGGGACAGGGCCTGACTGGTACATTCCGTATGGAAAAAAAAAATAATAATAATAATACTCCCTCATAAACACTCGTAGAGTGTACCCAAAGGCATAGCCTGTGCGGGTAGAGGACGGATATTATTATTATTTGCCGTGGCGCTTTGGAGCGACTTACTGATATTGTCGGTGGTGTATTCACTTTTCAGCTGTAGGAAAACCCGGAAAACCTACAGCACCACCCCGGTTGGTAGGTGCGCACTTCAAGCTAGCACCAGACGTCAGGATTGGCATCTAGGCAACTCACATCACACCTGATTCACAACAAGGCATGTGACCACCTAAAGAGACCCGTGTTCATGAGAAAAAAGATTCCGTACCCGAGCCTCGAACGTCTGTTTGATGCGAGCTAGAAGTTCCACTGCTAGAGATCTTAGCCACTGAGCCACCGACCGACCATTAGAAGATGATTTTGATGCTGATTTAAATGATGAATAATGTTTTTCAATCCAACCAAACTGATGTGTCACTATTTTATCATAGTTTTAAATTAAATAGCTGTGTTGATTTATTTGATGGTAAATACCACGGAAATATGTATTAGTTCTCAGAAAGGATGACAAAGATGTTGTGCACGTGAATCATGCAAAGTATTGTAGTGAATTGAGGTTGTTCACGACGAACTAGGCAGATTCTGATCCCTTAAAGATCACTTTGGAAACAATATAGAAAACAAAGTTTATTCGTCCAATTACAATTATAAATAGCAAAATAATTATTCTGAATTCAATTAAGACAGAAATACTTTAACGAATCCCTCGTTGTTCGAAAGACCTATACTTACAATTATAACGGGGATATAACTTTTCAAACAATTCTCTAACTAAGGTACTCAATCTATGTACTTCCCAACTTCCCCCATTGCCCTCACTAGATCCTGGCACGGCAGAAGCCTAACTTCAACCCCCTGATCGAACTATTAGCGGCCTTCTCTCAGACTCTTGTTTTTTGTTTAAAAAACGTACAAAAGTAATTAAAGACAAGTTGTGCTTCAAGACTTAATAGTTTTATAACACTCCCATTGAATAAAATGTGACCGTTATTATAATTCCCATACGTCTAGTAGGGGGAAAAAGTGCTGCCATACTTATTCATTCGACACGTTTTGGAAAATATGGCTGTAAAATACGTAAAATCATTTTTACATCATGGAATCAGTGTATTCTATTCGTTTGGATGTAATTTTACCTAAAAAAATTATTCCAGATTGTAAGCATGGGGCCATGGAGCCAAGATGTTGAAACCAGTACCAGTGTACCAGTATGGCATTTGGATTTTTGGAAATTATATAATAGAAAGTGACCACTATTATATTTGACATACTTCTAGCAGAGAGAAAAAGTGGCGCCATACTTTAAAAACTTGGTTTTTCAACACGTTTTCTAGGTACAAGACATAAAATCATTTGGTACAGTATGGCATCATCGTATTCGGTTCATTTGGATAAAATTAAACCTAAAAAAATTATTCCATACTGTAACTATGGAGCGGGAGTCTGTTATACGCTAGTAAGATATGAAAAAAAAATAAAATGAATTGTAACAGTATGGCATTTAAAATTTTCCAAACTTGAAAAAAACTATGCTTTGGCAAAATTACATTGTACTTATGGCGAAGTGCCAAAGTGGTGGACTCAAAAAAATAATTTTCTGACATTTTTTTTTGGTGTTGATAAATAAGCCTATACCGTGACCAGAGGCCTGGACCTACCACACTCGCTCTGATATGTCTATAACCAATACAATCTTGAAACCATTTATCGAAATAGCCCACCTGTAATATCGTGACGGGTACATGTGAAAAAAATTATATGCAATATCAATATTAATGCAGTTTATTCCGAAAGATTTACAAAACTTAATGGACTTTAAACGTCTTCTGAACCAGAATCCCCGGCATATTCGAATTCGTTTTCTTCGTCCTCGTCACTGCTTACACAATCGTAAATCGTCAACATAAAATTATTTTCCCCAATATTCACCTTTGTCTTCATCTTCCTCTTCTTCATAACATCTGGTTATAAGACAAGTTTGCGGCCACCTAGGTGTTTGAAATTTGTATTTATATTCGTTAAACTTCAAACTTACAGGAAAAATTAATGCCATACTGGTACAAATCGTTCGAATTAGAATTAAAAAAAAAAATATTGTACAAATTCGCCACCTCCCACTGGTATGGCATGATCAGACTTCTATTTACGATCATAAAGAGAACTGTTGAAAAAGTTTTGGGCTGGTACAAATCGTTAAGCAAAAAAAATTTATAGTGGGCAATGAAAGAGAAGATACCCTGGCCAAAGAAACATCAATGAATAACGCGTTACCCATTGCTGAGAATTCGACTCTATTATCTGACTTTAAAGTTTTTATCAAATCCAAAACTAATGAATACTGGCAGAATATTTGGACTTCATCCCAAACCAATCTCAGGAAATTCAGAATATCAACGACACCTGGGTCACGTTTACCAATTTCCAGAAAGAATCAATCAATCCTAACACGTTTGAAATTAGGCCACACCCGATATACCCATGAATACGTATTCAAGAAAGAAGAAGCTCCTGTTTGTGAAGTGTGCAACAGTGAAATCAGTGCCAAACATTTCCTACTACAGTACCCCAAATACACGATGAATAGAAACAAATTTAATATCCCTAATCCTCTAATGAACTCACTCAACAATGACGGTATTTTCCATAACCTGTTTGAATACCTGTGAGATATTAATGTATATAATGAAATACGATGTATGTAATATTTGTATTGTACCACTGCTAATAACCCATTTGTGGTTGATGCAGTTCTTTTCAAATAATAAAAAAAAAGGGAAGTATGGCAATACGCTACCGCATACATCTTGTTTTCGACACTCGTTATGTATCCGACACGTTCGATTAACGCCCACGCGTCAGATACAATAGAACATTCACAGACCTGGATAACAAATTTTGCCGCTCTAAGCAGCCCAATTATGCCGCTTTGAAGCAGAAAATATTTTACCGCTCCCAACAGAAACGTCTAGTTGTTATTATTTATTCGTTTGAAAGCAATGTAAACAGTGGCGGAGCAAGACAAAGCGCCTTCTTCTGTTAGCGCTGGCGCTGGGAAAATAATTTCTAGACTGTAGGTTATTTTAATTCTCCGCTCCCTAAGATTTCCCGCTTATAATGGCTAATCTCTAAATAGTCTTTTTCTATGAGTGCTCGCACTGGAAAAACAATTTCTAGAGGGGATAAAAGGGTTTTTGAATTCCGTAATCAGAATTTGCCGCTCTCTGAGATTCACCTCGGTAAATATCACATTAAGGTAAATGTCCCAATTATCGTCACATTAGCGTGTTCGTGAGAATGACGAGAATGTGAAGACGGTTATTCAATCAAACCGTCAAACAACAGAAACAATATTTCATAAAAATGATAAAATATAATAACATAATATTAAGTCTGCAAAGCGTAATATTCGAAATTCAAAGGAATTATAATAATAATAATACATTTATTATTCACCATAAATACATGAAATGGCGTAACGTGCGGTTAATATACTTAAATAAATTCTCATATCCCCATTAAATTCCTTCTCATTTCTGTCTCACTACCTGGTATTACTAAAATGCTAAGGCTCACGTTGAATTTTATCACCAGTTTTAGGTATCACGAAAATAATATGATTCCGCCTCCAAATGTATAAAAATATTTTGACGTTTCACACATATGTTTCAAAGCCTGCTTTTATATACAATAAATAACTAACAAGACGATTACAAGATTGCCTGACTAAAATAGAGATTTTATATATGAAACTATATGGGCCGTGATGGTCATGATGGTGGAGCGCTTGTCTCTTAACCTAAGGGTCATGGGTTCGATTCCCAGCATGGTCATCGGCCTCGTGCATGGCATCACACGTTGAAAGGTAAGGGCTGCGTCTTCCCTAGCTCGGACCAGTCTTTCGAATACTTTTGAGGGTTGTACTCTTAAGGGTGTGCAGCTGCATGGTTGACGGAAATAACAACAAAATGACAAAAAACAATTTAACAAAAATAAACATACATTTTGAAAATTCCTTGCTTTACTTGAAAAATTCAGAATGCTTTTAAATGGATATTTGTTTAAATCAAACTCCAAGAAATATAGATGATTTTGACATGTGTCCAAGAAAATCGAATGAATGACTGAGAATCATTCTGACTTCATTTATTTTTAATAATTAATTTAAATACAAAATATTTTCTTTATGATATATTACCGACGAGGTCAAAATCATAATTGGACATCTTTTATTTTTGATAATAATTACTAATGAAGATACACTCTAATACAATATATTTTCTTATCATAATATGTGTCCAATAGCTCAGTTGGTAGGCAGTGGGAGTCGACGTGACTTCTGATGAAGAGCACGCGGGTTCGATCCTCGCCCCCGGAAACTTTTTTTTAAGAAGAAGAAAAAATTACACTTCTCAAATAGATTGCTTCAAGATTTTGTTGGTAGGATTTTCAGGGAGAATATTTTTGCTGCCTCCACGGACAATTAATGCACCTAACATTCACTACATACTCAAAATAACTTTTGATGTTTGACACAAATTGTTCAAAGCCTGCTTTTAAAATATAGTATATACTTAGCAAGATGATTACATGATTGCCTGACTAGGTACACAGAATTGATATATGAAACTAACGAAAAGGAACATACATTTTGAAAATTCCTTGCTTTGTTTAGATAATTCAGAATTTTTTGAAGTGGATATTTCCTCGGCTTAGTGCAAAAAGTTAGTATTTAACAATCTAATGTCCAAGAAAATTTGATGAATAGTCCGACTGAGAACCATTCTGACTTCATTCATTTTTAATAATTACTTTTAAATTCAAAATATTTGAAGCAATCTATTTGGGAAGTGTAATTTTTTCCGAGGGCGAGGATTGCATCCGAGGGCGAGGATCGCATCCGAGGGCGAGGATCGAACCCGCGTACTCTGTCAGATGTCAATACGTCCCGCTGCTTTACGAACTGAGCTAACGGAGCGTGCGGAAAGTTACTTCCCGCGTCTGTGTGGAAAATATTTCGCACGCTTGTGATGTAAGCCTCTTTCCCTTGAACTATACAGTGCGATAAACGTTACTTTCCCATGTGGTCGTAGGAAAAAAATTTATTGGGCGACTAGTCACTGACCTCATAATAATGAGATTCGTATGAGTAGCTCATCCATCTATTGTAGGCCACTCTTTCGACTCAAATGTTGATATAAAAGCAATCTTTTTTCATGTCTTCAATATTCGATGATAATCATGTTTCCTTTTATATTCGACATTATGTTTATGAGCACGTTAATACAAAAAGTGTCAATTTTCTTCGCTAATCAGTCTGATCGTTAATCGGATTTCAGTATCAAATAAATATACTTCAGTTTCATAGTTTGAGACCGAACTCACAGTGACTTGGAGAACATAGATCAATTTTAACCAATAGATTATTATCCAGGATGAAATGCAAATGCAGCATTAGTATTTTCATAAAAATGTAACAATCTCGCATTCTCCATAATTTTTTCCGTTGTTCTATGAAGAAGTGATACGATTAACTTGTTAAACTCTCATTTTTTTCTCTCGAGTACTTTCGATTACTCAATGGGTATCTGCTTGAAAAATCGTTGAAAATTTGGAAAGCTTAAAAGTTGAAAATCACTTGAATCCAGTAAAATTCAAATTATGGATGACAGAATAATAATTCGAAGTTTTTCAAGAGTTTTTTATAACTTCACTATCTACACCATCCAGTTTCTCTTATTTGCCTCTTCGAATTCGGAAAGTTCATAATGGATGGTAGATATTATATTACATAAAAGCCAATTCTGGTCTGATAGTAAGTTTTTCATACTTATGAACAACTCGTAATCCCGTTTTCCATGCATTATTCAGTAGATCTGTTTAACGGAAATATATTTATATTCTTTTTGAGGAATATATATATATATATATATATATATATATAAGTAGGACATTTTATTGGACTAAGCCCTCTGGTAAAAATGCAACCGTAGACACGTGTTTCGATCTTAGGGATCTCATCAGTACGGTGAAAGCAAGTGTAAGGATGTGCAACACTTGATTGCAGGTGAAACAACAAACGAACGGAGTCAACAAACAGGAAGCCAACCGCACATTTGTGGCTTCAGTCGAAACACCTCGTGTTTACGAGGCAAGAAACGACGTCGCCACGGAGGCAGCTATAGCTACCTGCGTGACATCCGAGTCCAGGAATATAAGTAAACAGAGATGTGCTCTCGAGGGAAATTGTGAATAACAAGTAGGACATTTTATTGGACTAAGCCCTCTGGTAAAAATGCAACCGTAGACACGTGTTTCGATCTTAGGGATCTCATCAGTACGGTGAAAGCAAGTGTAAGGATGTGCAACACTTGATTGCAGGTGAAACAACAAACGAACGGAGTCAACAAACAGGAAGCCAACCGCACATTTGTGGCTTCAGTCGAAACACCTCGTGTTTACGAGGCAAGAAACGACGTCGCCACGGAGGCAGCTATAGCTACCTGCGTGACATCCGAGTCCAGGAATATAAGTAAACAGAGATGTGCTCTCGAGGGAAATTGTGAATAACAAGTAGGACATTTTATTGGACTAAGCCCTCTGGTAAAAATGCAACCGTAGACACGTGTTTCGATCTTAGGGATCTCATCAGTACGGTGAAAGCAAGTGTAAGGATGTGCAACACTTGATTGCAGGTGAAACAACAACAACAACTGATGAGATCCCTAAGATCGAAACACGTGTCTACGGTTGCATTTTTACCAGAGGGCTTAGTCCAATAAAATGTCCTACTTGTTATTCACAATTTCCCTCGAGAGCACATCTCTGTTTACTTATATTCCTGGACTCGGATGTCACGCAGGTAGCTATAGCTGCCTCCGTGGCGACGTCGTTTCTTGCCTCGTAAACACGAGGTGTTTCGACTGAAGCCACAAATGTGCGGTTGGCTTCCTGTTTGTTGACTCCGTTCGTTTGTTGTTTCACCTGCAATCAAGTGTTGCACATCCTTACACTTGCTTTCACCGTACTGATGAGATCCCTAAGATCGAAACACGTGTCTACGGTTGCATTTTTACCAGAGGGCTTAGTCCAATAAAATGTCCTACTTGTTATTCACAATTTCCCTCGAGAGCACATCTCTGTTTACTTATATTCCTGGACTCGGATGTCACGCAGGTAGCTATAGCTGCCTCCGTGGCGACGTCGTTTCTTGCCTCGTAAACACGAGGTGTTTCGACTGAAGCCACAAATGTGCGGTTGGCTTCCTGTTTGTTGACTCCGTTCGTTTGTTGTTTCACCTGCAATCAAGTGTTGCACATCCTTACACTTGCTTTCACCGTACTGATGAGATCCCTAAGATCGAAACACGTGTCTACGGTTGCATTTTTACCAGAGGGCTTAGTCCAATAAAATGTCCTACTTGTTATTCACAATTTCCCTCGAGAGCACATCTCTGTTTACTATATATATATATATATATATATATATATATATATATATATATATATATATATATATATAAAAGTTCGGGTTGAACCGCGTCTAGAATTTGTTGAAATTCGACGTTTCGGCTCCGATTTTGGAGCCATTTTCAAGAACTGAAAAAGAAAGAAAATTAATAAATGGTTGAAACGTAATTCTACGCTGAGGTCTCAATCTGCCTACTCCCCATGTCTCGTCACTGGTTCTGTCTAAGGTCTCAATCTGCCTACTCCTTCGAGAGAACTGAGGAATTGTGGGTTGAGGAACTGTATTTATAGTGGACGTGACTGTAATGGCCGTGTGCAATGTATTGGCGCGAGGTGAACTATGGGCGGGAACTGAGTTGGCGCTAGATGAGCTGTGTGCGGGAACTTGGTTGGCGCTAAGTGAGCTATGTGCGGGAACTGGGTTGGTGGGAAATGAGTTGATGCGTGCAATGAGAGGCTTCCAGGTACTGGGAAGTCTACGTCCGTCGTCGCGAGTGTTGAGGCAATTGGGGCGCTTCTCTATCTCGAGGGCTTCTCGGATGATCCTGGTTTGCAGAGTTTTCTCGGTGGAAATTGTTTTTGTGTTTTTGAAGTCTATTTTGTGACCTGTGTCTTCTCGATGTTTATAAAGTGCGGAAGTGGAAGATGCCTGACGCACAGCAAGTTCGTGTTCGTAGACTCTGGAAGTTACTCGTCTGTTAGTCTGGCCAATATAACTTCTCGGGCAGTCTGAACATGGTATTTCATATATACCTTGAGAATCGTTTGGTATTGTGTCCTTGGGAGATCTGAGAAATTTGGATATTTGGTTGTTGGCCGTGAATATTGTTTTTATCTCGTGTTTTCCCAAGATATTACTGATTTTGTCTGTCACACCTTTGATGTATGGTAGGAAAGCTTTGTGTGGCTGGATACTCTCTAGTGGATCATTTGTTTTTGGAGGACGGGTCAGTTGATGGCGGATAGACTTGTCGATTAGCGAATTGTTGTAACCATTCTGAAGTAAGGCTGATTTCAGTTTGTCCAGGTCTATTCTGGTTGTCGGTAAGCTGAATTGATCTGTATATCAGGGAGTTCAATACGGAGTTTGTTTGTGCTGGATGGTGATGAGACTTTGCGTGTAGGTATCGGTTGGTGTGGGTCTGTTTCCTGTGTACTGTGTGGGTGAAAGAGTTATTGGATTTCGTAATGAGAACGTCCAGGAAAGCTAGGGAGTTGTTCATTTCGGTCTCCATTGTAAATTTCATGTTGGGATGGATATCGTTTAGGTGATCAAAGAACGTGTTTAAGATTTCGTAGCCATGAGGCCATATGACGAAAATGTCGTCAACGTATCTGAACCAGCAAGTAGGCTTGTGGTCGAATGCTTCTACAGCCCTGGTCGAGAGAACAGAGAAGGAGTAGGCAGATTGAGACCTTAGAGAGAACCAGTGACGAGACATGGGGAGTAGGCAGATTGAGACCCCGACGTCAAGTCACAAAAACCTAACGTAATTATACCTGAGGAGTAGGCAGATTGAGACCTCAGCGTAGAATTACGTTTCAACCTTTCATTAATTTTCTTTCTATTTCAGTTCTTGAAAATGGCTCCAAAATCGGAGCCGAAACGTCGAATTTCAACAAATTCTAGACGCGGTTCAACCCGAACTTTAAGTTTTCAAATATCTGACCGCGGAAACCTATCTGAACATGTATATATATATATATATATATATATATATATATATATATATATATATATATATATATATATATATACAGTGTGTCCCACTTTGAGCAGCCACACCTTCATATATCGTTGAGCATGAAATAATTCGAAATTTTCTATGACTCAAGTCGTAGTACTCGGAAATACCTACCTTTATGTTTACGGAACCTTTGTGTATCCATTTTCCACGGCTAACTACGACCAAATGAAAAGTGAAAAATTGGGAAAAACATACTAGGCATTTTTTATCGCAAAAATAACACCAGTTTATGTTTCAGAACACCCCAAAACCCTCAAATCTCAATGCTTGAATCATTTGAATATACAGGGTATCATCATTATTTACTTATTTTTCATCAGTAGGGAAGTCCGTGTAATTTGGACCATTGTGTAAAACGGACCAATTCGATAATTCTAAAAACGGAGTATGTAGCGACATCTCAATAATTCGTTACAAACCTTTCCCAACCAAGGTGCACTCAGGAACCTATGTCAATCGAATCAGTTAGTTACTCACAGATTGTCAGTAAGTTCATTTGTAGCACGTGTTGTGTTGTAAGGTTAGGTTATTTTTGTGTCTGAATTTCTACGAAGTGAGTATATATTTTAAAATATCAATGATATTAGGTTGATTCGTACATATTTACGAAAGCCATACTATGATCAAAAAGTGGATAGGTTTATTAGCTTACTTAGAAAAACAAATATGACGAAAATATTACTATCGTGTAAATTGGTCCAATCTCTGTTGTGTAATTTGGTCCTGGTCCGAATTACACGTATTCAATTACAAAATATTTTTTTTATTTTTTAAGGATGTTAACGAGATCTGAGAGAAAGAGTGAAGTAGTTTATGGTAAATGGAAACCAGAAAATATGGATGCTGCAATGAAAGCTATTTCGAGTTTCACATCAACAGTGGAACTTTTTATGCTCTCATCCCTTCTGGAACAATCGATGACAAAGAGAGTCTTACCAACAAATTCGGTGGAGCTCAGCAGAGGATTATGTTGATTAGTAATTTTGTAGCTGAGACCGAATTGTGCATAGTTGAAATAGGCCTGCGAAAAATTCCCCTTTGCGAAATTCAGATGCATATTCTCTTTGGGATAATTCTCGCCGTTTAGAGTGAGCGTTATATTGGCGATATTCGAATGAGCGAATATTGTTGGATCATTGTTGATTTTGGTGTAATCACGGTCTTTTTGGAAACATACAATCACATAGCGAGGACTTTCGAGAAACGAGGAAGTCTTGACGGCCCATATTTCACTTTTTGCACCTTGTGTGAGAGCAGGCAACATATGAAGTTCCCATTTTCTGAACGGCATAAGAATAGGAGTATCAGCTTGGATGGCCTTCAAGAGTTGCAATTTAATTTGATCGTGAGGAAAGATTCTCTTAACTTTGAGTTCAATATTTTCAATTTCCAACTTGACTGCTGTCGTACCAGCCGGCGATCCAGCGGTCTCCTCTATTTTGAAGCAGTTGCTATAATCTGCAGCTCGTACAAATCGGATGGTATGTTTGCCATAGGAAACACATTGATAATCATTGAAAATATTCAAAAAATGCTTCATGGGTATGAGCATATTGAATGATAGATCAGTGGTGTTGATAACCCCAGCGTTGCTGGGAAAAGTCCAACTTGAATTGGCCAAGTGCTTGATATCTTCGTCGGTGTAGGTGAGAAAGCCTCTGACAGTACTAATAATTCTAACTTCACGAACCGTCTCCAACTCCTTACCGCTCTGTTCATAACTAGCAGATTGAAACATGAAAGCACCAGCATTGTTTACGAATGTTACACGACCATCTCCTTTGGTTTTCACAACTTTTCCACTGATGAATAACAGACTATCATACAAAGCATCGTAAGCGTCAGATTGATTGATATTGATTTCAATGACGTCATTGTTGCGAAAGGACTTGACATATGGGTAGTAAGTCCGCCATTCCACCTTCTGTATGGATTCATCGTTGTGTGGTTTTCGAAAAATGTTGAACACTTGATTGGACAACATGATAACCGAGAGATTCCAAAAACAGTTTATTTGCAGGTGACAGCAGTTGACGCACGTTGAAGGTCTTGGTGAAGACTGAGGTGGGGTATGGTGGTGAGTTATTCTTATGAATAGTTAGCACCATATTTTCTCTTCAATTCCAAACGAACGATTATTTCTTCGTTTCGAAAATCAACCAGTTGAGAATTTTGGTCGAGCACTCGCAGCGTAATATTGTTTATTTCGTCTCTATGAGCAATGGGTAGATAAATGAGGTGGTTGGGTGTTTCGTCAATTGCGTAACCAGGATCAACACCAACAGCAAATTCGTATATCGTATGAGACGGTACGTCGTTGTAGAATGCTCCAAACGTAATGTTGCTATCTATGTGTACGGTGCGTTCTTTAATGATATCCACAGGTAGATCTCTGATGCGTAATGCAAGTTGGGTTTGAGAAGGGTAGACGAAAACCCTAAAATGCGAGCCAAACTGTTTTCAGGTCGGAAATCAATTGAGTGTTTAAGGCAGAATATTTCGCTTTTTAGCGTATTATTATTCGGTTTGAGGTAGAAAAATTCCTCGGGGTTTTCCTTGTACGTTTTGGGTGTGATGTGTTTGCTAATCAAAGCCTCAATATCACCAATTTCGTAAGAGCCAGTAGGGATATCGATACTCAGTTTAGTTTTGCCGCCGTTTTCAAAGTAGTAGAATTTCGTATTTTCTTCAATGTTTGGTATACTGTTGTACGAATGGAAGCTGAGCAAAGCCAAACTGTATTCTGAATCAGAATCCAATTGAATGGGCGGATTGAAATCGATGGAAAGCGTTGAAGAACGACTCGTTAACGTCAATATCATAGACATGACTGATATAGTGTCGGAAGCAACACGCTTTAAATAATAAACAACAACTTGGATGAAAAATCATTTATTACAATAATAACATTCATATTGTGAGCTAACTGGACCATGATACTCTGCTTCTTCTAGTGATTGGGCTGACAATCCACACTCATTTTTGTAATGAATGAAACACGGTAGACGAATCTGCAAAGCGAATCGATTTTTGTAGTCTTGTGGTAATCTATGCCATACATCCAGCAACTCCCAAGGTCCTGCGTTCCCAATCAAATATTCGATTGACAAAGCTCGCAGTTGAGTATCAGTGAAATTTCGCAATGATTTATATTTATGCATTTCAGCCAGCGATTTATACATCTCAGCGGTGGACATTATGAAGTAGAAACTTTAGGCAGAGATGTCCGCAATTACTCTGATTGTGATTTTGATATTGACTATTATTATATGTAATTCTTACGCCCCTCCCAAAATATCTTGCCAATTCCAATGGAGGTTTGAGATTGCCAAAACTATCGAAATATTGTGCGACATTACCGTTTTTATTGTAAGCTACCCAATGAGTGCCCGCATTCAAGTGGGAATCCAAGTTCAATATAGCGCATTCTCGCAGCCAAGGGCCACAAGTTGGCAACGTATCACGCATAAAGACTCCACGAAAATGTGGTATTTTCATCTGACGAGCACACTTCTGAATTTCCGAATCGTATAACGCTCTATTGGGTAGCTTATCTAGCAGTTTTTTTGCTTTTTCAGGTAAAGACCGCGTCCTTTGCGTTGATGTTGTTTTTTCAGGAACAGTCCAAATCCTCGAGGGGTTTTCCGCAGGTACAAACCCGAACCTAAATGCTCCATGGATTTATTGTGACGTTGATCTTCTTCAAGTTTCTTTTTAGCATTTTTTGCGTCTATTACGATTTTTGCTATGGAGCTCGCTCCACCTGCCAACGCACCCAAAGCCGAAAGTGCAGCAAATATAGGTATAAGTGGTAAAATTCCTCCGGACTTTGCATCGAATGGAATTATTCTAGGCACTCGTATTTTCTTACGTCCTCCAGCTTGACTGAATGCCATTTTAGCAGCTCGCAAAGCCGAAGCACTAGATTTCTTAATATTAGTAGGATTGTGTTTCCAATTTTTAATAATTTTTTGAAGCAAGTTACGGCGAAAGGACACGCCCATACCTAGCTTACGTTTGGCTTTCATGGTGGAAGTAACAAGCCAAGCTGCAGCCCGTTCCCCAAATTTAGCGTCTTTAGATTTAACTCGTTCCCAAGCTCTATTTTCCAACACTTGATCTGCTTTATGACGGTCTTCTAGAGAGTCGGATTGAGAATATGCAATATCGTGCAGCTTTCGTCCAAAGGATTCACGCCAGTTTCTCCGCGTTGTAATCTCTGCCTCAATTTGGTGCCAGGCCCGCAAAACGAATAACCTGGTAGATGCAATTCGAACGGGAGCTTATTGATGATTGAATTGACAACACCTGCACCAGAGTAAGTCAACATTGATAATGATGAAAGATACCTTCAATGCGTTTATTTATAACCGTGGCGCACTCATGTTTTTTCATCACATCATGGAGGTCGTTCAACAAGACAAGACACTGCCTATTGAAAATTTAGATTTTTTGAATGGAGACCTCGATAGCAGTATGGCTGGGAAGCATGGTAAATTATTACCGAATTCCTTTCGTGCAATTATTTGCGGACCAAGTGGTTGTGGAAAGACAAATGCCAACTTAACACTGTTATTCCACCCGAATGGAGCAAAATTTGAAAACTTCTACGTATAATCAAAATCTTTGTACCAGCCCAAATATCAGGTGGTTCAAGAAATTTTGGGGAAAGTCAAGGGATTGGGATATTATCCGTTCAAGGAAAATGAGGAAATCATAAGCCCTCACGAGGCCAAATCAAATTCTATATTCATTTTCGATGATTTTGCATGCGATGGTCAACAGAAAATTCGAGAATACTACTCCTTTTGTAGACACCGAAATATTGATGCTGCATATCTTTGTCAGACATATTCAAAAATTCCAAAACAATTGATACGAGACAATTGTAATATGATTGTGCTTTTCAAGCAGGATGAAATGAATTTGAAACATGTATTCGATGAACACGTTTCCCCAGACATGACGTTCGAAGAATTCAAGGAAATGTGTGCAGAATGTTGGCGACAGCATCGATATGGAACCGTTGTGATTATGAAAGATTTTGATATAAATGCTGGACGTTATCGTCAAGGATTCGATAAATATATAAGTATACAGAGGGATTGATGTATCCCGCAGTTATCATCATGAAACCGTTGAGCAAAGAAGTTGATGTTATTCGAAAGACTAAAATCAATGAAATTGCAAAAGCTATTCGAAAAAAATATTTGGCTTTGAAATTGGGTAGATCTGAAGAAGATGAGACGTTGCAAAAATTCTTTAAACCTGTATCTGTCCCATTGAGGAAAATAGCGGCAATGCCGCCGCCGACATCGCAATCTCCTACTACCACAATGAAAAGTGAGGTAAAATCTGAACTCAAACAAGAGAAAGTGAAAGAGCGTAAAACGTCTCCATTTGAATCCATCGAAACAACGACTCCATTCCAATCCCTCGAACATGTTGCAGGTACGGATGATGCTGATGATGAGGATATCTTTAGCGTAGGCACACAAGAGGAACAAGATAAGAGCTTTGTGTCAGACATGAATGAAGAAGTTTTACAGGAATATATCGATCAATATCCTATAATGGCTCAACCGTACATTATAAAACATTGGAGTAATGACAAAGAAATAGATAAAGTATACGGTCCTGTATATGATGGTGTATCTTCAAAATGGTTCCTAGGTAACAAAGAAATAGATTTCGACAAACGCAGCGGGTACATTAAAATGGGTGGATATCAGTGGAGAGCAACACCCGGTATATATGAACTCATATTTTTAAACACACCTGAAAACTATAATAATGAAGATATGCAGGCATACAAATCAATTGTAGATTTGTCGAATATTCACAAAAACTCCCTAGGCTATCCGAAAGGTAGTAAAAGATACAAATATACCGAAATAATTAAACCGATGTTTCCCCCAGCAAATCAACGTAAAATATCGACACGTACCGGTTCATCTAAAACATCTGCAGCAAAAGGTAGCGGTTCGCCTAAAGACATACCTATTGCAATGACATTCAATACCAAACCTATGGAGTTTGTTTATTGGGATGACCCAAACGAACTATGCGAACGCCTCAAATTATTGATAGCCTCTCGGGATGCTGGAAATACTTCGCACGACAATGAGATTATTGCCATTTTGAGTGAACTTAAAGAGGCAAATATAATCGTATAAGATGGTGTACGTTCCTCCATTTACACATTTTCAAAATGGTTATCGACAAGTTTGGACGTAGCGACAGTAACACCAGTGATAGAAAGCAAAAATTACCTACGCCCTCTGGAGGCAGCGGCTTGCTGCACACTCCAGATGGTGACATCGATTTTGATAATTTGAAATTGAGTAATGTAAAGAGGCCCACCAAAAATACTGATGCTGCCAATAAACAATATGTTGATGAAATTCATGAAAAAATTACTGCAAGTATACGACATCAGAGTGAACAACACCATTCGGAAATAGCTCAAGTGAATGATGAAATGACAAAAATGCAACATGAAATCAAAAATGAATCGAATAAAACAAACAAACAGCTGAAAAAGAGAATTCAAACCCTCAATCAGAATTTCGTTCAAATAATGCAACAGAGTGAGGTACGCTATAATGAAACAAAGTCATTTTTCGAAAAATTCAACCTACAATACAACACTGATATTGAAAATATTCGTGGAGATTTGTTGAAAAAAATCGCCGAAATAACCGATTCGATTCATTCGCACAATTTAAAATGGGATATCAAGCACAAGGACACGCTGCTAACCAAGAATGAACTAAACCAATTTCGAATTGATATTTTACAGCAAATCACCAAAATAAATTCAGATATAGCGAGTGTAAAATCTGCTGTCGAGGAAATTACTAGAAGACAAAATGTTGTGTTTGCATCACCATGATAAAATAGTAGGTTTCACAGTTACGTCATCACATACGTATGATGGCTTCCACAGACAAGATTCAACTTGTCCGTGAACTGCATAAACCTGTTAGAAAAAATTATCCTCGACGTCGCACCATTATTAAAGGCTTAGATGATTTATGGCAAATGGACTTGGCTGAAATGAGACCGTACGCCCATCAAAATCGAAATTTCAAACTCATTCTAGTTGTTATAGATTGTTTTTCGAAATTAGTGTGGACTCGCCCGCTGAAAACGAAAACGGGTGAGGAAATTACTAAAACGTTTGCAGATATTTTGGCACACATGAAACGATGCCCGAAAAATCTACAAACCGATCAGGGGACGGAATTTTACAACAGTAAATTTCAGAGTTTGATGAAAAAACATGAGATAAATCACTACAATACGTACAGCATCCTCAAAGCCTCTATGGCCGAACGGATTATAAGAACTTTGAAGGAAAGATTGTAAAAGTATTTCAGTTTGAATGGCACCTACAAATGGTTGAATATATTACCTGAAATCACAAAATCTTACAATGATACGCGCCATTCAAAGACGGGTATGAAACCTTCGGAAATTGATAAAACCAACGAAAAAGAAATTCTCAAATCAACATACTCACACTTGAAAATAGCTGGACCGAGAAAATTCGCTATGGGCGATGTTGTGCGGATTAGTAAGACAAAGCACTTGTTCGAAAAAGGTTATACACCCAATTGGACTACGGAATTATTCAAAATCATCAAAGTCAATATCACCAACCCTGCCACCTTCATGCTGGAAGATATGCAGGGTGCTCCTATCAAGGGTGCTTTTTATGCAGAGGAATTACAAAAAACTGCAAATCCAGATATATATCTCGTGGCAAAAAGAAGAAAGGCAAAAAAATGTACGTTAAATGGCTCGGTTTGCATAACAAACATAACAGTTGGATCGAAAACGTTGATTTTGTATAGAATCTTATGGAAAAGAAGCACACTCTGCATGACTATTGGGAGGGCCTTTCAAATATTTTTTCACAGTCAACAAACATGCAACAACAATTTTAAAATTGACCGCGTGATCTGAAGCTATAAAAGCGTATGCAAGCATAGACGAATATTCAGTTTGAAAACGAAAATGTCTCAAGATAGTGGTTACGTCAGTGAAGTTGAAGTAATGTGCGATAGTGATGGAGAAGATTATAAAGAAAGTCTAAATGCCATAGACAGAGCATTGGGGCAATACGAAATGGCAGCTCGGAACGAACATCAGTTGATGTTGATGGTCTTCCCTATGCCATCCTACGAAATTCGATGTGGCATAAGTCCATCCAGAGATTTTAGTCCATGCATCAATTTGAAGCAGCAATTCTCCATTCGAACCATCAATTTTGCTTCTTTTGAATGGGCAACCCTCATTGACATCCTACAAGAAATAAAGGAAAATTTCTTTGAATCACAAATCGATGAGTATGTAGATGAGAATGATCCAATCACAACACGTTGCGGAGATTATATTTACATCACACAGTACATCGAAAGTAATACCAAACAAATTTCCATTTCCAAGGATGTCATGAACATGGAACTGTCCCAACAAGATGTAACCGACATTCTAAATACACACTTGGGGGTGCTGTCTGACCGTATCGCTATGCTGGATGCTATGAACTTTTGTGACTATTATCGCGGTGTTTTTGATATTATTCAATCATGGTTACGCGATAATAAGACTAATTTAAGTTTGGAAGAAATTATAGAAGGTTTTTGTCAAGCCTCATCTTTAGATAGTATGTTGGCTAATGCTTTACGTGAATATTTATTTTATTATAAACAAAAATTTGTGTATGATTTATGTAATAAATGAGAAAAAGAAATCAAGTTTTTTATTTCAACAATTATTGGTTAAAAAACAAGTCAATGAACTGTCGAATTTTTTCAGTTTTGAAGTGGAGGCATTTTGATTATCAAACGAATTATAACTTTACCGGGAATTGAAGAAAAAAATATTCAACTTACCTTATTTTGGTCAACACTGTACAAAGCCTGGTGCTGCTTCATATTGTTTTTTATCACTTTGGAGGTGTAGATGAAATATCTACTCCTTATATTTCTAATATGTTGGAGTTTGGACCGTAGACGTTTCATCTACGGTCCAAAAATCGCTCCATTTTTTCATTACTTTTCCAAAAAAATATTTTGGAAATAAAAAACAAGAAATATTTTTTGTTTTTTCTATAGTAATCAAAAAATACCCTCCCTAAAATACAGTAATAAAAGAAAAAATATATAATATATATAAAAACATAAATGAAAAATGAATTGTTGAAATATAGTTGAAAATAATGTTTCTTATCAACATCACAAATAGTTGGAGTAAGCTTAAATTTTTTTCAAAAAAATTTCGCCCTTTTCGTTCTATGTAAATGATCAATGCATTCATCTTTATTTTGTAAAGTGAAAAGAACGTGCTTAAAATCATATTGACACCAATATGATTTATCTTGGTAGGCATTATGTAATTCATTACTTGTGAAAACTTCATGTAAATGTTTAACTTCAAAATTTTTTATTTCGTCACACCTGCATATTTTAAGCATACTTTGGATATGTTCAAAACAATCTTTGCACAATCTTAAGTTAAAGTCAACAACTTCGTAAAATTTCATCCAAATGCAGTATGAATCATGACGACAATATGGTTCCAAATTATAAATGTTTAATAATGCTGCACGTATTTGTTTTTTTCGTGTACCACCAAAAAACCTCCTACCATATTCGAAATTCATGAGAATGTCCTCATCCTCATTATAAGCAAATTTTTGACCAATTTCGAGATCCGTGAGAATGTCATCCTCATCATAAACAATTTCTTGACGATTAATGTTTAGCCATTTGAAATGGGCATATTTTTGAATAATTTGTCTTGTTAATATTGAAGGTAAGGATGAATGTGAATTGATGAGGAACAAGGTTGGACTCTTGATATTTTCGCAAACGGTTTTGATGCACAACTGTTGCAAATTCATTGTACCTGCAAACGGGAGAAAAAAATTAATTTAGAATAAAAATGGTGAAAAAAATTAATTTAGACTATAGTGTCCCCACGGTAATGTATCAAATGATTTGGGGATAAGATAGCGTTTATCGTCATACGGACTAAGAGCTATTTTCGACTGCTCGATACTAAACACATCGTGAGCGAATGATCGGATGGTACACTGAGTAATTTTCTTTTGCTTGCAATTTTTCAAACAATCCACGTAATCTTCGAAACTTATTTTATTTTTAACGACATTATATTTCACTCCTTTCGCTTTTTTACATACTTTGCCTCCCTGCACTTTGTAGGTATACATTTTTGAACGTAGCCCTGCAAAATGCGTGATAATTTTGCCATTTGCTTCATCCTTCATTAGTCCAGGTACCTTTTTATTCACAAGTGGAATGTTAAACTCGTTATCTTTTGAATAATCAGACGTATCGAATTTGGAAATATGTTTTTTGATAATTTCTTCGTATACATCGTTACACGTTAGTTCATAAATGAAACTATCTGTATCGGTATACATTAACTTGGATTTTTCCACACCCATAGTGGGAAGCATAAATTCATAATGAAATTTGAACATAAGTTTTTGACAAATCCAAAATAGCCATCCCAACATACATTGGTTTATTGAATACAAGTTCGACTTTTTTCAGTTCAATAGCCATCAAGTTTGAATCGAAAACTGTACGATTATGAAATCGAGGGCTGGAAATGAGATTTTTTGCTCCATATCTACCCTCGTAGGAAGAAACTAATTTTACGATTCGGTGCAACCGGATGTTTTCCATGGTTTTACCAAAAATAGCATTATTGGCCAACTTGAATTGATTTGTTTCGAAAGAATTAGTGGCTGCAGTCCTCAATCGAGTATTCAGCTCGATATAAGGGCGCAACCACGCAGATTGTTTAAATTTCAAAACTTTATGGATTATAGATAATTTCAAGCCATGTTCCAGAGCTTGTTTCAAGTTCCTATAATGAAGCGTATACTCTTTTTTATCATGCAGGGTTGGCATCAATTTTTTCAATTTGGAATTTGGTGGTGTGCGGTGTTCAGGACAAAACGGAAAATCTTTGTGTAAATCGTGCAGGTGTGCAGGGTACTCTAAATCAACTTGCAGAATATAACCTTCAGGGCTGTCGTCGGGAATTTGAGTCACATCAATATTCGTATCAACCCATTCGAAACCTCCATATGGTAGACATTCTGACATTGCCCACCCATACAAGTTATTCACATCGAAATACATGATATATTTTGACGGTTCTGTATGTTGACATATACTTGTTATTCGCTTCCGAATATCTATTACAACAAACTGAAATTCCGCCCCTTATACCATTTTCCACAAACATAACCATATCAACATCTTTTAAAATTTGCAATTTACACCCTGTATATTTCAACATACAGTCCCACGTATACCCCGGCATGGTATAATACCACGAAGGATCCAGCCCATAAGTTTTCAAGTCAATTTCACGAAAATTTTCGAAAACGTCTGCCAGAAGCAATATATCTGTTTTCATGTATAAATCGCTGTATTCCCCCAAAGTTTCAATATCAAATTGCTGCCAAACATTTTGAGCATGAGCATACTTCTCATCGTCAATTTCAACATCGTTGAGTTTATTATAAAAGCGTTTTTTGGAGGGTAGCTCGGTGTCGAGGAGTTTTTCCATATTATTAACATAATCGTAAGGAAATACCCCTTTCTTAGTGAGAAGCTTAAATTTTTCATCATCCAATTGCGCAAATTCCTTTTTCAAAATTTTAAAATTTTTTGCATCCATTGTGGAAACCAACTCATCAAGACTAGCTCCCATAAAACGATAAAAATCTATAAATCTGAATTTAATGCTGGTTTCACTATCGTATTGAGTAAATGAAATGTATTTCTCTTTGTTGATGGGAAGTATGCTCACACACCCCTTTTTTGCTACATCCCGTATAATAAAATGACTATCATATCCGGAAAGGTTGTGGAATATAATGGGTACCATAAAAAGTTTCTTAAAGGCAAGATTGCAAGATTGGTGACTCCAACCCCTGAACAACCCCGAAAAGTGACAATGGTCCCTAACGATAATATCCTGCTTGGAAAATGGCTTCTCGCAAATATGGCACACTCTAGCTTTAACAATATCGGGGTTATATATCGTTGGTACGATATTTTTGATTTTGGATTCAACAAATTTGGCAATACTTGCCATTTCATTTGTAAACCATTGGATGCAATCGTTGCCGCGATGACTATTGAACTTGGACAAGCTGTCATCGTAAGAGCATTTCAAGTAGTAACCTGCACTGAATGCCTTGTGCTTTTGATATTTTGTTGATTTATCAGACATTTTTTCCACAAAATTTTCCAAAGCGGATTCAAAATCGGCATATATAACGAATGGACATTTTTGCTTATACACATAATTTCGAAATTCTACATAATCAAATTTTGGAAATGAAATTTTACACTCGTTAATATTCTCACACAACCCGATATGTTCTGACAATTTTTGTTCGCTATGAAAATAATTCAAACATCTATCGCAAAAAATTTTTTTAACTTTATGCTTGCTCAACTGACTTGATAACAATCTAGACATATTCTTAATCCAGCAATAATGATATTTAATTTGCGAATCATCTGTATCCCTAGGTAAGGCGTCGTACTCGTTCAATTTAGGGAAATATATATTTTGAATTAGTAGTAAATTAACGTGTTTATTCAATTTATTTTTGGTCAATCGTGCAGGTACTACTTCGTAAAATGCTTTTTCTTTGACAATATTCATTTCTAAACTATATACATTTACGGAAATATCATTTTGTTTTTCAAATTTTGTAATGTGGTGAATTGGCATAGGAATTTCCAAACCCCTTGTATTCAAAACCGTGTCATAATTTGGATATGAAGATGCACGTGAAACATTTCCTTTGGGAGGGTACAAAGCACTCACGATCGCTCTAAAAAAACACGCATCATCTTGATTATCAATATTGATGCATGCATGCCTATTTTGAATTTCTTCAGGTAACCATATAAACCCTGAACCGTTCCCTATTCCGTATTTATTTATTGATACCTCAAGCAAAAGAATTTTACTCAACGCCCACCCCGAGTCTTTCTCTTGAAATTCTTCTAATTTGTTCAAAATAACATCCACAACATGTTTATTGTACCAAGCCGTCAAGTCCGTACCCAAATCAATGATTGCATTAGGGGTATTGAAAAATTTTCGATCAACTATTTCGCCGTCATTTGACTTTTTGATGAAATCCCCCAACAGTGTCATGTTCACCTTGAGGCATTGCATCTCCTTCAAAATTTTGGAAATTCTCGATTTGAAAACAAAATACGCATCGCTCAAAAATTTTCGCACTTCTTTGTGAGCTAAATTTATTATTACACCCGTCCTTACTCTACCATTGAAAATTGCATTGATATTTTCCCATTTAACCCTACTGCTTCTATTCAAGCCTGATCCAATATACTTATCATTTTTCATAACATTTATTATACATCTAATACGTTTCAATTCCCCAATTTTACTAACAATTTTCTTTTTTTCCCCTATTGAAAATTTAATTTTTTTCATTGCCAACTCACATTTTCTAATATGCCTACTTATCAAATTCAGAGACGTTCGTGTAATGGCACTTGAATAATTTTGCTTGATCGCTTCAAGCAATCCATCAATTTGTGATAAAGTTTTTGAAAACACCATTTTTAACAAATATTTCAACTTACTACAATTTTTCCTAATGACGATGGCGGATGGTTGGGGGCAACAGCTGTGTGTGTCGGCGGCGGCAAACGGATGCTTGCAGGGTGCGGTGGCAGCTCGGTGATGATGCTGCAAACTGAAGCTTCCTGGAATGGCGAAGTGACGAACGGAGATGATGCCCAAAGGGAAGGTTAATGAAAAATGCTGCTGTTGTGATTAGGGAGGGTATAATATAACTATCTGAAAATGAAAAAGAAATTGTTTTTTATTTTCAAACGAACTTTTGTCACATACAAAGGAACGAACCCGAATGGCAAAAATAATACGAACCTTAATTTTCCACAATGTCAAATGACGCCGCTGGATTGGCTTTCCCAGTGTTCATCAGTCCTTTGAATATCATGGAATATTTGCTGCTCGAGAACTCTTCTGTATATACCCGATATACCTCGGTTACTCTCTGCTGCAAAAAGGTGACGCTTTCCCCCAAATCCAGCAGCACAGCCTCGCCAAATTTCCCTCGGTCTATCTTCGCACTTGATATCCTTTGCGGTGCCTCCACAGGTAAATCGGATAGTTTGGTGATTGGTTTCCTGCTCACGATTGACCCGGCGGCGTTCAATTTTTGTAGATCCATCTGAGGAAAAGCATAATAAAAAGTTTTTGTTATAACCCAAAAAAAAAAATACACAAAAATCAAATGCACCTTTGAACTATTAAACCACTTTGAATTGGAAATTACAATGAATTTTGAAAGCGCTCAAAGACATGCACAAGAAATGGAAATTAAACGAAAACTCAAAAGGCAAACATAAAACATTTACGTAAATTCATCTGAGTAAAAAGCTAAACTAAAAACACACAAATTTTGAACCGAAAATTAACCAAAAAAGGCAGGCATAAAAATAATTGAAAATTAAATGAGAAACTCAACAGACACATATAAAAACAATTGAAAACACTTACTTTTCAAATGAAGTTGGCACACTGGTAACTTGCTACTAGCACAATCAAACATAAAATGATTTTCCTTCGTGTCTCGCTGTGTTTAAATACCAATTCTCATGTACGCCTTGCCGATAACCTTTGGTCGTTGCGGTCTGCATATTTCCCGTCTGGCAACCTCAACTCGGCCATCAAAGTGCTTATCGCATATTAAATTTCCTGTTTGAGGCGGTTTCTCATTGCGATAGCGCTGACTCGAATTGCGCGTTTCACAACTGATAATGGAATGAATAACGGATGTTGATATCAAGCTGTTTGTTCATATATTCACTAGCGAAAATATTAAATGAAATTCGATTTGTTTTTTTGCAATTTTTATTTAAACCAAATACTCCATTTTTTATTAAATTCTACAATTATTTCCTGTACAAGCCTCATTAATATACATGCTAATATAATGGATACTATAATGAAAATTCTATTAAGATCAAATTCCACTTTTGACTTGCTTTTCTCTCGCCCTGCTGGAATAAACTCCTCAGTTTTTGTGTCTATTTCTCGAAGATCTTGAAATATCATCTTCAGCTTATAATTGAATGCTGTATTCTCTGGAACATCACTGGCAAATACTAGTAGCTGTCCATCATTGACTGATGTTACTCGCATTGTTTTCCATTGGGTCCGGTTGCATTCAAACTCATCGGTTTTCACGCATATTGCCATGTATTTCACACCAAATAGCTTATTCACGTACAAAATATTACTTATTATTGCAGTTAAAAGTACAAAATTTGTTTTCAACAGCGGAGACATATTCTGCACTCTGAGGTTGGATTCTTCGTAACGGGTATCTTGTTTAAGGTAATTTTCGCATGAAAACTCTGTCTTGAATGTTTAAATTATTCAACTGCTTCCAAACATTCTCTTTTTCTTCAAAAAATTGAATGTCTTTTTTTAATTCCTGAAGACGTCTCTCAAATTTCTCTAATTTACGTCTGTATTCTGTCGATGTCATTATGCTACTGATTATTTCAACTCTGCTTAATGCTACCTACATACTTTCCAAAAATAATGTTTCCTAACCCCCAAATTTCTCTGAATGGCAACACTCTTTCCCCCTAACTTCACGCTTAATTTTACAACTGGCAACATCGAGCGCTTCATGTAGTACAATTACGTCGAGCGATGATTTTTCGTAACACTGACAACACCTATTTGCAGTCAACCTATACGATTAATTTTACAACTGGCAACACTCACATCAATACCTTGATTCATAGCCTAGTGTGTTCAGTGGGTGCTCCATAATCAGCAGTTCAACGGTTCAAACCTCATTCTCGGAAAACTTTTTTTATTTTTTTAAATGCAAACAATTCAAAATATTCAAGTGAACTCGATAAATGGACGCACGTAGAAAATTATTAGTATGCAAAAATTTAAAATTGGATATAAAACGACTGAAATTTGAAACGCTCAAACATGCAAAAATGTTACTGCAATAAGCGTTTTTTGCGTTTCAAAAAACGAGTAAGATTTAAAATGCTAATTTTCACTCCAAATCGCACGTTAAAAATGACGGACCCCCTCACGAAAACATTTTGAATCCCCCCCATACCCCCAATGGTATTTTCTTCGACAAATGGCCGAGGCAACCATGTTTTTTCACCTAAATATTATGTTATGACCTGTATAACATTTGACAGCCGCCATGTTTTTTTTTCCCATTTTCCAAACACCACTATTATCATCACACTTTCAATCATTATTTATTTTTAAATATTCAAACACCGTGCTCTGGTAGCTGGAGAAATATATATCCCACATTTGTACATCAACTTGTACGAAGTCTCCGTGGAGACAAGGCTAGCGTCACTCGCTACCAAACTTAAACCGCTGGTTCAAACCTCGTTCTCGGAAATCTTTTTTTCTTTTTAAATTCGATTTAAAAATATTCAAGATGCGCGCTGTATTGGCAAAATGCTATCGGTCTACGGGATCTCTCTCGACTACGTCACACGATGAACGCAGACCAGCGACGGCCGACTTCTACCGATCTCCTCCCCGACTATTTCCGATGGCCCGTGGCAAGCTCGACCATACTGCGCATGCGGTCCCAAAACCCCCTTTGATCATCTACTGGTCTGCAAGAAAGAATGGAATTATATCTACCCTATAGACTACTGATATCGACTCAAGTTAGTCAAGTTGCAATATATTTTGAGTTGTATTTGTTTTCATAATTGCTCAAATCTGACATATGTCAAACTCGCTATGGATCGGGTGTTCGTAATTTCACCCTAGTTCAGCCAGTAGTTAATTGTCGTTTCGCTGTTATTTCTCAACGTATCTTCTGTACAAAATGGTTTGTTTTATTTGCAAGAAATCTCGTGAAATAATAAAATTTAACGAAAGTACGTTGAATAAATGCTTAAATATTCTCGAGTACAGAAAAGAAAAACATTTAAAGTACGGCGATTTATCTTTGAATCGCATTCTGAAAGCGATGAAGATTAGATTAGATTTATTTATTTTTATAAGTTTTATAATATAATAAAATATCTGATAATGATGAGGCAGTTTAATTATTTCAATAATCCATTTCGAACTTTTCAAGAAAAATTAAAGAAGGAAAACGACGAGTTAATTAAAAAAAGTCACTTGAAAAATGCATTCTCATTTGTTTCAACAATCAACGACACGTAAAAATTATTGTAACTTATAGTGTTTCGCGTATTTCATCAGTTAAAATCAAAAAGAACCGGGTCTATGCTGTTGAATCCGAATTAAACGGCGAAATTTGGTCGCGCGGAGCGCGACTTTCAACCGCTGCTGCCACCGTATAGGGTAGTGTTTACAAAAGGCAGCAGTGGTTTTTCTCACTCAGAATTTCATCATCTTCAAGATGCCGTTCGATTTTTTGAAAAGTTCGATGATACTTGATAATCGAAATTTAGGGGTATTTCTTTCCATGCTGCCACAGGTAAGGGTTGTGCAGGGAGCTGGCAGCACCGACTTTTCTTATAGCCCTATCCCTCCCCTATATCAGTAAATAAACGAAATCGAAAAGTGTTATGATACATGATAACACGAAAAAAATTTTTTTAAATTGTTTTTTCACGCGTCGTTCGATCTATGCAAGGCAGCAGTGCCATTTCGTGTTCTTCAATTAACAAGGAAACGAATGATATGTATCAAGCTGATAAGTGTTATCACTATTGGTCTAGTGTCGCGGCCTCTTAGACTATACGAAATAGCCTAGAATAATAATATTAAGACGAGATTTAATGAAACGACATCCAAACATAAGTCTGCGTCTCCCTGAAGCAACGTCATTAGCACGAGCTGCAGGATTCAACAAATAATAAAGGAAAACGCTATTTCCGCAGATCGTATTTTCAATGCTGATGAGACATCCCACACTGTTGTCCAGAAACCACAGAAAATAATTGCTCAAAAAGGCAAACATCAGATAGGCGCCATAACGTCATCCGAAAGAGGCCAAAATGTTACTGGCATGTATGCAATGAGTGCGACTGGAAGCTTTATTCCTCCAATGCTTATTTTTGCCAGGAAGCGTATGAAGGATAGTTTAACGTATGGAGCACCTCCAGGAACTTTATTTAAATGCCAAGACAAAGGGTGGATGGATACTGATGGATTTTATCACTGGTTGGATCATTTTATAAAATATGCCAAACCATCTAAAGAGAACAAGGTGTTAATCGTATTAGATGGACACAGTAGTCATACTCAGAGTATGAGAGCATTAGATTTAGCTCGTGATCATGGTGTTATTATGCTTTCATTTCCTGCACATTGCACACATAAGATGCAACCCCTTGATGTTGGGTTCTTTAAACCATTAAATACTTTCTTCGCTTCCGCAATAACTTCAAAATTTTACGATAAACCAGGTAAATGTTTGAGTGTTGATAGTATTAGCGGTCTAGTAGGCAAATCGTTTCCCAGAGCAGCTACTATGGAGACAGCTATGAACAGTTTTCGGAAAACAGGATTATGGCCTCCTGACCGTTTTATCTACAGCGATGTAGATTTTGCAGCTGCGACAGTATCCGAACGACCAATTGATTCAGATGAAAATAGCATTAACATTTCTGTAACTGATTCTGCTACTTCCCCTTCATCAGAAAACATAAATTTGCTTACAAATAAAACACAGCCATCCACATCACGATCAGTTCAGAAAGGAAACACTCATTTAAAAATGCCTAATGGTATCCAATCCACGTCACAATATGCTAAGCAAGACAACAATTTCTTAAATATGTCAGCATCCACCTCATCCATATCACAATCAGTTCTGATGGAAAATACTTCCGTAAATATTTCTACAGGTATCTCATTCAAATCACAACCTATCCAGCAAGAAAATTCTTCAATAACAACATCTGTACCATTCACATCAGATCCTGTACAAGCAAACACTTCTGCATGTGCTCCAACTACATCACAACCTGTCGTGAAAGCTACTCCCATCAAAAGTTTTGAATCTTCTCCTTCCACATCCCATCCTGTGCATCAAGAAGGTACTTTCTTAAATATTTCTGTATTGGCCCCATCCACATCACAATCTATTCTGGAAACTACTCCTTTAAAAATTTTCAGAATCTTCCTCATCAACAACGAATTTGGGCGATCTCGAAACGGAACAGTCTACACAGAACCAGTATTATATCCCAGTGGAAATAATTCATCCTTTACCGTCATCAAGTGGGATATCAATGGGACCACGAAAGAAAAACCGGATCAATGTCTCAGGAGTGGTTCTAACTGCAACACCTTATAAAGAACAGTTGAAAATCCAACAAACGCCCAAAACAATCACACATAAACGTAAGTTAGTAGCGACAATGGAGAAAAGCAACAAGGAAAAAAAGAAGGAAGAGAACGAGGGCAAAAAGACAAAAATCAACGAAGAAAAATGTCATCCAAAGACAAATGAGAAATGCCGCACTGGTCATCAAATTTGTTGCCTTGTTTGCGATGAAAACTATGATGCAGATTGGATTCAGTGCAAAACATGTGAGGGTTGGGCACATGAAGATTATGCTACCATAACTGATGTCAATTATTATTACTGCAATAACTGTCTATGTTAATGGCAGAATAATAAAAATATCTGTCTTTATTTGTTTTATTTTTTTTTTATTGTGTTGACATACTTTGAGACTAAAATATATTAAAACCAAATTACACGACAAATAAAATGGAATTACAAGCCAACAGTCCAAATTACACGAACGGTTCAACTTGCAATAATTTTTTTTTCATTCGAATTGTTTCTAGTTCCTTCATTATGAAATGGAATGTCAATTGTAATTAATGGGTAAAAACTAGAATTTTTTTTTTAAGATTCTGTTATCACAAATATCAAACTTATCTTAATTTCTGCTTAGGTGGTCCAAATTACACGGATTTCCCTATCTTCTTTAGTTGTAAATTTCCCAACCAGTCACAAAATTCACATAAATTATCAATCGATACTGCCAAAAATAAGCAAATATTACTTTTCCATGGCAAACTATGACCACCTGAATAGTGAAAAATTCAGAAAAATGTATTAGGGATATTTTAATGAAAAAAGTAACGTCAAATACTAGTCTGGAACACCCTAAAACCTCAGACCTCAATGCTTGAATCATTAAAATATACAGTGTGTCATCTGTAACTGGAAATATCATTATATCTCATTCATTCTCAATGTTCGCTTGATTTCAAAATGTCTTGTTTCAAAGTGTCCAAAATTGTACTAATGTTAGAGCAGAAGTACTATTGTTACAGCAGAAAGTGAATATCTATCAGTTTTCCATGGCTAACTTTGACCAGATGAAAAGTGAAAAATTGGAGAAACATATTATGGATTTTTTTTAACTATACTAATATAAGAATTTGGTTCAGAACACTCTAAAACCCTCAGAACTCAATTTCCGAATCATGAAATATATAGGGTTTTATCTGTAAATGGCAATCGTTCAACTCCTAAATATTTATCCTGAAAATTGACCGATTTTGAAAATTATTGCTTTTGTCAGTTTTTTTCTAAATATCTTTATTTAACAAATATGAACTAAGGTAATTCATGAAAAAAATATAAAAAACCAATGAAATAATCGATCCGTTATAGCCTATAGAGGCTCATTCTAGATAATGCCCCCATCATTTGCTATACACCTCTCGATCCTTTTTCGGTTGTTCTTTACCACTGTTCTCAGGATATCAAGTGTGATTTTTTGACATGCAGCTATAATTCTGTTCTGTAACTCTTCTCGATTTCTTAGTCTCGATTTGTAAACTGCTTGCTTTAATGTTCCCCATAAGAAAAAATCGAGAGACGTGAGGTCTGGTGACCTCGCTGGCCAATTAACAAAAGAACTATTGCGGCCTAAACATCTTCCCGGAAATGTTGTATTCAGCCATGTTCTGACCCTTCCAGCATTATGAATGTTGGCTCCGTCTAGTTGAAAATACATATCACGTCTAGTTTTTAAGGGCAACTCATCTAAAACTTCCGAAATATCATTATTGAAGAAGTCAAGCAATCGCTCTGCATTCAGGTTTTGTTGGAAAAAGTATGGTCCAATGAATTTGGTTCCGATAATACCGCTATACGTTGATTTTTTGTGAATTTTGTTTCCTACAATTGATAACCCAGTGCGGATTTTCGGTGGCCCAATGCCGTGAGTTTTGTGAACTCACTGTACCATTTGTGGTAAATGTAGCCTCATCAGTGAACAATGTTTAATTAAGAAAGTCATAATCATTAAGGAACTCTCCCTGAGCCCACAAACAATATTCTTAAAGTTTTACATCGTCACCATTCTCCAACGTGTGTAGATATTTGGGTTTGAAGGGAACTATTTTATGATTTTTCAAACATCTCCAGATATTTGATTTCGGAATTTCACGATCTAGCGACATTTGTCTCACACTTTTGGTAGGATTCCGTCTGATGTCTTCTAAATTTCTCTCGTCTTGTCGATCCTCTCTATTACTTTCATCTATTTTTTTTATTTTCATCACGCTTCCAGTAGTACTGAAAATTTTATTTACCCTTGCCACAGTTCCGAAATCGATGGGATGTCTATTCGGATTTCGCAAATTGAACTCATGGGCGACATCTGACTGATCGAGCATTATCACCAACGAGTCACACTATTAGCACTTTTTGAGCCAATGTCAACTTTTCTTGTCTTGGCATTTTTACCTGAAATAATAGACACTGCCAGCTAAAAACCAGATTAGAAAGTCTGTTTTCATCTTATTTGTATATGTCAAAATGAAACAAATAAAAATCTCATGCATGACTACCTTTAGCTAAGTGGGATACATACTAGCAAAAAACGATTGGTGGTTGTCACTTAGTTTCGAACATGAACTTATTCCTCATTTTCGAATATGATTGTGACCAAACAGCGGCTACAAATGAAGAAGACTTTTTTGGTGACATTGCTCACAATATAAACAATTTGCGCATATAAAACAAAGGAATCAGATACGTCCCATGTATACTCCATGTACGTTAATAAAGGTTGAAAATTATAGTTTGAATCATGTTTAGGCTACAATTACATATCAATATCATCAATGAATGTAGCAAAGAAAACATTGATACGAGCAATAAATTAAAAAAAAATATATTTAGGAAGAGTTACAGATGACTTGAGGATTCAGATCTGCGCTTATTAGGGTGTTATGAACAAAAAGCTTATGTTCAGCAATAAATGAATCCATAATATGTTTCTCTCAATTTTTCACTGTTTAGCTGGTCATAGTTAGCCATAGAAAAGTATTAATTGTTCACTTTTTACAGTTGCAATGGAACATTTCTGGGCACTTTATGATAGGGAAAAAAATTAGAAATCAGCAGAGCATTATGAATGAATGAGAGTTGATTTAACTGCCAGCTACGGATAACACCCTGTATACTTTAATGAAAAAAGCATCGAAAACTGGGGTTTTCGGATGTTCCACATCAGGATTTGATATTGATGTTTTGATGAAAAAATTTTTAGTATGTTTTCCCCAATTTTTCACTATACATCTGATCAGAGTTAGCCTTGGAAACGTGATATTTGGCTATTTTTCAAAGTATTAATTGAATATATTTGGGAAATCTGTGACAAGAGAAGATATTTTGGAAAGGACCCCGCACGGAATACATGGGATTTTGGTTGATTGCGGAATTCAATGAAACTCGGGTATGTTGTTGATCACGATCTGCCGGTAACACTTCAAATGGACCACAATCAAATCGTATGATTAGTTTCAGAGAAACAGGGTGATTTTTAAAGATGTTACGAAAACACAAAACTAATGTAATTTTACACAAATTGAGATTATTTCTGATTTATTCACGTGATTTGGCTAAAATATGTGATGCCTTTGAAAACGCCATACTATTATGATCCAAAACAGTATTTATCTTACCGGGGGAATTCAAAACATCCAATTTCGACGTTGT
Source organism: Chrysolina americana (assembly GCA_958502065.1). Classification (NCBI taxonomy): domain Eukaryota; kingdom Metazoa; phylum Arthropoda; class Insecta; order Coleoptera; family Chrysomelidae; genus Chrysolina; species Chrysolina americana. Next base: position 35,602,735 of record OY293415.1, on the reverse strand, counting down.
TTACTCTACTTAGTATTATCGAGATATTTTTTTATTTAATTTCGAGATATGACTGGGTTACGTTTACAATTTGAAAAAACAATACTACCATGATACAAACACAGTATTTTACTATATCAGGGTAATCAGAAAAGTACTTGAAAATATCCTATTAGGAAGTTATGTACGTCATTAATTCAATATAATCCATACAAAACCCTACGTTTTCGACTTTCATTAGATATTAATTAATATGTGGAAACACTTAAACCATGATAATTGAAAAACCAGAAGCCACACTTATATTTGAAATATACAAGGGCTCTACAAATATGTTTGCCAGTAGCACTAAATATCTTTGCAGTTTCTCTAGAACAATTTTATTGTAGAGATATTATAATAAAAGTTAAAAAAATTAGGTAGGTACCAGGTACCAGTCATCACACCACTCTCCTCATCAATCTAGGGCATTGATCAGACTAAAACATCACCGTGGAGCGTAGCGTAACCTAAATAAATATGTAATGATATGATCGGTTGACGTAGATTATATAAATTCGCCATGCTCCACGATTTTAATTTCGTCTGATCAGTGATGAGAAGAACGGTTTGATGACTGGTACCTGGTACCTACCTAATTATTTTTTAGCTTTTATTATAATATCTACATCTTCATTATATTTCTTAACAATAAAATTGTTCAACGTAAAAGTCTTTACTTATTTTATTAGAGAAACTGCAAAGATATAGTGTCACTGGCAAACATATTTGTAAGGCCCTTGTATATTTTAAATATAATAGTGACTTGTGGTTTTTCAATTATCATGGTTTAAGGGTTTCCACATATCAATTCATGTTGAAAGTCGAAAACGTAGGGTTCTGTAGGCACTCTATTGAAAGAATGACGTGCATAAATTCCTAATAGAACATTTTCAAGTACTTTTCTGATTACCCCGATATAGTAAACTACATATTAAGAGTATTGCTTTTTAAATTGTATACATTACCCAGCCATATCTCGAAGTTAAATTAGAAAATATCTCAATAATACTTACTGAGTGGAGTAAACATCGTCGAAATTGGATGTTTTGGGTTCCCCCGGTAAGCTAAATACTGTTGGGGATCATAATAGTATGACGTTTTCGAAGGCATGACATATTTTAGCCAAATCACGTGAATAAATCAGAAATAATCTCAATTTGTGTAAATTACTTTTATTTTGTGTTTTCGTAACATATTTAAAAATCACCCTGTTTCTCCGAAACTATAATCATACAATTTGATTGTGGTCCATTTGAAGTGATACTGACAGATCGTGATCTACAACATACCCGAGTTTCATTGAATTCCGCAATCAACCAAAATCCCATGTATTCCGTGCGGGGTCCTTTTCCAAGTATTATTTATGAATGAGAGTTGATAATGCTGCCAGCTACAGATAATACCCTGTATATTCAAATGATTCACGCATTGAGATTTGGGGGTTTTGGAGTGGTCTGAAATAGAATCTGGTGTTATTTTTGCGATAAAAAATGCCTAGTATGTTTTTCCCAATTTTTTACTTTCATTTGGTCGTAGTTAGCCGTGGAAAATGGATATACAAAGGTTCCGTAAATATAAAGGTAGGTATTTCCGAGTACTACAACTTGAGTCAAAGATAATTTCGAATTATTTCATGCTCAACGAAATATGAGGGTGTGGCTGCTTACAGTGGGACACATTGTATATATATATATTTACAGTGTGTTGCAATTTACTAACCCCCCCACCGCCGTATTTCTGTGGATTTTGGATTTTTTTCAATCATTATATACTTCCCGAAATGCTCTATCTTGTCAGGTGGAAAACTTTTATTAATTTCCTTTTCACTACCTACTACGATCACAGAATGCATGCCAAAAATCGAGAATTGCAGTTTTTCATTTATTAGCTAACGCTTACATAAAATGGTGAACTGTACTGTAAAATATCAGTCGATATCAAGTTTCAATTTTGATGCAGACTTATGAGTCTTTCTTGATGTGACGCTGTACCCAATGCAAAATGGATTTCTTTGAACGAATCTTGCATATACAAATTACAATAACAGGAGAAATTACTGCATATGCAAATTACAATAACCCGAGAAATTGTATTGCTACACACGATTGAACATTGCATTATGAAGATATTCAACCAATTGATTAATTGCGATCATCGAGAATATTATTCAATGTGAAACGTTTGGTACTCAACATAGAATTCATGTTTGTATTTCAATTGCATCTATATCAATTCCCGAGTCCATAAACAAACCGTAATATCATATTCTACTGAAACCATAAATCACACGATTTTCATCAAAAATGTTTGAGTTCCAAATAAATCATTTCTTATCATCAAACAATATACCCGATATTACTATACGAGGGCTGACTGTGATTTTAAATGTAACAAATATTTTGTTAGTGAAGGCTACGATCTTTTTTTTTCAAAGTACAGCTAAATTAATACTGGTGTATACTGGTAATATTGATGTCTATCAATAAGATTTTGGCATAGCTCAACATCGAACGGTGCAAAAAATACAAGAGAAAAACTCAATGACGAACTAAGAAGTCGACTGAAAATAAAATGTAAGGACAAGACAATTATTTTTTCCTATTTGTTCAAACTTTTCCAGTCTTATTACCAAACCGTAATAAAAATACACAAGTTTTTCTATTAATAGTACAGTTGGAAAACTTCTATTGACTATGGATCCTGAATAACGATGAGTGGTTTAGAAAAAATTGTTTAAATTTGTTTTTTTCCGTTAACCAGCTGTCATCCCCCTACGAACGACAGCCCTCAGAAGTCGAAACTTTTGCGAGCTAAGGATTAACGAGGTCTTACCTTTCAACGTGCGATTCCTAGCACGAGTAAGACTATAATGTCAGTATAACATCTCTCGAAGTAATGAGTGAGTAGATTTGCTTCTTTTTAAGCTCCCGTTACTCAAAGAAAGGGAAATACCCCAAGGAAGTTACTAAAATATCTCGTGATGTGCAAGTACAAACTGTGTGAAAAACTGGAATTGAAAAGTATCTTTGTGAGGCTGAGAAAAGTGAATAGAAGGGGTAAGTTATAGGTATTGTACTTTTATTTTCCCTTGTCCATTACTGCTTTATAATACCTTGGCAACGGTTGCTATTAACAGACCCATAACGCCTGGGGCGTTATGGAGGGCATCATGAATCATAACGCCAGCAAAATGTTTTTTTCTGTGGTTCAATAAATTAATTACTCCGAGAAGTTATATTTGTAACTGTACATAAAAAAGAGACTAATTATTTTCTCTCAAATAGAAAATACAATTTTCAAATGTTCCTGAAAAATTAGTACCAAGTTTGAAGTTCTGTGAGTTGACCGATGATGAACTCTTCGATGTGCATTCGGTTTCGTTCGAAACGTTTACATTTTCTTTTTCGGAAACGGAATGGGCTATAATTGTAGCAATTTTGTTCTTCGAGGAGATACTTTCTTCAATATAGCTCAATATAGCTCTGCTACCGTGCTACTCTTCCATTTTCCATGTAATTTTAGTGTTTCAAAGGAAGCACCACCTTGAAAAAGAAGCGTTGACGACGTTATGCGTGGACAATGTCCGGTGTAACCTTTCGGGTTTTCCAAATCAAGGTATTTCGCTATGATAGAAGGAACACTTCCTATTGTATTTTTACCTACAGGTAACTCAATACATTTATTATTTGTGTGGGTTAAAAAAACCTACGTTGTTTACATGCTTTTGGTCGTAGTGCAATGTACTTTCTAAGTTCAAGGTTTCTATTTCACTTTCTCCAACAATGGTGAAACTTTTTGAGGTGCAGGTCTTGGTTTCTGGTACCTTGATCAGGAAAACGGCTTCTCTGTAAATTTCCTTTTTTAGCTTTGAGCGTCACATTCTGTGGGATCACTATAATTATTAAGAACGCAACCGTTTTTAGTTTCCTCCACTAACAAGCTTGTCAATTCTTACAAAAATGCAGCGTCAGTTTATTAAATAATCAACCCTTAGCAACCTCTTCAATGTTTCCATGGCAATTGCATAGAAGCTCATTTGTGCTCAGTTGCCGATGAAAACGCAGTAAATACTATGAAAAGAAAAGAAGTAAAACAACGTCGTTTAAGATAATTTTTTCGTGAAAAATAAAAAATTTATGAAGTAAACAACGTCCTTTAAGATAATTTTTTCGTGCAAAATGAAAAATTTATGAAGTATACAATGTCGTTTAAGATAATTTTTTCGTGAAAAATAAAAAATTTATGAAGTAAACAACGTCGTTTAAGATAATTTTTTCGTGCAAAATAAAAATTTATGAAGTATACAATGTCGTTAAAGATAATTTTTTTCGTGAAAAATAAAATTTTGTATGCACTACGAGCGTTACTAGATCCTAACGCCCATCAGGCAACATTCATCCCTCGGGCCGAAGGCCTTCGGGTGAATGTTACCCTCCGGGCGTTAGGATCTAAATAACACACTGATATAATAATATATAGGGGGATACCTTGTACCCGGTTAAGTACCTCCACCAAATATGAATCTCATAAATAAGGCCGCGCGTCCAGGATAAAGGATCAAATGAGTAAAAAATTAATCATCAGAAATTCTCGAGTGCGTCAGATTAAGATAGGATGAGTTAATTACATGCTGAAAATCGTATATTCTGCTAATCTGACAATTTGATAGTGACGTAAAGAAAGGGGAGGGCTACAAAGTTGTAAAAAAAACGTCATCTCGACATTCTCGAGCGTGGCATTTTTTTTATTTTCAAGGAAATAATCCAAAGATAATGAAAAATTTATAAATTGACGATTTCCACAAGCCGAAATAACAAAAATTCGTCGATAAAGTCTCATTCGTGCAGCTGCGTAATGCCTATATTCCCCTCTCCGCGTTACTATTTCTCTCTCACTCTTTCTCTATCTATGTGGCTTGGCCAAACTTAGATTTTGAATATAATTTTAACAGACTCGTACCGGTAGATTTTGAGAAATCTCAAAAAAACTACGAAAATTATTTTTTTCAAATGTGTTATTTTTGGAATAACTTTCAAACGGTTATATCGATCGATTTCAAAAACTAATCAGCTCTTAATATCAAAGAACCACGTCGATCGCCGCCAGTCCGGTCAGAATCGATGGAATCTTTTGTGAGTTATCGTTGACGAAAGAAAACCGCAAAAAGTATTTTTTTGAAATCACTCTGAAATTTCTAGTTCGATCAATTCAAACTTAAATATTCTCCATGGAGCTTGAAAAACTGCGTCGAATGCTGCCAACCGCGTAAATATCGGTTCATTTATTCAAAAGTTATTGCGGTTTGAATATTCAAAAAATTGTATAAACTTCTATCAGACTTTTGAGCTCAGAGAGTTCACAATGACACAAACATCATATTTTTGAACTCGGAGAGCTCAAAAACAAAATAAGTGAAATGTTGAGCGCTTAGGTATGGAGTTAGCGGGAAGTTGCAGGGATGGCCTTTAGGGTCAACCGTTTTCCTAATTTTTTTTGTCAGATTAGGCAAATCCCTCTAGATAATCGTCAGCTTAGGAGACAGCACATATAGGACATGATGAACAATATATATCTCAATCTGACGCGCTTGAGTATTTCAAAGTGACGATTTTTTTTTTCATATTATAATAATGGCCACGAGTTTGCGACACATCGACATCGTCAGATTATTGCATGGGAGCTTTTTTTAGGTTCACTCAACACCTCCTAAGAAAATCAGACGCGCACGATTGATTTTTTTTTTTTCAACCCTAATCTACGACCACCCCCATCATGCAAATGATCAGATTAACATACGTACATTATTAAAAATACGTAGGACATTGATGCCATCAATATCTGACGCGCTAGAGTATGTCCATGAAACAGTTTTTTTTACAAATTTGAAAATCTATAGCCGCTTTCCCCACCGATGAAAGGTTTACATTGCATAACATTTTTTTCTTCTTATCATCTAAGCTTTGCTGCCCAATAGATCTCTATGACGCTCGAGTAAATCCACATTTAGCATGGTGGGCTCCCCTACTATTATAGAGAGCGCCAAAAGTAATTAAGTAACTGTAGCTCCTCAGTTTAAATGATTATTTCATTAAGGCATGCTGAAATATTACTTCTAGGAAATGATCAGACAACCTAATGAACTGCAACAAGGATCACAGGACCCAATATAGATGATGATATTGGATACCATATACATTATCTTTGTATTAAGTTGGCATTTTGATGTGAACTCACACAGAGGAATTTCTGAAACGCTAGTATACTCCACATCTGCATACTTTGCCCTAATTGGATATCATACGAGATATTGGATTATTGGAGTTTGGAGGTTATGCAGCTCATACCTATTTAATATTGGTACGAAGCAAAACATGGATACTACAGTATCAAGGGTAATTCAGTTTGTTGCATTCCTATATAATATTAAACTTGATGAGCCTCATTCACAGAGAACTCTTTTTATAACTAATTTGTAATATAATATGCGATAAGCAATTAAATACTACAGAACGTACAATCGACTACCCACAATTAGTAGATATTTCAGATACGAATGAACAAATGAATATCTGAATTACACAGTTTTCAATGTGAATTTCTGTTTCTATTTGTGATCTTAAACTTTTTTAGTTTGATAGTAACAGCCCACTAGTGTTCATTTATATCCATTGATAAACGCATGCGTATTTAATATATCCTTCATTTTTTTAATCAAAATACAGGCTTTCCTTATTTAAATCAAATACAGGAATAGACATTTTTATTTAAGTTGTTTTTATTTTGACATAATGATTGGAATGAGGAGCGAGCGCCTAACCCGCACGCCACCACGTCCCATAGAGAACAATATTATGCTGCAAGAATTTTATTCGATAACTATTCGGCAGCACATACAAATGCAATTTCACTAATGGGTGAATGAAGAGATAAAGAATCAGAAGAAGTAAGTACCTATTTATAAGTACGTTCCTGCGTTCAAATTAATTTTTTGTTGGTGATTATACTGAAACATTTTAGTTCTGTGGTCTTGTTTACCATATTCCTTCTAAATGACTTTTGCATATTCGTTTATGGAATTTGTAAACTTGACTGAGCTGCACCCTTTGTGCTATTAGGTGTATTCAATCTTTACGTTCATTCAAAATTGTAAACAATGACGTCCTATTTCTTGATCAATTTATCCGTGAGTATTCTCATATTATACGAACTCAGCTATTTCCAGCTTTTCCTTGGCTTACATTTTCTGATATAACAAATAAAATTTAAGAAGTTCGCCTTTTCGCCCGTTAAAATCGTATTAAGGCATCGTACAGAAAATTATATGATTTACCAAGCGTGTTCTGGAATCTCTCTATAGTCTCGTTTCGTTTTATTTTCCTCCAGCTGACTTTCGAATAATAAATTCAGGACCCTGGAAATACGGATAGGATGAAACGAATGAACTATTACTTTTCCCGATAAATATGAACAAAACTGGTAGGTATATTACCGAAAGTTAAGATTGAGATAAGTAACTGAATTACGTATAGCATTCATTCGATTCAATCTACAAAGTGGGCCAATGAAAACGAAACGGCTCAAGTTGGTTTCGATATGTTGATGACACGTTTGTCATCTGGAATCACAAAGAGAAACTTCAAGATTTCCTGGAGCATATAAACAGCATACAGAATAATATAAAATTCACGATGGAAGTTAACTGTAGGAAGAAGACACGAAAAACGTTGGGGTGTTATATTTACGTGCATGACTACGAGAGCAGTTCATATTGAAATGTCTTGGACTCTGAACAGTGTCAGTGGTGATGGCACTAAAACGTCTTATTGGAAGAAGAGGTACAGTTACAGATCTTTACTCAGATAATGGGACACATTTTCGGGGCGCAAACCGAGAAATGTTTGAAAAGGTTCAACAATTAGATAAGACAGAACTGGATAACTTGGCACTTCAACCCGCCAGCTGCATCACATATGGAGGGATGCTGGGAGAGGCTCATCCGCTCTATCAGAAGAAGCCTTGATGTCATACTAAAAGAGAAGTACCCAAAAGATGACAGCATTCATAGAAATTGAAGAAGTGCCAAATTCTAGACCTCTTACCAATGTATCAGTAGATCCTAAATCAGCAGAAAGTCTAACCCCAAACCACTTTTTGATTGGTTCTTCTAATGGACAATTTCCAGCGGCTCCAGAAAATGTAGAAATTAACTTAAAGCGTCAGTGGAAAATTGTTAGCCACTGGAAGCAAAAAGTCGATTGCATCCAGTAGAAAGGCGATCGAGATTCAACTTGAAGCGGCAAGAAAACTATCACTTATCGAAGAAACATGAGATCAAGAGGAAAAGCTTTTGAGAGAGAAGAAATATCTCAGAGAAAACGAACTCATTGAGTTGGAAATTAAAATGAAATTGAGTGATATTGAAAGTAAATATGAAAGTGAAATTGAATATAATAATTTATCACAAGGATCCGAAAACGGACTGGAGAAAGTAAACAACTGGTTCGAAAATCAAATTGAAGAGCAAGAAGTTTCCGATCATAAGTATCAAATGATAAAAAAGAGAGATCCTGTAGAAATATTGCTCAAAAGACAGTCAATTGAAGATTTGCCTTTATTCTCTGGAGATCCTGAAGATTGGCCGCTTTTTATATCACAGTTTAAAAAATTCACTGAAGCCTGTACATTCACAGATGAAGAAAATCTTATAAGAATTCAGAAATGCCTCCGTGGAAGGGCTAGGGAAACAGTGAAGCCATTGTTGATATCATCATCAAATGTGGAAACAGTCCTGGAAACCTTAGAAATGACCTTTGGAAGACCTGAAATTAATATATCCATGTTGATAGAGAAAGCAAAGAAAACTCCGTCGCCGAGAGATGGAAAGCCAGATTCGATTTTATTGTTTTCTAATGCAGTAACTAATCTGATAACTACAATGGAAGTTTTGAATTCAACAGTACATATGTATAACCCTCAGTTGTTGGAAGAAATAACCCGAAAGTTACCATATTTTCTCATGCTCAATTGGGGAGAATACGCTTTGAAGCATAGAAGTAATGTGCATCTGAAGTTGTTCTCAGAGTGGTTAAGAGAAAACGCGAAGATTTCTTGTTACGTGGACAATCCAGTTTTCAGGATCGACGAGAGAAATACTTTTACTGATAAAAGAGATACAGTTTTATCGATCGGAAAAAGAAATAAAATAAACGAAAGAAGATGTATAGTATATAAAGAAATAATGCAATCTTTAGAATATTGCAAAACTTTCAAGGACATGAACGTAGATGAGAGATGGGGAATAGTTGTTAAAAATGACCTATGTATTTGTTGTCTGAAATCTAATCACTTCAAATCCGATTGTCGTAAAAAGAAATATTGTGGATTGGACAGATGCACACGAAATCATTATCCTCTCCTACAGAAGCCTTCAAATATTGCAAGAAGTATCATCCAGACTTGATCAAGTGGAACTCATCAACTTGATGAAAAAACGAAATGAGGTTTTATTGAAGATACTTCCCACCACTGTAAAAGGTCCTAATGGTGTATTTTCAACATATGCATTTTTTGATGAAGGAGCAACAATTTCATTAATAGATTTGAAGTTGGCAAATGACTTGGGTATAGAAGGTAATGCTGAACCAATTTGTTATCAATGGACAAATGGCATCACCCATCAAGAAGATAATTCAAAAATTGTTGATTTTGTTATAACTGCATTAACAAATGAAAAGTAATTCAAATTGAACCAAGTAAATATCTGATGCTACCCACGCAAACTCTTCAAGTAGACAATGTACGATGAAAATACCCTTCAGTAGAACAATTGAAACATATTTCGTCTTATCAAGAAAAGACTCCACAAATTCTTATAGGACAAGATCATGGACATCTAATAGCCACTAGGAGAATGATTTAGTTGGACAAGATTGTCCCAATTCTTTCAAAAACATCATTAGGTTGGGTGCTCCACGGAAATTTACCAGAATCATGTGGGCAGACAAACAATAGATTATTGTACCATATCTGTAATAAATCAGAATATGAAGAACTACATGAAATGGTTAAAAAATCATTCACCACGGAATCTTTTGTAGTTAAAATCATGAAAAATACATTAATAAGTAAAAGGAGAAAATAAGTTTCATAACAGTGATAGTAGAAAACTTACACTCGCAATTTTCTGAAGAAGCTTACCGCACGTGTAGGCAAAACATCAAAGGTCAAGAAAAATGGATACACGACTGAAAACCCAAAAGCCATACAGAACACGATTTCCAATTGGTTCTGTCAACTGGCCCTAAGACAACCCAAGTATTCGCTAAATAAGTAAGTACCTGAGCCATTTGTAGGAACCACAGAAAATACTACAATCAAGTACACAGACTTCTTTCGAAGCCGAAGAAACATCATGTAATCATGAAAAAAAAAAATTCAATGAGAAATATTGAAATATTTTTCGTGCGAATCTGTCCCAATAAATTCACAAAATGGAAATTGATTAAAAACAATCAAGCCCCATCGCTTATTCCCTTTACAATAGGGTGTAGGCAAACGTCAAACAGAAAATAATTCAACAGTCCCAACGACTGCCCAATCACTCCAGCCATCGCCTGGCAAAGTTTTTCTACAATATTAATACTTTGCAATATTTCCTATTCTTCATGTCTGGTTGGTCAACATTATAGAGAATGTTTTTCAAATATTATATGAAGAGTAAATATACGAAGTTTCAAAGGTTGGGTAATCATTTCTTGTCTTCCGGACCGGACCGAGGACTATTAGCCAGCTGAGACCCTTAACTGAACATTGAAAAACCCTAAACCTCTTAGTTTCCGTGGGCCATGAAAATTCTGAATCTGTGATTGGTCGAGCGCGGTTGAATAATGAGAATGGATCCACGGAATCCTCGTGTAAGAGCAGTCAGTGACTGAACTCCGCCTTGAATAAAGACACTTTTTTTCTATTAAAAATGTACCAGTTTAGACCGGAAGGTGCGCTGGTGTATCATTAACCCCAGTAAACACTCCCCACGTCCATGGGGTGAGTGATTACTGGCGAGAGTCATGTTCCCTGAGAAGGCGGAGTGAATCAAGAATTACGGCCTTCTACATCCTTCCAGCTAAGTTTTCTGCTTTATTATTATTATTTTTTCATTTTTAAGGAATTTCTCAGACAGGCCCTGTCTCCGGACACCCAACACTTCCGGAGGGAGCACTGGATTATATACCCCTATAACCACTTCCCACGCCGTGGGGTAAGTGACTTTTGGGTCCTAAAATCATATGCCCTGAGAAGGCAGAATGAACCAAGATTTACGGCCTTTTGCATTCGTCCGGATAAGATTTCTGCCATATCACGGCAAGCCGGTATGATTTTCAATTTTGAGAGCAGTGTGGACCCCTATTATCAGAACCACCATTTTGACAGAATGGTTTGGGTAAAGCCTGCGGAGTTCAAAGAGTAGATGTCGATATTTAGTCCGTTTTTCCTCCTTTTTTCAGGCGATGTTCGTTTCGCAAGGAGCTGAAAACTCAATGACGAAAATCGTTCTACTTTGATGGTCGAGGAGGACTATATCAGGCTTATTGGCTTGTATTTGCCTGAGGGTGGGGAATGAGTAGTTTCAATAGATTCGGCACTTCTCATTCTCCACAAAGGTCTCAATATCCCCCGGAGCATAAGGAAAAACCGGTGTCTCGTCTATACCGTGCAAGTGTCGTAGATGGTAGTACAACACTCGTAGGGCCGCGTAATGTCTGTGGATATAGGCTGAGACCGCATAAGCTGGACGAGCTGACAGTAAATGCATTATGGTCTCAGCTGCCCCACGACACGCTTTGCATCTACTGTCAGGGACCTCTATACCCATCACGCGACTACGGTAGATGAGGGTGTTGAAGACACCATCCGGGCAGGCCATTATGAATCCCTCAGTTTCCGACTTCAGCCTACTTGACCTGAGAAAAGCGAAGGTCAGGTTTCTGGATAAGCCAAGATCTTCAATGCTCTTGAAGAAGACCTCGTGCATTGGATTATCCTTATGTAGCTGTAGGAGCCTCTTACTCTCCGCAGCTTTGACGTGGGCTTTCTGTTGAACGGGTTCCAACTCCGTGACAGAGTTTGTGTTCGTCCGTTCAGCGTCGAATACGGGACCAAGTTCATCGGCTGCACGGGTTGCTGCCTTGAAAAAAGATGCTCCAATCTCTGCTTTTCCGTGATCTCATACCAAGCAGATAAGGGGATCTGATCTCCTGATGACTTTACAGGCTCCACCCAGAACCATGGGCCGTGATGGTCATAATGGTAGAGCGCTTGTCTCTTAACGTAAGGGTCATGGGTTCGATTCCCAGCATGGTCATCGGTCTCATGCATGGCATCACACGTTAAAAGGTAAGGGCTGCATCTTCCCTAGCTCGAACAAGTCTTTCGAAGACTTTTGAGGGTTGTACTTTTAAGGGTGTGCAGCTGGTTGACGGAAATAACAATTTTAACAAAAAAACAAACAAAATTCGGTTGTGTGGACGCTCCAAACTCAAAAGTTCAGGGTCTCTATCATTATTATAATTCATCAATTAATAATCAAAATGGAATCAATGTAGAATCCAAAAATCGCAGAAAGAGATCATTTTAACACGTTTCTAATATCCGCTCACTTTTGTCGGTTTTGGCGTCTACACAATTATTGTGAGAAGGCAACTGATACGGGAAACAAATTCTCTGACCTTAAATATTGATTTTGCGGATAAATTTTTATTCTTTTCCATGGAACCTTTTCCTGCTTTATTCATTGCACATGGGATAGCCCAAACCCGAAAGTAGCCATAAAATCCGTGAGACAGTTCCAGCTCGAATCTCGGCTATAACTTATTTACTAATCCCCATTCTGGGTTTCGCCATGAGAAACGACTATATTTAAATTTTGATATATTGGAACGAAACCGCCGTAATTGCCTCACAGAACCACACTTCTTACTCTCAACTGAATTAAACAGTTAGAAACAAACTTTCGAGGAATACGATTTCAAGTTATGTTTACCGAACTTTTTGTTGTATAGGTCATCAGCGTAATTACTCAAAATGTATTTGTCGTTCTACAACCGTGCTTGTTCGGTAAAACTTTAAATTGGAATGTTTTTCACAGGAGAGTTCCATATAATGTGTGGACAGACAATGAGAAACAAAAAAGAGTCACTCGACTCATTCATTTACCAGAATACACAATTGTTTGATTCCGAATAAGTACGTTTTTTGTTCATATACTAGTTACGGCTGGACAGAAAATCCTATGATGTTCAGAAAACAGTGAGACTGGGTCTGCCCTGATAAAATAGAATAGAATAGAATAGAATAGAATAATCATTTTATTTCCTTAAGCTGTATGGAGAAAGTCAAAAAATAGAATGGAATACATACCGGGTGGCCCACTTAAGACTATCCACCCTCAATAACTCCCCGTCGATGTTTGTTTGGAGGGGGACACAACCCCCTACTCCCCAGAGCAACCCCCTTTATAATTGTAATAGGGAATGAGGGTCGTACCATACATCATTGTGAAGTTAATTCAATTCTGACTCTATCAGTGCAAAATGTTCTCATTTTGAATGAGGCGTTCTCGAGATATTCGAGTTTAAATGTTAAAAATTATCTCCATTATTGTCTCCCAGACAGTAGTAGAGTTCAGTCGTAATTATCCACCGATTATCTTTTTTTATTTGCTTACGTTTATTTGTACACGTTTTAGTTTTTTGTTGTCAACATGATTGCCAAAGAAGAAATACTAATCTCTGAGAACCATTGCTTGAGAAATGGTGATAGTGTAGAATCGAAACGTGACCACGTCTTTCAACAATTCTACTTGTATCGCGATGGTTATTAGAAAATTTGTTGCTAGTTTTTGATCATTCTCGATAAGTATACTTATCTTGGATCTTGTGGTGAAATTCCGTGAGACTGGATCAGTCGCCAATAAAAAAAGGAATAGGATGGCTTCAGTTACAAACGAGATCAATCAAATAGGAGATTTAGGATAAGTTGCAGTTGACCCAACTTTGTCTACACGGCAACTAAGTAGCATAACAGGCATATCGAGAACTTCCATAATGAGGGTGCTAAAATTGCATAAATTTCATCCGTATAAGTTGCATCTTCACCATGAACTGAATGTGGATGACTACGACAGACGATCTGAATTTTGCGAAAATGTAAAAAGAATGATACAGAGAAACCACGGATTCATTAATCATATTTGCTTCAGTGATGAGTGCTAATTTTTTTTTAACGGGTTAGTGAACTGACACAACTCTCGCTATTAGAGTCAGAACAACCCCCACCTTCTTAGAGAGGAGCACACACAATGGCCCCAAAAGTTGAATGTGTGGGCAGGAATTCTGGGTATTTCGGATGATGTTAACACGGAGCTTGATGATGTTGGTATTCCAAATCTATTGACAGATAACATTTATTTTCAGCAAGATGGGGCACCACCTCATTTCTCATTACAGGTGCGAGAATGACTATCCCAAACTTTTCCAAATCAATGGATAGGTAGTCGAGGTTCAATAGAATGGCCAGCCCGCTCGCCGGACTTGGCACCCAATGACTTTTTACAGTGGGGTAATTTGAAATCCGTTATTTATAAAACTCAACCTACAAGAAGAATTTGCAAATAGATTCTACTACTGTCTGGGAGTTATTGGAAGTCATTTCGAACATTTTTTGTGAATAAACTTTTGATAATCTATTTCGTATAATTTATGTACTCACAATTCAACAATGTACCATTTGAACTCGAATATCTCGGGAACGCCTTCTTCAAATTTAGAAAATTTTGCACTGCTAGTATCAGAATTGAATAACCTTCACAATGATGTATGACATGACCCTCCATCCCTATTAAAATTATAGAGGAGGTTGCTCTGGGGAGTAGGGGGTTGAAGTTTCAAATACCTACTTCACGTCACATGGTGTCCCCCTCCAAACAAAAATCGACGTGTCTTGGCGATTTTTTGTAAAATAATTTTTCTGGGAGTTATTGAGGGTGGATAGTCTTAACTGGACCACCCGGTATAGTAAAATACAAGCAGTTCGTTTGAAGACAGCTTGACTAAAATATCAAAAAAAATAAAAAAAAAAATAGAAAACAGTTGAATAAAGTAGAAAAAATACATTCCTTCATAAATGATGATTTAAAAATTCTTCTATAGTATAAAAGGTATTTGAACAAAAAAACTCTTTCAATTTCTTTTTGAAAATGTATATCGAACAACTTTCTTTGATTTCAAATGGAATCGAGTTGAAGATTTTTGGTGCTCAGCATTTTGAGGTATTTTTAAGTTTGCTAAACGGTACAATAAAATTATCTTTGTTTCGAGTATTGTGATCATGCGTAATATCATTTCGAGGGAATATATCTTTTTTCTTGAACATATACCTTTTTTCTTGAACATATACTTACACACACAGCTCTAAAATACGAAGAGACGCTACAGTTAAAATTTTCAAGTTTTGCGTTACCATAGCAACGAACAGTAACTTATTAGAAGTGTCTGTGTAAAGTTTGACGTCAAGAAAGTAAACCAGAGTTACGCCATAAATTAAAAGAAAAAATATGTCCACCGAAATTGTGAAAATCGAAAAATTGGAGTATCGAGCCATCATCAAGTACCTGTATTTAAAAGGGTTAAGAGGTAAGCAGATTTACGAAGATATGCTTAATACCCTTGGTGATCAATGTCCTTCGTATGCGACCTTGAAAAATTGGACTGCAAGCTTCAAAATAGGTAAATTTTCTATTGAAGATGATGACCGATCGGGAAGGCCAGTTACTGTGTGAGTCCCCTAAAATATCGATGCAGTTCATGACATGATTTTAACAGACCGTCGAATTGGGCTAAAATGGATATCTGAAGCACTGAATATTTCATACGAATGCGTTCATCATATAGTTCACGTCAATTTGGACATGAGAAAAATTGCTGCAAAATGGATCCCCAAATGTATGAATGTTGACCAAAAGCGTGCGAGGGTAGTAGCATCGCGTTCGATCTGTGCTTGATTTGAAAACGATTCTTCTTAAACCGAATTGTTACTATGGATGAGACTTAAGAACATTTCTACGATCCAGAAACAAAGCAACAATCGATGGAATGGCAACACTCCGGTTCTCCAAGAGCTAAGAAGTGTGTGTGACCAAAAATCTGCTTCAGTTTTTTGGGATTGCCATGGAGTAATCATGATTGATTCTTTGGATAAGGGTAGAACAATAACTGGAGATAACTATTCGACATTACTGACCACTCTACGAGAAAAAATTAAACAGAAAAGATGCGGAAAGCTATCCAAAGATAGTATTTCTCATTTCATTGCATTCTTTGAATCAAGATAGCTTTGACACGACATTTATTTGATTCGCTCACAAAATTCTCAGTGACATTTGTTTTAATTCACTTCATTGAAAATATTTACCCTGCACTGAAATTAAGTTATGATTTCAATTTTATTCTGGCAATAGTTCATCAAACGGACTATACAATTTTTTACTTCATTCAAATGAAGCAACAACAAAACATGAAACACAAATGTAGTAATTTCAAAGTAGGTGCTCAATATAACGACTATATTGTTGAATACAAAGAGTCTGTTTGAAAACATTTTTGAGGCGCCACTGTTTGTAAAGCAGCCCTTTATATTTTTTAGTGTGGTCGGAGGAGTGTTGTAATAGTATATTCTCTAACAAAGTTAGAATGAAAATTCGATGCGAGTGGAAAGTTCCGAGCGCGAGCCGAAGGCGAGCGGGAGGAACTACGAGCATCACGAATTTTCATTCTAACCGAGTAGCAGACTATACTTTCTCCACGATCAAAAATTTTAAATTATTTTTAAATGGAAACGAACAAAAGATAATTTCCACACGAAATAATAACTATTATTTAAAAACACTGTTCATCAGAAAGGACTAATCCTGGACTAACCAGAACTAATTTTTTTATCGCAAAGATGCATTAAGAATAAACTATTAAATTAAAAATAAGTTGGCTTGTCGGTGGCTAGAACCCACAACCTCTCGTGTATTATGCCAATGCTATACCATCTGAGCCATCCACCAGCGATTTAGAATTTTATATTTTCGACGTTACCAAATGTACAGTTTCTGAGATATACGAATAATAAGGGACAACCCGTATATTTTTCGATTCTCTGTCAGACTTTTTTATGGCCAATGCAGCATACAAACTGTAAATGGCCAATATTAACCATTAATTATAAAAAATTAGGGAAAACATTTTTATTGCTATCGTTGATATTAACATAAAAAGAGAAGAAAATGGACCACTTGGTATTTATTGATGTTCAAAATAGTTTCTTCATATCAAAAATAATGATAATAGCCGCCCTCTACCCGCAAAGGCTTGCCTTTGAAGAAACAAGAGCAAGAGGAAACATTTTTTTTGAAAGGTCTAGAGACGTTGCAGGGTCGCTGTAATAAATGTATCCAATTAAGAGGAGAATATGTTGAGTAATAAAATACTTTGACATTGAAATTTTGTTTGGTTCTATAGTAGGCTAAGAATTTTTCAATATATCCTCGTATTTCCATCATTGAACGAATGATGTGCTTTTGCGCAATAAAAACAGTAGACGACGATGTTGATGTCCCCCAGAAGGTCATCCCATATCGCAGTCTACTTTCGACTAATAGAGCCGCATCAATTGATCAAGGTTTAATATTCCTCTCATTTTCCTGAGCTGATAGGCAGCAGTATGGAGTTTAGAAACAAGGTCCTCACAAGAGACTTACAATTGAGGTGTTTATCGACATTCAATCCCAAGAACTTCACTCGGGTGTCATTCGTGGAGATTACAGGCAATCCAAATCAAATATTTTCACAAGTTTTCTGAGGAATATGAAACCGCAGGCACTGTGTTTTATTCATATTCAAAAATAGAAGGTAAGCCGAGAACCAGTTGGTAATTTCAGATATAGTGTTCTCACAATCTTCTCTGATGGAATTTTCGTAGGGATTGGAATAATAAGAGAAGTATCGTCTGCGTACATTGTGAAGGATGGCGGCACATGGAGCCTGTCTATGTCGTTGATATAGATGATACTTGAATAACATGAGGCCAAGTACCGACCCTTATGGAACACCCATGTAGATTTTCAAATACCCAGATGACGTATTCTTTATTGAGACATATTGCGTTCTGCCCCAGAGGTATGATCGAATCCAATCAAGAGGTTTACCCCTTATGCCATATTGGTAGAGTTTATCAACGTGTATCGTGTGATTCACACAGTCAAATGCCCTGCTGATATCACAAAATATCCCAACAGGGCATTCGCCTGCCTCAATGTAATCTACTATTTTGTGGTAGTAGGAATATATTGCGGTGGTTGTCGACTTCTTGCATAAAAATCCGTGTTGAGTTTCTGATATTGAGTTATTTTCCCAATGAACGATAAAAAACGATGCTAATAATAATACTCAAAAACCTCGGAGACACTGCAAGGAACTGTTACGGGACGATAGTTTTCAAGACGATCATGACTATTCTTCTGCATTCGAAGGAATTTGTTACCGATGACCATCATTGTAAACTCATACTCGTATGATTGACTTCTATAATTAATCTCCATACCACCACTCCAACTAATTTTGGTACTAAACTGGTTAATTATTCATGGAAATTGCTATTTCGAATATGCAGGAAATATTGAATAGTCATAAACTGAATTATGTTAACATTATGTAACAAATTATATTATTCTATTTTCTATTACTTCATAGTATTATACGAATTAAGTCCAAAACGATATAGAATTGAATTTAGTTATAGTGTTTCATCATCCAGTATTCGATCATATCAACAATGTTTCTATCATGGTCTTGTAACATGTGGATCAATTAAATTCTCATTCGATTTTTCAGATTTCTACCTGTAAACTTTTCCTTTCAACAATGTGCAATTTCACGAGTATTTTTGTTTTACTAGGACATTTCAAATTCAATATTTAAAAGTTCGTAACTATGTTTTGAATAAAGATATCTCAGAACAAATAAATTGTGGCGAAAGTTCCTTTACTGTTTACTCACACTTGCCACAAAGAGAGACACGTGCATTAATATGTTTAAATTTGGCCAGAGTCACACTTACCCCAAATTCCCGGGGAAGTGTGACCTATGGACATGTATATCTGAATATACACATAAAATTCATGGAATAGGTTTTTCAACACTTTTCTGTGGCGTATTATTGTTATATTAGTTCAAGTTCATTAAATAGACTTAATAAAATGCGAACGAATGAAGTCACGGTCACACTTACCTTAATGGCGTTACGCAATCATTGAAGCCATTTTTTTTCTATGTATTTCACGAAAATCAATGGAAATTATAATTTCGGTTTGTTCATCATTTTTCCTCTTGCCAGTAGATAACGTTTCTCAACAAATTTTAATTATGCTTGGTCCCGAACAGGAGCCGTTGTGCCTTCACCATTTCGTCTTAAATTTCATTCATTTAGTTCCTTACTTGTTTACGTTGAATACTTGAAGTTACTTGTTCCGGGATGACAATCTACTGGCCCCTCATCTTCAATGCTCTGTGTAATTTCTGCTCAAACAAATAAAGTATTAAATTTCGCAATATTGTTCTTTTCAGGAATGCGATTTTGCATAATGGATGGTGCTGTCAAAACATCGCACAAATATTTGAAATACTAAAAGAAGAAAAGAATATTTGTTCTTTGAGATAGATAGAACGGAGACAAGGATAGTACCTTGATGAATATGATCGATATACAGGGTGTTCCAAATTAAGTCGGCACCATTGCCAACTCCGGTATTATTGATACTACGAATTCGGTTAAATGGGCAAACTAGTAGCATTTTTAATGGCATTCTCGATGCCAAAAACACAAAAAAAAAACTGACAGTCGCGTTTTCAGAATATTTCATAAAATTATATTTCTTTCAATGGAACACCCTATATTCTTTCGTGGATTTCGATTCGTAATAACATTCTCAACAACAAATCTCATTTGACTTTTTTCGTAAAGGTGAAAATAAGACAGTTTTATCAATAGGAAACATTTATAACAAACGGATTTGATATAGTGCTATAAAATTTGAGTAAATGTTCAAAAACACCGCCTTCTTGTTGAACACATATTTGGACCCTTCTATTGACACTACGTGTGGCATTCAACACAGTTCGGCCATCAATTCAGAAATCCCCAAAAATAAAAATCTGGAGATGTCATGTCTGGTGAATGAGGGGACCACTTAACAGGACTATTTGTAGCAATCCATCTGTTTCCAAAACAGCCTCGCAGCATTCTTTTTATGCCACTGACATTATGTGCTGGTGCTCCATCCTGCTGAAAATAGATCATCTGACGAGCCTCCAGATCAAGATCATCGAAAAACTCTTCCAACACTCTTGTTGATAAATTAATGTAACGGGGTCCGTTCAAAGAACCATGGTAGAAAAAAGGATCGATAATTCTGCCTCTAAGTAGACCACACCAAACATTGATAATGAATCGTCTTTGCGGATTGTGTGGATGGACTAGAAATGGATTATGTCTACTCCATTAAATAAACGAAATATAATATGTGCAATTAGTAATGGTAGTAATCGGTAGCGTGGGTTGGACTACTCGGACGTGGTTATTTGTATAATTTAGATGTAACTCCCATATAGGTAGGTTTTTTATCTATAATTATACTACATAACACGTGCACTAGGACCATGAAGCAGACATTTGAAGAACCTGATTATATTATTATTACATACATGAGTGATATGTAACAATACAATAAATAACACAACAGGAAAATGTTCAAAATTCCGCCTGAATCAATTGAGGAACACCGAAGTAGCAATAAAATTTGAAGATTTGACTTCTTCATATTCTGAAAATAAAGTACACATTTTGTCTGCTTTACAATACGGAGGGGTGTAACAACAGATTTTCCAGCCTTGCAAAAAGGCGATTCTATCACGATGAGGTTAGTTCGTTCAGGAACAATCGAGTCATAAAAATTAAAAAAATGGTTTCTTTGGTCGTCGACGATGAACATTCCACAGGATAGGTTAAAACTTTTATTGGTATTGTAAAATGAATGAAATATAGTCTAGTTGAAATTTCATTACTTTTTGTGTACTGGCCATTGTTATCGCATATAGGTGTATTTTTTCCGGGGTTTTATTCTGGGGGTTATTTTCCGGGGATTTTTTTCCGGGGCGAATTTTTTTCCATTGTTTTTTCGGGTTTTTTTCCGAGTTTTTTTTTTTCGGGGTGTATTTATTCCGTTATTTTTTCCGTTTTTTTTCCTAGATTCACGTATTAGGCTCAATAGCTTCTTTTTCCCTAAAGATGGTGAAAAAGTAGGTCTAATTACTTATTAATTTAGAACTCTACATTCTTCACAACAGACACACTAGGTATTATTATTATTCATATGACCAGTGTGTTTTCATATTATCAATTTATAAATGATAACTGAAAAAGAAATCAAGTAAATAAAAATGTTCGCAGAAAATCAAAGTGTGGAAACACGTTGTGTTCGATATAGGTACTTCTGTAGAATCTAAACCACAACAGGGATGCAAAAATGATATTTACGCCAATCGCATATTTCATATAAAAGACGTCAACAAGTATCGAATATAACTTGGAATTCAGTACGAAAGATTTTTCTTATCACGAAACCTTTTATGCTTCCGTGCAAAGTGGAAATGTGCATCGCATATGTTATCGTCTGACAATCCCATCAATTCTAAATCTCACCTGGATCTTGAGATATTTTTCACTTTCTTCCATATATGCTGAAACGATTTGGCATGCTCGAAAACAAATTTCAACAGGTAGGTATCGTATTATCAGGAATTCATAAAGTATTCTACAGGTGATGTAAGATGAAAAATATGTCAATTCATTCGACAAAAAAAGTTGACATGAAAATCTTTGACAGGTGACAATATGTATCAACACATCATCACAGATCATTACAGCCGCCTAAGATGCCTAAAAACCTACCTATACCTGCAAAATTGTGGGATTAAACGTGAAATTTTTCCAATTCGATTACTAGAAAACTAATGAAATTGCGTTGTTTTTAAAATATCCCGCAATCAATACTTGCGTGTACTACCACAGTCGGTGTTTTGTTAGGGTAAATTTTTATGAAGGATAATATCAAGTATCGCTTACGAGCAAGGAATAAATAAAACAAGATTGAAATTCACGGAATCACTCTCCGCAAGCATTTCAATCGTTATATCTTCGACTTATATTATTTTTGCGGCAGTGAACTTTACTACTAGACTGTGTCAATCTTGCGCCTACTGATATCTGCCAAAGTATGCGCAAGTATCTGAGCAATTATGTCCGAGTTTCTTTTATATACTTTCTGAAGAATAATTGTTTCGCTTTGAGTTTTCTTTTCAGAAATGATACGTGTAATGAGTTTTGTGTTACACTATTCTTTCACTATTTCAAAAAGCTTTCAATGTCATGATGTAGTGAAAATATTTCTAATTTCGTTCTTTTTTTCGACAAAAGATCAGTATTTTTTCAATCATCTAACTATACAATGAGAAGATTTTGTTATTTCAATACATTATAAAACAAACGGTAAAATAATCAATACGTGAACAAGCTTGATGACAATAAAGTAATAAATCCAATGACTTTTCCGATAAAGTTCCCTCACCATGTAATGAGGAGGTGTACTCACTTCTTTCATACATATCGTACAAAGTATTTCGTACTGCAGTTTTCTGTCCTTCAATCAGCTGTTTTCTTTTTGAGACAACGTCTACTTTTTCCTGGAGTTGATAGAATGGGTGTATTTTCGTTTCTTATTTTGATGTACGCCGTTTTTCGAGATATTTCAAGTGCATCTGCAACTCACTAAAGTAAAGCAAAGTTATGACATTTCTTTTGTAGTTTTAATTGTTACCTATTGAACAGATGAAAGTAGCAGAAAAGGTACACCATTCTCTCTTTTTCTTTCAACACAAATTGTTGTGCTTGTGAATTAGTTCCAGGCATAATCTAAAAAAGAGTTGAAAGATATTGTGAATGTTCTTGACCTGTATTTATAGATTCAGGTATTGTTTTTTTCTCTCAATAGGGTTTTCACACTATGAATAACTGTTGTGTGAATATCCTGGCAGTACGGGATTACAGTCACCAATCCATGTCAATTGTGTGGTTGGAAATTGAGTTGAGTATTTGTGAATAAAACCCATTGTATTGTACTTGCTTTGGAATTAATGATTCCAGAAGACGTTTAGCTTTGAAAAAAACAGTTTTTATAATATATTCGACTGCAAAACAAAGTCAAACTGGCGACAAACAATACCCCAATGACAGAAAACATTGACGCAATTGATGGTTGGCAAGTTTAGTTGAAATGTAAAACACTGTCGGTCTTTTCACTGTTTTGAGTTTTAATCGATCATCACAATACCATAATTCTTAGCGTAGAAGACAAATGTTAACGAATTTTGATTCGCTCATAGCGGTTGATAGAAAGAGATGTTCGATAGAGGGTGTGTGATTTCTTTGCTCATAAATTGATGACGCATGGGTAAAGATAAAATAATCGAACTGTATGACTCTTGTACCCAGTAGTCACTTCTCCACAGATGTGGTGAGTTGGTGAATAATAGGATGTAAGGTAAGCTCGGTTAAGTGTGAATTTGGGGCAAGTGTGAGTTTGCTCGCTATCTTCTATTGATGAAAAGCCTACACTCATAATGAATCCATAACCATCATATAAAATACCAAAGAGATCTTGTGAAATCCAAATATTTTCCCCAATTTTCTAACCTACAATTCATCAACCCGAACGAGTAAAAGGCTTTGAGTGTATTGTTAAAATCTAAGAAGAATCCATTTTATACACTTTTCTTCTACCTAAACAATGAATCTGACTATAGATTGTCGTTTATTCATGAAGTTGTTTTATTTTACATTTTTCCATTGCATGTCACACTTACCCAGAAATTAAATTTTATTGGGGATAGTGTGACCTATCTGTCGGGGTAAGTGGAAACCTGGTTCATTTGGCCAATCTAAACAGTAATATTTTTTCAGCTATAGTTCGAAATTATATACGGAAATCTCAGAGAGCCAAACAATATACCTGGCCAGATGTGAAAGACATTGATACACTTTCTGAGGATGAAATAACAACTGTGCTTCCATCATCACTCGTCAGAAGATGGGTATCAATGAAATTCTCATTCGATTTCTACCTGAAAATTTTTCATTTCAACAAATGTTCACTTTCACGATTATTTTTTGTTTTTTTTTCCATGGGGCATGTCAAATTCAATATTAAAAAGTTTCTAACTATGTTTTGAATAAAGATATCTCGAAGCAAATAAATTGTGGTGAAAGTTCCTTTCCTGTTTACTCACACTTGCCCCAAAGAGAGATTTACCTGCATTAATATCGTTAAATTTGGCCTGAATCACACTTGCCCCAAATTTCCGGGGAAGTGTGACCTATGGAGATGTATATCTGAATATATAAATAAAATTCATGAAATACGTTTTTCAACAGTTTTCTGTGGCGTATTACAAAGACTGACCTTCGAAGTAAATACCTGCTAAATTTCATTGTTATATTAGTTCAGGTTTATCAGAAGGACTAAATTCAATGCGAACTAATGAAAATCACGGTCACACTTACCCGAGCTTAACTTAGTAGAAATCCGTAGGCAGGAAGTAAGTGGGATATTCCTTAGAGAAATTTGAATTATAAAAAAAATCAGGAATGAACCTTGAAATGAACGATAAACGGTTGTCTCCGTACTACCTAATAATATATATTTACGAATAACGATACGTTTCTGCTGCTCTATCCAGAATAGAAGATGATCTGTCTGCATTAATATCACACATAACAGATATTGTTGGAATATATGATAGATAACAGTTAACGGAATTTGGTAGTATAATGATTAGTTTCAAAACACAGGCGAACGTGAAGAGGCAAGATGTGCATTGAAATACAGCTGGGACAGCAACGAAGAGCAATCATGTAATTATGCTATAATTCACGCAAGAACGTCAAAGAAAAGTTGATTCGTCTGAGCTCCAAGCAAGTCACGTGAAATCTACTGTATATTACATTTCCTAGAGTACTTTTCTCGGGGTAAACAGAATCACTTGTGAAGCAAAGATTTTTAAAAATCCCTTACTTCTTCTAATGACATTTTTTGTTGAACATAATACGGCTTTCAGACGAGAGACGCATACATATGCGAAGTAAATGAAGCTATAGAATTTAGATGCTTCCGAAAGTTTCAGTTAATTAGTTTTACAGTGAACTTTGTTAGAGCTGTGTACACGTAACTAGTCAATCAAGAGAAATTGTATTTCGCGTAAATAAATTTATTAAATTGCAAAGCGCTTTCGGTTATTATCCATCATCAGTGCGATACTCGTCAAGTATACAGGGTGGGTCACGGTCGATGGTACCTTAGACGTTTACGGAGAACGGGACATAGGATCATTCTGAGAATTTGGTAACTCAAGAAGTTGCTTGGTCTACGATCTAAAATATTTTCTGCAATGCAGCGTTGCCGCTTATACCAGAAAGTAGCAGCATTTGTTATTTCAAATAGGACACCCTATATATTACTGCATTTTTGAACTTGTCATTCCTTTTTGATTATTTTTGCTTCATACTCTCCTATACCTATCTCTAACGGTTTTTGAGATATTGATTATTGTCCATATTTTTTATCCAAAACATAGCACGAATTGAATGTTTATTTCGGCGGTAGGATTCATAGGAAGCCGCAATTTTGTGTTTAGTTCATCAAGGTCATGTATATTGATTCTGTATAGAGAAGTTTGTTCTGCGTTATACAGGGTTGTTCAAAATTCATGACCATACTGCTAGATACAAAATTGATTTATTTGTCTCATATTCATCTAAGGTGACATTATGAAAATTTGAGTGCACCTTTTGGGTTTGAAATATTGTTATATTTTGTTTAAATTTCACATTCTTACTCACGTGCATTCATAAAGATTTCCAAAGGGAAAAAATAACCTTTTTTTCTCAATTTAGGATTGGTCAGTTACAAAAATATTTCTAATCAAGATTGTTCTTTACGAAAAATCGCCCACAATGTTGAGATTTCTGTAAAAACAATGGTTTGTTCAATGAAAACATCCATTATAGGTAACATAATACAATTGAATATTTACATAGAGAAACCAATTTTCAGGAAATAATCGGATTGAATGTTTGGTTGGAAATTTGGGAATAAACATACTAGGTCCTTCCTCTTACTATGATCATTTGAATGGTGATATACAGTGTCTTTCAAATGTATCGGATCGGTCTCATATTTCAGAAACAGCCCAGAGAAAATTTATGAAAATTTCGACAGAGTGGTTTTTGATGATGCCCGATTCAATGGTGATATCGGCAATGTTGCCAAATCAACAGTATTTCAGATATTAAGGTCAACTCAATTTTTTCAAACGTAACACCCTATTTGTTTTCATTGCAACCAATTCAGTGATGCCTCATTACTTATATGTCCGAATATCAGATTCAAAATTGATGAAGTTTTTGAAATATGACAACATGGTTTTTTCGTTCAAAAGTCTGGGAACGATCCAATATTTTCAATACGGTACAAGAAAAACTCGTAAAATTTTATACATGCGAGTTTTTGACGATGCCCGATTTAATGGTGATATCGGCAATATTGCCAAATCAACAGTTTTTTCAGATATTGAGGACAACTCAAATTATTTCAAATGGAACATCATATTTGTTTTCATTGCAATCAATTCAGCTACGCCTCATCACTAATGTGATTTTTGAAATATGAGAACATGGTTCGTTGAAATATCTGCTAATAGTCCAATATTTTCAAAGGGCTCGAGAAAATATACAATAGAGCTTTGAATCAAATAACAGAAACTGCAACTATCTGACCAAGTGCTCAAAATGTTTGCCATCATTTGCTAAACAATAGCCCAAGCGGTCATAGAATTCGCTCAAGGTATTAGTTAGCATTTGGGACTGAGTTTATGATCATCTTTATTTTCAACTCGCAGTCGTATTCTCAGCAAGTCTTTTAATTTGATACCCATATTGTAGGAAAGCATAAAATACTGAGTCCGCCATCTTTAGAGTGCCCTTTCAGTTGACACTCATAACTAGTCCGCCATATTGGGTGTGCCGCCATGTTGGATTTAGGATGGAATCACATACCTAACCATGCATTGTTATCCAAACTAAACGAGTATACAAAATTTCACCTCAATCGGTTGAAGATATCTGCTTCGAAAGTGAGTTTCAAGATTCCAACTTGACATAGTTATTATACATTGCAAATTAAATAAAAGCAGTAAAGTGATCAGCCTTCTTGCTCTCGAGTCTAAATGGTATAGAAAGCACCCTAAACTTTTTATAAGTAAAATGGTGCTGGGTGAAATTGTCTGAATTTTCAGTGTATTGTAGTATTGGATGTACTGATTGAACGTGCAGAATCGCAAAGTTCGTTGATGGATAGATTTTGAAATACAGGGTGTTCAAGTTAAAAATCGGTAATTTTTATTTAATTATTTTCGGGATTTTTAAGTGCCAACTGCATTTTATTTCACTCTTATCATCAACGCACCTTCATATTACTAAATATCATTCAGATGGTGCAGATTATATCATTATGTACAGAGTGAAAAATAAAAACATATTAGTACTGTCTGAAAATTCGGTGTAATAATGAAATGTCGATAAAATTATCAGGCATGCAATATACTAGTCTCATTCCATCATTATTCACAATTCATACATTTCGTACAGGGTGATTTGAAAAATTGGTGAAATATAATATGGCCAGTTCTTTCGTACACATCCTGTATATGCAAGTGAAATATCATCCCCCGAAGATAGCTGATACCGTATAGACATGATTTTGTTGGGATATATAGGGTGATCATAAATATTTCTGATGATAAAAATTACAAAATATCAACGTTTCAGAAATCACACTGTAATTCAAGATCAACTCGGTGAAATTCCTTTATTATTATTTTCTATATTCATCATACTCTCCTCAACACTGTTCCAAAAATTCAGTTTCCTACCAGGACTAGTTTCATAATTATTGATTGAGAAACTTATTACCATTTGCATAACGAGTCGAAGGAACTTATTCACGCGTACATTCTACTAGAGTCCAAGATTTTTCACAAATAGCGAATGGAGTGGAGTGAAGGTACTTCAAAACGTGTTTCTTTATTTTATAGGAGCAATTGGTAAGAGTAGTGGGTAGTGAATACGGCATCTTTAATATTTTTCAATGAATTTTTTTATCAAGTTCTTGATAAAAATTGAAAATAAAAAAAATAATGACTGGTTCACTTCCAAACATGAAACCTATTTTACAAAAAAATACTACACACATAAGGTATTAATTTTGAAACAAAGGGTCAAGTTTGCATTTTGCTGGTGTGAAAACATCGATAAAAAAAAATCAGTTGACCCTCAACAGTCTGTGCATTCATACTGTGAAATCAATAGAGAGCATAGGTCCCGAATATAGTAAAGCCCTTGGTAGTGATAAATGATCCATAATTTTACAGAATTCAAAACATTATGATCTTCAAAACCTGCACTGCAGTTTCCTGTAATAATTAGCATACGTTTAATTTGTTTTAAAACTTCCTTTCTCGAAATAATGAATCAAAATTTTATTGTATTTTTTGCGATGTCAAACACCAAAGTTCGAAATGTAGAAGTTTATAGCCGTGAGTAAATTAAAATTCACAGCAATTTTGAATAATTTCTCATAAAACATATCAAAAGTTACATAAATCTATCATTCGCCATTGACAAATATGTGCGTTATATATTTCATTATACTTACGAGTAGCTAGAGTATTTGTGCTTTATCTGAACTGTGTAGATCAAACAGCAACGAGATCTTTTTACATGTAGATTTTTATTTTCAAAATAATTTGCCTGCATTTGTGTTTGATTTCATGATTGCGTAGTTTCAAGTAGAAGTTTCCTAATTGACTGATTGCCGAGTTTTTGCATCGTCGTATCCTCTCATCATTCTGCCATTTGTTATAGTGTTTCCACTAGTGAAAATTAACGAAGCGTTACGTATGAAACTCTATAAATTGTCATTTCGGGATGAAAAAATTTATGAGTACACTTTGTTCATTAGATCAAATGTGACGAGGTTTGCTCGTTATTAAGTGAACATTCGTGAACATTCAGTGAATGTGGAAAAGTTGAATTATTTTTAATGTCAATTTGTTACTAAAAATTTGACAGATCGTAAAAAGATTTGCTGTTGATTAAAACGATAATTCTTGTGATTTCTTGAATAAAGTATATTCTAAAAGGCAGTTATCCACATAATTGGATCTTTTTCTTAATCAGTGATTAGACAAAAGCAACATTTGGAGGCCCCGACGAGATTTGCTGCTAGAAAAATTACAAGATGACAACACAGGAGATTTTGACATTGAAACTTTTGAAAACTTCATTCGATACATACTGCTGTGATTTAGAGGAAAAACTTACTGATTCAAATCCGAATATGGCTAAACTTCAAGGAACCTTCAAACTTCTGGAAAAACTAAACGATGAGTTTCAAGAGGAATCCAACAAATTGATCCATAGAATGATTAGTGATAGTGAGACCGAAGACAGTATCGCAACAGTAATGAAAGTGTCCCATGAAGCTACGATTCGGTTCAGTTCTCTTGCCTTTACTGTAAATAAAGTTATTTCTGAACAGAATTTTGATAAGACCAGTACCGTATCTTCGAAAAGAACCAAACTGAACCTTCCAAAAATTGATTTTAGAAAGTTTAGTGGTGATATAAAGGATTGGTTACAGTTTTGGAGTTTGTACAAACGTATCCATGAAGATGATGAGATGGAAGATGATGACAAATTCCAATATTTATTGCAAGCCACTGTTCCAAATTCAAATGCAAGACAACTGATCGAGAGTTACCCGCCGACTGGTAAAAACTACTGTAAAGTTATAGAAAGTTTAAAATCAAGATTTGGTCGATATGATCTACTGATAGAATATTATGTTAGAGAACTTCTCAAGCTAGTGTTCACCAATCTCACCAACAAAACGAATCTGACTCTATTATATGACAAAATGGAATCCCAACTGAGAGCTCTTGACACCCTTGGTGTAACAACAGATACGTGTTCGGCAATGCTCTATCCTCTAGTAGAATCCTGTATTCCTGAAGAGGTTTTGCGGACATGGCAAAGGAGTTCCAAATTTTCCACTGATGATCCTCTTAAAAAGAGATTAGAAAAGTTTATGCAATTTTTGAAGCGAGAGGTTGAGAATGAAGAACGAATTTCTTTAGCTACCAGTTTTGAGACAAAACAAAGGAAAAAAGAAATTGTCAATCAGAATATCCCGTCTGCATCTGGTTTATTGAATCAGAATCCAAGATGCACTTTTTGTAAACAGCAACATGTCAGTACCAGATGTATCGAAGCTGCGAAAATGACATATTTAGCACGAAAGAAGAAGCTCTTGGAGAATGGTTGTTGTTATCGGTGTTTGAGGCATGGCCACCTGGCGAAGAGATGTATCATGTATTCCAAGCTAAAGTGTGAAAAATATGGTGGTAAACATGTATCATTGATGTGCTCAAATGAGGAACAGAAACATTTGATTTCCAGTAAAACGGCATCAGCCGAAAATCCATCATCAAATATTGATTCCAACCTCATATCATTGAATGATATATCTAATCAGACGTTTACACACGTTTTTCTACAAACGTTGTATGTAAATATCGTAACCCAAGATCAAACTAAGAGAATTCGAGCACTTATCGATACTGGATCTCAAAAATCGTATATTCTGCGAAAAACGGCACTTAACATACAACTAGAAGTTATCAGAGAGGAAGAGATGGTTCATGCTCTCTTTGGCGGTTACCATACTGAAATTATCCATCATGTTTGCTACAAGACACCTCTATCTAGTCTAGATGGACAGT
The DNA here is from genome assembly GCA_958502065.1 of Chrysolina americana. NCBI lineage: Eukaryota > Metazoa > Arthropoda > Insecta > Coleoptera > Chrysomelidae > Chrysolina > Chrysolina americana. The sequence continues at coordinate 35,571,665 of OY293415.1, read as the reverse complement.
ATAATGATATTTTTGAGACATTCGATCAACCTGTCATTTGTGGAAACATTATTGGTGTATACAATGGTCCATGGTCTCAAGAAATAGAAAATGCAGGTATAAACATAAATGATGCTGAGGAAGGCCCTATAGAACTTTTACTTGGCGCAGATGTAGCGGGACACCTTTATATGGGAAGACGTCACGTTTTGTCAAGTGGTCTAGTATTGATGGAAACGAAGCTGGGGTGGACAATTATGGGTAGAGTTCCAACTGATTCTATCAACCGAAAATCAAGCTGTATGTTTGTCTCTAGCATGTTAGTCAGTGACAAAATGATTTCTAATTTATGGAATTTAGAAATTCTTGGTATAAACGATCCTGTAAAAGATTTAACACGAATAGAAGCAGAAAAGGCAACGATGGCTCAGTTTTCTTCAACTATAAGAAGAAATGATCCAGATGATGAGAGTCCAGATACGTAGTGAGTCTTCCATGGATAGAAAATCACTCTCCTTTACCTACCAATTTTCACATAGCCAAGAAAAGATTAGATTTGTTGATTGGAAAGTTAGAGAAGGATGGATATTTTGAAAAATATAATCAAGTTTTTCACGAATGGCTTGAAGAAGGAATAATAGAAGAGGTTACCAAAGAAAACTGCCAATATCTAGGACACTATTTACCACATCGCCATGTAGTAAAACCGAATAGTGCCACCACAAAGTTAAGGCCAGTATTCGATGCTTCAGCTAAAGAAAATTCCCAGAGCCCATCCCTGAATCAGTGTCTCGGGAAAGGAATGAACTTTATTGAACTGATACCATTCATCTTGCTTCGTTTCAGACAATACAGATATGGAGTTATTCCAGATATCAGAAAGGCATTCCTCCAGATAAGTTTAAATGAAAACGACAGAGAATTTTTGAGGTTCTTGTGGTATACTCCAGATGGTGAGTTGAAAATTTATAGGCACACCAGAGTTGTCTTTGGTTTGACGTGTAGCCCATTCCTTCTGGGTGCAGTTATTCAACATCATCTGAAAGAAACATTGACGGAAGATTCCAGATATTCACAAGAATTCTTGAATAGCCTTAGTAAGAGCTTCTACGTGGACAATAGTATCATCAGTTTGGACCATGAAGAAGAAGTGATAATATTCAAAGAATATGCACAAAATGCCATGATGGAAGCACAGATGGAATTGAGATGCTGGGAATATACCGAAAAAGGAACCATCTACATCCCAGAAGCAAGTGTTACTTCAGTTCTTGGTTTGAGATGGAATAAGTTGACAGATACACTTGAAGTGACACTAGACGGTCTCAAAAATAGCTCAATTACAGAAGAACTCACCAAGAAAATTATGCTTTCAACAGTCAGCAAAATATTCGACGTTATAGGGTTCACTTCTCCGGCTTTATTGATTCCAAAGATTTTATTACAAAAAACATGTAAATTGAAGATACCATGGAATTCTGAAGTACCCGATAATATCAAAGCAAAATTTTTTGGTTGGTTTGACGAAGTCCAGTTTTTGGCCAATGTGAAGATTTCCAGATGGATTCGTCCAAATGTGAAAAGAGTAAACATGAGAGTATACATTTATTTTGCGATGCGAGCCAAGAAGCCTATGCCATTGTAATTTTCATACGAGTGGAATCAGTTGATTCGATCCAGATTGAATTCATCCAAAGTAAGAACAGAGTAGCTCCCATAAAAAATATATCGATACCCCGTTTGGAACTGTTAGCAGCCACTATAGTAGCTAGAATTTTGACATCGATATTGAAAGAATTTGATTCAGACATTTCTGTTTTTTGTTGGACCGATTCTACTACAGTTCTGAGTTGGATAAAACGTAAGGAAATTTGGAAACCATTTGTTCGAAATCGAGTTCTAGAGATTCAACAACTTACGGATAGAGAGACGTGGTATCATATTCCAGGTATCATGAATCCGGCTGATTTACCATCTAGAGGATGTTTACCGAAGAATCTATTAGAAAGTAAATGGTGGAAGGGTCCCTCATGGCTACGAGAATCAATACAAAAATGGCCGAGTCAAAAATATGATGTCAATGAAGAAATTGTTTTGGAAGAAAAACAAAAAGGGGTTACATCATTGTTTAATCAAGAAACAAATAACGTTTCTTGGTTGTATAATCGTTTCTCGCATTTCAAAAATATACTTGGCACGATATCATGGATGAGAAGGTTCATTTCAAATTGTAAGGTTTCGAAAGAAAAATGGATTTTGAGCAAACTTTTGTCAGTGGAAGAAATAGCAGAATCAGAAAAAGTTGTCATCAAGTTGACCCAACAAGAATATTTTGGAAATCATCCAGAGATCCTCAAACATTTCATGTATTTTCAAGATGAATTTGGTATATTGAGAATACGCACAAGAATAAGTGAAAGAGATGATATCCAATCTTTCAGATATCCAATTATATTACCAGCAAGGCATGTTATTGTAGTTCGTCTTATTTTTGATACTCATATCAGCCTGTTGCATTCGGGAGTACAGACAGTCTTGAATAATCTGAGAGAAAAGTATTGGATACTACACGGAAAGAAAACAGTTCATTCAATACTTTCGAAATGTGTGATCTGCAGAAAACAACAGACCAAAAGGTTTCAACACCTCCAGTACAACTACACAGAGATCGAGTTCGAGATGCATCAATATTTGAAGTAACAGGAGTAGATGCTGCAGGACCATTGTTTGCTAGAGATGAAGGTAAAATCTGGGTTCTGATTTTTACCTCTGCAATTTATCGTGCAGTCCATTTTGAAGTCATTACATCAATGTCCACCGAGTGTTTCCTGTTAGCCCTTCGACGTTTTATTGCAAAACGCGGCAGGCCATCTACCATATATAGCGATAATGGTAGAAATTTTGTAGGAGCACAAAATGCATTTTCTATGCTAGATTGGGACGAAATAAATAGAAAGAGTACTGCAGAGAGACTCAATTAGAAATTCAATCCTCCCACAGCAGCCTGGTGGGGAGGATGGTGGGAGCGCTTGATTGGAATTACAAAACAACTACTTAAAAAAATTTTGGGAAAAGCTGCTCTGACCTACGAGGAATTAGTTACCATCATCTGTGATTGTGAAGCTGTAGTCAATCAACGTCCCTTGACCGGTTTATCCGAAAATCCCGAAGGATGGCAACCGCTGACGCCTGCAATGTTCCAACAAGAAGTGAGAGAAGTAGGAGTTCCAGATTTAGACCAGGTGGAAGCGAATGATTTGAGAAGGAGATATAAATACAGATTGAGACTGAGAAACGAACTGAGAAGAAGATTCAGAAATGAATATTTGAGTATTTTAGCCTTGAAAAGTCGGAAGAAATATAACGAAAGATGTATTCCTAAAGTTGGAGATTTGGGCATGATAGAAATTGAAAACTGTAAGAGACTCGAATAGCAAGAATTCTTGAGATATTTCCAGGAAAAGATGGATCAATTAGATTATTCCGATTAAAAATATCTTCAGGTGGTCAAGTCTTGAGACCTATTCAAAGGTTCTATCCTTTAGAGGTGTAAGAAGAAAATGAAGTTGAGTCCTTGAAAAAAGTGTTATTGCCTGAAACAGCCCTAGAAGACAACAAGGAAGAAGATTTGTACCTACGTCCAGAAAAACACCCTGCGTCCCAATATTCCATTCCAAGTGAAGAAAAGAAGGTAGAAGAAAAAAAGGTACAAAAAACGAGATGTGGAAGAATAGTCAAGCCTCCTCAACGACTCATCTTATAATATTTTTTGTTATACGAAACAAATGAATTCCGAAGAAATCATTTCGTATTGGTGGGAGAATGACGAGGTTTGCTCGTTATTAAGTGAACATTCAGTGAATGTGGAAAAGTTGAATTATTTCTAATGTCAATTTGTTACTAAAAATTTGATAGATCGTAAAAAGATTTGCTGTTGATTAAAACGATAATTCTTGTGATTTCTTGAATAAAAGGCAGTTATCCACATAATTGGATCTTTTTCTTAATCAGTGATTAAGACAAAAGCAACAAAATGTATTATTTCCTAGATAATTGGAGAATGCATCAACATAGCGAAGATTCAGTTTCGTTTAGTAGTTTTCAATTATGGAAGTTTATCTTCGACGAAAGGTGATATTTTTGTTATCACGTGAATATAAACAAGAAAATTAACAAGAATAAACATGGTGTTTGGTAGAACGATGTGAAGTTTTGAACAGCCAATAGGAGATATCAATTGGAGCAATAGTTACCTCACCTCAAGTCAAGTCAAAATATTTTCAATATAAATGTATAATTTCAATAGTGAATTATTCAACTGAATGGGTTAATACTCTATTGGGCCGCAGTGGTCATGATGGTAGAGCGCTAGTTTATCAGTCAGAGGGACGTGGGTTCGATTCCCAGCATGGTCACTGATCTCATGCTAGGAATCGCACGTTAAAAGGTAAGACCTCGTTAATCCTTAACTCGCACAAGTTTAGACTTCTGAGGGCTGTCGTTCGTAGGGGGATGACAGCTGGTTAACGGAAAAAACAATTTTGAACAATTTTTTTTTTAATGATTGTCAGTAAACCTGATAAATCTCTTCGTATATGCATTAATACTATGAATCCTGTACTGATATTTAATAGGAACGCAGAGCGCTGCAACGAGTGTGAATTTGATTGAGATATAAAGGTTACCGAACTAGGTATTTTAAATTTCGCGAGTGAGTGCACTCACTAATATAAAGTAAACTGGCGTTGAATACAATCAGATTTTTGGCATCATCAGAAAAATTAACCAGTCAGATTTTTACATACAAGGTATTTTTATAATTTTTGGTAATACTGATCACGTATATATTTGAGTCACACTGTAGTACTATTTTGATTTACGTTTCTCAAAGTGGCACGGAATTAATCATATCATGTAATTCGAAGCAAATAACATGGTAGAATCGGAACGGCAAGCATATTAGTGAAAACGCTCCTGATATTTGAATAAGTGTAGCCATATCCAAGTGTTTCCGAAACTTGAAAGTTATACCAATCTGCAAGGAGTGAGACAGTGCATCTATAGGTCAACTCCATATAATTCTACATTGAATTACAACATAGTAATTTGATGAAAAGTGGCAAGATCAAACAAAATCTCGACTAAATCCGTAGGATAAAGAAGATATAAGGATCAGTAAAAACAATAGTCAGGTATTCCTATTCTCGAAATTGATAGTATGTGGGCTCATATGAGATATGGAAGATGTAACCAAATCGTTGGAAAAATTGAGTAAGGATTTGAATGAAGTGAAAACCCAAAACTATCAACTTATCCAAGAGGTAACTGCACTAAGAGAGGGCATACATGGTTTCAAAACCCAAGTGGCAGCAGATTTGTTGGAGTTGAAAAGGGAAAATGATCAACTAAAAAGTGAAAATATAAAGTTAGCCGGAAAGATACAGTCAGTAGAAAGAAGATTGAAGAAATATAATTTGGTAATTAATGGTTTAAAAGAAGGGGAGAGAGATCTCTACGAGCATGTGGTCTCTTAATTTCGTACGAAGCTTGCTATTGATGTAAAGGAGACTGATATCAGAGATGTTTTTAGACTGGGCCAAATTGATGAAGTGAAAAACCGTCCCATTGTGATTGAGTTTACAAGAAATAAATTACGGTTTGAAGCGCTGACTGGTTCTAAGAAGTTGAGAGGAACTGGATTGTTCATAGCACCGGACTACATACAAGAGGATTATGTGAAGAAACAATATCTAGTGGCCCAGCAGAAAATCGCTAGAGAAAGTGGTCATATAGCGAAGATCAGAGGAAATATCCTGATAGTGGACAACATCAGTTACTCATTCGAAGATCTACAGACCAGGTTAGTGAAAGGTGATTCGTGTGAATCAGTGGGAAGTGAAAATTAGAAGAAAAGAGCTGCTGAAGATATACTAGAAAAAGAGAAAAATAAACCATTCAAAGCAAGTAGATTTTTAAGATCATCAACAAAATAAAAACTATTCTTACAGGTTCAATTTGATAGCATAAAGAAAACATTCCTTTCATGAAATCATTGTATTGATCATGTCACATTTTTGTATAGGGCGTCTTAATGTTAGGTCGTTGATGCCTAAATTAACTGATATTAAAGAGTTAATCAACTTATAAAATTTCTCCATTTTTTGTGTCAGTGAAACTTGGTTGTCTAGCAATATTGAAAATTAAGTTTGCAATATAAATGGTTATACCTTATTACGCAAGGATCGTCTTCGAGGAAGAGGAGGGGGAGTGGGCATTTTCATTGAAAATTGTATATCTTATAATAAAATTAATTCAGATAGTGATTTAGAACAGTTATGATGGGTTAATGTCAAAATCGCGAAACTGAATATTGCTGTTGGTGTCATATATAGGCCCCCGGACTATTCAGACAGCGAATTTATTGCTAAGTTAGAAAATGATCTTACAATGTTGATACCCAAGTATGACGATATTATTATTCTGGGCGACTTCAACATTGATATGTTGAAAATATCGTCTACGTCCTATTCTAGGATGAACAATTTTTTAGGAGTAATGGGGTTAGTTCAGCTTATCGATAAACCAACAAGAATCACAATTACTTCTATCACACAAATTGATCTGATCATAACAACAGAACATGAGGACACTGAGAAAAATGTTGAGGTAGCAGCAGCATCTTATATCTCAGATCATGAGCTAATATACATTGAAATTAATCTGAATTGCAACATTCGTACTTCGGTTTATAAAAAAATAAGAGATTTTAGAAACTTTGATGATGAAAAATTTTATCAAGATATCAACTCAGTTTCGTTCCATATAATATATAATCTTCCAACTATTGATGATAAAGTGAATTTTATGAATGAAAATATCCTACAAGTCTTCAATACCCATGCACCTCTACGAAACATCAGAATCACAAACCGTACGCTCCGTGGATCACTGATAATGTGAAGCATCTCATGTCCTTGCGCAATAAAGCTCGAGTGAGATGGCAAAAAACTAAGTCACCTCTCCATTATTAATATTATAAGTCACTGAGAAATTATACCACATTGGCATGTCGAGACGAGAAAAGAGCATATTTTCAATATATTCTGCAACAGCAAGGGGTTTTGCATCATATTGGAATCCAAGAAAATCGTGCATGTTTGCTAGATCATCTGAAAAACGTAGAGCAGATAAATAAATCAGTATTTTGTGAAAGGTATCTCGGCAGTTCCGGCAAATCCAGAAACTGTAAATTTTTATCTGAATAATAGGCACGACTCAGCTGGCCAATTTCAGTTCCATCTGGTTTCGCAAGAGAAAACACAAACCACTTTATACAAACTCAAATCAAATGCACAAGGTTCTGACGGCATTAATCTGAAACTTTTACTTATGTGTTGTCCATTCATATTGCCATTTATAAACCATATAATAAATGTCTGTCTCATAAGCAATGTATATCCGCAGGCATGGGAAATGTCTCTTGTTCAGCCTATTCCACAAAAATCTAATGTAAACGAGCTTAAAGATCTTCGTCCGATCAACGTATTGCCCACGCTCTCAAAAATATTAGAAAGAGAAATTGATGACCAGTTAAGACATTACGTATATCGCCTCAATATTTTACCAGAAAAACAATCTGGATTCCGGAAAGGTTACAGTTGTGAAACTGCCTTATTGCATATCACCGATGAAATCTTAAGAGGAGTTGATAATAAAAAACTTACTATGTTGATTCTTTTGGACTTTTCTAAAGCATTTGACACTCTGGACTGTAACTTGCTTATAAATGAATTGAAATTCATCGGTATTACCGACGAGACTGTCAGATTTTTCACAGCTTACCTGTTTAGTAGAAACCAGAGTGTCAAAATTGGAAATGATATATCACGTCCTCTTGAGTTGTCATGTGGAGTTCCACAAGGGTCCATTCTCGGACCATTACTATTTACATTATATACCTGTGACTTCAAGCGTGTAATCGATCATTGTCAAATACATTTCTATGCAGATGACACTCAGCTTCATTTAACCTTCCCTTCGTCGGAAGTTGATGTTGCTATCAATAAAATAAATAGCGATATAGTTTCACTCTTGACTTTCTCTAATAATCATTCTCTAAAAATTAATGCAGAAAGGACTCTCATGATGTTATTTGGCCCTCGTTCTCAAAGGAATTCACATGAAGACATACGAATAAATGCGAACAATAGGGAAATTACCCCTGTTATAAGTGCTAGGAATCTTGGTCTGACTTTTGATAATGATCTGAGATTTAAAGAACATATCAAGAAAACCCGTCGAACAGCCTTCATGAATTTGAAGCTGATTTATACTAACAGGGCATTCTTAAACCAAAAAGTAAGAGCCATTCTGTGTGATGCACTAGTTCTGTCCAGATTCAACTACTGCGACTCTGTTTATGGCCCATGCTTGGACTATGAGGATAGTAGATTAATACAGGTTATGCAAAATTCATGCCTTCGAATAATTTATGGAATTCGACGTAGGCAGCATATATCTCATAAGCTTAAAGAAATAGGATGGTTAGATATGAAAAATAGAAGGTTACACCACTCAGCAAACTCTTTCCACAGAATAATTGAAACTAAAACACCCCCTTACCTAGCCAGAAAAATATCATTTCGTGAAGATGTCCAAAACATCAACATTCGATTCAAAGGAACCATCACTCCTCCCTCTCACCGAACAGTAATATTTAAACGGTCTTTTTCCTACCAAGTGTCACTTATATTTGTTATATTTGTTGCCTCTGGATAGCAAAAAGCTTCCAGTAACAGCATTCAAAAAATATTTTAAGAAATGTCTTATAGATCAGAGTAACGAAGTGCATTAACAAACTCATCCATAACAATTTTGTAACTATGGTATCTGATACTGTGATACTGACTTATAGCAGGCGAATTGGTTATTGATTTTTCTTTACTGTCATAGTTAAGTTATTATCTGAATTACTGTAATATGTATGTCGATATAGACTGGAATAAGAATAGTTAAATCTGATCTTTATTGATATTATGGTTCAGAAACATCCAACGTATTTATATTTTACGTCCTTTTTTCTGTTTGTTTTCTCACGCTTAAGAATAATAACAGGGGTATCGTGTAACGCGAGTTAGAAGTGATCGTGGTCCCTTATGATTGAAATCTTTAGAAGTTGATATTACACGGTTCAAAAATATCTATCGTTAGTAGCTATAAATTTGTTGTTTGAGCACATCGAAAATATTTCATCTTTTATCACAATAATTTAGGCCATGGTTTGTGATATGAAAAGTTATGCAGAAAGGATCAATATTTCGAGTTATTCCAGATCAAATCATATTCGAAAAATTCAATGTTTTTCGATAGTTTCACCAATTTTAAAGCGAACGCCGGTCGAATACAGTCTCAGTAGACGTTTCGGCCAACGTGTGCACCTTCAGAAACCTTGAAATTTAAATTTCATTTTTAACAATTTTTCTAAATTCTGTCGTGTTGAATCAATGGCTTAGAACACGGAAAAAATAATGAAAAAATTCCACAGATATAGGAAATATTTTTTGGTCGATTATAAATGTTTGAATCCCGGATTGTCCGTTCGGAGCTGACCTGCGTCTGCCAGAAATTATTCCAATAGTTTTCCTTGTCATATTCGTGAAATTCAAGGTTTTTTGTATAGTTTCACCAAATTTTAAAGCGATCGCCGGTCGAACTTAGTTTCAGTAGACGTTTCAGCAAACGTGTGCACCTTCAGAGTCCTTGAAATTGAAATTTAATTTTTAACAATTTTTCTAAATTGTATCGTGTTGAATCGATGGCGTAGAACACAGAAAAATTCCACAGATGTCGGAAATATTTTTTTTGGTCGATTATATATGTTTGAATCCCGGATTGGCCGTTCGGAGCTGACCTGCGTCTGCCAGAAATTGTTCCGATAGTTTTCCTTGTCATATTCGTGAAATTCAAGGTTTTTTGTATAGTTTCACCAAATTTTAAAGCGATCGCCGGTCGAATATAGTTTCAGTAGACGTTTCGGCAAACGTGTGCACCTTCAGAGACATTAAAATTGAAATTAAATTTTTTACAATTTATCTAAATTGCATGTTGAATCGATGGCGTAGAACACCGAAAAAATTATGAAAAAATTCCACAGATGTGGGAAATATTTTTTTTGGTCGATTATATATGTTTGAATCCCGGATTGGCCGTTCGGAGCTGACCTGCGTCTGCCAGAAATTATTCCAATAGTTTTCCTTGTCATATTCGTGAAATTCAAGGTTTTTTGTATAGTTTCACCAAATTTTAAAGCGTTCGCCGGTCGAACATAGTTTCAGTGGACGTTTCAGCAAACGTGTGCACCTCCAAGAGTCCTTGAAATTGAAATTTAATTTTTAACAATTTTTCTAAATTGTATCGTGTTGAATCGATGGCGTAGAACACGGAAAAAATAATGAAAGAATTCCACAGATGTCGAATGTATTTTTTTTGGTCGATTATATATGTTAGAATCCCGGATTGACCGTTTGGAGCTGACCTGCGCCCGCAAAATTTTTTTAAATTTTTTTCCTCATCTTATTCGTAAAATTCAATGTTTTTGGATAGTTTCACCAATTTCAAAGCGATCGCCGTTCGAATATAGTTTCAGTAGACGTTTCGGCAAACGTGTGCACCTTCAGAGACCTTGAAATTGAAATTTAATTTTTTACAATTCATCTAAATTGTGTCATGTTGAATCGATGGCGTAGAACACCGAAAAAATAATGAAAAAATTCCACAGATGTCGAAAATATTTTTTTTGATCGATTATATATGTTAGAATCTCGGATTGGCCGTTCGGAGCTGACCTGCGCCCGCCACAAATTTTTCTAATTTTTTTCCTTATCTTATTCGTAAAATTTAATGTTTTTGGATAGTTTCACTAATTTTAAAGCGATCGCTGGTCGAATATAGTTTCAGTAGACGTTTCGGCAAACGTGGGCACCTTCAGAGACCTTGAAAATTAAATTTAATTTTTTACAATTTATCTAAATTGTGTCATGTTGAATCGATGGCGTAGAACACCGAAAAAATAATGAAAATATTCCACAGATGTCGAAAGTATTTTTTTGTTCGATTATATATGTTAGAATCCCGGATTGGCCGTTCGGAGCTGAACTACGCCCGCCACAAATTTTTCTAATTTTTTTCCTTATCTTATTCGTAAAATTTTATGTTATTGGATAGTTTCACTAATTTTAAAGCGATCGCTGGTCGAATATAGTTTCAGTAGACGTTTCGGCAAACGTGGGCACCTTCAGAGACCTTGAAATTTAAATTTCATTTTTAACAATTTTTCCAAATTGTATCGTGTTGAATCGATGGCGTAGAACACGGAAAAAATAATGAAAGAATTCCACAGATGTCGAATGTATTTTTTTGGTCGATTATATATGTTAGAATCCCGGATTGGCCGTTTGGAGCTGACCTGCGCCCGCCAAAAATTTTTTAAATTTTTTTCTTTATCTTATTCGTAAAATTCAATGTTTTTGGATAGTTTCACCAATATCAAAGCGGTCGCCGGTCGAATATAGTTTCAGTAGACGTTTCGGCAAACGTGTGCACCTTCAGAGACCTTGTAATTGAAATTTCATTTTTTAAAATTTATCTAAAATGTGTCATGTTGAATCGATGGCATAGAACACCAAAAAAATAATGAAAAAATTCCACAGATGTCGAAAGTATTTTTTTGTTCGATTATATATGTTAGAATCTCGGATTGGCCGTTCGGAGCTGACCTGCGCCCGCCACAAATTTTTCTAATTTTTTTCCTTATCTTATTCGCTGGTTGAATATATTTTCAGTAGACGTTTCGGTAAACGTGGGCACCTTCAGAGACCTTGAAATTTAGATTTTTTACAATTTATCTAAATTGTGTCATGTTGAATCGATGGCGTAGAACACCGAAAAAATAATGAAAATATTCCACAGATGTCGAAAGTATTTTTTTGTTCGATTATATATGTTAGAATCCCGGATTGGCCGTTCGGAGCTGACCTGCGCCCGCCACAAATTTTTCTAATTTTTTTCCTTATCTTATTCGTAAAATTTTATGTTTTTGGATAGTTTCACTAATTTTAAAGCGATCGCTGGTCGAATACAGTTTCAGTAGACGTTTCGGCAAACGTGGGCACCTTCAGAGACCTTGAAATTTAAATTTCATTTTTTACAATTTTTCTAAATTGTATCGTGTTGAATCGATGGCGTAGAACACGGAAAAAATAAAGAAAGAATTCCACAGATGTCGAATGTATTTTTTTGGTCGATTATATATGTTAGAATCCCGGATTGGCCGTTTGGAGCTGACCTGCGCTCGCCAAAAATTTTTTAAATTTTTTTCTTTATCTTATTCGTAAAATTCAATGTTTTTGGATAGTTTCACCAATATCAAAGCGGTCGCCTTTCGAATATAGTTTCAGTAGACGTTTCGGCAAACGTGTGCACCTTCAGAGACCTTGTAATTGAAATTTCATTTTTTAAAATTTATCTAAAATGTATCATGTTGAATCGGTGGCGTAGAACACCAAAAAAATAATGAAAAAATTCCACAGATGTCGAAAGTATTTTTTTGTTCGATTATATATGTTAGAATCTCGGATTGGCCGTTCGGAGCTGACCTGCGCCCGCCACAAATGTTTCTAATTTTTTTCCTTATCTTGTTCGTAAAATTTAATGTTTTTGGATAGTTTCACTAATTTTAAAGCGATCGCTGGTCGAATATAGTTTCAGTAGACGTTTCGGTAAACGTGGGCACCTTCAAAGACCTTGAAATTTAAATTTGATTTTTTACAATTTTTCCAAAATGTGCTGTGTCGAATCGATGGCGTAGAAAACGGGATAAATTATAAAAAAATTTCACAGATGTCGAAAGTTTTTTTAAGCGAAGCGATCGCTGAAGGCGTTCCAACGAATGTCTGCATTTTCAAACGGCTCGAATTGTAAGTTTTTTTTTTTGTATTTTTCGAAATTGTTTCGTGTGCAATCGAAAAATATTGAAAAAATTCCAAAACCGTCGGAAGTATTTTTTTGTGGAGGTTATATGCGCATTTTACGACCACAACGAGTAAATTCGTTCATTACATAGCTGTATAAGGAGAAAGCTCAGAAAATTTCCTACAAAACGACCGTATCGTCGGAGTGTAGGTGTTATGTGCGGTTCTGTGCGTTAGCATACCGGATCCGAGTATTTTGACACATTTATCCCATTTTGACGTCATATCATGTATCCCAACCTATTCGAATCATACATTTTTGGAATCAGCATGAAATTTCGAGTATAACGCTGGTTAGTTCAGCAAAAATCCCACGTGAAAGCTGCGGAGTGTGAGAGGCTCCTACAGCTACATGAGGATGAGCCAATGCACGGGGTCTTCTTCAAGAACATTGATGACCTTGGCTTATCCAGAAACCTGACGACCTTTGCTTTTCTCAGGTCAAGTGGGCTGAAGTCGGAAACCGAGGGATTCATAATGGCCTGCCAGGATGGTGTCTTCAACACCCTCGTCTACCGTAGTCGCGTGATGGGTATAGAGGTCCCAGACACTAGATGCAGAGCGTGTCGTGGGGCAGCTGAGGCCATAATGCATTTGCTGTCAGCTTGTCCAGCTTATGCGCTCTCAGCCTATATTCACAGGCACAACGCGGTGCTACGAGTGTTGTACTACCACCTACGACACTCGTGCGCTATAGACGAGACACCGGTGTTGCCTTATGCTACGGGGGATATTGAGTCCGTGGTGGAGAATGAGAAGTGCCGAATCTATTGAAACTACTCATTCCCCACCCTCAGGCAAATACAAGCCAATAAGCCTGATGTAGTCCTCCTCGACCGTCAAAGAAGGACGATTTTCATTAGGATTTCAGCTCCTGGCGAAACGAACATCGTCCAAAAAGAGGAGGAAGAACGAACTAAATATCGAGATCTACTCTCTGAACTCCTCAGGCTTTATCAAACCATTCTGTCAAAATTGTGGTTCTGAAAATAGGGGTCCTTGGTGGAATAATGGACACACTGCTCTCAAACATAAAAATTATACCGGCTTGCCGTTATATGGCGGAAATCTCAGTCGGACGGATGCAGAAGGCTGTAATTCTTGGTTCACTCCGCACAGATAAAAAGGATATGTTCAATTAAATATATACAAACTCTTGAACAGAATACTCTTCTGAGAAAATAATTATTTCTAATTGATGAATATACTCTTATTTCAAACTAATTGAGCTATTTGATTCTTTACATAAATTCTCTTGGAATGAATTTGATCACAGCAAAACATTCTAACTCTTCAAACTAGAGAACGCCAACATTGACTCATTTGCAGAACATGTTCCTCTTGATTCAAAAATATAATACTTTGGCAGAGATCTGGAGGAAGCACGTGATACAGTCAACCAATAAGCTTAAGCCATAGCGGGTGCTCGCGAATCCCTGCGAACCCACGCGAAAGCGAGAACTGCTACCGGGAACTCCATCTTGTAAACGTATTCCGTTTAACTGACTGTTTGAGGGTATGAGTTCGAATATCAAAGTTGTTATATTCGTCATAGTACTCAGTGGATTTGTGTGCAGATGTGCCACTAAGGAAGTGCAATATGGAGGTTGAATAATAATTCCTGCAAAATTGGAATTCAGATCATTTATGGGCCAGTTGTGAAGGTAGGTTGAAAATATTTTCGTTTTCAATTGTTGTATGTATAATGGCGAAAAACGTTTTTTCTGTATTAATTTTTATGTTGTCCCAGATGTGACGAGAAACTTTGACCTAATTGTATTTTTCAGAAATTTCGCTCTTTTGACGAAGGCCAGTTCTAGCACCCTAAATAACACCGATAGAGACAGATTGGCAGAGTTGGCAGTTACTCATTTCATCAACAAGTATGGTCATATGAATAACGAACAATTGAAAAAAAATTTTTGTTAATCTATTTTATTCTACGTAAAGTTAATGTTATAATAAATTTAATTTTTACTCCCTTGTTGAAATTGTTATTGTTGAAAATTGTTCAATGGATATTTATTTATTTAATAAATGATATTTTTATAAGCATTTTATTATTTCTTATGGATTACATACATATTTGAAAAAAAATTGTTGAGGTTTCATGGAATAATACCAAATAATTAATAGATGTTTTCATTCTGATCAAACATGAAACCTCTTGAATCAAGAGGTTCAACGCTCACAGGTGTTGAAGGATATCATTGATGGAAGAATAGTGTTCATTATTGAAGTAGAAATATTCTTGCCTCAACCAACTCCCATCCTAGAAAGAAGAAAGTGATCTTATATATCAAAACATTTTCTTTTCCTGTGGTCAAGAGGATTATGCATTGATGCAAAAAATCCTTTTTATCTGCTCAGGGTAGAGAACGGCTATCATTTTCATTTGCAGAGCAGCGCGACAAAAATAATAATAATATCCGCACATTATATCACACTGCTCTCTTCCACAAACTATGGAAATAACTTTTGGCATGAAATGGAAAGAAGAGTTCTAGAGAAATAATTTTGCCAATAAACTCCTAGTTGTTCCAGAATTGAAATGGATACTGTACTCGGCTTATTGCAAATTCTACTAATTTTTCGTTCAATCATGACAGAGATAAAACGATAATACTTATTGTGTTCCTTGAATCATAGGAAAAAGAACCATAGTTTTTCAAAAACCATTTTTCATTTTATACCTACCTCGTTTCGATTGCGGCAAATTTCAATCTCCTCTCAACCACTTTGAAATAGAAATGTGAAACGCACTCGTTTGTTTTTAGTATTGGAATATTTCCCGTAGTAAGCATTTTCACATATGAAAAATGTGAGTGGACTGAAAGATGGAAGAATGTTGATAATGTTTTCACTCGCCGATTCAATCGTCAAACAATTTTCCATGTAAAATACGTCAATGTCGATAACACGGCTGAATAAACTCGTTTTGGGTAGAGCGGAACATTTCAGTCAAATCTGTGACAACTCGATCGAACCAAATAACGGCTGAGCCTTCCTCTCGGGAATATGATGTAGGAAAGAGTGTAGCAGCGAACTGCAAAATTCTCGAATATAAGGTGGCATTAATTTCCTCAATTCCATTTTATTCTCTATTATTCTTACTCCGATTCACGTAGAAGATAACAAAAAACTCGTTATATATAGCCTAGTTACTTTAGCAATAGAGTTCAGCAATTTTTTTTTTTGACAATGACTAGTAAATAGAACAAGTATAGTCTTTTTCTGGAATTCTGGTGCTGGTAATAATATCCCACGGTTTTCAGGACCGGTATTTATAGCTCGAGCAATATTTTACAACTTCCTTAATATGAACCCTGTCACTAGATAATCAGTATGACAATCAAAATGGACTGAGGAAAAAACCACATGGTCAATATAATTTTTCCGGGCGTTCAGGGCCGGTTTCACCCATGCAATATATCCCAACGTTCTTATTATGCACCCTGCCAGTTTCATATTTTGGTAAGACAATAAGGATGGGTTGAGGAAAAAAACCACGTTGTCAATATAATTTTTCCGGGTGTCCAGGGCCGGTTTCACCCCGGCAATATATCCCAACTTTCTTATTATGGACTCTGCTAGTTTCATATTTCAGTTAGATAATAAGGATGGGTTGAGGAAGAAATTCACATGGTCAAAATAATTTTTTCGGGCGTCCAGGGCCGGTTTCACTCCGGCAATAAATCCCAACTTTCTTATTATGGACCCTACCAGTTTCATAATTCAGTAAGACAATAAGGATGGGTTGAGGTAGAAAGCCACATGGTCAAAATAATTTTTCCGGGCGTCCAGGGCCGGTTTCACCCCGGCAATAAATCCCAACTTTCTTATTATGGACCCTGCCAGTTTCATATTTTAATGAGACAATAAGGATGCGTTGAAGAAAAGAGCCATGTTGTCAAAATAATTTTTCCGGGCGTCCAGGGCCGGTTTCACTCCGGCAATATATCCCAACTTTCTTACTATGGACCCTGCTAGTTACATATTTCAGTAAGACAATAAAGGATGGGTTGAGGAAGAAAGCCACATGGACAAAATTATTTTTCCGGGCGTCCAGGGCCGGTTTCACCCCGGCAATAAATCCCAACTTTCTTATTATGGACCCTGCCAGTTTCATATTCTAGTGAAACAATGAGGATGCGTTAAAGAAAAGAGTCACGTTGTTAAAATAATTTTACCGGGCGTCCAGGGCCGGTTTAACCCCGGCAATATATCCCAACTTTCTTATTAGGGACCCTGTTAGGTTCATATTTCAGTAAGACAATAAAGGATGGGTTGAGGAAGAAAGCCACATGGACAAAATTATTTTTCCGGGCGTCCAGGGCCGGTTTCACCCCGGCAATAAATCCCAACTTTCTTATTATGGACCCTGCCAGTTTCATATTCTAGTGAAACAATGAGGATGCGTTAAAGAAAAGAGTCACGTTGCTAAAATAATTTTACCGGGCGTCCAGGGCCGGTTTAACCCCGGCAATATATCCCAACTTTCTTATTAGGGACCCTGTTAGGTTCATATTTCAGTAAGACAATAAAGGATGGGTTGAGGAAGAAAGCCACATGGTCAAAATAATTTTTGCGGGAGTCCAGGGACGGTTTCACCCCGGCAATAAATCCCAACTTTCTTATTATGGACCCTGCCAGTTTCATATTTTAGTGAGACAATAAGGATGGAAAAATTAAAATATTGCTGAACTTTATTGCTAATGTAACTAGACTGTTATATATCCTTGTTGTTTTCTTGAGTTTCCTGATTATTGAATCAGAGGTGAGTGCACTGAATGTATAACATTTATTTGAACAGCTCGTCAGCTGAAACATGGCTTTGAAGATTACAATAGTTTTTTTAACAAGCTGTTATTCAACTTGCAATATACGTAACTAAGTTTGTTCGGGTGGAATCTTGCAACTAAATTTTGAAGCGATATCTGCTTCAACCGATTAAGCTGAAATTTCATATGCCCGTTTGCTTTGGATGACAATACATGTTGAGTTATGTGACGACATCCTTAATCCAACTTGGCGGAACACGTAAATAACGTTCATTTGTAACACAACCTCACAAAATTCACATGGTATTGAATCAACAAAGTATTAGTAATGACATTCGATAAAACAATGATATCACAAAAAAATAGTTTTATAGAAATGACCAAATATTGTAACAGAAGTAAGTCTGCAAAGCGCAAAATACGAAAGTCATAAGAATCGAAATCGTCGAAAGCATACATCACAATTTCTATAAAAAGGCATATTCAAAATCATCTGTAGAATAGATGATGAAACTGGAATGAACAAAACCGAAAATCATCAGAAATTTGAGAGGGGATAGCAAATGGTGGATCGCGGGTTGATCAATTATCTTCGAGATAGCGCTGTGTGCGGCTAAGAATATTCGGAATAGATGAATCAGAGGGGGACAACACCGATGACATTGTTTTAGACATTGTGCAAGGGAAGATGAATCTTAAATTAGCTCTGGCAGATCTTGAATGCAGCTTTCGTGTTGGCAAAGTTCAAGAAAATCCCAGTAATCCAAGAGCGATCTTAGTAAAGTTCTTAAGCTATCGTTCCCGACGAATGGTATATTCCAATAAGAAAAAATTGAAATCGACTGGAATCGCTGTTAAAGAAGATCTAACTGTCAACAGACTGCAGATTTATAAAATGGCTTGTGAAAATTTTGACATGAAGAAAGTCTGGACATCCGATGGAGTCATATTCGTGAAACAAAAATGAAACTCATAAATTTGAGGACGAACACACTCTGGGTTCTTTTCTTACACAAAAAAAACGCTGAGAAATATTTTGTTCCAACTCACGTTATCCTTAAATTCTATCTAAAATAATATTCTAAGGATTCTCAAATTTTCATTCAGTTCGACTCTGTGTAGCTCTTTTTATATTCGAAATTATTTATGCTTCCCAAGGCTGGCACGCTTTGTTATCAGCAGTTTTTTCCTTTGCTGGCCACTGCCTTTATTACTTTGTTTTTTTTTTATAATAGAGAATAAAAACATTTTGTATCAAAATATTTACATTGGTGTTTATGTTTATATTATAGAAAGTTTCCTGTGAAATATTGTGCCCTTCATTTCGACTGTCAAACTATTAAGTATGTCTTGTAAAATTGCTCATTTAAATGTGCGGTCTATATTAACAGGTTTCAATGAATTGAGTAATTTAATTTCACAAAATGATTTTAGTGTGATAGGTGTTACAGAAACATGGCTCTCAGATAACATTCCATCAAACCTGGTGAGTATACCAAACTTCAATTTTCACAGATGTGATCGTCCAACAAGAGCCGGTAGTGTAGGAATTTATATTCATGAAAATATCACTATTATTGAACAGCTGTATGCTGATAACAATTTCAATCTCGAATTAATTTGGATGAAAATAAAAATAAACAAAAAAACTGTTGCCTTTGGGGTGTTGTATAGACAACCAAAATCTAATATTAATGAAACACTCGATATTTTAGAATCAACAATAAATGATATTCTTCCTAAAGTAGATGAAATAATATGCATGGGTGACTTTAACCTCAATTTTTTCAATGTAGACAAGATGGTTCGTACAATGTCTGCTTTCGGTTTCACACAAACTATAAGTGATCCTACCAGAATTTCAGGTACTAGTATAACTCTCATTGATCAAATATTTGTTACTTGCTATGATCTCGTTCAATCTTCCGGAACCCTAGGAGCAGAGGGAATCTCTGATCATAGACTCGTTTATATCACTCGTAAAAATTTAGGTAACTATAAATCACAGAAAATACTAACATACAGGGACTTTCGCTATTTTTGTATAGCTAATTTTGAGGCGCAGTTGTCAGAAATTCAATGGGATGCTATTTATCAGTTGAGGTCAATTGATGATAGGGTAAAATTTTTGTCGACTAATATTATTAAACTCTTTGATCGCCATGCACCCATCAGAGATGTTCGTGTGTCTAAACCAAAGGCCCCTTGGTTAACTGATGTTATCAAAAGAATGATGAGGCAACGAGACTCAGCATTAGGCAAATATAAAAAAACAAGAAATTCTAATGATTTTAATTCATACAAACAGTTGAGAAATTTTGTCCTCGCCGCTGTCAATAGAGAAAAAAAGGCATATCTCAATTACATTAGCAACGATGGAAAAAATCACAACTCAAAAAAAAAAACTGGAAAATGTTAAGAGATTTAAATGTGCAACCTAATAAAGAATCAGAGATTCCCCCGCAGCTCTGTGATCCAGATGAAATAAACCAATATTTTTTGTCAACGGTACAGAACTACGATGAAGATTGTTCTGAAAGAACCAATTTCTATAATTCTGGGAGTTTTGATATAGGTTTGAATTTCGATTTCAAAGTGGTGGATCCTGAAAATATTACTGAAACAATATTATCTATAAAGTCGAATGCCTTTGGTTCAGACGGAATATCTTTGAGTATGCTCAGATACTGTCTTCCAATTTTGATTCTCCCCATAACGCATATCATAAATCTGTGTCTGGAAAATGGATATTTTCCAAAAGCTTGGAGAGAATCTATAGTATGTCCACTTCCAAAAGTGTCGGATCCAAAAGCAATCTCGGATCTACGCCCAATCTGTGTTCTACCTATACTTTCCAAAGTATTGGAAAAAATTATTCATGAACAAATATATGAATTCATCCAAAACAATAAGATCTTGCCGGAAAATCAATCGGGCTTTCGGAAAGGACATAGCACTGCCTCTGCACTCTTGGAAGTTTGTGACAACATTCTACAGGCATATGATGAACGTAAAGTCAGTGCCCTGGTGTTGCTGGATTTCTCTGAGGCGTTTCTAATGCTTTCCAAATTGAAATATTACGGTCCCAGTGATACAGCAATGTCCATGTTCAGAACGTTCCTTATCGACAGAAAACAGAAAGTCTGCATAAAGAATACAAAATCCCAGTTCCGCAGTGTTACTAAAGGAGTGCCCCAGGGATCCATATTGGGCCCACTTTTATTTATTTTATATACGGCAGATATATTTTCTAGAACAGACCACTGTAAATTCCATCTATATGCTGACGATACTCAGATTTTCAAGAAAATTTCACTACAGACACTTGTGGAATCTAAGATAATTAATGATAACCAAAAAAAAATTATTAATCTTTCAAAAAATCACAATCTCCATATCAATCCACACAAATCTCAACTTATTTTATTTGAAAACGATCAATATAGGTCTCAAGTAACTAATAATAACTTTAAGATTGAAATAGAAAACTTGATATTACCTGTCAACAACAATGTTAAAAATTTGGGTGTTGGACAAGGACTTGAAATTTTTAGAACATATTAGCAAATGTACTCAACGAGCCTATTGCGCTCTTAAATTGTTATATGCTGCTAAAAAATTTATGAATAGGAGTTTGAGGCAATATCTGTGTGAGTCCCTTGTCCTGTCTCACTTCAATTATGCTGATGTTGTGTAGGGCCCCTGTATTGATTCATTTGATGCACTCAGAATACAAAAAATTCAAAATAACTGTGTGAGGTTCATTTTTGGATTGAGAAAATATGATCATGTCTCTACTTATTTGTCGTCACTCAAGTGGCCAATATGGAACAACGCAGAAATATGCATTATGCAGTTTTTGTTCATAAAATAGTTATTACGAGTCAACCACCTTATCTGAGCAGGAAGTTGCTTGCTCGTCTCAATCTTCATGAAGTCAACATTCGGAACAGAGGTCAATTACAGATACCTAAACCAAAAAGTATGAAAGCTCTTTTTCATACAAAGCTCCTACTGTGTACAATGGCATTGATAATAATATAAAATCGACAAGTTCTGTTGTTACTTTCAGAAACAAAATAAAAATTTCATTTATGAACACTTGATTGTTCACCAAATAATTTTGATGAATGTCTATTTCATTTCACTCCCGATGTTCATTTCTGTAACAAATGTTAACAAGTTCTGACCATATAATTATGTTCTCCATCTCCATCTTTCTGTTTTCTACTGTATCAATGAATGGTTGTATTTCACAGGACTCTTTGTAGATATTTGTCTAGAATAAAATGCTCTTTTATAAAATTTTAGTTGAAAATCACTCATTATATATTTTCAATAATATATATTTTTTTTTTCTCTCAATCTTTGTCACAACTTAAATATTAGTTTTGGAGAAGGGATTTCCACCACTCCCCATTTGTTTCCTATTAATTTTTGTCTTGTTGTTTTTATTTATCTCTTACAAAATTGTTTTTGTTCTAATAGTTTAAGCAACATCTGATGTGAACCTTTCATGTATACTGTACAACGGGTTAAGTGTAAGAATAGTTGTAAACTAAACTTTGCCCAATGAAAGACGATTTATTATTATTATTATTATTATTATTATATGAAAAATTATACAAATGACGTATCTTTCTAATGGCATGCAATTTTCCACCGTTGGTCAGACGAGGGGTGTATGCCAATTTTTCCAGAGTGTTTTTATTACTAAAACTTCAATTCTTTACATCGGCATGCAATTTGAAAACACGGAAGTTTCCTTAAATTTTTTTCAGTTTTTCGTAACCCTTTGAGCCCTTTCGGCCGCTGCGGATTGCATGCCATTAATTAGTAGCGTTCCAATTTGTTTGAACTTCCGTATATTACAACGGCAGGCAGCATGATATCGCGAAAAAACACGAAAATTATCCACAAAAAGAAAAGCGCTTTTCCTTATGAAGTGCACATGTGGGGCAGCCAGGAACCCATCTATTTTTCATAATTCAGGGTTGATTATCAAGCCTTAAAAAGACATGCAGTGTAAAATGGGAGAACGTCGCCTGTCACCAGCTCCTGGTCTAGAAGGAGAAGACCCCGAAATCTTTTTATTCGAAGTTTCTGGAGTCGATTTGGGCTCTCTAATGAATAAACTCGACGAAACTTCCGAATCTCTGGAAGATAAATTTCTACAAAATTCGAAGAGCCTGGAGGAAAAACTTCTTTTGGAAGAACTTCAACAGAAATCGAATAGTCTGAAAGATCTCGAAGAGGAGTTTCTAGAAGATTCGAATACTCTGAGAGAATTTGAGAGAAAAGCTTCTTGTATAAGGGCTTCTAGAAAATTCGGAGAGCTTGAAAGACTCAGTTTGTAGTTTAGCGAAAGAATGGGAACCATCGAGATAGGGATAGACAGAATGAACATGAGAGTAGGAAAAATTGAAGATGAAGTAGAGGAAGGAATGAAAAAAAATAAGGAAACGCGCCACAATGAAATGAGAATCGGAATCGAGACAGAAATCGGAAGTATAAAGGAAACGATCAGTTACCTAGTTGGACAACAAAAATTCAATACTGGACTTGAGTTTGGACTTGGATAAAGTCCAAACAGTCATAAAAATTTTAAGTTCAGTAAGGAACCAGGAAAGCGCTCATTGAAACCGTCTCAGTTTGACGGAAATACTCCAAGGAAAAACTATTTCCGACAATTTGAAGCAGCTGCCAAAGCAAACGAATAGACTGCTGTGGAAAAAAACTATAGCATTGACACTGGCATTGCGAGGCTAGTTTGTCTCAGGGATGTCCAATTAAGCCTTTGCTGATGATTGGCAAGGACCATGAAACCGGTTAATCGAAAAATAATTTCAGCTTTGATATTTAAAATGCATTGCAAAGTAGTTCTTGCAGACAACTGCCAATCATTAAACAGATATAATTCAACGGTCGTAGGGGACAGTAGTTGTTTTTTGTTGATTACTTGCAAACGACCGTATCTACTGTATTATAGGAATTTTTGCGAACGATTCGGATTACGTGAAAATAAATAATCAACTCTAGCTGAGACACTCAAGCTAAGCGTTTTTGTCATATTACATTAAAGAATCGTTGATAGAAACCATAACTGATAAATTATGTTCATTTCAGCGCCGACTAGGGTTCGGAAGAAAAACGTCAGGTTTCCTCCATAAATACACTTTCTGAACTGGAAAGTGTTAAGTAGCTTTTCCCGTGGAGAAGAGAATCATTTCGGTATTTCGCTTCGCGAATTTTAATGGCAATATTTGCGTAATGTGACAGCTTTAGTCATATAAAATGATGTTTCGGAAACTTTAGCACTAGCAATATTTCATATTGAAAATGAGAATTCCTCACTTCGCTGAATTCACTCCACGAACAATGATATTGGGGTTTATTTTAGTTTCCAATAATTCTTGGTATGGTATTCTTTTCGAAAAAAAAAAAAAGAAATTTTGGTGATTCAGTTTTCATTTCTACTATTTTGTATTTTGAAATAACTGGAGAGATTTTCTCATTACCACTTATTTATTTCTACAAAATGGTGTTCCCAGAATCTCAGTACAACGTTTAGTTTCAAAAAAATCAACATCAATTTTTTTTTATGAAAATGGTTATTAGTAGTAGATCAACATAATCTGATATTCAACCAACAGAAACTAATTTATTTAGAACTGGGGAGGCTAATAATCACAGCAATCGATGCCACTATAAACACAAAATAAAAAAATAAGGACATAGAAGGCACGAATAATTATTGTTGAGCACTGTAGATAGACTGTAGACGCAAAGAACGCCATTGATTTTATGAGATTGTCAAACATGCCTTATTCTTTGCTACGCCTGTTGATAGGTTTTACAGCTCATCTTCTTCTACAAACTTCTATTGCTCGAAATGCAAAATAGTTGCCATTAATTCACCAACAAAATATATATTTTAGCCTTTTTTATTTTACTGAATATCGTGAGATGAAAAAACAGCATTTTTCTTTTCTAGGCGTTATTTTTTTGTGTGAAAAATAAAATTATGAAAAATATAAAAAAATTTCATACCACAAAAAAATGCTAGCGGACACTGAATTTCACGTTATTATTCATTAGGTTTGAAAAGTTTTCCTTACAGTTTTATATACTTTACTTATATTTTTTATTTTGTTTTCAGATTCATATTTACTAACATAAATGATTTCATGTAAAGTATGAACTGGGTGTTGAAAACTAACAAAAATCCATTGAAAACGATCTATTCCAGATAGTAGGGATCTTTTCATCCACATCAAATCAGGACAGGAGATTTCGAGGATGCAAAAGGGAAAAGAAAAATTTTTTACTATGTAAAATTTTTGAAGTTACAATCATACACAGTGTTAGTTAGTTCAACTTAGAACAATAAAACAAAAAAGTATTTGTACCTGCTTCTTTTTGGATACGAATGCTGGTGGCTGCAAAAAAGTCACTAGTGAGGCGGGCGAGAAGCATCGCAGAAAACATGAAGTTCCGCAATAAACCTTCTCACTTATTTCAAGAGCCTCCACGTGTTTTGGATAGCCCGCCGGCAGCTAATCGAATAGAAACCTTCTGGAAGGGCATTTATGAATTTCCGCAACCACTCAACGTAGATACTCCAGCCATAGCGGAGTTCGAAGCTTTCTGTGTAGATGGATCGGACTATAATCAGTGAAATCATGGTCACCTAGATCTCCCGATCTAACCTCATGCGATTTATTTCTTTGGGGTATACATTACATAACATTTTTTTCTTTTTATCATCTAAGCTTGCAACCCAATAGGTCTCTATGACGCTTGAGTAAATCCACATTTAGCATCGTGGGTTCCCCTACTATATCTTACCTCGAATCTTTCTCTCGTAAATGTTGACGCCATTCGTCAGTTGTGATGATTTGAGTTTGATGTGCATGGCCAACTTTATTCGATTGAACAGTCAACTGTATCTCCGACATTTTCCAACCGATATTGAATTTTGAAGAACAG
Source organism: Chrysolina americana (assembly GCA_958502065.1). NCBI lineage: Eukaryota > Metazoa > Arthropoda > Insecta > Coleoptera > Chrysomelidae > Chrysolina > Chrysolina americana. The sequence continues at coordinate 35,545,888 of OY293415.1, read as the reverse complement.
TGTTATCAAAAATTGCGTGTTTTTCCGGAAAAAAACTTCAGGGTCACTTCCGGTTAAACCGGAAGTGGTGAATTTTTGGTAATGGTGTCAAAATATGAGTATTTGAGTAATATATCGACGTACCAAATTTGAAACCAGCCCTGGGATTCCGAACTTTCGATTCGATCACGAACGAACGAACTATCAACGATTCGAACTTCAGACGACAAGAAGTAATCGTCGGGTGTTCCCGGTACTTGATGAAAATGGAGGTAAAATGACGGTAGATCGTAGAAAATAAGAAGAAATGAAAAAATGAAGTAGCATTAACGTATGTAATTGAATTTAAAATTCAGAATAAGTTTTTGGCATAGCAACCGGGAAGATGAAAATTAAAAGTGAATTAAAAAAATAATTCCCCACCGGGATTCGAACTCGGGACCTCTTGGTCTGATTGGAAATTTCCTGCAAATACCTACCTAAATGACATTCTTGGACGATTCGACTATAATAATTGATTCCCAATAAAATCGTCGGGTGATTGCGGTACTCGATCACTCAACACAATAAAATTAACATGGAACGGTAAGATGATGAATTGAACGGCATTAAACATAAAATTCTGAATTGATAATTGACATAATCTCGATATTCTCTATATTTTTTGTGATTTTAAATTTACATTATTAGTTGAAGTAGTCCAGAGTATTGATTGAATATATTTTATTCTGTGAAGGAAATTCATTTCTTGGATGTTTGTTTTTGCGCTTAAGTCTATATACCTTTGTATAGGTAGGTACCTAAGGTTTCCTTGAATCTAAACAAGAGTAACAAGAGGAGAGATAGGTATTGTACTGAAATTGCAAATGTATTAAATAAGACAGACGACTCATTTTCAAAGTGCAAGTTTGTTACAACTTTCATATACCTACTCTGCAAGTTTGCTGTAAGAAATTTGTAATCACTCCGCATACCTGTAGGATGCTATAAAGTTAATGTTCTATAGCTATTTTCATTCGGAAAATATACGCAAGTAATATTTGAGTCAAGTTTTCATGATAGGTGTATAGGTGGTATGTGTACCTCTACCAATTGCAATTAACTTTGAAAAGATAATCGTGATCGTTGTTTATTGTTTAAGAAGTCGAAATGCATATATAGACAGTTTGAAAATTTCCAGCTGTCTACAATTTCACTGAATTTGTTAGAAAAATTGCCTGGCTATTTCTGTAACCATTCATCCGCTCTTTTTGGAGCATTTGAAAACAAAGAAATTTGTAATCGCAATAGCAGTAGGTAACCTACCTTTATATAATACTTTTGAAGTAGCCTCTTTTTTCATGCATGGCAGTGTATAAATTATATTACTGGCATAAAATTTGATATTAATAATTATTATACTGCAGTGACTGATGTAGATGTCACAAGTTACTTTTACAGTTATTATGTATACTGCTATTATTATTATCATTATAAAAAGTATCTTTAATTGTTAATTTATATCTTTGTTGGGAATCTATTCTTAGTGTTGGTTCCAGTAATTCTGTGTTGCATTTTCTGTTGAAATTTTATTCAAAGGAATACATACATTTGGTGCATACTCATTTGTATATCCATAATAAGGTACCTACATCCCATTCCTTGAACTCGTTAATAAGATTATTATTTCCAGAACAGTTGTAATGGCACCTTGTAATAATAAAAAAATTGTTAAAATTGTATCCGTCAACCGGCTGTACCTTTACAAGCACAACCCTCAGAAATCTTCGGAAGAATTCCCCATTTTTTTCAACAGGGTAATCTATTCGCCACTTAGCTATGCCCTTTTTTCCATGAAATTCATTATCAACTCCCAGTAAACTTTTGGGTTGCTCTGAAAACCATTCTGAATAAAAAAATCCCTACTGCAGAAATATGGATCATAGGTAAATAACGGGATGTAAACAAATGCACAAGCAATAATGACCACTAAATAAAGAGCAACACATATCAGACCAAGATAGATATACTGACTACAAGAAAATAGTTGTCGTCAACTAGTCGTAAAATGTAGGCAATTTGCAACACATTTACGATCGTCATATAGCTTCGGAATCATCAAAATTGTCTAAATGACACCATTGAGGCCTACTAGTCACTTCCGAATCTACTTTTCGTCAACTGATCGTCAAAATGTAGGCTATTTGCAACACATATACGATCGGCGTATAGTCTCGGAATCGTCAAATTCGTGAAAACGACACGATTCATGCTCGATCGTGACTTCGGAATCCCGGCCCTGTATCTTTGAAACTATAGAAATATTAGGTGGCGTACCTCATCTCGTATAATGCACTTTCGGAAAGCATGAAAAATTAAATCGAAAATACTCAGTTGAAGATGTCCATATGTGATCAAATGGAATATAACCTATACGATGCTTTTTTTTGTTAGGACCACCGTTTAAACTCTCTGCGTTTCATTATCGTGTTGCTTGATATGAAACTATACCGAAGCCAACACGTTTGTAACGTGTCGCTGATCAGTTGCATTTAAATCATCTTGCATGAACAGATTTGGCGTCACACGGTGAAAACTGCATTTGAAATCATTGTGAGTGAAATTCACCGCGTAGGCTGCATCGTGTATGGATGCCAGTTGTAAACGCATTTTAATTGGAATTTTGAACGAATTTGGTTGCAGCGGCCTTCGTAGGTATACTTGTTTCCAGCTCATTGCGACACGGGAGCTGCCAAAATTTGTCACTCTGCTGATCACAAGTGCATTTATCTGTAACATTGGGTGCGTTCGATTTTGTAAAATCAGAGTGGGGCGAGCAGATAGGATTGGTATCACGTTATCACCGATAAACGTAATATTCAACGAATGCTCCTTGGGCTAGATACATTAGGTGTATTCATTCGTTATGTTCAAACTGCACGAATCGAAATGAAGTGATACGCCTGTTGAATTACTCAGTTCGTTCAGTTTGATCAAAATTAAAGAATATGAAAATAAATGTGTGTGAAGAATTCTAGAGTGCCCTAAGTTGAGGTGACATTTGTTATGATGAATTGGTTATCAATAATTACAATAAAATAATAATAGTTTGAATATATTAATAATATTAGTGATAGTATTAGTGATTGTTGATAATAATAAACTGTATTATTATTTTGGTGATTTTTAGTAGTTGTAGAATTCGTAGAAAAATAATTGTATTGAATTCGAACTTTTGTTTTATAGTTTTCTTTAGTGAAAGTAGTTTGATTGATAGTAGCAATAGTAATAGTTAGAAATTTGTTCCCTTTTATTCATATTTATAATAAGTGGTTTGCAGACTGTAAATAAAGTATTGTATTCAAATAATATTTCAGAACGCCCCTACAAATACTTACTCTTTGCTTTTAGATATTACCTTTCTCTTTCTTTTCAGGTGCTCCAGCTGCTCTCTTGGTACGCCACATGAGAAACTCTCAATCTCAAGGTAGAATTCAGGAAAAGGATGTCAAGAATGATATATAATAATAATATGTAATTTACCTTGGAAATAAAGAAAGATATGAATTCAACTCAAATATTGTTCATTTTATTCTCAATAGTCAATTTTTTTTTTAAATGTAATAACTCTCATAATTATCAGTAGATTTCTTAAATTCTTATTCTACCTGCCCCTACGAAAACTACCTTACTTGCTAAATATGTGAACTTGGCAAAGTCATGTAAATTTCAAACATTAGAGGAACGGCACCGTCACCGTTCTAATAGACACTTGCCATTCATATGGTTCCTCAAAGGAAATGTCTTTAACATTAAATTACAAGTAAACAGAAGAGTTAGAGTGTTGAAATGAAAATAATTGATAAAATAAGACTAATAAAGTTCTCAAAAGGGATAGTTTATGTGCACTGATACGCGGAAATTGTCTTGGTGATCTAACTGGTTATGAAGAAAAGTTCGGAAAGAAAGGAAAGTTCAAACTCGTGCACTGGATTTCTTGTTGAATTTGGATTTATATAAGGATCAAATACCTTTCTGGTTCTGGTAGATTCCAGCTTCTCCTATTTGGCTTGCAGGTTGGATTTCTTACCAAACGTTTGTCAAGGTAAGTTGATTTCAGTTTCAGTACTTCCTAATTTGGTATATTAAGTGTTTCTATGGAAATTTAGATGTAATTCTTCATTTAATTGGAATTTTGATGTAATGTCTCTCTGCTTTTTTCAAAATCGACCTCCACTTTCTTTTCTTGTTGATCACTCTCCTCACTTTTTTCCGTTACCAGGCCCGTTATTTTCCGATTTTCACAAACACTCTCGATCACTTATGGTTGTCAGTCACTGATTTTTATTGATTTCTTATAATTAATTAACCTATTTACAATTATTTCTATATGGTACATTTTTATTTTATTTCTACTAAAATTTAATTGAGTTTTTACATTTTTATACATGATATTTATTTCCTCTTTAGTTGCTGATATGACCTTTTTCTTGACTTTAAGTTTCCTCGTTCTTTTTCTAAACTCTACCTGTGATTGGCTGTGTGACAGTTTCATATACAAGATGTTATAAATTTTATCTAATAATATTTTATTTTCAACTGGAAATAATATTTTTCTAATGTTTTCCTATTCTTTTGAATCTGTTTTACTTTGTTGATAACTAAGCTTATGGTTATATGTGGCTGAAATTATTTTCTTTGAAGAAAAGTTAGCTTTCTTGGATGAGTTCAGAGTGTTCCGTTTACTTGGCTCGTAATCTTATGATTTGAGAATAACTCTTTATTTTGCAAGGTTTCTGAAGGATTTTTTTAATTAAAAGTGTGACATTTTTAACTGGCAGAGGTTATATCTTTTTGAAAAAGTATCAGTCAGGGTTGTTCTGTGAAATATTATTTTTATTTTTATTTCTATTAAGTCCAATATTTTTAAATTTCTATCTACTACTCTTATATTCTATTTTTATGACAATTTCCCCAAAATTAAAATTTAATATTTTAACATGGAATGTTTAAATTTAAATTTTAAGTTTTCTATTTACATATTTACAAATCTATTGTACATAATGTCTCTTCTTGTTTCAGGTGTTCCCTCAATTGAATTCCTGATCTAGGATGAGCTGTGTCCTTTTTGGATTTATCTAAGGTAGTTAGTTTCTTCCGTATTTCTTACTTGTTCTTTTTCTTTAACTTTCAAACTTATAAATACTCTCTATGTTAAATATTCCTCTTATACTTTCATCTTGTGGGTTGACTAGTAAGTAACTATTAAGTGGTTGTTCATTTTTCACTTTATAAGGTCCTTCAAATGGCAATTGTAACTTAACACAGATTCCTTTCTTATTATCAGGAACTCTTAACGCTTTTATTATAACTAAGTCTCCTGTTTTATATTTAACTTTTTTTTTTCTTTTTTTATTTTCCCTACTAATATATTTTCTGGCATTCTTCTGTATTCTTTCATTCACTTTTTGCATTACTTCACTCATTTCTTATTCATTCACAATCCACTCTCTTTCAGGCATTCTCCCTGTCATTATGTATGTTGGACATTCTCCTGTTACATCATTTAAATATTTTTCTACTGAAGGTAATCGTTCATCCCTCTTTCTATGATTTTCATGAGAAATTATTCTCAAATATTTTAAAATTTCTTTAATATATCGTTCGGTTGGGTTTGATGCAGGATGTCGAATACTAGTAAAATTCAGTTGTATTCCTATCTGTTCAGCAAAGTTTCTCATTTTATCGTTGTTAAAATAGGTAGCATTGTCTAATATCATTATTTCTGGTTTTCCCTTTTGATTGATAAATTGTTTTAATAAGTTTTTAACTATTTTGAAGTTGGTCTTTCTGGTCGGATATAAAGTTATGTATTTAGAAAAATGATCTGTTATTACAAAAATATGTTTGTATTTGTTTTCTGTAGTTATTAGGTTGCTAACAAAATCTATCGATACTATATGTAAAGGTCTATTTGATATAATACTTTTTGGTTCATTTTTATTCACTCTATTCTTATGTTTCGCCAATTGACATAAAGTACATTTATTTATTAAATCTTTCGTAATTTCGATGTCCTTTGTATTGTAATATGTCTCCCTAAATATCATCCACGTTTTTCTTATACCTGTATGTAAGTATTTTGTATGTAAGTTGTCAATCAGTGTTCTTGTCAGTTCTTTTGTAATCAAGTATAGTTCTGTCCCATTTATTACTTTAATTATAACTCCTTGTCTTTGTATTGTCCCCTTCTTTTCTTTGTCAGTCAGTTGTTGTTGGTCTTCCACTATCGTTTGTAAAGAAAACAGTCCTGTAGTATTTTTGAAAATATTTACCCCTATTTTAATTTGTCTTGTTTCCTGTCTCTTTTCTGTTTCCATTCTCGTAAGTGTGTCAGGTACTAAATTTTGTCTTTCTGGTATATGTTTAATTTCGAAGTGATATTCCTGTAGTAAAAGTGCCCATCTATGTACTCTGTTACTAGCATATTTATAATTTACTATAGACATCAGAGCTTCATGGTCGGTTTCGATGAAAAATTTTGCTCCGAGTAAATAGAAACGTAGTTTGGTGATACAAAATATAAGACAAGCTAACTCTAACTCTGTAACGCTATAATTTTTTTCATATTTCTTCGTAATACGTGACACAAATGATATAGGTACTTCGTTTTCCCCCTGGTACTGTACTAAAATACCCGCAAATCTCGACATAGATGCATCCACACGAAGTATAAATGGTTTGTCGTAGTCTGGATGATAAATTTTCAGATTTTTACTAAAATTGTCTTTTAATTCTGTAAATGCCTGTTCTTGTTCCTGTCCCCATTTCCATTTTACATTCTTTTTGAGTCATTGTATCAGTGGTAATTCTTTACTAGTCAAGTCTGGTATAAGTCTCTTAAAATAATTCAGTATCCCTAAAAATCCTCTAAGTGATTTTAAATTGTGAGGTCTATTGTATTCTTGTATTGTCCTTATTCGTTCTGGGTCCATTTCAAGTCCGTTTTGATTCAATTTGTATCCTAAATATGTCACTTCTTGTTGGAAAAATTCACATTTGTTCAAGTTTATTTTCAGTCCTGCCTCATCTAGTATTTCTAAAACTTTATTTAAATGTTCTTTGTGATTTTATTCGTCTTTCGAATATATTAAAATGTCATCAATGTAGTGTAGTGCAAAGTCTTCGTATTTGTCTAGTATTTTATGCAAAGCCCTTTCTAATGCTGGACATACTGATTGTAGACCATATGGAACTACACAAAATCTATACACTACTCCTATACAAAAAGCTGTGTAATTTCTAGAATTCTCGTGCAAAAGTATAAGCCAAAAACTGTGCTTTAAATCAATCTTGGAAAAACATTTAGAATTTGTGATTTTGCCAAATATAGTTTCTATGTTTAACGGAGATTCATACTGTGGAGTTGTGATTTTATTTAATTCCTAACATCTAAACATATTCTCAGTTCACCATTTTTCTTAACAACAACAACTATTGGATTTATGTAATTACTAGTGGATCTCTCTATGATACCAAATTCTAACATTCTCTCAATTTCTTCTTTTAATTTTTCTCTATACTTGTATGGAATAGGATAGTTCTTTGATTTAAATTTATCTGCTTCTTTGACTTCTATTTTGTGCATATATTCTTTCGCTACTCTCGATTCATTCATAACTAATCTTTTATATTTATTTAATATTTCATTAATATATTCTTCATTTTTATCATTACATTTATATTTACCCTTATATTCATTTTCTTCATTATTATTATTATCATCATTATAACATTCATTCATCTCTCTCATACACAAAATATTTTTATCAAAGTATTCTTGTTTTTCATTTTCTATAAAATTAAACCATTGACCTTCCATTTCTATACCCTTCCTTTCATAATTAATCTTAGCCTTCATCCTTTGTAATTGATCCGTCCCTATTATCACATCAAATTCCATTTCCTTTATCACTAGTAACTGTAATTCTATATTTTTGTTTTGTATTTCCACTTTAATATTGGCAAACTGATTTGTTTCTGTTATTTTTCTACCATTAACTCCTATTAATGTTGTGTTAGGCATTTTCACAATTTTATTTTGAAGTTCTTTGTTTTCTATTGCTGTTTCTTTTAACAATGATGCTTCTGAACCAGTATCAATAAGCATATTAACTGATTTTTCTCCTATTTTTCCATTTATTATTATTAACTCTGTTAAATGTTCTTCCTGTACTGTATCTAACTTAATGAATTCTATGGGGTGTTCATATTTTGGTAAGTCCAGCTTTCCATATGGTTTTACTGAAAATTCTGTCTATCTGTGGATGTTGAAGGTTGTGGATTGTCATTTTGATTGGTATTGTCTACATTTTGTTGTTCATTGTTCCTATCTAGGCTTGTTCCTCTTCTATTAAAATGTACTTGTCTTGTCTGTTCCCTATTATAATTGTTTTCAGGATTTGAATTCCTCCTTGTTTCCCTATTAAATTGTCTTGGTTGTTATAATTTTCCCTATTATTATTATATGTTTGTCTATTATTATTGTCATAATAATTTTGATTTGGTCTACTTCTATACTGATTGTCTCTAAATTGATTATTATTATTATTGTCCATATAATTCCTGTTGTTATATTGGTTGTTGTATTGTGTCTGTCTATTGTAATTGTTATTATTTAGATTTTGTCTTGTCTGATTTCTCTGTTCCCCATTTCTGTATGATAAAGTTCTTTCAAGTCTAAGTAAATACTGACTAAATCTGTCCATATTTTTGATTTCGTGCATATTTATGATTTCAAAGATTTCCTGCTTAAAGTGACGACTAATATTCCCTACAATCTCTTCCTCTCTCATTATAGGATCTAGGTGTTGTGCTATGGCAAATAATTGAATGGCATAATTGTTATAATTCATATTTCTACTTTCATCAAATTTTCCAAATTGAAGTTGATCTCTTACTAACATTTGTGCATTATCCCCCCAATACTGTCTGAGAAATAAATTTTCAAAATCTTGGAAACTATTTATATTTCTTTCTTGGCTGTTAAACCAAATACAAGGTTGATTATTCAAATGTTGTCTTATTGTGTCCTTTAGTTCATCTATATTTGTTATATTTTTAGTTTTGTTTCTCATTATTTTTACAAAAGTGGTAGGATGTAATTTCTTAATATTCCCCTCAAATTTATTATTCATTTGAAAACTCTGACATGTATTGATAATCCTAGTTTCTATACAAGTTTCTAATTTTAATTTTTCTATGTCTTTTATTTTCTGTTCTAAGTTTTTGAATTTAGTTTCATTTTCATCACTTTTCTCATTCATGATTTCATTTGACTCTTTTTTATTCTTTTCTACTTTTTCATTTACCTTTCTTATTTTTCCAATAAGTTCCTGATTATTTAATTCAATTTTTTCCCTAACTTCTTGTATTTGCTTACTATTGTGATCTATTGAATTATTTATATCTACTATGTCTTGTTTGGTATTGCTGTAAAATTCTTCATTTTTCTGTTCTTTTTTTTTTCAAATTCCCTATACATTTTAGTCATTTCTTGTTTATTTTCCTCTAATTTATTTTGTAATTTTATTTCCATTTCAATTATATTTTCTCTAATATTTTCCTTGACACTTTCTACATTTTCTCTTACTCTCTCTATATTTTCCCTAACATTACCTTTCATTCTCTCCATATTTCCTGTAATACATTGCATCAGCATTTGTATCTGATCTTCCATGCTTTTACTTTCTCTCTGCACTTGTCCACTCCCACTACTACTCTGTCCTTGCTCAGTTACACCACTTTCTTCATAATCACCCATCTCTCTTCCATCTACACCAACTTTCTTACCATATCTCAAACCCATTTTATCCTTCCTTTTTATTCTTTCCTAGCTCACAATTTTACTGACTCACTCTCTGAATTTTCCTTACCTATTCACTCCACTTTACCTACTGTGATATTTCCTTGAATTTTCCCTTTCCTATTCGCCCCACGTTGGGCACCATTTTGTTATGAAAATGAATGTGTGTGAAGAATTCTAGAGTGCCCTAAGTTGAGGTGACATTTGTTATGATGAATTGGTTATCAATAATTACAATAAAATAATAATAGTTTGAATATATTAATAATATTAGTGATAGTATTAGTGATTGTTGATAATAATAAACTGTATTAATATTTTGGTGATTTTTAGTAGTTGTAGAATTCGTAGAAAAATAATTGTATTGAATTCGAACTTTTGTTTTATAGTTTTCTTTAGTGAAAGTAGTTTGATTGATAGTAGCAATAGTAGTAGTTAGAAATTTGTTCCCTTTTATTCATATTTATAATAAGTGGTTTGTAGACTGTAAATAAAGTATTGTATTCAAATAATATTTCAGAACGCCCCTACAAATACTTACTCTTTGCTTTTAGATATTACCTTTCTCTTTCTTTTCAGGTGCTCCAGCTGCTCTCTTGGTACGCCACATGAGAAACTCTCAATCTCAAGGTAGAATTCAGGAAAAGGATGTCAAGAATGATATATTATAATAATATGTAATTTACCTTGGAAATAAAGATATGAATTCAACTCAAATATTGTTCATTTTATTCTCAATAGTCATATTTTTTTTTAAATGTAATAACTCTCATAATTATCAGTAGATTTCTTAAATTCTTATTCTATCTGTCCCTACGAAAACTACCTTACTTGCTATTTATGTGAACTTGGCAAAGTCATGTAAATTTCAAACATTAGAGGAACGGCACCGTCACCGTTTTAATAGACACTTGCCATTCATATGGTTCCTCAAAGGAAATGTCTTTAACCTTAAATTACAAGTAAACAGAAGAGTTAGTGTGTTGAAATGAAATTAATTGATAAAATAAGACTAATAAAGTTCTCAAAAGGGATAGTTTATGTGCACTGATACGCGGAAATTGTCTTGGTGATCTAACTGGTTATGAAGAAAAGTTCGGAAAGAAAGGAAAGTTCAAACTCGTGCACTGGATTTCTTGTTGAATTTGGATTTATATAAGGATCAAATACCTTTCTGGTTCTGGTAGATTCCAGCTTCTCCTATTTGGCTTGCAGGTTGGATTTCTTACCAAACGTTTGTCAAGGTAAGTTGATTTCAGTTTCAGTACTTCCTAATTTGGTATATTAAGTGTTTCTGTGGAAATTTAGATGTAATTCTTCATTTAATTGGAATTTTGATGTAATGTCTCCCTGCTTTTTTCAAAATCGACCTCCGCTTTCTTTTCTTGTTGATCACTCTCCTCACTTTTTTCCGTTACCAGGCCCGTTATTTTCCGATTTTCACAAACACTCTCGATCACTTATGGTTGTCAGTCACTGATTTTTATTGATTTCTTATAATTAATTAACCTATTTACAATTATTTCTATATGGTACATTTTTATTTTATTTCTACTAAAATTTAATTGAGTTTTTACATTTTTATACATGATATTTATTTCCTCTTTAGTTGCTGATATGACCTTTTTCTTGACTTTAAGTTTCCTCGTTCTTTTTCTAAACTCTACCTGTGATTGGCTGTGTGACAGTTTCATATACAAGATGTTATAAATTTTATCTAATAATATTTTATTTTCAACTGGAAATAATATTTTTCTAATGTTTTCCTATTCTTTTGAATCTGTTTTACTTTGTTGATAACTAAGCTTATGGTTATATGTGGCTGAAATTATTTTCTTTGAAGAAAAGTTAGCTTTCTTGGATGAGTTCAGAGTGTTCCGTTTACTTGGCTCGTAATCTTATGATTTGAGAATAACTCTTTATTCTGCAAGGTTTCTGATGGATTTTTTTAATTAAAAGTGTGATATTTTTAACTGGCAGAGGTTATATCTTTTTGAAAAAGTATCAGTCAGGGTTGTTCTGTGAAATATTATTTTTATTTTTATTTCTATCAAGTCCAATATTTTTAAATTTCTATCTACTACTCTTATATTCTATTTTCATGACAATATATCTATAGTCTAGTCCCTAAATTGTAGATAGTGACTCATCGGTTGTACGGTCCATAATTCATATAAAGCAGGTCAAAAAATATTCAGATATTCTCTGAGATCACATTTATGATCACTATTGATGTCATTCACGTATAATATGTAACATTATTCTCACAAATCTAGATAATCTGAATACAGGGTGCTAAAACATGACATCTTTCTCAGAATGGTTCGAAATGTCTGATAGCATCTCATGACCAAACGAATCTGTGAAAATGCCTACATCTTTGATAAATTCACTTCCTAGATGAAATGGGGGAGTTCAGATGTTGGAAACAAACTATCAATGGATTCTTTGATTCTTTGATATCGACTTCAGATTCTTAAAAACTTGATGGTACATTGAAGTTTATAGATATGAATGACTACTATCTACTGGTATGTTACGAAATTGATAATAAAATCCCCTAGCTACGCCGCTAAGTCAACTCCGCAAGCGTTTTGTCGATAATTATTTCCAAGAAAAGATTATTTGGACGGCCTTCTGTCCTAAGTATTCTCGGGAATATCGCGAAAGATCTGGTCTGGACAAATGGAGTATATAAGGCGGAACATGTCACATGAAAACAAGTTTTATGAAGAAGTGAAAAGCAGTTTTTGGAGAAGTATATAAGTGTTTGAAATATTTAGCTAGTTGTATAGATTTAAGCGTCAGTGAAGTAGTTGTATGTTTATAGTGAAGTTAGAAATAAACACTTTAGTAGTGTGCTCGGCTCATTATTTAGCAAAATCGTAACAGTGGTGTCCGAAGCGGGATATTAGTAAAAAACAGAAACTATTTATAAACTATTTAAGGTGAATACGAGGAGTACATCGTACGATACGATGGAGAACATTGTGAAATTTATCCTAATCAATTTGCGGATTTGGAAAGAAGGCGCCAGGAGGAAAAACAAGAAGAGGAAATGCGACGGTTGGATAAAAAGAAAGAACGAGAAAAGGCAATCCAGAAAATTCTCGAAGGACAGAGAAAAGAGCGAGAAAATGAAAAACAAGAAGAGGAAATGAGACGGTTGGATAAAAAGAAAGGACGAGAAGAGGCACTCCAGAAAATTCTCGAACAAAAAAAGAATTAATTGGAACGAATAGAAAAACAAAGGAAAACACACTTAAGATGGTTCTGGAACATTAAGACAAGTTCTTCTAACATCGAAGAAAATCGATGATGAGCTAAATAAGAAAGTAAAAGGACTCGAAAACCATTATCGTCGAGACAGGGTTGCCACATCAGGAATTTCCGACTTTTGATGGACATCTTGGTCCATGTATCTCCGAAAATTTGGAGCTGCAGCAGTGGCTAATGGATGGGGCGAAGAAGAAGAAGCTACGTCACTTGTAGTAGCTTTGAGAGAGGCCAGATATGGGTATGTTGCAGACGATACCCATCGAACAGCAAAATAAATATAAAGACCTGATTACTGCATTAGAGTTGCGGTATGGCGATCAACATCGAGAACAGCCGTACCGGGCTCAAATTAAAACGTGCACTCAGAAATCAGGCGAGAGTCTGCAGGAATTTGAATCGGATGTGAGACGCCTAATTCAGCTGACTTAACCAGAAGCACCGGGAGATTTCAAGGAACAGTTAGCGGTGCATTTATTAAACTCTATTACTGAGTTGAAACCCGTTCAGCAGAAAGTCCACGTCAAAGCTGCGGAGAGTGAGAGGCCCCTACAGCTACATAAGGATAAGCCAATGCATGGGGTCTTCTTCAAGAACATAGAAGACCTTGGCTTATCCCTGACCTTCACTTTTCTAAGATCAAGTGGGCTGAAGTCGGAAACCAAGGGATTCATAATGGCCTGCCAGGATGGTGTCTTCAATACCCTCGTCTACCACAGCCGCGTGATGGGTATAGAGGTCCCTGAAACTAGATGCAGAGCGTGTCGTGCGGCAGCTGAGAGCATAATGCATTTTCTGTCAGCTTGTCCAGCTTATGCGGTCTCAGCCTATATCCACAGGCATAACGCGGCCTTACGAGTGTTGCATTACCGTCTTCGACGGTGTAGACGAGACACCGGTGTTGCCTTATGCTCCGGGGGATATTGAGTCCGTTGTGGAGAATGAGGAGGGCCGAATCTATTGGAACTACTCATTTCCCACCCTCAGGCAAATATAAGCCAATAAGCCTAATGTAGTCCTCCTCGACCATCAAAGTAGCACAATTTTCGTCATTGAGTTTTCACATCCTGGCGAAACGAACATCGTCCGAAAAGATAAGGAAAAACGGTCTAAATATTGAGATATACTCTTTGAACTCCACAGGTTTTACCTAAACCATTCTGTCAAGATGGCGGTTCTGATAATAGGGGCCCTTGGTGGAATGATTGACACACTGCTCTCAAACTTGAAAATCATACCGGCTTGCCATGATGCGGCAGAAAACTTAGCCGGAAGAATGCAGAAGGCCGTAATTCTTGGTTTACTCCGCCTTCTCAGGGCACATGACTCTCGGACCCAATAATCACTCACTCCACGTGGAGAGTGTTTCCTGGGGTTAATGACACACCAGCGCGCCCTCCGGAAGTGTCGGGGCTCCGGAAACAGGCCCTGTTTGGGTAAAAAAAAAATAGAAAAAAAATATATATAAATATTTCGGAAAATGTTTTACACTTACAAACAAGAGACAAAAGAACCAACGTCAACTACGAATATAGATAATGAAGACAGCCTTCCGAAACAAATGAGCATCGACCTCGAATTGGACGCTGCTGAATTAATGCGCTTGCGCCAAGATATTTCTATTCAAAGACACGATTTAGTATTTTCATCTCTTTCCAGTGTGCATGGTTCGGCACCAACAATTATCGAAGATATGAGGAGATTTGAGGAGAAGCATATGTCAACATAACGTCGTATTCTGGTATCCGAATCTGTTTTCAAAGTTTATATTTTCATACTATAAGGGTTTTATTCCTGAAAAAATTACCCAGTTTCCAAAATTTCTAGATTCATGCCTGAAAGAATTCAAGATCGCCGCGTTACTTCCGGTATGTGTTCAGGGACCGTATGTTTGAGTTCATGGGAAATAATTTTCATGCGTTTAAAGTGACATAGAGCGATACAAACACCGCGCATTGAAGAGAGATATAACATTGATATCGCACGCGTTAAAATTCAAACATACGGCTCCAGGAGACAAAAATACACTACTAATCACTACCACAAAACTATTTTTCTCGGCGGTTATGTCAATCCACATATCCTCAATTATAATGATAGAATAGTTTTTATCCGCTATTGGCACAAAATTGATTGATGAAACTCTTGTAGCAGGTAACAAACAGACATTCAGCCCTATGCTGTATCACTTCCGTCAATAATAACGTCACCGTTATTCGCCGTTTCCGTTATTTTGCTATTGCTTGGTAAATTACGGAAATGGCGAATAACGGTGACGTTATTTTTAACGAAAGTGATACAGCTGATTATGTTTTGTAGAGTTACGAATGAATCAAGGAATCGATTTTGAAATGACACAAAGTTTAATTGCCGTCTTGCATAATTATCACTTCATTTTATCCACATTATAGAAAAATAATAGTTCATTACAAATATGGTACGGTTGAAATTGTCAAAATGTCAAAATAAGCACATCCTCAAAAATGTATGACATTCGTCTTGTTTCAGAATTCGGCATGCGTAATAGTTTCTCAGCGCCCATTCGAGAAAAGCAAAGAGAAAAAATTTTTGGCTTCAATTTGATTACCTGCGTCTTATGGCGTGTTACCCATATTCGTAGTTAATAGACATATAGTATGAACACGTTAATAGTCTGTTCAGATCGAATTGTCTTTCCTAACTGTCCCTGGTTTCCTCATAGCCATGTGTGGATGTTTTTCGGTTTAGTCGTTTACACTTCTCTTTGTCGTCACAAAAGATTGTCACCATGCTGTTAATTTGTAGCATTTGTAGTAGTAAAGGCTGAAACACAATGAAAGTTTTATGTTTTTAGTTTTAATTTTCTTAATTTTGGATTTTTTTTGACGCGAAACTATCATTGCCATTCTCATTCTGATCACGCCTCATTAACAATCTTCTTGGTAAAATTCAAGATTAATTTTTCAACTCTGTTCTGCATCTTGTTTTATTTGTGAAATTGATATCCAAAATCCCAAAACATATAACTTATTCCATAAATCTTCCATTGTGTCTACGGCTTAATGAGTTTCAAACTGATAAGTTGCATGGAACAACGTTTCCGTAATAATGCATTTACTTCTTTCTGAAAATCGTCTATCACGAAAAAAATATCATTGTGAAACACCCTGGGGAGAGCAAGATGAAAGAATCCCCTCTTTGAATTTGAAACTAAATATTCAGTATATTTATTCATAGTGGCTGTTGGCATCATTTCAAAATTGATTGAGCAAACAATGATTTTCACATTATACAAACGTTTGATCTGAAACGATTCTTATGCAAATGTCAAATCTGACAAACTGAGCCAAAAACTTTTGTGCCTTTCACTTCATAAGCCGCCAGATATTTAAACGGAAGGCCATGGAGAACGTACATTTTTATAAAGCCTTCGAAGCGTACAAGATGAAAAGAGAACTTAAGAAAATTAATAATGAGAAACTCCATCCCGGCATATTTGACCAGGAGCATCAAAGTGTACTCAAGTCACTTTGATACCCCAAAACTGAGGCAAGTTTGGGTTGAGCTTTGAAGAATGATGCCAGGGGCGTTCCGTCATGCATAAAAGGCATTTCAAGCCTCATAAATTGGAATAGTTCCTATATTTGTTTGGTTATATAACAGTGATTGGTTACTTTCGACATGTGTCAGAAAAAATCTAACATAGAAACAAGGACTGTAAATTACCCTTGGAAGCCAGTTGACAAGAATAAAAAAGAGAATACTTTATGAATTTGTGGGGAAAAAAAAATATACTCCAACTTTTTCATATTCGGAACCACTTATGTAGAAAAACCCCGCATTATATGATATAGCAAACTAAGAAAAAGTTGGAAAATTGAATTTTTGAAAATGTGATTGAGTGCAGGTTAATAATTTCGAAGCTATTTATATATACAGGGTGACCCAGGGCAAACCGCCAAACGTTAAGGATTGTTTTTCATGTATATATGAAAAAAAGATTTTTCATATTCAATTCAATTTATTTTATTTTCAATCCAACGAGCTGAATAGCTATGGGACAAGTCAAGTTTCAACATTAAGTTAAAAAAAATACAGAAAATCGACAACACAGCTAGTTTCAATATCATTTTTCAGTTCATCTACATTATTATGATTCATTTTGTACACCTCATTTTTCAGAAATCCCCAAAAATAAAAATCTAGAGGTGTTATGTCTGGTGAACGAGGGGACCACTTAACAGGACAATTTGTAGCAATTCATCTGTTTCCAAAACAGCCTCGCAGCATTTTTTCACGCAACTGAAATTATGTGCTGGCGCTCCATCCTGCTGAAAATAGATCATCTGACGAGCCACCAGATCAGGATCATCGAAAAACCCTTTCAACACTCTTGTTAATAAATTAATGTAACGGGGTCCGTTTAAAGAACCATGGTAGAAATATTAACCGATAATTCTGCCTTTAAAAAGACCACACCAAACATTATTACTAAATCATCTTTGCGGAATGTGGGGATGGACTAGAAATGGATTATGTCTACTTCAACAACAAAAATTCTTTCTATTATACATCCCATGATTTGAAAAATTAGCCTCATCGCTCCATTAATATTTCTATAGAAGTTTGGATCATGTCTGCATTTATTCATAAACCACCGACAAAACCCCAATCGTCTCTGAGGATCACCAGGTTCTGGTGTTTGCACTGGTCTTACCTTATAAGGAGAAATCTTGAGTTTCTTCAGAATTCGTTGAATACCAACAGCTATATCTCTAGATAAAACTCTGATGGAATTATTTGGATATACCTCAAAGTAGGATAAAACGTCAATTTCTGTTTCTTCAGATATTACAAAACGATTTTTAGTTCTCCTCTTCTCAAAAACTTTTTCATTGTTCCTGAATCGACGATGAAGCACAGCAAAAAAACGCCGATTAGGTAATTCACGATCGGGGAACGAATTGCTGCAGTGTTTGAGTGCTCTTACGCTATTTTTCTGGCAAATCAAGTGGGATTCTAACATATCACATTTTTCTTGATAAGAAATAATTTGAGTTGTCTTTCTTGTTTGTTTTATAGTTGCAGAGCAGTTAAATTAAGCATCAGTGTCTTTTTTACTTGAAATTCAGAATACCTGCGAATCGTTCAACCTCGAACTTCAAAATAAATGCGTGTGACGCAACTTCAGTTACTCTCCCAAATTAGTGCTCAATTCGGTTGCTCTATTATTTATTGAGGTGGGTATATCCGTTACCGGTGTTATATACAGGGCTATTCAAATTCGTTTCTGTACATGGGGATCTCGTAAACGATAAGAGATAGAGTGTCGGTTAAATTGTGGCAAAGTTGCATATTTTAGAGACCTATTGAATGATGTAAAAAATCGAATTTAGCTCTTTTGGTTTTGGAGATATACAGGAAAAACCAAAAAATCCCAAATTATTTTTTTGCCTGTATCTTCTTTATTCGCAGACATACTGAAAATCTGTCCACAGTTTGCTATTGGCACTTGATGTTGACTATCAAAATATCTCCATGAATTTTTAATAAAGTGTGTCATCTGATTTGGGCCACCCCCATCTTTGAATTTTTAAATACGGTCCTGTATTTTTTGTTGTAGTTTTTGGATCTTCGACATTCACTCCATACTGAGAAATTAAATTAAATTTTATATTTCGGGATTTTATTATAATTGGGTGAATTATTCCCTTTTAAATTACTGCCCTGGAAATTATGGTTGACTGAGTTAAATAAAAACACAAAAGCAACTTTCACGACTTCCCATGTATCATAGTATTTTTCGAAAGTATTTTTTCCACTTTTAGGTACCAATTCATATTTCTTTACATTTGCAATGCTCTTTGAGCGTTTTCTACAATGAACTTCGAATAGAAAAACATTTTATGATTATCTGAAACATATCTACAACAAAAATAGATTATATGTATTTTGATAAGGTGAAAAAGAAATTTTAGCAATAATTACATCCGAAACGAACACTATAATTGTAATGAAAATTGAAATGAACTAATTTATATACCAACACAAAAAAAAAATGGCGCAATAAATGTTCGAATTGGAGTCCTTTCATTTTGAGACATTTTTAAACTAATTTTTTCACATTATTTATTGCCCTTAATACACTTCTTTGATGCATTGTTGCGAAAGCATTCAAAATCCTCAATCTCAAGTCTTCCACATTTTCTCTCTCCGCCAGCCAAAATCCAATTTTTCAATGTCTCCCATAGAAAATAGTCCAAAATAGTAAGATCTAGTGATCTTGCAGGCCTTCTTATTGGCCCATTATTTGATATCCATCTGTTGTTTAATATGGTATTCAGAAACTGATTAACATCTCTTTTTCAGCTTATAAAATAAAAAAATATTTATTTTTGTTGTCGATATGATTCAGATAATCATGAAAGGTTTTTCTATTCGAAAATAATTGTAGAATACGCGCAAAGAACATTGAAAATGAGAGGAAATATGAACTGGTACCTAAAAATGAAAAAAATACTTTCGAAAAATACTATGGTACATGGGCAGACGTGAAAGTGTTGTGTTTTTATTTAACTGAGTCAACCAATTTCCAGGGCCGTAATTTTAAAGAGAATAATTCACCCAATTATAATAAAATATTACCGAAACGTCCCGAAATATAAAATTAAATTTAATTTCTCAGTATGAAGTGAATGTCGAAGATCCAAAAACTACAATAAAAAATACAGGTCCGTATTTAAAAAGTCAAAGATGGGGGTGGCCCAAGTCAGATGACACCTTGTATAAAATATTCATGGACATATTCTGATAGTCCACATCAAGTACCAATGGCAAAATGTAGACAGATTTTCAATATGTCTGTGAATAAAGAAGATAAAGGCAAAAAAATAATTTGGGGTTTTTTTGTTTTTCCTATATATCTCCAGAACCAAAAGAGCTAATTTAAATTTTTTTACACCATTGAATAGGTCTCTAAAAATTTGTCACAATTTAAACGACACTCTATCTCTCATCGTTTACGAGATCCCCATGTACAGAATCGAATTTGAATAGCCCTGTATATATCAAATGCACGAAATAACAGTGCATGAAGATTTTATACGAGCAATACGAACAGTTGAACACTGTCATAAAGTGAATATTATGAAATTACTACAAAGCCCTAAGAGAATTCAGTTGGATTATTTATCGACAGAATAAGCCAGTGAAGCCCTGAAGGTGGATGTTCTCGGAACAATGTCCTTCAGTTGCAAATGTTGGAGAGAAACAGAGATAAAGCCACATAATGCAAATGATTGACCTGGTTTTCATAAATGTTTCCTAGTAATATTTGGTGGTGTGTCATGAAAATGTAACTTGATATATTTGTTGAAATCGAATCAACTGTGAACTTTTGGCAAGTGTTGTGAAGTACAGTTTTGACTAGCGTATAGAACAAAAAAAATGTGTCGTTACATAACTTCTTCGGACGTAAAGACCTGTATTTTCTACATGACTCCACAGTATTGATAGAAAATCCTGCTTGCATAATATTTGTGGATTCGTGTCCATTCACAGCATCGACATGCACCATTTAGTGGAACCTGAATTTCTTCAAAGTTTATTATTTTTTCTGTACATTCATTTATTTATTCATTGCATTATATTTTATCTTAATAATTGTAGTACATGGGTTATGAGACTTGTGTGTAATCATTTGATTTTTCAATATAAATAAATAATCTTTTAGGGCACGTTGGACTAATGGAAAATACGCAATCTCTTACTAAGTTATCTTGAGAATCAGGAAATGTCATACAAATGTTTTCAGGATCCTTCATAAGTAAAAATTTCATCCATATAAGATTAGACTAGTTCATGAATTGAACGAAGATGATTTCGATAGACGTATCGAGTTTTGTGAAAGTCTCACTGAACGGATCAACTTGCATCAGAATTTCTTGAATAAAATTTGTGTTTTGGATGAAAGTACGTTAAGTTCGAATGGAGAGGTGAACTGGCAAAATTGTCGATATTGGATACCGTCAAGTTCATACCCAACGACCTCAAAAACTGAATGTTTGGGAAGGAATTCAAGGTGACCACATCATAGGACCTTTTTTATCGGTGAAAATTATTTGACTGGTGGGAAATATTTGAAAATGTTGGAGAATCGAATAATACCGTACATCAATAGGGTAATTGAGGAGGATATGAATTTATTCGAAAACGAAAAAGTTTTTCAGCAGAATGGTGCACCTCCTCATTATGCAGCTCCAGTGCGACAATTTTTGGATGATCATTTTCCTGGTCGCAGAAGAGGTCCTACAGAATGGCCACCAAGGTCTCCGGATCTCACTCCCTTACATTTCTTTCTATGGGGTCAATTGTGTATGATATAGAATCAACAACATTAGAAGATTTGAGAGAGAATATCATGAGACATTCTCAACCATTTAAGGGCGGCAATGGAAGCTCGTTTGTACCCTTGTATGGAAGTTCATGAAAACGTTTTTGAACATTTACTATAGAAAATTTGTTTCTTCTCATTGTCAAGTCATCAGATTTTGATTAAAAAATTTAATAAAAAATCTCTTTTTCTGATTTATTGCTTTCATATTTGTCTATAGAACGAATATTTCAAAATGTGGCCTCCTGTTTAATTGTTAACCTGTTTTTTTATTTTTATTGCAAATCATTGTTTCAAAAGTTATTCAGGGTGGCTCGTTTTCAACTCAATAATTTGTAGCTCCTGAACCATAAGCTTCAGACCATATGTTTTATAACTTGTTGAGATGCGCTCAATATAGGTGATGCATTTGAAAAAAATTGGTGACATGCTCTTGGGATGCGATAGGAAAAGTTAGATCAAATGTGAATATGTGTGTTTCTTTATTTGTTATTCAGGGTGGCTCTTTCAAATGGAATGCACTGTATATCAAGGAACCTGTGCATCTGACAGTACTCTAAATAAATACATCTTAAATGTCAAATACAATCAATCGTGTTGAAGCTGTATAAGTATTTGAAAATGCATCGGTTTGGAGAAACCAAAAATGAAAAGATATATGGGGTAATCGAGACTAAGATCCCTGAAAATACAGTGTCATTCATATGAGTGATATAAAGAATTGGATTCAAGAAGTAATCTTCATAAACATAACACGGCCTCGATCAATTGTCGACTATTTTAGTGCTGCTAAATTTCTCTTGTATTTATTAATTCTACTCGACATCATTTTGGCATTAATAATCAGAGATGAGAGCCCCCGAGAGCAAAGCTCGGGTTTTCATCAGATTATTAATACCAAAATAGTCGACTATTTATCAAGGTCTTGTTATATTACCCTTGAATATCTTTCAAACAACTACTTCCACTTATGAATATTGAATTAAATCTTATATCTATTAATTTTCTGATGTGGTGAAGACACAAATTTTATGTTCGAAAATTTATATCAGTTATTTTTGCCTCTCCAGTCTGATTGAAACTGTTTGGACTCCGATTGCCTAAACAATATATACCGGGTGACTACGAGGTGAGGTACGCCTCCCAACTTTTCTATAGTTTCAAAGATACAGGTTTCAAATTTGGTACGTCGATATATTACTCAAATACGCATACTTTGACTCCATTACCGAAAATTTACCACTTCCGGTTCTACCGGAAGTGACCTCAAACTTTTTCTTTCAAATGACACCCTGTTCTTCAAAATTGAAAATCGGTTGAAAAATGGTGGAGATACAGTTGATTGTTCAATGGAACAAAGTTGGCCAGGAACATCAAACTCAAATCATCACAACTGACGAACGGCGTCAACATTTACGAGAGAAAGGTTGAGGTGAGATATAGCTGAAAATTAAGTTCCTTATATAATTGCAGCAACCATGTTTTCCAATAATTATCAAAAATTTCCTCAAAACGGAGTAGTACCCATAAAGAAATGCTCACAACTAACATTTCTCAAATGGCAATATACTCTCTTCACATTGTCGTATTGAAAAATGATGAATTATCAGATTACTCGAATGAGAAGATTTGATTTTTTGCTTAGCTTTCGTAGGTTCAAGCCGCCTCTCTTTAAAAATATTCAATTTTGAGAACACTCATAATGAAACATCCCGTATTTTCGATTCCTTTCAGAATTCTCCGAAACTTTTAACACGAGTATTTGGACAATTCATTACTTTTCAATACGACAGTATGAAAACAGTATGTTGCCATTTGAGAAATGGTAGTTGTGAGCATTTCTTCATGGGCACTACTTCGTTTTGAGGAAATTTTTGATAT
Source organism: Chrysolina americana (assembly GCA_958502065.1). Taxonomy (NCBI): domain Eukaryota; kingdom Metazoa; phylum Arthropoda; class Insecta; order Coleoptera; family Chrysomelidae; genus Chrysolina; species Chrysolina americana. The sequence goes on along the minus strand of OY293415.1, from coordinate 35,522,537 downwards.
ATGTTGGAAAATATGGTTGCTGCAATTACATGAGAAGCTCAAGTTTCAGCTGTCTTACCTCGAACCTTCCTCTCGTAAATGTTGACGCCGTTCGTCAGTTGTGATGATTTGAGTTTGAGGTTCATGGCCAACTTTGTTCGATTGAACAATTAACTGTATCTCCGCCATATTTCAACCGATTTTCAATTTTGAAGAACAGTGTTATCACAAATTGCGTGTTCTTCCGGACAATAAAAAAAGGAACAGGGTGTCATTTGAAAAAAAAAGTTTGGGGTTACTTCCGGTTAAACAGGAAGTGGTGAATTTTTAGTAATGAAGTCAAAATATGCGTATTTGAGTAATATACTGACGTACCAAATTTGAAACCTGTATCTTCAAAACTATAGAAAAATTCGGGGGCGTACCCCACCTCGTAGTCACCCGGTGTATAAATGAATATTATTTCTTGAACATCTAAGATTTGTATGATTACCACATCGGGGAATGAAAAGACTGTAGTGGTCGTGTCACTGGTCTCGTGCTAGGAATCGCACGTTAAAAGGTAAGACCTCGTTAATCTTTGGCTTGCACAAGATTCGACTTCTGAGAGCTGTCGTTCATAGGGGTACGACAGCTGGTAAGAAACAATTTTAAACAATTTAATAGATATCAGATTTAATTCAGTGTTCGTAAGGGGAAGTAGTTGTTATCTAAGATATATTGGCATCAAATTACGCCTGGTGGGAATCACTTGAAAACGATTGTAGATACCCAACAATCGAAACTTGAAGCCATAGAATCATGGTTTCTTTTTCTTTTCTTATCAGCCTGTCGATTTTTTTGGACCCACGAATACCTTGCCAAAGAAGACGAAATCTACAACATACCAGATATTCAGGGAATTTAACCGGAAGCCATTTACCATAAGGAATGTGCGGGGTCTCTTAACCAGTTAAAATACATGTCTTCTCATCCACCCCAAGGAGAACAATGCACAAGTTGGTACAAATAAACAACGTCAGTTGTAACTCAGTGTTCGTAGCGGAAAGTAGTTGATTTTTGACATATTTTGGATAGAAGAAAATTTTGACATCGTCAAAATCATATATATTGTGCCAGAGTGGTATCAACAATGTGAAAGAATACGCGGTACCCTTCTCTCTAAGCGTTTCCACCAAGTGGGAAATTAGAGGCAAACATCTGTCAGAAAACAACTACTTCCCTGGCTCTTAGACGGACATTGAACTACATCTGACAGATATTTGTGCAATGTTCTTCCAAGAAGACCCAATTGCAAGTGCTTGTTCTGTAATTAAACAGAAGATTATCCTTCATTTGGCTGGGAATGACCACCTGCAGACATACATGTTTCGAGGTTTATTGCCTCTCATCACTGACATGGTAGGTCAGACAAAATTATAATTGTCCTGTCCTTGCAAAATGAATAATAATCAATTGTTTAAATAATATTTCCCCACGGATGACACTACGATCCACAACAAAGTTGATCGTAGTGCCATCCGCACAGGAAATCAAGAAACAAGACAAAACACTCCCCCTGACTCTGATGAGAGGCAATAAACCTCGAATTATGCATGTCTGCAGGTGGTCATTCCCAGCCAAGTGAAGGATAATCTTCTGTTTAATTACAGGACAAGCACTTGCAATTGGGTCTTCTTGGAAGAACGTTGCACAAATATCTATCAGATGTAGTTCAATGTCCGTCGTGGTATTAGCCAGGGAAGTAGTTGTTTTCTGACAGATGTTTGCCTTTTATTTTCCACTTGATGGAAACGCTTAGAGAGAAGAGTACCCCGTATTCTTTCACATTGTTGATACCTCTCTGGCACAATATATTTGAACTTTGTTCGAATTATTATAGTTTAATCTTCCCGGAGTCTGTGCTACTTGGGAGTGTTTTGTCTTGTTTCTTGATTTCCCGTGCGGAATTTTTCCACTTGGTGGAAACGCTTAGAGAGAAGGGGAACCCCGTATTCTTTCACATCGTCAAAATCGTTCAATTTATTCAAGCCCTGTGAAATTTTTCAGTATGGTACTCGATACAGTAAAAGGTTTATTTCGGGAGAAAATCAAGCATGTAGAAAGGTGTTCCACGATACAGTGTGAAATGAAAGAAATTTTACCATCATCCATTCTTCCATAACCCATTACAAATATTCAGGTATTTCCACAATATCTGTTTCTCTCTCTAATTACATGTTAAATGTGATATCGAGAATTTTACGATGTAATAAAATATAATCGATATTCAAACGAACTTATCTGAAGTTAAATTCTCGATCATATTTAAATAAAGAGTCGAACTTGAATAGGTACATCACTTCCCATCCTACTCAAAACATGAGAGGGTAACCCAACCGTAATTAGGTATGAGGATATCTGAAAATGAATGTGGAAAAGCCTAGTCGACAGTGGGAGAGGATATCGACCCTTCGCGAGCTATAAACAATGTGCGCGATTCATACGATGATGGATGTGAGAAATTAGTTAGCAACGCTTTCGTGAAAGTCGTTTGCAGCAAGGATTTGGTAGATGGTGAGAGTTTGTTGGCACTGACTGCGAATACGCGTATGATATTCGGATTGAATAGAAATCAGCTGGTTGCCGCGATTGTTTTAATTTGGATTACGAGTTAGAAAAAAAACACCGTTCTAGGTATGTTTACAGTGTGGAAGTATGTTCTGTCTTGAAATGGTTTTTTGGAACATTCACATTTTGGACTTAAAATTAATAAAATATAAACCTCGGTTGAAAGTAAACTATTGATAAACATGGCAGAGATGACAAGGTGGTTGCCAACAAAATAATCACACCACAGGCGATAAGAGAGGATGGCATAGCTCCAGTTCTGTTACAAATCGGACTCGAACATATTGTACCTATCCTTACAAGACTCTTTAGAGCCAGTCTAGTTTGGAAACATATTCCATCTAACTGGACCGCGACTAGGGTGATCTATATTCCTAACGTGGGTCGGACTGACCCACATCCAAAATCGCTCCTTTCTGTTGAAAAACCTGGAGAAAATACTAGACGGGCACATGAGGTGTGGCCTACTAACAAAGCACCCACTCAGTGTTAATATAACCCAATGTCTAGATTCAATATTAATTCACGTCTGGTGTGCCTTGGCGTGTAGACGTGTTTAGTAGAGCTTTCGTGGTGGTAATTTGCGAAGCCCCGTAAGTAGTTACGGGGCCAGTGTTATTGTGCGAACGAGTGTTTGAGAGTAGGGTGAGTAGCTTTTTGGCGAGTTTTTCAATCGTTTTTCGATTTTAACATTGACAAAGTACTGTTTATGATGACGAGTGTAGAGGGTGCACTTTGTAAAATGGATGACGTTGAAGCTTTCCTAGACAAAGCGTCGAAAGAGGAAATCACTAAGATGTTCCGGCTATTACTCCAAAAATACGGAGTAAAGAAGGTAGCTATTGAAAATAATGATAGTATGGTGGATGCGGAAAGCATTATTGAGAAAAACGAAGCTTTCCCCGCCCTGGGGAGTAGCAGGCCGAAAAAGAAGTGTAAGAGGAGACTGGGCTCCAGAGCATCGGTCTCCTCTGACACTACTTCCATTACAGAAGTCGAAGGGAAGAATCCCGATAATGAAAATATGATGGAACTTGACTCTGCCCCTCAAGTCGAGGCGAGCGAAGGAGCCCCGCCCCTATTTACAGGGAGCGAGAACGGTTTTGGTGATATTCCAGACACTAATACTGTTGTAGGTAGAGGAGACGAGCCAAAAAAGGCTTGCGATCCAACTCCTTCTACCTCTAAAGTTCAGGGTGAGGCCGTGCCTCTCCCAAAGAGACAACAGATCCCACCGATCACGGTCAGGCGTAAAGAAGTCTGGGCGATGGTGAACAGGAAATGCACTGAAAGGAAGATTCGATTCGGTCATGCCAAGAATATCCAAGACGGGATAAGGGTGCAGCCAGAGTCTTTGGATGATTATCGCAGATTATCACATCTGCTGGTGGAGGAAAAGATCCCCCACCACACGTACACCTTTCCGGAGGACAAACCTCTCAGGGTTATCTTCCGGGGTGTACCTGAAGATGTTGAATGCGGTGACATCGCCGATGAGTTGCAGGACAAAGGATTTCATCCTGCTAACGTTTCACGTCTTATGAATAGGGAGGGCAGACCGATGCCTCTCGTACTCGTGCTCGTTCCAAAGAACGAGAGGTCGATTTATCAGGTTACGGATGTCCTCCACATCCGTATCACTACGGAACCGCAGAGGACGAGAGGCATTGTGGGTCAATGCCATAAGTGTCAGAGGTTTGGCCATGCCCAACGCAATTGCATGGCAATCCCGGCGTGCGTAAAGTGCGCAGGCAAGCACATGTCTTCCGAATGCACTATTCCGCGCGCCGAGAAAGCTAAATGCTTTAATTGCGGCGGGCCTCACACGGCCAACTACAGAGGGTGCCCCAGCTTCCCTAAGCCTAAGAGTGCTAGCGCTCGAGGGACGGGAAGGGGGGCTCCAGCTAAGTCCAGAGGCGCCAAGCAAGCTGCGCCCAAAGCACAGGCCGCGATCGCTGGCAAGTCCGGAGTTGTACGTGAGGGGCTCTCCTTCGCGAAAGCGTTGGGAAAGCCATCCTCTGGCACTTCTGGCCCTTCAGGCCCTCTTCCTGCAGCCCCGGCGGGGTCTTCCAATGACTTTCTGGCTGCCTTTGACCAGATGAGGCAGCTATTCATTCAGTTCCCGGTGTTGCAAACTATGTTTGTACCCAACCCCGCAGTGATTCCGCCCACCCATTAATGGCTGGCAACCTCACAAGGCCCAGTTCCTTGAAGATTGTTTTCTGGAACTGTAATGGTTTCAGAGAGAGAAAAATGGACTTGGAGGAGTTCATCACGAGACATAACGTCGACCTGATGCTTCTTCAGGAGACCCACCTCAACAATGAGAGCATTACAATTCCAAACTACAGAGTCTTCAGAAAGGACCGTATTGGGAGACGGGGAGGGGGAGTCGCCATTCTGGCTAAACGATCAATACGGCATTGATGATGCGCGTAGTCATGGGACGGAGATGGTAGGCATCGAGATCGAGACGAGTAGAGGTACTCTTAGGGTGGTCTCAGCTTACAAATCCCCTCTCAATGCGATTCAGCCAGATACCCTGGATGCAGTGCTAATGGAGAGCAATGTGCCGATAGTAGTCGCCGGGGATTTTAACGCGAAACACGCCCAATGGAGCCGAGTTACCAACCGCAACGGTAGGGCGCTCTGGGCACATATGGAACAGAGTGATTATCATGTGATCGCTCCCACAGAGCCCACACACTTTGGCAATTTTAGGCCTGATGTGCTAGACATAGCGGTGGCTAGGAACATCCCCTGGACCTGGGAGATCTACCCTGTGTCCGAGTTGGATTCCGATCATAATCCGGTCATTTTATGGCTGGGTGATGATCCGATCCCCCAAGGAAGTTGTCTGCGTCGTACGACGAACTGGGAGTTCTTCACGGAGATTCTGGAAGGGGCATATGTCGTGCCCGAGGAACTCCAGACCCCAGCTGAGTTGGAGGAAGCGGTGGACACGTTCGAGAGGACTTTGAAGAACGCTATTGAGGCCGCTACAGTCAGTGAGCAGGGTCCTCTGAAGTCTTACAACGAGTTCCCTCCGAGGATAAAAACCCTCATCAGGGAGCGAAATCGTCTTCGGAGGATCTATCAGAGGACACTGTTCCCTGGCGATAAGGTAAGAGCCAGCCACAAGGCTACCGAAGTCAAATTCGCGATTCGTGATTATAAGAAGGAAAGGTGGAGGGATACTCTTACTGCTCTTGGACCTGGAGATGGTGAGCTTTGGCGAATCATCAAAAGGAAAAAGGGCAGGAAGGGTATTTTACCACCACTTCATGGTCCTAACGGCATGTGCTACGCTTCAGCTGACAAGGCGACAGCCTTTGCAGACACGATGGAGCGCCAGTTTGTCCTCAACATTGATGAAGAGGATGATGATCAAAGGGATGAGTTTGTGGAAGCAAGGGTTCGGCGTCTGCTTCGGGAGGAAGATAATGATGAGATCCGACCAGCTACTGGGGAAGAAATTGAGGCGCACATCAGCGCGTTAAAGAGAAAAAAGGCTCCGGGAGTGGATTCTATCAGCAATGTCATGCTGAAGAAACTCCCGGAGATTCAAGTTGATTCCATTCTACATCTCGTGAATACATGCCTGCGCCTTAAGTACTTCCCTAGTAGATGGAAGCACGCTACTATTGTGATGATCCCGAAGACGGGGCAGGACCCCCAGTTTCCACAAAATCATCGTCCTATCAGTCTCCTCAGCTCGGTGGGGAAGCTTACTGAACGCGTCGTTCTGCAGAGGCTCTCAGACGAGGTCATTGACAGGAACATCCTGCCAAACGAACAATTTGGTTTTCGCGCTAATCACTCAACGGAGCTACAAGCTTTGCGGATGGTCGAGGAGGCCATTTGCGCGCTGAATAAGAAGCTTGACGTCTTTCTTCTTCTGCTCGACGTGGCGAAGGCCTTCGACCGTGTTTGGCACGAATGCCTTCTCTACAAAATGAGTCTTCTCGGTTTTCCCTGAAGGTTGGTGCGATTTATCAGCTCCTTTTTAAAAGGCAGGACGTGCCAGGTCAAAGCTGAAAATGTCCTTTCTGACGTCAGACATATAGAAGCTGGAGTTCCTCGGGGTGCAGTCTTATCCCCTCTGCTGTACTCGGTATATACCAGCGACATACCGAGAACAAATCACGTGAAGATTTCCCTGTACGCCGACGATACCGCGTTGCTCGCCAGTTCAGCGGACCCTGAGCAAGGGATGTCGTACCTGCAAACCGCAGTCGATGGCCTTGAACAGTGGTTTCTGGACTGGAAGATCCGGGTTAACCCAGCGAAAACGCAGTTGATTTACTTGGGGAGGAAAAGGAGTCTACCTCGCACAGTGTTGTCGATCTCGGGAAGGGGGATCGAATGGACACCGCAGGTCAAGTACCTCGGGCTTATTATTGACAGAGGTCTCACGTGGAGGCATCACATCGAAGCGTTGAGAGCCAAGTTGCACTCCAGAATTTGCGCTTTGTACCCGTTCCTCAACAGGAGGAGCGAACTTAATCTGGAGAACAAATTGCTTCTCTATAACGCGATGATCAAATCTGTTCTACTATATGCGTCAGCCGCCTGGGGCCATGCCGCCCCCACCCACATTTTATCTCTGGAACGGGTCCAGAGGAAATGTCTGCGGATGTTAACAGACGCACCTTGGTACGTGCGTAACGCAAGGATCCTCGAGGACTTAAGGCTGTCTTTCATTCAGCAGTGTATCCAGGAGCGAAACCAAAAGGTTTTTAACACCGCGGAGGTGCACGAAAACCCATTAATCAGGGAAGCTGTAGACTACGCTATAGACGACCCTACTCGTTTCAAGAGGCCAAGGCTCTCCTTGGTCTAGATCATGCCTAGCATGTCAGTTGGGGCTGAATGAAGAGTTGTCTCATTCTGTCGTCCGTGATTTAGGACTTTTTATTTTCAATTAAGTTGAATGAACGTAGCGACTTTGCACCTTAAAAGTCGCCGTGTTTACTGTCAGTGAGCCACAGCATACTATGCTTTTCATCTAAGATTCCTGAAGTTGAAATTTTTATTTTGCTACAGCCGCTTACCAAAATATCCTTTTTCTACAACCGCTTAAAGTTCTTACGATTATTTAAGATTCATTCGGCAGAGAGTTTGAAATAGCCAAATGAGTAGCCTTTGATGCTTTCGGTTCTCAACGCAAAGTTGACGTTTCCATTGAAATGCATGATGGAAAAAGTATAGACAATACATTCATGACCACCTGAGAATCTGCGGTGGTTCCATGGCTAGTGTCTTGAGACAAAATAAATAAATAAATAAAGGTTTATCGTTACAAAGTTATCAGTCAGTCTTGAGCTTGTAATTCGAAGGTTCCGGGTTCAGCCCTGGCAATTGCAACTTTTTTTTTCCAGAACGTTATTTAACTTTTTCCTTGTTAGTGATTTGAATTATTGGACATTTAGATAGCTTATACATGTCGGATTGCTATTGAGTGATTTTCTCATAAGTAATGTTATGTGCCTATTTGGATGAAGTGTTGATAATTTTTTTTTTCTGATATCGTTCAAGAATGCCCACTTTCTCGGAGCAACTTCAGGCCTCAAAATACTCTAATCTAGTATTTTAGTCCGTTGCTAAGCAACGAACTTTCCCGGACCGTTTTCGGCACTAAACTGTACGGGAAAATACTTTTTCTGAAATCGTTCAAGAATGCCCACTTTCTCGGAGCAACTTCAGGCCTCAAAATACGCTAATCTAGAATTTTAGTCCGTTGCTAAGCAAAGAACTTTCCCGGACCGTTTTCGGCACTAAACTGTACGGGAATAGTTATTATCCTAACAAGTACGGAAAGAGTACCATTCCCGCATGAGACTGCCGATACCCGAACGACGCAAAGCGGAGTTCGGGTAAGCAGTCGAGTGCGGGAGAGTACCTTTCCCACGTTACTGGCGTCCGTGTCCAAAATGAATTTCCCGTCTGGAAGGGGATAGCTCAGGATTGGTGCGTTGATCAAAGCTCCTTTCAACTTCCTGAATGAATCTTGGCATTCATCTGACCACTGGAACTTTGTTTGTCCTTCCGTGAGCCTGGTCAGTGGTTTTGCGATGTTAGCAAATCCCAGCACGTATCGGCGATAGTAAGTGCACAAGCCAAGAAAACTTCGAAGCTGGTGAATGTCTTTCGGAACGGGCCATTCCTTAACAGCTTTGATCTTCTGCTCATCTACTGCCACTCCTTTCCCAGAGACAACATGGCCGAGATAACGTACTTCTTTTTGAAACAGATGACATTTCTTAGGGCTCAGTTTCAGTCCGGAGCTTCTCAGTCGCTGAAATACCTCTTCCAAGTTTTTTACATGGTCCTCGAACGATCTGCCAACCACAATAATGTCGTCGAGATACACCAGACACGTCTTCCATGATAGTCCTTTCAAAACCGTCTCCATCAATCTTTCGAACGTGGCTGGAGCATTGCAGAGGCCGAATGGCATAACTGTAAACTGCCATAATCCGGAGCCGATGGTAAAAGCTGTCTTTTCTCGATCTTCCTGGGCTAGTTCTACCTGTCAGTATCCGCTCTTCAAATCTAAGGTCGATAAAATCGTAGATCCAGCCAGCGTGTCTAGTGTGTCGTCTATCCTTGGGAGAGGGTAGCTGTCCTTTTTCGTCACGTTGTTTAGTTGACGGTAGTCTACGCAAAACCATGTTGATCCATCTTTCTTCTTCACCAACACGACTGGAGAGGACCAGGGACTGTCGGATGGCTCGATGACTCCGTCTTTCTCCATGTCGCAGACTATTTTGGCAGCCTCCTCCTTTTTGGCGAGGGGAAGTCTTCTGGCTGATTGCCTGATTGGTCGGGCATTTCCAGTTGTGCTGAACCACCTTTGTTCTACCGCCTCTGCCTACTCCGGTATCGAAGATGTCCTGATACGTCCTGACTAGTTCTCTCAGTTTAGGCTTCTGTGCTGGCCCCATGTCCTTGGACGAGATAGCAACCAACTTCTCCAATTCTGCTGGCATATTACTGGCTTGGCTAACAGTGCCACGTACACTCCTAATTACAGAGGAAATTGACGAGCAGTCGTTCCCTTCTTCAAGGTCACCGGGTAATAATTGACATTCATTTCCCTTACTGTCACAAATTTATCAGCACGCAACAAGGTTTTTCCTAGTGCAATTCCTCGTCCAATTTTCTCATCATGTAGCTTGGGCTCGAACATCACCACGTTTCCACTGCTCGCACCTCCATCCAGGCGAGCCTCCAAAATGGTTTCAGCCCTCTCTGGTACGCTTACGTCTTCAGCCAGCAGAACTCGAACCATTTCTTCATTTTTCCCATGAAGTACCAGCTCTTCTCCATTCACACGAAGGACGCCGTCTTTAAAATTCAGCTCGAATCCTCTAGAATTCATGATGTCCATTCCAATTATTATCTCGTCCTCGATATCCGCTACCAGAGCCCGGTGTTTCACTGTAGTGCTGCCCAAAGTCAGTTCAATTGGAAGTTCACCATACACAGTTGCCGGCTCTCCTGTTGCTGTGCGTAGCTTCCAATTCAACGATTCGATTCTTGCCGGTGTTTTGGCAAAAGTAGGTCCAAGGATTGTCCTAGTCGCACCCGTATCAAGGAGCATGGTGCGAGGCTCGTTGTTAATGAGACCGTCTACGAAGACCCCTTTGTCTTGTCTTTGAAGTACAGCGACATATGCATTGTTAACTGGGGCTTGTTGGATACGGGCTGACGATTGCTCCTTCTTGATCTTCATCGTTGATGTCGATTTTTTCAATGTTGGACATTTACTACGCACGTGCCCAAGTTCTCTACAATTTCGGCATCGTATCAGTCTTCTCTCAGGCACAACTTCCTTCAGCACTTTTCGCATCACAGCTTCGATATTAGCGGGCTCCTGTGGCTGTGGATCTTCCTCAATCATCCGGACTCTACTCTGGCTTTTGCAGGATTGTTTTGCTGCTTCGAATTCCAGAGCGCGTGCCAATGCATCCACGAGATGTGCGGGGCGAGCTAGTGTTAGGGCTTGCCGGGTTTCCTGGTCACGAAGTCCATCCAAAAATGCCTGGACCGCTAGCCGCTCCATTACACTTTCCGGTGTGGCTGGGTACGCAAGACGAACCAAGCGTGCAATATCTGCTTCAAATTCTTGCAACGATTCGCTTGATTTCTGGCATCGTTTCTTCAGCTGTGAGTGATATACATATTCAAGGTGGGCTTGGCCATAGCGAAGATCCAAGTGTTTTACCTACTGTTCATAGTCTTTCTGTTGTTGGGCGGTGAGCGTTTGTAAAATATTTGTTGCTTCGCCACGCAATGCCAGTGTCAATGCTAAAGCTTTTTCCCCAGCATTCCATCCATTTGCTTTGGCAGCAGCTTCGAATTGTCGGTGGTAGTTTGACCATGGAGTATTTCCGTCGAACTGAGGCGGTTTCAATGAGAGCTTTCCTGGTTCCGTACTGACCTTGAAATCTTTCATGTCTTTTTGAACTTCCTCCAAGTTGGTACTCAGATCCGGCATTGGATATCTGTTGGAAATTTCAGGAATGTGCACAGAATCCATTCGCTTTTCTAGTTCACTAAATTTTTCCTTTATTTCATCGTGGAGCGTTTCCTTAATTTTTTTCATTTCTTCTTCCATTTCATCTTTGATTTTCTCCATCTCTGTTTCAACAGTTCCCATTCTTTCTTCCAACCGATTCGCCACACTGCAAACTTCTTCTTTCAAGCTTCTCGAATTTTCTAGAAGCTCCTCTTTCAAGCTTCTCGAATTTTCTAGAAGCTCCTCTCTCAAATTCTCCGAGTTTTCTAGAAGCTTCACTTCCAAATTTTTCGAATTTTCGTGAAGCTTCTCTTCCAGGCTCTTCACATTTTCTTGAAGTTCCTCTTTTAAGCAATTCGAATTTTCTAGAAGTTCTTCTTTCAGGCTGACAGAATTTTCTTGAAGCTTTTCTTCTGGGTTTTTCGAATTCTCTTGAAGCTTTTCTTGAAGTTTCACTTCTGAACTTTTCGAATTTTCTTCAAGCATTTCTTCTAGATTTTTCCAATTTTGAAGAAATTTATCTTCCAGACTCACCGAATTTTGTTGAAGTTCTTTCAGACTTACGGAATTTTGTTGAAGTTCCTCCTTCAAACTCAAAGAATTTTGTTGAAGTTCCTCCTTCAAACTATTCGAATTTTCCAGAAATTTATCTTCCAAGGATTTCGTGGTCTCGTCGAGTTTATTCATTATGGAACTCAAATCAATTCCAAAAACTTCGAATAAGAACGTTTCGGGGTCTTCTCCTTCTTCAATCAGTCCATCTGCAAGTCTTTTCTGGAGTACGGCCTTCTTTCCAGTTGTTTCTAACTCACGCTCCTCTAACTTTTGCTTTAATTCACTAACTTCAAGGTCAACTAGGTGAACTCTTCTCGGAAACATTTTGTCTCTTATTGTCTTTACCGAGATATCAGTCTATTATTTATTTCACACAAAAGTTTTCAGTTTATTGTCCCGCGACTCGCAGAACTGTCCACTTTGCACTCAAATGTTCAACGGGTCATTAATTGTCTATTAGCCGCGATAAATGTCTTTCAGTTATTCAACGCGACGAACACTTTTACACTTATTTATTTTAAACATCCGACTTCTGACAACAAATATAGTAGTAATTCATTTGAAACACTATGCACAACAATTATTCACTAAACATTTACTTCACTAACTATTTCAATTTATTTCTTCTGTGGCTATCTATCAGCGAACTCTGGAACTGTAACTAACTCTCTATTCTGACTGTTCTCCAGCGGTTATATAGTCGCAAGCAGGTTCCATCCACGACTCTCGATTATTCAGGAGTATAGAGCATTTCATCTAGATGCCTCTTCGAACAGTATCAATCGATCGATTTATTCCAGCTTCTTCTCGGCGATCCGTACGCCAGCAGATGTGCTGTTGTAGTTGAACGAGGGTGCATAATTAATTAGATCAGGGCCGGTCTCGGGGCCGGACTCGAAATCGTTACAATAAGATGTTCTAGAAATTACGGAAACAATTTGATTATATTAGATTCACAAGTTAAATCGTTCACAACTTATTTGAAATGAGGGGGAGGAAAAGTAGTTTCCTCCCTAGGGAGGAAAAGTACTTTCCTCTCTAGGGAGGAAAAGTATGAGTTTCCTCCCTGGTTTGAGGGAGGAAAATGTGTACTTTCTATAGGGGTAGGAGGAAAAATAATTTTCTTCTTGATTTTTGGGTTTGTAGTTTACAATTTGAAATTACATGCAACGAGGCAGTGATCTGCTATCAAATAATCACTTATTTGAGTTATACAGTCGTCTAATCCAAAATCAGTAATGATGAGATCTAATGAAGTGTTGTATCGTGTAGGTTCATATCAACTGAATGAAATTGAATGATTCTATAATAGAGTTGAAATGCTGTGTATGTGTTGAGTCAGTATTCAAGATGTTAATATTGAAGTCACCAATACAAATTAGATTATTGTATGTTGAAAAAAAAATCGAAAATACATGGCGATACGCGCGTCGCGTGATATTGGGTGGGTGGTTTCTATTCTTCAAAAATTATCGAAACTTATTTCGAAAATCCATGTCTTTTCAATATCATTCATCAATATCCAAGAGAAAATAAAGTATATCCTTGATCTGTAAGATTTTTGAGGTGCCCTATTTCCATATTCTCGATTTCCTTGATAGAAAAATCAAATTTCCTAATCTTGAGAAACCACAACCCACTTTGGAATCAAATGATCATTGTAATGCTCCATAAATATTTTTAGAAAATTGTTTTTTTATTCTGGGCTCATGAAATAAATAAAAACAATAGCGGTAACTAGTAATTTTTTTAGAATATTTGATGGTTTTTAACAGAAATCAATATGTTTGTGTTCTATTTAACTTCGAATATCATACACCTCGAGCCAGTGAATGCCAAAAATTTCCACTAGCTTAAAATCCGTCCTATCAATTCGTAGCTGGTGAAAATATTGCTGGAAGACTCGTTTACTTCACAAACATAAATCATGACAGATACCATCTGATACACAAGTGTTCATAGAATTTTCCATTATTGATAAGGGAAAAGATATGAGGCTTTTGAAATAGTGTCGGAATAACATTTTGCAAGTATCTATAATCCAAAGTCAGTTGCGGTATGAGCAAATGAAATAGTTGTGATTTGTCAAATATCCACCTTGTATACAGTAAACAATAATTTGATGTTTCCATGTTTGTTCCAATTGGAGTTGGCAAAATTATTCGAATGCTACAAGTACAAATTAACCCACCCAATTGGAATTGATGAAGGACCTGAACGGGTACGAGTAGCTTAAAATTATCTTGAATATTACGAATATAACAGATTTTGTTTGCTTTTGTTTTACTGAATCGACAATTTGCGTCGTTCCAAAAACAAATCTGAAACATCTATCAGACTTATGGGAAAATATAATATATTGCAAATATGAGATATCTAAAAAAGTGCTATTTGTGTACTTAGAGCCAATAGTGCTAGATTGCAGCTCGACAAAGAAAGTAACTGCGCGACGCGAAATGAAGCGTGGTAATCTTTGTAGAGCATCAAAGAAACTGTCGTCAAAAAACGCTCGAAGAGTCAATCAACATTTACACTTCATAGTATTACCTATTTGCAAATTGAGACTCAGTAGCTCTGTAGAAGTTAGTGAAATATCCAAAAATTTACAACTCCTACAAAAAGAAGGAAAAAACTCTTCCCTGGACCGCCTGCCGTGGAGATCAAACCCAGGAGGCCTGAAAAAAGCTTCAACTCGAATCAAACCAAAAGTCTTGATCATGTTTATTTCTCCCGCTTTGTAAAATATTTTTTTGGAAATAAACATCCGTTATGACTATCCCAGATCATTCATCCCAATAACCACTCCCTACGCCGTGGGGTAAGTGACTATTGGGTCCGAGAATCATGTGCCCTGAGCAGGCGGAGTGAAACAAGAATTACGGCCTACTGCATTCATCCGGCTGAGATTTCTACCATATTACGGCAAGCCGGAATGACTTTTGAGTTTGAAAGCAGTGTGTTCATCATTCCACCAAGGACCCCTATTATCGGAACCACCATCTTGACAGAATGGTTGGGGTAGAGCCTGCGGAGTTCAAAGAGTAGATCTCGATATTTAGTCCGTTTTTCCTCCTCTTTTCGGACGATGTTCGTTTCGATAGGAGCTGAAAACTAATTGACGAAAATCGTCCTACTTGATGGTCGAGGAGGACCATTTGTAGCAATCCATCTATTTCCAAAAGAACCTCGCAGCATTTTTTTTGCGCCACTGACATTATGTGCTGGTGCTCCATCCTGCTGAAAATAGATCATCTGAGGAGTTTCCAGATCAAGATTCTCGAAAAACTCTTCCAACACTCTTGTTAATAAATTAATGTAACGGGGTCAGTTCAAAAAACCATGGTAGAAAAATGTATCGATAATTCTGCCTCTAAATAGACCACACCAAACATTAATACTAATCGTCTTTGCGGATTGTGAGGTTGGACTAGAAATGGATTATGTCTACTCCAATAATGAAAATTCTTTCTATTATACATCCGACGATTTGAAAAATTAGCATTATCGCTCCATATAAAATGTCTATAGAAATTTGGATCTTGTCTGCATTTATTCATAAATCACCGACAAAACCCCAATGGTCTCTCAGGATCACCAGGTTCTAGTGTTTGCCCTGATCTTAACTTATAAGGAGAAATCTTATGTTTCTTCAGAATTCGTTGAATACCAGACAGTGGAACAGCTATTTTTCTAGATAAATCTCTGATGGAATTATTTGGATATACCTCAAAGTTGGATAAAACGTCAAGTTCTGTATCATCAGATATTACAAAACGTTTTATAGTTCTCTTCTTCTCAAAAACTTTTTCATTGTTCCTGAATTGACGCTGAAGCACAGCAAAAAAAACGCCGATTGGGTAATTCACGATCGGGGAACGAATTGCTGCAGTGTTGGAGTGCTCTAACGCTAATTTTCTAGCAAACCAAGTAGGATTCTAACATTTCACATATTTCTTGATGGGAAAACGGCATTTCGAAAAATATTCGAACAGTAGTTGACAGTTACATTAATTTATGACATTGTCATGATATACTTGAGAATATTTGACAAATAGTATTTCAACAAAGTTTCAAGGCAACTTGATTGCTCATAATAATTATGTTTTATCGAATCAAACACATTTTTTCCAACCACATTCATATGACCCTCCAGTATTTTCTGTTCTGTACAAAAACGGCTTCAAAGTTATCATTACAGCAGACAAATTTTGATTCACAAAATAAATGCGGCAAGCGGAATGGCTTTGAGATGGAAATTATCGTTTTGTACATCAATACCAAATTGCTCAGAGGTGTCAATTGAGTGGTGCGACATGATCACGGGTTTCACGAGTTCACATCCCAGCGCAAGTTTTTCTTTTTACTGTCTTATTTTGCTATTAGTAACAAAATATTGTCTCTTGTATAAGTACCAAAATTGGATGTTTGGTTTTATTCGCCAAAACAAAGAATTTTTTTTTACTAGTGAAAGAAATAAATATTTCCACAAGTCGCTCATTTTCCACTTTAGGAAGAAAGGTGATATGAGCTTGGTTGTTGAGAATGTTATTACGAATCGAAATGCATGAAAAAATACTAGGTGTTCCATTGAAAGAAATATCATTTTATGAACTATTCTGAAAACGCGACTGTCATTTTTTTTCATTTTCGGCATCGAGAACGCCATCAAAATGCTACCAGTTTGCCCATTTAACCGAACTCGTAGCATCAATAATATCGGAGTTGGCAATGGTGCCGACTTAATTTGGTACACCCTGTATAGTCTTCGTTCGCTGTATTGACTTACTATGCCTCACTCTAAAAACAACTGAAAAATGATTTTCCATGCGAGTTTCGATCAATTTAGGAGTTTTGTTCGGATTTTTCGACTAATACAGCGTGAGGGTGTGCTCTGGTTCGAATATTCGATTGTTTTTAGCAGAATTCAATATATTTGTGTTCTGTAGGTAGACTTCATTCAACATATACACATCGTAATAACCTATTTGCAAATTGAGGCTCAGTAGCTCTTCTTTATGTAAAAGTTAGTCAAACATCCAATGAATAAGAAAATATAAAATACTGTAGTAAAAATGCACTAAACTAATTTTTCTAATTTATTAAAAAAAAAAAGAATTTTCCTCCCTTGTGTTGGTATGGCGGCCATTGGGAACCGTCGGAAACGTATGGCAACGTGATTTCCGTGAATGGCTACTCGACGATGACTACCTGCGCAAAAATTAGCCTGGTACAAATGGTTGAACTAATTTTTTTTAATTAATGTATTCGTGTCGGTATTGCGGGCTGTAAGTCACACCGGAGAAGTATGGCATTACGCTACTGCTTTGTTCTTATCGACTATCGGAAAATACAAGCATTTTTGTGGAACAAATCGTTCGACACTCGTTATTTATCTCCCGTTCTATCAAGAGTAAGATTAAATTGAAATTTGTGAAGAATTACCGCCTCCGTTTATGTTCCTCTACGAGATTTTAGTAATTGTGCCCGAGCCGTCTAGTTCTGGAGTTTGGGTTCGGTCCAATTCACCCAAAAATACATCTTTCATCATATTCGCTGATTTGTCTTATCGAATAATGCCCAACTGGAGCAAAAAATAAATATCCACCTATTAACAATTTTCATCCGTGAATAACATTAACTCGTAAATAAAACAAAACTATTGAGACACTTTTCAAATTAGGAGAGCACTTTCAGGAAAGAGTTTTAAAAAAGGTGGCCACCCTGGAAGAATATTCGAAATACAATTCATAGAGTAAATAAACACTCCTAGGAGTTATTACACTTTCCGCATTTTTCGAAACGAATTTCGAAGTTATAAGGGCCTTCTGAATATTGCATTCTACGTCACTACTATGGAATTACATTTAAAATTAATGGTTGGGTTAACGTAATCTATTCGAAGAAATTCTTGAATAAACTTCATAATTAATTTCCATCCTGGTTTTGCTTACGGCTTTTCGTGAATGTAATGGAATCTGGATGAAAAATAATAAATGTTTCATTAGTTGAACAGCAATTATATCTGGAAATAACCCTGAAAACTCTTGCACCCAGAATTGAGTTCTGATTCTTCTCAGGGGTTTCAGTTCTACAATTTCAGTGAATAGTTTCAATATTTTTTCTGACTTGCTCAGCGTGCAGTTAATTACGAGTTGTATAAGTAAAATCTGAAAGACCAACAAAGAAATAAATTGAATGAAAATCAAGAAAACAGTGTAAACTAATTACCTACTTATGGTTGTTAATTATTTATTTTAGACTAGAATTTTTCATCGATACTTGCACAATTGATATTTTATTCTTACTGTGAATATTTGTTATCTTTATACCGGGTAACTCAAATTCGAGGGCCACCATTGGGATTTCGGAAACTATATGAGATACAAAGATGGTAAAACTGGGGCAAATTTGCACATCTATGTGACGAAGAATATGCTGTTAAGAAATTTTCAAAATTCCGAGTATTTCCCGAGATATCCGAAAATAAAAACAAAATCTTGAAAAACCATTTTTATATTTGTTTGGCGTTAGTTGATAATGGATATCAAAATAAATAGCACATTTACATTGCCATTTTATCCAGCTATACGGCGGTATTTTCAAATTCACCATCTGACGTTTCGTCTCTTAGCCACCATCATCAACTTTATTTTTTCTTATGGGAGTTATATTGAATTGTTACAAATTGAAATAGAGTTTCTAATTCTCATTCCAACGATGTATAACATGATACTTTTATCGTTCACCCCGTCCTCGTCCTTAGCTAAAAATTGTAAAGGAGCTAGTCGATAATGAATTGCATCAGTTGAAAAAAGCAATAATTAACGAATATCAGGAAGAAAATGAAAATTCAACCGAAACCATCAGTTCCACAAATCAGATCATCTAGTTCTCCATTTTGGTGAATAATTTTCATCAAATCTGAAAAAGATAGTGATTTCGAAGACAGCAATGATACAATTCAAATCTAGCATTTCTCATCCTCATCTTTATGAACCAGAATCACTTCCTGAGTTGATTTTCAACACTCCCTATTACTTTCGATATTTCCCAGGAGTTTGAAAGACCCAGAAAAATTATCCTATATTCGTTGAATGAACTTCCAAATATGAAAAATACACATGTTCAGCTGTATTAATGAATCTCCCAGTGTGTATTCAAGGTGAGATGGGTTTCAAATATATATTCGATTGGGTAATGTGTATACTATTTCATTCGTGTAAATAAAAAATATTCATCACAATAAAGTTTTCCATAACGATACGTGTTGATTTTAGGAGAATCATACACTGTTTGTGAGGGTTTGTATTGAACTAAAACTGTTTCAAATACACGCGAGTGATGTTTTGACGTAGCCTCAATTTGGCCAGGGATACGTTATCTGAATTAACAGGCAGTTTGGATATTGTTACGAGATTGATAAAATTCTCCTAGCTGCGCCGCTGGGTCGACTCGCAAGCGTATCGACGATAATTATTTCAAAGAAGAAATTATTATTTGGGTAGAATTCTGTCATGAGTAATCTGAAACGGATTCGCGAAATATCTGGTTACAATACTTGAGTATTTAAAGGCGAGACATATCACTGGGAGGATTAAGGAGTTTATGAAGAAGTGATAAGCAGATTTTTGAAGAAGTGTTTGAAATATTCAACTAGTTGTATTGTTGTATACATCTAAGTGTTTAATTAGTCAGTGAAGTAGTTGTATGTTTTTAGTAAAGTTACAAAATAAACAGTTTAGTAGTGTGCTCGGCATTATTATTTAGCAAAACGTAACAGTGGTGTCCGAAGCGGGATATTAGTGAAAAACAGAAACAACCTATTTATAAACTATTTATGGTGAATACGAGGAGTACATCGTACGATACGATGGAGGACATTATGAAATTCATCCACAATCAATTTGCGGATTGGGAAAGAAGGCGCGAGAAGGAAAAACAAGAAGAGGAAAAACGGCGCCAGGAAGAAAAGCAAGAAAAGGAAAAGCGGCGCCAGGAGGAAAAGAAAGAACGAGAAGAGGCACTCCTGAAAATTCTCGACGAACAAAGAAATGAACGAGAAGATGAAAAACGAGAGGAGGAAATGCGACGGTTAGATGAAAAACAAGTACGAGAAAAAGAAAAACAAGAACGAGAAGAAACACTCCAGAAAATTCTCGAAAAACAGAGAAAAGAGCGAGAAGATGAAAAACAAGAACGAGAAAAAGAAAAACAAGAACGAGAAGAAGCTCTCCAGAAAATTCTCGAACAAAAAAAGAATGAATTGGAACGAATATAAAAACAAAGGAAAACAGACTTCCAGAAGGTTCTAGAACATCAAGATAAGTTCTTTCAACACGTTCCACAGAAAACCGAAGTACGAATGGAGGAACTGAAAGAAAAAATAGATGAAGACGTCAAGAAAATCGATGATGAACTCAATAAGAAAGTGAATACATTGCGAAAGGAGGTGAAAGGACTCATCGATAATCAGATAGCTCTCCTCAAGAACCAAGATCGTCGAGACAGGGTTGCCACATCAGGAATTTCCGACTTTTGGTTCATGTATCGCCGAAAATTTGGAGCTGCAGCAGTGGCTAATGGATGGGGCAAAGAAGAAAAAGCTACGGCACTTATAGTAGCTTTGAGAGGGCCAGCTTTGGGTGTGTTGCAGACGATAACCCATCGAACAGCAAAATAAATAAAAAGACCTGATTACTGCATTAGAGTAGCGGTATGGCGATCAACATCGAGAACAACTGTATCGGGCTCAAATGAAAACGCGCACCCAGAAATCAGGTGAGAATTTGAAGCCGGATGTGAGAGAACAGGGCTTGCTATCGATGTGGGAAATTGGGACATTTGATTAGTCTGCAGGGTAAGAATGCCACCACGTTTGCTATCACCTGTATGGACAAGGTCTTCCGGCGAGTCCTCAAATTGGCGGCAGGAAAAATTAGAATCAGACAACATTTGGGGGGCATGCCGGCTAGCAATGATATAGCCCCCAGGGTCATACCAGTGAAAAGGCTAAGAACAACCGAATTTCACAACAATACAGATATCTTGAACAGAATAAGAACAGAATAAGACCTGATTCGGATATTTGTGGGCGAATTGTACGTCGCAAAGGAATCAATCAAGTGAGATTAATGATTGACGACAATTGGACCACAGCGAAAATGAAGCAGGACCAAGAAAGTGATCCAAACGTTGCAGATTTTCTACGATGGAAGGAAAGAGGAGCGGAAAGACCCACCCGGAAGGAAATCTCCTTACGATCACCAGGTTTCAAGGCATTGTGGGCACAATGGGATTCCCTGATTGATGAGAATGGTCTATTGAAGAGAGCTTGGGAATCGGCCGATGGTAGAAAAGTGATTTCTCAATTGGTTGTGCCTAGGTAGAGAATAAGTGATGTCTTGGAGGAGATTCATGGCAGCAAATCAGGTGGACATTTTGGAGTGAATAAGATCTTGGATAAAATACGGCAGAGATTTTACTGGGTCCAATGTCGTGAAGATGTAGAGAGATGGTGCCGAAGATGTCCGAAGTGTGAAGCAAGCAAAGGTCCCAAGACAAGATCGAGAGAAGAGATGAAACAATACAATGTAGGCGCTCCCTTCGAACGAATCGCCATCGATGTAGCAGGACCGTTTCCGATGACGAATGATGGCAACAAATACATCCTCGTTGCCATGGATTACTTTAGCAAATGGCTTGAAGCTTATGCCTTGCCTAATCAAGAAGCATCCACAGTTGCAAGAGCTCTGGTGGATAACATGTTCTCAAGGTTTGGAGTCCCAATGGAGCTACATTCCGATCAAGGAAGAAATTTTGAATCAAATTTATTCAAGGAAGTTTGTGAATTGATGGGACTTAGCAAGACCAGAACAACGGCCCTCCACCCACAGTTTGATGGCATGGTTGAAAGGTTCAACAGGACTATGGAAGAATATCTTTCCAAAGTAGTAGAGGAGCACCAAAAGACCTGGGATCGACATCTTTCACTATTCTTGATGGCTTATAGGGCCTCTGTGCACGATTCCACAAAGCTCACCCCAGCCAGCATTATCTTCGGAAGAGAACTTCGTGTTCGGATCACCAAGTGCTGAAGAAAAAGAGATACAGGATTATGCAGATGAACTGCGAGATAGTTTGAATTGGGTTCATGATTTTGCAAGAAAAAGATTGAAGATTACCAGTGACAGAATGAAGGCTCGATACGATCTTAAGGTCAATACTGGTGCATTTAGAGAAGGAGATCGAGTATGGCTGTACAACCCTCGTCGTAAGAAAGGAGTGTATCCCAAATTAACACCATCTTGGGAAGGACCCTATACGATAGTAAAGAGAATAAACGACGTAGTCTATAGGATTCAACTCTAACCTAGAAAAACTTAAACGTTATAATGGAGACAACGACACATTATTTGATCGAGAAGATCAAAATTGAGGGGATTGATAAAATTCCCCTAGCTGCGCCGCTGGGTCGACTCGCAAGAGTATCGACGATAATCATTTCGAAGAAGAGATTATTATTTTGGTAGAATTCTGTCGTGAGTAATCTGGAACGGATTCGCGAAATATCTGGTTACAATACTTGAGTATTTAAAGGCAAGACATATCACTGGGAGGATTAGGAAGATTAAGAAGTTTATGAAGAAGTGATAAGCAGATTTTTGAAGAAGTGTTTGGAATATTTAACTAGTTGTATTGTTGTATAGATCGAAGTGTTTAATTAGTCAGTGGAGTAGTTGTATGTTTTTAGTGAAGTTAGAAAATAAACAGTTTAGTAGTGTGCTCGGCATTATTATTTAGCAAAACGTAACGATATTCAATATTGTTTTGAAGAATAATTCTAGCTATTTTATGCTTTTCTGCAATAGATTATTGGAACACGAGCTTTGCGACTGGTCCAACACGTCGTGTGCAAAAATCTCGCCATTCTTTGATGTGTTATATACAAGCCTTTGTGTTGAATATTCATTCAATTAAAATAATTATTACACTGAATACATGCATCGGGTAGTGATTTATATTGCATCATAGAACCAGTTTCGAATGGTGGTTGTGATTCTGATGCCGCAGGTGTTCGGCACCGGAGACACTGCGGGATCACGGATACCCGCAATTATATTAAATTATGTGTCGAATTGTTTTTCAGATACCATTTAAAATTGTTGGCCATTTCTTCAAAAACTGTAGTACAAAAAAATAGCTTTTTTGGTACAGAAAATATGATATTGAAGCTGCTGCAGATATTATTTTGAAGCTGCCGCAGAAAAGGTAATTGATTTTTTTTTACCGAAGGCATATCAGAAAGTTTATAGACTCAGAAAAAAAACTTCATATTCCCATTAGTGTCAATAGAAACTCATGTTGAAAAAGCGGAATTCGCAAATTAAAATTAAAAATTGTTTTTTTACCTAAAGCTACGCTGGACATTGAGCTACCTACATCTGATAGATATTGCGAAAAAACCCTAACTAGAAAGAAAAAATCAGAAAGTGAAACTTTGCATTTTCACTCAGAAAACTGATTTTCTAAAAAGTTGTTGTTTTCTGTCAGATATTATAAAACAATCTTCATTTTTATTGTAAGTTGTTTTCATTTGAAATAAACAGATCTAAATTTTTATTTGAGAATATTGGAAAATGGCCACTAAATTTTATCTTTCAGTCGCAGATGATTCCATATCTCTGACTTTATGAACATCATGCTCATACTTTAAATAAAATCAGAACTCTTTCTCATTCACACTAGTGCAAATCAAAGTAAAAAACATGATTTTATGATTCTTTTCATTTATTAGAGTATGAGAGTCATTGAAAAAAAAATCTTCTAGGTATTCGTCAACCGGCTTATCTTAAAACGTGTGATGTCATACATTTCGTCCTCCTTATCACGTAGGGGCGTATCTGATTTCTGAATATTATACAGGAGAGATAATAACACAAAAATTCGACCATTACCAAATACAACAACCCCTGTAAAAAAGACGAATAGACAGAAAGGAAAAAAATGAGCTGCAGGAACAAATTCAAAAAAAAAGACGCGGAATACAAGAAAAAAGAAAGAGTGGAAAGGAGAAAACTCAGAATATAA
Organism: Chrysolina americana; assembly: GCA_958502065.1. Classification (NCBI taxonomy): domain Eukaryota; kingdom Metazoa; phylum Arthropoda; class Insecta; order Coleoptera; family Chrysomelidae; genus Chrysolina; species Chrysolina americana. Next base: position 35,498,782 of record OY293415.1, on the reverse strand, counting down.
AAAACGAGATGCCGAAGAGAAAACAAAATAAGGAAGCCAAGTAAGAATCTGATTCTTAGTCAGACAATGATCCAGAATGTATGATCTGTGGTGAGTCGTATTCAAGGTCTGCAAGTAGAGAGGGTTGGATTCAATGCAGTCAGTGTCATACGTCGTATAAAATGAATACCGATCAAGAAGGTAATATTGCTAGGACCTAGAATGGAACATAATTTACCTAAATGTTTAAATACTTATTCTATAAAAAGATCGAAATTTGGCAGGATGATTGTTTAATTCCCCTCACAAGCACCTCGACCTATAAGGTCTTTTGTGCGTGACCCTTTGTCTATTCGAGGTCCGGGATTCTGAGACTTCGTGCGAAGTTTATCATTTTCCTGGGAGCTTAGTTTATGATATCGGAGGGCGTTAAGAATGCCCTTTCCAGGAATTTAAGCGAAGTTCTCGCAGAAGCGGCAACTGTCACTCTACTATTGCCCCCACTAACGTCGTTGTCTTTTTTCTTTGCTTTTGGACAATAATAAAAGAGGTGCCACAACAGCAACGGCCTCGTCACTTTTCCAATGTACTACTACGACTATTTGAACTTTATTTTTGTTTCTTTGATTCGTAATTTATTGTTTCATGTTGTATGTTTCGTACTTCATGTTTCACGTTTCATGTTTCATTGATATGAGACTTCCCTTAGAATTCATAATTAACTGAATATTTGAAAGTGAAATACGCCAATTCAGATCGTTGCGCGATGGCTGGAATTCGACTGAATTACCTAACGATAGTCTGCAATGAAGTCGAGAAACTGTGCGAACAATATCCTACATTTGGCAGTCTTCCAGTGTGGAGCATTATTTCAATCCCAGCCGTTAATATTGCAATTTCCGTAATGTTCTAATCCAATTTGGGGCTTAGTCGACAAATGATCTGCATAGCTGGTCTGGGTATTAATGTTCGCCCTCTGATAAACAATAAGTTCCATCTGTACCTTCAGATGATTGCTTTCACTTCACATTATTTTTTTTTATTGGTATTGGTAAAAATGCATATGATCTGGTGGTGTTCATTGAGTTTATTCATTCGCTCAATGAGAATTATAGTATTTGAAGAAGGAATCTTTGTATTTCGTGAAGAAAAAATCTAAGAAAATGTATGAAATCGTAGCGCAGCGTTTTAGGAGTCATCATCGGTGCGTACCTATTCGTAAGAATCAATCGAAAAATATTTTGGTTGGTTTCCGGGTTTTGCCGTGGTCTTCTTTGGTTTAAATCTCCAAACGTTTCGACTGCAACTGCGGCAGTTATCTTCAGAGGCGTGGTCGAAGTACTCTCCTAAACATATCAACTGAAACTACGGCAAAACCCGGAAACCAACCAAAATATTGACGCCAATCGAAAAATAGTTTGACAGATTCGATATATTGACAATTCAGGAAAGTATTAGATATTTGAAAAAGTGTGGACATGGTGAAATGTAGTCGATTACAGTTCAAAAGTCCTATTAATTTTTTGATTCTATATTTCACAAAATTCACTTGTAATTGTCATCCACTTTTCAATTCTCCTACACAAGGCAAATTTCATTCACACTTCGACATTTCACCATATCATGTGATCACGCAAGAGCAGATTAAAGATCAGGAGCTGATGACAGGTGACGTTCTCCCATTTTACACTGCATGCCTTTTTAAGGCTTGATAATTAACCCAAAAATATGAAAAAATAGACGGGTTCCTGGCCGCCCCATGTGTGCACTTCATAAGGAAAAGCGCTTTTGTTTTTGTGGAGAATTTTCGTGTTTTTTTGCGATATTATACTGGCTACCGTTGTAATTAATATACGGAAGTTTAAATTGAAACGCTACTAATTAATGACATGCAATCCGCAGCGTCCGAAAGGGCTCAAAGGGTTACAAAAAACTGAAAAAAATTCAAGGAATCTTCCGTGTTTTCAAATTGCATGCCGATGTGAAGAATTGAAGTTTCAACAATAAAAACACTGGAAAAATTCAATACCATGTTTTACGTGATTCAAAACTGCATGCCATTAGAAAGATACGTAATTTGTAAAATTAATTAATAGTAGGTAATTTGACATGGACACAAAGATTTCGCAAAGTTACAAAAAACACTGTGATAATGTATGTGACTTCGTTTTGCGAAATCCTGGAGTGCATGCCACTACTATCTTTATAATAGCATGCAGTTTAGAATCACTTAAAACCTGTATTAAATTTTTACAAAGTTTTCCCGCAATTTTCCACCGTTGGTCAGATGAGGGGCGCATGCCAATTTTTCCAGAGTGTTTTTAGTACTAAAGCTTCAATTATTCACATCGGCATGCAATTTGAATGTCCCCTTTAATTTTTTTCAGTTTTCCGTAACCCTATTAGCCCTTTTGGCCGTTGCGGATTGCATGCCATTAATTAGTAGCGTTTCAGTTTGTTTGAACTTCCGTATACTACAACGGCAGGCAGTATAATATTGCGAAAAATCACGAAAATTCCCCACATAAGAAGAAAAGCGCTTTTCTTTATGAAGTGCACACGTGCGGCGGCCAGGAACCCGTCTTTTTTCATAATCTAGGGTTGATTATCAAGCCTCAAAAAGGCATGCAGTATAAAATGGGAGAACGTCACCTGTCGCCAGCTCCTTGTCTATCAGAGATAGAGGAAATAATTGTGTATCACAGAAAGCAAAACTACCTAACGTAAAATTTCAGAAACTCCGCATTTCATTGTCTCTACATACCATCACTCAAGAGACTCACCATCAATAAAACGCTTGAATAATTGCCTGGTACAAAAAATACTCAAACCTGTTCGTTATTTCATTTAAAACGCTTTGTCTCCCCACAGATTTCTTGTGACTCCACAAAAGAGGAGATTTCTCATGTGCTCGTATACGTCCCACTGGAATATAATAGCCCGGGAGGCCGTGACAATTTTCCGTTAATTCATTTTATTCGATTTTGAAAATGAATATATCTTAGTGGTGAAAGTTGGCAAATACGACGGTAGATACAACAGTAAGTGATGGAACATTTAGATTCAGGATTAGGTCTGCACGCAGTTAGTGAAAGACTTTATCAATATCAATTTTCTGTAAATGTATGGGCGGCAATAATTGATAATTACTTGATAGGTCCTTTCTTTCTTCCGCTCCGACTGAATGGTGCAACTTACAGACACTTTTCAGAAATTAAATTGCAGGGACTACTTCAGGATGTACCCTTAGAAATTCGTATCCGCACGTGGTTTGTGCATGATGGGGCTCCGGCCCATTTTAGCGTTGTTGCCAGGAAATTCCTTAAAACTGTCTATCCAAATCGATGGATCGGTAGGGGTGTAGAAGAACCTAACCAGGCGTGGGCATCAAGGTCCCCAGATCCGATAAATTTTTATTTTTGGATACATTTGAAGTCACTAATTTATAAAACTCCAGTAGCGAAAGAGGAAGATCTAAGAAACCGAATAGTAGATGCTTGTGAAACAATAAGAAACACACCAATAATTTTTGAGCGGGTACGAGATTCAATGACTAGAAGACTGAATGCTTGTTTCTTCGCTGAAGGTGGACACTTTCAACAATTTATTTGATAACAATTATGTAGTTTCCTTTATTTTATTTTATACTACATAATCAAAATTTCTTGAAATAAAATGTCGATATTTCTTGCAAATATTATTAAAACAAATACTGATTTTGCATCCTTGACACAAAAATGACTATTTAAGGATGTCATACAGGAACGTACCCAAAAGTAATGACCAATTCAAACGAGTAAAAAGTAATAGAATACCCAAACTACTTACTTAAACGTCAAATTAATTTCTTGTGATAATTATTTCAACATGAGTAAGAGATTTGAGCCGGTTATGGGCCCCCCCACTACTTTACCCCCCTACTACTATGACGTCATCAGTGACTGACGTCATCAGTGACCTTCAAGTATATGTCTGGTACATGGGCGCCACTGTCGGCCTCCCTCCACCACTATGATGATAATGTATCATTGACCTTGAGATGGACTTCAAGGATGACCTTGATGCATTGATACCTTTGTGTGGGTCTTTGACCTTGGCACGCCCTTGAGATGACTTTGAAATTTTGTGTTTGATCTTGAAGTATATTATTGGGAGGTGTTCAGGGTTTGTGTTTGACCTTGAGATGACATTGTGATGACTCAGATTTTTTTTCATACACGGACAAATACTTTTTCCACTCCATGTCTCTGCTTCTGTGTATGATCCTTATGTGCAGAGTAGACATACAATTTTATATCGAAGTATAGAGCTGGTACACGTCTGCACACCACGGAGATCCAGCCAGCTATGTGAACTTTGATTCCTCTCCCGTGATGTATACCTTGAGATGGTGGTGGGGGGAGAGGTCACGTGACGTCAACGCGCATCCGTCGACGATCTAGTAATGTGTGCCAGGCCCTCGCTTTCGACACGGTGCGGTGAGTCTGCTGACACGTCACATACCATACGCTGCATGATGCAGAGACTACTATTTACTCTCCGTCTTTTATCGATTCGGTGCAAACTCGCGCATGGTGGGGGCTTCGCATCACACATGTGGTGCATAAGTCTGTGGTGGGGGTGGTTCATTATCTGTTATAAAAGAATTCGGTATGGTGATATGAAATCAGAAGTTGTATACCTAGCAGTCGAGCAGTCAGCAAGAGTAGAGAAGTTAATCCGTGCCTATACTTCATCTTCATGTGTGACTTTCGTGTGTAGTCACTGTAAACTGTTCAGCTTTTATCGATATTTGCAGAGAGGATTCACGTCTGTACGCCGCACTGTACGCCGCAGAAATCCAGCGACGAATTTAAGCCCTTATCTCTGTTTGGCTTAAGATCTCTCTTTTGACAATGTGGGTGGGTGATAGAAGGGTGTCTACTGGGTATACTGATCAAAGTTTCCTTCACTTGTAAAACTATCGAAGATTGATTATCAACAAATGTCGGCTTTTATTTTACCACTTTTTCAACGTTTCGAGTGGTGGTGTCCTTGAGATTACTTTGTAATTTGGTAGTTGTTTGACCTTGATGTAGATTTTCTGTAGTATTCTGGGTTTGAGTTTGACCTTGGCGTGACATTGGGATGGTGATGATGAATGATGACGAGGCATGTTCCAAGTACTCATTTTTTTTTACCTCCAAGTATTGCTACTTCGTATGATCTGTGTACTGTAATGGTGATCGAGTACTTGAGTACTTATTACCTTCATGTCTTGCAACTGTGTATGACCGTCATGTGTACGCACAACTAAACATGAAAATCTGAAGTAGAAAATCGGAGAATGTGCACACGTATGCACAACACAGAGCACCAGTCAGTTATGCAAACTCTCATGTGTTCCCGCTGCTCAGCCCTCTCTGTATCGATGCGGTGTTGGTGCGAACTGGGCATACAACCGGTTCTGGACCTCACCTCCCCCCCCTCTAGTATGACGTCATACTATGACGTCATCAGTGACCTTGGTGCATAGGTACGGTACCTTTGTGTCTATGGCACGCGAGATGACTTTGATATTTTGTGTTTGACCTTGACTTATTGTGTACTCTCAAACTACAAACTACTTTACAAATATTTCTAGAGAGGTCCCTTGGCCTCGAGGTTGTATGTTTTCAGGGTTTGTGTATTGGGAGAGAGATAGTTTGCTTACACGGTAGTAGTTTTTTTAGGTGTTCATTCATGAGTCATTATCATGATGTGTGACTTGCATATGTACTCACTACCAACATCTAGTTTGTAAAGAGTATTTATATAGAATCTCAACAAACTCTCTTCGTCTGAACACCATGGAGATGCAGCAGCGACTAATGCAAGTTATTATAACTCTCTCTGACCCCCGTCATTGCGAGTGGTGGGGATGTCTGTCACACGACTCACATGTTGGGATGAACTTGGCATACGTACTGCGTACAGGGTTTGTGTTTGATTTGTGTTTGATTTGTGTCTGACCATTTGGGATGGCAATGGAAATGTTTGTTTACACGATGGTTGAATCATGATTGATTTTCATGTTTGTACCAAACTATTGGTGTTTGGTGTTTGACCTTCATGTTTTCTTGAGAGTCATTCAATAGAGATGCGGCTGCGGCAACTAAAGCAAGCAATCTTCTATTACTCTCCTCCGGCATTGTCATTGTAGCCGGACTCGCGTCATTGCGAGTGGTGGGAGTTTGCATATATAGTTGTTAATCATGGTTGACCTTCATTCTTGTGTCTTCGTTTGACCTTGAGATGGTATTGGCCAACCCACGTTACTTTTAATCACGTTACTTGTAATAACGTTACTTTTAATAACGTTACTTTTTAATACAAGTGGCGTATCATCATATCATCAGTCCGCGATCTATCAACCAGAGGAACTTCAACAGAGGGGAACATCAACAGAGGGGAATACAACGAGGGGAATACAACCAATTCTTGATCATACCTTTGTGAATGTGTTCAAGAAAAAAGGGCATTAATTTATAGCTGAATGAAGGTCAGGTCAATGGCGGCGCAATGGCGCCTGCGTATGGTGTTATTTGTTATTTATTGAGGAAAGGGGGTTTATTGCCAGTTTTCAATCCTTATTGATCCTAGTTTCATCAAAACTTTTCTTTTGTGAATCTGGTACATTTTGATATTTTTCAACGGCAGCACTGGACCCTTGACTGCTTTCCAATAGAGATTCCTAATGGATTTGGAAACCCAAATAAAAAGAGACGAAAGTTCTTAATAAATAAACAAGGACGGAAAAATTAAGAACTTTCTTTCGTCTCTTTTTATTTGGGTTTTCCATTCCAAATCCATTGGAAATCTCTATTGAATTGTCAGGGGTAGAAGCACTCAGTGTGTTGAAGATGCACCAGTGGAGCTTGTTACCCTGACATGAAGTGACCTCACCTGACTTCATAAATGGAGTTTAACTCTAAGGGAGTAGAGCTTGTTAGCCCTGAACTGAACTCTACCTGACTTTATGAGCGGAATTTAATAGTGGAATTTAATTATTTTAATTAGAAGTTGTTTCTTCGTCGTCTGTCTGTCAGATCTCGAAGTTACTCGGATTACTCGGAGCTTCTCATCGAAAATCAAACTTCAAACCTAAAAATATAATATGTCATTAGTTCGTGAAAGTCATTTATGATAGACAATGGTTATTTGATGGTTATTTGAGGTATCCACATATCCAAATCTACCACCTACATTATGTTTGGATTGATAATATGGAATTGAGAAGATGCTTTAGTAGGGCCACGCTAAAACCCAAACGAGTCGAGCACAGTTACGCAATCCTATGACAGACTGTAGCAACTATACATTCATAGAACACATTACGATCCGTTTATCATCCGAGGAGGAGGGAAGGGTGCGCCACCTATAATTATTTGTTTGAACCTATGAATCAATTATTTCTTGCCATAAGTGGTAGTGTATCTGTTCTGTTTGAATGGTTTTCTCTATTATTCATAGTTTCAGAATCAAATAGAAGCAGAAGTCAAAAATCCATTACTAGGAGTATTTATTTGTTCAGTGCCCCAATGCTAAATACATAATCAACATTAGATGCCAGCGCCAAAGTGCCGTGAATTGAACCACTTTCTTGTTCATTCTGTCAATAGAAGAACATAATTTTCACCATATATACCTATTTACTAGGATTTTATCACCTCTATGAATAATCATTATAGATTCAATAGAATTTACATAAGCAACGGCTAATATCACAGGAATTTTGAATAAATACGATGTACTTATAAATAGTTCCAAAACTCTACACCAGAGAAAGTATACCCCTTTGTCGAATTCCCATTTGTACTAATACTAAAAGTTATTTACATTATTTATTTATTTATTATTATTTATAAGGAGTAGGGCAAGAAGTGACACCCTCAACAATTCATTCAAATTTGTATAAGAATAAAATTAAGTACTAAAGCACAGAACACCTTACTAAAGTCTCTTATAGAATTTGGCAGCTGATCACAGCCATGAATTCCGAGTACCATCTAGCGGGAACTATATATTCTGAGTGGAAGAAGACGAATATTCATTTTAGAGTGTGGTGTGGATTGTTATTTGTCAGTTGTCACTTATTTTGTTACCCCCACAGAATACCCTATTCTGTCCCCACAGAATACCCTATTCTGTGGTTACCCCCAATGGCCCTAATTCTAATGATTCTAATAAAAATAAAAACTAATACCTGTTTTGGCCCTGTTGCTTCAATCCAATCTCAGATTTAAGAATCTCTTGATATTGCCTACTGAGAATATCAAGAATTGTCCAGCTGAAAATCTTCAACAAAATGGACAAGAATTCAGAACTCTCCCAACAGGTGGTTTGTTGCTAACATTTGAAAGATGAAGATCTTTTTGGTAAAAATCAGAAAATGACCACTATTTTGGGACATTAGACTATTGAAAGTGCGTATTGAATAGTTCTCATCATTTGGAATATCATAGTAAATAGAGTTTTATAGGAATACAGAATGGAACAGGATGATATTCGAATGAATCAAGAATTTTATACTCCTAGTGAAGTCAGTCGTCCAGCTGAAAATGTTCCACAAAGTGCATATATGTCAAACCGTATTAGCGCTAGTAAAATATATAGGAAGCTAGGAAGCGTTTCTGAAAACAGATCTGGTACAGACATATAATGAAATTAGACGAACCCAGGTATACGCATATAAATTCACACACACACACACATAAAATGTACTTATTCCACAATATTCATTGAATTTCAACCAAGCACAATGTAGATCGATGTGACTGAAATGAATTTGTGAGATGGTCAATCAAAAATCTTTGGTAATTATTAGCATTTCTTGGAAATGAAGGAACTCAGATGGCAGGTATTAAAGGGTACTGATTTTTAGTGTTAGCAACATCAATCAAATTAATTGTATCATTCTGCTGATTTGCTTGACTTCGTTTGGTAACTCAATTTTAGCAAATAATAGCATTTTATTGAGAGGAGATTTTATAATTTGTCATTTAGTGTTGTGGAATTTGCAGGATATCACCATTTCTTGTATTATGATTAGATTCTGAAGCAGACTCCCCACATAATTTGGGGGAATATTGCAATTTTTTAATTCTCTCAAACATTTTTGGAAGTATGAATCCAACCAAATGAAATGGGAGAAAAAACAGTGAACAGGGTTCTATGCTGATTGCGAGGAAATGTTAATTCAAGGAAATGTTAATTCAAGGAAATGTATACAAGTGTAGAAGGGCAAATGAATCAATTTGCCATGATAAGTTACATTGTTTGAAAGATTGAAACTAATAAAATTATTTAAATTTTTCAGTACCTTATCATATTCTGAAATTTGCTCTTCTGGGAAAAGTTACTTCGAAATTACTGAAAAATACCTCAAATTTTTAAAATACTTAGACGTCTCAGAGACTACTACATCAATCTCCGTTACCAAAACTTGCTGAAAACTCTAATTGTATCATGTTATGACATAATAAGATCTGATTTTGACAAAGTCAAATGAAATTTAATTTTCCTGACAAATGATTAATTAATTGATGATACCAGAGAGGTGTCTCGTTTCCATTTTGAGAGGAGATAATATACTGCAAAACTCTTTCTTCAATAAAATGTATAATATTGGCATGATGTCAAATTGGGAAATTTATATTTCTAGTTTTCATTAATGAGAGGGCTTCCATACAAACTCTCCATTTGATTGTAATAAACATGGGATTTGAATAAAAACTGTAATATACATTTCTTTCATAGGTTTGAGAGTTGTATCAAACGAATTACGTGTTTTCAGTTTACGAACCTGTGAGTTACTTTTGATATATTGAACAGCAATTTGAAAAGTTCCCTGTAGATATAATTTGCAGACTCTTCTAATTTTACGATGTGTTTTGCGATATTTATGCAAACATTTTTAATTCTCACAATTCTGGAACATGAATCGAGCAGTTACGCACAAATTTTTGCTATTTGTCTTTTCCAAATCAACCATTCTATAATTTCAGATGCATAATACTCTTTACTGATGAAGAAGTCATTCCTAGAGAATTCGGGCTGGAGTGGCAGAGATGAAGAGAAGCCCTTGACGTGATAAAGGGTGCTCGGTAGTGAGGCGGTTAGATGCCGGCCTTCTAAACTTCCGCTTACATTTGGCCAGGTTCGAATTCTGGAAAACGAGAAAAATTTTCTCAATTTCATAGTAGTTGATAGACAATGTGAGTTGTCTAGATGCCAATCCCGACGTCTGGTGCTTGCTTGGAGTTCACGCCGACCACCCCCGGGGTGGTGCTGTAGGTTTTCCGGGTTTTCCCCTACAGCTGAAAAGTGAATACGCCACCAAAAATCAGTAAGTCGCCCCAGAGCGCCACGGCAAATAATAATCATAGCCGTCCTCTACCCGCACAGGCTATGCCTTCGGGTACACTCTATGAGTGTTTATGAGGGAGTATTATTATTATTTGTTGATGCATTTCCTTATTTTTTGCATAATTTACTATGGGTTTTTCTTGTAGTTGAATGCCTTACCTAAGCGTGTAGACGTGACAAAAATGTATTTTTTGTTTGAAGCGGGTGTTTTAACCTCTTTTCGAAAGTACCTTATTCAGAATCACTAAAAATGGAATATTTTTGTTCGTTGCAATGATCTTCCAAGTGCAGGTGCACACAAAATATAACAAAATGCAAAAAATTATACATTCTTTGGAAATTAACAACCCCACAATAAAAACATTGTTTTATTTATAAATACAATATGGAAAATATTTTTAACAAAATCGATAGAAAAATATATCTGTAGCAGTTAACCAGTGGTGGAGAGTTATTTAGTGCATACATAGAAAGAGAACGGTGAGTATGTTTTTCTTCTAATAACAATGATACAGTGATACTTGAATGAAAATTAAATATACAACCCTATTAAGGGGTGGGATTGAATAGACGAACTAGAAATCTCAGTCACTTCTTGTTTCTCCATCCAACCTTGACATAATATTAGATGACAACAGAATGATAGTTAAATAAATTTAAATATGATGTGAATTCAATTTAAGTTGCAATAAAGCAAAATAGAGAAAAAAAGACACTTGCACATAAAAATATTCACTCTATTAAACACACTTCATATAAGAACAAAAAGTTTTTTTTCTCTTCACTAGGTACACCAGTTTAGTAAATCCTACTGATGAAGATAACATGGTCATCGAAATGCGCATCCAGGAATTAGATTACTTGTGTGGTGAAGGGAAAAAATACTTTTTGTTCTCATTGAGTGACACCACAGGCGTCCCCTATCCCAATTTTGACACTTTTTATAAGCATGTTCGATAGGTGATGGCCTATGGCAGGGAGCTCATGCTGAAAAATCATGAAAGATAACTCAGAAGCTGTGGTAATTCGTTGCCAAGAAGAAGAGGCTTCATTTTCATTACTTTACCAGACAGTTGTTTAAAAGAGATTGGGAGTATGTTTCACAGCCAATAGTCGTAGTACTTGAATGAATGAGCTATCTCAAATTCATGCACGTTTGTCCTGAAAGTAACTTTGTGATATAAGTAGACAGACCGTTGTGAACCTATTATTTTATAAAAAAAACTCTAGAGGAATACAAGAGAACGACTTGAAAATTGCATATGAAGGGTACAGGGGAAAAACAAGCTAAGTCACAAATAATGATGTCAGAGTTATTGGCATTTTTAGGTGAAAATTCATTATAAGTTTGTACCAAATCAGCAACCTAAGTTAGGAATTTGACTATATAAAACTCGTGACTTGTCATGTTATTCTCCTGACCGCTTGATCCTTCAGAGAAACTAGAACATTTTCCACCAAATAGTGAAGCTACCGCAATTTAAAATGGAGCTGGTTTTTTCCCTGTACCCTTCATATGCAACCCACCGTGATTTCATGATTACAGCGGGTTACCCAAAAGCAGCCATAGGTTGATTATGTCTTTTGTAAGTAGTCAGTTCGCAGCTGTGCTTTAGATGGCGTAAGTGTAGTCAGACGTTCATAATGGAACTATATGCTTTGTTATAGGCATCTGAGGTCCTAGTAAGGATGTAATGTATGTTGACTTACGAGCTAGTCAGGAAAGTGCTAGCCTTCGATATACAATCTTTTAGATTGTGTAGGTCGATTCATTTACTTGGTTTGGAGGCTTGATTCCCTTAGTTATGGGTAATCGCACTTACTGCTCAGCTCAGAGTTACATACTTTGGATTTAAATCGCTATTTATTATTCTGCTGACTGTGTGGCATGTATTATATTGGTACTGGTTTGGTAGTGGCATGCATTTTAGTGTATTGTAGTTGTAGAGTAATGTAATAATTGTTGAATATTAATTAATGGTTATTCAATTAACCATAACCTGTATCATTTACTTATTTAGGTGCTTGCGGGGAGTTGAGATGTCTAAGGTCTAGATTGAATATCAATGGCAGTTTCTGTGTGGAGAGTTTTAACGGTTTTTATGCCATCTAATTTTTGAGACCTACTATTTGCATGAGTGTACGCAAACTTTCAAAGATCACATGGCTTACCTTTCTAACTTTCCAAAATGTTACTAAGTAAATGTACATTTTTCCAAAAATATTAAGAAATATTTAGTTAGAGAATAGTGCTGCTTTACCTGTACAACAAAATTGCATTTTTTTAAATTAATAATTCTTCTTATGTCGCATTAATAATTGATTTTTGTACAACCAATTGAAAAAAGGAGTGCACTGCACTGTACTATTTATTTGATGCCTTTGATTTAGTATTAGGTAATGAATATACTGGAGTTTTATTCCTACACTAAACCGCTATTTTCAATACCGTGACTATTGTTTCAGTTACCAAATCACTACATTTAATTGTACCACAAACAAATTTTCTTTACGTTATTTTCCAATCAAAACGAGTAAGCACAGCTATTCCATATTTATTCCAGTGTGATTTTTATCAAAGAGAAATAAGATAAGTTAGTCAATGTCTATGGAATCAGTATTAGAGGAAAACGCTAGTGCCATCTAGGAAAACTTCAAAAAACTATAAAGGTTTCTACTTGACTATAATACAAAATATTTCATGAAGTTTTCTTCGCAATTTCAACATATTTCACAAACTGAATAATTTTGATTCCCGAATCTCATCACCAAATATAATTTGTATCTAAAAACTATCCCGTTTTTTGCACCAAAACAAACAACAGATTCCTAATAGATAATTTCATTCCCTTTTCCAGTGTTATTTATAGAAGGTAAATCCTTTCATCCTCATTGGAAATCCCTGAGACAAACACTGAGGTATGAATTCAGCACCATCTCTGCGTTCCAGTTTAAAATGCACTCCGACTATGTGTCAACTTCAACATGAAGCCAGAAATTTCAAATTTCGATACCTTCTATAAATAACACTGGAAAAGGGAATGAAATTATCTATTAGGAATCTGTTGTTTGTTTTGCCCTCTCATTAATGAAAACTAGAAATATAAATTTCCCAATTTGACATCATGCCAATATTTTACATTTTATTGAAGAAAGAGTTTTGCAGTATATTATCTCCTCTCAAAATGGAAACGAGACACCTCTCTGGTATCATCAATTAATTAATCATTTGTCAGGAAAATTAATTTTCATTTGACTTTGTCAAAATCAGATCTTATTATGTCATAACATGATACAATTAGAGTTTTCAGCAAGTTTTGGTAACGGAGATTGATGTAGTAGTCCCTGAGACGTCTAAGTATTTTAAAAATTTGAGGTATTTTTCAGTAATTTCGAAGTAACTTTTCCCAGAAGAGCAAATTTCAGAATATGATAAGGTACTGAAAAATTTAAATAATTTTATTAGTTTCAATCTTTCAAACAATGTAACTTATCATGGCAAATTGATTCATTTGCCCTTCTACACTTGTATACATTTCCTTGAATTAACATTTCCTCGCAATCAGCATAGAACCCTGTTCACTGTTTTTTCTCCCATTTCATTTGGTTGGATTCATACTTCCAAAAATGTTTGGGAGAATTAAAAAATTGCAATATTCCCCCAAATTATGTGGGGAGTCTGCTTCAGAATCTAATCATAATACAAGAAATGGTGATATCCTGCAAATTCCACAACACTAAATGACAAATTATAAAATCTCCTCTCAATAAAATGCTATTATTTGCTAAAATTGAGTTACCAAACGAAGTCAAGCAAATCAGCAGAATGATACAATTAATTTGATTGATGTTGTTAACACTAAAAATCAGTACCCTTCAATACCTGCCATCTGAATTCCTTCATTTCCAAGAAATGCTAATAATTACCAAAGATTTTTGATTGACCATCTCACAAATTCATTTCAGTCACATCGATCTACATTGTGCTTGGTTGAAATTCAATGAATATTGTGGAATAAGTACATTTTATGTGTGTGTGTATGTGAATTTATATGCGTATACCTGGGTTCGTCTAATTTCATTATATGTCTGTACCAGATCTGTTTTCAGAAACGCTTCCTAGCTTCCTATATATTTTACTAGCGCTAATAAGGTTTGACATATATGCACTTTGTGGAACATTTTCAGCTGGACGACTGACTTCACTAGGAGTATAAAATTCTTGATTCATTCGAATATCATCCTGTTCCATTCTGTATTCCTATAAAACTCTATTTACTATGATATTCCAAATGATGAGAACTATTCAATACTCACTTTCAATAGTCTAATGTCCCAAAATAGTGGTCATTTTCTGATTTATACCAAAATGATCTTCATCTTTCAAATGTTAGCAACAAACCACCTGTTGGGAGAGTTCTGAATTCGTGTCCATTTTGTTGAAGATTTTCAGCTGGACAATTCTTGATATTCTCAGTAGGCAATATCAAGAGATTCTTAAATCTGAGATTGGATTGAAGCAACAGGGCCAAAACTGGTATTAGTTTTTATTTTTATTAGAATCATTAGAATTAGGGCCATTGGGGGTAACCACAGAATAAGGTATTCTGTGGGGGTAACAAAATAAGTGACAACTGACAAATAACAATCCACACCACACTCTAAAATGAATATTCGTCTTCTTCCACTCAGAATATATAGTTCCCGCTAGATGGTACTCGGAATTCATGGCTGTGATCAGCTGCCAAATTCTATAAGAGACTTTAGTAAGGTGTTCTGTGCTTTAGTACTTAATTTTATTCTTATACAAATTTGAATGAATTCTTGAGGGTGTCACTTCTTGTCCTACTCCTTATAAATAATAATAAATAAATAAATAAATAATGTAAATAACTTTTAGTATTAGTACAAATGGGAATTCGACAAAGGGGTATACTTTCTCTGGTGTAGAGTTTTGGAACTATCTATAAGTACATCGTATTTATTCAAAATTCCTGTGATATTAGCCGTTGCTTATGTAAATTCTATTGAATCTATAATGATTATTCATAGAGGTGATAAAATCCTAGTAAATAGGTATATATGGTGAAAATTATGTTCTTCTATTGACAGAATGAACAAGAAAGTGGTTCAATTCACGGCACTTTGGCGCTGGCATCTAATGTTGATTATGTATTTAGCATTGGGGCACTGAACAAATAAATACTCCTAGTAATGGATTTTTGACTTCTGCTTCTATTTGATTCTGAACCTATGAATAATAGAGAAAACCATTCAAACAGAACAGATACACTACCACTTATGGCAAGAAATAATTGATTCATAGGTTCAAACAAATAATTATAGGTGGCGCACCCTTCCCTCCTCCTCGGATGATAAACGGATCGTAATGTGTTCTATGAATGTATAGTTGCTACAGTCTGTCATAGGATTGCGTAACTGTGCTCGACTCGTTTGGGTTTTAGCGTGGCCCTACTAAAGCATCTTCTCAATTCCATATTATCAATCCAAACATAATGTAGGTGGATACCTCAAATAACCATCAAATAACCATTGTCTATCATAAATGACTTTCACGAACTAATGACATATTATATTTTTAGGTTTGAAGTTTGATTTTCGATGAGAAGCTCCGAGTAATCCGAGTAACTTCGAGATCTGACAGACAGACGACGAAGAAACAACTTCTAATTAAAATAATTAAACTCCACTATTAAATTCCGCTCATAAAGTCAGGTAGAGTTCAGTTCAGGGCTAACAAGCTCTACTCCCTTAGAGTTAAACTCCATTTATGAAGTCAGGTGAGGTCACTTCAGGTCAGGGTAACAAGCTCCACTGGTGCATCTTCAACACACTGAGTGCTTCTACCCCTGACAATTCAATAGAGATTTCCAATGGATTTGGAATGGAAAACCCAAATAAAAAGAGACGAAAGAAAGTTCTTAATTTTTCCGTCCTTGTTTATTTATTAAGAACTTTCGTCTCTTTTTATTTGGGTTTCCAAATCCATTAGGAATCTCTATTGGAAAGCAGTCAAGGGTCCAGTGCTGCCGTTGAAAAATATCAAAATGTACCAGATTCACAAAAGAAAAGTTTTGATGAAACTAGGATCAATAAGGATTGAAAACTGGCAATAAACCCCCTTTCCTCAATAAATAACAAATAACACCATACGCAGGCGCCATTGCGCCGCCATTGACCTGAACTTCATTCAGCTATAAATTAATGCCCTTTTTTCTTGAACACATTCACAAAGCTATGATCAAGAATTGGTTGTGTTCCCCTCGTTGTATTCCCCTCTGTTGATGTTCCCCTCTGTTGATGTTCCTCTGGTTGATAGATCGCGGACTGATGATATGATGATACGCCACTTGTATTAAAAAGTAACATTATTAAAAGTAACGTTATAGTAACGTTATTACAAGTAACGTGATTAAAAGTAACGTGGGTTGGCCAATACCATCTCAAGGTCAAACGAAGACACAAGAATGAAGGTCAACCATGATTAACAACTATATATGCAAACCCCCACCACTCGCAATGACGCGAGTCCGGCTACAATGACAATGCCGGAGGAGAGTAATAGAAGATTGCTTGCTTTAGTTGCCGCAGCCGCATCTCTATTGAATGACTCTCAAGAAAACATGAAGGTCAAACACCAAACACCAATAGTTTGGTACAAACATGAAAATCAATCATGATTCAACCATCGTGTAAACAAACATTTCCATTGCCATCCCAAATGGTCAGACACAAATCAAACACAAATCAAACACAAACCCTGTACGCAGTACGCATGCCAAGTTCATCCCAACATGTGAGTCGTGTGACAGACATCCCCACCACTCGCAATGACGGGGGTCAGAGAGAGTTATAATAACTTGCATTAGTCGCTGCTGCATCTCCATGGTGTTCAGACGAAGAGAGTTTGTTGAGATTCTATGTAAATACTCTTTACAAACTAGATGTTGGTAGTGAGTACATATGCAAGTCACACATCATGATAATGACTCATGAATGAACACCTAAAAAAACTACTACCGTGTAAGCAAACTATCTCTCTCCCAATACACAAACCCTGAAAACATACAACCTCGAGGCCAAGGCACCTCTCTAGAAATATCGTAAAGTAGTTTGTAGTTTGAGAGTACACAATAAGTCAAGGTCAAACACAAAATTTCAAAGTCATCTCGCGTGCCATAGACACAAACGTGCCATAGACACAAAGGTACCGTACCTATGCACCAAGGTCACTGATGACGTCATAGTATGACGTCATACTAGTGGGGGGGAGGTGAGGTCCAGAACCGGTTGTATGCCCAGTTCGCACCAACACCGCATCGATACAGAGAGGGCTGAGCAGCGGGAACAGATGAGAGTTTGCATAACTGACTGGTGCTCTGTGTTGTGCATACGTGTGCGCATTCTCCGATTTTCTACTTCAGATTTTCATGTTTAGTTGTGCGTACACATGACGGTCATACACAGTTGCAAGACATGAAGGTAATAAGTACTCAAGTACTCGATCACCATTACAGTACACAGATCATACGAAGTAGCAATACTTGGAGGTAAAAAAAAATGAGTACTTGGAACATGCCTAGTCATCATTCATCATCACCATCCCAATGTCACGCCAAGGTCAAACTCAAACCCAGAATACTACAGAAAATCTACATCAAGGTCAAACAACTACCAAATTACAAAGTAATCTCAAGGACACCACCACTCGAAACGTTGAAAAATAAAAAAAAAATAAAAGCCGACATTTGTTGATAATCAATCTTCGATAGTTTTACAAGTAAAGGAAACTTTGATCAGTATACCCAGTAGACACCCTTCTATCACCCACCCACATTGTCAAAAGAGAGATCTTAAGCGTACAGTGCGGCGTACAGACGTGAATCCTCTCTGTAAATATCGATAAAAGACACATGGTTTTCCCATGTACTCTTACAAACTGAACAGTTTACAGTGACTACACACGAAAGTCACACATGAAGATGAAGTATAGGCACGGATTAACTTCTCTACTCTTGCTGACTGCTCGACTGCTAGGTATACAACTTCTGATTTCATATCACCATACCCAATTCTTTTATAACAGATAATGAACCACCCCCACCACAGACTTATGCACCACATGTGTGATGCGAAGCCCCCACCATGCGCGAGTTTGCACCGAATCGATAAAAGACGGAGAGTAAGTAGTAGTCTCTGCATCATGCAGCGTATGGTATGTGACGTGTCAGCGGACTCACCGCACCGTGTCGAAAGCGAGGGCCTGGCACACATCACTAGATTGTCGACGGATGCGCGTTGACGTCACGTGACCTCTCCCCCCACCACCATCTCAAGGTATACATCACGGGAGAGGAATCAAAGTTCACATAGCTGGCTGGATCTCCGTGGTGTGCAGACGTGTACCAGCTCTATATTTCGATATAAAATTGTATGTCTACTCTGCACATAAGGATCATACACAGAAGCAGAGACATGGAGTTAAAAAAATATATGTACTTGGAAAAAGTATTTGTCCGTGTATGAAAAAAAATCTGAGTCATCACAATGTCATCTCAAGTTCAAACACAAACCCTGAACACCTCCCAATAATATACATCAAGATCAAACACAAAATGTCAAAGTCATCTCAAGGGCGTGCCAAGGTCAAAGACCCACACAAAGGTATCAATGCATCAAGGTCATCCTTGAAGTCCATCTCAAGGTCAATGATATATCATCATAGTGGTGGTGGGAGGCCGACAGTGGCGCCCATGTACCAGACATATACTTGAAGGTCACTGATGACGTCAGTCACTGATGACGTCATAATAGTAGGGGGGGTAAAGTAGTGGGGGGAGGCCCAGAACCGGCTGAAATCTCTTACTAACATGCATCGATTTATCAAATAATCAACTTGAAACTTTCAAGTCCAAATATATAGAAAATGGTTGCTTATAGCGACTTGTAACAAGAGTAGCTTTTTTACGTAGATATGATAGAAGAATCGATTTTTTACTGAAAAATGTGCTAAATGTACGCTCAAAAAAGTTGTGAATCTTCAAAATAGAGAAAGACGTGTAGGTGGCGCCCCCTATGAGTAAGGTCAATAGTAACATCCGATTCGAATTCGTCACCTTAAGGAACCTTTCAATAACAATTTTCGTTTGATTATGGATAGTATTTCAAAAGTTATTCGAAAAAATCGAAAATAAAAATAAAACTTCAACACCCTGTATCTTGGAAACGAAGCGTTTCCGGGCATATATTTATTTGGACAATTCATATTGGAATTTTGTGAGGAATCACTTCCTGAAGTTTTTCAAAGTACTTTTGAATCACCCTGTACAAGTGTGATAAAACTTTCCCTGTGAACCATTTGGAGTATTTTGGTCCCATATTGCATATTTTCTATTTTTTTTTTCGCTAGAGCAGCAGAAAAGTGTTTTTTACTTTCGGGAATATGTTGAAGTTCTCGACGTTTACAGTTTCGCGATTCTCGCGCAGTCTTAAATTTAATGTCAGGAAACGGATCAATGGTTCTATTATTCTCCTTGGAATATTTTTCCATGATAAGTTGTGCGGTTCCATTCTACAGAGTTTTGACAACAGATTCCTAGTAGTTTTTTTGATTTTTTCGCGCATGTTATATGCTCAGTCCTTCATAATTGATGCGATTTGTTTCACCTCGGGTAATGTAGTTACTTCATAATTACGTTCAAGCCGAAACTCTGAAAACTGTTTCCATATTGTATTTTTCCTTTCGTGGTGTTAATTGGTGCTGTTTGTTCGACAGTTGAATAAGTCGAGCTTTAATTTCAATTGTGAATGTCCAGTAAAATCTATTAAAAAACCACAGAATAAAATTACTGGAACTGAATGGGTCAGTATCGAAATTGAAATTGCAAGTAAAAAACTTTATCAGCAAGTTGAAACGGATCCGACCCTGAAAGAATTCTACCAAATACAAAAAAACACCATAAAATTCTCGTAAGAGAAACTAAAAGCCAACATTATCAAAGTAAAATTTACTCATCAGAAAATGTAAACAAAAACACGTGGTCTGTTGTTAACGCGTTATCAGGCAAAACTTATAAAAAGAGTAATATAACTATAGATGATAATAATGATGTTCTCGTCTATGACCCACTCGCTATCTCTAATATTTTCAATAAGTTTTTCGTGAATGCACCTTATGAAATCATTGATAAACTATATAAAACTACAAATAACTCTATGATTTATTAGTCTGTCCCAATCACTGAACATACACTCACAAAAACTGATCACCGCATAAAAATTGGAGACACACAATTCTAAGCAACTACTTCCTCATACCATGTACGACTCGTCAGGGAGGCAATTGAGATCAGAAAGCATAAAAACAACTTTAACAAAATTAAAGACTCCATAAAATTGAACAATACCTGGATCCCAACCGTAGAATGAACGACATGTTTACCTGGCCCCTCGAACTTAATTACACAAACAACCGTACCTGTGAAAAATAATCAACATATACTAACGGTACCAGGAAACGTACCTGTGGACAAAATTACTTCATCTGTTAATGAGAAATCGGGTATATACAGGTTGTTCCAAATTAGGTCGGCACCATTGCCACTTCCGTTATTATTGATGCTACGAATTCGGTTAAATGTGCACACTAGTAGAATTTTTATTGGCCTTCTCGATGCCGAGAACAAATAAAAATTGACAGTCGCGTTTTCAGAATATTTTATAGAACGCTATTTCTTTCAATGAAACACCCAATATTTTTTCATGCATGATTCGATATAACATTCTCAACAACAAATCTCATTTGACTTTTTTTCGTAAAGGTGAAAATAAGACAATTTTATCAATAGGAAACATTTATAACGAACGGATTTGATAAAGCGCTATAAAATATCGAGTAAATGTTCAAATACACCGCCTTCTAGTTGAACACATATTTTCTATTGACACTACGTGTGGCATTCAACACAGTTCGGCCATCAATTCTATTAATTATATTTTCAATATAATTTTTCAGGTCATCTGTATTATTATGTTTCATTTTGTACACTTCATTTTACAGAAATCCTCAAAAATAAAAATGTAGAGGTATCTGGGGAATGAAGGGGTCACTTAACAGGACCATTTGTAGCAATCCATCCGTTTCCAAAACAGAATCGCAGCATTCTTTTTACGCCACTGACATTATGTGCTGGTGCTCCATCCTGCTGAAAATAGATCATCTGACGAGCCTCCAGATCAAGATCATCGAAAAACTCATCCAACACTCTTGTTAATAAATGAATGTAAGTAACGGGTCCATTCACAGAACCATACTAGAAAAATGGACCGATAATTCTGCCTCTAAATAGACCACACCAAACATTAATACTAAATCGTCTTTGCGGATTGTGGGGATAGACTAGAAATGGATTATGTCTACTTCAATAATGAAAATTCTTTCTATTATACATCCCACGATTTGAAAAATCAGCCTCATTGCTTCATATAATATTCCTATAGAAGTTTGGATCTTGTCTGCATTTATTCATAAACCACCGACAAAACCCCAATTGTCTCTCAGGATCACCATGTTCTAGTATTTACACTGGTCTTAAATTATAAGGAGAAATCTTATGTTTCTTCAGTATTCGTTGAATACCAGACAGTGGAACAGCTATTTCTCTAGATAAATCTCTGATGGAATTATTTGAATATACCTTCTACTCTTTTCAAAAACTTTTTCATTGTTCCTGAATCGAGGATGAAGCACAGCAAAAAAACGCCGATTAGGTAATTCAGGGAACGAATTGCTGTAGTGTTGGAGTGCTCTTAAGCTATTTTTCTGGCAAACCAAGTAAGATTCTAACTTATCACATTTTTCTTGATGGGAAAACGGCATTTCAAAAAATATTCCAACAGTAGTTGACAGTTACAATAATTTATGACATTGTCATGATATACTTGAGAATATTTAACAAATAGTATTTCAACAAAGTTTCAAGGCAACTTGATTTCTCATAATGATTAAGTTTTATCGTATAAAACACATTTTTTCCAACCACATTCATATGACCCTCCAGTATTATCTCTTCTGTACAAAAACGGCTTCAAAGTTATCATTACAGCAGACATAATTTGATTCACAAAATAAATGCGGCAAGCGGAATGGCTTTGAGATGGAAATTATCGTTTTGTACATCAATACCAAATAGCTCAGAGGTGTCAATTGAGTGGTGCGACATGATCACGGGTTTCACGAGTTCACATCCCAGCACAAGTTTTTCTTTTCACTGTCTTATTTTGCTATTAGTAACAAAATATTGTCATTCGTATAAATACCAATATTGGGTGTTTGGGCAATTATGAGGTTTTATTCGCCAAAACAAAGAATTTTTTTGTACTAGTGAAAGAAAGAAATATTTACACATAAGTCGCTCATTTTACACTTTTGAAAGAGAGGTGAAATGAGCTTTGTTGTGAAGAATGTTACAACTATAGGGTGTTCCATTTAAAAAAATATCATTTTATGAAAAATTCTGAAAACGCGACTGTCAATTTTTTTTTTGTTCTCGCCCTCGAGAACGCCATAAAAAATGCTACTAGTTTGCCTATTTAACTGAATTCGTAGCATCAATAATAACGGAGTTGGCAATGGTGCAGACTTAATTTGGAACACCCTGTATATTCTAGAAGTTTTGCTGTACATTCACAAAAATCAGAAACTTTATAAACAGAATAAATACTTCCATGATTATCACACTCGCAATAAGCATGATTTCCACATACCGAAAACACGCTTATCCCTTCGACTCAACTCGTTCGAATTTTTGGGACTGATATTATATAATGCTCTTCAGAAAAATCTTAGAAATATAACCCAGGAACAAAAATTCAAAAATAAAACGAAACGACTTCTTTTGAAGTCAGTAGTCCGTATACAATTGATGGATTTTTTTTATATTTACAGAAATAAAATATCTATACTTTTTATCAATGCAGCTCTTCTATATTCACTTGATTATTTTATTGTTCTAAAGTTCTCTTATTGTTATTCATTACTTTTTGTAAGTAGTGTGTTTTATTAATACCTATTGAAATGTACTGACTGTATTGACTTGTCCAATTGCATTTTAAAGCTCTTTTTTATAGATCGATAAAGACTGACTAACTAACTAACTGAAGCTGCGTTACCTTGACCACCAAGTCAGTAGCCATCTTTCTTATGCATTCATTTAAACAAAAAACCAATCAAACATCGTGAAAAAATTGTCACTTATAATACCACAAGAGCTTCAAAATTATCGGGTATTTCCCGATAGGTTCGTTGCAAACAAATGAAGGAGTCAAGTTTTTCAGGTTAAAAAATCACGAGCGCGAAGCGCGAGTGATTTTTCCTGAAAAACTTGACGACTTTATTTGTTTGCAGGGAACCTTGAGGGAAATGCCAGATAATTTTGAAGCTCGTGTGGTATTCGGGGGATTATTTTTCCGTCCCAAATGTCGGCCAATAGAATTGCACCATGAGACGAAATGTACAGTTAACAAATAAGAATTGTTTTTATTGTACCTTCTTTATAGTCTTCTCCATCCATTTTCTTCATATTGTAAGCGTAATCTTTCATAATGTTTGCCAATTGCGCTTCACTCGTTTCAGCACTCAATGTGTATTCCCTCTCAGTACAAAAAGTAGTAAATTGGTTCCAAACTGTTTTTTTTGCCTTCTCCGTATTAATGGGAACATTTCCTTTGACTTTTTTATCGATGGTGGACAGAGAACAAACTCCAAATCGACTCATTTTCATGCAAAATCTCCAATTTTCACAATTGAATTCAACTTGTCAGTTTGACGTGTGGTTAATTTGACTGGATCATGTTTTGTTTTTTATATATAGCAACTACCAGAGAAAATTTTCAAAAAATTATCAGTATAATACCATGTAGGTTGTACCACGTGACGTCGAATGGTGCAATTCTATTGGTCGATATTTGGGTCGGAAAAATAATCGCTTAATTTACTGGTAAAAAATTATCAGTGTTATTGTGATGCTGCTATTGATCGATTTAAAATTTCTTTTCATGATGATTGGCTGACATGACCGTTTGAAATAATCTGTGATATTTCTGTACAGAGTTACCTGGTTCATTTATCTTCCATGCAATTGCAGAAAGACTTTGGTTCTATCGGGCACAGCTATGCTAAAAATTGTACACACTGTATATTTTTCCAGCAATTTTCTCTGAATATCTCTGTAATAATTTTTTAAGGTCTATTTCAACTGATAAGTATTCTGAAAGTTATCAGGAATTGTATTTCCGTAAAATGTTGCGATAATCTTATTACAAACCGAAATGTTTCCTGGGGTTGTTGGAATTTCCGTTGAACTGAGGAACACAATTGATGTATTCGGGGTTGAATTGTTATGTCATTTCAACAAGATTTTCATTATTAAATGGACTTGAAATATCTCTAATATAACGAAGGTCAGCGAAATCAGTTAGAGGATTATTTGATGACAAATTTTCATGGAAACTGGTTGTACTCACATTAAACGAATTGTGACTTTGAACATTCTCCTATAAGGATCACTTCTGGACCGGCTATTTCTGTCTCCACCATTTCAAACTCCTGTTATGTGTTGTTGGTGGGGTCTTCCACGAGTCGTCGGTGGACTGGATTTCCTGATTTCTTTGGAGCCACTCCTTGTCAAACACTCTCACAAGAAATCATCAACTGTTCGATATCCGATGACCGTTGAAACGAAAATAGTCCGTTTGATACGATTCAATTCTGGATATCCTACCGACTGCGCAAAATAACTAATCGAACACACGAAGTCCATTAAAAAAAAATTCATTCAATACAACTAAAATTCATACAAATATACGTCTTTACAGTATAACGGTTGAAGTCAGACTGACGCTCATTGCCAAGAAACCAAACATTTCTGCCTTATCTTCCAGCATCCAGTTTCATCAATTCAGCATATTTCGTGTTGGGTGTTGAAGTAATTCTCAAATTTTTGTTGTTGGCACTAGTACTTCAAACAAGATATTTCATCCAATCTTTGGAATTGAGGGCATAATTATAAAATTTCAGAACTTTTTACTCGGAACTTAGAAGATGGATGCGAAAATTTCTTTTTGTAATTTAATAATGAATCACCAATAATTTCTTGTTAGACTTTGTTACTCAACGACCTCTAGCAGAATTATCTGATGAAACAACGAAATAATAATGGAGACGATATAATTTCATTTTCCTAATAATTTTCTCAATTTCATCTGCGGTTACAGGTAATTTTTTCCCCGGCATAATCAGCCTTACTGGTGATAACCAGTGGATCCTTCGGGTGCATTCAGGTTCTTAATCACACATGTCGCTATCATTACCATCCGTTATATAAAAATTATTGAAGGTTCTCCAGCATAATTGAAAGCGGAAATTCAAGTAGGCGCGTTTTTCTGATTTGATAGCTATATTGACCGTGCTCTGAGCCTTTTTTAATCATTCCCCGTTACCTCAGTAACACTTCTTTTATATTTATTTTCAAACGCTTAATCTCTAATAGTATATGAGTGAACGGCAGATTTGACATATTTTGGGAAAGCCTAAAATTAACCCAGAAAGTCTATTATACCTACCAACCATGAGATGAGGGGCTAAGCGCAGTCGTGGTGGCCCCAGCTACACTCAGGTGCGACAGGTGTAATAATTTCTCAAACCAAAAAAGTATTTTAGGAAGGCTGCCGTTTGGATGTGTCAAAATATACTATAGTAGCTATTAAAAAAAAAGGGCAGACGATTATCACGGTTCTAAAGTGGTGGCAGAAATTTTGAAAGTTTCGAAAAAAAAAATGGCCTGGCAGACAGTAAAATCTTCCTTGTCTTGTATGGATAACATTGTACAGAAAACTTTTTGTGCATTATAAATGTAACAAATCTAAACAAAACAACCGATTTATTAAATGCAATAACTTGACATTTATCAAAACTAAAAATTTGTTTCAAAAGCCTACTAAATGAAAATTTTATTTAGATTTGATCAGTACATACATTTTTTCCCGAGATGTTGCATTAGTCTTGTATTGTTTAAAATCTCCAAATTTTATATCATGTCTAGTACAAATCGCTAAAACGAAAGTCTTTTGAATAGTTATGAAACTGTAGCTCATTGTATAGTTTACAGAAACGTGTGATATTTCGGGTTTGTTTGTAAGAATTATTGTAAGAAAAATAATTAAACTGGATAAAAATCTATAAAAGAAATACGAGTGTAATGAAAATGAAGAGAAATTCGTTTATTCGATTACTGACATATTAAAGTCCATACATTGAAAATCCACATCAGTTTAACAATGAAATGAAAAAACTAGATGAACTTTGCAACAACAAAGACGAATTTCTGGAGATGCATTTTTTTATTTTCTGGTAACAGGTCAATGTGGGATTTTCTGGGCAAGATATGACATTGAAGTCTCATATTCATCAAAATTATGAAATTTGAATCATATTTCGTTCGAATCGATAGAGCGAATGATTCGAAAAAATAAAAAAAATGGAAAAAAGTGACAGTAGAGAGTCCAAATTTGGAGCAAATGTATAAAATTGGAAACTGATTTTTTGAGGATTTTCGAAAAAAATGTCAAATTTGACAGGTTTAGAGTAGCACATGAAAAAATTAAAGATGCTGTATTTTACTCATTTTTCAAGCACAAACTTACTGGGAAGTAAAATTCTCTTTATATCTATTAATAAAAAAACTTCCATATGTCGGGAACATTATGTGTGACACTGTATGAATAAGAACTGCGGAATGTGTGTAGGGTGACGGGTGAGTTGATTGTGGTTGAACAAAATGACAGCAGTTAACAAACACCGTAATAGTTCATTCACAACTTCCTAGCAGTGCTGTTACTCATAATAGTATTTTTTTTTATTGGCTTTGTCATTTCGTCATTCAGCCAGCCACAAGTGGAGTACGAAGTAGTGTATTATTTCAAGTTAATACCTAAACGATTAAAAAAGAAATGGAAAATTGAAATAGAAGACCGTACAACAGGAATAGACAGGCAAACACACTTCACGTCCAGGGGTCCGTCGGGACGACTTTTTCTACGACACACAACAATTAGACCACGGATTGATGGGTATATAACACAAGGATAAGTCTACACACAAATGCAATTCTAAAAACTACTACAACTTGGCATTATCTTGTCTTGTCTTGATTGGGAATTCTATCAAACATTCATACAATTTCATGCTGTTCATGGCTAAGATCGACATGACATTGAAGGGAATCGGCATATTCAAAGCACAAAGTTTGCCATGCAGTTCATTTTTTGGGCTTATTAGAGCATGCGAAAAATATATGATCTAGGTCTCCTTCTTCATCACAATGATCACAGTTTTTAGAAGGAAGAATATTTATTCGAAAGAGATGTAATGGGTAGCATGCATGACCAAACCTTAGTCTTATCAGAGTTGTAATGAATCTTCGAGGTATATTGAGGTTCGAAAACCAATGGTGTGAGAGTATACACGGTTGTAATAGTTTATAATAGTGTGTATCTAGTGGGATTGGTATGACAGTATTCATTCCAGCTGGATGACCATGTTAAACGCTGTTGTATTTTAAAATGAACAAAAAAATCATTTGCACATACATGTGCACATAAATGTGCCTGTATCCATAAGAAATGAATTTGTGTTCCACTGAGATTCAAGTTTGCCACCAGTTTTTTTATTTGTAGTATATACGGATTGTACTTGAAAATTGATAACTCAACTCTTTCTAGAGATTTTAGGACAGATAAGGAATCTGAGACAATGACAATATTTTCATGATTAGAGTTTTGTACGAATGAAAGTGCTTCGAATATAGCTACAGCCTCTGCTGAGAATAATGAGAAATTTTTATTTAATTTATACGATTTCTCTACATTTAGAGAGGGTATGAAAAAGGCAAAGCCTGTTCCATGCAAAGTTTTGGATGCATCAGTGTAAATATTCAGAGCATTTTCCCAGTTTGAGAGGGAAGAAAGGAGAATGTTTTTACTTATTCGTATGTCACTAGAGTACCTTGGTTGAATGACGTTCATATTGAGGAACAAGGAGGTGTAATCTTCGAGAAAAACTAAGTTACTCGGATTTGATAAATTATCGAAAAGATGTTGATACTGCTGGAAGGCAGAACATAAAGGCGGCGAGTTTTTCAATCTCCAGTATTTATTAGTAAGGTCTGCACTATTCAGGAGTGATATATTATGAAAGAGGTCAGAGTTTTGTATATATATTTTGGTAAGAAATTTCGCACTAAGATAAATCCTTCGATACTCCAGAGGGGGTTCAAGAGCTTCCACATGCAGGGGTGCAATTGGTGTCGATCTCATTGCACCAAGACATATTCGTAGAACCATATTTTGAAAAACATCAATCTGTTTCAACACGTTGTTACTGACAGAACCATAGAGAAAACATCCATAGTCCAGTATGGACCGTAGGTAGCTACGATAAAACAACAGAGCTATCTTATCATCAGCGCCCCACCAAGTTTTAACAACCATTATCAAAAAATTGAGACCTTTGTTGCATCTGTTTAGCATGTATTCAATGTGAGATTTCCAAGTTAGCTTTCGATCTAGGATGATCCCCAAAAACTTGAATTCGTTTTTGATAAGAAAGTCCACGTTATTTATACGAAGATGTTTGGAGTTTGGTAAATTGTGTCTTGTGAAAATAGTTGATAATTGTAAACCATTTTTGAACAGCTACGAACTGATTTTCATAATGACGTTGTATAATGATTGAATGGCACCGTCATACTTTTTATGTTCAGTGTAAATACAAATATCGTCAGCATACTGAACAGTTTTGAATGGAAGGTTTGAGATTCTCAGTTGATGTAGGTCAGCTGTATACATATTGAACAGCACAGGACTCAAGGAGGCAAACATGTATTGTTAAAACGTCGACCAATTATATCATTATTGAATTTTCCGAGGTATACCTATCTGTTTGAATAAAATGCAACTATAGTATGGGCAAAGTGGACTGGAATATCGAACTGCTCAATCATTTTTTCTTTTAAAATAGGTAGACAGACCGCATCATAGGCTCCTTCAATGTCTAGAAAGAAGATAGTAAAAAGTTGTTTTGTATGTCCACTACAACAGTTGATAAGGCATCTATGTGCCAAATCCCTTTCTGTACGCAAATTGATTGTTGGGCATTAATTTTTTAAAAAAAAAGCCACTTATCCAATCTGTTTTTAATCATTCTCTCAAGAGTTTTCAAAATGCAAGAAAGAAGAGTAATAGGTCGGTAAGATTCAGCAAGATTGGGGTTTTTGCCTGGTTTCAGAATGGAGATAACGAGAACCTCTTTGAACAAGTTGATGGTGGAGTCTTTCGCAAATAATTCATTGAAAATATTTAAAAGAAAACTTTTGGCATTATCTGGTAGATTGATGAGCATTGGATATTTGACATTATCATAACCTGGAGCAGTATTTATTCGTGAGGTTAGAGCATAATCCAATTCTTGTCTTGAAAAGGTTGTAGATAGAAAATGATGTGAGCATATCGGAGTTGAGTTACTTGAAAGAGGAAATTCTGCAGTTGGGGGAGCAATTAAATCATAAAAATCGCTAGTCCACTCATCATTCATATAAGGTCTACACGTTTCTGGTTTTCTGAACATTTTTCTCGCTTGTTTCCAGAGATCTTTTGAACTAGTATTTTTGTTTAAATGGGAACACCACTCTATCCAACTTTTCTCATAATAGTAAACACTAACTTATACCTGATTTGCCAGAGCTGAGAACTGACAACGGAGAACTGATCACTGAAACTAAGAACTCAAAACTGACGGATTATATACCGCCTAACCATAGAATAATAATAAAGAACCAGTAATTGCACTCCGGTCGGAACCAAAATACAAAAATACAAAAAGATTTTTGATATTAAATTTACAATAAAATATATACAACTCACAAAACATCTAAATAAATAAAATCAATATTAAAACCATCCCTAAGCCGCAGGGGTTAGGATGTTATAATAATGGGTTTATGTGGGGATTTTGGGTTTTCTGTCCTACCCTTCTGGGGTATCCAGCGGGCTGGCAAAATCCTACTCGCGCCTGCTCGCGCAGGCCCTACGGTGTTGTGTAAGCCTTAGACGCTGTGAGTGCACATCTCTGCTTGGGTTCACTTCCCTGCCTCCTTCGTGTTATGCAGGGGGACTTGATGATTTATGTGTAAGAAATCAGGCTATCAGGAGCATCTATTGTCGAGTTTTCCTTGATCTCCCGGAAAAGCAACGAGAAAAAACAGGGTTTGGGGGTCGGAACCAATGATGTTTGTGTCTCACACGGAGCATCAAGAACTTCACGCCAAGAGCAGATTTGTTCTTTAGTATTATTCTGTGCCCAAACCTTATGACTTGCACGTTTCTTAGGGTTTACCTGCTGTTGATGACAGAGGAGATTTTAGAAGCAAAGTAAGCATATTACTAAACAATAATTGAAGACACTATTTGAATTTGAAATGCAGTTGCATGAGAGATCCTTCCAGAATGAAATTCACAGTAATGGGAAAAAGAGTAACTCTATATTGACCTTCCCATGTTAAAAAGATAATCTCCTTGTAGAAAAAAAAGATTGATATTGGGAAATTTCTGGCCAACGTGTGATATTCAAATGGAACATCATTTATGCAAACTCGTTTATACTGAACTGAACCCCAAGCATTTTTTAAAACTGTCAGATTGGCGACTGAATTATATTTTGAGGGTGAAATAAATTTACATAAGGCCGCCACAGCCATTCTACGTGCATTAGTATAATTTTGACCCTTCCTGAATTCTGAGTGGATCATATATTGCATTTCTGTTTCAAAATGTAATAATTCCATTTCAGCACCTGATATACATATTTATATCTATTAACCTCAAATATGAATAATAAAGACACCCAATGTGATGCCGAAACAAATGAGCATCGACCTCGAATTGGACGCTGATGAATTAATGCGCTTGCGCCAGGAGATTTCTATTCAAAGACGCACGATTTGGTATTTTCATCTCTTTTCAGCGTACATGGTTGGGCACCAACAATTATCGAAGATGAGATTTGAGGAGATTTGAGGAGAAGCATATGTCAACATAACGTCGTATTCCGGTATCCGTATCTGTTTACAAAGTTTATATGTTCATAATGTAAGGGTTTTATTCCTGAGAAAATTACTCAGTATCAAATATTTCTAGATTCATGCCTGAAATAAATTAAGATCGCCGCGTTACTTCGGGTATGTGTTCAGGAGACAAAAATACATCACTAATCACTATCACCAAACTATTTTTCTGGGCGATTATGAGGCCGATATGGAACGCGATTTACCTTTTCAAACAACTTTCCGTCACATAGTCAATCCTCAATTATAATGATAGAAGAATTTTTATCCGCTATTGGCAGAAAATTAATTGATGAAACTCTGGTAGCAGGTAACAAACAGATATTATTATACAGGGTATTCCAAATTAAATCGGCACCATTGCCTACTCTGTTATTATTGATGCTACGAATTCGGTTAAATGGACAAACTAGTAGCATTTTTGATGGCCTTCTCGATAACGAATCCAAAAAAAAATGACAGTCGGGATTTCACAATATTTCATAAAATGATATTTCTTTCAATGGAACACCCTATATTTTTTCATGCATTTCGATTCGTAATAACATTCTCAATAACAAAGCTCATACCACCTTTCTTCCTAAAGTGGAAAATGAGCGACTTATGTAGAAATATTTATTTCTTTCGCTAGTACAAAAAATTTCCTTGTTTTGGCGAATAAAACCTCATGATTGTCCAAACACCCAATTTTGGTACTTATACGAATGACAATATGTTGTTAGTAATAGCAAAATAAGACAGTGAAAAGAAAAAATTGTGCTGGGATGTGAACTCGTGAAACCCGTGATCATCATGTCGCACCACTCAATTGCACTGAGCTATTTGGTATTAATGTACAAAACGATAATTTCCATCTCAAAGCCATTCCGCTAGCCGCATTTATTTTGTGAATCAAAATATGTCTGCTGTAATGATAACTTTGAAGCCATTTTTGTACAGAACAGAAAATACTGGAGGGTCATATGAATGTGGTTGGAAAAAATGTGTTTGATTAGATAAAACATAATTATTATGAGCAATCAAGTTGCCTTGAAACTTTTTGAATTACTATTTGTAACTGTCAACTACTGTTCGAATTTTTTCGAAATGTCGTTTTCCCATCAAGAAAAATGTGATATGTTAGAATCCTACTTGGTTTTCCAGAAAAATAGCGTAAGAGCACTACAACACAACAGCAATTCGTTCCCCGATCGTGAATTACCTAATTCTGTGCTTCATCGTCGATTCAGAAACAATGAAAAAGTTTTTGAGAAAAGGAGAACTAATTAACGTTTTGTAAGATCTGAAGATACAGAAATTGACTTGTATCCTACTTTGAGGTATATCCACATAATTCCATTAGAGATTTATCTAGAGAAATAGCTGTTCCACTGTCTGGTTTTCAACGAATTCTGAAGAAAGATTTCTCCTTATAAATTAAGACCAGTGCAAACACTAGAACCTGTTGATCCAGAGAGACGATTGGGGTTTTGTCGGTAGTTTATGAATAAATGCAGACAAGATCCAAACTTCTATAGAAATATTATATGGAGAGATGAGGTTCATTTTTCAAATCGTGGGATGTATAATAGAAAGAATTTTCATTATTGGACTCGACATAATCTATTTCTAGTCCATCCCCACAATCCGCAAAGACAATTTAGTAATAATTTTTGGTGTGGTCTATTTGGAGGCAGAATTATCATTCCATTTTTCTACCATGGTTCTTTGAACGGGCCCCGTCACATTAATTTATTAACGAGAGTGTTGGAAGAGTTTTTCGATGATCTTGATCTGGAGGCTCGTCAGATATTCTATTTTCAGCAGTGGCGTAAAAAGAATGCTGCGCGGCTGTTTTGGAAACAAATGGATTGCTACAAATGATCCTGTTAAGTGGCCCCCTCGTTCACCAGACATGGCACCTGTAGATTTTCATTTTTGGGAATGATGAAACAAAATATTGAAACTATATTTAATAGAATTGATGGCTGAACTGTGTTGAATGCCACATGTAGTGTCAATAGAAGGGCCCAAATATGTGTTCAACAAGAAGCCGGTGTTTTTGAACATTTACTCGATATTTTATAGCGCTTGTTATAAATGTTTCCTATTGATAAAACTGTCTTATTTTCACCTTCACGAAAAACAGTTAAATGAGATTTGTTGTTGAGAATGTTATTACGAATGTTATTACGAATCCAAATGCATGAAAAAATATCATTTAATGAAATATTCTGAAAACGTGACTGTCAATTTTTTTTTCAGCATTGAGAAAGCCATTAGAAATGCTACTAGTTTGCTCATTTAACCGAATTCGTTGCATCAATAATAACGGAGTTGGCAATGGTGCCGACATAATTTGCAACACTCTGTATAGAGTTACAAATGAATCAATTAATCGATTTTCAAATGAAACGAATTTTAATTGCCGTCTTGCATAATTCTCACTTCATTTTATCCACATTATAGAAAATTAGTAGTTCATCAAAATGTCAAAATAAGCATAACTTCAAAAGTTTATTACATACGTCATGTTTCAGAATTCGGCATGCGCAGTAGTTTCATAGCGCCTATGACAGAAAAGGAAAGAAATATTTTTTGGCTTCAATTTGATTACATGGCGTCTTATGGATTGTTACCCATATTCGTAGTTAATAGATATGCTGATATACGATGAATTTCCTCTTTTTAATTCTATGAAATTATAGTACGCTTCAGTTATACAAGCCACTCTTCAAAGCTTTCCTGAATTATTTGTTATCAAATGTAACACCACGAGTGTATCATATTTTATCAATAATTTTAATTTTTCATGAAAACTCTTTCATTTGACAAAAACATACAAACGGATTGATAAAATCACCGAACCCATTAGTGCTAGTGCTTTTAGCTAAATTCGGGTTGTTTGAATGATTTTGCCTCAAATAAAGTACTTTGAATAATGAAAATGAATATTTGATGGAATTTGAATAACGAAATGTATTTGGAAATATGATTATTTCACCAATTTGGATGTTGGCTTGTTAATATATACGTTTGAGTACTCACCACATGAGTTTTTTCTAGTGAATATCAAGTAATTTTAAGTGACAATCGTAATACGCACAATACAGTATTTTATTTGAGATATTTACGAATTTTCATTTCTTTTGTGCATCAGATCGACACTATGGGTGAGGAGGGGGATTTTTTTATGAAATTAGAACTGCATGGTCAGAATCTCTACATAACAAAGTTACGCTAAAATGTCATTTGTATAAAAAAATATTTGAAAAGTTCTATTTTGGAACCAGGAGTTCAGGGGCGGCAATTTCAGGCTCAAATGGTAACAAATTTAGTCTTGGTAAAATTGCCAAGAAATATCGTGAGGTAGTAAATGTATTTGTATTTTTTTTTTAATTTATGAGTACGTTGCATTCTGCGCTCGGGGTAGAAAACTTGCTTTATTCATTGCAAGCATAATAAAGAACTCAGGAAACAATCAGAACTACCAGATTTGACACAAAAGGCCTGAAGTATGCTAACTGTAAGTATGACCATATTTTTATAACTCACATGAAATTATTTCATCAAGAAATAAATTCTACCAATTGTCTGGTTTCATACTATTTCTTGGAGGAACCTCTGATGAAGGATATAATATAAATTCATTAACTATTTCCAGTTGCCATTGCTCTTTCCTTTTGTTGGGAATTCTGTCGGTTTTATTCTATCACAAAGGCAGCCATCAACAATTGAAGCCCAAGGGTAATCGTACCTAACAATGACATCTATCTGGGTTATATCAAGCATGTTCGTTAGGTGACACGGGGTTGAAGGAGATCAGGAGATCTCATAATAATGGAAATTGTTCATTGTATAGAACCGACAGACATTGAACGAATTTCTTGTTTGAATTGAACCAATTACTTTTTATCGTATCATAATCATTTGGGACGTGTGTGAACACTGTCTATTCTTTTATTATCGACTAGCATATAATATTATCATCAACATGTATAAAAATAAATAATTGATACAAAAAGTAGACAACGTTTATCAAACACGAACTATGAAACAGAAATCAGTTCAGTTTATGTAATAAATGAATTCTTTCATCTCCAGATGATCTCTTCAACTCGAAAACGGTTCAAGATACTTAGAGCAATTCTGCAAGAGACAATCGATTCAGGATTAAATTAGTATACTCGGTAGATTTCAAGTCAATCGATGTGAAAACAAATTACTCAAAAAACTGAAAAATGTCCAAAGACCCCTAAAAATCAAGAAAAATACAAAATCATCAGATCCACTTGAAATTCTCCTCATATACACAAAATCTCATGCTAACTGCGAAAATACGTGATTTGGGTATGCTCAGATACTAGGTTTGGCATATAAAAAGAGTAGAACGTTAGGAATGAATTCTTTCATCTTCAGATGATCTCTTCAACTCGAGAACGGTTCAAGATAGAGCAATTCTACGAACGCCAATCGATTCAGAAAGATTGAATTAGTATACTCAGTGAATTTGAAATCAATCGATGTGAAAACAAATTACTCGAAAAACTGAAAAAAGTCCCTAAAAATCATGAAAAATACAAATTTATCAGATCCACTTAAAATTCACCTTATATAGGCAAAGTTTCATGCTAATTCCGAAAATATATGATATGTGTATGCTCAGGTACAAGGTTTGGCATATAAAAGCAGTTAAACATTAGAGATGACTTGTCATCTTCAGATATTCTCTTCAACTCGAGAACGGTTCAAGATAGAGCCATTCTGCAAGAGCCAATAGATTCAGAAGGATTAAATTAGTATACTCGGTAGATTTCAAGTCAATAGATGTGAAAACCCCTAAAAATCATGAAAAGTACAAAATCATCAGATCTACTTGAAATTCGCCTTATATAGGCAAAATTTCATGCTGATTCAGAAAATGTATGATATGTCTATGCTCAGGTACAAGGTTTGGCATATAAACGTTAGAAATGACTTCTTTCATCTTGATCTATGAGCTAATGCGTTTAGGAATCCACTTTTACGTAATCTTTAGGTTCAATCTCTCTTGCTCGGACAAGCTTTGCTTCTAAGAGGTTTTCTCCGACAACCTGAGTAATTTTTGAAAACAAAAAAAAATATTAATTAAGCTAATCAAATGCCCTATTTTTTTCATTTCAAACCTATGATGACAAGACATTTTGAAAACACTGTTTTCAGCTAAGGATTTTTTGAAAATGGTTTTTGGATGATTCCAAAGTTCTACTTTTCCATAGTTACAACGATCACATTTAAAATGATTGTTATTGTTATATCCGTCAACCGGTTGCACCCCTACGTGCAACCCTCAGAAGTCAGAGACTTATGCTAGCTAGGGGAAGACGTAGCCCTTATCTTTTAATACGTGTGATGCCATGCACGAGACCGGTGGCAACGCTGAGATTCGAACTTATGCTCTTATAAATGTACCGGGTGGTCCACTTAAGACTATCCACCCTCAATAACTCCCAGAAATATCATTTTACTAAAAATCGTCAAGACACGTTGGTTTTTGTTTGGAGGGGGACACCAGGTGACGTGAAGTAGGTATTTGAAACTTCAACCCCCTACTCCCCAGAGCAACCCCCTCTATAATTTTAATAGGGAAGGAGGGTCATGTCATACATCATTATGAGGGTAATTCAATTTTGATACTAGCAGTGCAAAATTTTCTAAATTTGAAAAAGGCGTTCTCGAGATATTCGAGTTCAAATGGTACATTGTTGAATTGTGAGTACATAAATTATACAAAATAGATTATCAAAAATGTTCAAAATGACTTCCATTTACTCCCAGACAGTAGTAGAATCTATTTGCACCTTTGAAAATGTTTCTCTTGTAATTGCCTGGCGTTCAGTTATAATTCTTCATTCCAAATCGTTCAGGTCAGTAGGTTGAGTTTTATAAATAACGGATTTCATATGACCCCACAGAAAAAAATCATTGGGTGCCAAGTTTGGGATAGGTATTCTCGCACCTGTAATGAGAAATGAGGTGGTGCCCCATCTTGCTGAAAATAAATGTTATCTGCTAATAGATTTGTATTACCATCATCATCCAAATGAACCGCACCATTTAAATCACCTTGGATGAATATTGGGCCAATGATTTTATTACCCAGAATCCCTGCCCACACATTCAACTTTTGGGGCCATTGTGTGTGCTACTCTCTAAGTAGGTGGGGGTTGTTCTGACTCAAATAGCGAGAGTTGTGTCTATTCACTAACCCGTTCAAAAAAATTAACACTCATTACTGAAGCAAATATGCTTAATGAATCCGTGGTTCCTCTGTATCATTCTTGTTACATTTTCGCAAAATTCAGATCGTCTGTCGTAGTCATCGTCATTCAGTTCATGGTGAAGATGCAACTTATACGGATGACATTTGTGCAATTTTAGCACTCCTATTTGGTTTATCTCGTTTTTAACTGAAGCCATCCTATTCCTATTTTTATTGGCGACTGATCCAGTCTCAAGGAATTTCACCACAAGATCCAAGATATACCTATCTAGAATGATCAGAAACTAGCAAAACCTTTTCTAATAACCATTTTTCCTAATAGTCACTTGTGAGTTACGTTTCTGTTTTCGTGTTTCTCATTGAAGGTCCGAGCTGTTGCTCGTGCACACTCATTTTGAGCAGCAAGAATAAAAATGATTTCAACTTTCTCGTCTTTTGTGTAAACCATCGCGATACAAGTAGAATTGTTGAAAGACGTGGTCACGTTTCGATTCTCAGCGATTAGTATTTCTTCTTTGACAATCATGTTGACAACAAATAACTAAAACGTGAACTCGGTGAGCAAATAACATAAGATAATCGGTGGATAATTACGACTAAACTCTACTACTGTCTGGGAGACAATAATGGAGATCATTTTGAACATTTGAACTCGAATATCTCGACAACGCCTCATTCAAATTGAGAAAATTTGCACTGATAGAGTCAGAATTGAATTACTTCACAATGATGTATGGTACGACCCTCATTCCCTATTACAATTATGAAGGGGGTTGCTCTGGGGAGTAGGGGTTTGAAGTTTCAAGTACCTACTTCACGTCACATGGTGTCCCCCTCCAAACAAACATCGACGTGTCTCGGAGATTTTTTGTAAAATCAATTTTCGGGGAGTTATTGAGGGTGGATAGTCTTACCCCGTATAATCGTTCGTTTTGCGGCTGAAATGCCTAATTGTTCAATATATTCTAATGCGAAGCAGTGAGTAGGTGAAAATTTGTGTGCTCCTCCTAAACAATCAAAAACTCATGGTGCTTAGAAGAGAAAAAACAGTAGAAATAAAAAGTGCAGTTGATAACACTGTGAATAAGTGTCTCAAACATTTGTAAAAACAATCGCCGATAGTGTGTCCGAGTCTGGAAAAACGATAGACAAAAAACTAACACGGCTATTTTAACATTTGTGTTAAGTACTTTATTCTTTGGTATATACTAGAGAGAATTTTAATCCTTCCATAAACGAGACGACAAATTTATCAGAACAGGATAAGGGCTACTATCCTTATCGACTTGTAAAAATAATCACATCATTTATTTTTTATTAATTTAATAACGCAATTGCGATACATTGTTGATGCAAGGTTATAAGGAAACGCTATCTTAGCGACCTTGTTCTATTTCAGAAAAGCGATAAGATTATTATGGCAGACTGTCAAGAGATGTTTTTCACAGACAGTCTAGTCTAGAGGCTGATTCGAGAAACACAACCAAAATTAAAACCCAAGTTAGAAGAGTTTCAACATAAGTGTTGTTACTAAAATAAAGTTATTTTTAAAAACCTAACCTTTGCTTTCCCGACGTAAAAGTGGCGCAGTCGGAAACGGATTTGAAAGTTTCGTAAATCGCGAAAAAGTGACATTTTCGAAACGGGTCCAAGAACACTGTGGTTCAACGAAGCCAAGTGAAGAAGCTCAACGTTCGAATCCCAGCGGCACCTTTCCTGGTTCTTCTGTTTGGATTTTACTTTTAATTATTAAATTATACGCAGTCTCAAATACAAAACGGTTTAATTGCAAAAAACAAGAATAGAACAAAACAACAACCATGTGCCAATGCCCAATTTAAGTCATTCAAAACTTTGTCAAAAGTAGTCTTCTTCTTAAGTTGACTGAATTACAGAACATAAAAATCAAAATGACAGATTAAGGTTCGACAATTACCACGGAAAATAAACATTGTTCAACATCTTCTTCTAATTTTCGAAGCTAATAATTGTCAAAACAAAACAAATATATCTCACAAATCAAAAATTATCATTTTTGTACAGCAAATTGTTCGTAAATTTCTCAAATTTAGTCTCACATAATGGTTTAGTTAAGATATCAGCGATTTGTTCGTCAGTTGGACAGTACACTAGATTCACAGTTCCTTCTCGCACCTTTTCATTGATAAAGTGATATCTCACATCTATATGTTTTGAACGTTTGTTAAACTGATTGGTTTTCACCAATGTTATGGCACTTTGGTTGTCCACATTGAGAGTAACTTTGAGATCATGTCCTGTTAGTTCTTCTATCAGAGATTTTAGATAAATAAGTTTTGACACAATCTGCAACAGCGATATATTCAGCTTCCGTACTGGATAACGACACTAGGCTGCTTGCGACTGCACCATGTAACTGGTCCACCACAATAAAATATTACATATCCAGTTGTGCTCTTTCGGGTTTTCACATCACCTGCAAAGTCACTGTCACTGTAGGCCACTAATTCATTTGGGTCAGAATCTCTTTTATATTTCAAACTGAGATTTTTAGTCCCATTTAGGTATCTTAGTACACGCTTCATACTTGTTACGTCTTGGTTAGTTAGGTTTTCCATGTTTCTACTGCCATATCCAACTGCAAAAGCAATATCAGGTCTGGTTTTGCCTGATACATATAACAAACCTCCAATGAGCTCTCTGTAAGGAAAGTTCATATTTATAGGGTCTTCTTCCAAGTTGGAATTGCCAACTAATGGTGTTGCCACTGTTTTCGAGTCTTGCATGTTGAATTTCTGGATTATGTTTACAATATATTTTTCTTGGCTCAATAGAATTCCATCAGCTTGTTTTTCAATTTTTATACCAAGAAACGATTCTGGATTGTTACTGTGTGTAATTTCAAACTTGTTTTGAAGATTTTTCAGTAAATCGTTCATTTCCATCTCATTGCTTCCGATCAAAATTCCATCATCAACATATATAGCAAGTATTAGAGTATTATTTTTATTTTTAAAAATACAATTTTCAGTTTTCAAAATGTGTAGATCATTTTCTTTCAGGAAATTTGTAAAAGTTTTGTTCCATTCTAACGGAGCTTGTTTGAGGCCGTGCAAGGATTTTTGGAGTTTACAAACGTTGCCTCTATCTGTGTAACTTTCAGGCAATTTCATAAAAATGTCTTCTGACAAATCTCCGTGAAGAAAGGCAGATTTTATGTCAAATTTCTTAATGCAATAATTGTTGCAAACAGCTAGTGCTAATATTATTCTCAGAGCAGTTATGTTAACTACTGGGCTGAATGTTTCCATAATCGATACCATATTTTTGTTGGCATCCTCGTACAACTAGTCTGGCTTTAAAATGTCCATCATCTTTAACTTTAAAAACCCATTTGCTGGTTAAAATTTTCTT
The DNA here is from genome assembly GCA_958502065.1 of Chrysolina americana. Classification (NCBI taxonomy): domain Eukaryota; kingdom Metazoa; phylum Arthropoda; class Insecta; order Coleoptera; family Chrysomelidae; genus Chrysolina; species Chrysolina americana. The sequence continues at coordinate 35,457,586 of OY293415.1, read as the reverse complement.
GTTTTGTACTGTGCTTTCATCCACTAAAATCCAAGTGTTGTTCTTCCTTAATGAATCTTTTTCTTCTTCGATGGCCTGCTCCCATTTTTCTTTGTCATCACTTTTCATTACTTCTTCGTAACTTAGCATCGCCATGTAATTTTCATTTTCAAAATCTGTTATGTCGTAATCTTCAAATCTTTTTGGCATTAATATTTTTCTAACAGATCGTGTATGTGCTGTTTCAACAACTTCTTTTGTCTCTTCTTCTTCTGATCCCAGATCATCGGTATTTGAGAGTTCATTTGTTTCATCTAGCACTGTTAACCCATTTTCTTCTTTTTTCTCCTGGATATCTATTTGTTCAACCGATATTCTATGATTTTCTGGCCTTTTACTTTGTATACCATTTTTAGGTTCTTCTTCAAAAACTACGTCTCTGCTTATAACAATCTTTTTCTTTTCTTCGTTCCATAAACGATAGCCATTGGGTGAATATCCAATAAAAATATGCTCCTTACTTCTTTCGTCAAGTTTTTTTAAATATCCTAGTGTCTTGGCATAGGCTTTACATCCAAATAGATGAATATTTGAAAGATTTGGTCTTCTGCTTGTCCATTTTTCTGTTGGAGTTAGGTCAACTGTCTCACTTGGTGATCGATTTAACAGATATGTAGCCACTCTTGCCGCTTCATCCCAGAACTTCCTGTCCAAGCCAGATTCAAAAATTAGTGCTCTTGCTTTGTCCATTATACTACGGTTTAGCCTTTCTGCTTTACCATTATGTTGGGGAGAATAGGGTACAGAAAGGTCCATAATGATTCCTTTTCTTTTATACCATGTTTTTAGATTGGTATTGACAAAATCTGTGCCATAGTCAACACTTTCAAGTTGTGATGAGCTTCTACTTCTTGGGTATATTCCTTTATATATTCAGACACCTCAGTTTTATTTTCCAATAAATATATCATTGCACAATGGGTAAAATCATCTAGAAATGTAAGAATGCATTTCTTGCCGTCCCATGTGATTGGATCAATCGGGCCACACAGATCAGTGTGTATAATTTCAAGTGGACGGGTAGCTCTAGTTCTTACATTATTAAAGGGTAGTCTTGTTTGTTTAGCTTTTATACATGTTTTACAGACTTTATCTAGTTTAACAAGATCCTTTTTGTTCATGTTGATTCCAGTTGACATGTCCACTAGATTTATTATATTAGATACCCCCAAATGTCCTAGTTTTCTGTGCCACATTTGTGCTTTTTCTTCTTTAAATTCGGACAGAAATGTTTGTGGTTGAATATTCAAGTTCACCGTATAAAGCCCATTTTCGCTTTTTGTCCCTTCAAGAATTTTCTCGTCATTTTTCTTGATAATTACTTTGTTTTTGTCAAATATCACCTTTCCTTCATTTTCTGTTATTGCACTCACAGATAACAAGTTTTTACTCAAGTCTGGAATATAAAGTACTTCATTCAGGATGATTTCACTTCCTTCTATCGACCCCAGTCCCTCACTCTTCATTTCAAGTCCTTTTTATGGAAATTTTTGATGAAGTTTCAGCAAATGTTTCAAAAAAATCCATGTTGTTTGACATATGGGAAGATGACCCTGAGTCTACAACAAATACTTTGTCCTCTACCACTTTCTCATCTTTTTCTGTCAAGAATGCTACTTTTTGAACTCTTTCTGTCTGTTTTTTCTTCCTAAAGTAACAATCTTGTTCAGCATGGTTATTTTTCTTGCAAATTGGGCAACTTTTTTGTTTCTGGCAATTTTAAGCATAATGTCCAAAGGCATTACATTTGAAGCATTTCACTTTTTCTTTGTGTCTAGAACCTTGCTTCTCACTCTTTGTAGACACAAAAGCAACTGCATTTTCTTCCGAGACTTCCTTGAATCTAGCTTCTTCTGCAAGTAATCTTGAGGTGAGTTTGGTTACCGTCTTTTCACTTTTAGGTGTTGAATCCCAGGCAGTGTTGAAATATTTATAGTTTTCTGGTAGCGTTGAAAGAATCTTGGAAATAATCATGTCGTCATCTATGTCTTGACTCAAACTTTTGAGTCTGTATGCTAGGCTTTCAATTCTGCTTATATGTAGAGAAATATCAGTGTTTTTCTCATATGTGAGGTTAAAGAAATCTTTCAGTAAGCTGCATTTTTGGTCTTCAGTATTCTTGTCAAATATGTTACTTAGCTTTTCAAACATTTTCATGGACGTTTCACAGCTAATTATGTGCATGAGAATCTTTTTGTCCACTGTAGTTATAATGAACTTTTGTGCTTTAGCATCTCGGCGATACCACTCTGCTGTTTTACTGCTGTCCTCATTAGATGGCAAAACTTCTGTCCCACTAACAATGTCCCATAAAGCATAGGATTTGAAGATAATTGTTATTTGAAACTTCCATAACTGGTATGATTCATTGTTTGTTAGCTTTTCAACCGAAGATACTGCGTCATCGTGAGCTGCAGACGCCATTTTAATTATTACTGGTGTTAAATGTACTGATACTGAATTTTTCTTCACCAATTTTACCGTTGCTTAACTTCTTGCTGTTTTTACACTTTTAACTTTTATTATAGGATGCCTGGGCCCATAACCTGTTTGGATTTTACTTTTAATTATTAAATTATACGCAGTCTCAAATACAAAACGGTTTAATTGCAAAAAACAAGAATAGAACACAACAACAACCATGTGCCAATGCCCAATTTAAGTCATTCAAAACTTTGTCAAATGTAGTCTTCTTCTTAAGTTGACTGAATTACAGAACATAAAAATCAAAATGACAGATTAAGGTTCGACAATTACCACGGAAAATAAACATGGTTCAACATCTTCGAAGCGGAGAAAAGAAAGAAAGTTCGAGTCCCAGCGGCACCTTTCCTGGTTCATCGAAACAAAAGAAGAAAGAAAAACAGCTGAAGCGTACGAGTCCCAGTAGCACCTTACCTGGCACTTGACGACCAAGCAGAAGAAAGAAAAAGAAAGGACAATCAAATGAAGAAGTGAGGCGAGCCTGCATGAAGTTCCTTCTCCTCGTCATTGCTCTGTAAGATATTGTTTCTAAACCAAGGTTTAATTGAGGCATATTCTCCTTATCCTAATCCCCAACCAAAAAAGAAAAACAGAAAGATGGCAGTCGAGTAGATATACAAGGTTACTTCTGGGACCGATGAGTGTCCCAGAAGTAACTTTGCTCCACACGGAGTATCTCTCGATGGCCGCGTCCATCGAGTGCTTGCCGTTGGTGGAGGGTTGGTGCTGAAGAAGATGACGTGTTCGCCGAAGAGTTTCGGGGGTGGGGGGATTCAAAACGTTTCATCCTAAGTGGCGCGCATCTTTTCTGCAAAAAAAACATGGCGGCGATGGAGCGGAAGGCAAAAAACATGGAGGCGATGGCGGAAGTTATGAAAATAAACGTCCCCGCAAAAAACATGGCGGCGATGGAGCGGAAGGCAAAAAAACATGGCGGCGATGGCGGAAGTTATGAAAAAAACGTTCCCGAAAAAAAAACATGCCGGTGATGGAGCAGAAGGCGAAGAAACATGGCGGCGATGGCGGTAGTTATGAAAAAAATGTCCCCGCAAAAAACATGGCGGCGATGGAGCGGAAGGCAAAAAAACATGGTGGCGATGGTGGAAGTTATGAAAAAAAGTCACCGCAAAAAAAAAAATGCCGGTGATGGAGCGGAAGGCGAAGAAACATGGCGGCGATGGCGGTAGTTATGAAAAAACCTTCCCTAACGTGATTTGCTGAGAGCAATTGGCTGGAAGAGAAAAAAAAATGGCCGCCACCTCAATTGACAAAACGAAAAAATTGAATATGAAAAATGTCTACTGTCTTAGAACACACACACACAACAGAAAATTATGATGGACTTATTATTAATTCACTCGTTCTCGAATGAAATTCCAAAAGAAAACAAATACGTCTTCGCCGCCGTGAAATAGCGATAAGGCACGTTTCTTGCATGTTTACTGTCTGCTCTCAAGTTGAACGAAATTCTCAGTAAACACGATGATCCATTTTTGACCTTGAATTTGTTTTTCTGATTTAATCGCAGAGTTTTATCTCACACATCCAGTGTTTGTTTACGCTGCTCGAGCTAAATTGACCTTGAAGTTGTTTACTGTCTCAGATGTTTGTTTTCCAGGAAAATCATAAGTCAGCAGAGATAAGAGAGTCGAGTTTTGAAGCCAAATTGATCGATTCAAGGCATTTTAAGTGTCTCACTCTAACCCATGGCATTGTATGTCTGTCTTTGTCATTTATTTTTCACATAAAAAAATTACACTTCAGTGCCAGTGGCGTAGTATGAAGATACATTATCAATATCGATTAAAAAATATTTTTGATGCATGGATTTAATAAACCTATATATGGATTCGGATATTTGAACACTCAGAACCATTGACACGAAAAACATAAACCAATCGTGCAGTGTCGTCGGCGGCGGCAGCTCGCATTTGGAATCCTGACTTTCTCGATCAGCAGCAGCAGCAGGGGCTTGCATCTTGACGTCCACGGGTTGGGTAGTTGGGTGTGACGATGATGACGACGACGACGACGATGACCTCGAAGTGCTGCTGCTAGAGGGGCAAGACATCTTCAGCGGAAACCACTGCGTATCGCTATAGGTGTGATTTGTATAAATCTTCCGCAATCTGTACGATGAGGTGTTCAATGGGATTTCGGCTCTCAACACAGGCAAATATCTATCATTGGCTAGCGTCTGAGTCACTTTCGTCCAGTTCGAAGTACTCGAATCATCGTCGTGCAAATACGATACCAATACCTCGCCGTACTCATAAGGCGGGCTAATATACAGTACGTTCGATAGAACGGCTGCTAGAATTATATAATTTGTTGTCATCGTGACGACAGCTCAATGTACACTGAGAAACAGCGTATATGTCACTCAAATATATACACTGAGAGTCACACCCACACACACACACATACACCATTGCTCAATGTACATGACCCGTATTTCTTTCAGTCTCTCTCTCTCTCATTCATTCGATCCGCAAAATAAATCGAGAAAAATCGGTTTTATACATCTATTAATACATGATAATAATAATAATAATAATACAATATTAATAATAATACAATATGAATAATAATATTTCGTGTGTTTTCGGCTAGTCTTGGTGTGGCTGACGTCATGGACTTGGTGCTGGCGGCGACGGCGGCGGAACTTGGTGGATCGGTGAATGCTGCTGCTGCTGCCCCATCCATTTACCATCGTTAATTTGCCTATTTTGGAAGCGTTTGAAAATACACAGCTTGTGCTCGTACTCTGCTATGTGCGCCTTGAGCTCACGCAAATTTTGCAAGTGCCGATTGATAGGAGTGTCGTGGTCGTCTTCGTCGTCGTGATCGCCGTGGGGCCTCACCATATCAGGTGTGACGATATCCATTGCCAGATTTCGAAACAGTGTGTCACGGCACAATGCACTTCTATTTCTCCGGATGTTATATGATTCAAACAGAGCGGGCTTTGCTTCTCGAGTGTCGGTGGAGGTGTTGTGACGACTGTACTTGTAGTAGCCGCACTATCGACGATGTGTGGTCTTGTGTACAGGTTTATTTTGCCAATTGCAGAAAATGACTCTAAATTACCTTTTACCTACCTTTTTCTTACCTTCGTAATATAAATCAAAACTTCAGGTTGTCAATTCCTTTATTTTAAACAATCAATACAACATCATTTTCAAAAATAATAAATCCAACAGTAATCTGGGTGTTCTTCTCCAAAAACCCTACAACCCGTCATACCCTCAAACGTAAATCAAGTACTATTATTTCAAACAAAGTATACAATATTCTGAAAACCCTCGTATCTCCCAATTGATATAAGCTTTAGGCTTGGCAATCTTCTATACTTTTCCTTACCCCGTATCGATCCGTTGTACCTTCTTTAACTTTTCTAAGTTCACAGTAAAATACTCTTTCGGAAACATTCTGTTTTCAGTGCAATAGCTGCCTGGAAAATAAAATAACGTTAAATTACCCAAAATATTATTCAGTACTTTTACTACACACCTTTAGGATGCATTTTAAGGTAGTCGATCTTTGTTTATGTTCACAGAAGAGGTTAACTTCGAGGCTCTATCCTTAATAAGTATTATTGTGATTTTGGTTTTCCTAGACAGGGTGTCAACATTTTAGGAATGTTAGTTGGTTGAACCTGAAAGAAAAGAACAAATTATTAAAAATTGTTGAATAAATATTTGCAAAACATAACCTACCAAACATCATCTGCCACATCCTGTCATATCATTTACTTGTCATCCTAGACATCTGACTGATTTGACATCAAGGAAAAGAAAGGTCCAAAAGATATCAGGAAATGGAATAGTTTAAAAAAAAGTCTTGGCTGTCCATGTGATTTGGAACTTTTGACTTCGCTTTTCTGCGGATTTTTGGGCTATTCGTTGAGAAAAACCTTAAGTAGAGTTTATTTGATGCTCATTGAAGAGACCCACTTGTGTGGATTGAACTTCTTATTTTTCCAACCTGCTATAAACTCTAGATATCTTCGAGGCCATCCAACATCTAATGTTAGTTTCTTGCATATTCAGCATCAGCATCAATCATCTCCTATAGGTGCTTATGTTCAACACGATTCCTTATTTTTAGTCCTCTTTGGTACATGCGAAGCTATACATCTGCTCGTACAGAGTTTCACAAATGGTTGCGTACCCTTACAATAACCATAGCTGTGAGACAATCATTACACCATTGCCTTGCATATCAGGGCTCCAATAGAGTGCTGGGGCTATCGACACCAACCACCGAACATCTTTCACCTGGATTACCTGAAGATAAGCTATATAATTTTTCATTACCATTACTGCTTACTAATCACACTGCTTTTGCATGACCCCTATGCTTTGGGCTTGCTTGTAACTTTATTTGATTTCACATCCATTGATTGCATTCGGTTTTACTCACAGTCTATTAGTCTGTTTTCGGTTCTGCCTCTAGTAGGTACCGTTTAATATCTACGTAATTATTTGTGAACTGGAAGTATTTATACGGAAAGGGGTAGAATAGATTCATTTTGGTACCTATAATTAATTTTGATATTTTTAATCGAACCATAACCAATAATTTATTTGACGAATTGACGTTAGTGACGTATACCCAAAACGGATCGATCAGAGGTTCTTCTTCTACTTTTCATGGTACAGTGGCATTGGCCACAGAAGCACCCTTTAATTTGTACTGAATGGTAATAGATTTCACCAAAGTTGCCAACCACAAACGAACCAAATACGCTGTACAAGAGTCAATCAGTCAATACACTATTACTACTAGGTGCACGTAAACTAGTGCAGAGAAAAGAACTTTGTTGCGTTTTCCTTCTTTTCTCCAAGGACATTGGATGAGGAGGAAGGAAGCCTAACAGTCTTTTAGGCAGATCGAGCACACACTTCAGCAAAAAATCGAATTTTTGATCACCCTTCACGTATACCACATCAGCCTCGATGATGGGGCGCAGCACTTCCTGGATCTCGTTGAATTCGACATAGCCATCAGAGTATGGAATGCCGTGGATATTTCTCTCCAAATATCGTACTTGCCGTTTATCTGCTTCGCTCAGGTCATGGAATGGCACTAAGGCTTTGAATAAAAAGTGGTTTGTGCGATGCCCGTCGGTGATGGCAAGCTCTTTGGGTTGGAATTCACCACCCACAGTGAAACCCTGAATGTCACAGGCTACGAGCTTCATCTTGTTGGTTTTGTTTGTTTGATGATTTTTGAACTGATTCACTGCTGTGATTAACTGAGAGACACACACTCAGAGAGAGAGCGAGATTAAACACCGACTGAACAACTGAACGTTTGGCTTACAACTGACGCTCTCGACCTGTCGATGCCTGCATTACATACATTCACACAAACAAAGAGTGGATTCCCCCACTACTTACTGCTACTACTGTATGTCACTATTTTTTTTATGACAGACGACGTACAATCTCGCTCAAGGGCAAGTGTTCCAGCATACAGTCGTGAATGATGATGCAATAGCCTCGAGTATTGGCGGGAAATCCGACTCTGGCCTCGATGTCAAGTTTGACATCGACAGTGGAGGATTTCATGAATTCCGCTCTGCGGGAACAGTCTATTACGAACACGGTCGCTCTGCTTTTGAATGCTCCGTAATCGAGTAGAGGGCGCTTCTTCGGACAATTGGCATAGCTCGGATAGAATTCCGTGTAGGCTCGATGGCCTTCGATGAAGTTGTTTCTGTTGAATTCCAAGTGCATACGTTCATGCGGGTAAGTATCGCTGTTCATGGTTAGGCGTATGTCGCTGATGTCGATGTGATCGAAATAGGACGCATCTCGAGCCGCATTGCCAATCCGATTTGTTTGGAAGGCCACAATGACGAATCGGGGACTCTCCATGGCCGTGCAAGTTTGCACAGCCCAAACTTCCTTGGTGGAACTCTGAGTGAGTGCAAGCAACTCGTGTATGTCCCACTTGCGATACGAAATCACTACTAGAGCATCTGTTTTGATGGACTGCAGCAATTTCAGACGAATGTCGTCATTGGGCACCACATGTTTGACTCTGAGTACAACGCTCGTGATCGTAAGTGTGGCTGTGGTGGCTTCGACTACTGGATTCGCCACCTCCTCTATCAGCATGCAATTATCATCAATTCTACTTCTCACCAAGCGAATGCACTGTCGTCCGATGGTAGCATATCTATAGTCATGGAATATGCCCAACAAATGCTTAAGCGGGATCCACATGGCGAACGAACCGTCGGGGGCGTTGTGAACCGTTCCGCCAGGATAGGTCCAGCCGGCTGTGCTCAAGTGTCGCACATCATTTTCCTCATAAGAAGTATAGCCGCGAAGGGTGCTCACTATACCCGGCGATCGAACAGAGTCCACCTCTTTGCCATTGATTTCATAGTAGATGGGCTCGAAATGGTATGCGCCGGCATTATTGATAAATCTAACATTGCCCGTTCCTGCGGTACGAGTCAGAGAGCCCTCTATGCACACAAAGGCATCGTTCATCAGTATTCACACATCGCTCTGCTGAATGACAATTTCGATGATGTCATTAATTTGAAAGGACTTGACGTACGGGTGGTGCGTTCGAGTCTCAACTCTGTTGATGAATTCGTCGAATTTTGGATGATTGTACACGTCGAACACTTATCTTGATAACATGATGTTCTTGCGATTGGAGAAAGTGTATGCTCGAGTGAGACAGAGTGTGTGCGTCTGCTCTCTTCTACTGCGTCTGCGCGACTGAACTGATGCCAGTACCCTCTGCACTTTTGTGCCCAAAGGTATCATGATCATTATTCTGATCAAATACCAACCCCATTTTTATAACAGCTTGCGCAGCACAAGTCGTATAATGATGGTCTCTCCACGGAAATTCACACTGCAACAGTCCTGATCGAGAATATTCAAGGTTATGTTGTGTATTTCCGTCTTGTTCACAGGCAAGTAAATCAAATTCGAGGGCGTTTCGTCGATGGCAAAGCTGGGGTCTTCTCGAACGGCAAACTCGTATATGGTGTGAGCCGGGCGATTGTTGAAGAAGGCATCCGATGTGATGTTACTATCGATGTGAACAGTTCGAACTTTGATAATTTTCACAGGTAGGTCGGATGATCCAGCATCCAATAGTCTCGGGAAAAATCCCAGTAATCGTCCTATGGAATCCTTGGGACGATTACTGGGATTTTTCCCGAGACTATTGGATGCTGGATCATCCGACCTACCTGTGAAAATTATCAAAGTTCGAACTGTTCACATCGATAGTAACATCACATCGGATGCCTTCTTCAACAATCGCCCGGCTCACACCATATACGAGTTTGCCGTTCGAGAAGACCCCAGCTTTGCCATCGACGAAACGCCCTCGAATTTGATTTACTTGCCTGTGAACAAGACGGAAATACACAACATAACCTTGAATATTCTCGATCAGGACTGTTGCAGTGTGAATTTCCGTGGAGAGACCATCATTATACGACTTGTGCTGCGCAAGCTGTTATAAAAATGGGGTTGGTATTTGATCAGAATAATGATCATGATACCTTTGGGCACAAAAGTGCAGAGGGTGCTGGCATCAGTTCAGTCGCGCAGACGCAGTAGAAGAGAGCAGACGCACACACTCTGTCTCACTCGAGCATACACTTTCTCCAATCGCAAGAACATCATGTTATCAAGATAAGTGTTCGACGTGTACAATCATCCAAAATTCGACGAATTCATCAACAGAGTTGAGACTCGAACGCACCACCCGTACGTCAAGTCCTTTCAAATTAATGACATCATCGAAATTGTCATTCAGCAGAGCGATGTGTGAATACTGATGAACGATGCCTTTGTGTGCATAGAGGGCTCTCTGACTCGTACCGCAGGAATGGGCAATGTTAGATTTATCAATAATGCCGGCGCATACCATTTCGAGCCCATCTACTATGAAATCAATGGCAAAGAGGTGGACTCTGTTCGATCGCCGGGTATAGTGAGCACCCTTCGCGGCTATACTTCTTATGAGGAAAATGATGTGCGACACTTGAGCACAGCCGGCTGGACCTATCCTGGCGGAACGGTTCACAACGCCCCCGACGGTTCGTTCGCCATGTGGATCCCGCTTAAGCATTTGTTGGGCATATTCCATGACTATAGATATGCTACCATCGGACGACAGTGCATTCGCTTGGTGAGAAGTAGAATTGATGATAATTGCATGCTGATAGAGGAGGTGGCGAATCCAGTAGTCGAAGCCACCACAGCCACACTGACGATCACGAGCGTTGTACTCAGAGTCAAACATGTGGTGCCCAATGACGACATTCGTCTGAAATTGCTGCAGTCCATCAAAACAGACGCTCTAGTAGTGATTTCGTATCGCAAGTGGGACATACACGAGTTGCTTGCACTCACTCAGAGTTCCACCAAGGAAGTTTGGGCTGTGCAAACTTGCACGGCCATGGAGAGTCCCCGATTCGTCATTGTGGCCTTCCAAACAAATCGGATTGGCAATGCGGCTCGAGATGCGTCCTATTTCGATCACATCGACATCAGCGACATACGCCTAACCATGAACAGCGATACTTACCCGCATGAACGTATGCACTTGGAATTCAACAGAAACAACTTCATCGAAGGCCATCGAGCCTACACGGAATTCTATCCGAGCTATGCCAATTGTCCGAAGAAGCGCCCTCTACTCGATTACGGAGCATTCAAAAGCAGAGCGACCGTGTTCGTAATAGACTGTTCCCGCAGAGCGGAATTCATGAAATCCTCCACTGTCGATGTCAAACTTGACATCGAGGCCAGAGTCGGATTTCCCGCCAATACTCGAGGCTATTGCATCATCATTCACGACTGTATGCTGGAACACTTGCCCTTGAGCGAGATTGTACGTCGTCTGTCATAAAAAAAATAGTGACATACAGTAGTAGCAGTAAGTAGTGGGGGAATCCACTCTTTGTTTGTGTGAATGTATGTAATGCAGGCATCGACAGGTCGAGAGCGTCAGTTGTAAGCCAAACGTTCAGTTGTTCAGTCGGTGTTTAATCTCGCTCTCTCTCTGAGTGTGTGTCTCTCAGTTAATCACAGCAGTGAATCAGTTCAAAAATCATCAAACAAACAAAACCAACAAGATGAAGCTCGTAGCCTGTGACATTCAGGGTTTCACTGTGGGTGGTGAATTCCAACCCAAAGAGCTTGCCATCACCGACGGGCATCGCACAAACCACTTTTTACGACGAAAATCGATGTTATAGAGCTTGCTGTATATCTCACACTGCAGCGTATTGGTGTTGGGTTTAAGAGAGAACAAAGTCTTGCTTTTGTTGGTGCCGTCGCCAACGTCACTAGACACTACGGCTGTCTTCTTCTTCTTCTTTTTTTCGGCTTCGCGATGTGTTTGTGTATAAACTTGGCAATGTCGCTTATTTCGTAACACCCAGTCGGTATTTGGATGATGCTAACAGATGGCGCTCCTTTGACAGAATAATAGAATCGACCACTCGATATGTTCGGTATGCTGTTGTATGAATGGAAACCAATCAATGCCAAGCCGTAAGTGCTATCTTCGTCCAATTGGAGCGGCGGAGAAAAGTCTGCGGTTAGCGTCGACGTTTGACCTGTCACTGTCAACACCAAAGACATGACTGACACTGGATGGGGTTATGTACTTCTATTCAAACCATTCTATATGCGCGCTCTGTGCTCAGAGTCTAGTATGGGATTCAAGACGCGTGAAGCTCGCGCTATTCGTCTAGCGAAACGTATCCTGTCCATGGCCACTTGCATCCAATACGATTTGCGCGAAGTTTTGTATGCAAAACGCCACGTCACCATATAATGAACCTCATTGCGCTCGTCATTAAAGGTCACCACTTTTCTATTCATTTTCGTGCGCACGCGCGCGCACACACTCAGAGTGTGTTTTCGTATAGAAAATTCAAACACAAATGACCGCAATTAACTTGGTTGAATGTCTGATAGCGATCGTTGTTGTAAAAGATTTTCACTTTTTTACCCAGATATCGCACCAATTTCACCGGAGGCTTCAAATTACCGAAACTGACAAAGTATTTCACCACATGTCCGCGTTTCACGTGAGCTACCGCGATTCCTGCTCGAGTCCAGATTGATGATTGCGCATTCTCTGTACTTGGGAAATTTCGATGATGATGAGGATCGAGGTAAGTTGTCTCGCATGAAAACACCAATGAAATGAGTTATTTTCAGACGTTTCACATATTTGAGTAATTCCTCATCGTACAACGCTCTATTGGGCAGCTTCAGCGGGAGTTTTTTGAAAATTTCTTCTTGAGAAACGAACCGTAGCCGCCTTTAGCGGTCTTGCGCAGAAACAAACCGGAAACTCCTACATGTTTGTTGTCACCACCGCCGCCAATGCTCTCCATTGCGGTATTATGACATTCGTCTTCCTCCAATTTCTTTTTGGCATTGGCCGAGGAGATGATGGTCCTGGCTATGGTGCTGGCACCGCCTGCCAACGAGCCCAGCGCCGCCAGAGCGGCGAATATCGAAAGCAGAGGCAGCACACCACCGCTCTTCGCTTCGAACGGTATTATTCGGGATACTCTGATTTTTTTGCGGCCATCCAATTTTTTCACTTGAGCACGGGCAGCACGCAGTGCCACCAAGGAGGATTTTCGCAGAGCCTTCGCACTCAAATCTTTCAGCTTTTCGCAGAGTCTTGGTAATTTTCTTAACCACATCTCGACGGAAAGACTTTGGCTTTGCAGCAGCAGCAGCAGTCTTCTTCTTCTTCAGACCATTTTTCAAATTACGTTTTGCCTTCATGGTTGTGGTGACCAGCCAAGCAGCAGCTTTCTCACCAAATTTGGCGTCTTTTGATTTGACACGTTCCCAAGCTCGATTTTCCAGCGCCCAGTCGGTCTTGTGTCTCTCCTTCAAAGACTTGTTTTGCGAGTATGCAATATCGTGAGTCTTACAAGCCGAATACAAAGGGTTCACACCAGGGTCTCCACGTGCCAATCTCTTCTATAGTTTGGTACCCGGTCCATAGTACTGGGATCCAGGCAAATGAAGCTCGAATGGCAGATGATTAATCAGAGAGTTCACCACACCACGACCTTCGTGCTCGACAGTCAGCATGACACTGACGCGAATGATGTTGCGCACCTACTGACATAACTGTACTCCACTCAAAATGTCATTCGAATGTCAGATGTGGACGTGGTCACACACACACTTCAGCAAAAAAATCAATCAACTCAAACATGAAAATGGTGCAACAAGAGCCGGCTCTGGAAATAGTCAATTTGGATACCATAGGTGGAGGAGGTATTGGCGGTGACGACGACGGTATACGTAAACACGGTCCGCTGCTACCGAATTCATTCCGAGCGATATTTTGTGGTCCCAGCGGATGTGGCAAGACCAACGCTGTACTCAGTCTGCTGTTCAGCCCGAACAGAGCACGCTTGGAGAATGTTTACGTTTATTCAAAGTCGCTGTACCAACCTAAATATCAGCTACTGCACGATGTACTCAAACAAGTCAAGGGCGTAGGTTATTTTCCATACAGGGACAATGACGAGGTAATCGATCTGTCAAAGGCGAAAGAAAACTCAATTTTCATATATGACGATGTGGCGTGTGACAAACAGAATAAAATCAGAGAGTTCTATGCCATCTCACGTCACAAGGGTATTGACCCGACCTACTTGTGTCAAACCTACTCGAAAATATCCAAACAGCTGATCAGGGACAATTTGAAGCACGCCTTCGACGAGCACGTCTCTCCGGATTGCACCTTTGAGGAATTTCACCGCATGTGCTCCACCTGTTGAAAGGAAAAATTTGGATCTTTGGTCATTGTCAAAGACTTTGATGTGAACAAAGGGCGCTACCGCCTGGGCTTTGACAAATATATACAAATGTGATGCGAGGTGGCACGGCATTCGTACTGAAGCCATGGCGCCGACCACATCACCCCGCATCGAGACGGAGATTGCTAAAGCTGAACGCAAACGTCAAGTCAATCAGTTATCGAAAATTGTGCGAAAAAAGTATCTGAGTCTGAAACTCGGAAAATCAGCATGATGAAGCACTGAGTAAATTATTCAAACCCATTACGGTACCGCTGAAAAGATTGAGTGCGGCAGTACCGCCACTCACCAAGCGATCACGACTGACAGTGAAAAAAGAAGATAAACAGGAACCGGCGACACCATCGACTCCAGACTTTATGAAAAAGGAAGAAGACGAAGAAAGCTACCACACAGATGATGGTGATTATGATGATGAGGATGACTACTTGGAAGTTTATCCCGAAGTAGCAACTGAATTCGTGAATGAACATCGCGCCAAATCCGGCAAAATAGATGTGAATTACTGCCCCATTTACGACAGACCAAGAGCGCAATGGTTGCTCGGTAGAAAGCTGATGGACTTCGACAAAGATACGGGGAACATTCGCATTGATGGTGTAATATACGAGGGCACTCCGGGACTATATGGTATGATTTTCTACAAAAATCCCAAATACGCTAAAGACGATTTGATGGCATACAAGCAAATTTTGACAGCTACAGGTGCGCATGTAGATGCGCGAGGTAGGTTGAATCCATTTCAGACTGCCAAATACGAACAGTTGATTCGACCAATGTTCAAAGACCCTCAATCAAAAATAGGTGGTGGAGGTCGAGGTCGTTTCACCGACGGCAGTGGTATCCCAGATCAGTTGACATACAACACGAAACCCATAGAATACGTGTACTGGGACGATGTGAACGAGCTCGTTGACAGGTATAGGCTTCTGGTAGCCGCCAAAAATGCCGGCAGCACCTCTACCGACAACGAGATCGTGGCCATCATCAATGAGCTAAGAGAAGCAGGCTATATTCGATAAATAAAAGCGTAGACGTTTTTTTGCATGCCACAGTCGCATCATGAGCATCAACAAGTTCGGTCAAACTTCGTCAGCTCGCCGTGCACGGCAGCAGCAGCCCTACCATTTCCCTGGCGTTATACTCAACTATACGACAAATGGGGACATTGATGCTAAACATGTAAAAATATGTAATGTGGAAACGCCAAGTGCACTCAATGATGTTGCCAACAAAAAATACGTTGATGACGTCATACAGAAGCTCAAAGATGACGTTATACACAAACTCAAAAACGAGCTGGACACCACCAAAAACAATCTAACAGCCTTGGATATTCGAGTGATGAAATTCATGTCACTTTCGATGAAAAAGCATAAAATTACCAAGAAACGCTTGGATAAATTGGCACTGGATATTGTTGATACTCCAGCCTCTTGAGTAGAAGGTGTAACGCCCAGTGCAGTTAGTGTATTGGCTCCGCCATTAGCAAAATGACGTCATCATCATCTGAGAAAAAACAATTGGTTGATGAGCTTCATGCTCCAGCCAGAAGGAATTTTCCTCGCAGACGTACCATCATCAAAGGACTCGAAGATCTGTGGCAGATGGACTTGGCTGATCTTCAAAAATACTCCAAAGCCAATAAAAACTTCAATTATATTCTCGTGGTGATTGACACCATTTCCAAGTACCTATGGGTGCGCCCCTTGAAGACCAAAACTGGTCGAGATGTTACCGAAGAGATGAGTGACATATTGTCGAAAGCGAAAAGATGTCCCAAGCTCCTCCAATCAGATCTCGGAACTGAATTTTACAATTCCAGCTTTCAGACTCTCCTGAAAAAGTACATCAAACACTACAGCACGTATACCGTGAAGAAAGCCGCGATCGCAGAGAGGGTAATACGTACTCTCAAGGAGAATCTCTTCAAGTATTTCAGTTTGAACGGTACCTACAAATGGCTGGACATTTTGCCGGACATTGCCAAAAACTACAACCAGCGCAAACATCGAACGATCGGGATGAAACCGTGTGATGTCACCAAAGACAATGAAAAACAGGTGTATAAGTCATCGTATGATTATGCCGAACGTGCTGGTCGAAAAAAATTCAAAATTGGCGATTTCGTGAGAATTAGCAAGGCCAATCATGTTTTCGAAAAAGGGTATACGCCTAATTGGACAACGGAACTATTCAAAGTTGTTGAAGTGAAAATCACCCAACCAATCACGTATTTGCTGGAGGACTTGGAAGGGCGACCAATCAGCGGCGCTTTCTACGAACAAGAACTACAAAAAACAAAAAATCCCGAAGTCTATCTAGTGGAAAAAATCATCAGGCGTAAGGGTCGTAAAGTACTTGTGAAATGGTTGGTGTTCGATAGCACACACAATAGTTGGATTGATGCGACAAATCGCATGTAATTCAATGAAAAATTGGCACAATCTCAACTGGAAGAGGGGGCCTTTCATCGTCGTCGTCTCTCAGCTCTCGACGACGTACAGTGCAGTGAACAATGTCGTTGTCGAGTCTTCGGAAGAGTCCTCTGGTTACGAGTCGGCGTCGGTGGCGTCAGCTTCATCATCATCATCATTATCATCATCATCATCATCATCATCATCATCATCATCATCATCATCATCATCATCATCATCATCATCATCATCATCATCATCATCATCATCATCATCATCATCATCATCATCATCATCATCATCATCATCATCATCATCATCATCATCATCATCATCATCATCATCATCATCATCATCATCATCATCATCATCATCATCATCATCATCATCATCATCATCATCATCATCATCATCATCATCATCATCATCATCATCATCATCATCATCATCATCATCATCATCATCATCATCATCATCATCATCATCATCATCATCATCATCATCATCATCATCATCATCATCATCATCATCATCATCATCATCATCATCATCATCATCATCATCATCATCATCATCATCATCATCATCATCATCATCATCATCATCATCATCATCATCATCATCATCATCATCATCATCATCATCATCATCATCATCATCATCATCATCATCATCATCATCATCATCATCATCATCATCATCATCATCATCATCATCATCATCATCATCATCATCATCATCATCATCATCATCATCATCATCATCATCATCATCATCATCATCATCATCATCATCATCATCATCATCATCATCATCATCATCATCATCATCATCATCATCATCATCATCATCATCATCATCATCATCATCATCATCATCATCATCATCATCATCATCATCATCATCATCATCATCATCATCATCATCATCATCATCATCGGACCGAGAGTGGGCAGATCGAATGGCAATTTTAGATCGAATTTGTGACATGTACAAACAAGGATGCCATCAAAGCGGAACGTTTCTTCGCGTGCAACGCCA
Organism: Chrysolina americana; assembly: GCA_958502065.1. Lineage (NCBI taxonomy): Eukaryota > Metazoa > Arthropoda > Insecta > Coleoptera > Chrysomelidae > Chrysolina > Chrysolina americana. The sequence goes on along the minus strand of OY293415.1, from coordinate 35,439,748 downwards.
CCTACGAATTTCGCAACACCGACGTTTGAGCTTGCAATGCGGCATAAGTTTTGCTCGGAGTTTCGTGTCTGCAGTGAAACTCGTGTGCAAGGTCCAACACACCATATGCTCCAGCCTGTCCTTCAGCATGTTTGAATGGGGTCAATTCGTGGGGACCATTAATCAGCTGCTCTACACTAGCCGAAATGACCCGAATGCAGCAGCCAAGACTAGCCGAATCAAACTTGACTGGGACGATGTTATGGATTTGAAATTACACACGTATGCAGAGAGTCAACAAGTGCGAGTTTCCAAGAATGACACCTACTTCTACCTGACGGAAGCGGATGTTCAAGAAATCCTACATCTAGATGCTACTGTGATGACGACAAGATTTGAATATCTATTGAATATGAACCTTAGTCAATATTATCACGATTTATTGAGCAGTGCAAAAACTCTAGCTAAAAACAATGGTTTGTCATTTGATGAGGCTATAAACTTGTGTACTATATCATCAAAAGATGATAAACATCTATGTTTTCGTGAATACCTATGCTATTTGCCGGATAAAGTAATGTTTGATTACGAAACGAAATAAATGTATATATTGAGAGCAGAGTTGACGTTTTAATTCAGTATGCAGTGTGCAGTGTGTCTGTGTGTATGCCGAGAGAGAGATGCAGCAGTACGAAACAAGACTCGACTCGTTTCGAACCTGGACTTCGACATTTCCTGCAAGTAAGTTAGCCGAAGCAGGCTTTACGTATGCCGGTTCGGAAGATGTAGTTGCATGTCTTTCGTGCCAAGTAGAAGGGTTCAGATGGCTACCCAATGACGATCCTATGGCTGACCATCGTCGATGGAGCCCCCATTGTGATTTCGTTCTTAGTTATTACTCTGAGCACAGACACAGACCGACGACAGATGGCGCTGATGTCCCTCCAGAACCAAGAGTGTCAGATGTCATTAGCAGAGTGACAGATGACACATGGATTACACCGCCACCACCACCACCACCACCGATAGATGGCGCTAATGTGGCTCCAGAAGAACGATAAGTGAAAGGTGACATGAGCAACAAAGTGACCACAGATGTCCTAAACATAGACTCACAGAACACGGTGATGATGTGTCGTTGTATGTCTTGTGAATGAACTAAATGTATTGTTTATGCCATGTAGACATTTGGCGTGCTGCTCACAGTGCGCCATCAGGTGCGACAAATGCGTAGTTTGTAGATCACCCATCAATACGTTTATGAAAATATATATAAGATCTTATAATATTTTTGATTTTAATTTTGTTACTCGAAAATACCCTTCCCCATTTTTTTGCTTAAAAAAACTTGTCAATTTCTATGCAAAAAAGTATCACATTTTTGATTGAATTATTCATCTTATTTTGCTTCAAAAAACATGCTCATTTTTGATGCAAAAAAGCAGTACATTTTTCCAATTTTGGTGCAAAACCGTGCTCTTTTTTATGAAAAAAAGTGTAACTTTTTTCGATAAAAAAAAAAACACCCAAAATTGACATGGAAGGATTTCAGTGAAGCATTTTCAGTGAATTTTGAGTCACTCAGCATTCACTCAGCTTTTTCCACCATGTCAATTTTCGGATCATTTTTTTGTCAGAAAAATTGCCATTTTCCCATGAGAATACATGTATTTTTGAATGAAAAAAAGTGACACCTTTATTGACATGGTGGTAAAAGCTGAGTGAAGCATTTTCAGTGAAAACTGAGTGGCTGAGTGAATCACTCAGCTTTCACTCAGCTTTTTCCACCATGTTAATAAAAGTGTTACTTTTTAAGGCAAAAAACAGGCACTTTTTTGCATGAAAAAGTTACAATTTTTTGCATAAAAAATAACTTTTTTGCATAAAAAATTATACTTTTTTGCATAAAAAAGTAGCACTTTTTCGTATAAAAATTGATACTTTTTGCGCAAAAAAGTGACACTTTTTTTATGCAAAAATGACCTCGAAAAAAATATGTGGGATTTTGAATGGGAGATTGGGAGGGTGAAACAAAATATAATAATAATAATATCCAGACACAGATTACATATTGATTTTATTTAATCATAAATATAAAACATAATCGACTATTATTTGATTAAATATATGTAGTGTGTGTGTGGAAAGAAACAAACAAGAGCACAATTTCTTGCATTTTCATTTAAAATTTACACCTATCTTCAAAGCTGATTTCTCTCGTGTAATCTAAGTGACTCAAATCATTGAAATTTCGTTTGACGCTCTGAGCCAGCTTATAGATTTGTACCCATTTTTCATCGGCAAACATTTTCAAAATTCGATCAGTGAGCGTCCATGGTAGAGGTGAGTCCTCGATGAATTCAACTATTGATGATGTACATCTGAGTACTTGCAGACAGCATAAATTTTTCAAAGTGTCTACCATGTTGGTGGTGTGTGTGTGCGTGTGTGGGTATGTGCTCTCTGAAAAAACATTTGAATTCTATTAGATATCTAACTGACTGTAATGGCCCCACGGCAGAGTGTCCTGAGAGCCGACAATCAAACAGCGCTTGTCGTCGTGGGGGTTGAGAGCGATCTTTGTTTGCTCTAAACTAAAAACTTTGTTGTGTGAAAAGGAATGAATACAGCGTTGCGAAGTTATTTTTTTCACATTGTTTTTCAGACATTCCATATAATCTTCAAAAGTGATGTGATTTTCGACAACGCTGTATTTGACCCCTTTGGATTTTTTACGGTTTTTCCATCTTGTATCTTATAGGTGTACAACTTTGATCGAAGCCCCACGAAATCTGTCATGATACGACCATTGGCTTCGTCCTTCATCAAGCCGGGTTCTTTTTTATTTTCGAGGGTAATGTCAAATGGGTTGTCGCTTGGGTAGTCGCTCGTATCGAATTTTTCAATGTGACTGCACAAATTTGGCTATGGCCCCCATTCTCTCCGCAAACCAATTCATCGAGTCGAGGCCCCGATGACTATCATAAAATGACAAAATATCGTCATATGCACACTTGAAATAAAATCCAGCGCTGAAAGGAATGTGTTTTTGGTACTTTGCCGTATGTGAGGTGCATTCTTCGTCATTAAACTGTTCCAAAATCGACTCAAAATCCGCGTAAATTACAAAGGGCACTATTTCTTTATGAACAAAATCCCGAAATTCTACATGATCATACGAAGGAAATGAAATTTTGCTCTCGTTTAATTTTTGACAATCAACAGTATGACTGTCGAGTTTCTCCTCACTCGCAAAATAATTCAAACACCTGTCGCAAATAAATGTTTTGTTTTTTACTGAGATGGCGATTGAGTAGGCGAGATAAATCCTTTATCCAAACGTAATGTAATTTTATGTCATCGCCGACGGCATCATCGGCGTCGGCGATTTCCAGTGGTGGTGCCTCGTAATCATTTAATTTCGGGTGATATTCATTTTGAATGAGGAGAAGATTGACATGTTGGCCTAATTTTCGGCTCGGAATAGTAACGAAAAATGCCTCCTTGTTCGCCTGTGGCTGAATCAATTCCAAGGTGTACACATTCACAGATATGTTGTTCAATCGGTCAAATTTGGAAATTTGTTTTAATTTCATAGGAAAGTCGATTCCATCCAAGTTCAGTACATTTGAATAGTGAGGGTATGATAACGTTCTAGCGCAATTTTTACCCGATTCAACAGGGTACAAGGCCGAAACGACGACCCAAGCGAAACACGCATCATCTTCATTTTTCAAATTAATACAAGCTTTTTTATTCGCAATAGATTTTGGCAGCTCGATGAAAGACGAACCGTTTCCCACATCCGAATTATTCATATTGATTTCCAAACTAACAATTTTCTGAAGACTCCAGCCACTTTCTTTGTCCGCAAACTCCAACAGTTTGTTTTGTAGCTCGGACAAGTCTTTCGAAGACTTTTGAGGGTTGTACTATTAAGGGTGTGCAGCTGGTTGACGGAAATAACAATTAAAACAACAATAACAATTTAACAATTTGATCGATGACATTTTCTAGGAACCACTCTTTCAAAGTTGTACCCATATCGATAACAACGTTTTTAGTGTTGAAATATTTAAAGTCGCTTATTATTTGTTCTTGATTCAAGGAATTTTTCACGAATTTACCACAAAATGTCTCATTGACTTTGATGATTGGATGTTTTTTTAATAAATTTTGAATTCTGCTTTTGAATAGAATGAATGAATCACCAAAAAATTGCCCAATATCTTTATGTTTCAAATTTATAATTATACAGGTGAGTAAACGCGAAGAAAATGCCGATTTCAAGTCCTCCCATTTTACTCGAGATGTTAATTTTGATTTGACTCCCTCTCCCACCATCACGTCGACGCCTGTCTGTTGTTGTTGTTGACCTGACTTTTTGATTGAATTTCGGATAATTTTCAAGTGTCCGCATAAAGTTTGTAATTTTCTCAGAGAGCCTATGCAATCCACTGCCGCGGTCGCACTATTGATCAGGCGGGCGGTGTACTTGCAATGGGCCAGCCAATGTTTGCGTTCTTCATCAGTACAACCCTTTTTGAGGATTTTTTTGACCTTACGCAACTTGGCTACCATCTCCATACTGTGTGCAACGATAGTGTCAGATGACATGATGATGATTATTCAACAGACACACAAAATTTCAAATGAAAATACAAGAAACTCACTCTTTGTTTCCAACGGCGGCGGCTGCGTCGGCGTCTTCAGGCCTTAGCGATCTCAAACAGCTGCTGCGGATGATTTTTATTTGCAATTTTCTGCTCGCCCCTGTAGATGAGCATATGCTGGGACTTGGTTAATTTGTCGAGGATGGGTTTAAATGCACCAGTCACTCGATTTGGCAGGAATACTTTACACTCCTTCAACTCCACTAGGATGGACTCTCCAAATTTGGTTGTTTTCGCTTCAGCGCCGAGGATCAGATGGGGTTCGTCCTTCGGTAGCTCAGACAACTTCCGCAGTTTCTTCCTGCAAGCCAACGAAATCTTGTTAATTTCGTCGAGAAGATGAGACATCTGCGAAATCATTTGAAAAATGAAGAAAAATTCATACACGCTGTATAACTCTCACTCACTCACTCAAAATGAAAAATAATGTTCACCCCGTGTATGAGAAGGAATGACGATGAAAAATGCAATCCACACACACTGTATGAAAAACAAAAATTATAACGTTTTGTGAGAGAGACACTCTGTATGAGACGAAAAACAAATGACAAATGAACTTTTCTGAATTTTTTTTAAAAAGAAACACATCAAAAAGTGAATCGAAAGAAATAGGCACACTTGAAACAATCGCGAAAAAAAAAAGAATAACTACTACTACTGCCTTTGCAAATCACGAATTAAATGGCACTCATAATAAAAACAATGCACTTGTATAGAAAAAAAGCGAGAGGCAGATGAGCGGCAGAGAGGCACTTGTTGCTTCGAACGCAGACAATGAAATGACGCAGGCTCGCTGTGAAGTACGTATTAACTCTCTGTCATGTGACCCACGCCGTCCACCTCCACGCCGAGTTCGCGTAACCCATGCTGCAAATGTATGCAACGGTCGATCTGGGGAAAACCCAAATTGAACAATAACAAAAAACAACTCCAAAGTCAATTTAGCTCGAGCAGCGTAAACAAACACCGGATGTGTGAGATAAAACTCTGCGATTAAATCTGAAAAACATATTCAAGATCAAAAATGGATCATCGTGTTTACTGAGAATTTCGTTCAACTTGAGAGCAGACAGTAAACATGCAAAAAACGTGCCTTATCGCTATTTCACGGCGGCGAAGACGTATTTTTTTTCTTTTGGAATTTCATTCGAGAGCGAGTGAATTAATAAAAATTCCATCATAATTTTCTGTTGTGTGTGTGTGTTCTAATACAGTAGACATTTTTCATATTTAATTTTTTTCGTTTTGTCAATTAAGGTGGCGGAAATTTTTTTTTCTCTTCCAGCCAATTGCTCTCAACGAATCACGTGACGTTTTTTTCTCTTCCAGCCAATTGCTCTCAGCGAATCACGTGAGGGAAGGTTTTTTCATAACTTCCGCCATCGCCGCCATGTTTTTTCGCCTTCCGCTCCATCACCGGCATTTTTTTTTTTGCGGTGACTTTTTTTCATAACTTCCGCCATCGCCGCCATGTTTTTTTGCCTTCCGCTCCATCGCCGCCATGTTTTTTGCGGTGACATTTTTTTTCATAACTTCCGCCATCGCCGCCATGTTTTTTTGCAGAAAAGACGCGCGCCACTTAGGGTGAAACGTTTTGAACCCCCCCACCCCCGAAACTCTTCGGCGAACACGTCATCTTCTTCAGCACCAACCCTCCACCAACGGCAAGAACTCGATGGACGCGGCCATCGAGAGATACACCGTGTGGAGCAAAGTTACTTCTGGGACACTCATCGGTCCCAGAAGTAACCTTGTATATCTACTCAGTGGAAGCAGGTTTTTCACTAAAAGAACTACGAGATATGATTCCCGAGTATGACGGTGATCAAGCAACACTAAACGATTTCATTGAAGCATGCAACTTTGTTTCAGAAAATGTTGATGAAAATCAAGGAAATGCAATGATTTTCATAATAAAAAGTAAACTTAAGGGAAAAGCAGAAAGGTTCATTTCAAGTAGATAACTACAAACATGGGTAAATATTCGTGAATTATTAAAAGGTCACTACGGAGATTGTAGAGATACGGAAGGATTATTGAGGGATTTAACATCATCTTTTCAAAAATCAAATGAAACTTCTAGAGTATTTGTTCAAAGAATTGAAGATTTATTAACAAAATTAAGAAGCAGCGTAGCTTTAGATCAAACTCTTGAAGTACAAGAAAAAGCAGCATTAAACAGATCACACGAAAAAATTGCACTAAAAACAGTTTAAGCAGGGTTAAGCGAGCCTTTTGGTTCAGTGATACGATCACAGAAACCGCAAAGCTTGGATGAAGCAGATCAATTTTTAATGGAAGAAGAAAATATAGCTTATTTAAAAAACAACAGGAGGACTATGAACAGCTAGTAAAACATCTGGAACATCGCTATGGTCAAGCCCACCTTGAACACGTATATCACTCGCAGCTGAAAAACCGATGCCAAAAATCAAGCGAATCATTACAAGAATTCGAAGCAGACATTGCACGCTTGGTTCGCCTTGCATATCCAGTTACACCAGAAAATGTAATGGAACGACTAGCGGTTCAGGCATTTTTGGATGGGCTTCGCGACCAAGAAACCCTGCAATTAACATTAGCTCGTCCTTTACATCTGGCACGGGCTTTGAAATTTGAGGCTGCAAAACAATCCTGCAAAAGCCAGAGTAGAGTCAGGATGATCGAGGAAGACTCACAGGAGCCAACTAACATGGAAGCTGTGATGCGAAAAGTGCCTGAGAAAAGACAGATAAGATGCTCGAATTGCGGAAAAGTTGGGCATGTGCGTAGCAAATGCCCAACATTCAAAGAATCTACGCAGGAAAACTAAAGAAGGTCGATGAGGAGGGGCAGTCATCGGCCTGTATCCAGCAAGCCCCGATTAAGAACAACGCATATGTCGCTGTCCTTCAACGACAGAACAAAGGTGTATTCGTGGACGGTCTCATTAACAATGAGCCTCACACCATGCTGCTAGGTACAGGTGCGACAAGAACAATTCTCGGACCTACTTTTGCCAAAACACCGGCAAGAATTGAACCGACAAACTGGAAATTATGCACAGCAACAGGGGATCCAGCCACTATATATGGCGAGTTAACGATCGACTTGGTTTTAGGCAGCACGAAACTAAGACACCGAGCACTGGTCGCGGACATCGAGGACGATGCAATTATTGGAATGGACATAATGAATTCCAGAGGGTTCGAGCTGAACTTCAAAGACGGCGTCCTACGTGTCAACGGAGAAGAGCTGGTACTTCACGGGAGAAGCGAAGAAATGATCCGGGTTGTGTTGGTTGACATGAGCATTCCCGAGAGAGCTGAAACCATTCTGCGCGCCGATAAACTTATACCAGAAAGGGTAATGAACATCAATTACCATTCAGTGACGTTGAAGAAAGGAACAACTTTGGGCCACTGCTCGCCAATTTCATCTGTGGTCAGGAATGTACGCGGTACCATTAACCAAGCCAACAATCTACCCGCAGAATTAGAAAAGCTAGTTGCCATATCATCGAGAGGCATAAAACCGGCACAGCAGCCCAGATTGAAAGATTTAGTGAGGAGATACCAAGACGTCTTTGACACCGGACAGGGAAAATGGGGTAGAACGAAGGTAGTCCAGCACAGAATTGATACTGGAGATGCCCGACCAATCCGTCAATCAGTGAGGAGACTCCTTCTTGCCAAGAAGGAAGAGGCAGACAAAATAGTCAGCGATATGGGGAAAGACGGAGTAATTGAACCATCTGACAGCCCCTGGTCATCTCCAGTTGTACTAGTAAAGAAGAAAGACGGATCGACAAGATTCTGCGTAGATTACCGACAACTTAATAACGTGACAAAGAAAGACAGCTATCCACTACCTAGAATAGATGACACCTTGGACACGCTCGCCGGCTCTACAATCTTCTCCACCTTAGACCTGAAGAGCAGATATTGGCAGGTAGAACTGGCTCCAGAAGATCGAGAGAAGACAGCTTTCACCATCGGCTCAGGGATGCGGCAATTTACCGTTAAGCCATTCAGACTTTGTAACGCACCAGCCACTTTTGAGAGATTAATGGAGACTGTGTTGAAGGGACTCTCCTGGAAGACTTGCTTGGTATACCTTGATGACATAATCGTAGTTGGCAGAACATTCGAAGACCACGTGAAAAATCTGGAGGAGGTATTTCTGCATCTGAGGAACTCTGGATTGAAATTGAGCCCTGAAAAATGTCACCTATTTCAGAAAGAAGTCCACTATCTTGGCCACATTGTCTCTGGGGAAGGAGTAGCAGTAGATGACCAGAAGATTAAAGCTGTTAGAGACTGGCCCATCCCCAAAGATATCCATCAGCTTCGGAGTTTTCTTGGCCTATGTACCTACTATCGTCGGTATGTGCTAGGGTTTGCTAACATCGCCAAACCATTGACCAGGATCACGGAAGAACAGACAAAGTTCCAGTGGTCTGAGGAATGCTAAGACTCGCTCAGGAAGCTGAAGGGGGCATTAATCAACGCTCCAATTCTAAGTTATCCTCTTCCGAACGGAAAATTCATTCTGGACACGGACGCCAGCAACGTGGGACTTGGAGCTGTCCTGTCTCAGATCCAGGATGGACAGGAAAAAGTCATCGGGTACTTCAGCAAGACCCTCAGTAAACCGGAGTGAAATTACTGTGACGGGAGCTGCTGGCTGTGGTCAAAGGAGTAGAGCACGTTTACAAGTATGTGTATGGCAGGAGATTCCTGCTGAGAACTGACCACGCCGCCCTCAAATGGCCCCTACAGTTTAAGAATCCCGAGGGTCAAGTGGCACGCTGGATTGAGAGGCTCCAGGAATTCGACTTTGAGATCGAACATCGGGCGGGGACCAGCCATAAGAATGCGGATGCCCTATCGCGAAGACCATGTCAAGACGACTGTTCGCACTGCCGACGAGCAGAGGAGAAAGAGGCGACAGTTTGTAGAACAACGGCGGTAGATGATAACTGGAATGACAGCAAGCTCCAGAAAGACCAAGAGAAAGATCCAGATCTTGGCTTAGTTATCAGCTGGAAGAAGAGTAACCGAAGACCGACATGGCAGGAAGTAGCAGGATATTCGCCAGCCATCAAGTCCTACTGGACAACGGAGTTCTGAAGCGTGTGTTGGAGTTCGAGGATGGTGGAGAAGAAAGACGTCAGACAGTTGTACCCAGAAGCAGAAGACCGGAAGTGCTTCGAGAAATTCATGATGGGGTCGCCGGAGGACATCTGGGAGTGACGAAGACTCTGCAGAAAGTGAGGCAACGGCAAGTGCGCTTTATGCGCCGCAAGTAATGGACCTCGAACGCGACCTAAGGTACCAATGCGTCAGTACAACGTTGGCAGCCCAGTTGAAAGAATCGCCATCGATATTGCTGGACCGTTTTCACAATCTGATCACGGGAACAAATACAGCCTCGTGGCAATGGACTACTTCAGCAAGTGGGCTGAAGCCTATGCCCTGCCCAACCAGGATGCCATAACCGTCGAGTGGATTTGTCGATTTGGTGTCCCACTTGAACTGCATTCAGACCAAGGCAGAAATTCCGAGTCCAACTTGTTCCAGGAATTGTGTCGAATGCTGAACATCCGGAAGACGCGAACTACGGCTTTACATCCGCAGTCTGATGGAATGGTGGAGCGGATGAACAGGACGATGAACCGCCACTTATCCAAGGTAGTCTCTGACCACCAAAGAGACTGGGACCAGTATCTCCATTTGTTCCTGATGGCCTATCGTTCTTCAGTACACGAGTCGACTGGCCAAACCCCTGCTAGTATTATTATGGGCCGGGAGCTGCGACTACCATGTGACCTGAAGTTTGGGTCAGCAAACTTTGGCAGAGAATGGAAGACATCCACGAAAGAGTCCGTTTGAACATCCAGAGTGCCAGCGACCGAATGAAGGAGACCTATGACATCAAGGCCGATGCCGGAGTATTTAAGGTTGGTGACCTGGTTTGGCTGTACAACCCCCAACGTCGTTGTGGCCTATCACCAAAGTTGCGGAACTCATGGGAAGGCCCTTATAAGATCTTGAAGAGGATAAATGACGTGGTCTACCGAATTAAAAACCCACCTAGAGGAAAAGCCAGAGTCGTCCATTTCAATAGGTTGGCCCCTTATGCTGGAAACCACGATCAAGTCCGCACCCTCAGACCACCGGAGGATGCGATGACGTTCCAGAAATTCATGTCCTTGTACTCAAACGGACAGAAAGTTCGACATGGGGATTACGCGCTAGCCCACTGTGTAGCAGAAGACCTTCAAATATCCAGAGGCATCGCTGTGGTGTTCTCCATGAACTACGGCCACAAAACCCGGAAGTTGGAGGGGTGCTACAGTTGTGGAAAGGCCAGAGAAGCATCTTCTATCTAGTCACCAAGAAGCAGTCTCGAGACAAACCGTCCTATGAGGACGTATGGAACAGCCTTGAGAAATTAAAGGACATGATGGTGGAGCAGAATCTCGTGGACCTGGCAATCCCAAAATTGTCCTGCGGGCTCGACGGACTGGACTGGAGAGTCATAAGGAGCATGTTGGAGACGATATTCCAATCCACCGGCGTCAAGATCTTGGTATGCTGTAATCATCGTCCACAACCAAACCTGAAGACCGTAGAGTGCTACTTCCATCAAACAGCAAGGTGCAGATATGGAGAATCATGCAAATATCTCCATACTCCAAAAATGACATTTCGGGACGAAAAGTCTTCAAGAAGGGGGCAATGTAACGATTTCGAGACCGGCCCCGAGACCGGCCCTGATCTAATTAATTATGCACCCTCGTTCAACTACAACAGCATATCTGCTGGCCTATCGCCGAGAACAAGCTGGAATAAAATCGATCACTTCGATACTGTTCGAAGAGCCATCTAGATGAAATGTTCTATACTTCAGAATAATCGAGAGAGCCGTGGATGGAATCTGCTTGCGACTATATATCCGCTAGAGGACAGTCAGAGTTGAGGGAGTTAGTTACAGTTCCAGAGTTCGCTGATAGATAGCCACAGTAGAAATAAATTTGAATCTAGTGAAATTTATGTTTTAGTGAATAATTGTTGTAAATAGTGTTTTAAATAAATTAGAAAAATTAGTTAGTGCAGTTTTACTACAATACCAATACCAAGACCAGAACCAACAAGAACAACGAACAGGACATCGAGTTATTCGATTATCCCCAATATTAAATTCAACAAACAAAAAACTATTTTATATAGAAGATAGGCAGGGATATAAATTTTTAGTAGACACTGGCGCACCTATTTCTCTCATGAAAATTGATGTAGCACAAAAAAAATATTATTCACAAAAACAAGTACAAGTGAATGATGAGAATTTCTCCATTTATGGTATAAATGACACACAAAATGACACACAAATATATCAAAGTATAGATATTATTATTGGTCCAAACAATTTAATACATAGGTATTATATAATTAACTTTGGTTTCAAATTCGACGGACTTATAGGTATCGACTTTCTAGAAAAAACTAAAGCTGAAATCGATATAACCAACAAAAAACTAAAATTATTTTTCAAAGAACTACCACTTCATTTATATAACATAAATGAAGACCAAGAAACTTTAAAATTAACAATTCCAGCGAGAACAATCCAATTACAAGAATTAAAAGCACAAAATGAAAATCTGAATGAAGGAATTTGTCCAGAAATAAAAATAAATGAAACTATAAGAATTCCAAATTGTTTTGTAAAAGTAAATAGAGACAACAAGTTCATCACGTCTATTGCTAATTTTTCAGACACAGATCAAGTTATAGAAATATCTCCAATAGCATTAGAAAGTTTCACGGAAACAAAAGAAGTAGAAAACATTCAAATAAACACCTTTCAAAATATCAACCAACGGAAAGACAAAATACTGTCAGAATTACGACTAGATCATTTAAATGAAGATGAAAGAAACGAAATTGAAAATCTTTGTTTAAAATACGAACAAATTTTCTATTTTGAAAATGACAAACTAACTTTCACAAGTCAGGTGAAACATGAAATAAATACACAAAATAAGGGTCCAATATCTGTAAAAACGTATAAATATCCACATGCACTAAAGCAAGAAGTTAAAAATCAAATCGAAGGATTATTAAAACAAAATATAATTCAACCATAAACGAGTCCATGGAATAGTCCAGTATGGCTAGTTCCGAAAAAATTTGATTCAAGTGGGAAACAAAAATTTCGAATGGTGATTGATTATAGAAAATCAAAAAATAACTGTAGGAGATAAATATCCACTTCCAATGATTAATGAACTACTAGATCAGTTAGGAAAGTGTACATATTTCACAACATTAGATCTTGCAGCAGGTTTTCACCAAATTGAGATAGAAAGGAAAGATATTCCAAAAACAGCCTTCAGTGTAGACAATGGACACTACGAATATCTTCGTATGCCCTTTGGTCTTAAGAATGCTCCTAGTACATTTTGTAGAGCCCTAGACAATGTATTATTAGGTCTAAAAGGAGAAATGTGTATGACGTATATGGATGACATTATAATTTTCAGTTCTACTTTGTCAGAACATATAAAAAGACTAGAAAACGTATTACAACGATTGAGGCAGTTTAATTTCAGAATACAACCGTGTAAATGCGAATTTTGAGACGAGAAGTATCATACTTAGGACACTTAGTAACAGAAAACGGAGTAAAACCAAATTCGATAAAAATAGAAGCTATTATGAAGTTTCCAGTACCCAAAAACCCGAAGGAAATAAAATCATTCTTAGTTTGTAAAACTCTTTGAGCTTTACGGGTCACTTTGGCGCCGAGTCCAAGGTTACGGATTGCCTCGGGCGCCACCTCTGTTTAACGTGTGTAGGTCCACTTGCTCCGGGCAGCTCCAGTGAAGACAAAATACTCCAGGGGTCACTTATGGTATGGACCAAATCTCTGGTAGACAGAAAGGCAGATTTTACTTGCCTCCCTGGGTTCGAATCCTGAGTACCGGCTGCTAGATGGAATAATACTCAAAAGCAATTATTATATGAACAATTAGTCAATTGATAAATAAAACGCTAATTATGTCAAACACATTAATTGTCGAAAATCTAGTGAATCACCTATACCTTACTATCTAAGCCTAGTAAACACAACAAGGGTTTATGCACTATTAGGTAAGCTACGGGTAGGCGGTAAAAGCGGGATGCAAACGGAATCTCAAAGTTCAGCCAAAGCTCTACGGTTATTAGGCACAAGTACTCAAACGGGCAACTAACTATAAAGGTGGTCGTCTATCGAGCGTGCCATAGCAACGACCCAACTAGACAGCTTTCAGACGGTCCAACCAACTGTCTAAGCTACAGAACTATTACTGAAGCGTGCCAAAGCAACGACCCCAATAAATAGTTAAAGAACGTGCCCTAGCAATTGTTCAAATTATGCTCACCAATAATCCTCGGTATCGCTATGTAAAACGTCCTGGATACTTCTTCCTTACTACACTTTTCAGGCGGTGCGGTTTGGAGTGAACTCCTTTAAGAATTATTTCAGTGGACTCTAGTTAGGATTGGATGTCGAGAATTCGGTAGTGCGCTGGGCGCGCTTCCTAGCGGCGTTATCGGAAACTCATAGATGCGGTGTGACTTTAATAATTTAATTCAATCTGACTTGGATTTCGAGAATCCTACCGGGAGGGGATCGCGCGCGTACCAAGCTTGGCAAGTATGCCGATAGGAAATGCCTGAATAATTAAAGTGTACCTATACTGGGTAATATCGACAAAGGGGCCAATCACGGATTTACTAGAAATAAAAAAAATAGAGGGTGATGCTATTTATAACTAATAGAAAATTATTAGGTACCACGAACTATTGCTTTTACCTGCCGTACCACGGAGATTTAGTAACTTCGTTACAAGGTTTAACAGGATACTATCGTAGATTCATAAAGAACTACTCAGAAATGGCAAAACCAATGACCAATTTACTAAAGAAAAATAAAGAATATCATTTTAATAAGGAATGTATAAATCCTTTCGAAAAATTGAAAAAATGTTTGATAACAGCACCAATTTTGCAATATCCAGATTTCGAAAACGAATTTTTATTAAGCTGTGAAGCAAGCCAATATGCGATCGGATCAGTAATTTCTCAAGGTAAAGTAGGTGAAGATTTACCAATAACGTATGCATCCAGAACTTTAAATGGAGCAGAATCACGTTATTCAACTATAGAAAAAGAATTGCTAAGTATTGTATGGTCAGTGAAACACTTTCGTCTGTACCTGTATGGAAGATAATTTAAAATTCTAAGTTATCATAAACCATTAAAATATTTATTTTCATTATCAAACGCCAATTCACGTTGAATGAGATGGAAATTACAGTTAGAAGAGTATTGGTATGAAATTGACTATAAACCAGGTAAATATATTAAAAACGCAGATGCTTTATCTAGAATAAAAATCAATGCGTTATCGGAAAATGAAAATGTCGAAACTCAAGACTCAGAAACTGATACAGTTTCAGAAGAAAATCAAGAGCAAAATGAATTTCTCACAGATTTTTACGAATTCATAGAGAAAAGAAAATCTGAATCACTCATAGACTATGAAAAAATAAAACAAATAAACGACAATTTAATTTTTGTAGCACATAATAATATCATATTACTTGGTCCAAGTAATGAGAGCCGCGAAACTCCTCATTTGCACACGATAACTAAAGATACGGGTATAGATCCGAACAATCAGAAATTGAATTTAACAGACGTGCTAACGATAAGACAAAGTCTCAAGTTTCAACAAAGGAAATATTATCTTATTCAGATACCAACTATGAGTATAAGCGCAATCAGCTTGAAAGATTGTTTCAGAATATTTTATTCGCTGAAAAATAAATTACCGCCAAATAATTATTTTATAAACCCAGTGAAACACTTACCATTCTTAGACATACTAAGTTTTATTTTCAAAAACGAAGACGTAACGTTCACAATATGTCACGATATCGTAAAAGTTCCACCACAGGAAGAAAGAGAGAACATTTTAGGAAATTATCACTCAAGTAAAACAGCAGTACATAAAGGTATAAACGAAACTTTTAGAAGAATACGAGATAGATACATATGGCCAAACTTGAAAACAGATGAAAACTTTATTAACAAATGCCAAGTTTGTAACAAAACGAAAACTAACAGACAAAATAATGACTATCCATTAGTTATTACTGAAACACCAAATAAGCCTTTTGAACACATAAATATTGATTTGATGGGTATAAACAGAGAAAATATACTTTTAACAATTATTGATAATTTTTCTAAGTTTGTACAAGCATACCGTGTGGAAAATAAAGAAGGTATAACTACTGTAGAAAAACTTTTACATTATTTTCAACATTACCCAATACCCAAAAGAATTCATGTAGATCCAGGACCTGAGTTCAATAATCAACATATGAAAGACTTAGCGAAGCTATACAAATTCAAAGTTACACAAAATGCAGTAGCACACCCTCAAACAAATGGAGTTGTAGAGAGATTTCATGCAACTTTACAAGATTCTTTAAGAGCTTATCATAGTGATAATCCAAATAAAACAATAATATCGGGTTTACCGTTCTGTATAAAAACGTTTAACAGAAGTAAATCAAATTCAACCAAATATACTCCTGAAAAAATAATTTTCGAACATATTCGAGATGACGAAAATGAAATTTTGTATAGTGAAGAACAACTTCAATCAAACTATATCAATGACTTGAAAAATATCGCTGAATATGGTTTCGAAAAAGTTAAAACAAATCTTGAAAAGGGTCAAGAAAAATCAAAAACTAGGCATGATAGACATGTTAGGGAAACCTTACCAACATACAAAGAAGGAGATTACGTTTATTGAAAAGAATCTCAGATAGGAAATAAAATGAGAAATAAATATAACGGTCCATTTAAAATACTTCGTATATCAAACACGAATACAGCAGTATTAGAATTAGATAATGGAATAACAACGATACATTTCGATAGATTGAAACCGGTATCTCTTGTTCCAGGGTCATCCTCGGAGCCAGAGCAAGAATAGAAAAAATAAACACCCTAGCAGGTATATTTTTCCAGAAGGAAGGAATAACCAAAATATCAAACGATGAATATAAATTGATTGCATACAGGAATATTTCAGAACTTAGAAATTCATTTAAACAAAGCCTTAATGTCCAAGAATCCTTAAATTCTTTATTAAATAGAAATGATTTGAATCCAACTTTCATATTAGCATTTTCTGCACAACTATCATTGTTGAATACTATGAATCAACAAATAAAATCAAAATTTTCAGAAATCACTCTAACTGTGACGAATCGATTCAAAAGAGGGTTAATAAATGGCATAGGTTCAGTATGGAAAGTGATTACAGAAAATTTAGAAGCATCTGACGGCGAATTTTATAATGAGTGTATAAACAAATCAGAAAGGGACGACAAAAACTTACAACTATTAACGAAGAATCAAATTCAAATTGTTTCAAGTACAATTACGAATTTTAATAACACTCTGAATAAATTGCAAATTGAAGAAGTAACATTCAATAAAGACTTGGAAATTATAGAAAAAGAAATGGTTGAGAATCGTGAAACAAAATATTATTTTCAGCTACAACTCAAAATATTAGAGATGATTGAACAAATATTACAATCAAATACAATTATTCAAGATCAACTGAATGATATTATTAATAGCATAACGTTTGCAAGATTAAAAATCTTACATCCTTCAGTAATTGATCTAAACCTCCTAATTGAACAACGGACAAAAATTCCGATAATTTTGTCTCATGGAAATTTACCATTCAATCCCACACATCAACATATTTCAGAAATAATTTCTTTGATAAAGCTTGAAGCTTTTCAAACAAATGAAAAAGTAATTTTTATTTTACACATTCCATTAGTGGAGAGTTCAGATTTTGATTTTCATCATATTTACTCAATCTCTCAAGTAGAGATCCTAAAACTAACCTTTTTCACACTATACTACCCCTACATAAATATTCAGCAATTGCAAGGGATATTAAACAATATATTACAGTGAAGCAAGACGACTGTTCCGAGATATTCGAGAACGAAATACGAATATGTTACAATCATTTTCCAAAGGCACTTTCACATGAATCACCTTGTGAAATTGTAATTTTGATGGAATCAAAAATAATGCCAAATTGTGACAAAGTTGTAATCGGTGTTGAAGATTACAATGTTCAGAAATTAGTAAATGATTAATGGCTAATAACAGTATCCAATCAATTACCTGTAATAACCACGTGTCCAGGTAGAAATTCAGAAATTGAAATTATTCAAGAAAACTCACTTTTGACATTGGAACCAAAGTGTAGCGCTTTCATTGGCACTACTAGAGTACATGCAAGTTCAGATAACAACAAAACTCTGAAACTTCAGCTCTATATTCCTGAAATAACATATGATTGCTGTAACCATCTTCCAAAACGAGAAGATCTTCCAGTCATGAAGCCAGTTCAAATAAATCATTTAAATTTGGACGAATTGAACATTGCCCAAGAAAAATTAAGGGAATATGATAAAAATTTGAACAAGATTATAAATGAACCTTTCACCACAAGACACTTGAGTACGTTCACGTACATCTGCATGACTTTTATATTCGTACTCATATTATGGATAATATTCAAATGTTGCCTGAAAAGACGATATTTTGGATATTTCAACACGAGCCCCAGCTCAGACGATGGACATCACCCAAGAGGATGCTGTTCCCAAATATTCAACTACTGTAATGTCAGGTCGATGATTTCAAGACGGCCCTCGATTCATTTAACCCCAGTATATGATAATGGATTAGAAGAAATAGTCTTCGAGACCCTGTCAACCCCTTTGGCAGCATCGACATCCCGAAGAATCTCTAAGAAGATATAATGATATTTGATTGATTTCATTCATATAATGATATTTTATTTTATTGTACTATTCATTTATAAAGACTTATAATATTCGGTATTTCCAGGAGGCTCATCTAACTTGAATTTATTTGAACTTGATAATTTACTTTGAATTTTTATTATTCATTCAAATATAAGAAAAATTCTTAAGGGGGGAGGTGTTATATCCTCGTAGCCCTTATCGACTTGTAAAAATAATCACATCTTATTTAATAACGCAATTGCGATACATTGTTGATGCGATAAGATTATTATTGCGGACTGTCAAGAGATGTTTTTCACAGACAGTCTAGTCTAGAGGCTGATTCGAGAAACACAATTCAAAATTAACACCAAAATTACCCAAGTTAGAAGAGTTTCAACTTAAGTGTTGTTACTAAAATAAAGTTATTTTTAAAAACCCAACCTTTGCTTTCCCGACGGAAAATATATGCACGTAAATCATGCAAAGTACATATTACACAGGGTCTTCTGAAATTTTTGCAACAACAAGAAGATGCGTACTTTTCGGGAAGGATACATGTAATATTCTTTTGTGCCTGGGTTAACGAAAGATAAGGACATAAAACGATAGTTTTCTTCTTGAATGCAGCTTTTTTTGGAGCAGATATATGAAACATTATCTGTAATCGTACGACTGAATTTTTTCCAAATCATCCAAATGTAAATTTTTTCTAAACTATCGAATATAACATTTTTCGAAGCATAATCAAAATTTTGACTTTGTTGAATATACTTTCAAATAAGGTTCTTCTCAAAGAGGATCCGAATATAGATCCCGTGGTGTCTCTAAGCAACACCCTTTCCAGAATAGCATGGTTAAAAGCTTTTTAAAATTTCTGCATTGTGTAGGGATCTAATTAGTGAGCAATTTGTAATTCAACAAGTATTCTTTTCATCTGGCTAAACCGGAAGTGAAATGAATTATTCCATATCGACACCCATAGTAGCAGATACAATCAATAATAAGTTTGACAAGGGGTGACTGGAATAGATCAGATTAATCACCACTTACAGAAACTCACACAAATTCTGTGGACTTTTTTAGTTGAGTTCTGCTCATAATATATACTCATCCCTTATCACTATCACCGCCGTGAGCACACAAATAATCTACAAGGCCCTGGATATTCTGCACGGATGCAAATGGCTACAAAAAGCATTATATCACAGAATAACAACCACGGATTATGACAACTTCCTCCAGGAAATTATATCGCTCGAAAAGTGCATAGTGACATTGACTTCAAAACAAAGAATGCTGAACGTAGGATGTGAATTCGGAAAACTTACACAATTCCTAATAGATACTGATATCCCGAAAGACATTTGGTGTTTCTTTATTTTCCTCATTTTCTACTCATTTTGAACAACTTACATGGTTGATGAGACTAATAATCAAGAAAACAAAATCCTTCACATCACACTAGGACATTTCATGCAAAAACACAGAAAGTAATTCAATCCGTTTACTTGCGGAAAAATCGGGCTACATCTGATCATAGATTAGTGTGAAGTTAGCCACACTTTCCAGTCACAGATTCTTATCTCAGGTGGAATTGAGGAGTTATCGTCTGCGGAGTTGCCACATCTTATTTTTCTCTATCAGATTTTTGATATTTGAAATTCATTAAGTTTTACCGTAATTATTTGAGTATAACGAGGTGATATAAGCATTTTTTGAACCAAATTGTTATAGTGGCTATTCAAACGTGACCATCTTGGTGGTCTCATTGTTAGGGTTTCTGGCTAGATTTCAACTAGTGGCATCCATGGTAACATCTTTACTGAAATATAATTTTTCGCGAATTCACTCCCAAACGAACTGAACTAGGGCAAGAGGTTGCGCTTCGTGATTATTCTAGTGGCCAAAACATCGTAAACTATAATAATTTATCGAGTATTCAGATGTATTTATGAATATGCCACAGTCATTTTGTCATCATTATATAAAAACGCAATAGACACTATAGAATCTGTTCAAAGGAAATGTCTTAAGTATATGTTCTATAAATGCTATGGCTATTATCCCGATAGAGGATATTCTGGATATTTTTCACTTTTAATCTCTGCAAGAAAAACACGACTGCTTGGCACTTAGGTTAGGTAATTTAGGTTTGAACGTGAGTGGGCCCATATCAGGCTCTCCACTGCGGCCGATGGCCTATTGTAGTTCACCCTATGATTATATTTCTCTCAGTATATCCAATCTCTTAACGAAATTAAGGAGTGCATTGGGAGAACAATTCACCAGGTTCTCTGGCATTACTGTTGTATTGCCAACTGTTGAGAATCTGGTTCCGGCCACTGCGGGGCATATACATAAAATGTGTTTAGCCGTTTCATCCTCCTCTATGCATAGACGGCACTCTGCATCTTGTGCAAGTCCAATTTTATGCATGTGGTGTTTGAGTTTGCCGCGGCCAATGAACAAACCTACTATAACTCTGAGATGTGCTATACTGAGTTCTAGCAGTTTCTCGGAGTCCTGGGTTTTCCTTGTGCAAGCAATAAATGCTTTGGAATGGGCTAGGCTCGGTAGACTACGCCAATACTCGGGTCTTTTATTGTCTGTCTGTACTATACCGATTACCGGTTCTGGCGCAGTGAACGTTATTTTGGCCCCCCCTTTTGCTAGGGCTTCCGATATTTCGTTCCCTTCTAGGCCCGTAAGACCTGGTATCCAGACTAGGTTAACATTGTTGCGTTGTGCCAGTCGGTTTAAGGTTTCTTTGCAGTTTCATACTGCTCTGGATTCAAGCGCTTTCAGTGCTGCTTGACTTTCTGAAAACATTTTTATTATTTTTCGTGTGTGGTGTCGATTTTCTATTTCCTTTGCAGACATTTCAGTTGCATTTACTTCTGGGATACCGTAGTTAATTTACCCATACTGAATGAGCGTTTCACTACTGGGTTCATCCCGTATATTCCGGCTTCGACGCCTTCCAGAGTTTTGGAACCATCGGTAAACCAATGTTCATTTGCCCTACATAGATCAGTTTGATTCCGAACCCAGCCTTCTCTTCCAGGGAAGACCACAGTGTAGGGCGTGTGAAGGCTGATAGTGTTGGACATGATGTCTGAGGGCATTCCTAGAATGTTGTGAGCTATTATGCCCTCCAGAATGCTGCTGCTTCTTATGACCACTGCCTGTGGTAAACTAATGGCCGCTTGGTGGAGTCTGTATCTTGCCCATCTTGCCTCTCTCTCCAGAAATATGTGAAGAGAAAGTAATATGAGAAGGGCTTCCATTGCTGCCGTTGGCGTGGAGCGAATTGCCCCAGTAATTGCCAGACACGCTTGTCTCTGGGACTGGGCCATTTTTTGTTGGCCCTTGCTACACCAGACTACAGAGCCATACGTGACTATTGGTCGTATGACGATCACGTAGAGCCAGTATACTTGTTGTGGTGACATGCCCCATGTTTTGCCATATATTCTCCGGCATGTCCATAATGATAGGCTAACCTTCCGGATAGTCTTTTCCAGATGCAAGTTCCAATTTAGCTTTTTATCTAGGGTTATTCCCAGATATTTTGCTTCACTCGCAAAAGGAATTGTTACACCATTGATGGAAGGAGGTATTAAATGATCCAGCTTCCTTTTTCTGGTGAACGGTACTATGACTATTTCGTAAGGGTTAATGGACATTTCCTCCCTCTCACACCATTTATATATGGTGTCCAATATATCCTGAAGGGCGTAGGAGATCGTCTCTTCTGATTTATCGCGCTTGGCACTTACTACTCTCCATAAATTATTGAACGGCATAATAGACTGGCCCTATTTGTTGAGCAAGATCAATTTTGATGTACCAAGATTAGTTTCCCGCCAAGGAATAAGTTTTTACGTATCGGCTCCTCGTACCAATGTACTTCTCAAGTCACCAATATTTTCAATGCGTAAAATCTTTAACGATAATTTTTCGTCGTGGGATATCAATTTCGATGACATCAACTTTATTTTATCAATCTATAAGCGAAACCAGAATTTGGATTGTTATTTTTATTTGACTTTATCTTTAATGTTAACCTACCTTGTGGTTATATTCTACCTTGATTTTTATCTGTTAGAAATAAATGTATTATTATTATTATCATTATTTAGAATTATATACGATATTTCCAAAAGCTGATCACTTCAAATGTATCTCGACCGCTCAGAAATAACATTATACTTGCCAAATTTTAAATCAAGGGCATGAAAATTTAATAATAATAATAATAATTCGTCTCTACTCACTATAAAATTATTACAACAAAAGATTGGTGAAAAGGCGGGGTGGGGTGCCAGCGTGAGCTGTTTTTAAACTCAACCTTATATTCCTGAAAGGAAATACTAATTAACCCCATAATGGGAACAACACGACAAAATACTACAAAAAAAATTACAGGCTATAAAGATAAAAACTTATAAATAAATATAAAAAACACATTAGGTATAAAATTGTAACAATGACAAAAATGTAAAAGTTATTAAGTAAAATGAAATATGTAAATCTTTGTATAAAATTGATAGAATGACAATTGTGGTCAATCAGAATTGAAGAAAAAGAATGATTGCATATCAAGTGGGTGAATAGCCGAGGACAGTTGAAAAATTAGCAGTACCAAAAGCTACGTGTGAAGATTGCAGTTTTGTGCTTTGGGATAGCAAGTGTTTTGTTTCTGGTAGAAAATCTGTTAGGCCCAATTTCACCAAACTACTCTAAATCTCAGATTAATCAATCCCGGCTTGGTAGTTAAGCTGACTTAACAGTATTTTCCGTTTCACCACGGATCAACCGTTCCAAAGGTAATCTCGATTAACTGAGTTGCGATTAGATCGACGAACGGTTTGGCAACGGTGTGAACACAGGGAAACATGGTGTTCTGTGTCATAGGTGACATATTTGTTGTTAGTAATAAACAATATTTTACTGAAGTTGTGATTATTAACAAGAATAAGATCCAAAAAATGCAAAACAAAAAAAAAAAGAGACCTCATTTCCAACTTGGAAGATAAACAAAACACTACCTATCGCTTGCAAATTCTAGTCGGTCCTCTACTGATCCCAAAATATATAGTGCAGCTTCTTTTGAAAGTCTGAATCTACTCTCGAAATCTGCATAGTCCAAAATTTCGAAATAATCCACTCTTTCTCGGGTCCAACGAGGACGTCGAATAACAAATTCATCATCTTCACTGTTGTCGTCTTCCAGAGCAAATTCATTAACACGTTAAAACGCCATTTTCACGATATTTTGAGGTTACAATTTTCATGAATCCCGCTTAAACATTTCAATCGCCCAAAAATGACCGATTTGCACAGAATCACGGTTACTCGATTTAATCGAGCTTTGGCATGTGATGAAACGCTACAACACGTTAATCCTTATCTGAGCTCTCACTTTAGAGCCAACTCGAGATTGAAGCAATTGGTGAAACTGGGCCTAAGTATCTTAGAATGATTTGAGCTTTTTGAAAAGATAATCTGGCGTTTGCGTATAAAGAATTTTGTGGGTATTCGTTAGAAAATGTAACTCCCTGAGTTTAACCAAATATAGCCAACCTGATTTCTTCAGACAATTGTTTTGTATGCGTTGTAAACGGCGACAATCATTTTGGCGTAAAGCTGGTCCATATATACTGTCACAATACGAAATTTTAGAAAATATAAGCGACTCACAAAGTTTCAGCTTCAATTCGGTCGAAAGTAAGTCTCTGTTTGGATAGAGTTGCCGCAAAATATTATAGGAGGACTGACTGAGGTGGCTGACATGTTTTGTGAATCTGAGCTCAGAATCTAGCCAAAGTCCCAAAATTTTTAATTCTTTCACAGTAGGAAGTAAGTTATTATCAATGCAAATTTGTATGGTGTTCATAGATAGTTCTCTGTTCTTCTTGAAGCCGAATAACATCACTACGGACTCATTTGCATTGAGTTTGAGTTTATGGGCTGAAGAGATGTCGAATATGGTTTGATGATCAATGTTTATTCGAGTTTGAGCCAAGTCTAGATCGCGAATGGGAAATGAAAAATAGATCTGGGTGTCGTCGGCATAGTGGTGTATGGTGCAAGAGTTCAAAAAAGAATGGAAGTCGGATATATATAAACTGAACAATAAGGGCTCTGAAAATATCATCTGTAATTGAAAGAAGGGCTGTGGTAGTACTGTGTTGAGTTCTAAAACCTGACTGAACAGAAGTTATGATTTTATGTTCATTAACAAACAAATTTATTTGATCCTTTAGTATCATTTCCACCACTTTGGTTAAAGTGGGTAAAATGGAAATTGGTCTGAGGTCTGATAACTCAGAGGGTGTGTTACTCTTCGGCAGAGGTATGACTAAACCGTTTTTCCACTTGTTAGGAAACTGTCCAGAAGTTATTACAGAATTGATGATGTGGGCTATGTGGTTCAGTAAGTAGTTATCAAATGAGTGGATCATCTGGATTGAAATGTTATCTGAACCCGTTGCATTTTTTATCTTGTTTATATATTTCTTGACAGAGTGGGCATAGTTACGGTGAAGAAGAAAAACTGATTCTCGGACTCTTTTTGTTCTTTATAACGGTCTAATAGGGAAATCTGGAAAACTGACCTACCAGGCTGCAGTATTGCATTGAAATGTGAATGGATACGATTCATGTCTTTCAGTTCATACGGATTTCCAGGGTTAGCTTTCTCTCTTAGAATTTGAAGAGATCTAAAAGTGTTCCAAGTTCATTTGCAGTCTTTCTTAGCCAAAATAAAATTAAGATAGGATTTCTTTTCACGGCGAATAGCACCAGTTGTGTAATTCCTTAGTTCTTTGTAACTGTTCCAATCGACTATGGAAAGTGATGTTTTATATTTTTTGAATGCGTGGTCTCTTAGTGATATCATCTCTTTAATATTGTGCGTTAGCCAGGAAGCTGAAGGCTTACTCATCCTTTTATTCCGATAGGGAGCATGTCTTTCGAATAAATTCATAATTTTGTCGTTCAGAAATGATATCATGTTATCCACATCATTCATTTGAATCAATAGTATCCCATTGGATATTTTGCAGATCTAAATTGAAGGAAGTATAATCGAAGTAACGATAATCACGAAAAGAAACAAATTTGACATTATTCTGTGATTCCATTTTCTTAATTTTACATGAGATAGCCATGTGATCCGAGATACCCTGAATATCAGAAACTTCGACCGGTGTAACCCTGTCTTTGTGAATGAGAAGTGATTCGTGTGGGATTATCAACCAGCTGATGGAAACTGAAGGAGCTCAGGAATTCAGAAAACCGTTGACATCGTCTATCATTAGCTAGTAAATTTATATTAAGGTCTCCGGCAACTAAAAGAAAATCTGTAGAGGCTATCAGGTTGGCAACACTATCTTCCAGTTCGTTTAAGCAATGAGTTAAATCAGCATTGGGAGGGCGATACAACACACCGAAGCAGTACATTTTTGATCTGAAAGTAACTGAAATCCAAAGCTGTTCCAGAAAAGAACTTATTTCAGAGTGGATAATTTTGTAACTGATATTGCTATTGATGTAATTTGACCCTAGAAGATGAAAGGCCCGCCTTCAAGTCACGCTTCTGAATAGTTTAAGTTTTTTGTGCTTTGAATAAGTATGCCACCACAAAATTTTTGGCTTTACAATAACTTAAACTTTTTTCTTCCCGATATCAAGGTTCCAAAAATCTTCGAAAAAAAGTGGACAATGTTAGAAGCAGTAATTAATAAATTAGGGTTTTTGTTCAATAATGGCGCTAAATTATTAATTATAATAAGATAAGTAATTCATAATCGAAGACACAAGTGGATGAAGGATCTATGTGACATTTTTTTGAAAAATGAGATTTATCAGTGGATATAGGTTTCAAACACAGATTTTTTTGGTATAGGTTCCATGTATCTAAGATAAGTAATTCATAATCGAAGACACAAGTGGATGAAGGATCTATGTGACATTTTTTTGAAAAATGAGATTTATCAGTGGATATAGGTTTCAAACACAGATTTTTTTGGTATAGGTTCCATGTATCTAAGATAAGTAATTCATAATCGAAGACACAAGTGGATGAAGGATCTATATGACATTTTTTTGAAAAATGAGATTCATCAGTGGATATAGGTTTCAAACACAGATTTTTTTGGTATAGGTTCCATGTATCTAATGTGAAAATTAAGAAAGTTACGAGTTAATGAAGGAATTATGTTCACCTATTTTGCACTAATCCTGCTGGATAAAGGATTTATGTACATTTTATTTATGTTCATGAATCCTTTATCCACTAATAATACGATTTATCTGGCACTTGAATCCTTCATCCGTTAGAACCTATCGCTGTTTTCTGTTGAATTTGAATCAGTGTACATAGTTCCAAAGAAGTAATTTTAAATCGTTTTGTTAATATTAGTCGTAGCACCGCCTACGCAGGTGCGAAAAAATGTATTGAATGATCCAGTATATGTGTCGAAGAGTATGGTACACAAGAATAACCTTGATGAATTTACGCCCTTTATAAAGGTAGATATTCTGAAAAATAAATGACAAAAAATTCAACCTTAAGATTTTACCTTGAACATTCTTACTTACAGAAAAGATGATTAAAATATCTGAAAAACCTGAAAGCGCAGTTGGTTTATATTCACAACGAATTAAAATATTTTTATGAGCATATAATAACTGAAAATGAAAAAATCAGTGATCAAAATCAAGCCTATCTATTTATAATACTTTAATAAAGCTGCTCATTTTAATGGATAAAGGATTCATGTACCTTTGATCAACTTTTTCTTCAATACCATTAACATTTACCTTTAATACATGTTCCGTTTAAGAAAAAGTTCTATTCAAATCAGCTAATTGAGATTTCATTCACTACAACAAAAATGAATACAATTTAGAATACTTTAAACGCGTTTTTCTCGAAATGAACTTTATGTGACATACACCCTTCATCCACTGGTGTCTTCAATTATTATGAGATAAAGAACAATCTACCTTGTCCCTTCAGAGCCATCGTAACAATGAGATGATAATGAGCAAACCAGCGTCTTCCAGAATATAATTTCATCAACGTGAATCTAGGACATATGCCTAACTAATGCCCCTCCCTAAAACTATTTCATTGAATTTGTCATGAAGTTCTACAAACCAGCAGTATTATTTGACTCGATGCAAAACAACATGTAGTAGTGTTAATATGCTTTGTATTCTCTAGAGCGTGAAAACGAAAAATTTTCATTTAGAGTTTGTGAGTGCCCAACATTCCTTGGGGCAGATTGCAATTACAGTGATTTGCAGCCTTTTCTGG
Organism: Chrysolina americana; assembly: GCA_958502065.1. Lineage (NCBI taxonomy): Eukaryota > Metazoa > Arthropoda > Insecta > Coleoptera > Chrysomelidae > Chrysolina > Chrysolina americana. The sequence continues at coordinate 35,411,868 of OY293415.1, read as the reverse complement.
TAGAGCTATATCAGCTAACTTCAAAACTTAATATGATATTTTCACCTTAGTCGGCATTTTCAGTCATTAAAGTAAACTCTATTACATGAACACAAAAACTCATATCACGTTATTGCGTAGAAATATCTGGACGTTATAACACGACTAGGATATTTATTCAGTGTCGTTTATCATGTGCTTTCATCCAACATTCACACAATACTTTTGGTTCGTGCCAAATGTCCAATTTGTGCCTTTCTGGCTGATCTTGAAACAGGTACAATTCTGGTATTATAAGCCAATTAAATACCTTTTTCCATAAAATTACGTGAAGTGGTTTTGAAAATCAAGTTGTTATTTTTTGTTATTGCTGGTTGAAGTTGAAGATTATGTAAAACTTTTCAGTAGTCACTCATTCACTTTGAATATTCTACCAATATAAACCAATAATATTTGATCAGTATCGCTGAATCTTTTGAGACTCATATTACTTCAAGAATATTGCCCTAAGATCATTTTAAAAATTCCTCGCTGAACCAATATAAACCAATAACACCCTCTATAATAATTCACTTGAAGCTACCCATTCCCACATCCCACCTAGTAAAATATTCACTGATAATCTCCCTAGAGCATGAATTATGGAAATTTTCTCGAAGTGCGATTCTCTTAAAAAATTCGCAACTGAGGAAAATTTCCGGAATATTAATTCGTGCTGGCAAGAGATTCGGTAAAAAAATGTATACCAAAACTTTTTCAAAATAGAAATTAAATTGGTGACATACTTTGGTGACATATTATTATCCATGTTACGGACATAGTAGCCCGTAGTTAAGGCTTTGTTACAACAGCGAATTGCGAATAATTTTTTTTGCGAATTTGATATCAAATATTTTAATTTCCCTATGCTCTAGTCAAAAGTGGTTGGTTTAAGTAATTAAATAGAGGAGCAAATATTCTACTAAAATCTAAGGTCTACTTCTATCGGACACTAATGAAGTACATCGGCGGCAGCTTCATTTATTAATCTCGGATTTGTTGTCAAATATTGTATTTCCCTATGCTCTATTAAAATGTGGTTTAAATGATTAAATAACAGATAATAACATGTACCTATGATTATTTTACAAATGAATATCTATCAAAAATATTTTACGCCACTGTGTTTAGGACAGCTGTCAAGCCAGAGGGAAATTTCCACTTAATAATTTCCCTCTATGCAGGGAAATTTCCGAAGAAATTAGGTTATTGTCATAGCAACATGTGAAAATGCAGGCATTCGATTGGCTAAAATTAACTGGTATTAAATTTTCTTTATAATTTTGAAGAGGAAAATTTCCAGGTTTTCAGAAACAAAATGAAAAATCTATTAAGTGATAAGGCCTACTACACCTTGAAATAATTTTAAAAGGGTAGACTTCAGGTGTAATGTTCAAATTTACCCATATTGTAGAATTATTCAATTGAGTCTCAATATTTATATTTTCATAATTATTGTTTGTTAAACAATTTCAACAATAACATAATAAATGATCATTTATTTAAATTTTTATACAAGTTTGTAAACAAGAGTTATTCTTATGTACAATAAGCAGATACGAATATAATAGAACTTTAATTACCTGTATTATACAGGGTGTTCCAAATTAAGTCGGCACCATTGCCAACTCCGTTATTATTGATGCTACGAATTCGGTTAAATGGGCAAACTAGTAGCATTTTTAATGGCTTTCTCGACGACGAAAACAAAAAAAAAATGACAGTCGCGTTTTCAGAATATTTCATAAAATGATATTTCTCTCAATGGAACACCCTATATTTTTTCATGCATTTCGATTCGTAATAACATTCTCAACAACAAATCTCATTTGACTTTTTTTCGTAAAGGTGAAAATAAGACAGTTTTATGAATAGGACACATTCATAGCAAACGGATTTAATACATTTTTAAAAACACCGCCTTCTTGTTGAACACATATTTGGACCCTTCTATTGACACTACGTGTGGCATTCAACACAGTTCGGCCATCAATTCTATTAATTATAGTTTCAATTTAATTTTTCGTGACTGTCATATTTTTTTTGTTTTCGGCATCGAGAAGGCCATTAAAAATGCTACTAGTTTGCCTGTCTAACCGAATTCGTAGCATCAATAATAACGGAGTTGGCAATAATATAGAACACCCTGTATACAGACATATATTTATATATCTCTCTCATAGTTGCTTTCTGGTTCTATGAGTTTTGTGCATGATCCTTGTTAAATGTTTTGAAAAGCATGTGAAAACTTCGAAGTTGAAACACGCCGTACTAGAAAGATTGTTCGTACAAAACAACTCCAAGTTCTCAGTTTTATGATATGAAATGTCAGATAAGCTTTCATGACAATAATACTTGACATCAGACGCAACTGATCTGAACTCATTTCCATCAATGGTTTTAAAACCATGATCATAATTAGCGTATGATACACGTGTATAAGTCCCTCTAAAATACTTTGGTGTTGTGCCCTTAAACCCTTTGCAAATTCGTTGAGAAGACTCACCTACTATAATTATATCATAATATACCAATCTTCAAAATTTGTATGAGTAATGTTGGTATTTCCATTTATGGAAAAATCCAGCACTACAACGCAAATATAGTCGTTGGTACTTATACTTCAAATTGTAATTTATTTTTCAGGTAAATGGGACGTGGACGTTGCCAGGATTTGTGTGTGATTTTTATATTGCGCTGGACGTCACGTGTTCGACATCTTCCATCTTCAATTTGGTAGCAATTTCGATAGACAGGTGAGTTCCCTTTTATCTAATATTCCAGAAATTTGCTTGATGAGGCATTTTAATAGCTTTCGAATTCAAACAATTATGCAGTTTGTAATTGTCTACTCACATCCCCATATAATGTGGTACGCTATTTGAGGCATCTTTCCGAGTGCAAGTTTCTTCCAAAGAAGAGATTTTCCCTCAGGAATATGACCAGTGACATTCCTTGAAACGATCCTCAACCGGTTCCTGATCAGAGCTAGCATCTTTTGATTCCGTCTGTCATACAGTTGTGCAATGAATAGTATCTATCTGGTGCCTTTTCTTTCTCCTGGTACATTTACACAACTCTCTTGCTCTTTCTGCACTCTTCCCCCAAATGGAGTGGCTAATCCCTGCTTGAAAAATTTGCTAGACTTTCAATTCTCTGGAATTTCGAAGTGTCCTGAAACCCAGAATATTTATCTTTTAATGGTGTCTGAGTTTTTATATCTACTTATGTAGCCAGAAACGAGCTACGGAGGAGTATATACGAAATGAAGGTGGATATGGTAAAAATAAAAAAATGGGAAGGAATTCAGTCATACGGTGGAATTCAACTCGATCCAACCGAAGCGTTTCTTTTTTCTAAAGAATCCAATCGATACAGTTTCAGTTTTGTCTTGTATACTTTGTATATGTAAATATTCATTTATGTAAACCAGGTGACAACGAAATCATCAGCCAAAGCGTCATTCCGTTGTGTTTCAAGTTAGACTTTTGACACATTCTCTCTTAGTTTTTAAAAGAGGAAAACATTCTATATTGAAATTTAAAAATATGATCCATTTCGCATTTCGCAAATCCGGGAGAGCTGAAATAATTTTAATTTTTTTAATTTTACTACATCTCATTTTCCTATTTTTGTCCAAGTTAGACCCTTCAAATTATCTTCATTGTTAAACTTAGGAAATTTACAGGATTTTTCAAGTGAAATTAACAATATTTTGGGTGTATTTTGTACATTTATGGCTTGAAATTGTATTAAATGATTACGGGGTACCCTTCTGTCAGATGTAGTTCAATGTCCGTCGTGGTATTAGCCAGGGAAGCCGTTGTTTTCTGACAGATGTTTGCCTTTAATTTTCCACTTGGTGGAAACGCTTAGAGAGAAGGGTAACCCGTATTCTTCCACATTGTTGATACCTCTCTGGCCCAATATATTATTACAGTTTTCTCTCCCCAGAGAGTAATAATGAATCATAATCATAACTATTTGAACTAACTATGATATTCTTCCTTGAGGAAAGTTTCACAAATATTTGTCAGATATAATTTAATGAAATAATTAGTTTTCTATGGAATTTTTGCCTCATATTTTCGACATTGTGTGAATATGTAGAGATAAGTAAGTGTATTTTGACTTAGTCGAATTCTATTAATATAATCAACTTGATAGTTTTTGAACTTTGCTCTAATTCATGCAGACACTCGTCTTCGTCATCGTCTTTTATACCGAGAAGTACTTTCATTCATTACATATCTAGGTTTCTGGAAACAGAATTTCAGTAGAATAAAAAATTAAACTTGTCAGAGCGACTATGAGAAAACATTTCTCGTTACTCCAGACTCAAACCATCTATGACTGCTATCAGAGCTGTGCCGAGCACTAACAAAAAGTGTTTCGAGTACTAAGCAATATTGAAAAGTGCTCGGAAGTCTCGAGCACCAAGCACTTTTTTTCATGAAGTGCTCGCGATTACTAAGCACTTTAAAAAAGTTATTCGATTTAGCGAACACTAAGCACTAAGCACCATTCAAAGGGCGAGATCGTTATGGTGGGCGTTCAATTGTATGCATTCCAAGTTCATAGTACAATTGTAAACGGTTTCACTTAAAAAACTCAAATTTGGTAGGAGAGGCAATACACCTCGAAACCGGTATGTAAGTGGTCAAGTCCTTGATCATGTCAGGCAGGATTCTGCTACTTGATACAGAAAGCATTTGTGGCTGTCTCCCAGATTCTAGGGAGAACGCTGCACAGATATCTGTCAGATTTAATTCAACGTCTGTCGTGTTATTAGCCAGGGAAGTCGTTGTTTTCTGTCAGATATCTGCCTAAATTGAGGATAGAATAAGGGGTTTTTACTGAAATTTCTGTCTCTCTCCTGAAGCCATCAGACTTTGTCCGATATTTCAAACAAACTCTACCGCGAGTTACTTTGGAGTGCTTTCTGAGGTTTTCTAGAGGTAGCGCTGCGACTGTCTTCTTACGAGACTCCGCATCTAACTCAGAAAATAATTTCAAGTATCAGTGGATTGCATGGCATGACCAAGGACGTCGACGACTGTAAATGTCGTCGGACCAAGATGCATAGAAACCCTGGTGCGATCACAAATTCGATTTTGTTTCTACCAAAGTTATTGATACTGTAATTGCATTGATACCGTTGGCTTCATTCGTCGACGGATGGCGCAGAAGTCGAAAATAGCCAAGTTTCCAACATTCCACGGTGCCTTGATTTGTCATTTGATTGTTTTTGAATGTTGACATGACACTTGTCGCTTGTTCAACCGTCAATCGTCAATGATGAAATTTTTCTGTAAATTTGCCGCCATCTGTGCTAAAGAAGTGAAACGGTACCAATGCAATAAAAATAACATGAATCAAGTAGGCCGTACATCAATACTTTTATATGTTGGTATCACAGGTATAAGTGATCACACCAGGGTTTCTATGCATCTTGCATCGGACCTACCTTGCACTGAAGAGAGGCAATACACCTCGAAACCGGTATGTAAGTGGTCAAGTCCTTGATCATGTCAGGCAGGATTCTGCTACTTGATCAAGATGCATAGAAACCCTGGTGTGATCACTTATACCTGTGATACCGACATACAAAAGTGTTGATGTACGGCCTACTTGATTCATGTTATTTTTATTGCATTGGTACCGTTTCACTTCTTTAGCACAGATGGCGGCAAAATTACAGATTAATGTTATCATTGACGATTAACGGTTGGACAAGCGACTAGTGTCATGTCAACATTCAAAAACAATCAAATGACAAATCAAGGCACCCTGGAATGTTGGAAACTTGGCTATTTTCGACTTCTGCGCCATCCATCGTCGAATGAAGCCAACGGTATCAATGCAATTACAGTATCAACAACTTTGGTACGAACAAAATCGAATCTGTGATCGCACCAGGGTTTCTATGCATCTTGTACTTGATACAGAAAGCATTTGTGGCTGTCTCCCAGATTCTAGGGAGAACGCTGCACAGATATCTGTCAGATTTAATTCAACGTCCTAAACCTAAATTGAGGTGAGAATAAGGTGTTTTTACTGAAATGTTGAGTCATTGATTCCTACCGCTATAAAACAAGAATCGAATTGTGGAGAGGCATTCGCTTGCGTATAAAAAATACTCACGTTGAGAAAATATTTTATGGAAGGAAACATGTATGTCAATTCTCATCTCAATTTATTTGATGAAAGTATTCCTTTTTATATGTGCACAAACTCGGAAATAACATGAGACCTCTCGTATTCAGTATAAATTCTTCTGCGTCCCTTCGTACAATTCGTCGAAGTGACTATCAAGCGAGTCAACCGCTCACCTATCCAGCGAAAGAGTTTTTCTATTAAAAATTCAAAGGAGTTGGAATAGATTGAGGCTTCTGTGCTTCAAGCCTATTCGCTAATCTACTGCGTATGCCGTCAAAAGAATTCGTCGACAAAATAAACAACTTTACATTGATGGAGGTTGGCATCTTGGTGTGGTTGGATGTTAGTTTACCTTTTTTCAAGTTTCCCAATACCAAATACTCTGGAATATCTGAGATTTTGTGAGAATTCTATACGGAGGGAAAAAGTCAGTGAGTTCGAAAACTCAACTACTTAATGCATGGAGCAAAATTATTTCAGTGTTCTAGAAAAGAAATCCGGCGTCTCTCCATAAGTAGGTTTAAAACCAGTCATAAATCACAAAACAATAATTATTTTCCGAAAGTTTGTTACGGATAATTATAAATCATATCACCGATATTAGAAATAAAAGGCATTGCGATTGCTCGTTACATGGGATGGGAAATATACTCAGGTACATGAATATTAGCACAAAAGCAAAATATCCGATAGGTAGTTTGTAATGATAAAAAACTCACAAACATGAATGAATGTTATCGAGCTATGCTAAAACAGTACTTTGGCGACAGTACAATTATCATATTCTGTAAATATAACAATTGGATCCTCTCACAAATTACACATCTAACACATTAAGAAGCAGAAAGCGGTCATAATAACAATACAAATGAACTTTAGTAATAATATGAATCAGTAATGTCAAGAATTTCTGACAGGACAATTATAATGTCCGATCTACCCTGTCACTGATGAGAGGCAATAAACCTCGAAACATGCATGTCTGCAGCCAAATGAAGGATCATTTTCTGTTTAATTACGAGACAAGTACTTGTAATTGGGTCTTCTTTGAAGAACGTTGCACAAATGTCTGTCAGTTGTAGTTCAATGTCAGTCGTGGTATTAGCCAGGGAAGTAGTTATTTTCTGACAGATGTTTGCCTTTATTTTCCACTTTGTGGAAACGCTTAGAGAGAAGGGTACCCCTGTATTCTTTCAACATTGTTGATACCTCTCTGGCACAATTTATTCGAACTAGTTCGAATGTTTACAGATTTCTCTTCCCGTAGACTATGCTGCTTGGGAGTATTTTGTCTTGTTCCGTGCGGATGGCGCTTCGATCAATTTGGTTGTAGATCGTGGTGTTATCCGTGGGGAAATATTAGGTAAACAGTTGATTATTATTCATTTGGCAGGGACAGGACAATTATAATGTCCGACCTACCCTCTCACTGATGAGAGGCAATAAACCTCGAAACATGCATGTCTGCAGGTGGTCATTCCCAGCCGAATGAAGGATAATTTTCTGTTTAATTACGAGACAAGTACTTGTAATTGGGTCTTCTTTGAAGAACGTTGCACAAATGTCTGTCAGTTGTAGTTCAATGTCAGTCGTGGTATTAGCCAGGGAAGTAGTTATTTTCTGACAGATGTTTGCCTTTATTTTCCACTTTGTGGAAACGCTTAGAGAGAAGGGTACCCCTGTATTCTTTCAACATTGTTGATACCTCTCTGGCACAATTTATTCGAACTAGTTCGAATGTTTACAGATTTCTCTTCCCGTAGACTATGCTGCTTGGGAGTATTTTGTCTTGTTCCGTGCGGATGGCGCTTCGATCAATTTGGTTGTAGATCGTGGTGTTATCCGTGGGGAAATATTAGGTAAACAGTTGATTATTATTCATTTGGCAGGGACAGGACAATTATAATGTCCGACCTACCCTCTCACTGATGAGAGGCAATAAACCTCGAAACATGCATGTCTGCAGGTGGTCATTCCCAGCCGAATGAAGGATAATTTTCTGTTTAATTACGAGACAAGCACTTGCAATTGGGTCTTCTTTGAAGAACGTTGCACAAATGTCTGTCAGTTGTAGTTCAATGTCCGTCGTGGTATTAGCCTGGGAAGTAGTTGTTTTCTGACAGATGTTTGCCTTTATTTTCCACTTTGTGGACACGCTTAGAGAGAAGGGTACCCCTGTATTCTTTCAACATTGTTGATACCTCTCTGGCACAATATATTCGAACTAGTTCGAATGTTTACATATTTCTGAATTAACAAAAAATTATTCCATCCAAACGGTTTGTAAAAAGAATAGGAAAACAGCGTAAGTGTACTTGCGCCGATTCGAAATTGATATGACTACTATGACTCATACTGTCAGATGGAAAAACAGATTAAATTACAGATGATGTTGAACGCCCGAAAGGCGCGTTTGAAGGGATGATGATAGAAATTAAGGGTGAGCAATAACTAGAATTGATCAGAGCTGTCCCAAAGCACTGTACTTAGTGCGGTAAACGAAAAAAAAAACCCGGAAAAAAAAAACGGAAAAAATACCCCTATATGCGATAACAATCGCCAGTACACAAATAGTTATTTATGCAACAAGTGCAAAAAGTAAGTGCAATAAACATTTTTTGCACGAGTTACATACAACATTTTTTCTACGTTCATGCAAAAAGCAAAAAATTATTTATTTAGGTGCGGCACTAGGTGAAGGAAAATGAAATACGCAATTTAAATAAATAATTATTACTTACTATCGATTTCATCACCATCATCTGGTTTTCCATTAATATTACTCATTTTAAAACTTTCAGTAATGTAATTGTCAGAATTAAATTTTGACTGACGTTTATATAACCACAGTTGCATTATAAAAATCAAAATCATAGTAGCCATGAGCGCGTATGTTATCACGAGGTGTGGTCATAACGTTTCTTTAACATGACACACAGTTGAAATTTCATTACTTTTTGTGTACTGGCCATTGTTATCGCATATAGGGGTATCTTTTCCGGGGGTACATTGTCGGGATATTCCCTCTCAGTTGGAAGTTGTTTATGGGTCTTTCTATTGAAATAAAACAAAGGCAAGTACTGACTCATTTCCTTCAATTTCCGACCAGAAAAATCTTGATTTTCGAATTCAAATCAATGCAATATATTCAATAAGTACCCCAATTCTTTCTGAGTTCTACCAAATTTGAGTTTTCCAAGTGAAACCGTTTCCAAATGCAATATGAACTTGGAATACACGAAATTGAACGCCCACCTTAATGGTCTTGCCCTTTTGGAAAGTGCTTAGTGCTCGCTAAATCGAATTTCTTTTTTAAAGTGCTTAGTAATCGCGAGCCCTTTATGAAAAAAAGTGCTTAGTGCTCGAGACTCCCGAGCACTTTTCAAGAGTGCTTAGTGCATAATACTCGAAGCACTTTTTATCAGTGCTCGGCACAGCTCTGGAATTGATTGAAAATGAGTCAATCAGATCTAAAAAATCAGAGAATATACCAACAGTATAAAGTAAACAACAAACCCAAAGAATTTACCCGAAATGAAAAAAGTCCCCAAGGAAATGAAACAGAAAATACCAATGGTAACAATGAACTATCTACACTACTACATAAAGAGGTACTTGATGAGATAGAAACGACCAAATTCTAAAAAAATTGACAAGTATAAACTACCCCTATCCGGCCTGCAAATCAACCATCTCTCTGTATATCATTCTCGTGCTTTTTATTAGTATATATCCAGAAAATGATCTTGGCTAAACATTTCTGAAGGGTGTTTCAGAATGATTTTCCAAAAATCGACAAGTATAAACTGCCCCTTATCCGGCCTGCAAATTAATCATCTCTCGGTATATCATTCTCGAGCTTTTTATCAGTCTATATATTTTGCTACTTCAGTGAATATAATTTTGCTACTTCATCATTCAGAATATAGAAATTATATTTGGTAAAATGGTATTCCATGCAGTTTCATATTTTTAAACAGTACCTAGGATTGAGGTGCCATTCGATTCGGAATGGCATGTAGATAGTTTTTGAGAAATTGCTAAGGCCACTCGCAAACACTGCAATAGTTATAAACAATTAATTAAAAAAAAGAGGGTGTGATTTTTTGTCAATATCTCAAAAACTATTCAAGATAATTCAAATTTGAAAATAGATTCAAAAAGAGGAGGAAATTTACTAAACGCGGAATTCTAGAAACAATATCTATAATTTTCCCAGAGGGTTGAAAATACGCCCGAAAACGGGTACTCCGGCTTGCGCCAGGTACCTCCTCTTCGGACCTTTAATGAATAAATATTATTTAAACTTATTAAATATGAAAATTAAAAATTGAAAAAATTCAGGCGCCTGCAGGATAGATCAATGATCTTTGGTCAAAATATTTTTATCGCGATTTTTCAATAAATTATTCATTAATGAATAAACAATTATTTGTAGCACGAATATTAACATTGCAAGTGCGATTATTGTTTAACTATTAATCTGAGAATTTTTTCCGTTCGTAGAGCTATTTTTCAAATATCTTAGAATAGTTTATTGTTGGAAAAATAAAAAAATTGTTAATTTTCGTTTTGTTATTAACAATTTACTAAGGTGAAAAATTATAAAGTTTTATTAAACATTTTTTTCAATTTTATTATTGATTCGTTTTCGTGTGATCAGAAGCTACTTAAAAATGATTTTTAATAATTTTTACCTCCTATTGTTTAAAAAATTGTTGTAAACAATTGCGTTGTTCATGAGAAAATTTAAAATTATTTTTGATAACACAATCTTTGATGATAATTATGAATAAAATACCGTTTCTCAAAAAAAAATGCAATGCTGAAAAATGAATTTGTCAAATAACATTTTGTTTACCACTTATTAGGAAAATAATTATGAAATAATTTTTTTTTAATCATCATTTATCTTGGTCTTTGATATAAAAAAAATCGATTATTGTTTAAATTGTCATTGTTTATTTAATAAACAATTTGTTATAAACAAATGAATTATCTCTTTGTATTTTTTTCTTTTTCTACCTAAAAAACAAAAACATCCATGTATTATTTTACAACAACAAAAATTTATTTATTGTTGTTAATGAATTTTCAATTTTATGTTATTTGAAATAACATTTCTAATTAATTTTAAGTTACTAAGATGCTTAGGCTCATAAATTTTTTTTTCTAACTTATTTTTATTCATAATTACAAAAATCGCCGAGCAAAGCTAAAATTTATGAGCTAAAATTGTTGATAACTATACGTTAGATAAAAAGTTACATAAGTTGTATGGTGATGGTTATATTGGTTCATAAGATATTTAGACATAAAAGTAGAAAAACAATTTTTCTGAAAGATTATTGTTATCAACAAATGGTATTAATTTAATAAATAATTGATTAAGAGCTTCAAATTTTGGCTTAATTTGTTGTTTAATTGATAAAGAATAAATAAGTCTCAGATTTTTTCTTTGTATCTCCATTAGTTAAAAAGTTGTAATAAAATTAAACATACAAAACCAGATCAGAGAGGTAAAATTAAATATATCAGAAAATTGAAAATTCAATATCAACTATAAATAAAAAAAATTTGTTGTAAAATAATACATGGTAGTTTCTGTTTTTAAAGTAGAAAAGGAAAAAAATACAAAGTGATAATTCATTTGTTTACAACAAATTGTTTATTAAATAAACAATGACAATTTGAAAAATAGTCGAATTTTTTTTTTATATCAAAGACCAAGATAAATAATGATTAAAAAAAACAGTTCCTTAATTTTCCTAATATGTGGTAAAAAAATTGTTATTTAACAAATTCATGTTTCAGAAAAAAAATATTTTTTCAAGAGATAGTTTTTTTTCATAAAAACATAATTATCATCAAAGATTATGTTTTCAAAAAAAATTTCAAATTATCTCATAAACAACGCATTTGTTTATAACAATTTTTTAAACAAAAGGAGATAAAAATTATTAAAAATTATTTTTAAGTAGCTTCTAATCATACGAAAACTGATGAATATAAATATTGAAACAAAAATTTTTTTTCAATGTTTAATAAAGCATTATAATTTTTCACCTTAGTAAATTGTTAATAACGAAACGAAAATTAACAATTTTTTTATTTTTCTAACAGTAAACTATTCTGAGACCTTTGAAAAATAGCTCCACGAATAGAAAAAATTCTCAGATGAATAGTTTAACAATAATCGCACTTGCAATGTTAATATTCGTGCTAGAAAAAATTGTTAATTCATTCATGGATAAATTATTGAAAATCGCGGTAAAAATTTTTTGACCACGGATTATTGTTCATTGATCTATCCTGCAGGTGCCTGAACTTTTTCAATTTTTTATTTTCATATTTAATGAGTTTAAATAATATTTATTCATAGAGGTCCGAAGAGAGGTGGCTTGCGCAAGCCGAAGTACCCATTTTCTGGCGTATTTTCAACCCTCTGGGAAAATTATAAATATTGGTCATAGAGTTCCGCGAGTTGGGACTTTTTTAGCAAATTTCTTCCTCTTTTTGAGTCTTTTTTCAAATTTGAATTATGTTGAATAGTTTTTGAGGTATTGACGAAAAATCACACCCCCTTTTATTTTTTTCACTTAATTGTTTATAACTATTGCAATTTTTGCGAGCGGCCTTAACATTTTCTCAGAAACTATCTACATGCCATTCTGAATCGAATGACACCTCAACCATTATTTTCAGAAAATGCGAAAAAATTTTGACCTAAAAAGCACTTTTCTAGATGTTTACGCATTTTTTTCTGTTGCAGATATATAGCGGTTACGCAACCAATCAAATACGCCAAACACAAGAACACGAGGAGAGTGTGGCTTACGATAGCCCTAGTTTGGGTGATATCAGCAGCGATAGGATCTCCAATCGTTCTGGGACTGAATAATACTCCAGATAGAGTAGCGGATGCTTGTCTATTCTACAATAGTGATTTCCTTATATACTCGAGTCTCTCGTCGTTTTATATTCCATGCACCATCATGGTTTTTTTGTACTATAATATTTTTAAGGTGAGTTTTAATTTCGAATTCTTAGGTGGGTATTGTTTTGAATTGCTTCTATAGATAATGTTCTACTACATATGATAATAATAATAATATAAGCAGGGAGGCCAACTACCATCCAAGTCCTTGATGCGTTGCGAAACCACTTTCCTAAGCTACAGTTGCAAAACCGGATCGGCAGCCAAACCCTGGAGGGAATGCTCATTCCTTCTGATGTCGGCAGGGGGCATACTAGGCTAACCCCCCGGTATACCCTACTAATAGGTTCAGGACACACGAGGAAGAGGCTTCCATAACCGAACCCCTCGGAATAGGGGTGATATGCAAGGTGGTGAGGCCCAAAACGATGGATTGCCACCTGATGATGACCGCATTGAAAACGGACGCTTGTGAGTGGACAGATGAACTAAGGGATCATCTTCTGCATTGCTATGAGAGCAGTAAGCCTGCCCGAAGAGGATATATGGCAAGAATGCATGCTCTGTGGTGTGAGATACACCCAGAGCATGCTGCCTTTTCTGCTCAAAATCTAAGGGACTATGTATCTCATTTTCGGGCTCAAGGCTACGTCAGAGATCCTCCTCAGTGGCTGCAAAGAAGTCACCTTCTGGAAGAACATTTATGAGTTTCCGTAACAAATCAACGTAGATACTCCAGCCCTAGCGCAGTTCGAAGCTTCCTGCAGGAGGCTTCGTCAGCTTGAGCTCAATGAACTGCGCAATCCGATAACCGCGGAAGAAGTTCGACAGGCCCTCAAAGGCTCGAAGAACTTTGCTGCTCCAGGTCCTGATGGCCTGAATAACTATTGGTGGAAAAAGTTTCCAAGTACCCACCACCATCTAGCAAGAGTTTTCAACTCATGGCTACAGATTCCGGATTGGTTTGTCGAGGGGCGAACCGTGCTAATCCCCAAAAACTAAGATTTGTCTGATCCGAAGAACTACAGACCGATAACATGTTATAAGATGTTCACCCGCATCTTATACATGCGAATACTCTCCGCAGTTGAGCCGGTGTAAGAACGGCTATATGAGCAAAGAGGGTAAAAGAAGGGGTTGCTGGCTGCAAGGAGAACCTACAGATCGACAGATGCATCACGCAGGACTCCGTACAATATAAACGTAACCTTCCAATGGTCTGGATCGATTATGGCACGGCATTTGATACAACATCGCATGAGCTCATCGTGCATTTGCTCAGATGACTTGCGATACCTGATCAAAAAGTGGGATTCATTGAACAGCTGATGCCGCTCTGGAGGACTCGTTTAATCATAAAATCTCGTCAAGTTAGAGTCCAAACAGAGCAAGTCATCTTCAGAAGTTGTGTGTTTCAGGGAGACTCTCCTCGTCTGCATCTTATTATTGCCATTGTTAGATGCACTACGGAAAACCCGCGGATAGAACTGCGGCACCCACAGCAACCGGAGGCATAAGGTCACCCATCTGTTTTACATGGATGACCTCAAATTATATACCTCCGAAAAAAAGAATCTTCATCAGCACTTTATGGGTGGTGCAAGAGTACACCATGCTATTGGAATGGAGTTTGGGATCGACGAATGGGCCACGATTCATCTCAAAAGAGGGCGATTCGAGGAATATGAAGAGGACGTTCAGCTCGTAGATAGAAGCATCCCACATCATCTGGATGCTGGAGAGACTTATATCTACCAAGGGTTGAAACAACGCCACACCCAAGTATCAGCATCAACTCCGACAGATCTGGTCATAATAACTGTCGGGAAAAAACAAAGTTGCCGTCCCGACTCAACTTCACTTCATTGGAGTAATGAAATGGACTAAGAAAGAGCTGCGACAATTCGACGTAAAAACTGGCAAAGTATGCATGTCCATAGGAGCTTGCGTCCCAAATCGTCTGTTCCACGGTTATACTTCCCCAGAAAACAGGGAATCCGTGGACTTTTGAGTTTGGAATGTCTACATATCAGAATGGAACTGGATGAAGCATATAAAGTCATTAGGGGTTCAGATCCCCTTCTTTGCTCACTATGTAATCATGAAAAAACAGGAATTGGAGCATTTCTCTTCAAGGCAGCAACCCGTACAGCCGATGAACTCGGACTCGTATTCGACTCTTAACGAACGAACCCAAACTCTGTCACCGAGTTTGAACCCGTTCAGCAAAAAATGGCTCCTACAGCTTCATACAGATAAGCCAATACATGGGGTCTTCTTCAAGAACTTTGGAGACCTTGGCTATTATAGAAAACTTTCCTCAGGTCAAGTGGACTGAAGTCGAAATCCGAGTGATTCGCAATGGCCTTTCAAGATGGTTTCTCGTCTACCGTAGTCGCGTAATGAGTATAGAGGTTCTTGACACTCTTGATGTAGATCGTGTCGTGGGGAAGCTGAGACCATTATTCATTTGCTGTCAGCTTGTCTAGCACATGCGGTCTCAGCCTATATCGACAGGCATAACGCCGCACTACGAGTGTTGTACCACCACCTACTACACTTGTGTTGCCTTATGCCCTGGGGGATATTGAGTCAGTTGTGGAGAATGAGAAGTGCCGAATGTATTGAAACTACTCATTCTCCACCCTCAGGCAAATTCAAGCTAATGAGCCTGATGTAGTCCTCCTCGACCATCAAAGTTTTTGGCTCCTGGTGAAACGAACATCATCCGAAAAGAGTAAAAAAAACGGACTAAATATCGAGATCTACTCTTGAACTCCGCAGGCTTCACCCAAACCATTCGGTAAAAAGGGTGGTTCTGATAATAGGGGTCCTTGGTGGAATGATGGACACGCTGCTCTCGAATCTGAAAATCATACTGGCTTGCTGTGATGCGGCAGAAAACCTAACCGGAAGAATACAGAAGGCCGTAATTCTTGATTCACCCCGTTTACTCAGGGCACATGATTCTCGGACACAATAATCACTCACCCCACAGATGTGGGGAGTGTTTACTTGGGTTAATGCCACGCCACGGCAAATAATTAATAATAGCCGTCCTCTACCCGCACAGGCTATGCCTTTGGGTACACTCTAGGAGTGTTTATGAGGGAGTATTATTATTATTATACATTATTAATGATTCAGCGCACCCTTCGGTTTTAAAGCAGTTGTATAATATAAAATTCAGTATGAATGCAAGTACAAAATGAAAAAATGTTTTTGAAATGTAAAATTCCAATGAAAAAAATTAAATTTTAACGCATCAGAAAACTAAATAAAGATATAAATGTAGGTAGGTGAAATATAACATGAAGGTTTCTTGATCAATATTGATTGATTGATTTATTTTCAAAGGCATGTTTCAGATCTCTTCATGAAAAATTTCAGTTGTTTTTTGAATTGGAATGAATTGGGTATTCTACCGTGCGAATTATTTCAGGTAAAGAATTGAACAGTTTCGGGGCCTTGTAGGAAAAACTAGTTTTCAGAAATGATTTTGTTTTCGGTGGTATTGTGTATTTAGTTCTTTGTCTGGTGTTATGTGTTGGTAAGTTTGACGAGTATTTTTTTTCAAAGTACCTTATGTTCACATTGTAGTAATAAAGTTGTTCGAGGTTTAGTACCCCTGATTCTTGAAAAAGTAGGTCACTTGGATATCTTGAGTTTTTACCTAGGATAATTTTCAGGAATCGTCGTTGTAGAACTCCAAGGAATCGAATGTGAGATTTCAGTGCTCCTCCTCATCGTTTGTAGTGTGAGCAATATGTGAAGGATTTTCTTCAAGTTGTAGATTTTTGGCTCGTGTGAAGGTACCATGTTTAAAATTGCAATCTGCTGAAAATTTTGGTCGATCAGTATGAGTTTGAAAGGTTTCATTGATCCCTTTCAATTTTTGGTCGTTGCTGGTCGGTCAGTGTTATTCCTAGCTAATATTGGTAAAATGTTCATTTAGTAAATCCAAGTTTTTCAGATGTGTAGGAATTTCAGGTGTACTTTTATCACGAAGTACTTCAAAGAATCTCATGGTTTTTCAAGTATTTTTGGGTTTTTTTGTTACAAAGCGATTCAAGTATGTAGCTTTCTACCGACATAATTCCTTATGTCCTTATAGTAATTCCATGACTCAGTCGTTTTCAGGTTTTTATATCGTCGAAAAGCTTGATGTTTGAGTTTGTGCATTTGTTGAATGTTATAAGTTATCCAAGGTGATGGTGGCTTGGTTGCCTTTATCGTTCGGTAAGGGACATGAACATTGAATACATTTACAACTTGATTATTGAAAACGGTGAGCATGTCATCTACGTTATGACGATGAAGAATGGTATTCCAGTTATCATGGCATAAGTCTCGACTGAAAGAGTTCACATCAAAGGTACTGAAGTGGCGGTAGGTAATGTATTTGACGTATTTTTCTTGAGGCAAATCAATCTCACAAGCGAGTGCCTGGTGGTCTGAGATACCGTCGATATCCAACACATTCATCGATGAAAAATGTTGTGAGTTACTGACAATCATCAAATCTATGAGCGTTTAACTGTTATTCGTTACTCTAGTAACTGAACCAAATTGTATGAATCGAATATATTATAATAATTAAGGCTCTCACGACCATCGCTCAGTGTTCTGTATGGCTTTTGAGTTCTCGGTCGTGTATTCATTTTTCTTTGTTTATGACGTTTCGCCTACAAGTAGGCGGTAGGCTTCTTCAGAAAATTATGAGTGTAAGTATTCTACTATCACTGAAGTGGTACTCTTGGTCTCAGATTATATATACCTGATTTCTCACTAACAGATGAAGTAATTTCGTGCAGAGGTACGTTTCCCGGTATCGTAAGTTGATTATTGTTCCCAGGTACATTTGTTTGCGTAATTAAGTTTGAGGGGACAGGTAAACATCTCGTTCTTTCTAAGGTTGGGATCCAGGTATTGTTCAATTTTATGGAGTCTTCAATTTTGTTAAAGTTGTGCATGGTAAGAGGAAGTAGTTGCAAATTTTATGCGGTGGTCAGTTTTTGTAAGTGTATGTTCGGCGACGGAGGATTTATTAGTCTGTCCCAATCGACAATTAGCTTTATGCTCGAAGATTCTCGTATAAATGGACCGCTTCGTGGTTCCGATATACACGTTTCCACACGTGCAAGGAATGCGATAAGCCCCTGGAGTGGAGAGTGGATCCCGTTTGTCTTTTGCAGATCTCAGGTACTCCTGGATTCTTCTCGTGGGTCTGTAAATGGTTTTGATGTTCTTTATCTGGAGTAGTCGGCCTATTCTGTCAGTTATCCTGGGTATGTAGGGTAAGAATTCTTCACCTATGGGCTGGACGTCCTCTTTTCTATTGTGTGCTGTGGGTTGCATCCCTTGTCTGATTTCACGTTTTGTGTATCCGTTAGCCATAAAAGTGTTTTCCAGATGCTCTGGTTCGTATATGAGTACTTCAGGTTCACAAATTCTTTCCGCTCTATAGGTTAACGTTCTAATAATTCCATATTTTTGACTCGGATGAAGGTTTGAATACCTGTGCAGGTATCTATTAGTATGTGTCGGTTTCCTATAGACTATGCGTGACCCAACCGTGTCCCTTTTCACGTTGATAGAACATCGAGGAATGCTAGTGAATCTTTTTTACGATCTTCGCCGATTATGATAAAAATGTCACTTTCGGGTAGAAAATTAGTTATTGCATCCTCAATTGCCCGTCTTTAATAGGTAATTGGAGTTTTGTTGAAGCAATATTTGGGAACTCAAAGTTTATTTATTGTGGTATAGTCACCTCATTTTTCATCAAATTGCGCGTATTGAAATAAAGTAAAAATGTACGTCATCAGAAAATCCTATTATTTGTTCTCATCGTATTGCACCTCAAGAAATTCCACACCAAAATAAAGGCATGCTGAAGTTAAACTAATTATATTCGATTCCAGGCTCTGAGGAAGAGGGCGATACAATTGAGGCTCAACAAAAAACCTCTAGCTTCTGACATAAAACCCGGATCAGTGATAGAAAATATCTCGAACACTCACAGACTCGCGGAAACGACGCTCGGCCCGACGCCCATCGAAGAACAGGCGACGAACACAGGTTCGGGATCCGGGGAAGAGGACGAGGATATCGTCGGCGCTGACTGCCACGTCATCTCGAACGATAAGAGCGCAGAGTTCATCCTGGCGACAGTTGTAGAAGAAGCTGCGTAAGTAGTTTATGACGAATCCTTAACACTTGAGCGAATTCTTGAGATTTGATGTTTCTGTATTTCTTCACTGCATCGGATGTGAAAATAAGAGGGTGGAGGAATCGTCGTAAATAGGTCGCATTCGTAAAAGGCAGTGGAAGAGGCTTTATTCGCGGCATGTCTCAGAATGTGTCAGGAGTATCGGAATTGTAAATTTATTTATGGTTACTTGTCGACTTCGGAAAGAATTTGGTTGAAATCGGAGATCAATCGTAGATTATCATACCGAACTATATCATGCTAGATGTGGTCTGGTAGAAAGTGGGGGAAGGCTGTCTCATGGCCCCGTTTGGCCATGCCACAGCCGTCTTAATTCTCCGAGCCGGCAACACCGCGCGGTTATCAATTTGACGACCGACCCATTAATTCGTTATTGTCAATTTCTCGGCTTATTTGAATAACTAGGAAAAAAAAATAAGAGAATGAATTTCTAGAGAAATGAACTTCGATTGATGTGGTTGTTTCATTTTCTTCATCACAAATGGGAATCGCAATCTATTCAATTTCTTAGAAACGGAAAAAGTGTCAGGTTCGGTTTCTCCATGCCCTAAAATTCACATTTTGAAAATTTTCCTTTAATTTTTTTTCTGATGAGTCTCCAGCCACAAAGATGTTCCCTAATTTTTTTCAGATCTTTCGTTTGAAGTCTGACTGATGGAAATAAATTGTTATTAGAAGGTACATATAGTATTTATTTCAAATATTTGTTTTGGTGTAGAGTTCTGGGTTGGTTTTGGATGATGTTACATTTTCAAACAAATTTCATTGGGTAAACAAGCTTGATGCGTCTCTGTTCTAGTTTGGCGTTCACGTGCGTTTGTTGACATCGTCCGTATTTGAAATGTGAATGCACTATAAGTCTACAGATGGATCTCAACTCATCTTTACATCACTATTTTCAATGACCAAACTGTTTCATCGTAAATAAGGAATTTTTTAATATACCCACCACTGATTGAGATTTCTCGTAAAAAACGTTCTCGACATGAATATCTATATTTTTTATGAGTACCTATTAATAATTAAATAATATAGGAATGTGAAAGAATACGGGGTACCCTTCTCTCTAAGCGTTACCACCAAGTGGAAAATAAAAGGCAAACATCTGTCAGAAAACAACTACTTCCCTGTCTAACACCACGACGGACATTGAACTACATCTGACAGATATTTGTGCAACGCTCTTACAAGAAGACCCAATTGCAAGTGCTTGTCTTGTAGTTAAACAGAAGATTATCCTTCATTTGGCTTGGAATGAAATTATTATAGCCAAGTCCCAGCCAATAATAATTCGACATTTGTCATTAATGTGTTTCAAATAGTGAAAACCAAAATTCATCACCAACCTGACAGCAAAAAAACTATCACCGATAGCTTATGGAATATTGTCAATTAGGTAGGTAGTTGGAACTTAGGTAAAATACTGATATCACCAATCTGAAATTTCAAGTCAGTTTTTGATCAGCTTTCCAAATGACGATATAACGTCACAGAATAGAGGAAATAAGAAGAAACGAAAATGGCCGTTGTTGTCAACCCGAACTTTGAGTACCGGCTGGCATTTTGGCCTGTAAAACTGAACGGAGTTTTAATAGGACTTCACGAGTTTCCGCCAAGATTATAGACGGGCTTTCTTACTTGGAATTTTTGCGGAACGATCTGGATGAACTTCTGGAAGATCTGCCATTGGCAATAAGACAGAGAATGTTCTTTATGCACGACGGAGCTCCTACTCATTACCGTGCAGAAGTTCGAGAATTTTTAAATTGATACTATCCTCAAAAATAGATTGGCCAAGGAGGGCCTATACCGTGGCCACCACGTTCTCCGGATCTGAATGTGATGGACTTCTTCGTATGAGGTTTCTTAAAAAATTTGGTTTATGTGACATCAAACTGGAATATCGAGAACCTGGAAATTTTACGCGAGAAAATAAACAACGCCGTTCAACAGATGCGACAACAAGGTAGTTTTCAGCGTGCTTGTGACTCGTTACTTCGTCGAGCGAGAGTCTCCATAGAAAGTGGTGGCGGTCATTTCGAACACCTGTTGTGAAATCAAATTCCATCCATTTTCAGTAACTTTTCAATGAGAATGCCTTATTTTGATTTAATTCAGTGTTTTTATTTCAGTTCACTTCGAAGCCAAATGTAATAACTGGCAAGGTTTACGAAATAATGATAAACTGGCAACGGTGCGTTAATACGAGTAATAAACCAGTGCTTCCCAAACAATCGTGAGTAAATGAATTGCTTAAAAAAAAGGTAAATGCTTTTTATTGTGTCATTACGTCTCATAGATCACCCCATTTTATTTATTTCTCCAAATTCGGAAACACCGTATATACATTGGTATATACAAATACCTGACTCCCAGCAGCCTTTCTTCAACAATCAGTATCACTCAAACTCCAGTAATAAAATTGACTATTTCATTGAATTAATCGTCACGCTTGTCAATGAAAGAGGGATAAAAGGTATGAAAGGAACTTCGAACCGCAATTCAGCTCAATTATATACCAATTCTCTTTGTGTTTGGAAGTAATTTAGAACATTGGTGTTTGTATCCTGAATACTTCAAAACATTCTCCTCTGAAAGTTCAGAAGTAAGATCGTTTCTCTCGACTTCACATAAGAGTTTATGGAAGTTTCATTCTTCTGTTTGGATTTCCTTTTCTTTTGTCATCAAAATAACGATTGAAGTTCGAGGATAAGAGATCAGAAAGTACATTTGCGTTGAATTCCGTATAGAACACAGGGAACCGCACTGTTCCAACTCCACTGGGTCAGCCGCAAAGGTAGGAATAAATTTGTAATATTTACCACGCTTGAAGGGAAAATTCGTTGGGATCAGTTAATTCAAATATTGGAGTTTGAAAGGAAGTTTATTTATTTTCTATATCGACTGTAAATATTGTAGAAAATAATTATGTTTAATAAGACGTGATGACTGTGATTGCCAAATACATTAGAGGTTTTTGGGGAGAAATATCATCTGATTGTTCATCGGGAATCATTCAGCTACAACCAATTGAAAGAAAAGGAAGAACCAACTCAGAAGCAAGTATAAGAGAAAAAACTGGGGACGGAAATATTGGGAAGCACACCATGGTCTGCGAACATTAAGAAGCAGGGACCAGAGCATGTCTCTTCAAGGCAACAAGCCGTGAAACCTATGAATTCGGTCTTGTATTCGACACTAAACGAACAAACCCAAATTCTATCGCTGAGTTGAAACCTTTCCAGAAAAAGTATACGTTTCTCTCGGTGCAACAGCCGACACCTCAAAATTTAATTTTTTTTTTTACTGAAGTTCTTTTTATTCATCAACTGACTGCACACTGAGCAATCCTCAGAATTCTTCGAGAGACTTGTGCGAGCTAGGGCAGCCAAGGCCACAGGCAAATTATATTCCATTGGGAAGGTATTTGACTCCTATATATCAAGAATCAAAGAAAATTGGAATCTGTTTAATCGTTTTAGAGATATTCAATAATGAAACTATCGACTATCTAATGTCCGATGTGAAGAAAAATACACGAAAAATTCTCAACTAGAACTCATTGGGTCAGTAATGTTACCCACGAAGAACAGTACCTAGACCATACATTTGTTGTACTGTTACTTAACACCTCGATTTTTCGGCTTTAAAATGAAAATGTGGAAAATCACTCGGCCGACGAGGCGACAAGTATATTATATTGGTTCTTGCTTTTATATGCCGCCTCTTAACTCGTCGCCTTCTGAAGCAATCAGAGACCGCCGGCACCGCATCAAAAGGACTTGGTTGTGTTACTTTTTTTGTGAAAATCATAATATTCACTAATCAAGCATCAGCGATGCCTTGGACGCTATAATACAGTAGGGGCTGCGGTACATACTTTTATTTGATCAAGATAAAAAAGCCGCATTCCACTCAGTAGAGGTAATTTCGTCTAACTCAATAACAAATAACAAAACCAGAGTTCAGTATTCAATAGGTTGTCGTTGGTAATGGTAGATATTGAATCTGAAATTTTAAAAAATTCAATTCTATTTGATTCGTTATACGTAATGATTTTATGTCATTCAGCCCTATGCTGTATCACTTCCGTTAAAAATAACGTCACTGATATTCGCCATTTCCGTTATTTTGCTATTTCTTGGTAATAGCAAAATAACGGAAATGGCGAATAACGGTGACGATATTTTTAACGGAAGTGATACAGCATAGGGCTGATTGTCATATGCTGTGAAAAGAAACTCTGAAGCAGACAGTTGAAACTTATTATTTAGCGGCGGCGCGGCGGCATCATAATAGTCAGCCCCCGGCGTGAGTATAAAATTCCGAGTTTGAAGTTGAATGTCGGAATTTAATTAGATTACGAGTTCGAAGTCGGAAATTAGTGGAAAATATATTCGAAGTTTTGATAAATTTTTACTTTACACTCGGTTTTTTTTCCCATAAAGAACGTACCAGTCAGGCCCTATCTCCGGAGCTCCGACACCACCGGAAAAATATAGTCGAAGTTTTGATAAATTTTTACTTTACACTCGGTTTTTTTTTCATAAAGAACGTACCAGTCAGGCCCTATCTCCGGAGCTCCGACACCACCGGAGGGCGCACTGGTGAGTCATTAAAACCAGTAAACACTAAACACCAAGGACCCCTATTATTAGAACCACCATCTTGACAGAATGGTTTGGGTAAAGCCTGCGGAGTTCAAATAGTAGATCTCGATATTTAGTCCGTTTTTCATCCTCTTTTCGAAAGATGTTCGTTTCACCAGGAGCTGAAAACTCAATGACGAAAATCGTCCTACTATGATGGTCGAGGAGGACTACATCGACTTGTATTTGCCTGAGGGTGGGGAATGAGTAGTTCCAATAGATTCATCACTTCTCATTCTCCACAACGGACGCAATATCCCCCGGAGCATAAGGCAACACCGGTGTCTCGTCTACACCGTACGAATGTCGTAGATGGTAGTACAACACTAGGGCCGCGTTGTGTCTGTGGATATAGGCTGAGACCGTATAAGCTGGACAAGCTGACAGCAAACGCACTAGGGTCTCAGCTGCCCCACGACACGCTCTGCATCTAGTTTCAGGGACCTCTATACCCATCATGCGACTGCGGTAGACGAGAGTGTTGAAAACACCATCCTTGCAGGCCCTTATGAATTCCTCGGTTTCCGACTTCAGCCCACTTGACCTGAGAAAAGTCTAGGTCAGGTTTCTGGATAAGCCAAGGTCTTCTATGTTCTTGAAGAAGACCCCATGCATTGACTTATCCTTATGTCGCTGTAGGAACCTCTCACTTTCCGCAGCTTTGATGTGGGCTTTCTGCTGAACGGGTTCCAACTCGGTGACAGAGTTTGGGTTCGTCCATTCAGCGTCGAATACGAGACCGAGTTCATCGGCTGCACAGGTTGCTGTCTTGAAAAGAAATGCTGCAATCTCTGATTTTTCATGATCGCATACCAAGCAGAGAAGGGGATCTGAACTCCTGATGACTTTACAGGTTCCATCCAGTACCATTCTGTTATGTAGACACTTCAAACTCAAAAGTCCACGGCCTCCCCGTTGTCTGGGGAAGTATAACCGTGGAACAGACGATTTAGGATGCAAGCTTCTATGAAGATGAATCATTTTGCGAGTTTTTACGTCGAGTTGACGCAGCTCTTCCTGAGTCCATCTCATTACTCCAAAGGAGTAAAGTAGAGTCGGAACGGTAAGCATATTAGTTGCAGCAACTTTGTTCTTCCCCGACAGTTCTGAAGACCAGATCTGTCGGAGTTTGTGCTGATACTTGCCGCGGAGAGAGTTTTTAACGGTAGCTACTTCTTGGGTATGGCGTTGTTCCACCCTTAGGTAGGTATACGTCTCTCCGTCATCCAGATGATGTAGGATGCTTCCGTCTACGAGCTGAACGTCCTTTCCGTATTCCTCGCATCGTCCTCTTTTGAGATGAATAGTGGCATATTTGTCGATCCCAAACTCCATTCCGTTATCATGCGTGTATTCTTGCACCACCCTTAAGGACTGATGAAGGTCCTTTTCTCCGGAGGCATAAAGTTTAAGGTCATCCATGTATAACAAATGGGTGACCTTATGCCTCCGGTTGCTGGGGGTGCCGAAATTGTACCCGCGGGTTGTCCGTAGTGCAACGGACAATGGCAGTAGTGAGATGCAGAAGAGAAGATGGCTAAGGGAGTCTACCTTAAACACGCCCCTTCTAAAGATAACCTGCTCTGTTTGGACTCTGACTTGACCAGATGTTATGGTGAAGCGATTCCTCCAGAGCGGCATCAGCTGTTCAATGCATCTCACTATTTGATCGGGTACCACAAGGCATCTGAGTCCGGCGTGATGCATCCGTTGATCAGCAGAGTCTACTTGCAGCCAGCGACCATCTTCTTTGACCTTCTTTGCTTATATATCCGTTCATACACCGGCTCAACTGCGGAAAGAATTCGCATGTATAAGATGCGGGTAAACATCTTATAACATGCGTTCAAGCATCGGTCTGTAGTTCTTCGGATCAGACAAATCTCCGTTTTTGGGAATTAGCACGGTTCGCTTCTCGACAAACCAATCCGGAATCTGTTGACCCCCATCAAGCCATGAGTTGAAGACTTTTGCTAGATGGTGATGGGTACAGGGTACTTAGAATTTTTTTCCACCAATAGTTATTCAGGCCAGCAGGGCCTGGAGCAGCAAAGTTTTTCGAGCCTTTGAGGGCCCGTCGAATTTCTTCCGGGGTTATCGGATTGCGCAGTTCATTGAGCTCAGGCTGCAGAAAGCTTCGAACTGCGCTAGGGCTGGAGTATCTACGTTTAGTGGTTGCGCAAATTTGTAAATGCCCTTCCAGAAGATTTCTACCCGATCAGCCGCCGGCGGGTTATTCACAACACGTGGAGGCTCTTGGAATATAAAATTATATGTAAGGCCGCTTTCACCACATAAAAGGAATAGTTTTATGCCCTATGGATGCGGTTTAGATTTGATGTATTGTTTGATTGTAGATCGTCCTTTGAATGACATAATTTGCTCATCCTCACAAACATTCTTCTCAACTTCAAGCTGTTGGCATCTTCGCAGCATAGAATTGAAAATTGGATGAACCTTCCACAATTTGTCATTACAATTGTGGTCTGTCAAGTTATTGACGCAGTGTAAAGTGGTTCTCAGCTTGAAGAATCTATTTATTGTCATTGTATTCGGAAAAATATCTACTTTCAAATTTCTGTTTCAATACATTCGTAATCTTCAAACAACCAGCGATAATATGGAGACCAATGAAACTTTTGATTTCTTTCATGTTAGTTGGTGTGAAGATGAGATCATTTTGCAAAGCATACATATTTGGTTTTTCAGCTATTTCCTTAAAAAAAAAATCTGGAATATACCTAAAGAAATAATTAATTGGAAATTCTTCAGGTTGGCTTTCAGAACTTTCAGCTGACGAACGTGATTTCATTATAGGCAATTCTCTCCATATATACTGGAAATTTTTCATCCTTTGAATATCATCCTTGTTCCTCAATAATAATTCATCATATAATTCATTACGTAAATTTCCGCCAACTATTCAGTAATTTTGTGTATAATTGTACACATGACATATTGAATGTAGTTGTAAAATTCATCATCATCATCAACAAAAAGATGCGTTCAAATATCAATGAATATCTTATATTCCATACTTTTTTCAACAAATTATAGAGAAAAAATACACTGATCACCTACTATGACAGAAAGAATAAAATGATCTTACCTTGCTTGTTCACAGATTCACATGCGCCATCTTAGAATAACGGCACTTTCATCAAGCTCGTTATATATGTTATAGATGGCTTATGATTTGGATATGGAACTAGGGTGTTTTCTATTATAGAAATCACTCAGGATGAATCAAATTTTAACTTGACATCCAAACGGTGGTAGTCTGAACTAACGCGTTACAATTGTACACAAGGTGACTGAAAGGGATAGGCGCGAAGGTTCATCACGGATCTTCGTGTTTTCCGCGATGCTTCTCGCCCGCCTCACTAGTGACTTCTTTGCAGCCACCAGCATTCGTATCCTATCAAGACAGTGCTGTTTGATGGTAAACAGCACGCCTTGATTTAGTGTGTGGTGAGCTCGTCCAAAATTTGCGAAAATTCGCCACACTGCGGCCGTGAAGGGCCTATTGACCGCCACGTAGTCCGCCACAAACTGGATAAGAGACGCGTGATGTCTCGCCGACTTGATCTTAGCTTCCATCTTGTGAATGCGTCGCTCATGCCTCCCAATCAGAGGGGTGGTATCCCTCCTCTCCGCTTGGGACAGGGCCTGAGCGGCGTCATACATGGCAGAGTTGATCTGCCAGATGTCAGCCTCTTCTGAACGGACATCGTGAATATCCGCATCCACCCGTGCCAGTTGTTGTGGCTTCAGGGGTGTGGTGTTATGAAGCGCCCTGCGGGTTCTGATGCCTTCCGATGGTGGTATGATGCGGGGCTCCTCTACAGCTAGGCCGACACGTGGCATATCTGCCACGGCATTAACCGGCAGAGGAGGGGCTCTAACATAGCCTCGAACCCGAAGGTGGGATACATAATCCCTTAGAATCTGTGCGGAAAAGGCAGCATGCTCTGGGAGTGTTTCACACCACAGAGCATGCATTCTCGCCATGTATCCTCTTCGGGCGGGCTCACTGCTCTCGTAGCAATGCAGAAGACCGTCCCCTAGTTTATCCGTCCACTCAAAGTGTCCGTTGTCATCGCGGTTGTGATCGTTTGGCAAATCATCGTTTTGGGCCCCACCACCTTGCCTATGACCCCTAATCGAAGGGGTCGTGCATTTTCTGGCTTTAAACTCGGAATTTTATTATTTTCCGACGTTAAACTCGGAATTTTATTAAATTTCGACTTGAAAGTCGGAAATTGGTAAAAATTATTAAAAAAATTATATTGTCCTTTCACACCTTCTACACATGTTCAACTGTTGGTAATGAGAAGTAGACAAAGATGTGTCCAATATTTCTGACTCGTTATTGAAAGTTCATATTGTCTTACTCCAGAGTCCAATATATCATAATGGATTTGAGTCCCTATGTCGTTCTATAAATAAGCCTAGTCGACGTCATTTTCGATTTTTTTTTCGATATGGTGATTACAAGTTGTTGAAGTATACTTGACCACCGTATACAAATACAGTTTTTTAAGGACCCACTCCACTGTCCTTACCCACTTACCCAGTTGAGAACTTCATTCAGTGCACTTCATTCACATCAGCCTGAAAATTCATAAGCATTCATCCGGGAGGCGTAGAATTTCAGTGTTGAACTAACTACGAGTATCATGCCACTATTTCCAGCATTATATTCGGTGTCAGATCGTCCACAGAGATTATGAAGGCTTATATTAGGTATTTGTTTGTTCGAGTTTTGTGATGGATACAAAATAATAGAGTAGTTGAAAGTTCTACATAGTTCTATTTCTGTTCTCCGCGAACATGTCTTTATTAATTTTGATAGAATTTTTTGAGAATTTCTGTGAAATTTCCGTTCTCTGGAAATTCAAAAATAAGCTTTACATTGTCCACATCTTTGTCTGAGCCTTTCTTTTTCTTCATTTTGAGAGTGTATTCATTGTTCCAGAATATCAACCGTAGTTGCAACCCTGCATCCTCCTATGGCTGATCCAAATGGCAACAATGACTCAGGATATGTTCATAGTCAACAGGATATATCTGTGCTCGGGAGTCCACGAAAGAATCAAAGAACATCAAAGAAAAATGGAGCTACTCACGACACCGAACTGAGGTATAATATCCTTCTATCAAAATCAGACAAAATCATAAGACAAATTCAACAGTGTTGAGAAAAAAAACTGAACTTCGAATGCTAGAGAATCGATAACAATAATCGTCAATTTGGTCTCCCATCCACAGTTGCAAGACGTCAAATGTCAACACGACCAGACTTGTCTTCTAACATCTAAGCAGATTTCTTAGAGCTGGTATAAACTTAAAATTGATTAGTGATTAGCTGGCCCGTCCCTGCCTTTCATGAGTTGAATGTAAATTAAGAAAAAAAAATATCAATGAATATGGCAGTGTCATGTGTGAATCTGGCAATAAGAATAAGTGAAAAGTTGATCGATTCAAAAGTATCAGAGATGAGTTCGTAGCCATAATGTGTTATGGTTTGGACTCGCAACTATCAGTCATCAATTTGTTATAAACATTTAAATATAAATAACGTGTTTTTTTTTGTTTGACTATAAAATGAAAACTATTACAGCAATCTGGTTGCTCCAACTAGAAAAATGTTGAGAATTGAAGTAGGAACATAATGAGATTTTTCACGACCTTATCGGATCCTTGGTAACAGAAAAAAAACTGGAAAAAAGAAAATTTTTGCAATTTTTCAAAAATATCATCACTCTGCCGTTATTCAAGTTGTACGGATTACCCTCCTAATGAAACAATTGAATAATATTTGTACTTTATGTGTGCACAAAACAGGCGCTATCGGATCTTTAGCTCTGACACAATTGCAATTTGAATTTTTTGTATACTATCTTGCAGTCTACCTATATGCTCTAGTGATGGTCAGATTTCAATTTCTCGTACAGATTTTATAGAATTTTATGTGTACCCTAATCATAAGGATCATACTCAGAAGTAGAGACATTGAATTAAAAAAATATATGTACTTGGAAAAAGTATTTGTCCGTGTATGAAAAAAAAATCTGAGTCATCACAGTGTCATCACAGGTCGAGGCAAGGTCGAGGACGAGGTCAAGGTCGAGGTCGAGGTCGAGGTCGAGGTCGAGGTCGAGGTCGAGGTCGAGGTCGAGGTCGAGGTCGAGGTCGAGGTCGAGGTCGAGGTCGAGGTCGAGGTCGAGGTCGAGGTCGAGGTCGAGGTCGAGGTCGAGGTCGAGGTCGAGGTCGAGGTCGAGGTCGAGGTCGAGGTCGAGGTCGAGGTCGAGGTCGAGGTCGAGGTCGAGGTCGAGGTCGAGGTCGAGGTCGAGGTCGAGGTCGAGGTCGAGGTCGAGGTCGAGGTCGAGGTCGAGGTCGAGGTCGAGGTCGAGGTCGAGGTCGAGGTCGAGGTCGAGGTCGAGGTCGAGGTCGAGGTCGAGGTCGAGGTCGAGGTCGAGGTCGAGGTCGAGGTCGAGGTCGAGGTCGAGGTCGGGTCAAGGTTACTGCTGACGTCATAGTGGTGGGGGAGGCCCAGAACCGGCTGAAATCTCCTACTTGAAAGTATTTCTGTTGAAACTCACATAGATGAAAAGAAGTTCATAACCGACGTGTTTTCGTTTATGAGATATTTCTGGGAGATGATTTCATCGATATACTGTATATTTTTTATTTTTGTTACAGAACGGTGGCTAAAATCAATTCAGAAATGGAAAAACCCGTATCTGTCGGTTCTAAGAAAGAAAGAAAAGCAACAGCAGCTACAAGATTCACGATATACAAAGTCAACAAGGCGAGCAGAAAGAAGCGGGAAAAATCCTCTGCAAAAAAAGAACGGAAAGCTACAAAAACTCTGGCTATTGTTCTTGGTGAGTAATTTCATATTCAATACATTCGAAAGTATTATAATTCCAAAGGGCTCTGCCGAATATAGTACCCATAGTCATTCTACAATGGCGTAATAGAATATATTACAATTATAAATTAATGTTTCAAACTAAAAATTTTGGCAGGGGTTGAAATCGAGAATGCCTCGGCCTATTCTACATATTTACTATTAAAAAACACTTTATTTATACAAAATGACACAAATTAACAAATATGAGACAGAAAATTTTCGTCCTCAGTATATCGTTATACAACCAGACAATCAATCGTCGCGAACGTGAGAATTTCAGATTTAATGAAAAATAGTTTTTCTACGACCGTACGTGTTTAATCACTTCGATTTTTCGATTCGATTGGGTCGAACTAGTCTTCGCTGACGATTGGGAAGGACCATGAAACCGGTAAGGAGGTGTTCCCCTAATTAAATCGAAATACAATTTCAGCTTTGATGTTTAAAATGCATTGCAAAGTAGTTCTTATATTCAAGTAGTTCAAGTATCAACGGTCGTAGGGGACAGTAGTTGTTTTCGGTTGGATATTTGCCGACGACAATACCTATTGTATAGTTTTTTCGCGGAAGATTGCATTACGTAATCCACCATTTTTCATAATTCGTTGAATGGTATTCTGTCTAGTAGTGTCGTCCTTCTTCAGGACTAAAATCAATAATAATGTTACGAGATTGATG
This sequence comes from Chrysolina americana, assembly GCA_958502065.1. NCBI lineage: Eukaryota > Metazoa > Arthropoda > Insecta > Coleoptera > Chrysomelidae > Chrysolina > Chrysolina americana. The sequence continues at coordinate 35,380,276 of OY293415.1, read as the reverse complement.
AAAATCCCCTAGCTACGCCGCTGGATAGACTTGCACGCATATCATCGATATGCTTTCCGAGAAAAGGGCAGATAGCTGCCGGTAATGAATATTCGGGAACCTAACCGTCGCGTCGCGATGATTCTGGTTACACTTGACTACCTATATAATCACGAAATATTTGACTGGAGAGGATTTTTAATAAAGAGAATTATTTAAGATTAAAAAGTGATAATAAGCAGAAGTGTTTGGAATATTTAGCTAGTTGTATTGTTGTATAGATAGATCTAAGTGTTTTATTAGTCAGTGAAGTGTTGTATGTTTGTTTATTGTGAAGTTAGAAAATAAACAGTTTAGTAGTGTGCTCGGCCTATTATTTAGTGAAACGTAACAGTGGTGTCCGAAGCGGGATATTAGTGAAAAACAGAAACAACCTAGTTATACACTATTTATGGTGAATACGAGGAGTACATCGTACGATACGATGGAGGACATTGTGAAATTTATCCAAAATCAGTTTGCGGATTTGGAAAGAAGGCGCCAGGAGGAAAAAGAAGAAGAGGAAAAGCGGTGCCAGGAGGAAAAGAAAGAACGAGAAGATGAAAAACGAGAAGAGCTTGTTGATAAGATGATGAAAGATGGTGTGATTGAAGAATCATCGAGCCCGTGGTCTGCACCTGTCGTGTTAGTTTCTAAGAAAGATGGATCCACGAGATTCTGTGTGGATTATAGGAAATTGAATGATGTTACGAAGATGGATAGCTACCCTTTACAAAGGATTGACGACATATTAACAACATTGGCAGGTTCACGTTGGTTCTCAACCCTAGATCTGAAGAGCGGGTATTGGCAAGTGGGCATACATGAAGAAGATAAGGAGAAGACAGCATTTTCGACTGGAAGCGGACTTTATCAGTTTACTGTTATGCCTTTTGGATTGTGCAATGCTCCAGCAACATTTGAAAGACTTATGGAGCTGGTCCTGCGTGGGCTCACTCCCACACAGCACATGTACGTACAACGGATGAACAATGGACGTTCAATATGGAAGTTCAAGACATCCAGTGGATGTCCAGAATTAGTACAATGGACATCCAATGAACGTTCAATGGACGTCCAGGACACCACTATGGACGTACAATTAAAGTCCAGAAAACGTACAATGGATGTACATTGTACGTATTTTGGGCGTCCATTGTATGTCCATATTTGGTGAAATGGATGTACAGAATATATCCAAATAACAACCACTGTGGATATTTTTTGGACATCCAAGGTGTTCTGCAAATAATTAGCAGTACTTAGGTAGATATTATAAATGTAAAAATTATATAATTTCCCATATAAACATTATTTGTCATTGAATAAATAATTACAAAATCTTCCTACTAGAGTTATCACTAAAATACGGTGAAACAATAATTGAAAGGGAAGAAGCACTTGGTGTCAATTTTTTACCCATACCATTACCATTGTATATTAGCCTGAACTGAACTGAAACACAAAACACAACACTGCAGTCATATCTAACCTCACATATTCTTCTTCTGCTTCAGCTGATTATTCTTTTATCGTCACCAATCGGTATTTTGGTTCTGTGTCATCGATCATTATTTTATTACACCAAAGAATCTAGAATTACCAATATTCAAAATCCATAACTATTTAATGCATTTGCATGAATTGAACGTCCAATTGATGTTTACGATTGGACGTCCAATGGATGTTTAAGACTGGACTTTCAAGTAATGTCCACTTAATGTCCTCTCAATGTCCAGATATAGTCTGACAAAGTGCGTTTTATCTAAGTATTACATTTCCATTAGGGATGATGACAAAATAGCATAAACAGGATAATTAATCATATGTATCAAAAATTAATTTTTTTTTGTACATCATATGTACGTACAATGGATGTACATTTTCGAATATCCACTGTACGTCCGTTTCCTATACGTACAATGGATGTCCATTAAACATCCATGGACGTTTGGACTTGAGCTGGACGTAAAACGGACATCCATTAGATGTCGTGTGCTGTGTGGGCTTGGAAGACTTGTCTAGTATACCTCGACGACGTTTTAGTCATGGAAAAGACGTTTGACGAACATCTGCACAATTTGCGAGAAATACTCCAACGATTCAGGAATGACAACCTTAAACTGAATCCTCAGAAATACTCATTGTTCCAGAAAGAAGTCGATTTTCTGGGCCATACAGTGTCATCAGACGGCATTCGAACAGATGGAAGGAAGATACAGGCGATCCGAGACTGGCCGCGACCTAAAGACAAACATGAAGCTTCCTAGGCCTCTGCACCTACTACCATCGGTTTGTAGAAGGATTTGCTGATATTGCGGCACCCCTACATAAGTTGACAGAAGACCGAGTTAAATTCGTCTGGTCCAACGAAAGTGAACGGGCATTTGGAAAGTTGAAAGTTGCTTTATGTTCCAGTCCGATTTTAAGTTTTCCACGTCAAAGAGGCCTGTTCGTTTTGGACACGGATGCCAGTAATAATGGGATTGGAGCTGTACTATCACAAGAGCAAGATGGCCAGGAAAAAGTTATTGAATTTTACAGCAAGGCACTGACCAAACCAGAAAGAAATTATTGCGTAACGAGGAAGGAACTACTGGCAATAATCAAGGCTGTAGACCACTTCCACAAATATCTATATGGAAGAGAGTTCCTCATTAGAACAGATCATGCAGCTTTGAAGTTGCTACTCGAGATGAAGACCCCTGAAGGACAAGTAGCAAGGTGGATTGAGAAGTTGCAGATTTTCTACGATGGAAGGAAAGCGGAGCGGAAAGACCCACTTGGAAGGAAATCTCCTTACGATCACCAGCTTTCAAGGCATTGTGGGCTCAATGGGATTCCCTGATTGTTGAGAATGGTCTATTGAAGAGAGCTTGGGAATCGGCCGACGGCAGAAAAGTGATTTCTCAATTGGTTGTGCCTAGGCCGAGGATAAGTGATGTCTTGGAGGAGATCCATGGCAGCAAATCAGGTGGACATTTTGGAGTGAATAAGACCATGGATAAAATTCGTCAGAGATTTTACTGTGTCCAATGTCGTGAAGATGTAGAGAGATGGTGCCGAAGATGTCCGAAGTGTGAAGCAAGCAAACGTCCCAAGACAAGATCGAGAGGAGAGATGAAACAATACAATGTAGGCGCTCCCTTCGAACGAATCGCCATCGATGTAGCAGGACCGTTTCCGATGACAAATGATGGCAACAAATACATCCACGTTGTCATGGACTACTTTAGCAAATGGGTTGAAGCATAAGCCTTGCCTAATCAAGAAGCATCCACAGTTGCAAGAGCTCTGGTGGATAACATGTTTTCAAGGTTCGGAGTCCCAATGGAGCTACATTCCGATCAAGGAAGAAATTTTGATTCAAATTTATTCAAGGAAGTTTGTGAATTAATGGGAATTAGCAAGACCAGAACAACGGCCCTCCACCCACAGTCTGATGGCATGGTTGAAAGGTTCAATAGGACTATGAAAGAACATCTTTCCAAAGTAGTAGAGGAGCACCAGAAGACCTGGGATCGACATCTTCCACTATTCTCGATGGCTTACAGGGCCTCTGTGCACGATTTCACAAAGCTCACTCCAGCCAGCATCATCTTCGGGAGAGAACTTCGGTTGCCCTGTGACTTGGTGTTCGGATCACCAAGTTCTGAAGAAAAAGATGTACAGGATTATGCAGACGAACTGCGAGATAGCTTGATCCACGAATTTGCAAGAAAAAGATTGAAGATAACTAGTGACAGAATGAAGGCTCGATACGATCTTAAGGCCAATACTGGTGGATTCAAAGAAGGAGATCGAGTGTGGCTGTACAATCTTCGTCGTAAGAAAGGATTTTCTCCTAAATTAATACCATATACGATAGTGAAAATAATAAATGACGTGGTCTATAGAATTCAACGCAGCCCGAGAGCGAAAATGAAGGTCGTTCACCTAGAGAGACTCAAACGTTATAATGGAGACAACGACACATTGATTGAGAGGGAGATAATGTTACGAGATTGATAAAAATCCCCTAGCTACGCCGCTGGATAGACTTGCACGCGTATCATCGATATGGTTTCCGAGAAAAAGGCAGATAGCTGCCGGTAATGAATATTCGGGATAACCGAACCGTCGCGTCGCGATGATTCTGGTTACACTTGACTACATATATAAACACGAAACATTTGACTGGAGAGGAGTTTTTATGAAGAGAATTATTTAAGATTAGAAAGTGATAATAAGCAGAAGTGTTTGAAATATTTAGCTAGTTGTATTGTTGTATAGATCTAAGTGTTTCATTAGTCAGTGAAGTGTTGAATGTTTGTTTATAGTGAAGTTAGAAAATAAACAGTTTAGTAGTGTGCTCGGCCTATTATTTAGTAAAACGTAACAATAATTAGTGGATTTTCATTGAAAGTTTTGTATGTTAAAATTAAATATATATTTTCAATGTACTTTTTGAATCTTTACTTGGTCGAAGAAAAAATAATGTTCCTAATTCTTAAGTATAGTGTTTCTCCCAACCTTGACTGCTTGCCCAAACTTCTCATCGCGTCGTCCGGTCAGCGACAGTAACGTGCGGGAAAGTATCACTTTCCGCATTTGTTAGGAAAACAACTATTTTAAGGTTTTTGAGTATGATGCTTTCTCAGTTCTCATAAATACAAATTAGATATATCTTTTTTGGATCATAAATCAGTTCTATACATTTCATTCTGCTGTTTTTAAGTCTTATAACGAGTTGTTTTCAGAGCTGTCTGAAAGCACTGTGCTTAGTGCTCGTGAAAATGCTTGAAGCATTTTAGTGCTCGTATACACTGTGCTCCCGAGAACGTTTGGGATTCAGTGCTTAGTGATTAGTGCTTCTAGCATATACGAAAAAGCGTTTTCTCAGCTATGAATCTATGAATGTTGTTGGAAATATAAAACGCAGTCAGCGCCCCCCCCCCCCACTTCCAAGAACTACTGATTACTATAACTATGATTATTTTGAACGTTGCAAACAGAGTTGAAATTTTGTGTTTTTCTATATACTGTTTGAGAAATATTTTTGTTTATTTTATGTTTTATGTGTCATTAATATTACTCTTTTTTGTAACAGTGGTAAGTTGAAGGTTTGAACAAGAATAATTTAATATTTGTTTTACTTACTGAACTTTTCAAATTGAAACACTTTATTTTGCTTCACCACACTAGATTATTAGTGCCACACACAATAAATAATAAATCCACCAAAAATATAACATCATTCTTAGTCATTTGAACCAGATTATTTATTAGAGCTAATCAATATAAAAAATTAATTGAAGAAACTAAAAAATCCGACTGCGGTTTGAACTAAAATGCAAAAAACAAGTAATATAATAATCTTTTCATAAGGAAAACTTGGAAGTAATAGAGACCCATTCTATTTCTATAGATTTTTTTAAGCAACTAGTTCCCGACTGCGTCCAGTTTTTATTAGATTTGAAAAGATATTACTTTTTTTCTGATTTTTATTTTAAACCACAGTCGGGTTTTTTAGCTCATTTATTTACTTTTTTTTATTTTTAGCTTTTTAGTACACAATTATGTTGTATCAAAATCCGCTATTTTGATTTTAAATAATTTTAATATAATAAGTGTCACTTCATCAAAATCGGTTCAGCCGTTTAGTAGTTACAAGGAAAAAGCGACTTTGTTTTACAATATTTCGATTTTATACTTGATTTGTTACCTTAAACTAAGTTTATCGAATAAATATATAAGTTGCCTCACTCCGCTGAACGTGACGATCCGCCTACCCTCTCGCCCCGATTGGGAGGCCCGCGGTCCACAAAGGACTCTCAAGTTTTAGACCTTCAGATAATGACAGATTTTACTGACTCATTTTCTCTTTTCTGGGATTTTAATCATTGAAAATTATGTCAGTGTTGAGAAGAAAAAATTTAAAAAAAATGTAACTGACATGAATTAAATATACTTTACAATTGTGCTTTCTATCCGAAAACTGCTGAACTAAGAAATCAGTGAGAATGTTGCTAGGGTAGGAACTATTTTGCGCCGCTCTATATTTCAATTTGGCTTTTCACCTCCATTTCGAAAATCAAATTAATCTCCCAAACGATATTGTCTGGATATTCCCTATCAGTTGGAAGTTGCAGTGTTTTTATGGGCCTTTCTATTGAAATAAAAAAGAAGCAAGTATTGACTCAATTCCTTCAATTGCCGAACAAAAAAATCTTATTTTTTGACATCAAATCAATGCCAATATATTCAATAAGTACTCCAATCCTTTCTGAGTTCACCTACCAAATTTGAGTTTTCCAAGTGAAACCATTTCCAAATGCAATATGAACTTGGAATACACGAAATTGAAAGTCCACCTTAACAATCTCGCCCTTTTAAAAAGTGCTTATTGCTTAGTACTCGCTAAATCGAATTACTTTTTGAACGTGCTTAGTAATCGCGAGCACCTCAGGAAAAAAGTGCTTAGTGCTCGAGACTCCCGAGCACTTTTCAAGAGTGCTTAGTGCTTAGTACTCGAAGCACTTTTTCTCAGTGCTCGGCACAGCTCTGGTTGTTTCGATAACTAATTGATCCTCTACTTTATTGGCTTATTCATTTTATACATTGACGGTTTTTTATTTTATTGTTGTTAAGAAAATAATTCTGTTATCAGAAGTATTAGTATGAATTATTGTTTCAGGTGTATTCCTGATATGCTGGTTGCCTTTCTTCACATGCAACATTTTGGATGCGATGTGCAGCAAGCTGAACCTTCCTTGTCAGCCTGGCGTTGCGGTATTTCTACTGACCACGTGGCTGGGATACATGAACAGTTTTGTAAATCCAGTCATTTATACAATATTCAACCCAGAGTTCAGAAAAGCTTTCAAAAAGTTGATGTTTCTCGGGCCCTAATTACGTCCATTTTAAACTTCCATAATTTTGATCCCACATGATGTCTTGGAAAGAAAACACTGTTCTCACCTCGAATTCCTGCTTTTTGTTTGGAATTTGCCCTCCATCAACATATCATCTGCAATTCATCGAATGTTAGTAAAATTAAAAATGGATGTGTCTGTGGTATATTGCAGGTTGAACTGCACACTTATTTGTTTGATGTACCTAAAGCTGATGAACAACATGGGCCAATAATAGTACACATTACGATATAATAATAATAGTGACAATATCAACCGATTCCGTGTTGCCTAACACTTTTTTCAGCACCAACGATGCAGAAGATATATTTATGAAGACCTCGAGTTTGGACAAACTTGAAAATTCTACTTTCAGTATTTCATTCACTACATCGGAATACTGACTGAGAAAATTCGGATATGAATACGATCAGTTTCCTTCATTTATCAAAATCTCAGTTTTCTATGGTTGGCTCATGTTATGATTTTATCTAAGAATTAATTCTTCTGAAAAATTCTCATAATTGAATGTGCCAAATAAATAATATAACTTTGACAAAAAATTGCTCAATTTATTTTTCATTACAAATTCTGTATGAAACAGTTGCAATTCCAAAGAGCAGAAAGTAACTTGGTTAGTTAGTACAGCGCACCTGGTAACTCCTAAGGAACATTTGCGTTTCATAAACGTAATCAGTCTCGGAATATATATACCGAGTGACCACGAGGTGAGGTACGCCCCCCAATTTTTCTATCGTTTTAAAGATACAGGTTTCAAATTTGGTACGTCGATATATTACTCACATACGCATATTTTGACTACATGACCAAAAATTCACCACTTCCGTTTTAACCGGATCTGACCCTAAACTTTTTATTTCGAATGACATCCTGTACAATTTTTTTTATTATCCGGAAGAACACGCAGTTTGTGATAAAACTCTTCTTCAAAATTGAAAATCGGTTGAAAAATGGCGGAGATACAGTTGATTGGTCAATTGCACAAAGTTGGCCATGAACATCAAACTCAAATCATCACAATTGACGAACGGCATCAACATTTACGAGAGGAAGGTTCGAGGTAAGATACAGCTGAAAATTGGGCTTCTCATGTAATTGCAGCAACCATATTTTCCAACAATTATTAAAAACTTCCTCAAAACGGAGTAGTACCCGTAAAGAAATGCTCACAAATGCCATTTCTCAAATGGCAACATACTCTTTTCATATTGTCGTATTAAAAAGTAACTAGTTCGAATGTTTCCAAATAATCGTGTTAAAAGTTTTGGAGAATTCTAAAAGGAATCGAAGATACGGGATGTTTCATTATGAGTGTTCTCAAAATTGAATATTCTTCAACAGAGGCGGCTTGAACCTACGAAAGCTAAGCAAAAAATCAAATCTTTTCATTCGAGTAATCTGATAATTCATCATTTTTCAATACGACAATGTGAAAAGAGTATACTGCCATTTGAGAAATGGCAGTTGTGGACATTTCTTTATGGGTACTACTCCGTTTTGAGTAAATTTTTGATATTTGTTGGAAAATATGGTTGCTGCAACTATATGAGGAGCTCAATTTTCAGCAGTATCTTACCTCGAACCTTCCTCTCGTTTATGTTGACGCCATTCGTCAGATGTGATGATTTGAGTTTGATGTTCATGGCCAACTTTGTTCGATTGAACAATCAACTGTATCTTCGCTATTTTTCAACCGATTTTTTATTTCGTAGAGGAGTGTTATCGCAAATTGCGTGTTCTTCCGGATAATGAAAAAAATTGTACAGGATTTCAATTGAAAAAAATAGTTTGGGGTCAGTTCCGGTTAAACCGGAAGTGGTGAATTTTCGGTAATGGAGTCAAAATATGCGTATTTGAGTAATATTCTGTCGTACCAAATTTGAAACCTGTATCTTCGAAACTATAGAAAAATTGGAGGGCGTACCTCACCTCGTGGTATATAGAACATTTATAACAAATTATTCTGTTGCTTTCAATTCAAATGATAAAATAACATTTCATCGAATCACATATCAACTATAAAGAAACAAATCCAGTTTTCTTCACCATTCTTCACAAAACGGTGACAGAATAAGGAACGCTCATCTAAAATAGTTAAGATAAAAGATATGGTATTTGAAGTTGTCGAAACAATTAGGAATGACAGGTTGTTCCATTTCAACTCGATTTTTCTCGTTGACTGTAGTCGACCATTCATGGTTTGTGCGTAAGGAAGGAGTTTCGGTGATATGTTCAGTCGAACTCAGACTTTGGTATCTTGAAGGGGATATCGGATGTGTTCATATTATTATCGATATAATACATATCGCACATATATTTCAAGAAAGTGAAAAAAAGGAGGTTCATTCCGCAGAAATCGCGAAAAACTGTTATTGGACTTGGATATAAATTGTACATATACAGTGTGTTGCATTTTACCAAGCCCCACCCCTGTATTTCTGTGGATTTCAGATATTTGATTTTTTTTTCATTTCAGTGTGAACTTCTCGATATGCTTCATCTTCTAACGTGAAAAATTTTCATTAGTCACCTTTTCACGACCTACTACGATCACAGAATGCATGCCAAAAATCGAGAAAAAGTATTATGCATTTTTTTATCAAAATTTTGGTTGATTCATTCGATTCGGACCAGTCTTGAATAGCTCCATGCAAAATTTAAACATAATATCTTTTACGGGTTGTTTTCTATACCTGTTACAATTTTCGAAAAAGAAATCTTTCAAGTCACTCTGTTTAAGAAATTCTGTATAAATCGGAATGAATTGAGGCAAGGGGTCGGATTCAGTCGATAATTTCCACACAAATTATTAATTTTTAAATACTAACAAATTTTTAAAACAAACATGAAGAAATGGAATATGTATCAAACAAGCAGATGAAAAACTGAGACACCAACAATTTTAAATCTTTGTATGTTCCGTATATCCCCCTTCATTTTCTATACATTTTTCGTACCTTCTGCGCAAATTTTGTACAACTCTTCGCAGTTCTCCTGGTGATATTTCTCTGCAAACTTCCACAATTCTTCGTCGCAACTTTTCTTCAGTCCTTGGCCTACTTTTATAAACATTCTGTTTGATATTTCCCCAAAATCCAGAGAGGTGAGATCAGGCGAACGTGGCGGCCAATGAACTATCGGACTATTGCGACCAATCCATTTCAGAGGAAATTTTTGATTCAACCAAATACCTTTTCTCGATTTTTGGCATGCATTCTGTAGTCGTAGTAGGTCGTGGAAAGGTGATTGATGAAACTTTTGTTACCACAAAATTTGGTGAAAACTTAGCTTTTTATGTTCCAAATACACTGTAATTTTTTTGAATTGAAATATTTAATTTTTCACCTAATTTTGACTAAATATCCAAAAAGCACCCTAATTTTCAATCGAAATATCTCACGTCAAAATATCGACTTTTTTTTAAAAATTGGTGGGCTTTTTGTATGTTGAAATGTTGAAAAAAACTCGAGTCCGATTTTTTTTAAACAGGTACTTTTTCCAACTATTCATTGAATTTTATACTTCAGTTACTCGAAAAACGTAAGATTTCAAGTTACATTGAAAAACAAAAATTACAAGTCGAAATATACTACTATAATAAACAATCAAATAAATTAATTTAATCAATATTTAATAAGATATCTACAATATTTTGAGAGAGTTGTAAAACCTTCATTAAATTATATGCGTGGATGCCTATTCATTGCTATTTAAAAATAATTTATATGCACTGTAATTTTTTTGAATTGAAATATTTATTTTTTCACCTAATTTTGACTAAATATCGAAAAAACTCACGTCAAAATATCGACTTTTTTAAAAGTTGGGCTTTTTGTATGTTGAAATCTCTACTTTCCGACGGTGTAACAAAATATACACTGCTGTGGTAATTTTTTTTAGAAAATGCAAAAAACGAAAAAAACTCGAATCCGATTTTTTTAAACAGGTACTTTTTCCAACTATTCATTGAATTTTATACTTCAATTACTCGAAAAACGTAAGATTCCAAGTTACATTGAAAAACAAAAAATTACAAGTCGAAATATACTACTATAATTAACAATCAAATAAATTAATTTAGTCAATATTTAATAAGACATCTACAATATTTTGAGAGAGTTGTAAAATCTTCTTTAAATTATATGCGTAGATGCCTATTTATTGCTATTTAAAAATAATTTATATACCTGAGTGACCTATGGAAGAGATATTGAAAAAAATGGATATCAATTAATCAAATCTATTTATAAGTGCAAAAATGATAGTATAACACTGGCAAATCTCCCACCCACACAAGGTGCAGCAAAACAGCACTGTAACAAGGCATATCATCAGCTTGAATCTTGGCTGGGTAACGAACTGATGGCAACAGATTGGGGCTGGAAGCAGCATCAACGTGGTACTATCCCCAGATTTACAGAAAACGAATTAATCCCAGAAGGTGTTCGGTAGCGAGGCGGTTAAATGCCGGCCTTCTAAACTTCCGCTTGCATTTGGCAGGTTCGAATCCTGGAAAACGAGAAAATTTTTCTCAATTTTATAGAAGTCGATAGGCAACGTAAATTGTCTAGATGCCAATCCCGAGGTCTGGTGCTTGCTTGGAGTTCGCGCCGATCACCAAGGGTGGTGCTGTAGGTTTTCCGGGTTTTCCTACAGCTGAAAAGTGAATACGCCTCCAAAAATCAGTGAGTCGACTCGGAGGAATCTAGGACAAAAAAAAACTGGAAGAAAAAACCCGGAAAAATACCCCCGAAAAAAAAACGGGGAAAAAATGGAAAAAAAGCCCCGGAAAAAATTTCCCACGGAAAAAAAAACGGAAAGAAAACCCCCGGGAAAAAAATGGAAAAAATACCCCTATATACGATAACAATGGCCAGTACACAAAAAGTAATGAAATTTCAACTGTGTGTCATGTTAAAGAAACTAGACCATATTTGATTCATTTTACAATACCAATAAAAATTTCAACCTATCCTATGGAATGTTCATCGTCGACGACCAAAGAAGACGATTTTTTATATTTTTATGACTCGATTGTTCCTGAACGACCTAACGCCTTTTTGCAAGGCTGGAAAATCTGTTGTTCCACCCCTCTGTATTGTAAAATAAATCAAATATGGTCTAGTTTCTTTAACATGACACACAGTTGAAATTTCATTACTTTTTGTGTACTGGCCATTATTATCGCATGTAGGGGTATTTCTCCGGGTTTTGTTTTCCGGGGGTTTTCTTTCCGGTTTTTTTTTTTGTGGGGTATTTTTCCGTCGTTTTTTTGGGGGGGTATTCTTCCTTTTTTCGTGGGTTATTTTTTCCGGGTTTTTTCCGTTTTTTTTTTTCTCATTTTTTTTGGGGTATTTTTTCCGTTTTTTTTTCCGGAGATTTTCTTTCCTGGTTTTTTTTCCGTGGAGTATTTTTTCAGATTTTTTTCCGTGGGGTAGGTATTTTTTTCGATTATTTTTTGGGGGGAATTTTTTTCGTAGGTATTTTTTATTATTTAATAGCCGTCTTCTACCCGCACAGACTATGCCTTTGAGTACACTCGATGAGTGTTCATGAGGGAGTATTATTATTATATTGCCCAAAACTATTTGCTGCAGCTGTGAAGGATGTAACAGTTCAAAATGTGGCTGCCGGAAACATGCGTTAAAATGTACAAATATATGCTCAAATTGTCGTGGTTCGGAGAAATGCTCCAATGTGGAAGAATAAACCTACAAGGAAATTAACGATTCCGATTATGGATGTAGCCTTGAAGATTGCGAAGATCTACTAGAATCGGAAAGGTTTATCGAATCTATCGATGAAGAAATGCCATCAAAGAGTCAAAAACTAATGGATAAGTGATGACATGTATATTTATATAATATGATGATATAACTATTTTCGCAGGTTTTTGGCATTTATTTATATTTTATAGATTTGTAATTTTTTTCTCTATTATTTTATAAATATTACGTTTTTCTAGTAACTGAAGTATGAAGTTTAATGAATAGCCAAAAATAGTTTTAAAAAATCGTATTCAAGTTTTTTAACTTTTTTGCATTTTCTAAGGAAATTTACCACAGTAGTACATATTTCTTTCTACACCATCGGAAAGTAGAGAATTCAACAAACAAAAAGCCCACCAACTTTTTTTTAAAAAGTCGATATTTTGACGTAAGATTTTTCGATTGAAAATTAGGATGCTTTTTCGATATTTAGTCAAAATGGGGTGAAAAAATAAATATTTCAATTCAAAAAAGTTACAGTGTATTTGGAACATAAAAAGGTAAGTTTTCACCAAATTTCGTGAAAACAAATTTTTTTTGTGAAAGATAAAAATAAAAAACAAAAACTTGGTTATTTGAATTTTTCACATAAATTTTGGAGTTATGTGAAAAAAGTGTTTATACAAAAGTTGTAGATCTTTTATTACCTACAACCTTGCGATTTCACTTTTTCCCATAGGACTTGTAGTTTTGCCGGAAATCGAGATAAACCGTATTTTACCCTTAACAACTCACCCCCTCCTACTTCCTTACCTCAGATCGCCCGTAAATTATTTTTCCATTCATTTTTGTCATATTATCTTCCGTTTCCAATGAGTTTCATTCTACTATAATTTTCTTTTACTTTTTACCATTCTTAAAGGCTTTTACCCTAGACTATCAAGTTATGGACTATAATGAAATCCTCATCGCATATGGGACCTTTTCGAAATTTTGCATTGTGCTTCCGTTTAATCGCTTCTTTGTTTGGCATCGCTGATGAACATTAACAGGGTTTCATGAATTACGAGCTGCTTTTGTGCTCAGAGCAGCACGACATGACACATTACTCATTTTTGAATGTATTCAGGACTGGATTTCATGTCCATAATTTACGAGCATAAGCGCATAGGTATCTGATATACAGGCTTAAATTATAACAAACTTCCGACAGGATACTATAATCCCCACATCGAGAGTAAATGATGGAAATTCAATTTAAAATACATTTCAGGACTCGAAGTTCGATCTGAATGTGCACACTGACATAAAGTGAAAAGTGCTCGGGAGTCTCGAGCACTAAGCACTTTTTTTCATGAAGTGCTCACGATTACTTAGCACTTTCAAAGAGTAATTCGATTTAGCGAGCACTAAGCACTTTTCAAAAGGGCGACTCCGTTAAGGTGGGCGTTCAATTTCGTGTATTCCAAGTTCATATTGCATTTGGAAACGGTTTCACATGGAAAACTCAAGGATTGGAATACTTATTGAATATATTGACATTGATTTGATATTTTTTTGGTCGGCAATTGAAGGAAATGAGTCAATACTTGCTTTTGTTTCATTTCAATAGAAAAACCCATAAAAACAGTGCAACTTCCAACTGATGGGGAATATCCAGACAATGTCGTTTTGGAGATTAACTTGATTTCCGAAATGGGCGGCGAATAGCCAAATTGAAATATAGAGCGACGCGAAATAGTTCCTACCTTACCAACATTCTCACTGATTTCTTAGTTCGGCAGTTTTCGAATAGTAAACATCATTGTATAGTATATTTCATTCATGTCAGAGCGTGCTGCCGTAAGAATGAAATAGGAATGTGATTTTGATAACCATCGGTAGACGCTAGACGGCAGAACTAGTCAGATCGAGAAAATTAAATGTTCATATTCATAAGCGTTAGATTTTTAAAATTTATTTTTTTCTGCTCAACACTGCCATAATTTTCAGTAGTTAAAATCCCAGAAAAGAGAAAATGAGTCAGCAAAATCTGTCATTATCTGACGGTCTTTTGTGGACCGCAGGCCTCCCAATCGGGGCGAGAGGGGGTAGGCGGATCGTCACGTTCAGCGGAGTGAGGCAACTTATACAGTGTGCCCAAGATAAGGATGAACAGCATGGGGATCTCGGTAACCGTAAGAGTTACACAGTAAGTCAAATCGGCAAAAAGTTGCGCAATTAAGGGGTCAATAAATAGATGTTGAGAAATCCCTAAAATGAGTACTTCCAGAGATATTCGGAAAAAAACCGAAATTTGACGATTTGGTTTTTATTTTTTTCCGAAGTTATTTGAAAAGTTTCGAAAAAACCAAAGACACTTTCTCATTGCCACTTTTTTATCTCTATAAAATGGCGCTCACAAAATCTCCGTACAACGTTTCGTTTGGAAGAAACCATCATCAACTTTGGTTTTTATATGGCACGAAAAAAATGTACACCCTGTAGGACATAGCATTTTTTATTGCTAATGCAACGACGTACGGCACAATATGTGTCCCTATGTTTTTATTCAGTAAAAATGCTCATTACAATTTTTGAACATAGGCGGCTTAGAAACAATCCATGGCAACATACATAGCTTGTCAGTTTCCATAAATAATTTTCGTCTTGAATGAGTATTTCATTGTTGTTGTTATTGCCTTCGTTTCTTCTACATTAAAATAAAGGGAGGTAATTTTACAAACGAAGAAAGGTTTGATATGCTGTCTTGCTACATTTTATGCCAAAGAAATTGTGTAGAAGCCGAACACATGTATTTGAACAAATACTCGGAGCGAAATCAAGCTGGCAAGTCTATTTTCAGGCGTTTAGTACAGAATTTAAAATATTATGGTTTATTTAAAAAACCTGTGCTATCACGACAAAAACCGTCTGCTGAAGAAAAAGAACACCTAGTTTTACAATCAGTCATTGAAAACCCAGAAAGTTCAACTAGAGAAATTGAAGACCAGAACGGGGTTCCTAAATCAACAGCTCAATTTATTTTAAGAAAAAATAAATTTTAACCATTTAAATTTCGAATTTGTCAAGGCTTAAGATCAGGTGATGACGAGCGGCGCAGACATTTTTGCGAGTGGTATACAAGAAAGTGTGATGGTGATGCAAATTTTCCTTTATGGATTTGGTCGAATGAAACTATGGTTACCAATAACGGTATTTTCAACAGGCGCAACACACACTATTGGTCACAACAAAATCCACGTGTGAAGAGATCATCCAGATACCAACATCGATTCGGATTTAATATTTGGTGTGGAATTTTTGGTACAACGGTTATAGGTCCATTTTTCTACCAGACGTCTTTAACTGCTCAACGATACCTTCGTCTGTTACGACAAGATCTGGAAGATGCATTGGATAATTTGGCATTGGACGCTGTGCATAATTGCTGGTTTCAACAAGATGGTGCACCAGTTCATAATGCCATAGCTGTTCGCCAATAATACCTGTGTGAGCGGTTCCCAAGAAAATGGATTGGCACTCATAGTGATACATCCTGACCAGCAAGGTTACCAGACCTAACACTTTTAGACTTTTTTTGTTGGGCCATATTAAAAATGAGGTATACAAAAAAATATTTGAAAACGAGAAACACTTACATCGCTCAGTACGATCAGCATTTGATAGAATTACCCCTGAAATGTTGAATCGTGTTATAGATTCCACAGTGAAACAGGCATACTTATGTTTACAAACTGGAGGAAATCTGTTTGAACATATGCTATAGCACTTACTATTTACAATCTTTAACAATAATTCTTGCCTTCTTAGTTCTTATTATTTTAATTTCTGTTAGTTAAATATTAGATTATGTTGAAAAACTAGTAATAAGCATGTTTTCTGAATAAAAACATTAGAAAACATATTGTGCCCTATGTCGTTGCATTCGCAATGAAAAATGCTATGTAAATTTTTTTCGTGCCATATAAAAAATAAAGTTGATGATGGTTTCTTCCAAACGAACGTTGTACGGAGATTTTGGGAGCGCCATTTTGTAGAGGTAAAAAAAATGAGAAAGTGCCTTTGGTTTTTCCGAAACTTTTCAAATAACTTAGGAAAAAAATAAAAATCAAATCGCCAAATTTCGGTTTTTTATTGTAAAACAAAGTCGCTTTTTCCTTGTAACTACAAAACGGCTGAACCGATTTTGATGAATTTTCGGTCGTTAGATTCGTCTTGATACCGCAAGTGACACTTATTATAATAAAATTATGAAAAATCAAAATGGCGGATTTTTTGCGGAAATAAAAAACGAAAAAAAAAAGTAAAGAACCCGACTGTGGTTTATAAATAAAAATAAAAAAAGAAGTAGTATCTTTTCAAACCAAAAAAAACTGGAAGCAGCCGGGACCTATTTGCTTAATGAATCTATAGAAATAGAATGGATCTCGGCTACTACCAATTTTTCTTTTTGAAAAGATTATTATATTACTTGTTTTTGCATTTTAGTTTAAACCGCAGTCGGATTTTTCAGATTCTTTAATTAATATTTTATATTGATTAGTTCTAATAAATAATAAATTCTGAAGATAATTAAAGATCCATTCCAATGCCATCGCTGAAATACCATACTTTTGTAATTTAGCTTTTGCCTATCAATTGTCTCAAATGCGCCTTGTAGGTCAAGAAATACTGCTCCAATCAAAATATTATTATCCTTATGCTTTTTGCCAGTAATGTAAGACATTTTGCATCGCACTTTCGCAATGTGACTTTCTGAAACCTCATTAATTCTCGTATAAAATATTATTATGTAAAACATAATCAGTTAACTGATTACAGACTATTTTTTTGAGAACTTTTTCAATGGCTGCTAGCATATTTGTGGGTCTTAAATCGCTTGCTATTTTAAAATTGCAAATTTTTGGGGTCGGGATTACAGTAGATGTTTTCAAAGCCGATGGTAAGGTGCCTGTTTCAAGTGAATAATTAATAAAATTGCTAAGAGGGTTTTCTATACCATCGTAAATTTTTCTTAGAAAATCCGATGATATTCCATCAGGACTGCCTTTATTTGGCAATGCAAAAACTACTTTCCTCAATTAAGGCTATGTGTGCAATAACGGACTAACCCACAATAATTCAACAAATGGTTTTTTTGCAGAATCTCAATCGACTTGTCAAAATTCTCAGCTCGTAAATGGACCAACCAACCTTTTTCTTCCCGTCACTAGGTAACAGCACTGACCTTGTCTTGGATTTTCATAATAGGTGTGAATTCCTAGAAGCAAAGTGGACTAAGCTCAGATAGTCCACTGTGCTGCTAATATTGGGGTTAGTCCGTTATTGCGCTCATAGTCTCAATTGTTCTTTACTGACCAGATTAAAATTCATCAGTACGTTCACGGGTGCTGATATTGAATCTAGACATTCAGTTATATATTTTGTGTCAATTTCTGAAATGATTTCATCGATGCTGATCACGTAAAAGTTGAGATTATTACTCAATAGACTTGGTTCGTGAATAATTTGGTGATCAATTTCAATTTCATCAATAGTATTTTGTTTTTTCCCAGATAATAACGGTTTCAACGTCTGCCACATTTTTTTTAACGAATTAGGAACCTTTGAAAAATGGCGTTAGGTGAGTGGCCAAAGTGGCGATGAAGGTGTGAAACTATTGATAATATTTCAGAAATATCTGTAAAATATAGGGAGATTTCTGACTAAAACCTCTAGGGTATGTATAGATCATAAGCTGCGATATATATATATATATATATATATATATATATATATATATATATATATATTTATATATATATATATATATATATATATATATATATATATATATATATAACATAACATATATATATATATATATATATATATATATATATATTTATATATATATATATATATATATATATATATATATATATATATATATATATATAACAAGATCAAGAAATGAAGATTTAAATCGAATGAGTTTCATTGTTCAACAGACGCTACCCGAGAATTCCTACTTAGTTAATAGAGTTCGGCCGAGAATACTTTGTTATTATATATATATATATATATATATATATATATATATATATATATATATATATATATATATATCTAATATATAAAATTCTCGTGTCACGGTGTTCGAACTTGAACTCCTCCGAAACGGCTCGACCGATTTTGATGAAATTTTTTGTGCTTATCCGGTATCTATGAGAATCGGCCAACATCTATTTTTCATCCCCCTAAATGTTAAGGGTAGTTCACCCCTAAATTTTTGTTTTTATTTTTTAGGCAAAATTTTTTGTTTTTATTTTTTTATGACACAGTCTACAAAAATACATACAACCCTAAATTTTCACCCCTCTGAGATCAACCCTTATTTTTTATTTGTTAATTAAAAACTTTAATTTTTTGGCAAAATTTTTTTTTTATTTTTTGATGACTTACAATAAAAAATCTCATATTACTCTAAATTTTTCACCCCTCTACGATCAACCCCTATTTTTTATTTGTTAATTATAAACTTTAATTTTTTGGCAAAATTTATTTTTTATTTTTTGATGACTTACAATAAAAAATCTCATATTACTCTAAATTTTTCACCCCTCTACGATCAACCCCTATTAGTGCTGAAACAATGTAAAATTATTATCTGGGATGAATGCACTATGGCACACAAACATTCGCTTGAGGCATTGGATAGGACATTAAAGGATATAAAAAACAACGATAAACTATTTGGCGGCACTTTGTTAATCCTTTCAGGTGATTTCAGACAAACACTTCCCGTTATTCCACGTTCAACCTACGCTGATGAAATCAACGCGTGCTTAAAATCATCGCGACTATGGCGTAGTGTTGAAAAAGTACAACTGACGGTGAACATGCGCGTTCAAATGCTTCAGGATCCATCCGCCGAAACTTTCTCTAAACAACTGTTAGATATTGGCGATGGGAAAGTTGCTGTACATGAAAACACTGGATTCATAAAATTACAGACGGACTTCTGCACAATCATCGACTCGCAAAATAGTCTCATCGATCACATATTTCCCGACGTACACACACAATATGCAAATCATAAGTGGCTGGCAGAAAGAGCGATCTTGGCAGCTAAAAATGTGGACGTCAATGGGTTAAATTTAAAGATACAACAGCTGTTGCCTGGGGACTTGGTGTCATATAAATCTATCGATGCAGTTTGCGATACCAACGAGACTGTGAATTATCCAATTGAGTTCTTAAATTCATTGGATTTGCCAGGCATGCCACCACATCATTTACAATTGAAGGTTGGATCTCCGATTATTCTACTTCGAAACTTAAACCCACCACGGCTATGTAATGGCACACGATTAGTCATTAAAAAATTAATGAAAAACGTTATTGAAGCCATCATCTTGAATGGCAAGTTTCAAGGCGAAAATGTGTTGCTGCCACGAATCCCTATGATTCCTACAGATGTGCCAATTGAATTCAAACGCACTCAATTCCCAATTAGATTGGCATTCGCTATGACAATCAATAAGTCACAAGGACAAACATTGTCTGTATGTGGCTTAGATTTGGAAACACCGTGCTTCTCCCACGGACAACTATATGTGGGATGTTCTCGCGTGGGAAAACCATCCAGTTTGTTTGTGTTGGCTAAAGACGGACTGACCAAAAATATTGTACACTCTATTGCGCTAAGAGATTAATTTTTTTTTTTTTTTCAACTGCCATAATTGATAGTAAAAATATAAATATTTTGATGTTTAGATAGCTATCAAAGACTGTTATTTAAAATATATTCGTTACTCTAATAAAGATTTATTTATTAACCTAAATAAAACATACTTTTATTCTTTATAATGCATTCGATTATAAATACTTCCCCGCACACTTATAGTAGATAATTATTTTTATTTAACTATAAAAATGTTTCCTAGAAATAACATACATGGCAAAACAACGTTTGCCGGGTCAGCTAGTATATATATATATATATATATATATATATATATATATATATATATATATATATAGATAGATGTAGTCTTTGCTGACTAGTTAGGATGAATAGCTCTAGTACATTTTGAATACAATAAAACTTCCCCCTTTAATTTTTTTATATTTTCTGAAATACTGCACACCACAATAGTTATCTTTTTTCCCATTTAATCGTCTTTGTATCTATTACGGTTTAGAATATAGCAATGTTACCACATGATAAAAGAAAGAAATGGCCTGTATATATATATATGGGAAAAAAGATAACTATTGTGGTGTGCAGTATTTCAGAAAATATAAAAAAATTAAAGGGGGAAGTTTTATTGTATTCAAAATGTACTAGAACTACGTAATGATACATTTTTAATTAAACGTAAAAAACCGAAAACAGCATTTTCAGTTTTCCCTGTATAAGTTGGGAAGGGCAAGAATCCCCGTAAATTTTCTATGACCAATTTACTGCTCACCACAATAGTTATCTTTTTCCCATTTAATCGTCTTTGTACCTATTAAGGTTTAGAATATAGCAATGTTACCACATGATAAAAGAAACGGCCTGTATATATCTTTCGGCGTAAAAGTAGTTGTTGGCCTACTATATTCACTTCTGTTTAGGTACATTTGGACAGTTTGATTTGTTCTCTTTCTTGAATATTTGAGCAGGAAATCGGAATATTTCAAGTGCTCTCTCTATGCTGAAAAGTAAAACCCTTTCATGATATAATATCTGATTTATATTTCACGTCGAACCTTCTTGCATGAATTATGCAATAGCTCGACCCAAATTCAATCCGTTCTTCGAAATAGCGAAACGTAGGCCAAGTTTTATATGGTTTGATGATATAGTAAGTTAACATTGTTGGCAGTTAATCCTGCCGATAGTACGCTCTTAAATTTTCATTGCATCGATAAATTGACAAATTACGGCTCTGAGTATGTATGTATCTCTATCTACAGGGTTATTCAAATCCTCATCTACATTAGCGGGACGGTTGAAAGAGGGAAAAGTTGTGTAATTCAGTGATCAATTACGCGAAACAAAAAAATCTGATCTAGCTTCTTTTGTTCTGGAGTTATACAGAAAAATATATCTTTTTATTTCGTGAATATATTTTGAAACTTTTGGCACTTTGCCGTAGCAACTTTTCGTAAACTATTCAAATACCTATGCTTTTAAAAATTATATACAGAGTATCGTACGAGCTGGGCCACCCTCAACTTTTTATTTTCAATAGCGGACCTGTATTTTTTATTGTATTTTTTCAAATGCATAGTCCTGTTTCATATTGGCGTGGTATTATCATCAGAACTACAGAGAGTTTTAGAAATATTGATTAAATACCATGCACAATGCAGTGAAATTAAAAACAACAAATGTTATTCCATGACAGCTGTAATTGAAAAATGTCAACTTGTCATTAACTGACTTTTTAAATCTGATATATTTCGATAAAATATAAGCTGTTATGGAATGAAAAATAATACTGTTATCTAATAGTTCAATATTTCAAAAACACTCTGTAGTTCAGATGAAAATTCTTCGTCAATATAAAACATGCATCTTAAATTTTTTACAAATGCAATAAAAATACAGGTCCGTATTCGTGAGAAACAAAATGAAAAATTTAAGATATTTCGCGGTACCTCACAAAAAAGTGGGGATTTTAATAGTCCCAAAACACTCTGTAGTTCAAAATGAAAAATATAAGATATATCGCGGTACCTTACAAAAAGGTGGGGATTCTATTCTATGCAAAATATTGTGACTTCATATTTTTGATACGCAGACAAGTAGAAAGAAGCAAATGGCATCATAATGTGTCTGCATTGATGAATAATTAGATTCTCGATTGTTTTGAAAAATTTTTCAGAGGCGAGACAAAATTCCGATTTTTCTCGAGCACTGTATGTTCCTGTATAATGATGTATGAAACGAATGACTTGAGTTATAGAAGCTGATCATATCATTTCGACATAAACTTTCAATATTTCTTATCACAGCAAATATTATTTGCTTTATCAATAAGAACGTTAATGACACGCAATGAGGGAAATGGTTTTTAGTTGAGCTTGCCAAGTGCTCTGATCTAATTAGCAATTCTTATGGAATTACGAACTTGTACAGATTATTATTTGAGACTGCTCTTCTGATTCATGCTATATTTAATAGAATATACAGGGTATATATAGGTGTAGATAAATGTAATTATTCATGATATTATGTATGTGGTATACATACAACTATATAATCGGTTGACCACAAGCTACATCTGCTGACTATAACATCTTCAGAACCAAATCTACCATATCTCTTGCAAGTCACAAAACTTGTGGAATTGTGTTAATTCGTTTCCATGTGTAAAATAAGAATAAATGTATTCAATGCATCTCCTGTTGTATATAAATTCAAAGACGATGTATATAACGTGTAGTTTTGTTATAAGTTTACATTTCTTTATTATAGTAGGTTTTGCAATTCTTCCTGAAATTAGACAATTTACGTAAAAAACAGTACGTTAGTTGCCTTCATGCGACTATCATACAATTGAGCCCCTTTTTTACGAAAGTTGGCTTTGCAACTTCCAAACCCTTGTAAATTATGAATCTTACGCTTACTATTATAATATATAAATTACTGATGATGCATGGCTACTATTTTATGTTAATAAAGCTATTTATTATAAAATGTTTTTCATTGAATATTCCTGTCAAACTTCGAAATTACCTACCTGTCAACAATTCAGTCAGATGCTGACCTATTTTTATTGAAAAATATGACTTTGAATGTTTGTAAATTTGCTGAGAGAGGTTTTTGTGTCACGTACTTCCTTAAGATTCTTTACAGTGCTCCTACAACAAGAAACACTACCGCGTAGCTCGTCTAATTCTAAAAGTCTTGAACGTTATGTACTTGATAAAAACCGAGAAGACCCGAATCTGCGCGGTGAGCAGTGAACGTGTTAACTTTTGGAGTAGAACATGAAATTGCACATTGGCATGATTTACAAGAGTTCTGGGAGCCGACTGATCAGTATTTCCGCCATATTTACTGAGACTTAGACAAGGGTTTAGCCATTGAACAAGAGCCATTTAAGGACTAATTATTTTCCTTGCCAGCGAGGTGAACTGACAGGAGATGAATCTATTGCATTAGGTCACAGGGAGTGGGAAACTTCCGTCGAGCTAAGTATATTTGGCAATCAATATCGAAATAGCTTCTGAGAAGTTCTGGCCGTGCAAATTATTATAATTCAGTATATTGAAATATATGTTTTGCAATTTCAAGTGAGTGAATAATTATCTCCGGCGCATCTATGAATATTGCGAAAGTGATTTATTTGAGAAGATCCACCTAACGTGGAATATATCAATTCAAACCCTTTATGGCATCATTCATTTCCGAAATAATTTATGTAGTCTTGGTCTTGGTATTGGTCTTGATAGTCTTGGTCTTGGATTAAAAGGACCCCGCACTTTTTATAGGTAAAATGATTTTCGGTGAAATTGTCTGAATTTTTGGTATATTGTAGTATTTGATGTACTGATTGAACAAGCAGAATAGCAAAGTTCGTTGATGGATATATTTTGAAATACAGGGAGTTCAAGTTGAAAATCAGTAATTTTTATTTAATTATTTTCTCGGAACTTGAAAGTGCCAACTGCATTTTTTTTCACTCTTATCATCAACGTACCTTCATATTACTAAATATCATTCAGATGGTGCAGTTTATATCATTATGAACAGAGTGAAAAATAAAAACATTTTAGTAATGTCTGAAAATTCGATGTAATAATGAAATATTGATAAAATTATTTTGACATGCAATATAATATTCTTATTCCATAATTATTCACAATTCATACATTTTGTACAGGGTGATTTGAAAAATTGGTGAAATATATGGCCGGTTCTATCGTACACATCCAGTATATTCAAGTGAATTATCATCCTCCGAAGATAGCTGATGATTTCGTTCGGATATATAAGGTGATCATGAAAATTTTCGATGATAAAAATTACAAAATATCAACGTTTCAGAAATCACCCTGTAATTCAAGATTAACTCGGTGAAATTCCTTTATTATTATTTAATATATTCATATTCATATTTTCCAATTTCCAAGAAAAATTCGTGAAATTTCATTCATGCTGGTTTTTGACGATGCCCGATTCAATGGTTATATCGGCAATGTTGCAAAATCAACAGTTTTTCAGATATTGAGGATAACTAATTTTTTCATATGGAACATCCTATTTGTTTTCATTGCAAATCAGTTCTGCAACGCCTTATTACTTATGTCTCCATCAGATTTTAAATTGATGTAGTTCAAGCAACCAACAAATTTAAAAATCTTGAAAAATAAAATATGTCAGGCAGCTGTTTTAATCACGCCTCAAATGCTAACTAATACCTTGAGGGAATTTTATGACCGCTTGGGCTATTGTTTAGCAAATGATGGCAAACATTTTGAGCACTTGGTCAGATAGTTTTCAGTTTCTGTTATTTCATTCAAAACTCTATTTGAGAAGAATGCAATTATTAAAATTTTGTTTATAAAAAACTATTTTGTATTAAATTTCATGACATTTTCTCGATCCCTTTTGAAAATATTGGACCGTTCGCAGACATTTCAACGACCCATATTCTCATATTTCAAAAATCACATTATTTAGAACTTAGTATTTGGAGACAAACGTATCGACGGGCGCTGAATTGATTGCAATGAAAATAAATGTTTTCCATTTGAAAAAATTGAGTTATCCTCAATATCTGAAAAACTGTTGACTTGGCAACATTGCCGACATCACCGTTGAATCGGGCATCATCAAAAACCATCTTGTATAAAATTTTACGAATTTTTTTTGACCCGTATTTAAAATATTGGAACGTTCCCAGACTTTTGAATGAAAAAGCCATGTTGTTATATTTCAAAAACTGCATTGATTTAAAATCTGATATTTGAAGACATAAGTAATGAGGCGTCGCTGAATTGATTGCAATGAAAACAAATAGGGTATTCGATTTGAAAAAATTGAGTTACCCTCAATATCTGGAAAACTGTTGATTTGACAACATTGCCACTATCACCGTTGAATCGGGCATCATCAAAATCCACTTTGTTTCTCAGGGCCATTTCTGAAATATGAGACCGTTCCGATACTTTTGAAACACAGTATTATTAAATTCATATATCTGATGTGATTGTTATCTCTAATCTTCACCCTCTTTTACATTTATTTTGATCTCCACATTCTCATGTTTCACTATTAGTGAAAAATCTTGGCCACTAGTAGAATGAATGTACGCGTGAACAAGTTCCTTCAACTCGTCTTGCAAATGGTAATAAGTTTCTCAATTAATAACTATGAAACTAGTTATAGTAGAAAACTGAACTTATTTCAAAATCTATCCATCAACGAACTTTGCGATTCTGCACGTTCAATCAGCACATCGAATACTACAATATACTTAAAATTCAGACAATTTCACCGAGAACCATTTTACCTATAAAAAGTGCGGGGTCCTTTGTCTAGAAATTTTAATTATTCAATTCAGTCCAACAGTTTATATGCATATAATAGTTATTTCGCACACAGGCCGACGCCCGACAGGCCAGAAAAAAGGTCCAAAATGGTTGGAATGTAAATTAGGTTTTTATTGACCATTTTGCAATGGACTATTGTGTGATGGGCAGTAAGATGCGGTTTCCGCAGAGTGGTGGAATCGGAACCACAAGGAAATTGCAATACATATTAACCACTGCGACCTCACAAAAAACACCTATCTGTTGTTAATTGTACAACTTCAATACAGATATTGAGAAATGTATTTTCGACTTTGAAAGAACAAAATTTGAAAACCTACCGTATGAAAAATGAAGAAATAAAATGCCATAACATTTTCCATCAAAATTCATTTAAGCTCGCTATTTTTCTTTCGAGATCAAGACTAAAACCAATACTGTTGGGGAGAGTCATGCTCTTGGTCTTGGTCTCGAAAGTCAAGTCTTGTCTTGGGAAGATTTATTAAGTCTTGATCTTGATCTTGATCTTGATCTTGATCTTGATCTTGATCTTGATCTTGATCTTGATCTTGATCTTGATCTTGATCTTGATCTTGATCTTGATCTTGATCTTGATCTTGATCTTGATCTTGATCTTGATCTTGATCTTGATCTTGATCTTGATCTTGATCTTGATCTTGATCTTGATCTTGATCTTGATCTTGATCTTGATCTTGATCTTGATCTTGATCTTGATCTT
Organism: Chrysolina americana; assembly: GCA_958502065.1. Lineage (NCBI taxonomy): Eukaryota > Metazoa > Arthropoda > Insecta > Coleoptera > Chrysomelidae > Chrysolina > Chrysolina americana. The sequence continues at coordinate 35,353,379 of OY293415.1, read as the reverse complement.
GATCTTGATCTTGATCTTGATCTTGATCTTGATCTTGATCTTGATCTTGATCTTGATCTTGATCTTGATCTTGATCTTGATCTTGATCTTGATCTTGATCTTGATCTTGATCTTGATCTTGATCTTGATCTTGATCTTGATCTTGATCTTGATCTTGATCTTGATCTTGATCTTGATCTTGATCTTGATCTTGATCTTGGTCTTGGTCTTGGTCATGGTCTTGTATCAAGATGGATTTTTGACACTAATGCCAGTTAATATCACTACTTGACACTTGAACAAGATGCATAGTAACCATGGTGTTAGGGCTTCGCGAGACAAAGAGATTAGTCTTGGTCTTGTTTTGGTCTAAAATACATGGTGTGTTCACTGATTGGCTTTTGTTTCAACCAAAGTTGTTGAGTCTGCACTGGAATTATTTGTTTCATTTGTCAAAGGATAGCGCATAAGTCGAAAATATCCAAGTTTCTATCGTTCCATGGTGCCTACTGCGATAGTTCAAAGTAAGTGTTTCAATGTTAACATCAATTCAATTTCATCTTGGTATTTATCGTGTGTTTTCTCCGTTCCGTCAATCTTTTTCATTCAGTTCGGTAGTTTGGTGACGTATTTACTTGTTGTGTTCTTAGTTATCTATACGTTCTTGTGTCTTTCTAATATTCGAAAATATTATGGGGAGAAATAAGTGAAACGGTACCAAACCTCTCAGATTTTGATAAAATTTCTACTGATTCAGGGCACATACAGTGTGACCCATTTAAGATGGAAGCACCATTATAAAACTTACATTTTTCAACCGATTGAAATTATTTTTTTTTGTTAGGTAGATATTCAAAAAGTCTATTAGGACACCAAATATCATGAATAAATCTCAATTTCCAGGGCCAACTAATCTTATTTTTCAAAATCAAAAATCTAAAAAAATTACTAGCGATTTTTTTAGAAAAAATCTGACTACACCACTGGATTCGCGACATTTTCAAATGATTTACATGTGAATTACGTTGGAATGCGTCAATCAATAAAAAAGTTATAAAGGAATGAAATTTGAAAAATATGCCGTTTAATCAATCCACCAATTCGAATTCATGAATTTTATGAAAATTCTGAATACACCACTGGATTCAGGATGTCTTGAAATATCACTGGTCACAGTTTCATCGAAATCTGTTCAGTAATAAAAAAGTTATAAGAGAATGAAATTTGAAAAATATGTTGTAAAATGAAATTTTAACAACGTTCTTACTACACCACTGTTGATTATTGAAAAAATTATTGGGGTGATTATTGCAATGTCGTACAATTATAACATCTGAAAATCATGATGGTAAAAATAGTCTATAGGTATTTCTCGAAGTGGAGTGGATACATAAACAAGTACAATCAGGAGAGAACTCCTGGTTAATCTTCATGAAAACAATTTCAACAATATAAGACAAGTCTAATGTACTCCCAATAGAAATTATAACGAAAAAATATGCAATGGATAATAATTATTATCATTCCAGTAGGTAACATCAGCTGTGATTTTTTCCTTTTGTTGAATAGCAAAATATGAGAGTTGCAATTTTAACTGCCTGTTATTCAGAATGCATTAATGAAATAAACAAGTTAGCTGTGACTTACAGTTTCTCATCTATTTATTTGCGCATGAATTGTCATTTTGTTACGCACCATTAGTGAACTGAATAATTTGTGTTCCAAAATAAAAACAGATAATGGCTTAATTGTCAATTCAAGAAAAAATCGAAATTATACGTCTTTCCGGTGATGATCACCGGAGTGAAAGAGAAGTAACTAGAATATTCAATGAAAGACACCCAAATCGTCCAGCCATAAATAACAGCACGGTACATAAAATAAACCAAGTTTTCAATCGGACTGGAGCAGTAACCACATATATTTTAAAGAACAATATACGAAGAAGGAACGAAAATAACCAGACTATATTAGATTACTTCAGAAATAATCCAAATAGTAGTTTGAGGGTTGCCAGCGTAGATTTAAACTTACCTAGGGAGAATATTAGGCGATGTCTGAAGAAAAATAAATTGAGGCCATTTAAACCAAATTTTTTACATACTCTGGAACTAAGTGTTCAAGAAAAACGATTGGAATTCTGCTTATGGGCCCAGGGCGAGTATCTTAATGACAGGCAATTTTTAAAGAAAATTTTATTTAGTGATGAAGCTAGTTTCACAACAAATGGAGTGGTTTCATCACAAAATATTCGCTATTGGGCCACTGAAAATCCTAACTGGGTGATAAACTGTAAAAGGCAGTATTCAGAAAAAGTGAACGTTTGGTGTGGAATACTGAATGAAAGGATAATTGGACCATTCTTTTTCGACGGCAACATGAATGGCGCAATTTTCCTACAATTTTTAAGGAATGAATTTTCGGACGCAATAGATGTACTTCCCCTTGCAGAAACAAGAAATTTATATTTTCAGTTAGATGGTTGTTCCATACATAATGCGGGAATTGTGAAGAATTGGCTGAATCAAAATTACCCTAATCGTTGGATAGGAAGGGGGAGTACATTAATTGGATGGCCACCAAGATCGCCTGACCTTACTTCACTCGATTTTTTCCTTTGGGGTTATGTTACACAAAAGGTTTACAAATCACGACCAAGGAATCGAGTGGAACTGTGCACCAAAATTCAGCAAGCTTGCGATGCAATTACTCCACAACAATTGAGGAATACTTTAAAAAATATTCGTAAGCGATATGATAAATGCATTGAATTGGATGGAAGTTTGGTGGAGGCCACCAGAATATGAATTGCACTCATTTATTTTTCAATTCGGTATCTTCTTGGTTTCTATTTTTACATTGATTGTGAATAAAAGATTGTTTTCCGCTAGTTTGTAGCAATTAGAAAAATGTACTTACAGTTATTTTTTTGTAGATTCATTTGAAATTATTGACACTAAAGTTTGTTGTGATAAACTGATTGATTGATATGGTTCGACATACATATGAAAGGAAATTGATTCTCCCATAAACGTTTCATGAATTTTATTTGAATACTATTTTGTTGAATATTGCCCCTAATCCAGTGGTGTAGTAAGAACGTTGCTAAAATTCCATTGAACAACATATTTTTCAAATTTTATTCCTTTATAACTTTTTTATTACCGAACAGATTTCGATGAAACTGTGATCAATAATATTTCAAGACATCCTGAATCCAGTGGAGTATACAGAATTTTCATAAAATTCCTGAACATGAATTGGTGGGTTGATTAAACGGCATATTTTTCAAATTTCATTCCTTTATAACTTTTTTATTGATTGACGCATTCCAACGTAATTTACATGTAAATCATTTGAAAATGTCGCAAATCCAGTGGTGTAGTCAGATTTTTTCTAAAAAAATCGCTAGTAATTTTTTTAGATTTTTGACCTTGAAAAATAAGATTAGTTGGCCCTGGAAATTGAGATTTATTCATGATATTTGGTGTCCTAATAGACTTTTTGAATATCTACCTAACAAAAAAAAAATCATTCCAATCGGTTGAAAAATGTAAGTTTTATAAGGGTGCTTCTATCTTAAATGGGTCACACTGTATATATTGATAAAAAAACTATTTCAAAATAATTAACTCTTGAACATATTATACTCAACTGCTCTATATTATCACTTGTAAAAACCAATGTTACATTTCTTTCGGATTTCAATAGTTTCACTTCTGTCCTTGATAAGCTATCATTCCATTTTTTTAGGTTAGATGTGCAGTTCCTGATTCTGAACTTGTTTTAACCCTTGGACGAGCATAATTTCACGTGATCCACACTTTGAACCAAGGTTTTTTCTTGAACTGTTATTGATAGTTTTCCACTAAACCTTTGTCCGAGGCTCAACTCAATTTGAGCTACATACAGTTCGACTATTATATCTTTACCCGTGCGTCATCATCACAGTACCATAATTCTTAGCATAGTAGACAAATGTTAACAAATTTTGATTCGCTCATAGCGGTTGTTAGAAAGAGATATTCGATAGAGCGTATGTGATTTCTTCGATCATAAATTGATGACGCATGGGTATCGATACAATAATCGAACTGTATATGTACACCATGTATGCCTTCCCGATTTTCAGGAACACGTCGAGACGGTGTTGTATTCAACTTCGGTTCATGGAAACGAAGAAACATTTAGAATAGACAGAGACTTCGAGCAATAAACATCTCATTGTATTATTTGTTGTTAATTAAAGTTTATGAGTAAATTAATTTTTTTAAAAAACTAAGTTCCGTGATCGGAAAACATAAAGTGGCGCAGTCGTTGTAGGATTTTGAACGGATATTCGTTGTGAATAATCCGTCAGTTCCAACTGTTAATTCAAGAGAACCTCCGTTTCTGGACAGTCCCTCTGGGTAGCAGATCGCAGATCAAGCAGAAGCCATGGAAGTAAAGAAGAAAATAAATGAGAACAGCCATCTCAGTGGTACTGATGTAAGTTGCTTTTCCTTGTATCTTGTCTGTCATTCTCCTCTAGTTCTGATTCATCTCCCGAAAACAGTGATTGTGAGTTAATTTTTAGTGAACAAAACTCGCCGAAACCTAATTCGATTTTCGAAAATAGTTCTCGCAAATCAATAGAATTAGAAGCACTTCTTTCGAAGCTATCAATAAGTAGAAATATCAAAATTCCAGTTCCAAAATTTGAATCAAAACTTTTGGAAATCGTTCCAAAATTTGACGGCAATCCTTTGGAGCTTTCATCATTTTTAGAAACAGCTAATTCAATTATTACTACATACTGGGACCCAACACCCGAAAATATCAGTTGTGTCCAAAATATTACAATAATTTATGGAATTTATTCAAAATTGATAGGTCAAGCTCGCGAAGTTTATAGCATTTGCATTGATAAAGATTGGTTATCAGTCAAAAATGCTCTAATCGCACATTTTGGCGACCAAAGAGACGAAAATAGATTATTATTTGATTTAGATCAATTGAGACAAATTTTCAATGAACCATCATTACAATTTTATACAAGGGTTATGTCAAATTTAAGTGCTCTTCATAACTATAACACATGAAAATGTAGTTGCGACTAAAACGGTGAAGAAAACTTTTTATAATACTCATGCTCTTAAAATATTCTTAGCTGGACTGAAAGAACCTTTAGGATCAACTATTCGTGCTATGAAACCATCAACTATGGCAGAAGCTAGGCAATATATTATTTCCGAAAATAATATTCGGCATCTCCAAAAATCGAATAACAGTGATCAATCGAAAATTAGGCTACCTCAAAGACCCAATCACCCAAATCAATTGTCCAATTTTCGCCAATACGCAACTCCTAACCCCAATTTTCAGAATTTCAAACCCCAAATGCATAATCCCTCATTTCCACGCGGCCCAATAAATATTCAGCCGAGATCGGCAGAACCCCAAAAATTCTTCACAAATCGTCAAGTATTTGGCAATCCAAGAGGCTCAATCAACGTTTGGAGACCAAATAACCAAAACAATTTCAATCGCTCCAAGCCAACACCTATGAGTGGCATTTTACAAGCCACCACTTCTCGTCAACCCAATACTAGACCATATCAAAACCCCAATCGACCAAATTTTATTGCAGAAGAACTTTACAATTTTGATAATCCCATTATCAGGAAGAATCAATACCCTTCCAAAATGAATATTACTCCCAAAATGATTTTTATTACCAAAATCAACCCTGTTCCTCCAATGAATTTGATTTTTACGAAAATATGAACTATGACCAAGTCCAACCTGAATATGTCGATAATCAATATCCAATCGATACCCAAATCGATCAAAGTTCCTCACAGGACCAAAATTTTCAGGAAATGGACCATCACGAAAAAACTTCATAGAAATACATTCTATTTACGATCGAAAGGACCACCCATACATTCAAATTTCAGATCCACCTCGGAAATTTTTGATTGACACTGGAGCGACTAAAAGCTTTTTGAATCCCGAAATTGCCGAAAATTATTTTCCCGATTTTATCGGGAAAGATTTTTGCGCTGAAATACCAGCCTTTCAGGAATTCCACACTGAGAAAACTATAAAATTTTATTTGTTTAAATTTCATCACTTCTTTGATGGATTGATTGGTTATGATACATTGAAAAACTTAGATGTTCAATTAGATTTGAAAAATACAAGTTTAAAAACACCTGAATCAGAGCTTCCTCTGGCGCACTATGAAAGCAAAAAGAAATTACTCTTTTATGCTCGTATAGAACGATTTACAATCGAATCTATCAAAATTCCTGTAACAATACCCAACGGTGACATCACGATTATCGAAACAAAATTATTTGAATGCCGAATTCGCGAAGGTTTGACAACCTCTCGAAACGGCTATGCCCCTGTCGAAATTCGGAATGATACAGGTGAAATACAAGAGATTCACCTTTATGAACCTGTCCCTGTGAAAACTTTTCATCCCGACCAATTCGAATTGTACCATGCTTCAATCGATCATAACACCCCTTCGAATATATTCAAATCAGACATCACACAGCTTATACGAACTCAACACATGAATTCTGAAGAAAGACACCACATTGAGAAATTGTGTCTATCATTTTCAGACATATTTCACCGCAAAAATTCAAAGCTGACTTTCACGAACCAAGTGAATCACAAAATTAGGGCCACCGATGAAGTCCCAATTTTTACAAAATCTTATCGCTATCCGTTTATTCATAAACCGGAAGTCGAAAAACAAATTGACGATATGCTTCGTCAAGGCATTATTCGACCAAACGATTCACCTTCGTCCTCGCCAATTTGGATAGTTCCAAAGAAGGCAAATGCCTCTGGCAAGAAGAAATGGCGTATAGTAGTGGACTACAGAAAAATCAACGAGAAAACCATCGATGATCGATATCCGATTCCAAATATATCGGACATCCTTGACAAATTGGGTAGATGTATGTACTTTTCTACCATTGATTTGGCAAGTGGGTTCCATCAGATCGAGATGTACCCTGATGATGTAAAGAAAACAGCTTTCAACGTAGAGAACGGCCACTACGAGTACCTTCGCATGCCGTTTGGTTTGAAAGGAGCTCCAGCTACTTTTCAGAGAGTAATGGACAACGTCTTGAAAGACCTACAAAACAAAATCTGTTTCGTCTACATGGACGACATCATCGTTTTTTCCACTTCGCTACAAGAGCACATGGTCAACCTCAAAAGAGTGTTTCAGAAACTGCGCGAGAGCAATCTGAAAGTCCAACTCGACAAATCAGAATTCCTGAAAAAGGAAGTTTCCTTTCTGGGACATCTGATGACAACAGAGGGAATAAAACCGAATCCCGATAAGGTCAAGGCCATCATGAATTATCCGATACCCAAAACGATAAAAGAAATAAAAGGATTTCTTGGTCTTCTGGGCTACTATCGAAAATTCATAAATAACTTTGCCAAAGTCACCAAACCCTTTACAAGTCGACTGAAGAAAGGAGCAAAAATCGATATAACTGACCCCACCTACATCACGACATTTGAGGACTGCAAAACCTTACTATCGAACGACCCGATTTTGCAGTACCCGGATTTTACAGAAGAGTTCAATTTGACCACGGACGCCAGTAACGTAGCGTTAGGTGCTATATTGTCCCAGGGCCTCCCAGGACATGATAAACCAATCGCCTACGCATCAAGAACCCTCTCCAATGCCGAACAAAATTATTCGACTATCGAGAAGGAACTTTTTGCAATCGTCTGGGCAACCAAATATTTTAGGACCTATCTTTTCGGCCGAAAATTCAAAATTTTTACGGATCACAAACCCCTTCAGTGGTTGATGTCTTTAAAAGAACCCCAATTCACGATTGGTTCGCTGGAGACTGAAACTTGAAGAGTTTGATTACCAAATTATTTACAAAAAAGGGAAAATCAATACGAACGCTGATGCCTTTTCTAGAATCGAACTCTACCCTAATGAAACTGTCAAACAGACTGATGAACTCCCCATATTGAGACATATGCAGGAATTCAACGAAAATCCTGTCCTAGATAATGAAAGACCATCCACAAGCAAATGATAACGACGAAAATGAAACTGTTCACACAAGTGCATAAGACCCAATATTGAACATCCACATCACGGACAAACCAATCTATAACTTTTTGTGCCAATTAATGATAATTAAAGTTGATCGAAACCCTCGAATGGAAACCAAACAACTATTTAGGAATTCAGTATGTCGTACCCGATGGTATCTATATGTTACCAACGAATCATTTCAAGCCCAAATTATTGAACATCTGAAAGAATTTGGTGTTCCAAAACGCATCTACGTCTTTTACTTCCAAAATGATACCGAAGACGTACTCTATAAGGATATGTGCAGGTTCATATCACAAACATTCAAAAATTCCTCTTTTAAGCTTTTCAAATCCAATAAACTCCTCTTCGATGTGACGAACGAAGATCGCCAACAAAATCTCATCAAATCCCAACATGAAGGTGTTACCAACCATCGAGGCATTCACGAAACCATTGCCGAACTCAAAACCAAATATTATTGGCCCAAGTTACACGATGACGTAAGAATATTTATCAATAATTGTCCAATATGTCAACAATCTAAATACGAACGTCACCCACCTTTGATCAAACTACAGTTAACGCCCACTCCCAAAAAAACATTCGAAACTATACACGTTGATACCTTCAAATTTGGCAGTACTATATCTTTAACAATCTGTGACAGCTTTACCAAATTTGGACAAGCGTACATCATTCCCAGTCTTTCCGCACTTCACGTATATCAATCATTTTTGCAGTTCATTTCAACTTCCAAAATCCCTGAAAATATCGTCTCTGATAACGGTACCGAATTCTCCCAAAACCTTCTAAAAGAATTCTAAAAGAATTCGCAATTGACATTATACACTTCCATATAATCCAAATTCCAATGCCATTGTAGAAAGGTTCCACTCCACTCTCATAGAACACATGAGAACACTCAACCTATCGAAACCAAATCTGAATCCCTTCGAAAAATTGACTTTCGCCGTCCTTTCATATAATAATAGTCTTCATTCAACAACAAAATTAAAACCAATAGATCTAGTGTTTGGACATCTAGAACTAAAAGATCCAATCGATATTGATTCCAAATTCGAACCAATCAATACCACATTGAACGAACACAAAGAATCTATTTCCCAAATATATAGAAAAATTCACGAAGACACGAAAACGTGACGAAAATCGAGAAGACCCTCCAAATTTTGTACCCGGAACCATTGGATATATGAAAACACCCGAAAGACAGTCGAAAACGGCTCCCCTCTACAAACCCGAACACATTCTCAAACGCACTGACCTAACTGTGACAATCCCACAAAATACATACCACAATCATTCAAAACGCCAAGAAAAATGACAGACCAAAATCTGTTACAGGTCGATGATACTTCATCAGACAGCGACTCAGAAGGTTCAAATCCAGAACCTCCAGACGAATCCAGGGATCCTTCCCTTTAAAATGGGAACCGCACGAATCAAAGTAGCTTCCCATACTTTCCTACATTATATTCAACTTAGTCCATTAGAAAACCAAATAAACTCAATAACCAATCAATATACGCTATTAGAAGCCACAATAAATAATACAACCACTTTCAATAGAATCGCCCTATTTAACGCCTATAAACACCTCGAATACGAAGTCAAAAATGTTAACCACAAATTCAGATCCTTGTTTCCCCATAAACGCGCAATAAGAGCCCTCATTGCTCCTTTTGGCTCCCTCGTGAAATTCATAAGCGGAAATCTAGACGAGCAAGATGCGAAAGAAATATATCACAGCCTAGCCGAACTCGAATCAAACAAAAATCGAATTATCAAAAAAACCAATAAACAAATTTCAATTACTTCAAAATTGATGGAAAATATTAACGAAACAATGACTTCAGTTCCAGATAATTAAAAACTGATAGGAGATAAAATCAATGAGTTGAGAATTAAACTTAACGAGACAAAATTCAATTATGCACATTTTTTGGAAATTCATGAAATACTGAATCAAATAAAAATCAATCTCGATTCTCTACTAGATTTTCTAACAGAAACAGAAAATGCTATGGGATTTGCGAACTTGAAAACATTACATCGCAGTATCGCCTTTCCAGACGATCTAAAAACAATAATAGATGAACTCTACTCATCACATAGTCATTCTCAATTACTTTTTGATAATAAGAAATACCTCAAATATTATAGTGTTGTTGAAACCAAAGTTTTCGCAATCGATGACAAAATTATATTTTCATTAGATTTTCCATTGGTTCACAATGAAACTTTCGATCACTATCACCTATATTCAATTCCAAATCAAAACCAATCAATTATCATCCCACCTGCCTCCTACCTAACCCTAAGCAACGAAATGTACCAGTACCAGAACGAAGAGTGCGTTGACCTACAACCAAATTTCCTGTGCGAGAAGAATTACCTTCTGCCCATCCAGGACAAACCAGACTGTGTAACGTCACTACTTTCCTCCAATGCCTTTGCTGATAAAAAATTAATCAGGAAATAATCGAGGAAATCAATGATGCCCACTACATAGGCATCTTTCCGAACAAGAGAAAATTCCAGACAAACTGTGTGGAAAATGATGTCGCTGTGTTGAAAGTTTTATACCTCTTTGTTGTTCCACCAAAATGCTCCCTGAAGACTTCCAAATACACCTACCGGAACGAGAAAGGATCAACTGTAGGACACCCCCTCACATTGGAAGAAATCAAGGACATTCATATTCCAATCCTGCAAGTCAAGAAACTCAACTTGGAGAAAGTTTCCCTTGACAAACTACACGAGCTCCGACTAGACGAAATTCGGGAAGACCCATTGTACCTTATCAATCTTTGCCCGGATTACTCCAGATGGTCCCTATGGAGCGTCGCGACGCTAACCGCCTTCGTCGTGGTATATCTTGTGGTGACCCGGAAACAAGATATCCTTCGCCTAGTCAACCCCAACAAACCACCAACCAACCAGGCCATCAACGAAACTCAAGTGGTTCCACCCTCGAGTTCCTTCTAAGGGATGGAGGAGTTATGTATGCCTTTCCGTGGAAATAGCTGAACGCATTCCTGCCTATGCAGATTTTCAGGAACACGTCGAGACGGTGTTGTATTCAACTTCGGTTCATGGGAACGAAGAAACATTTAGAATAGACATAGACTTCGAGCAATAAACATCTCATTGTATTATTTGTTGTTAATTAAAGTTTTTGAGTAAAATAAATGTTTTTATTCCGTGATCGGAAAACATAAAGACCATACAACATACAACATTCTGAAATCAACTGGATTGTGGCTTGTACGTGGTTTAGGACTATCAAATTATGATTGTGGCAAACCAAACAATTCCAATTGAGTTTCGTTGAGACATCGATTACTTTGAAACCAATAAGAGTTTCCGTTCGAACCCTCATTATATTTTTCCCGATGGATTTAACCAACCAACTGCAACCACTTAATTTGTATTTCATATCTGAAGTTTTACCCGACTATGAAAATAGAACAAAAAACAACTCATTCATTCGCTTTTTCATTGGGAATTGCTGGCATTCAGGAAGCTAGGGACTCCTAATTTTTCTTTTTTGACGTCGATAACTTGTTCAAGATGTTAGTTCAGGATCGAACTTCATGTTATTAATGGAGTTTGGTAAAAGTTTAACTAGAACGCGTTTACCCTTCATTATACAGTGTGTCCATTTAGTGCGTAATTCTTCGATATCTCGAAAGCAATAACCTATAGAGAAAAACTTTAAATGAAAAACTTTTTCAGTTACTAAAGTTGCTTATTTTCAAAATATTTTCAATAATACTGGGTGTTTTATAAAAGCGGGACGAATCGGAGACAAGTTTTTTTAAATAGAATATCCTGCATTTTTTATTTGGAATTTATTCCGCCAAGGTTAACCTATACAACGCTGTAAAAAAATTGGAATCGGTTGCGGCTTTGCCAAGTTATAGTTAATAAACCTGTTTTTACCACTATTGAAGGGTCATGTTGAATTGGGCATGATATATTTATTCATTGATTCATGTTTTTAAATATTTTTGGCATACAGTAGAAGCAAGGTTCACCAATCCAGTAATTTTGCGACATCATCCTTTACAGGGTGCTGAAATTTGCATTTTGACTATTGTTAGATACAGATGACATTCATTAGAATGTTTCAAATGGACCACCCTCTATTTTCCGTCACAATTATTCTGACATCTTTCGCCTTTTTATCGCTGAAAAAACAATAAAAATCGGTCACGGCGTTGTCAAGTTATGAGTAATTTCCTTATTTTTACTACTATTTCTGGGTAATTTGTACGTCATAGTTCTTTCATTTATATAATCAAATTTGTACATGGACCATTTATATATTTTTTTACAATAGGAACATTTACAGGCGCTTCAAGTTTGAATTTAAAACAAATTGACAAATTGATCTAAAACACCTCTTTCACAGAGATTTTTTGCAGACTATGAATAAATTTTTCGAAATACATTTCCATTATTTATAAGTCACAGCTTATGAGATAATTATAAAAAAATACATAACATTTCATAAATAATTAGTAAGTGTCACTCAGACTCCTGCAGAGTATAGTAGCATCTGTCAATCAATAAAAATGTTGTCACTTTGGGAGTTTATTATCTCATTCGGCAATTTGTTGTAGAGAGATAAAGCATTGTAAGCAGGGCAGTTTTTGTATTTAGAGGTTTTATAATTAGGCATTCGCAGCTGTCCCCCTAATCTTGTACTATAAGTTGAGTTGAGGCTATCGTTTCAAAGGACTCAGGTTGTTTTTTGCAAATTAAACACATTTGAAAATATAAATACACGAAACAGATTAAATGAGTTCCGCACCCCCATGCCATTATATTGAGATATACCTATATGTGAAAATGCCATAGAAAAAAAATGCTTAATAAACTTTCCTTTGTTACACAGGATTTAATTTGTTTGATTGCAAAAAATGCTGAATTGAATTTATTGCAAACACTATTGATGTGCGGATCAAAATTCAGATTAACATGTCGAATTCTTCTTCAAATAATTAATAGTTTTTAAAAAGTCATTTTCCGAAATAAAACTTATTTTTTGCTGAAATTGATACAAGTTCAATTTATATTTTTCAAACAGACCCATATATATTTTTTAAATAGTTTCTACGGAGCTATAGTAGGCAAGTGCATAATTTCTGAAATGTTAAAAATGTATATGATCAGAATATTCAAGAACTTGTCTCCCGCTTGATCATAGTCTTACAAATTTCAAAGATACATAGCGCAAACTTGGATGATAATTATCAATAGAATATTTTTCGTTTAGATCACTTCTGTGTTGAATGAAGATATGAAATCGTAATTATAAGTCGATAAACTAAAAAGATTCAGAGATCAATATTACATAGAAATGAACGCCTTTCACCTGAAGACGAAAACTCATTAGAAAATAAAATGGGTATAAATGTCTCGGAGATGGTAGATGAGTTTTTTTTGAGCAGAATTATTCTACAGGATTCAATTACTGTCTAGGAATTCGACTTCTGATGCAATTATCGATTCGTAAATTCATTTATTTTTATAATGAGAGTCAAATGAAAGTCTATACTGAGGAAATTTGATTCTCCCTCCACATTATTGGAACTAATTCGACTTTCTGTACTGTTCCGTAGATATTTATTACTTGTTAACCCTCATAATTGGATGTTGTTCAAGGAAATGATTTGCAGAAGAACTCGCGAGACCATAAAACATCGATTCCTTTTCACTCTCGCTAGAATTATACTCATTTAAAATTGCAATCTCCGGTAGACATCCGGTGGAAAAATAATGAAAGGAAACTTATTCGATCAGGTCGTGAGCCATCAGTTTGTTGGAAGATAGGTAGCTAATCATAAGCTAATAGTATTCATACAGAAAATCCATTCCATATGCATCCAATATCACCTACATTTACTTTAATGGAAACTGTTTCATAATTTTTCATTGAAACTTTTCTTGAGAATGCAAGCAAAATTTTACAGGCATTCAGAACCGGAAAACTCTGGAAAAATAATCAGCTGGATTTCGAAAAGATAAAAGTGACAAGGTACCTAAAAAGTTTTATTTCTGAAGCCGTAAGATATGAACGAAACTCACCATTCCTTATTATATTCTTGCGCTGAATATTTTAATAAGACGGTGACTGGAGTCACAAACAAATATTATAAAAAAATCCTAACCAGTTCTTCTTGTTTCTTCTTCTGTGATCAATAATAATTTTCAGATATTGGGAGATGGAGAAGTTACAGGGATGGATGGTGATAATTCAGGTTAGATCCATGAATAAATGGAATATAAGAACGCATTGGTAGTGCTACTGAAAAATATCAATATATTTTTCCATCTCCCGTTCTCCAAAAAACAACAACTCCTGTAATTTCCATATAGAAAATCCTAAGAACCAGGGAGAACTAGATAGGATTTGGAGTTTTTTCGAATTTCCCTGGAGACGCAAGATTCGGGAAACAGTTTACTGGGTAATGATTTTCAAATCTTTGCTTTCAAAGAATGTGATGAAAAATATAGAGCAGCTGAATTTTTAACTCAAAGGATCAATCTCGACGAAACAGCTAATGTTAGAATGTATGAATATATTTCATAAGAGCATCGGCATTGGATATATTAACACAAAATATACTTTTCTGCGACATCACTGAAACGAATTTATTTTCTTTGGGCAGATTCTGAAGGCTTCGGTATATATTTAGGAACTGCATTTCATGAAGAGAAACAATCTTCCAAAGCAGAAAAGGGCAATATTCAATAAAAAGAATGCAAGAAACATACGATGAAATGAAGAATTTTCTTGTAATATACAGGGTGTTTCAAATTAAGTCGGCACCATTGCCAACTCCGTTATAATTGATGCTACGAATTCGGTTAAATGGGCAAACTAGAAGCATTTTTAATAGCCTTCTCGATGCAGAAAAAAAAATTGACAGCACAATAAGACAGTAAAAAGAAAAAATGTGCTGAAATGTGAACTCGTGAAACCCGTGATCATCATGTCGCACCACTCAATTGACACCACTGAACTATTTGGTATTAATGTACAAAACGATAATTTCCATCTTAGAGCCATTCCGCTAGCCGCATTTATTTTGTGAATAAAAATATGTCTGCTGTCATGATACCTTGAAGCCGTTTTTGTACAGAACAGAAAATACTGGAGGGTCATATGAATGTAGTTGGAAAAAATGTGTTTGATTCGATAAAACATAATTATTATGAGCAATCAAGTTGCCTTGAAACTTTGTTGAAATACTATTTGTCAAATATTCTCAAGTATATCATGACAAAGTCATAAATTATTGTAACTATCAACTACTGTTCGAATATTTTTCGAAATGCCGTTTTCCCATCAAGAAAAATGTGATATGTTAGAATCCTACTTGGTTTGTCAGAAAAATAGCGTAAAAGCACTCCAACACTACAGCAATTCGTTCCCCGATCGTGAATTACCTGATCGGCGTTTTTTTTGCTGTGTCTCATCGTCGATTCAGGAACAAAGTTTTTGAGAAGAGAAAAACTAAAAAACGTTTTGTAATATCTGAAGATACAGAAATTGACATTTTATCCTACTTTGAGGTATATCCAAATAATTCCATCAGAGATTTATCTAAAGAAATAGCTGTTCCACTGTCTGGTATTCAACGAATTCTGAAGAAACATGAGATTTCTTCTTATTCCTTATAAGTTAAGACCAGTGCAAACACTAGAACCTGGTGATCCTGAGAGACGATTGGGGTTTTGTCGGTGGTTTATGAATAAATGCAGACAAGATCCAAACTTCTATAGAAATATTATATGGAGCGATGAGGCTAATTTTTCAAATCGTGGGAAGAATCGGAAGAATTTTCATTATTGGAGTAGACATAATCCATTTCTAGTCCATCCCCACAATCCGCAAAGATGATTTAGTATTAGAGTTTGGTGTGGTCTATTTAGAGGCAGAATTATCCTGTTGAGTGACCTCCTCGTTCACCAGACATGACACAATGTACAAAATTAAACATAATAATGTAGATGAACTGAAAAATTGTATTGAAACTATAATTAATAGAATTGATGGCTGAACTGTGTTGAATGCCACACGTAGTGTCAATAGAAGGGCCCAAATATGTGTTCAACAAGAAGGCGGTGTTTTTGAACATTTACTCGATATTTTATAGCGCTTTATCAAATCCGTTTGTAATAAATGTTTCCTATTGATAAAACTGTCTTATTTTCATCTTTACGAAAAACAGTCAAATACGATTTGTTGTTGAGAATGTTATAACGAATCGAAATGCATGAAAAAATAAATGGGTGTTCCATTGGAAGAAATATCATTTTATGAAGTATTCTGAAAACGCGACTGTAATTTTTTTTTGCTTTTGGCACCGAGAATGCCATTAGAAATGCTACTAGTTTGCCCATTTAACCGAATTTGTAGCATCAATAATAACGGAATTGGCAATGGTGCCGACTTAATTTGAAACATCAAATTGATAAAACTTAGCATTGCTAAAGAGGGAACTGAAATCCCTTTTAAAAAAGGTGCAACACCACCCACTTTCTCATTAAATTTTTTTAAGGGGGTGCTCATAATTTAGAAGGGGTGCAAGAAGGGGGTGATATTTTCATACTGTTAATTGTAAAATTGAGAATAGAAATCGACCTGTTTAAATTTTTTTCGAGTTATACATAATTTACAGTGTCAATATTTTTGAATTTTTATAACAAATTTTCTCAGTTATAGTTGCACTAAATATGAAAAACTTAGTATTGCTGAACAGACAATGAAAATCCCTTTCGAACAAGATGGCACAGGACCCCACTTCTCATTTAAAATTTTTGAAGGGGTGCTCATAATTCAGAAGGAGTGCAAGAAGGGGGTAATATTTTCACACTGTAAATTGTCAAATTGACAATAAAAATTGACTTGTTTCAGATTTTTTTGATAAAATACATAACGCTAAAACTTAATTCCACACCTATGGACCGCATTACCGCATTGTATGTGACTACATGTACAGATAAAACAACCACAGGTATCCAACAAATATGGGTATAACCATGCAAACTTGAATGTGAAATTCTGATAAACACGTTAACCATTTCTGTTTTTCACAGGACAATTATAATGTTGTCCGACCCACCCTGTCACCGATGAGAGGCAATGAACATCGAAACATGCATGTCTGCAGGTGGTCATTCCCAGCCAAATGAAGGATAATCTTCTGTTTAATTACAAGACAAGCACTTGCAATTGGGTTTTCTTGGAAGAACGTTGCACAAATATCTGCCAGATGTAGTTCATTGTCCGTTTTGGTATTAGCCAGGGAGATAGTTGTTTTCTAACAGATGTTTGCCTATAATTTTCCACTTGGTGGAAACGCTTAGAGAGAAGGGTACCCCGGATTCTTCAACATTGTTGTTACCTCTCTGGCACAGTATATTCGATCTTCTGTAGTTCTTATTTTTTCTACTTCCGAATCCATTGAGAACAGTAAATATTTGATTTGGGGACTTCTTCGTATTCTGATTCGAATCAATATCTTGGAAATGGATTTGGAACCGGAATTATCTCTTTCCAGGCACAGTCATTAGGTGATTGCCTGGAATTTCTAATAAACGAAACTTTTCATCTAAATGAACTTTTTATTGAGAATCCTAAATTAATTCAGTACGAATCGTTTTCCGCACCCATTAAAAAACTTAAAAGATGAAAGAGAACAAGAGACAATTGTTTCTGTATCAGAATAACTTCATTATTATACAGAATGTTGGAATTAATGACCTACAACTTGCCAATCGGATATAGACAATCGAATCAGCAGATTTGAATATTCTATTCCCATTCGAATGTGCTGTGAGCCAATTCTTCTCGAGAATAAAGGAGTTATCAAGATTGAATGAATTGTACGATGTAATGTAATAATGTAACGAATCAATGGTAAAAAGTTCTATTGTTGCTATGAAGGAAATAACCACTGAAAATTTTGATACACTGATAAAATTTTATAGATGCTTAAACTAGAGAGGCAATTATTCTGATGATGATGGTTCATTGAATATTGTAATAAAAATGCCGGCCTGATCGAGCGCTGTGTCGGTCGTGCAAATGTAATCACAGCGCCTTTTCCTAGTGCATATATTTTTTAAATATTATATGATTTTATATTACGTAAATTCAACATAATCACTAGACGCTAATTATTAAATAATACAACTGTGAAGCAAAAATAACCAAATAAAACTAAATAACCACTAAATAAAAGTAGCTTTAGAGCGTCCGTGAATTCACGTTCTAGGGATGTATCTGCAGCGGTCACATGAGGATATGTCATAATATTTTCACCCATTCGTATCCAGCATTATTTTCAGTTGTAATATCACAAGAGAGTCAGAATAAAGTGATAATAATTTGACAGATTTTTCGAAACCTTGTTGCCAGGCAATAGACACGAGAGCCCGAAAGGCTCGAGTGGCTATTACCAAATGGCAACAAGTTTGAGAAAAAATCTGGAGAATTATTTTCTACTTTATCGAACTCTCGTGTGGTATTCGATAGATTATTTTTTGATGCCCCAATCATAGACCTATTCTCTATACATATAACATTTTTATTTCAACAATTTACTTGAATCACTATAAACAGAATGAGGTTTAGAATTTGAAGTTCTCATGATGAAATATACAATTATTATGGATGTTTTATCCTTGGCTGGAGGATTCCGTAACATTGTTTTGTTCTGTTGGATTGATAGCTATTGCTTTCTCTGTCCCTAAGTTATCAATTGAAACTGTTTCCAAATTGACACGTTACTCAAAATAGTATTCTTACATGCATTTTCGTTGATTTTCTTGAAATTTCATCGATTGATGATGTGCTAAACCGTTTTCGAATCATTTTTCACTTTTCATGCAAACTGATAATAATGCTGTGATTGGCCTGAACGTATACCTACATGAATGATTTGAATTGATGGTTTCGATTGGTTGCAAGAATTGTCAAAAAATAATCAGAATAAGTATAGTGATTTTATTGATCCTATTTTCTCCAAAATATGCAACCATTCCGAGTTGTACAGTGCTGTGAACTTGGATATTCGTTCGATAGTAGATATGAGTTTTCCTACCGTATTGAAAGTATCAAATAACTGAAGCGACCAAACGCATAATTGTCAAACCTGCTACTGTGATATATGAAACATAGGCAAACAACATTTCCATTGAACTTGGCAAACACATCGATATTTAATAATGAGTTATTTGACATATCCTTTTATTGATCTATTATTAAATGGGCTGCATATGTCGTTACTAAGAATTGGATTGTAACATGAACAAAAACCAATTTATTCATAATGAATCAATTTTGTCATCGACATCCGTCCAGAGAACAAAATTGGCAATCCAGTAATGAAAATGATGTTTATTAACGATATTTATCATCGATGCCATTTGTCAGACAAAACAGAATGATAAAACTGAACACAATTCTGTGGTGAAATGTGTCATACTCGAACTGGAAATGCAGTGCATTCCATTTAAAACGAGCCATCCTAAATAACTTTTGGTACAATGATTTTTAGGAAAAATATAGAATGCAGGGGGACACATTTTGACATATTCACATTTGATGTTACTTCCCCTATCGCACCCCCAGAGCATGTCACCATGTTTTTTAAATGGATCACCTATATTGTTTCGCATTATCAGATGCTCCATGATAAGCAGATTTCAACAAAGTATAATACATATGGTCTAACGCTTTTAGTTCGAGAGCTACAAATTATTTGAGTAGAAAACGAGCAATGATTTTCAAGAAAAATAAAAAAACACCTCAACAGTGGTATACAAGGGGACACATTTTGACATAATCAGATTTGATATTACTTTCCCTATCGCACCCCCAGAGCATGTCACCATTTTTTTAATGGATCACCCTATATTCGCATTATAGATATACAATATACCGTATTTTCAATGATATTCATACAGGAAGAAATATTCGATACAAATACGTTTCGGAATTACTGAATAAATTTATAGAAACTGGATCTTTTAACAATAAAAAGCGTAACCGTTCAGGAGTTGTCAACAATGAAGCTATTCCTATTGCAGTTTTAGGGCACGTTGGATTAAAGGAAAATATGCAATCTCTTACTAAGCTATCTTGAGAATCAGGAAACAGTCGTACAAATGTTTTTAGGATCCTTCATAAGTACAAATTTCATCCATATAAGATTAGACTAGTTCATGAATTGAACGAAGATGATTTCGATAGACGTATCGAGTTTTGTGAAAGTCTCACTGAACGGATTAACTTACATCAGAATTTCTTGTATAAAATTTGTTTTCCGGATGAAAGTACGTTTAGTTTAAATGGAGAGGTGAATCGGAAAAATTGTCGATATTGGGGTGATACTAATTCTCATTTATACCGTCAAGTTCATACCCAACTACCTCAAAAACTGAATGTTTGGGCAGGAATTTTAGGTGACCACATCATAGGACCTTTTTTATCGATGATAATTTGACTTGTGAGAAATATTTGTATATGTTGGAGAATCGAATAATACCGTGAATCAATAAGGCAATTGAGGAGGATATGAATTTATTCGAAAACGAAATAGTTTTTCAGCAGGATGGTGTACCTCCTCATTGTGCCGCTCCAGTGCGACAATTTTTGGGTTATCATTTTCCTGGTCGCTGGATTGGCAGAAGAGGTCTTTCAGAATGGCCACCAAGGTCTCCGGATCTCACTCCTTTAGATTTCTTTCTAAGGGATCATTTGTAGTCTGAAGTGTATGAGATAGAATCAACAACATAAGCAGATTTGAGAGAAAATATCATGAGACAGAGAAATAACTCCCGAAATTCTCAACCATGTGAGGCGGCAATGAAAGCTCGTTTGTACCATTATATGGAAGTTGGTGGAAACATTTTTAAAAATTTTCTATAGAAAATTTGTTTCTTCTCATGGTCAAGTCATCACATTTTGATTCAAGAATTTATAAAAAAATCTCTTTTTCTGAATTATTGCTTCCATATTGGTCTCCAGAACGAATATTTCAAATTGTGGTCTCCTGTATAATTGTTGACCCTTTTTTTTATTTTTACTGCGAATCATTGTATCAAAAGTTATTCAGGGTGGCTCGTTTTCAACTCAATAATTTTTAGCTCACTCCATCTACTACCACTCGCCTTCAGATTCTCTGAGACAACCACCGACTGTGCCAAACAAAAAAATTTGGTGACATGCTCTTGGGGTGCGATAGGGAAAGTTAGATCAAATGTAAATATGTCAAAATGTGTCCCCCTGTATACTATTGTTGACGTGTTTTTTTATTTTTCCTGAAAATTATTGTACCAACAGTTATTCAGGGTGGTTCGTTTTGAATGGAATGCATTGTATAATACACCTGACGTGGAATATCAGGAATCCTGTCATGTTCGACGTTTTAAAAAGGCAGTTATTGGCATGCCAATGCGGAACAATGAATATTTCCGCAGTAACAGCAGTAGATCGATATGGTTTATGAAATTTATTGCTGAGCTGTCGAAACATTTTTCTTTGAAGCACTTCATTCTATCTGACATCTGAGAAATATGGGTATGAATACAATATATAGAGACCCTTGTGATTGAAATAAAGCGTTGTTATACTTTGATCAATTCTTCCTTGCAAAACTTTATTTCTAATGTTCGTAAAAGATAACGATCACGTTGGAGATTTTCAATGAAGAAGAAGTCAAACAAAATGAAAGTTTCATAAACATTTT
Source organism: Chrysolina americana (assembly GCA_958502065.1). Classification (NCBI taxonomy): domain Eukaryota; kingdom Metazoa; phylum Arthropoda; class Insecta; order Coleoptera; family Chrysomelidae; genus Chrysolina; species Chrysolina americana. Next base: position 35,331,524 of record OY293415.1, on the reverse strand, counting down.
TCAGGAAATATTGGTTATAATAGTCGGAATACAAGTTTCAATTCTAGAAGAATATTATATACAAAAATATGAATCGCCACATATTTTTCGGTTATACATTGGAATTAGATACTTATATACTTCATGCCATTTCCATATTGCAATATGATAATTTAAAACTATACAAGGTGTTCCAAATTAAGTCAGCACCATTGCCAACTCCGTTATTATTGATGCTACGAAGTCGGTTAAGTGGGCAAACTAGTAGTATTTTTAATGGCCTTCTCGATGCCGAAAACAAAAAAATTACAGTCGCCTTTTCAGAATATTTTATAAAATGATATTTTTTCTTTCAATGGAACACCCTATATTTTTCATGCATTTCGATTCGTTATAACATTCTCAACAGCAAAGCTCATATCACCTTTCTTCTTAAAGTGGAAAATGAGCGACTTATGTGGAAATATTTATTTCATTCACAGGGTACAAAATAATTCTTTGTTTTGGCGAATAAAACCTCATGATTGTTCAAACACCCAATTTTGGTACTTATACGAATGACAATATTTTGTTACTAATAGCAAAATAAGACAGTGGGATGTGAACTCGTGAAACCCGTGATCATCATGTCGCAGCACTCAATTGACACCACCGAGCTATTTGGTATTAATGTACAAAACGAAAATTTCCATCTTAAAGCCATTCCGCTAGCCGCATTTATTTTGTGAATAAAAATATGTCTGCTGTAATGATAACTTTGAAGCTGTTTTTGTACAGAACAGAAAATACTGGAGAGTCATATGAAGGTGGTTGGAAAAAATGTGTTTGATTCAATAAAACATCATTATTATGAGCAATGAATTTGCGTTGAAACTTTGTTGAAATACTATTTGTAAAATATTCTCAAGTATTTCATGACAATGTCATAAATTATTGTAACTGTCAACTACTGTTCGAATATTTTTCGAAATGCCATTTTCCCATCAAAAAAAATGTGATATGTTAGAATCTTACTTGGTTTGCCAGAAAAATAGCGTTAGAGCACTCCAACACTGCAGCAATTCGTTCCCCGATCGTGAATTACCTAATCGGCGTTTTTTTGCTGTGCTTCATCCTCGATTCAGGAACAATGAAAAAGTTTTTGAGAAGAGGAGAACTAAAAAAGGTTTTGTAATATCTGAAGATACAGAAATTGACGTTTTATCCTACTTTGAGGTATATTCAAATAATTCCATCAGAGATTTATCTAGAGAAATAGCTGTTCCACTGTCTGGTATTCAACGAATACTGAATAAACATAAGATTTCTCCTTATAAGTTAAGACCAGTGCAAACAATAGAACCTAGTGATGCTGAGAGAAAATCGGGGTTTTGTCGGTGGTTTATGAATAAATGCAGACAAGATCCAAACTTCTATAGAAATATTACAGGGAGCGATGAGGCTAATTTTTCAAATCGTGGGATGTATAGAATTTTCATTTTTGGAGTAGATATAATCCATTTCTAGTCCATCCCCCAATCCGCAAAGACGATTTAGTATTAGTGTTTGGTGTGGTCTATTTAGAGGCAAATTTATCGGTCCATTTTCCTACCATGGTTCTTTGATCGGACCCCGTTACATTAATTTATTAACAAGAGTGTTGGAAGAGTTTTTCGATGATCTTGATCTGGAGGCTCGTCAGATGATCTATTTTCAGCAGGCTGGAGCACCAGCACGTAATATCAGTGGCATGAAGAGAATACTGCGAGGCTGTTTTGGAAACAGATGGATTGCTACAAATGGTCCTGTTAAGTGGCCCCCTCGTTCACCAGATATGACACCTCTAGATTTTTATTTTTGTACATTTTTGAAAAATGAGCTGTACAAAATGAAACATAATAATGTAGATGAACTGAAAAATTATATTGAAACTATAAATAATAGAATTGATGGCCGCACTGTGTTGAATGCCACACGTAGTGTCAATAGAAGGGCCCAAATATGTGTTCAACAGGAAGGCGGTGTTTTTGAACATTTACTCCATATTTTATAGCGCTTCAACAAATCCGTTTTTTATAAATGTTTCCTATTGAAAATGAGATTTGTTGTTGAGAATGTTATTACGAATCGAAATGCATGAAAAAATAAATGGTGTTACATTGAAAGAAATATCATTTTATGAAATATTCCCATTAAAAATGCTACTAGTTTGCCCACTTAACCGAATTCGTAGCATCACAAATAACGGAGTTGGTAATGTTGTCGACTTAATTTGGAACACCCTGTATAACACACAAGTCACATCAACGTAGAGGATGTTGGTACTGCATGATATAAAAACGGTCTAGCTGCCCTCAAGTGACTATTGGCAATTTCATACTTCTGAAAAAAGCATTCGTATTTTCAGTTGCAAGCTAGCCAAAAAGATGGAATATATAGCAATACGAAGGCAATTGAAACGTTCATTGCAGCTTGTTTGGAGCATGTAAAAACGATAGTATTTCCATCGCCGAACGGAGATTCTTCTTTGTCGATAGAGTCTGGTCAGTACGACAACGATGCATTTGAAATATCAAATATGACAGAACAACAACAAAACATCTCTGTTTGTTCTTGTCTTTGGCTTATTGGAATGTTTTTTCATCAATAAAGGGCAAATTCTGAGTTAATTTGTGTTAAACTATCGTTAGTTTTTATTATTAAGCAATGGTTGAAGTATTGTGAAATGTGTGAAAGACCATTTGAAGCTGGAAATCAAAATATGTCATTTCATAGGTAAGCTACCACTGTCGTAACTATCGAGAAAGGGAAACAAAATTGGAAAAGAGAAAAACGAATGAATTATGAAAAAACATATCAATTAGAGCATCGGCTGTTCTCAAAAACATGTGGAGATTCTTCCATCATAATTTCAGGTTTCCATTATTTCTATTTTATTTAACCTCAATATTTCTGTTAACAACTCACGACACTGCCGTTAGAGGGAAGATGTCCCTTACACACAAATTTTAATGCGTGTGTAGCGAGTTACTCATCTAGGTTGTGTTATTTGATCGGAGGATTCGACACTTTGTAGAACCATGGCGTTGGGTGTTAACTGGAATTACAACAAGATCCAGACCTTAGTTCAGTTATCGGCTGGAAGAAGAGTAACCAATGACCAAAGAAAGGCATCAGACCATAATACCCAGAAGCAGAAGAGAAGAAGTGGAAGACCTCAGAATTATTGGCCACGACAAATAACTACTAATTACTAATTACAACTAGGTAGCTGGTCCGCAATAGTGGGCCAAAGAAAACTAGAATTATTTTCGTAATAACAATACATGAGAAAAATGTTAATACGTAAAACCAATAAAATGGAGAATCAATCATTTATCAGAATACAGAACTTTATATAAAACTTAAATATAGGAGAATGAAATGTATAATACTGAGTTTTGATCGGAAACGAAAACGGTAAGAAGTGACTGAAATGATTTAACTAAGTAATCGCAAATCTCAGTAACCTAAGCTATTCATATCATAAAACCGTTAAATTGAAAAACTAACGAAACATAATTTTATCGAAAAATTATTCATTTGTATCTAAAAAGGTAAAACCAACAAATTATCCGAAAAAAAATGTCGTACCGAAATATCCAAGAAATCCAATCCAAGAAATAAAACGATCAGAATCGAAATCTAGCAGAAATTTTATTAAATAATATATCAGTCTGGTAGAAACTTGCTCTATTCTAGTTCTAGTTCTAGTTGAACAAATCGAATTGTCTGGTTCGGACTCATATTGATCGTTCATTTTTTTGTTGCTTCGTCGATTTATTGGAGAATTCAATTGCTGGGTGATGATTTTCAAGATTATCAAAGAAAACAGCCAATGTAATTCATTGAATTTCACTGAACTCATAAACCCATCATGCTACGATCAACCTTAGCAATATGTCAGATCTCAATTATTACCCATATATCGGCAAATTACTATCAACCACCTACCTACCATAAGGACGCTTTCGCACTTGTGCCTGTCAATCCAAAAACATTTGAAGGCGGAATATCATTTTCGAGATAGCTAATACTGGTGATAAAATTTATTGTGAGCCTTAGCATTTTAGTAATATCAGGTGGTGAGACAGAAATGAAAAGAAATTTAATGGGGATATGAGAATTTATTTAAGTATATTAACCGCACGCTACGCCATCTCTGAGAAAATAGATTAACCATCGTTTCGTTACGCTATAACCTCTCTAGTTTCTGAACATTTTCGGTATTTTACTTTTCGTTATTAGCATTTATTCGTCTGATGATTTTTGATATGCTAATTTTAGGTTTTGTGGTATACTGATTCGACGATTATTATTCCTTTGGCTTTCGAATATTACGCTTTGCAGACTTACAATATTCTGTTATTATATTTTATAATTTTTATGAAATATTTTTTCTGTAATTTTACGGTTTGATCGAATACCCGTCCTCACATTTGTGTTTATTCTCATTTTATGGTAATACAGACATACCGTCTCGTGATTTTTCAGTTCATCAAATTTTGGTTCTTCAAAAGTCTGTTGTGATAATTTCTGAGTCAGGGATAATTTGTTTATGAAAAAAAATTGTTATTTTAATGTTTGACAAAGCTATTTTCAATTCTTTTCCATTTCTGTGAAATTATTTCCTATCTAGTTTGATTCTCCATAAAATCGTACTGAACTTTATTGGTTCGATATTTTTAAATCATAGTCCATTTCAGATCTATATTTTACCGTTTTTATGGACTATATGGAATCCTACCAACGTTATAGAATGCGGAATAGGTATAATTGTCTTTATGAATCATTTCGTACGTATTTTGAAGCTGAATATAAATATTAGTCATCATACGTGTCAGAATGACTGTTGTAATTTATAGAATGATGTAATGAAATAAAAAAAATCAGATTTGTAAAGAATTGAAGAGTTTTAAGCTGTCAAACTGAGTCTGTTCATCAAGACATTCTGATCCGAATTCTTAATTGCCCAGTTTATTTCAAGAGTTTCTAGTAGATTGAGTTTTTACTTTTATTGAATACATGTAAAATTTTCAAGTCAGAGTTGGGAACAAAATGGTGTTTTTCATTTATGATGTGATTAGAATAAACTGAGTGAGAATTATTTTTTTCCCATTCAGAGTACGAGTCTATTACTATAACGTGTTCAGCAAGAGGAGTTCTAATCACTGACTTATGCAACATTGGAATTTTGTCTTTGGAATTTACTAAAGTATGTTTGGGTTTATTGGATATTTGAATGAAATAGATAAACCTGAAAGTTTATTTAACAAGGTATTTTCTAGTTTCCTACTACTATACTACTCTAATTTCTATTCTAACATTTAACTTTTCTGTAGATCTTGTAACCCCCCTTTCACTGATGATGAAGGATTAATACGTCGAAACATGTCTGAGCTGATGTAAGTCTCCCGATTACATTTCACAACTATTAAAGATTGATTTTTAGTGTAGTTTACTGAAAGTTTTTTACCTACCCGGTTATTATTATTTTCGTCTAAAGAACCATCAGATATCGCCTTCCGGCTCTTTTCACGGGACTACCCGTGCTTTTTTGCCTCGCTTATTTGATGCTTGGTACGCGATTTGTATTATTTTGATTGTTTAATTAGGAGTGTGTATGAAAATGAACAATAAACCGTTTCTATAGAACTTTTCCAGCGTTACGGATTTTTATCCACGTACCAAAATTCAAACACGAAATTCAATTAAGTAGATGGAGACGTCTCTTTGATGTACTCGAATGCGGATTCACTTGTTTTGAATTTTTCTTTACTCAAAGGATTTTAAAATCTAGTTGTGAACTTTGAAAAAATGTAATGGAACAATCTCGTTTATCCGATGGGGGTGGTCGTAGGTAAAGGTTAAAAAATAATAAAAGTTAATCTAGCGCGACACATTTTCTTAGGGGGTGTTGAGTGAACCTAAAAAAAAGCTCCCATGCAATAATCTGACGATGTCGATGTGACGCATACTCGCGGCCATTATTATAATACAAATAAAAATCGCCATTTTGAAATACTCAAGCGCGTCAGATTAAGATATATATGGTTCATCTTTATGTCCTAGATGTGCTGTCTCCCAAGCTGACAATTATCTAGAGGGATTCGTCTACTCTGAAATTAGGAAAACGGTTGATCCTAAAGGCCATTCCTGCAACTTCCCGCTTACTCCATACCTAAGCGCTCAATATTTCACTTATTTTGTTTTTGAGCTGTCCGAGCTCAAAAATATGATGTTTGTGTCATTATAAGCTCTTCGAGCTGATAGAAGTTTAAACTATTTTTTGAATTTTTAAACCGCAATAAATTTTGAATAAATGAACCGATTTTCACGCGGTTGGCAGCATTCGACGCAGTTTTGTCAAACTTCATGAAGAACCTTTACGTTTGAATTGATCGAATTAGAAATTTTAGAGTAATTCCAAAAAATCACTTTTTTCGGTTTTCTTTCGACAACGATAACTCACGAACGAATCAACTAATTGTGACCGGAATGGCGGCGATCGACGTAGTTTTTTGATATTAAGAGCAGATTAGTTTTTGAATAGCTGTTTAGAAGTAATTGCAAAACAAAGATATTCGAAAAAAAAACGCGGTTTTTTCAGATTTCTCAAAACTATCGGTACGAATCGGTTAAAATTATACTGAAAATCTAAGTTTGGCAAAGCCAAATAGATAAAGAAATAGTAACGCGGAGAGGGGAATATAGGCATTACGCAGTTGCACGCATTAGACTTAATCGACGAATTTTTGTTATTTCGGCTTGTGGAAATCGTCAGCTTATATATTTTTCATTATCCTTGAATTATTTCCTTCAGAATAAAAAAAAATTGCCACACTTGAGAATATCGAAATGACGTTTTTATACAACTTCCCTTTCTTTACGTCACTCTCGAATTGTCAGATTAATAGAATATACACTTTTTAGCATGTAATTAACTCACCTTACCTTAATGTGACGCGCTCGAGAATTTCTAATGATCAATTTTTTTTACTAATCTGATCCTTTATCCTGGACGCGTTGCCTTATTTATGAGGTTCATATTTGGTGGAGGTACTTAACCGGGTAAACAAGGTATCCCCCTATATATTAATCTGCTGTGCTCCAGTAAATCCCGAAATCCCCGCTTGGGCTCCCCTTCTACTAGTTAGGGTCTTTTCAAAATATCTATCAAATGTAGTTCAATGTTCAGTGTGGACTTGGCCGAGGAAGTAGTTGTTTTCTGTTAGATATTACAAAAAAAATCTTAATTTTTATCATAGGTTGTTTTCATTTGAAAAAACAATTTCCGATTATTATTTCAGAATGTACCATTTTTCTAACATTTTTTATGTTATAACATATAAGTTTTACAAAAAAAAACGATTCTTCTTCGAAGTAGCCACCCTTTATGCGACACCGAATGGTTTCTGATACAAATAGTAGATACATTCCCGTACCAATAAATATTTAGTGTTATTGAGAATTATATATACACGTCGATACACCCCTTGAATTACATTTTCTGTTCCCTTTATATCAACACAATATCGTGAAATCATAAAATCTAATGGTGCTTATCAAATGAGTTATACCATCGATTTCAACTGAATGTGATACTGAAATCTGTTATAGGTTCAATTTCAGATATATTTTGTTTCCGTTTCATATTTTGGAGATGTTTGAGTGGAATCATTCATGAAATGTTCATGGTATAGGTAGTTTTCGAATATTCAGCATTTTTTTCTGTATTTATCATTACCACCGTATTTGGAAGATACATATTACGATTTAGAAATTAGGTCCTATACTCCATATTGTCAAGAATGAAGTTCAAACACCGGTCATGGTTGAGCTCGACCTAGTTCGATTGATAATAAAAACAAAACTTGTGTTTGTATGGATCACACTATACAACTACAATGTAAATGTCAATGACATGCTAATTTTGAAGTTCAATAAAGATATAGATAACGAATCTAACATGGCGCAGTCGCAGGTTCAGTAATATAAAATATTGCATACCTGATTATGTATTGAATATTCGTATTACGTGAAAGGAAGAGGAGAATTTCTGAAAGGAAGGAAAAAGCAAATCATGCCAAGGAAAGCTAAAAGAACCAGTAAGGTCGATGAGAGCGAAGGAGATGAAGATTTGATCAATACCAGACTGATTCCCATTGAGAATACACTCTCCACAACACAGAAAACATCAGATTATTAGAAAAAAGTACGAACGATTCAATTCACAACATTCCAGATATTAGTTGGTGATAAACAATTCCAGGAGTCATTGGTCCAACGAAGTGATAATAGTGATATTTTATCTGTTGGTTCACCTAATGCGAAAATCACTACAACCTCAAATAACAATACTCCCATTGGTATTCGCCTATCAAACGCGATTTCAGGCTCAGAAAAAATGGTCGAATCTCTGACATATTCGCAATTCAAAGACTGGAGAAGCAAATTCGAAAACTACTTGGAATTTCAAGACCTAAAATGTGCCTCAGAAAAATAACGTATTGCATTATTGGAGTCTTTCTTCAGTCAAGATATTTCGGATATAGTAAGATAAGTACTGAAATTTGAAGATGGAAATACAAATATGACAGAGATTCTTGATAAGAAGTATGTGTCGCACGTGTAATGCTGTATCTCACACCAATACATGTGCCAGAAAAATTCCATTTGCTTGGAGAGAGCACGTTAAACATGAATTGGATTCGATGGCAAAGAGAAAAATTATAATGGATGACATACCGTCTGATTTTGTGAGTCATCTCGTTATTGTTCAAAAACCAAATGAAAAAATCAGAATTTGCATTATTTTACGAAATTGAACTCTTTTGTGAAATGACCAGTAAACCCATTCAAATCTCCATGGAAATGTATCTAACATTGATCTGAATTCAAAGTATTTCTCAACTTTGGATGCTACATGTGGTTATTGGCAATTGAAATTGGACGAAGACAGTCTGAAACAGAATTTCTCACTCCATGGCGTCGGTACCAATTTTTGCGTTCACCTATGGGCCTAGTTAGTTCAGGTGATGAATTCTGTAGAAGAAGAGATGAAGCTTTATCTGGAATTGCCAATATGAAAAAAGTAGTAGACGACATTTTACTGCACAGCAACACATTTTCAAAACACTATGAGAAAATCACTGAATTATTGAACCGTTGCAGAGAGAAAACAATTACTCTCAATCCATGATGGAGGCGCCTTGCTCGTCCTGGAGGTTAATTCTCCATAATTAACCTAATACGGGTATTTTTTATTAAGTTCTGTAGGGACAATAGCTATAACCACCCAATAGAGTGTGGTAGAATCGGGACTGTTCTCGATTGTTGGGGGATAATTTTTTGAAAGTATTTCGAGTAATATTACTATTGATGGCATTCTTGATGAAAGAGATTATTGAAAATTACGAAGTTATGTGCTATTTTCGGAAATATTCGCTATAGTATCGTCATCAAAATGATTTTGAGCGTTTGGGCCTACAAAAGTCTAATTTTAGTGTTGTGAGATTTAATTTCTTATATTATGCATGATGGAATATCTACAATCTTCTTAATAATTTTTGCTGTCAAGAGAGTTTTGTTTGAAGTTCAAGATGATATTCTGAACAATTGGAAGTTACCAAACCGCCCTGATTTTATTGAAAGATATCATTCATATACACGCTGGAGATGGTAGCCACGAGAATGTTCACTTTCACTGCAAACTTTGAACTCAACCAATTACTTTATTTTTTATAGAAATTAATATTTTTTTATTCAGTAGGGGACCGTCACCACTGATGGAAAAAGGCCAAAAGGAGTATATTAGCAAGTATAAAAATAAGGGTTTTATTACGATATTTGCTAAATAATACGCCAATAACACTACTAAACTGTTTCTTTCTATTTATATTCAGTGCAATTTATAACTTTTCATGATTGAAAGTCATTGTCGGATCGTCAGAGGGATTCGGCCGAATTTTTTATTTTTCAAAGTGGTCTCAAAAATGGGATATGAGTTGGAGCGATTAGTATTGGGTCAAAAAACATTAATTTCAGTTCAATTCACAACTTTTCATGATTCAAAGTCATTGTCGGGTCGTCAGAGGGGTTCGGCCGATGTTTTTTATTTTTTGAAGTGGTCTTAAAAATGGGATATGAGTTAGCGCAATTGGTTTGGGTCAGAAAGCATTTATTTCAGTCGAATTCACAACTTTTTATGTTTGAAAGTAATTGTCGGGTTGTCAGAGGGGTTCGGCCGATTTTTTAATTTTCAGAAGTGGTTTCAAAAATGGAATATGAGTTGGCGCGATTGGTATTGAGTCAGAAAACATTCATTCCAGTCCAATTGACAACTTTTCATGATTGAAAGTCATTGTCAGGTCGTCAGTGGGGTTCGGCAGATTTTTTTATTTTTTGAAGTGGTCTCAAAAATGCGATATTAGTTAGCGCGATTGGTATCGGGTCAGAAAACATTCATTTCAGTCCAGTTCATAACTTCTCATGATTGAAAGTTATTGTCGGGTTGTCAGAGGGGTTCGGCCGATTTTTATATTTTTTGAAGTAGTCTCAAAAATTGGATATGAATTGGCGCGATTGGTATTGGGTTAGAAAACATTTATTTTAGTCCAATTCATAAATTTTCATGATTGAGAGTCATTGTCGGGTCGTCGGAGAGGATGGGAAGATTTTTTTTTTTGAAGTGGTCTCAAAAATAGCATTTGAGTTGGCGCGATTGGTGGTGGGTCAGAAAACATTCATTTCAGTCCAGTTCACAACTTCTCATGATTGAAAGTTATTGTCGGGTTGTCAGAGGGGTTCGGCCGATTTTTATATTTTTTGAAGTAGTCTCAAAAATTGGATATGAATTGGCGCGATTGGTATTGGGTTAGAAAACATTTATTTTAGTCCAATTCATAAATTTTCATGATTGAGAGTCATTGTCGGGTCGTCGGAGAGGATGGGAAGATTTTTTTTTTTGAAGTGGTCTCATAAATAGCATTTGAGTTGGCGCGATTGGTGGTGGGTCAGAAAACATTCATTTCAGTCCAGTTTACAACTTTTCATGTTTGAAAGTCATTGTGTCGTCAGAGCGGTTCGGCCGATATTTTTATTTTTTGAAGTGGTCTCCCAAATGGGATATGAGTTGGTTCGATTAGTATTGGGTCAGAAAGCATTCATTTCAGTCCAATTCACAACTTTTCATGATTGAAAGTCATGGTCGGGTCGTCAGAGGGGTTCAGCCGATTTTTTATTTTTAGAAGTGGTTTCAAAAATGGGATATGAGTTGGCGCGATTGGTATCGGGTCAGAAAACATTCATTTCAGTCCAATTCACATCTTTTCATGATTGAAAGTCGTTGTCGGGTCGTCAGAAGGGTTCACCAATTTTTTTAATTTTTGAAGTGGTCTCAAAAATGGGATATGAGTTGGCGCGATTGGTATCGGGTCAGAAAACATGCATTTCTATCCAATTCACTTTTCCTAGCTGAATGTCATTGTCGGGTCGTGAGAGGGGTTCGACCGATTTTTTTTTTTTGAAGTGGTCTCAAAAATGGGATCTGAAGTGGCGCGATTGGTATTGAATCAAAAAACATTTATTTCTAACCAATTTACAACTTTTCATGTTCGAAAGTCATTGTCAGGTCGTCAGTGGGGTTCAGCAGATTTTTTTATTTTTTGAAGTGGTCTCAAAAATGCGATATTAGTTAGCGCGATTGGTATCGGGTCAGAAAACATTCATTTCAGCCCAATTCACAACTTTTCATGAGTGAAAGTCATTGTCGGGTCGTCAGAGGGGTTAGGCCGTTTTTTTATTTTTTGAGGTGGTCTCAAAAATGGGATATGAGTTGGCGCGATTGGTATTGGGTCAAAACACATTCATTTCAGTTCAATTCACAACTTTTCACGATTCAAAGTCATTGTCGGGTCGTCAGAGGGGTTCGGCCGATTTTTTTTTATTTTTGAAGTGGTCTCAAAATTGAGATATGGGTTGGCGCGATTGTTATTGGGTCAGAAAACATTCATTTCTGTTCAATTCACAACTTTTCACGATTCAAAGTCATTGTCGGGTCGTCAGAGGGGTTTGGCCGATTTTTTTTTATTTTTGAAGTGGTCTCAAAATTGAGATATGGGTTGGCGCAATTGTTATTGGGTCAGAAAGCATTCATTTTAGTCCAATTCACAACTTTTCATGCTCGAAAGAAATTGTCGGGTCGTCAGAGGGGTTCGGCCGATTTTTCTATTTTTAGAAGTGGTTTCAAAAATGGGATATGAGTTGGCGCGATTGGTATTGCGTCAGAAAACAATCATTTCAGTCCAATTCACAATTTTTCATGATTGAAAGACATTGTCGGGTAGTCGGAGGGGTTCGGACGATTTTTTTTATCTTTTGAAGTGGTCTCAAGAATGGGATATGAGTTGGCGCGATTGGTATCGCGATATGCATTTAAATACTCACGAATTCTTATTTGGATTTGGAAATTTCCCTGTATTTTTTATGTGCATCCATAACACATGATTATATGATTTTCATACTGCTTTCTCATACACCTTATAGTTTGGAACATACTTCATATTATAACTTGACACCTCCTTTGAATACTAAAGAAAATATGAATTTTTACTTCTCCTTTGAAATTCATCCCGAGTGTTGGCGTGAGAAGTATAATTTAACAAATTATCACAATTTTCGTCACGACTTGCAATGCTCTAATTAAACTCGCTTATCTCAAAATCCTCTGAACTTCTCAATTATAGAATATATTTTATTAAATCACAAAACTACACACAACAGTAATGTTGCTGGTATTTATTCACCTCGGTATTGGTGATACTTTGGATAAACTTATTTTGTGCCCCACAGTCAACAGGACGTGTGATAAGACGTTGCAACAGGAAATACGTCACATATATTTAAAAATGTTATTTCAAGTCTATGGTATGCCCCAAAGATCCATTACATAGGCAATTTTTGTTTCTAGCTTAAATGAAATTTCAACACGTAAACTCAAACTTCTTTTGGTGTTGGTTCGATAAAAATAGTTGTTGCCGGGTGTCTGAAAGGTGAAAAGTAAACCTTAGCATAAAATGAAAAACTCAATTATTACAACCATTAATGATCATTTAATTATTTGAATACATTTGTAATGGTAGAATTAGAGGAACTGAAATAAGGTAAAGAAAAAGTCTATGTGTACACGGCTGCCAATAATGGTTGATTTTGAAAAGTCATGCATTAATGACAAGTTGTATATTATAATAATCATAATATAATAATAATACTCCCTCATAAACACTCATAGAGTGTACTCAAAGGAGTAACATATGCAAGTAGAGAACGGTGATTATTATTATTTGCCGTGGCGCTCCGGGGTAACTTCACTGCAGCAGCGATTCCCTACTTCGCTACCCCCATTGCCCCAATGACCCATTTCCCACATGACATTTGACACACACGCAGCAGTCACGTTTATTTCTCTTAAATTATGCATTTTGAAACACCCTGTAAACTTTCCTTATTGGAATCGCACCTTCAAACGTTAGACCATCGTTACCTCGCAATTTTTCACATTTTTTCCAACATCATTATTATTATCACACTTTAAAACTCTGAATATTCCATCCACAATCATTATTCTTTTTAATATTCGAGCGCTCGAAGCCGGCTTGCGGTATATAACAGATAACACCAACTCGACTTCGCTGACCGGTGACCTTGACCACTTCCGTCCCAATTCTCTCATAGGTGATCTACTCAGAAGCCATACTTGGACATTTGGGGAATGATGATGGGTGATATTTTGTTTATTTTCACCATTTTACGACTCTTTTGTATTTTTTCTGTACAAAATAACCACAATTGTTTATAATATAAATTTTCAACTATGTTGACAGCCTTGTACGAAGGCGTAATTTTTTTTAGCTTCATTGAACACTAAAACACAACATTTTTGGAATTTTACATTATTTTGCTATTTTTTCCCTATTTTGCGTATTGATGTTGCAGTACTTGAAGACTCGAGCGACATCTGCAAATGAGGATCTCAACCGGCTGTCCTAATTATACTGCTTCTCAAATTCACTCCTATATTTTACATCAGCGCTTCAGGCGATCGATGAAGGCGAATTGATTGTGTGTTCCCCATCTCAACTAAGGGCCCATTTATGCAACTTGTCACTTGTCATTCTCAATATTATCATAGTCACAATCATTATCACAGTCCTAGTCTCTCTCAATCGTTGTTTGAGAATGAGACTGTGATAATGACAAAGTTGCATAAATTGGCCCTAAACATTAAAAAACCGACCCTTAATCGATCATCAAAACGGATTTTGATCTGCTCAATACAGAAAAATATAATTCATAGAGACTGTGTGATTTATTTTATCATAAATTGATAAAGAGCTGGTAGAGAGAGATCCAAAAATCCAAATGTAAGTTGGTTTTGCATGAATTTCTTTTTATTATAATACCCACGAACCTACCAAACAGCAATCGTCACTTCCTTTTCACCTTTCCTCTCATTATTTTCTCTTAATATTAGAGGATTTCTCTCATCGTATTTATCTGAGGACTGAAAACCAGGAATATTCTGCAAAAATCAATATGTACGGCCATCGGTCGCTTACTGTTAGAGAGCTGTAATGGATGCTCAATAGTTTCAGCTTTCAAAACAGAGGTGTCGCTACCTATTTCAAGTAAATTGGACTTGTGTTGATATTTTCAATTTTCATTCAGTAATAATTCATTTTTATATCCAGCATATTCTAAATATTTAATGTGGAGATAATTAAATAGTAGATAAAATGTGCCTTGGGATTCCGAACTTTCGATTCGATCACGAACAAAAGATAACGATCAAGGATTCGAACTTCAGACGACAAGAAGTAATTCTGGGTGTTCTCGGTACAATATTGCAACAAAAACCATATTCAAATCCCCAATATAACACCAAAACAAATGTATGTGTTCTGTGGTAATAACTTTTGTTCCATAAGAACTGTTATAACGATTTGCGGTGTTGCCAAAAATAGTTTTTCATCGAAAGGCAGGTTCGTTCCAGTGAAAAAGATTCGATTATTTCTTTATAACTTATAATCAGCTAGTAGCTATATTTTATGGGAGAACGATATTGCCAGTTTCGAAACGTGGATTATGGTGGGGGATGTTTTCGATGAACTTGACGTCAGAGGTACATTTTGAAATGCGATATTTTTTTTAAATAAAAAAATTAGAGTGGCACTTGTTGTTAAATGGACATTTTGAACTACAAACAATCGATTGAAACGAGTTTTGCAATTTTTTTTTCGTAAATGTAAAGGTCCATTGATAAAATAACAATATCTTTTTACTGATACAGTTATATTTCAGAGAGATCAACTGGAGAATACTCAGGTCATCAGAGTGCGACATGGTGAAATCCTCAAATTTGTTCAACTCTCCTAAGTTGACATCAATTATAATGAAACAAAATATATGCACATGTAGTATTGAAATTACGATTTCAGTGAAATACACTCAGCTTCTGACATGATATATTTAGGCATGGAATTTGATCGATATCTTAAATACCATAAAATTATAAAATACATGGCTCAATGCGCCTAATAGGAAGCAAGAGCCAAATCAAAATAGAGAGATAGAATATGACATTCTTTGCAATGCTGTCAAGTACACCCTATACAACATGTGAAATATTCAACTATTTTACATGACGAAATATTCTCAGGCTTCAGAAGTCTCTACAGATGGCTTACTGGGGTTATAATAGGGCCATTTGATAAAAGCAAATGGAAATCAATCGCAGGCTGATGGATTTAAGCATAAGCATCCTGACCGGGTCTGCAGTGATGATCGGCAGAACCGTGGAACTAATATGCAGTTAGTCACCTGTTTCGATGAACATCTGCTGGGTTTTACAGGAAATATTGCATAGTATTCTTGTAGAAAAACTTTGCCAGATGCTGGGCAGAGATAATTCGGTAATCGTATGGGGCTGTTAGATGGATTATTTTCTGATCGATCTTTCTCGACAAAACTCCTACAGTATAGGAAATATGCAAAAGGTTGGATTATTTATAATCAATTTAATTTTTTTTTTAATTATAGACTTTTGCCAAGTATACGCACAATTCCACAAGTTGGTTACTGAAAAAATAGTTGAATAATGCATATGCCGTTCCTGAGACAATTGCGACATGAACAAGCTCAGGCGGTTTGCAAATTATTGGCAGATATTGTGACCCATTTATCTGCGAATAAATCGTCGTATTTATGTCAAACTACAAAAATTATCACTTTAAATTATTGCCGTGGAGTTATCGTACAACTTAATTAGTTTCAATAGTCCCCTAACGAACCGTTTTATCTGATTAGGCTTATCCTATTTGAATAACAATCTTGAGAAAGTCATTCATTGTTGTTATTGGTCTCTAATTTGTAGGCTGTTTTTATCAACTGATTTGAAAATGCTGTATGTCAGGGTTATGTATAAATGAATAAACGAATAAATTAAAATTCTGTAGTATATGCTTTTTATTCTTTAGTTTTGGTATTATTTTCAGTAATGTTCTACAACATATGCGTTTTCAGATATGTAAAAATAATTCGAAGCACTGAACAACCTTTAATTTATACCTACTATAGAGTACTTATACTCAGAAAAATATTATCAATCATCATATCTTCAAAATACTATTTGCGTATCAAATATGTATTAAAAATGAATTGAAATCTTAATTTTTTATTTTTAGCATAGATGAACTTGATTTTCAATTAAAATCAATTTCACACTAGCAACTTTTTATATTGTCACAAACAGAAGTAGAATACTTAAGGTTCATACAAAGTCAAATATTTCGCGTGTCTGAACTGTCAGATAGCACTGACAAGATATGTTTTTCATACCATAGTGACAGCGATCTTTTTTTCCAAATAAATTACAGTTTTCTGCTGGAATATCTACCGAATATTCAACGGTCAGCCCTACTGCTACTGCATTGTTGCCAAATCTCAACATTATTCAAAGTACTGCGAAATAGCTCAGGATGATTATTATTAGCTGGTATTAATTGTGGTAATGTTGGTTCAATGCATTATGTATCTATATTACGGATAGCTGGATTACTAATAATAGTAATTATTATTACATTTCTTGTTCGTTGTGGAGATGATTTTGTGATATACCGGGTGGCTACGGAAGTATTGCCTACGGAATATCTCAGTTATTGTATGAAGTAGGTTTGTGAAATTTGGAGCGTCGATAAAATGACATAAGAGCTAGAATTTGAGCATATTGACATGTCGAAGTTAACTTCCGGTCTGACCGGAAGTAACATCAACTTTCTTATTTTAAATGGAAACCCTATTTTTTTTTCTTTTCGCTTTATTCAGCATTCAATTACCTTTCTAATGACATATCACAAGTTGGTATCTAACCAGAAACTAGATCAGAAAAAAATTATTATTGAAATTCACCGAGTAGGCCGTGGAAGCAAAATGAAAGCCAAAAATTGAAAAGTTGGCTATGGAAACTATACGTCACTTGATAACAGTTGCTACTACTGTGATATTTTATTTTCATTCGTCGGCGATATAAAAAGACGCCAAAAAAATATTAGAAAAATTGGGAAAAAAACAATACTCTGTAGGTCCATAACTTAAATAGAAACATACAACTTTTTCTTGCCTGTACTATTCAGCATAACCATTCCTTTCTAATGATATAATAGAAAGTAATTTTTTGAAATGAAATACCAATAAATCCAATTATTATTATTCAAATAACAAAACAGATTATCGCCATACGCAAAAATAACATAAAAAATAATGTGGAATGATAAATTATATCCTGTAGGTTCTAGGTTAAATAGGAACATAACCGTACTTGGTCTGTGCCATCGTCCATAGATATTCTAATATCTACCTATGGACAATGTTTGTGCTATTCAGAATAATCATTCCATTGCAATAATCATTCGAACCAAAATATTAACAAGTAGGATGATGATGAATCATAGAGTAATTTTTTGAAATGAAATACCAAAAAATCCAATTATTATTATTCAAATAACAAAAAAACAGATTTATCGAAAAAAAAAAATTCAAATTGATAGGATTAAAGATAAAATAAATTCAAAACAAATGTTCGAAATGCATTCCCTCAGCGTCAATACATTTATTGACTCTGGTGATATTTTCATGTAAAACGTTTCTCAACATTTGGGGCGTGATATCTTGGAAAGCTCTACGAATTTTTACTTATAGCTCATGTAGAGTTGTAGGCTGTGTGGAATACACCCTATTTTTAAGATGCCCCCATAGAAAAAAGTCGCACGGAGTAAGATCAGGTGACCTTGGTGGCCACCTGACTGGACCATGGGTTGATATAAGTCTCTCTTGAAAGCGATTTTGAAGATAATTTCTCGCTATTCTTGAATTATGCGGAGGGGCGCCATATTGCTGGAAGTACATTCTCTCAGTTATTTCCGCTGGTAGGTTGTTAATGAATTCCGAAATTTCATTCGTTGAAAAATTAAAGTATGTCTCTCCGGTTAGTTGGCCTTGAAAAAGAATGGGGCCAACAATATGAGTTCCAACTATTCCTGCCCAAACATTCACACCAAATCTCTCCTGGAAGCCATCTTGTCGAAACCGGTGCTCGTTTTCTATCGCCCAGTACCTGAAACAAAAGACCGTTCACACTTTTAGCACTTTACACTTCGACTATCGACAATAATCCAAATAAAGTACAGTACCTACCTTGTATTATTCCTGTTAAATAATTCATTGTTGGTAAATCTTGACTCGTCCGTAAACAAGATATAATAGTTAAATAGGTGATTCTCAGCATTTTGTCGAAGAAACCAATTACAATATTCCAGGCGCCTTTCACCGTCATTTCCATACAAATGTTGATGCAACTGATACTTGAAGGATTTAAATCGATGTTTTTTCAAAATTTTCCTAGCAGAGTCCTTACTTATAGCTAATTCGGCGCCAATCTGCCTTGAGGAAATTGTGCTATCATATTGTACTAAAGCTAATACATTAATTTCAGTTTCCTCATTAATAACAAATGCTTCTTGGTCTTCGTGAACATCAGGCTCAGTTCTTAATTTTTCTTCAAGCCACTGGAAATACCTTCTTGACGGTTGCTGCCTCCCTGGATATCGCTCTAAATACAATCGTTCAGCGGCATAAGGATTTTTTAAACATTCACCATAAATGAGAAGCATGTCAATTTGTTCGGTTCGTGAATAACGGGGCATTTTTTGAATATTCCACTAAATGATTTCGATTTCCAAACCCTTTAAAAATGACAGAATCAAAAACACTACTTCAAACGTCAAAATAATATGGATAGCAGCGTTCGTGAGAGCTCTCGTTTCTTTTTTGTTTCATTCCAAAGTACATCTTAATCAGCCTACTTGTTAATATTTTGGTTCGAATGATTATTGCAATGGAATGCTTATTCTGAATAGCACAAACATCGTCCATAGGTAGATATTAGAATATCTATGGACGATGGCACAGACCAAGTACGTTTATGTTCCTATTTAACCTAGAACCTACAGGATATAATTTATCATTCCACATTATTTTTAATGTTATTTTTGCGTATGGCGATAATCTGTTTTGTTATTTGAAGAATAATTATTGGATTTTTTGGTATTTCATTTCAAAAAATTACTTTCTATTATATCATTAGAAAGGAATGGTTATGCTGAATAGTACAGGCAAGAAAAAGTTGTATGTTCCTATTTAAGTTATGGACCTACAGAGTATTGTTTTTTCCCAATTTTTCCAATATTTTTTTGGCGGCTTTTTATAACGCCGACGAATGAAAATAAAATATCACAGTAGTAGCAACTGTTATCAAGTGACGTATGGTTTCCATAGCCAACTTTCCAATTTTTGGCTTTCATTATGCTTCCACGGCCTACTCGGTGAATTTCAATAATAATTTTTTTCTGATCTAGTTTCTGGTTAGATACCAACTTGTGATATGCCATTAGAAAGGGAATTGAATGCTGAATAAAGCGAAAAGAAAAAAAAATAGGTTTTCCATTTAAAATAAGGAAGTTGATGTTACTTCCGGTCAGACCGGAAGTTAACTTCGACATGTCAATATGCTCAAATTCTAGCTCTTATGTTATTATATCGACGCTCCGAATTCCACAAACCTACTTCATACAATAACTGAGATATTCCGTAGGCAATACTTCCGTAGTCACCCGGTATATATATATATATATATATATATATATATATATATATATATATATATACCGGGTGACTACGGAAGTATTGCCTACGGAATATCTCAGTTATTGTATGAAGTAGGTTTGTGAAATTTGTGACTATATATATATATATATAGTCACAACCTGAAACAGGTCGATTTCTATTCTCAATTTGACAATTTATAGTATGAAAATATCACCCCCTTCTTGCACCCCTTCTGAATTATGAGCACCCCCTCAAAAAATTTGAATGAGAAAGGGGGTTGTGTTGCACCTTTTTCAAAAGGGATTTTCATTCTCTGTTCAGCAATACTGAGAAAATTTATTCTGAATATGTCAAATGTTGATAGACTGATTTCAATTTGTTTTACAGTTAAATTAAATGTTCAAAATGACCACCATTCACTTCTTGACAATAAGCAATGCGATCTTGGAATTCTCGTAGAACATTTTGTAGGACCTCAGGGGTTATGTTGTTAATTTCTTCCGATATCCTAGTTTTTAAATCTGCAATATTGTCTGGTCTATTGAAATATACTTTTGATTTTAAATAACCCCATAAAAAGTAATCGAGAGGAGTCAAATCGGGGGATCTAGGCGGCCATTCAATCGGTCCACGTCTGCCAATCCACCTATTGGGAAAAACTTCTGTCAAATAATCTCGAACAATACGTGTGTAATGCGGTGGAGCTCCGTCTTGTTGATACCAAATTGATCTATCTATTCCATTTGGATCATTAACATCGGGAAAAAGTCGTTTTAATGTAGGCACTAAAAAGTTCATCAAAAAACCTAGATAAACCTCACCATTAATTGTGCCTTCAAAAAAATAGGGGCCAATTTTGTTTTTAATGATACCAGCCCAAACGTTCACTTTTTTGGGATATTGTGTGTGAGCCTCACACATCCAATGAGGATTTTCTCTGCTCCAATATCTACAGTTTTGTCTATTAACCGTTCCATTTAAATAAAAAGTAGCTTCATCAGAAAACACAATTTTGTTTATGAACTGCAAATCTGCTTCGATTCTATCCATAATCAGTTCACAGAATTTTTGCCTTCTATCAGGGTCATCCTCATTTAACTCCTGAACCAACTGAACTTTATAAGGATGGTATTTTTCTTTATGTAAAGCTCTGAATATCGATGATTTACTTACATCATTGTCGGCGGCAAGTTGTCTACTTGTCATATACGGATTTTCCTCAATCGCTAACAGTACATCTAACTTTTTCTCCTCATCCAATGCAGCATTTCGACCTGGTATTTGACGAGTTTTTACATGTCCAGTTTCACGGTATTTTGTTTCTATTTTGCTAACTGTAGATTGTGATACGTGTTGACCAGGGTATTTATTATTGAACATTTCACAAACTTCCGTTTGAGTTCGTGTTTTATTACCGCATCCAAGCATAATTAAAATGTCTATTCTTTGAGTTTCGGATAAATGAGCCATAGATGAATCGAATACACACAAAAATATTTTTCAATACACTGACGTCTGCCAGCAACTCACAAATATCAAAATAACAGTAGTCTACTAGATTGACATTATATTATTTATGGGTTTTGTGAATAATTTTTTGGTGTCTTCAACGACTTTTTCCTGACTTTTTTAGCAAGACAGATAAGAAAGTATAAATTGTCAAATTGAGAATAGAAATCGACCTGTTTCAGGTTTTTTCAACGGATACATAATTTACAGTGTCAATATTTTTAAATTTTAATAAAAAAATTTCTCAGTTATGGTTGCACCAAATATGAAACACTTAATATTGCTGAACAGATAATGAAAATCCCTTTCGAACAAGATGCCACACGACCCCCCTTCTCATTTAAAATTTTTGA
The DNA here is from genome assembly GCA_958502065.1 of Chrysolina americana. Classification (NCBI taxonomy): domain Eukaryota; kingdom Metazoa; phylum Arthropoda; class Insecta; order Coleoptera; family Chrysomelidae; genus Chrysolina; species Chrysolina americana. The sequence goes on along the minus strand of OY293415.1, from coordinate 35,309,445 downwards.
GGGGGTGCTCATAATTCAGAGGGGGTGCAAGAAGGGGGTAATATTTTCATACTGTAAATTGTCAAATTGCCAATAAAAATTGACCTGTTTCAGGATTTTTTCATAAAATACATAATAACGCTAAAAATGAATTTATTCCATACCTTTGGACCGCACTGTATATACATATGATATGTATAAGGCGAAGGGCAGTCTTGACTGACTAGTTAAGGAAAAATGCGGATGGATCTTGAGGATGCAGTCAAAATACTGGGCTGTTTGAAAGAATACTCTCTGTTAATTGTACGAGCTTTCGGAAATATTTATTTTCTTTATCAAAACATTAAACATGAGGTAGTAAAAAGTCAACATTGAGACGCATACAAAGTCATGATTCATGATGGTGGAAAACATCTAATTCCTTTTTTAATAATTATTATAATAATTTCGGTTCAAACTTTCCTATTATATTTTTTTAAACTTGCACACAATACTCAGTACGGGGTGTTGAGTTTGAACAATGAGGTTTCCATCCAAGACAAATCTGAGGGCGCGCGAAATTTGATGACAGAACACAGCAAGGGACAATGAAACCGAATAATGAGGGCCCCAAGGTCTCCATCCAACCAAAATCGGAAGCACTGCACCTTCCACCAAATTCACAGATAATACTCTTCAGAGGCCATGGAATTCGAATAACGAGGTCACCCGGTATATCAACAAAAAACCAGAGACACTACAAATTCAACAATTTGGTTGAATTTGTAGTGTCTTCGCTCTTTTATTGGTCGGAGACATCGGTGACCTCGTTATTCGAACTCAGAGGCCTCTGCTGAGTCCTGTCTGTAAATTTGATGGAATTCACAGTGCCTCCATAATTTTGTTGGGTGGAGACCTCGGTGGCCTTGTTATTCGAATTGAGTGGCCTCTGCTGAGTCCGTGAATTTGGTGAAAGTTGCAGTGCCTCTGGTCTTTGTTAGGTGGAGACCTCGGAGACTTTATTATTCGAATTCAGTGTTCCTTGCTGTATCCTGTCTGAAGTGTCAGGGAATTTGCAGCGCCCTCAGATTTGTATTGGGTGGAGACCTCGTTTTTCGAACACAACCCCAGTGCGGAATCATGTCTGCAAGTTTCGGAAAATTTGCGGAGTCTTCAGTTTTGTAATTGGTGTACACCCCATTTTTCAGAAACAGTGATGTATTGTCCTTGTCTGCAAGTTTCGGTTGATTTGCAGAACAGCCAGGCTTACCATGGAAACCTCCTTTTGTTCTAAAAGGAGATTTCCTGTGGAAGAAAATCTTGGAAATCTTTATTGGTATTACCCTTTTTTCCGGTTCACCAGTATATTATTTATTGTATTATTTGTTTGTTTTTCTGATATTCGGGGTTGCAGTGCCCATGGGTTTGTTATAGATATAATTAGTCCGTGCTTGATCTTGCTTCTTAGAATAGATTTGCTTTTAGTACAAACTACAAAATTGTTGGTAAAATTCAAAAATAGCGGCTAGAATGAACAACTCACTATAATTTATCTTTATCAACATTTTTCAACTTTGTAAGCTGAGCTATTATGCCGTTATTTTTTATGTATATAAGTTAATGTTATTTAAAAATACCTAGAATGGTCAATAAAGACTCTATTATGATTATTATTATTATTTTTCAATTCTGTTCTGCATCCTGTTTTATCTTCAAAACTGATATCTTAAATCGCAAAACATAAAACTTATTACTTACATACTTCTTCAGTTGTGTCCAAGGACTCCAAGGCTTTAGGTGAACCAGTCCAACATCCGACTGATGAACTGACAAACCCCTATCGACGTAACCATCATTTTCGATAAATTAAACAAATTACATCGGTTACTGCTGTCTAGAACTATTGGCAACGCTGTACAGTAAATATGACAGTGAAAATAATTCTGTGCAATACCTTGTGGACAGTGACAGAATTATTTTCTTTTCCTTTTCTTTTCTTTCATGTACTACAGAGGAATAACTTACTGGAGCGAATTACCGTTTTTTGTTCGAGGTTTTGAAATTCATTATTAAAAATATAAATCGTTTGATTTTATGTCTGAAAAATAGTACGAATAGTTCCTCAATGTTCAGAATTATACATTTCATATAAATATCACTTGCAAAAGCGATTATTCTCAACTGTCTATGATGTAATAACAAGATTTTCTGAATTTTTTTTTATTGTGAGGGAACGATGAATTCAAAAATTCTGAAAAAAATCGTGATTATCTTTAACTTTCATATTGATATGTCATGATATTTGAATGCCAAAATAACTCGAATTTTTTTCAGAATTTTTTAATTTGCCGTTTATTTTTTCATGGGTTTACATGAACTTTAACTCTTGTACCAAATTCATATTATTTTACACTTCTCATATTATTTAACTACTGACAAAAATTAGTTTCTAGAACATGTAGAACTTCTTATGAAAACTTACTTTTTTTTTTAAGCGAAATATAAAATTTTTCCTTATGTCGTCTAGTTGAGTGGACACACTCTATAAGTAGATAAACAACCTGTTTTCTGGGACACTTTCATGTCCCAGAACACAGGTTGCTCCACACGGGGATTTATCTCTCGATGGCCGCGTCCATCGAGTACTTGCCGTTGGTGGACGGTTGCTGAAGAAGATGACGTGTTCGCCGAAGAGTTTCGGGGGTGGGGGGTTCAAAACGTTTCACCCTAAGTGGCGCACGTCTTTTCTGCAAAAAACATGGCGGCGATGGAGCGGAAGGCAAAAAAACATGGCGGCGATGGAAGAAGTTATGAAAAAACGTCCCCTCACGTGATTCGCTGAGAGCAATTGGTTGGAAGTTATGAAAAAAACGTTCCCTCACGTGATTCGCTGAGAGCAATTGGCTGGAAGAGAAAAAAAAACGTCACGTGATTCGCTGTGTAGAAAAAAAAATGGCCGCCGCCTTCATTGACAAAACGAAAAAATTAAATATGAAAAATGTCTACTGTCTTAGAACACACAACAGAAAAATTATGATTGACTTATTATTAATTCACTCGCTCTCGAATGAAATAAACGAAAAAAAATACGTCTTTGCCACCGTGAAATAGCGATAAGGCACGTTCCGTGCTTGTTTACTGTCTGCTCCAGTTGAATGAAATTCTCAGAAAACACGATGATCCATTTTTTACCTTGAATTTTTTTTTCAGAGTTAATCGCAGAGTGAGTTTTATCTCACACATCCGGTTTTTGTTTACGCTGCTTGAGCTAAATTGACCTTGGAGTTGTTTACTGTGTACAGTTATTAAAATGAATAACGTCCGTTCGAGAAAAATACATTTATTTTTCACATAAAAAATTACACTTTAGTGCCAGTGGCGTAGTATGAAGATTCATTATCATTATCGATTAAAAAAAAATTTTGATGCATGGATTTAAAAACAAAACATATATGGATTCGGATATTTGAACACTAAGAACCATTGACACGAAAAACATAAACCAATCGTGCAGTGTCGGCGGCGGCGGCTCGCATTTGGAACCCTTACTCTCTCGATCAGCAGCAGCAGCAGCAGAGGCTTGCATCTTGACGTCCACGGGTTGGGTAGTTGGGTGGGGCGACGACGACGACGATGGCCTCAAAGTGCTGCTAGAGGGGCAAGACATCTTCAGCGGAAGCCACTGCGTATCGCTATAGGTGTGATTTGTATAAATCTTCCGCAGTCTGTACGATGAGGTGTTCATCGGGATTTCGGCTCTCAACACAGGCAAATATCCATCATTTGCTAGCGCCTGAGTCATTTTCGTCCAGTTCGAAGTACTCGAATCATCGTCGTGCAAATACGATACCAATACCGCGCCGTACTCATATGGCGGGCTAATATACAGTACGTTCGACAGAACGGCTGCTAGAATTATAATTTGTTGTCATCGTGACGACAGCTCAATGTACACTGAGAAACAGCGTATATGTCACTCAAATATATACACTGAGAGGAACACACACACATACACCATTGCTCAATGTACATGACTCGTATTTCTTTCAGTCTCTCTCTCTCTCTCTCTCTCTCTCTCTCTCTCTCTCTCTCTCTCTCTCTCTCTCTCTCTCATTCATTCGATCCGCAAAATAAATCAAGAAAAATTGGTTTTATACATCTATTAATACATAATAATAATAATAATAATAAATAAGCAGGGAAGGCCAACCATCATCCAAGGCCTTAGTGAGTTGCGACACCACTTTCCTGAGCTACCGGTGCAAAACCGGACCGGCAGCCATGGCGCACCCTGGAGGTAATGCTCATTCCCTCTGATGTCGGCCGTGGGTATACTGGGTTAACCCCCCGGTATACCCCACTACTCGGTTCACGATGGACGAGAAAGAGGCCCCCACAACCGACCCCCTCGGATTAGGGGTCATAGGCAAGGTGGTGGGGCCCAGAACGATGGATTGCCACTATATAACGACCGCAATGAAAACGGACGCTTTGAGTGGACGGATGAACTAAGGGACAGTCTTCTATCAGCATGCAATTGTTATCATTTCTACTTCTGACCAAGCAAATGTACTGTCGTCCAATGGTGGCATATCTATAGTCATGGAATATGCCCAACAGATGCTTAAGCGGGATCCACATGGTGAACGAACCGTCGGGGGCGTTGTGAACAGCTACGCCAGGATAGGTCCAGCCGGCTGTGCTCAAGTGTCGCACATCATTTTCCTCGTAACAAGTATAGCCGCGAAGGGTGCTCACTATACCCGGCGATCGAACAGAGTCCACCTCTTTGCCATTGATTTCATAGTAGATGGCCTCGAAAAGGTATGCGCCAGCATTATTGATAAATCTAACATTTCCCGTTCCTGCGGTACGAGTCAGAGAACCCTCTATGCACACAAGGGCATCGTTCATCAGTATCCACACATTGCTCTGCTGAATGACAATTTCGATGATGTCATTATTTTGAACTCTGTTGATGGATTCGTCGAACTTTGGATGATTGTACACGTCGAACACTTGTTTTGATAACATGATGTCTTTGCGATTTGAGACAGTGTATGCTGGAGTGAGACAGAGTGTGTGCGTCTGCTCTCTTCTACTGCGTCTGCGCGACTGAATTGATGCCAGCACCCTCTGCACTTTTATGCCCAAAGGCATCATGATCATCATTTTGATCAAATACCAACCCCATTTTTATGACAGCTTGCGCAGCACAAGTCGTATAGTGATGTCTCTCCACGGAAATTCACACTGCAACAGTCCTGATAGAGAATATTCAAGGTTATGTAGGTAAATCAAATTCGAGGGCGTTTCGTCGATGGCAAAGCCGGGGTCTTCTCGAACGGCAAACTCGTATATGGTGTGAGCCAGGCGATTGTTGAAGAAGGCACCCGATGTGATGTTATAATCGATATGAACAGTTCGAACTTTGATAATTTTCACAGGTAGGTCGGATGATCCAGCATCCAATAGTCTCGGGAAAAATCCCAGTAACCGTCCTATGGAATCCTTGGGACGAAAATCGATGTTATAGAGCTTGCTGTATATCTCACACTGCAGCGTATTGGTGTTGGGTTTAAGAGAGAACAAAGTCTTGCTTTTGTTGGTGCCGTCGTCGACGTCGCCAACGTCACTAGACACTACGGCTGTCTTCTTCTTCTTCTTTTTTTCGGCTTCGCGATGTGTTTGTGTATAAACTTGGCAATGTCGCTTATTTCGTAACACCCAGTCGGTATTTGGATGATGCTAACAGATGGCGCTCCTTTGACAGAATAATAGAATCGACCACTCGATATGTTCGGTATGCTGTTGTATGAATGGAAACCAATCAATGCCAAGCCGTAAGTGCTATCTTCGTCCAATTGGAGCGGCGGAGAAAAGTCTGCGGTTAGCGTCGACGTTTGACCTGTCACTGTCAACACCAAAGACATGACTGACACTGGATGGGGTTATGTACTTCTATTCAAACCATTCTATATGCGCGCTCTGTGCTCAGAGTCTAGTATGGGATTCAAGACGCGTGAGGCTCGCGCTATTCATCTAGCGAAACGTATCCTGTCCATGGCCACTTGCACTTGCCACTTGCGACGTTTTGTATGCAAAACGCCACGTCACCATATAATGAACCTCATTGCGCTCGTCATTAAAGGTCACCACTTTTCTATTAATTTTCGCGCGCGCGCACACACACTCAGAGTGTATTCTCGTATAGAAAATTCAAACACAAATGACCACAATTAACTTGGTTGAATGTCTAATAGCGATCGTTGTTGTAGAAGATTTTCACTTTTTTACCCAGATATCGCACTAATTCCACCAGCGGCTTCAAATTGCCGAAACTGTCAAAGTATTTCACCACATGTCCGCGGAAGCTACCCAATGCGTTTCGCGATTCCTGCTCGAGTCCAGATTGATGATTGCGCATTCTCTGTACTTGGGAAGTTTCGATGAGGATCGAGGTAAGTTGTCTCGCATGAAAACACCAATAAAATGAGGTATTTTCAGACGTTTCACATATTTAAGCAATTCCTCATCGTACAACGCTCTATTGGGCAGCTTCAGCGGGAGTTTTTCGGACATCTCTTCTTGAGAAACAAACCGTAGCCGCCTTTAGCGGTCTTGCGCAGAAACAAACCGAAACCTCCATGTTTGTTGTCACCGCCGCCGCCAATGCTCTCCATTACGGTATTATGACGCTTGTCTTCCTCCAATTTCTTTTTGGCATTGGCCGAGGAGATGATGGTCCTGGCTATGGTGCTGGCACCACCTGCCAACGAGCCCAGCGCCCCCAGAGTGGCGAATATCGGAAGCAGAGACAGCACACCACCGCTCTTCGCTTCGAACGGTATTATTCGGGGTACTCTGATTTTTTTGTGGCCACCCAATTTTTTCACTTGAGCACGGGTAGCACGCAGTGCCACCAAGGAGGACTTTCGCAGAGCCTTCGCACTCAAATCTTTCAGCTAATCAGGTTTCAGAGTTTTTCGCAGTCTTGTTGATTTTCTTAACCAAATCTCGACAGAAAGAGTTTGGCTTTGCAGCAGCAGTCTTCTTCTTCTTCATACCCATTCCCAAATTACGTTTTGTCTTCATGGTTATGGTGACCAGCCAAGCAGCAGCTTTCTCACCAAATTTGGCGTCTTTTGATTTGACACGTTCCCAAGCTCGATTTTCCAGCGCCCAGTCGGCCTTGTGTCTCTCCTTCAAAGACTTGTTTTGCAAGTATGCAATATCGTGAGTCTTATAAGCCGAATCCAAAGGGTTCACACATGGGTCCCCACGTGCCAATCTCTTCTGTTGTTTGGTACCCGGTCCACAGTACTGGTATCCAGGCAAATGAAGCTCGAATGGCAGATGATTAATCAGAGAGTTCACCACTCCACGACCTTCGTGCTCGACAGTCAGCATGACACTGACACGAATGATGTTGCGCACCTTGTTGTAAAGGCTGTATACATAAATTTGGGAAAAATTCAAAATGTTTCCCAAACTCCGCACGGCTAGCTCTAGGATGGCGGGCCATACTGCCTCCAACGCCTGTCTGCAATTTAACCCTGATGTCACCCGAAATAAAGAGGGCCCCGAACGGGCAAATTCTCTCTACGGCAGGCCGTGTACATGGCTGTCCAGAGGAATACTTGGCTTGACGAAGACAACTACGAATGTTTAATAAGAAATGTTCTTATACAGGTGGTTAAGATTGTAACGTTTAACGTCTGCTAGAGTGTCACTGGGTTAACGATTCTTTCTTATTGCTCTAAAACGAGACTATTTTCGAAGGCAGCTACTGTGACACCCACCTAGCCGACTCCTGAAAAAGAATATATGGCGGGACGTTATTCCGAAAACAACAATAATACGTATACAACTTGTTCTCGGACGTTAGCCAAGAACAAGAGGAAAAGCAGTAAAAAGTTCAGGTAAGAAATGGAATATTGATTAAACACAACCTGAAGGGTGAAAACAAAATCTAATTAAAAAATGTTCAAGTCACTGTTAAATAGTTTCGTTACCAAATGTCTAAGGGTTCGGTAAGCGGGATTACCGAATAAAGTTTATTAGAGATGGATAACTGAATAACATTCACTAGTCTTCTTACCAAAGAAGTGTTGATTTCTATCTTCTTAACCATACAGCTTCACCAGGGCTGGGGCAGGAAATAATACCAGCGAATTCAGGGTACTACAACTTCAAGTCTGTGAACTCGGATTCCCGGTTCACCAATGAGCAGACTGAAGATTTCTGTCCGAATTTTTAGTTTAGGAAAAACCACCATCCAACAATCGCAGTCTTCAACGAAGAACGTCTTTCACCTTTCAGTTGTAAAACAAAAGACGAGAATAAATGTCTCAAAGTCGCTCGACTCTTGAGATGAATCGCAATCAGCAAAGCGAAAGCACTTTCGCAAAGTAAATATGAAGTATTCAATAATTTGCTAAGACCAGAGTCCGTTGTTGCGTGACAAAGATAGACGACTACTGGAAGAATACTGATTAAAGCATTCTAAATCGCTAGCTTTATAGTATCGTCCTGAAATGACAATAGCCAATCGCCTATCACGGACGTGCTGGGCGGGATTTAGCGGATCTCGCCGCGGAGATATACTCCAGCTCGCAATTTTTGTGCGAGCGTTCAGTCTTCTGTTCTGGTCTGCGTCGGGGTCTGATATACTGTCTCATTCCACGGTGTGGGTGGACGGCCTTAGCAAAGTTTCGGATTCCTCCGAAACCATCCTCAGCCACCCACCGCTCTGCTCCATGTCGCCTGGAGGGCAAGGATGTCGTCACCCAGGGATTTCGGGTGGCAACTCCCGTGTCCCTGCCGACACCCGTTACGAAATCTGCCTTACTAGCTCTTATTGCATAATCAGGCTGTGCATATGTGTTCCCTTGGGAGGTATACTGAACCCGCCCCTGGAGAGATATGGGAATGCGAGCATCCCCAACTCCCTCCGAGAGCCTTCCACCACCCCCTAGTTTCTCCACTAGGGCCTCAGCATCACCCGGTTCCCTTAGGGTATGCACCTCTGCTTCTTGTGGCCTCAGCTGTTGTGCGTGGGGCACACCCAATGACCTCGGAGCGCTTCGGCGCATTCCGAGGGGGCGTACCTCGCGAGCTTCGCCAGCATGGACTCCTCTGTAACCCTCCGACCTGCGAACAGATACATTTCTGATTAAATGAAAACGTTCAAAACGAGCTTCCAGAGGTGGAGTTGTGACAACTCCCGCGGTATCAACTTCTAATTCTAACTGAGCCGACGGGGAAGGCTGCCTCCCTCCGTCTAAGCTCGACTCTAAAGTACCTTGGTCCAGCACACTTCTCGGAGACAAGGTAGTTGACATCGTCAACTCACGATTTTCCCCGGTAGTACGTACCTGGGGGACGTCTCCGTCGAGGCGTCGCGACGCTTCGGGGAATAGACGCCTGGCGTCTAAGTCACCCGACGGCGGAGGTGTCCGAGAAAGCCCAACGCCGGCGAACACGGCTTGGGTATTCTCCTCCGCGAGCATATGAGATCTCAATCTCATATTCGTCATTGCTCTAAAGGACAACAATTACGGCTGTAATGTATTGTCGGGCTACTTGCGTGTGCAAGTCTGTGGCAAAGGAGAAGTGCACTAAAATCGACCTCGCGTCGACCCAACTCAAGTGTGACGATGAGAAGGGTCACCCTATAGCTAACTAACCTAACACCTAACAAGACCTCGCCGGGAAATGGACGAGGGAGGAAGGATTCACGGTTTAGAAAAACTATCTAAATAAAATTTCCTAACTTCAAAATTTGTGTGAAGCACCAAAAAGGAAAATTAAACTTGAAAAATTTTTACATCAAAAATTACAACTGGATGTGACAAAAACCAAGACAGAGATTTGGGTAAAAGGATCACGGAGCCTAACCAGACTGTCTCAGGTGGAAAAGCCGAGAACAGCCGCAGGAAATAGGTATGGGAAGGACGCGAAACCCCTAGGTACCACAGGAAATGTGGCTCGCCAACGACAAAGTCGCAGCTAATGATGTCTTGACAGGCCGAGGAATTTAAGCTCGAACGATACAATCTTCGTGGAACTCTACGATCGAGCCGATTGTATCAGGTGAGATCTCGTTTTGGTGCCTGACCCCTTTTCATACGATGGGGATTTTTCGTCAACGTCGCGTACAGGTATTAAGTCGGGAAATAACTTTGATGAAGTTAAATCCCTAAGTGTCCGTTGCAAAAGATCACTTTACACTGATTATTGCTCGAGAGTTAAACTACCTATCAACGTACTTTCGTAGCGCGAATAAAACACCTGTAAACCGTACAAGTGAGTCTAACCCCTTTTAAGATAGAAACAAAACGTTATGAATCTACTGTGAACTGAATTATTATTACCGAGAACCTGACTCTAACTGCTAGCCAAATCGATGAATTGCAGAGACAAGAGGCAAAGCCAAACAAACGTAAGTTATTTAACGGAAACACGAAATTGATTATTACACTGCAATTCGACAAGAAAGAGTGGCTATCTGCTGCTTCGCTGCTTGCATATTTATGCAATCCTGACTGCTGAATCCGCGACACCCATTGGCCAAGAGGGCCAAAGTGGGCGTCGCCCTTGGCTGAACAAAACCCTAGCTCGCGAAAACGCGCGGGATTTGGGCAAATGACCGTTAAAGTCCCGTTATCTGCGTTTTCTAGGGAGTATTTGACAAAAGTCACTAAATACTCCCCAGATCTAGGGAGATATTGAAAGTCAGAATTTCAGATATCTCGATTCCTAGGGCGGTCCGATATTCGGAGAGCCCCGAGAAAAACCATAAACCAACGTGATTCTTGAACGCCGAAGAAATACACGTATTCCTTCGCCGAGGAATCTATACCCGTTTTCCGATTTGGCCAACCTGATGAGAAATCGAATTGAAATAAAATAATTTGTGAAAACAAATGGAGCCACGGAACCTTTCCACCCAACAAGAGACTAGCGTGTCGAAACCTTGCTCTAAGTGTTCTGTATACCGGGTGCTCGACTGTTTGGGGCCACAAATTAATAAAATTGAAAACTAGTCAGGAATTTCCGGTAAATCGGTAAAACTACGTACAGTGGAGTTCCACTGGGTGGAGATTGGGACTTTACATCATACAGGGTGAGACTAACGCCGAAGAAATACACGTATTCCTTCGCCGAGGAATCTATACCCGTTTTCCGATTTGGCCAACCTGATGAGAAATCGAATTGAAATAAAATAATTTGTGAAAACAAATGGAGCCACGGAACCTTTCCACCCAACAAGAGACTAGCGTGTCGAAACCTTGCTCTAAGTGTTCTGTATACCGGGTGCTCGACTGTTTGGGGCCACAAATTAATAAAATTGAAAACTAGTCAGGAATTTCCGGTAAATCGGTAAAACTACGTACAGTGGAGTTCCACTGGGTGGAGATTGGGACTTTACATCATACAGGGTGAGACTAGACTAGTGACCTGAATATAATGCAAAAATCTAATATTATTCGACTGGCTTCTAGGTGAAAATTGGGAGTTATTAAGTGTAAAAATGGCTCACTAAAGGTGACCATACACAAAAAAATTCATCGTAGGAGCGCGGCGAGCCTGCCCTGCGACACCCCCCTACTAAAGAGTTTAACTTGGTCGAAGTTATTTCCAAACGAAACAACCGACAAAAGCTAATTTACGTTAACTCCCTAATAGTCACCTTCCGCACTCTGATGAACCAAGGCTGGAACCACCAAAGTTACTGGAGCGTCATCCTCCATGTCGGAATCGTTCTCAGTACAGTCTTTACTAACTCTAGGAGCTTCGCTGTAGCTTTGGGCTGGTACGGGATCTTCGTCAGACCCGGTCACCGAAACATACTGACGGGCGGAGTCTGTCGGTGGCCGCTGGATCGGAGCTCTGTCGGAGTCCAGCGCCACAGCTCGGCATCTCCTTCGCCGTCCTGTACTCTTACTAGGAATCTCAGTCCTTACTGAGCCTTCCTGTCTCACATTCTCTCCCGGGTCGACCATCAATGATAATGGAGACCCCCCTACTGGAAGTGCTAACTCTCGGATAGCAGCTTCCACTTCCGAATCTGAATCGTACTCTGGACCTTGGTCTGGAACGACCGCTTGACGGGTAAGAGCGTCTACTTCAGTAGTAGCACGCCCCCCTACTGATGAGTTTGCGACGGGGTTGGCTGGTTGGCTGACCAGCTCTTTTATTTTGTTAAATGCTGCTTCGGCAGCAGGAGTCCATTTGAACCTCTTCTGCCAGCCTCCGAGAGTTTTCTTATCTCTTCATGGACTATTTGTTTCCGGCTTTCCGACATCTTGTCATAACGAAAGCGTCTAAAAGGGCGTTCCTCTTTGACCTTAATGTCGTGTAGCACAGCTTTAGTAATCGGCTGCCTGATGGTTTCCTCGAACACATCAGGAAAGTCCGTTATTACTTCCATGATCTTGTCCTTCGTTTCGGGCGAAAATTGCTCTTCAGCGAACTCCGCTAACTGAATCTCGGCAATTGCCCTCTCTGAAACTGGACTCCAATAGAACGTTTGCCTGGTCTCACTTCCCAAGTAAACGCATTTTCGTTTAACATCTAGGATGGCCTCATTATCGTCCAGAAATGGGACTCCTAGAATTATCGACTCATTGAGATCTGCTAAGACTGTAGCAGTAATATGGAACTCCTGTCCTTCAATATCCAACGTAATCTCCTTTTGTCCTAAACTGTAGGACGTATTGTCTCTGCATCCTAATCTGATAGCAGTTGGATTTGGAAGATTTAACAGATCATGTTCTTCAAGTAGGCTTGCTCTTATAAAATTGGTGCTCACTCCTGTATCTATTAGGGCAGATACCTGTTTGCCGTCGGCGCACACAGGGATCCTAGGAAGCCTTCTGCACTTTATGTGTCCATCTTCCAGGCTCACTAAAGCCTCTAGAGGGGGAAAATTATTTACAGGGACTTCAACAGACTCATCTGTTTGAATTGAAATATTTACACAAGGAAGATTGTTTTCAGGGTTTGCGTTTCCCAAAGTTTGGGTGGAAATGTTCGAATGAGTGACAATTTCCACTTTTGGGATATAAGTGGGGACTCGGCTTACTGGCGAGCAGACGTCACCATCGCCGTAGGTGGTGCGTCTTGCCTGGCGTTTCCCGAACAATAAGCATCCTCTTCCGCTATGTAGTTAAGTCTACTATCTGGAGACCTTTGATTTTGTGTGGGTGGGGGATTCCTCTGGCCCACGTTTCCATAAGAGCCTCTGCCCCGAGCAGCAGAAAATTGGCCCCTTGTATAATTCCGAGAGTCCTCTCTTTCTCTTTGAGAGTCTCTGTTTTCATTTCTGTTGGTATTGGAATTCCTCCATCCATTGGAGTTCGAATTCCCATTACCCCTCCAGTTTCCATTATACTGGCTCTGGGTATTAGTGTTTCTGGCAATGTTAACATTGTTCGAACCCACGTTAGCTTGTCTAGTAGGTTCCTGGACAGTGGCTTTACTGTTTGTTTTGAAACAGCTAGGGGCTGTCAAGCTGGCCTCTATTTGAATGCAATGCCTTGTGAATGCTTCAAGGTTCACAATCGGCTTGTCTCGGAGAAAAGATTGTATAGCAGGGTCAATCAATTCCGTTATTAAGCGTATGGCCTCCAGTTCGGGCAGATTTGGCATCACTCGACGGATAAGGGCCATTTTCTCTCCGATGAAAATATCAGTTTTACTTTTCGTTTGTTTTTCTCCATAAATTTTTGCAAGGAGTCGTGAGTGTAGCTCCTGGCTGTCAAATCTGTCAAGGAAGCGGTTTACGAAAAATTGCCAAGTGGCATTAATATCGTTGTACAAATTCATCCATGTTTGGGCCTCACCTTTAAGCTGACTTCGAGCATGAGCCACCCAATCGTCCAGATCTAAATCCGCTTTCCTGAATTCAGATACCAATTTGTTTAGGAAGTATCTCGGATTTTCTGAATCCTTTCCACTGAAAGTGGGTAATTTATTTCTATCAAGGGTTTTCGGCTTCGAATGGCCTGTTAGTTCCTTGAGAACTTGCACCAGCTGCGCCATGTCACTTTGTGGCGGAGCAGGGGCAACAGTATTTATGGTTTCTGGATTTATCGTAGAATTTCCGACTGGAATATTATCCTCCGGAGCAAAAGAAACCCTTCTTGGGCTTTCTTCGCTTTTAAAGTTTGGGCGCCACCTGTTCCCACTTAATTTTTCGTCGCTGGGATCGGAAGTAGGCGACGTTTTGAAAAGTAAGGAAAATGGATTGTTAGCAGATGCACTCTGCAAATATGAAGCTTCCGCCCGCTCACCATCGAGGGTGCGTGTCGAAGCCATTGAGCGAGTGTACCAATCGCTATCATTCATAATAGTAGAGATTCGTGGATCGAACGTTTCGACCTGAACACGTTCTTCCTCAGACAAATGTGCATGGCGTTCCCTATCAAGGAATTGAGTTCGTTCACTGATCACAGTGAAATAATCGCCATTTCGTTGTCCAGAATTTTCTGGAATTTCGAAACTTCGAAAATCATCATTTCCGACGTTTCGGTCATTTTGTTCATCATCAGTATGACGATTAAAGGCCCCACGTTGGGCGCCATGTCGAGAATGGGAGTTGGTTGAATTGTTAAAAAAAATAGAATTGTTGATTTGAGGTGCCTCGGCCAGCTCCGGGTTCGACCTCATTCTCGCCGCCCAGAATCTCTCCATTTTTACAAAGAAAATTACAAAGAGAAAATTCTGCAAATGATAGGGAAAATGCCAACCAATGATTTTTACAACTAGCCTACTCCTAGCAAGAGCCCTAAGTCCCTAATTTAACTTACCAGAGTAGCTGAAAGAGAGATTATGATTAGTCGATAGCTAAACAGAATCTACAAAATAAAACTAAGTGTTTTAACGCGCCTATCCAGGGAGTTTACCCGTGTCTCTCCCGGGAGAGAAGTTGCGCTTTACCGCCCCGTCTCACCTTAGTGCAATGGCTCGTCTTATTACGGAAGACTCACCCCAGTGATCCAGTAGGCATCACCTGGCATGGATTCCGGGACCACGCAATCCAATCCAGGCAATACGGAGCCGCTGCTTCCACCGGCGGTAAAACTACGTACAGTGGAGTTCCACTTGGTGGAGATTGGGACTTTACATCATACAGGGTGAGACTAGACTAGTGACCTGAATATAATGCAAAAATCTAATATTATTCGACTGGCTTCTAGGTGAAAATTGGGAGTTATTAAGTGTAAAAATGGCTCACTAAAGGTGAGCATACACAAAAAAAATCATCGTAGGAGCGCGGCGAGCCTGCCCTGCGACAATACTGTCTCGTAATCCGGTGTGGATGGACGGCTTCCGCAAAGTTTCGGATTTCTCCGAAACCATCCTCAGCCGCCCACCGCTCTGCTCCAAGTGACCTGGAGGGCAAGGACGTCGTCACCCAGGGATTTCGGGTGGCAACTTCCGTGTCCCAGCCGACACCTGACTCGAAATCTGCCTTCGTAGCTCTATTTGCTTGAATTGGCTGTGCATAATGTGTGTTCCCTTGGGAGGTACGCTGAACCCGCCCCTGGAGAGATATGGGAATGCGAGCATTCCCAACTCCCTCCGAGAGCCTTCCACCACCCCCTAGTTCATCCACTAGGGCCTCAGCATCACCCGGTTCCCTTAGGGTATGCACATCTATCACCTGTGGCCTCCGCTGTGGTGCTTGGGGCACACCCGATGACCCCGGAGCGCTTCGGCGCATTCCGAGGGGGCGTACCTCGCGAGCTTCGCCAGCACGGACTCCTTCGTAGCCCTCCGACCTGCAAACAGATACATTTCTTGTTAATCGGAATTGTTCGAAACGAGCTTCCAGAGGTGGAGTTGTGACAACTCCCACGGTATCAATTACTAAATCTACCTGAGCCGACGGGGAAGGCTGCCTCCCTCCGTCTAAGCTCGACTCTAAAGTACCTTGGTCCAGCACACTTCTCGGGGACAAGGTAGTTGACATCGTCAACTCACGGTTTTCCCCGGTAGTACGTACCTGGGGGACGTCTCCGTCGAGGCGTCGCGACGCTTCGGGGAATAGACGCCTGGCGTCTAAGTCACCCGACGGCGGAAGTGTCCGAGAAAGCCCAACGCCGGCGAACACGGCTTGGGTATTCTCCTCCGCGAGCATATGAGATCTCAATCTCATATTCGTCATTGCTCTAAAGGACAAACAATTACGGCTGTAATGTATTGTCGGGCTACTTGCGTGTGCAAGTGTGTGGCAAAGGAGAAGTGCACTAAAATCGACCTCGCGTCGACCCAACTCAAGTGTGACGATGAGAAGGGTCACCCTATAGCTAACTAACCTAACACCTAACAAGACCTCGCCGGGAAATGGACGAGGGAGGAAGGATTCACGGTTTAGAAAAACTATCTAAATAAAATTTCCCAACTTCAAAATTGTGTGAAGCACCAAAAAGGAAAAATTAAATTTGGAAAAATTTACTTTAAAAATTTACAACTGGATGTGACAAAAACCAAGACAGAGATTTGGGTAAAAGGATCACGGAGCCTAACCAGACTGTCTCAGGTGGAAAAGCCGAGAGCAGCCGCAGGAAATAGGTATGGGAAGGACGCGAAACCCCTAGGTACCACAGGAAATGTGGCTCGCCAACGACAAAGTCGCAGCTAATGATGTCTTGACAGGCCGAGGAATTTAAGCTCGAACGATACAATCTTCGTGGAACTCTACGATCGAGCCGATTGTATCAGGTGAGATCTCGTTTTGGTGCCTGACCCCTTTTCATACGATGGGGATTTTTCGTCAACGTCGCGTACAGGTATTAAGTCGGGAAATAACTTTGATGAAGTTAAATCCCTAAGTGTTCGTTGCAAAAGATCACTTTACACTGATTATTGCTCTAGAGTTAAACTACCTATCAACGTACTTTCGTAGCGCGAATAAAACACCTGTAAACCGTACAAGTGAGTCTAACCCCTTTTAAGATAGAAACAAAACGTTATGAATCTACTGTGAACTGAATTATTATTACCGAGAACCTGACTCTAACTGCTAGCCAAAACGATGAATTGCAGAGACAAAAGGCAAAGCCAAACAAACGTAAGTTATTTAACGGAAACACAAAATTGATTATTACACTGCAATTCGACAAGAAAGAGTGGCTGTCTGCTGCTTCACTGCTTGCATATTTATGCAATCCTGACTGCTGAATCCGCGACACCCATTGGCCTAGAGGGCCAAAGTGGGCGGCGCCCTTGGCTGAACAAAACCCTAGCTCGCGAAAACGCGCGAGATTTGGGCAAATGACCGTTAAAGTCCCGTTATCTGCGTTTTCTAGGGAGTATTTGACAAAAGTCACTAAATACTCCCTAGATCTAGGGAGATATTGAAAGTCAGAATTTCAGATATCTCGATTCCTAGGGCGGTCCGATATTCGGAGAGCCCCGAGAAAAACCATAAACCAACGTGATTCTTGAACGCCGAAGAATTACACGTATTCCTTCGCCGAGAAATCTATACCCGTTTTCCGATTTGGCCAACCTGATGAGAAATCGAATTGAAATAAAATAATTTGTGAAAACAAATGGAGCCACGGAATCTTTCCACCCAACAAGAGACTAAAAACAGGTGAAAATTTGACCTCGATGTTCTTCGCATCGTAGTATTTTAGCAGATGATTGCTCTGAAACTGCGGGCCGTTGTCAGAAATGACGACTTCTGGACAACCCCAACGAGATAAAATTTCTTCGTCTAGAAAACGAGAAATTACATCCGACGTGCATGTCTTAGTGGCCTTGGCTTCAACCCACTTTGAAAACATATCGACGGCAATTACCACGAACCTGTTTTCCCTCCTTGAGGCTGCATAGGGCCCCAGGACGTCGACAGCCAGCATCTGCCACGGTCGCTTCGGCACACTAGGCCGTTGCGGTGCCGCTTCCTGATGCCGTACGGCTTTAACGCACTGGCAGACTAGGCAACCTCTCACGTAGGCCCGGACGTAGTCCTCCATGGTCGGCCACCAATAGTGCCGTTTCAAGGCACGTAAGGTTTCCTCTTGACCAGGATGACCAGCGGTCGGGTGTTCATGGTAATAAGCCGACACGTCCTCACGGAGCGCCTCGGGCACATACAATAGCCGTTTACCAGCAGAAGAAACATATACAACCCCTTGGACATCTGAAAACTTGTTGATAAAACGAAGATCGTCCCTGGACCTAGGACCCAACTCCTGTATCGTTCTGATACGCGCCCTCAACCTTTGCGTCTCCCTATCTATGGCCTGCCGCCGCACGACCACTTCAGCCGGCGTCTCTACGACGCTCACCACACCTTGGTGTTCAGACAATTGCACCTTCATAGGTGGCAACCCCATACGCTCTACATCAGCATCCAAGTCTTCGAGATAATGACGGTACCGCTTGATACCCCAAACAATGGCTAAACATTCAGTCTCGTTCACATGATAGTTTAGTTCCGCGCCCTTGAGCTTGGCACTAGCATGTGAAACGATCCTTCTGTCGCCGTGACAATCAACTTGATAAAGGACTGCAGCGATGCCTACCCCAGATGCATCGGTCTGCAGGAAAAACGGGAGAGTCATGTCCGGCCTGGCCAAGACCATAGGACGGCCCACGACTTCCTTGATCCTCTCAAACGCCTCCAATGCTTGAGAGTTCCACTTAAGGTCTCGACCTTTCTTCGATTTGAGCATGTCACTTATCGGAGCCTCCAACTCCGCTAAGTTCGGGATGAACTCCCGTAGCCAACCAACGGTGATAGTCTTTGATAGTCTCGTGAATACCTGGCAATACCGACGACTCGGGTATTGTCAGACTATTCAACTTCCTGTAGTCGACACAAAACCGAGCCGTACCGTCCTTCTTCGTGACGATAACGACCGGACTAATAAAGGCAGAATGGGACCTACTTATGACACCTGCAGCGAGCATCTTATCCACCTCCTCTTGGATAAGAGCCCTCTTCTGATCGGAAACTTTGTACGGACGGAGCTTGAAGGGTAGCTCCTCCTTCAATCGAATTTTATGGCAAGCAGCCCTCGTCACTGGTTGCCTTGGAGATTCGTAAAAGACGTCTCCAAACTCTCGGATAAGACTCCGAAATTCCTTTCTCGAGAACGCCGGTAGCTGTACGTCCGCTACCTGTGGTTCAGGGAACTTTTCTGGTGGAAGATAGACCTCCTCCGCCCAGAAAATAGTTTGCCTAGGCCCCTTTCCAACGTACATGGTGCGACGTGCAAAGTCGACCATAGCCTCGTTTGATGCCAGCCAGGGACACCCGAGCAGAAGATCCTCGACAAGATCATCCACCACTTGCACGACAACTTCGTGAACAACACCATCTATTAACAGTTCGACTATTGTCTCCCCTAGACTGGTGATGCCACGACCGGCGCATGCAAGCTGCAACGGTGTCACTTGCTTTCTATCCACCCTCCAGGTGACAGGCAACAAACTACGTTTC
This sequence comes from Chrysolina americana, assembly GCA_958502065.1. Lineage (NCBI taxonomy): Eukaryota > Metazoa > Arthropoda > Insecta > Coleoptera > Chrysomelidae > Chrysolina > Chrysolina americana. The sequence goes on along the minus strand of OY293415.1, from coordinate 35,290,019 downwards.
AGGAGATTTAGCGAACTTCCGCTGTCCACCAAAACCCTAACTCGACGACCCTTCAGTTCAGCCTCGATTCGCGGCAACTGATGCAATCGTCCCTCAACATTGTTGTTCGCTAAGCTAATATCACAACGACGATATAGACACAATGGATCCAGCAGATCCACCTCCGACTTCTTCCTAAGCGGGTCGGTCTCAATGAAACTCAGAAGTTCCGACTTGCGATTGACATCAAGTACTGCAGCACCAACTGCAGCCAACGATGGGACTGGGCGATTGCATCCCTCAGGAACCTCGCCTCCGCCCCGACTAAGACGTGTAACTCTCTCAGATGACATGCCTACCACGCCTCTGGTATCTACCAACGGGGAATGGCGATTCGCACCTGCGATCCCATCTGCTCTGCCCCTCGATACCGTCCTTGAGACTTGGCATGCATCGACCTCGAAACCTGCGTCCTGTGTGGAAGTGGACTTTTTCGTTCCGAAACCTTGATTCGCAATCTTCCCTTGGATACACCTTTTCATCTCGACTTGTGCCTATACCGGACCTGTGCCCAGTTTGCAGTGCCCTAGCACTCTCTTTGACAACAGGCCCCTCCTGGTTCTTCTGTATACCGATCACTAACTCCGAAACCTTGTGTTGGGCGGATAGAACGACCCACCAACAACGACCTGGGGTACCTCGATGATTTCACAACTCCATGAACCTGAAGATGATTCATAACCCCTTTCATTCGTTCCAAAACTAGAACCTGATTTTTTTTAAATGACTTTCAACCCTCTACGTTTAACGTCTGCCGACGATTGAACTTTTTTCCGCCTACCACCAGTGGCGCGATCCACACGCTCATCTACCACACTGAAACAAACGGATTCACAATCTGACCGGTCTGCCCAATGTAGTTTGCCTGATGACCGTGGCGTTTCGGCTGAAACGACTCCAGCTTCAACATCCTGGAACACCTTCTCCTCCTCCTTGCTGGAAATACATGCCGCATAATTTCTATGACAGTCCAACACTGTCACAGAACCGCAAAACGGTGTTGAAGGAGTACCTACTCCGATGGAGCCCCCTGATGGCTCCTGTTGGAGTTTTTTGAAACTTCTTTGCAAACTGCAATTTTGTCTGCGTCCTTAAGTGACGTCTTACGACGCGAGGTTTTACTCGCCTGCACGGTATTAACCGTATGTGCCTTATTGGCCTGATCTGACGGTTTTGTTCCCGCACTCTGACGTTTGGGACCGTTCTTGTTGTCATTTTGCTGAGGGCAATCTTTGTTCCAGTGAGCTCCCCCGCAAGTGAAACATCCGCTCGAAGGAGCGTTGTTTCCTCCAGAACGCCTCGATTGATCGTAATTCTGGAATTTAGTGCCATCGTTATTAAAGTTACTGGACCTAACATGGTTCGAACCCCTGTTGTCCTGTAACTGTCCCTGAGGACGTTTGGGTGGCACATCTTCGGCCTGATGAGGACGGTTGGTGTTCGAAACAAGTTTCGGCTTTGACTGTACACTTTGGCTGGTGCTACGGAGTAGCGTCTCGACAGCAACAGCTTTTTGTGTCAGCTCTTCAATAGTTGCAAATCTATGCAATTGCAAATGGACTTTGATATCCGGTCTGATCCGGTTCAATATTAATCGCACAACCCTTCCTTCGTCCATCTCTGGGTAGAGCCTCTGTGAAAGACTCCACTTGTTCAGGATGAAGGAAGTTATTGACTCTCCCTTCGGCTGGTCAGTGCCAAAGAACTCCGCTTCTAAGCTCGAGACCAACAGATTGTTATCGAACCGTTCCTGGAGCCGGTTTGTGCAAAACTGCCAGTTTAGGCGTGAGTTGCGATATGGAGCATACCACTGCTGGGCTGCTCCCTTGAGCCACTGAGCTGCAACGCTCACCCAGACGGTTGGATCAAAGCCCCCTAGATAATCCTCAGAGGATTGGATAAATTGGATTGGATCTTCGTGAGGAAGCCCACTGAAACTGGGATGTGGTTTGTTGTTGATTAAACCCCCATCAAAACCGTTTAGGGTTCCCCGACGTCTATCCTCCAGCAAGTCTGCGAGTCGCACGAGCACGTCGTCGACCCCCGTCACTGGTCTTCTGAGATTCTCCTAAATCCGGACTGTGGGCACGGGCCTCCTCGATGGGTAATATCCACTCCTGTGGACATCACCGGGGTTGGAATCGACGTTTCGAGCAACTCGAGGGACATCCTCAGATTCCCTATAATGCCGATTCCCGGTTGGCAACCGGGTAAACGTGCCATATGGGCGCCAAAGGGTTTCCGGTTCACCCATAACAATTTCACTGACTGGGAGTCTCTCAGGAGAGAGATCCCGAACTCTAAGTCTGTTTGCAGGAGGAAGGCTACATTCGCAGATCCCTGAAGAGGGTCTATCTTCAGCGGCCCCACCTTGGGCGCCATGTCTCGTAATCCGGTGTGGATGGACGGCTTCCGCAAAGTTTCGGATTTCTCCGAAACCATCCTCAGCCGCCCACCGCTCTGCTCCAAGTGACCTGGAGGGCAAGGACGTCGTCACCCAGGGATTTCGGGTGGCAACTTCCGTGTCCCAGCCGACACCTGACTCGAAATCTGCCTTCGTAGCTCTATTTGCTTGAATTGGCTGTGCATAATGTGTGTTCCCTTGGGAGGTACGCTGAACCCGCCCCTGGAGAGATATGGGAATGCGAGCATTCCCAACTCCCTCCGAGAGCCTTCCACCACCCCCTAGTTCATCCACTAGGGCCTCAGCATCACCCGGTTCCCTTAGGGTATGCACATCTATCACCTGTGGCCTCCGCTGTGGTGCTTGGGGCACACCCGATGACCCCGGAGCGCTTCGGCGCATTCCGAGGGGGCGTACCTCACGAGGTTCGCCAGCACGGAATCCTTCATAGCCCTCCGACCTGCAAACAGATACATTTCTTGTTAATCGGAATTGTTCGAAACGAGCTTCCAGAGGTGGAGTTGTGACAACTCCCACGGTATCAATTACTAAATCTACCTGAGCCGACGGGGAAGGCTGCCTCCCTCCGTCTAAGCTCGACTCTAAAGTACCTTGGTCCAGCACACTTCTCGGGGACAAGGTAGTTGACATCGTCAACTCACGGTTTTCCCCGGTAGTACGTACCTGGGGGACGTCTCCGTCGAGGCGTCGCGAAGCTTCGGGGAATAGACGCCTGGCGTCTAAGTCACCCGACGGCGGAGGTGTCCGAGAAAGCCCAACGCCGGCGAACACGGCTTGGGTATTCTCCTCCGCGAGCATATGAGATCTCAATCTCATATTCGTCATTGCTCTAAAGGACAAACAATTACGGCTGTAATGTATTGTCGGGCTACTTGCGTGTGCAAGTGTGTGGCAAAGGAGAAGTGCACTAAAATCGACCTCGCGTCGACCCAACTCAAGTGTGACGATGAGAAGGGTCACCCTATAGCTAACTAACCTAACACCTAACAAGACCTCGCCGGGAAATGGACGAGGGAGGAAGGATTCACGGTTTAGAAAAACTATCTAAATAAAATTTCCTAACTTCAAAATTGTGTGAAGCACCAAAAAAGGAAAAATTAAACTTGGAAAAATTTACTTTAAAAATTTACAACTGGATGTGACAAAAACCAAGCCAGAGATTTGGGTAAAAGGATCACGGAGCCTAACCAGACTGTCTCAGGTGGAAAAGCCGAGAGCAGCCGCAGGAAATAGGTATGGGAAGGACGCGAAACCCCTAGGTACCACAGGAAATGTGGCTCGCCAACGACAAAGTCGCAGCTAATGATGTCATGACAGGCCGAGGAATTTAAGCTCGAACGATACAATCTTCGTGGAACTCTACGATCGAGCCGATTGTATCAGGTGAGATCTCGTTTTGGTGCCTGATGGGGATTTTTCGTCAACGTCGCGTACAGGTATTAAGTCGGGAAATAACTTTGATGAAGTTAAATCCCTAAGTGTCCGTTGCAAAAGATCACTTTACACTGATTATTGCTCGAGAGTTAAACTACCTATCAACGTACTTTCGTAGCGCGAATAAAACACCTGTAAACCGTATAAGTGAGTCTAACCCCTTTTAAGATAGAAACAAAACGTTATGAATCTACTGTGAACTGAATTATTATTACCGAGAACCTGACTCTAACTGCTAGCCAAAACGATGAATTGCAGAGACAAAAGGCAAAGCCGAACAAACGTAAGTTATTTAACGGAAACACGAAATTGATTATTACACTGCAATTCGACAAGAAAGAGTGGCTGTCTGCTGCTTCGCTGCTTGCATATTTATGCAATCCTGACTGCTGAATCCGCGACACCCATTGGCCTAGAGGGCCAAAGTGGGCGGCGCCCTTGGCTGAACAAAACCCTAGCTCTGTCAACATATGGGCAGGCTCGGATTTTTATGGAAAAGCACCGGGTAGCTTCGTTTTCCAATCCGGCGGCCCAAAGTTGCCAAAATTTATATTTGTTTTGGGACTTTGGAAACCTTTTAATTTTTGTCGTCGATTTTGACTCTGTACGAGTTCTGAAAAGAACTCTCAGAGATATTTGCATCACAATGCGAATACGAATTCTTTTGGTGATTTGGTGTTTCCCACCGAAATCACACTTAAGACAAGAAGCCTGGCCGTAGATTTCACTTTGACTTTCAGAACTCTGATACACCAGGAACACTGATATAAGAATTAGAACGGACTTCATATTTTCTGGACCCCCGTGGGCCATCAGAAAGTGTCCAAGTAGACACTGGCCAATTTTCTCTCTTTGGATCATCTTCGTTTTGTTCAGGTTGAGGCCGAGCCTCCTTACCCTTTAAACGCGATTGTTTTCACTGATGGAAAAACCCGATTCGGCAACGCCAAGGAAAGTTAAGACGGGACAGGTACCGAGGCACTGTAACCGCCTTTCGCGTTGAAACTGAAATGTCCTACATCACGGACGACAGAATGAGACAACTTGTCATTCAGCCCAAACTGACATGCTAGGCATGATCTAGACCAAGGAGAGCCTTGGCCTCTTGAAACGAGTAGGGTCGTCTATAGCGTAGTCTACAGCTTCCCTGATTAATGGGTTTTCATGCACCTCCGCGGTGTTAAAAACCTTTTGGTTTCGCTCCTGGATACACTGCTGAATGGAAGGCAGCCTTAAGTCCTCGAGGATCCTTGCGTGACGCACGTACCAAGGTGCGTTTGTCAACATCCGCAGACATTTCCTCTGGACCCGTTCCAGAGATAAAATGTGGGTGGGGGCGGCATGGCCCCAGGCGGCTGACGCATATAGTAGAACAGATTTGATCATCGCGTTATAGAGAATCAATTTGTTCTCCAGATTAAGTTCGCTCCTCCTGTTGAGGAACGGGTACAAAGCGCAAATTCTGGAGTGCAACTTGGCTCTCAACGCTTCAATGTGATGCCTCCACGTGAGACCTCTATCAATGATAAGCCCGAGGTACTTGACCTGCGGTGTCCATTCGATCCCCCTTCCCGAGATCGACAACACTGTGCGAGGTAGACTCCTTTTCCTCCCCAAGTAAATCAACTGCGTTTTCGCTGGGTTAACTCGGATCTTCCAGTCCAGGAACCACTGTTCTAGGCCATCGACTGCAGATTGCAGGTACGACATCCCCAGCTCAGGGTCCGCTGAACTGGCGAGCAACGCGGTATCGTCGGCGTACAGGGAAATCTTCACGTGATTTGTTCTCGGTATGTCGCTGGTATATACCGAGTACAGCAGAGGGGATAAGACTGCGCCCTGAGGAACTCCAGCTTCTATATGTCTGACGTCAGAAAGGACATTTTCAGCTTTGACCTGGAACGTCCTGCCTTTTAAAAAGGAGCTGATAAATCGCACTAAGCTTCGAGGAAAACCAAGAAGACTCATTTTGTAGAGAAGACCTTCGTGCCAAACACGGTCAAAGGCCTTCGCCACATCGAGCAGAAGAAGAAAGACGTCAAGTTTCTTATTCAGCTCGCAAATGGCCTCCTCGACCATCCGCAAAGCTTGTAGCTCCGTTGAATGATTAGCGCGAAAACCAAATTGTTCGTTAGGCAGGATGTTCCTGTCAATGACCTCATCTGAAAGCCTCTGCAGAACGACGCGTTCAGTAAGCTTCCCCACCGAGCTGAGGAGACTGATAGGACGATGATTTTGTGGAAACTGGGGGTCCTGCCCTGTCTTCGGGATCATCACAATCGTAGCGTGCTTCCATCTACTAGGGAAATACTTAAGGCGCAGGCATGAATTCACAAGATGTAAAATAGATTCAACCTGATTCTCCGGGAGTTTCTTCAGCATGACGTTGCTGATAGAATCCTCTCCCGGAGCCTTTTTTCTCTTTAACGCGCTAATGTGCGCCTTAAGTTCTTCCCCAGTAGCTGGTCGGATCTCATCGTTATCTTCCTCCCGAAGCAGACGCCGAACCCTAGCTTCCACAAACTCATCCCTTTGATCGTCGTCCTCCTCATCGATGTTGAGGACAAACTGGTGCTCCATCGTGTCTGCAAAGGCTGTCGCCTTGTCAGCTGAAGCGTAGCACATGCCGTTAGGACCATGAAGTGGTGGTAAAATACCCTCCCTGCCCTTTTTCCTTTTGATGATTCGCCAAAGCTCACCATCTCCAGGTCCGAGAGCAGTAAGAGTATCCCTCCACCTTTCGTTCTTATAGTCACGAATCACGAATTTGACTTCGGTAGCCTTCTGGCTGGCTCTTATCTTATCGCCAGGGAACAGTGTCCTCTGATAGATCCTCCGAAGACGATTTCGCTCCCTGATGAGGGTTTTTATCCTCGGAGGGAACTCGTCGTAAGACTTCAGAGGACCCTGCTCACTGACTGTAGCGGCCTCAATAGCGTTCTTCAAGGTCCTCTCGAACGTGTCCACCGCTTGCTCCAACTCAGCTGGGGTCTGGAGCACCTCGGGCACGACATATGCCCCTTCCAGAATCTCCGTGAAGAATTCCCAGTTCGTCGTACGACGCAGACAACTTGCTTGGGGGATCGGATCATCACCCAGCCATAAAATGACCGGGTTATGATCAGAATCTAACTCGGACACAGGGTAGATCTCCCAGGTCCAGGGGATGTTCCTAGCACATCAGGCCTAAAATTGCCAAAGTGTGTGGGCTCTGTGGGAGCGATCACATGATAATCACTCTGTTCCATATGTGCCCAGAGCACCCTACCGTTGCGGTTGGTAACTCGGCTCCATTGGGCGTGTTTCGCGTTAAAATCCCTGGCGACTACTATCGGCACATTGCTTTCCATTAGCACTGCATCCAGGGTATCTGGCTGAATTGTATTGAGAGGGGAGTTATAAGCTGAGACTACCCTAAGAGTACCTCTACTCGTCTCGATCTCGATGCCTACCATCTCCGTCCCATGACTACGCGCATCATCAACGCCGTATTGAGATACTTGAAGGGATCGTTTAGCCAGAATGGCGACTCCCCCTCCCCGTCTCCCAATACGGTCCTTTCTGAAGACTCTGTAGTTTGGAACTGTAATGCTCTCATTGTTGAGGTGGGTCTCCTGAAGAAGCATCAGGTCGACGTTATGTCTCGTGATGAACTCCTCCAAGTCCATCTTTCTCTCTCTGAAACCATTACAGTTCCAGAAAACAATCTTCAAGGAACTGGGCCTTGTAGGGTTGCCAGCCATTAATGGGTGGGCGGAATCACTGCGGGGTTGGGTACAAACATGGTTTGTAACACCGGGAACTGAATGAATAGCTGCCTCATCTGGTCAAAGGCAGCCAGGAAGTCATTGGCAGACCCCGCCGGGGCTGCAGGAAGTGGGCCTGAAGGGCCAGAAGTGCGAGGGCCAGAAGGGCCAGAAGTGCGAGGGCCTGAAGGGCCAGAAATGCCAGAGGATGGCTTTCCCAACGCTTTCGCGAAGGAGAGCCCCTCACGTACAACTCCGGACTTGCCAGCGATCGCGGCCTGTGCATTGGGCGCAGCTTGCCTGACGCCTCCGGATTTAGCTGGAGCCCCTCTTCCCGTCCCTCGAGCGCTGGCACTCTTAGGCTTAGGGAAGCTGGGGCACCCTCTGTAGCTGGCCGTGTGAGGCCCGCCGCAATTAAAGCATTTAGCTTTCTCGGCGCGCGGAATAGTGCATTCAGAAGACATGTGCTTGCCTGCACACTTAACGCACGCCGGGATTGCCATGCAATTGCGTTGGGCATGGCCAAACCTCTGGCATTTATGGCATTGACCCACAATGCCCCTCGTCCTCTGCGGTTCCGTGGTGATGCGGATGTGGAGGACATCCGTCACCTGATAAATTGATCTCTCGTTCTTGGGAACGAGCACGAGAACGAGAGGCATCGGTCTGCCATCCCTCTTCATCAGTCTCGATACGTTGGCAGGATGAAATCCTTTGTCCTGCAGCTCGTTGGCGATGTCATCACATTCAACGTCTTCAGGTACACCCCGGAAGATAACCCTGAGAGGTTTGTCTTCCGGAAAAGTGTACGTGTGGTGGGGGATCTTTTCCTCCACCAGCAGATGTGAAAGTCGACGATAGTCATCCAAAGACTCCGGCTGCACCCTTATCCCGTCTTGGATATTCTTGGCATGGCCGAATCGAATTTTCCTTTCAGAACATTTCCTGTTGATCATTGCCCATACTTCTTTGCGCCTCACCGTGATCGGCGGGATTTGCTGTCTCTTTGGGAGAGGCGCGGCCTCACCCTGAACTTTTGAGGTAGATGGAGTCGGATCGCTAGCCTTTTTCGGCACGTCTCCTCTACCTACGACGGTGTTATTGTCTGGAATCTCTCCAAAGCCGTTTTCACTCCCTGTAAATAGGGGCGGGGCTCCTTCGCTCACCTCGACTTGAGGGGCGGAGTCAAGTTCCATCAAATTATTTTCGTTGTCGGGATTCTTCCCTTCAACATCAGCAATAGAAGTAGTGTCAGAGGAGACCGATGCTCTGGAGCCTAGTCTCCTCTTACACTTTTTCTTTGGTCTACTACTCCCCAGGGCGGGGAAAGCTTCACTTTTTTCGATTATGCTCTCAGCATCAACATAACTGTCGTTGTTGTCGACAGCCACCTTTTTTACTCCATATTTTTGGAGAAGAAGTCTAAACATCTTCGTAATATCATCTTTCGAAGCTCTTTCTAGGAAAGTTTCAACATCGTCGAGTTTACAAAGTGCACCCTCTACACTCGTCATCATGAACAAATTTTGTCAATAATAAATCCAAAAGGACTGAAAAACACGCCAATATGCTACTCACCCTACTCCTACAACACCCGTTCGCACAAAAACACTGGCCCCGTAAATACTTACGGGGCTTCGCAAACTACACCACGAGAGCTCAACTAAAACACGTCTGTACGCCTAGGCTCACCAAACGTGAATGACAAGGCCAATTTTCGAGCTGAAATGCTCATATTTATACTTTGCCGCACTCGGCCGATATTGCGTCTGACCAATCAGAGCTCTCGGACCGAGTGGGCGGGGCTTCGCTAAAATGCGAATTCTATTCTCGAGATTTCTCTCGAATATTTAGAATTTTCGAGAGAATTCTTAACCAAAACCGAACGAAACTTTGCAGAAATATTTAAAAATCAGTGGTTCTGGGGGATCATGACACGCCCCCCCACAAGAAATCGCTTGGCTTTTTGTGTGCGAGTTCGTTGGGTTGTGTCCTGAAAAGGACCGTTTTGTTTGATACATGGGCATAGCCTTTATTAGTCAAACATTCGAATTCTTTTGATAATGATACTGAAAAGGTAAAAAACTCATTATAGCTAAAAAGAAGAATTAAAATTAGTATATACAATCTTAAAAATAGAAATATTTACAATTGCTGAAAAGCGAACTTATAATTAGTATATACAATTTTGTCATGAAAATATGTACAAATACCTAAAAATAAAGAAAGTTATTATCAGATATGTACAAGTGCTGAAAAAAAAATGTATGATTAGTACATTTGAAAAATCTGTAAAGAAATTGTCCATCAGCACAAAAAAAATATTTTTCAATAAAAATCAAGATTTTCACATGAAAAATGTCTGTAAAAAAAAATGTTCATCTTTATTGGCAAAAGGATATGATTGAACTCCACTCGGCTTCCGTCTTCATGGCTTCCTCTATAAAGTTTCCTGTTGATGAAAACTTCGGCTTCTTGGAAAATTACCTGTTTTTACTTGCCTTTGCCTCCTGGCTAAAGGACAACCGGCGTCGGTGAGGTAGCTCTTAACTATGTCAAATTACTTCATGCCATCAGGCATAAAAACGAGAAGGGTCACCCTATAGCTAACTAACCTAACACCTAACAAGACCTCGCCGGGAAATGAACGAGGGTGGAAGGATTCACGGTTTAGGAAAACTATCTAAATAAAATTTCCTAACTTCAAAAGTGTGTGAAGCACCAAAAAGGAAAAATTTAAAATTGGAAATTTTTACTTGAAAAATCGACAAATGAACGTGATAAAAAAACCAAGACAGAGATTTGGGTAAAAGGATCACGGAGCCTAACCAGACTGTCTCAGGTGAAAAAGCCGAGAACAGCCGCAGGAAATAGGTATGGGAAGGACGCGAAACCCCTAGGTACCACAGGAAATGTGGCTCGCCAACGACAAAGTCGCAGCTACTGATGTCTTGACAGGCCGAGGAATTTAAGCTCGAACGATACAATCTTCGTGGAACTTTACGATCGAGCCGATTGTATCAGGTGAGATCTCGTTTTGGTGCCTGACCCCTTTTCATACAATGGGGATTTTTCGTCAACGTCGCGTACAGGTATTAAGTCGAGAAATAACTTTGATGAAGTTAAATCCCTAAGTGTCCGTTGCAAAAGATCACTTCACACTTGATTATTGCACGGGAGTTAAACTGCCTATCACCGTACTTTCGTAGCGCGAATAAAACACTTGTAAACCGTACAAGTGAGTCTAACCCCTTTTAAGATAGAAACAAAACGTTATGAACCTACTGTGAAATGATTGATTATTACCGAGAACCTGACTCTAACTGCTAGCCAAAACGATGAATTGCAGTGACAAAAGGCAAAGCCAAACAAAAGTTAGTTATTTAACAGAAACACGAAATTGATTATTACACTGCAATTCGACAAGAAAGAGTGGCTGTGGGCTTCTTCGCTTGCATATTTATGCAATCCTGGCTGCTGAATCCGTGACACCCATTGGCCTAGAGGGCCAAAGTGAGCCTCGCCCTTGGCTGAACAAAACCCTAGCTCGCGAAAACGCGCGGGAATTTGGCGAATGACCGTTAAAGTCCCGTTATCTGCGTTTTCTAGGGAGTATTTGACAAAAGTCACTAAATACTCCCTAAATCTAGGGGGATATGGAGAGTCAGAAATTCCGATATCATGATTCCTGGGACGGTCCGATATTCGGAGAGCCCCGAGAAAAACCATAAACCAACGTGATTCTTGAACGCCGAAGAAATGCACGTAATCCTTCGCCGAGGAATCTATACCCGTTTTCCGATTTGGCCTACCTGATGAGAAATCGAATTGAAATAAAATAATTTGTGAAAACAAATGGAGCCACGGAAACTTTCCACCCAACAAGAGACTAGCGTGTCGAAACCTTGCTCTAAGTGTTCTGTATACCGGGTGCTCGACTGTTTGGGACCACAAATTAATAAGTTGAAAACTATTCAGGAATTTTCGGTAAATCGGGAAAACTACGTACAGTGGGGTTCCACTGGGTGGAGATTGGGGACTTTACATCATACAGGGTCAGACTAGACTAGGAACCTGAATATAATGCAAAAATCTAAAATTATTCGACTGGCTTCTAGGTGAAAATTGAGAGTTATCAAGTGTAAAAATGGCTCACTAAAGGTGACCATACACAAAAAAAATCATCGTAGGAGCGCGGCGAGCCTGCCCTACGACACCCCCCTACTAAAGAGTTTAACTTGGTCGAAGTTATTTCCAAACGAAACAACCGACAAAAGCTAAAATTACGTTAGCTCCCTAATAGTCACCTTCCGCACTCTGATGAACCAAGGCTGGAACCACCAAAGTTACTGGAACGTCATCCTCCATGTCGGAATCGTTCTCAGTACAGTCTTAACTTACTCTAGGAGCTTCGCTGTAGCTCTGGGCTGGTACGGGATCTTCGTCAGACCCGGTCACCGAAACATACTGACAGGCAGAGTTTGTCGGTGGCCACTGGATCGGAGCTCGGTCGGAGTCCAGTGCCACAATCCGGCATTTCCTTCGCCGTCCTGTACTCGTACTAGGAATCTCAGTCCTTACTGAGCCTTCCTGTCTCACATTCTCTTCCGGGTCGACCACCTATGGTGATGGAGACCTACCTACTGAAAGTGCTAACTCTCGGATAGCAGCTTCTACTTCCAAATCTAAATCGTAATCCGAACCTTGGTCTGCACTTCCGTAGTAGCACGCCCTCCTACTGGTGAGTTTACGACGGGGAGTTCAGAGTCGCTGATCTCCAAAAGGCCAGAGTTCACCACTGGCGACGGACTCCTACGGGATACTCCTTCCTTCTCCGCGCAGTCTGAGTCGCGTTTCCATTCGTGTGGATTCCTCCTCAACCTCTTCACTGTCCGCCGGACCGCTTTGTCCTTTGGATCGAAACTGACCGTTACTTCCCATGGGTTCGTTGAGTTGGGTGCGTCAGCTCGTACCCGGATTAACGAAGGCGGCTCCGGACTGCCCCCAGTCGTCGGCCTAGGTGTGACTTTCCCTGTCACTTCTTGGTCAGCGTCGTCGGACTCTGGCTGATCCGGACCTGGGCCACCATCGTCGTGGTGGACGCCAGCCGGCAAAGTCCTGCTTACCCAAGAACGGATATCGTCTACGTGCACCAGCCTCTCGGTGCCGTTCCTATCTATGAGGTAACTCCCCTCGTGATCGGATGCGGTCCTGACAGTGTTCCTCCGAAATTTCCTTTGATGAAGTTTCTAACTAAAACGAGGTCGCCGACCCCGTAGGTCCGTGGCGACGGTAGATCTTTATCAGGGAATAAATTCCTCTGATAAACTGCCTGACGTCTGGCTGCTTCTGCAAGACGTTCTTGCCTATTTTCGGGAATATTGTGTACCGGATCTTGGTACACAGGTAGCCTCCAATCTCCTGGACGACCAGGTGTATAACCTAACAATAACTCCGCTAGAGTCTCCCCTGTTGCTCTATTCTTACGGTTTCGTAAGCAATAGAGACTTTCATCCAGACCTTCTTCCCAAAACTTTTCCGAAGTGGCTTCCAGCATCCTTGCTCTTAGACACTTCTTCAGTTCCTGGACCCTTCGCTCGACAGGGTTCGCCTGTTGATGAAAAACAGGTGAAAATTTGACCTCGATGTTCTTCGCATCGTAGTACTTCAGCAGATGATTGCTTTGAAACTGCGGGCCGTTGTCAGAAATGACGACTTCTGGACAACCCCAACGAGACAAAACCTCTTCCTCTAGAAAATAAGAAATTACCTCCGACGTGCACGTCTTAGTGGCCTTGGCTTCAACCCACTTTGAGAACATATCGAAGGCAATTACCACGAACCTGTTGCCCCTCATCGAGACTGCATAGGACCCCAGAACGTCAACAGCCAGCATCTGCCACGGTCGCTTCGGCACACTGGGCCGTTGCGGTGCCGCTTTCTGATGCCGTACGGCTTTAACGCACTGGCAGACTAGGCAACCTCTCACGTAGGCCCGGACGTAGTCCTCCATGGTCGGCCACCAATAGTGCCGTTTTAAAGCAAGCAAGGTTTCCTCTTGACCAGGATGACCAGCGGTCGGGTGTTCATGGTAATAAGCCGACACGTCCTCACGGAGCGCCTCGGGCACATACAATAATTGCTTACCAGCAGAAGAAACGTAAACAACCCCTTGGACATCTATAAACTTGTTGATGAAACGAAGATCGTCCCTGGACATAGGACCCAACTCCTGTATCGTTCTGATACGCGCCCAACATTCAACTTCGCTTTTGCGTCCTTGAACTTGGATAACCAAGTCAACGCTTTACTGTCCGTCCGAAGAATGAATGGACGGTCTTCGAGATAATGTCGGTATCGCTTGATATCCCAAACAATGGCTAAACATTCAGTCTCGTTCACATGCTAGTTTAGTTCCGCGCCCTTGAGCTTGGCACTAGCATGCGAAACGATCCTTCTGTCGCCATGACAATCGACTTGATAAAGGACTGCAGCGATGCCTACCCCAGATGCATCGGTCTGCAGGAAAAACGGGAGAGTCATGTCCGGCCTGGCCAAGACCATCGGACGGCCCACAACTTCCTTGATCCTCTCAAACGCCTCCAATGCTTGAGAGTTCCACTTAAGGTCTCGACCTTTCTTCGATTTCAGCATGTCACTTATCGGAGCCTCCAACTCCGCTAGTTTCGGGATGAACTCCCGTAGCCAACCAACGGTGCCCAAGAATCCTCAGACCTGAGTGACATTCTTGGGTAGCGGGAATTGTTGAACCGCTAACACATGACCTGGCATTGGTTCGTTTGACGTTTCCGTCACCACATGCCCCAAGTGCTCCAGCCTACGCTGAGCGAAGTTACACTTCTTTAAACTACACCACAGGCCATGTGCTCTGAACCTCTCCAGCACAAGGTGGAGATGGTAGAGGTTCTCCTGTTCATCTTTGCTGTAAATGATTATGTCGTCCAGATAGACTTTGACGAATTTATCGACATAACCAACCAACACTTCCTTCATAAGAATTTGGAAACTTCCAGGTGCATTCGATAGACCAAACGGCATTGAGTTAAACTCATAACAAGCTCCATCAGGCGTAGCAAAAGCTGTATACTTTTTACTAGCCTCATCCATGGGTACCTGCCAAAACCCAGACTTCAGATCCAAGGAAGTGAACACTTTCGCTGTTCCGAGCTCTTTGATAGTCTCGTGAATACCTGGCAATACCGACGACTCTGGTATTGTCAGACTATTCAACTTCCTGTAGTCGACACAAAACCAAGCCGTACCGTCCTTCTTCGTGACGATAACGACCGGACTAATAAAGGCAGAATGGGACCTACTTATCACACCTGCAGCAAGAATTTTATCCACCTCCTCTTGGATAAGAGCCCTCTTCTGATCGGAAACTTTGTACGGACGGAGGTTGAAAGGTAGCTCCTCCTTCAATCGGATTTTGTGGCAAGCAGCCCTCGTCACTGGTTGCCTTGGAGATTCGTAGAAGACATCTCCAAACTCTCGGATAAGACTCCGAAATTCATTTCTCGAAAATGCTGGTAGCTGTACGTCGGCTACCTGTGGTTCAGGGAACTTTTCTGGTGGAAGATAGACCTCCTCCGTCCAGAAAATAGTTTGCCTAGGCCCCTTTCCAACGTACATGGTGCGACGTGCAAAGTCGACCATAGCCTCGTTTGATGCCAGCCAGAGACACCCGAGCAGAAGATCCTCGACAAGATCATCCACCACTTGCACGACAACTTCGTGAACAACACCATCTATTAGTAGTTCGACTATTGTCTCCCCTAGACTGGTGATGCCACGACCGGCGCATGCAAGCTGCAACGGTGTCACTTGCTTTCTATCCACCCTCCAGGTGACAGGCAACAAACTACGTTTTTGGAGATTTAGCGAACTTCCGCTGTCCACCAAAACCCTAACTCTACGACCCATCAATTCAGCCTCGATTCGCGGCAATTGATGCAATCGTCCCTCTACATTGTTGTTCGCTGAGTTAGTATCACAGCAACGATATAGACACAATGGATCCAGCTGATCCACCTCCGACTTCTTCCTAAGCGGGTCGGTCTCAATGAAACTCAGAAGTTCCGAATTGCGATTACCATCAAGTGATGCAGCACCAACTGCAGCCAACGATGGGACTTGGCGATTGTATCCCTTAGGAACCTCGCCTCCGCCCAGACTAAGACGTGTAACACTCTCAGATGACATGCCTACCACGCCTCTGGTATCTACTAACGGGGAATGGCGTTTCGCACCTGCGAACCCATCTGCTCTGCCCCTAGATACCGTCCCTGAGACTTGGCATGCATCGACCTCGAAACCTGCATCCTGTGTGGGAGTGAGTGACAGACCACCACCCTCGGTGTCTTCACTACCCCGATGTGGAACCGAAAAGAGCACGTCACCCTCGACGACTTTTTCGTTCCGAAACCTTGACTCGCAATCTTCCCTTTGATAAACCTTTTCACTTCGACTTGTGCCTATACCGGATCTGTGGCCAGTTTGAAGTGCACTGGCACTCTCTTTGACAACAGGCCCCTCCTGGTCCTTCTGTATCTTGATGACTGACTTAGAAACCTTGTGTTGTGGTGGATGGAACGACCCACCAACAACGACCTGGGGTACCTCGATGAACTCGCAACTCCATGAACCTGAAGATGATTCACAACCCCTTCCTTTCGTTCCGAAACTAGAACTTGACTTCTTTGAAAAGACTTTCAAACCCTTACGTTTAACGTCCGCCGACTAGTGGGCTTTTTTACGCCTACCACCAGTGGCGCGATCCACACGCTCATCTACCACACTGAAGCAAACGGATTCACAATCTGACCAGTCTGCCCAATGTAGTTTGCCTGATGACGGTGGCGTTTCGGCTGAAACGACTCCAGCTTCAACATCCTGGAACACCTTTTCCTCCTCCTTGTTGGAAATACACGCTGCAAAATTACTATGACAGTCCAACACAGTCACAGAACCGCAAAACGGTGTTGAAGGAGTGCTTACTCCGATGGAGCCCCTGATGGCTCCTGTTGGAGTTTTTTGAATCTTCGCAAATTGAAATCTTGTCTGCGTCCTTAACTGACGTCTTACGACGCGAGATTTTACTCGTCTGCACGGTATTTACCGTATGTGCCTTATTGGCCTGATCTAACGGTTCCCCGAACTCTGATGTTTAGGTTTAGGGGTTCTTATTGTTACTTTGCTGAGGGCAATCTTTGTTCTAGTGAGGCTTCCCGCAAGTGAAACACCCGTTCGATGGAACGTTGTTTCCTCCATAACGCATCGACCGATCGAAATTCTGAACTCTACTGCCATTATTTACGTTATGGGACCTAGCCTGGTTCAAATCCCTATTGACCTGTGTCTGTCCCTGAGGATGCTTAGGTGGCACATCGTCGGCCTGATGAGGTATGTTGTTATTCGAAACAGGTTTTGGTCCTGAGTGAACACTTGAGCTGGTGCTGCGAAGTAGCGTCTCGACAGCAACAACTTTCTGTGTCAGCTCTTCAATTGTTGCGAAACTATGCAACTGCAAATGGACTTTTATGTCCGGCTTAATCCGGTTCAAGATTAAACGTAGCCTCTGTGAGAGACTCCACTTGCTCAAGAAGAAGAAGAAGAGAAGGAAGTTATCGACTCTCCCTTCGGCTGGTCAGTGCCAAAGAATTCCGCTTCTAAACTGGAGACCAACAAATCGTTGTCGAAACGTTCTTGGAGCCTGTTGGTGAAAAACTGCTAGTTTAGGCGTGAATTGCGATATGGAGCCTACCTCTGCTGGGCTGCTCCCTTGAGCCACTGAGCTGCAACGCTCACCCAGACGGTTGGATCAAAGCTCCCTAAATAATCCTCACAGGATTGAATGAATAGAATTGGATCTTCGTGAGGAAGCCCACTGAAACTAGGATGTGGTTTATTGTTAATTAAACCACCACCAACACCGTTAAGGGTTCCCCGACGTCTATCCTCGAGTAGGTCCGCGAGTCGCACGAGCACGTCGTCGAACCCCGTCACTGCCCTCCTGGGGTTCTCCTGAACCCGGGCTGTAGGCGCTGGCCTCCTCGTTGGGTAATATCCACTACTGTGGACATTACCAGGGTTGGAATCAACGTTTTCAACATTTCTTGGGACATCCTCAGATTCCCTAAAGTGGCAATTCCCGGTTGGCAACCGGGTAAACGTGCCATATGTGCTCCAAAGGGTTTCATGTTCACCCATAACCATGTTTGAATATACTGGGAGTCTCTCAGGAGAGAGATCCCGAACTCTAAATCTGTTTGTCGGAGGAAGGCTACATTCGCAGATCCAAAATCCAAAATCCAAAAATATACATTAAATTAAATTTACAATAAAAATATCAACACTCGTACTATAACATTTAAATATCTAAAAATCACATTAAAACAATCACTCAGCCGCAGTGGGTTGGGGGATGTTTCGTGATTTAGGTGGGAGTTTTGGGTTTTTTAACCGTGCCACAGAGGTATTCTCTGGCAGGTAAAACGTCATATCGCCTGCCGGAGCATGCCCTACGGTGTTATGTAGGCCTTCAAATGCTGCGAGTGTGTGTCGACCATTAATTAAACCCTGTCTCCTAGTTAATTATACAGGGGATTTAATAATTGGGGTGAGGCATCGGGATATCGGGACCATGGGTTGTCGGGCTTTTCTTACGACTCCCGGAAAAACGACGAGAAATCCGGGTTATTCGCAGATCCCTAAAGATGGTCTTTCTTCAGCAGCCCCACGTTGGGCGCCATGTCTCGAAAAGGCGTGTGCATGGCCGACTTTAGAAAAGTTTCGGATTTTTCCAAAACCATCCTCAGTCACCAGCCGCTCTGCTCCAGGTCGCCTGGAGGGCAAAGACGCCGTCACCCAGGGATTTCGGGTGGCAGCTTCCGTGTCCCTGCCGACATCTATTCCGAAATCTGCCTGATTAGCTCTTATTGCGTGTATAGGCTGTATATGGGATGTCCTTTGGGAGGTACGCTGAACCCGCCCCTGGAGAGATATGGGAATGCGAACATTCCCAACTCCCTCCGAGAGCCTTCCACCACCCCCTAGTTCGTCCACTAGGGCCTCAGCATCACCCGGTTCCCTTAGGGTATGCACATCCATATCCAACCTCTGCTGTTGTGCGTGAGGCACACCCAATGACCTCGGAGCGCTTCGGCGCATTCCGAGGGGGCGTACTTCGCGATCTTCGCCAGCACGGACTCCTGTGTAGCCCTCCGACCTAATAACAGAAATATTTTTCGTTAATCAAAATTGTTCAAATCGCGCTTCCAAAGATGGAGTTGTAACAACTCCCGCGGAATCGACTACTAAGTCTAACTGAGCCGACGGGGAAGGCTGCCTCCCTCCGTCTAAGCTCGACTCTAAAGTACCTTGGTCTAGCACACTTCTCGGGGACAGGGAAGTCGACATCGTCAACTCACGGTATTCCCCGGTAGTACGTACCAGGGGGACGTCTCCGTCGAGACGTCGCGACGCTGCGGAAAATAGACGCCTGGCGTCTAAGTCATCCGACGGCGGAGGTGTCCGAGAAAGCCCAACGTCGGCAAACACGGCTTGGGTATTCTCCTCCGCGAGCATATGAGATCTCAATCTCATATTCGTCATTGCTCTAAGGACAATAATTACGGCTGTAATAAATTGTCGGGCTACTTGCGTGTGCAAGTGTGTGGCAAAGGAGAAGTGCACTGAAGTCGACCTCGCGTCGACCCAACTCAAGTGTGACGATGAGAAGGGTCACCCTATAGCTAACTAACCTAACACCTAACAAGACCTCGCCGGGAAATGGACGAGGGTGGAAGGATTCACGGTTTAGAAAAACTATCTAAATAAAATTTCCTAACTTCAAAAGTGTGTGAAGCACCAAAAGGAAGAATTGAAATCTTGAAAATTTTTACTTTGAAAATCGACAAATGAACGTGACAAAAGCCAAGACAGAGATTTGGGTAAAGGATCACGGAGCCTAACCAGACTGTCTCAGGTGGAAAAGCCGAGAACAGCCGCAGGAAATAGGTTTGGGAAGAACGCGAAACCCCTAGGTACCACAGAAAATGTGGCTCGCCAACGACAAAGTCGCAGCTAATGATGTCTTGACAGGCCGAGGAATTTAAGCTCGAACGATACAATCTTCGTGGAACTCTACGATCGAGCAGATTGTATCAGGTGAGATCTCGTTTTGGTGCCTGACCCTTTTTCATACGATGGGGATTTTTCGTCAACGTCGCGTACAGGTATTAAGTCGGGAAATAACTTTGAAGTTAAATCCCTAAGTGTCTGTTGCAAAAGATCACAGTATAAGGTTTGAGCCGGTACTCTGCTCCTTCGTTCACCTTCCCGCACCCCCCTGGCCAACAAGTGGCTTGCGGGTACTTGCGGGTACTTGCAAGGGGGGTATGTGCGAGCATATGGTGCAATTACATTAGGCAGACATTGAGACAATGATCGTTTGACTTGTAGCTGTAACGAGACTTACATACGCGGTAATGACACATTGCAATTGGATTGATGATTGTCTCTGCTATGTACAAAGTTAATGAGAGAGTACCTACTCCTCAACAAACTTATTGTAATGGATTATTTATATGCGGTAATGACGCATTGCAATTGGATTCATGATTGTCTATGCCATGTACAAAGTTAATGAGAGAGTACCTACTCCTCAACAAACTTATTGTAATGAATAGTTTATATGCGGTAATGACACATTGCAATTGGATTCATGATTGTCTGTGCCATGTACAAAGTTAATGAGAGAGTACCTACTCCTCAACAAACTTATTGTAATGGATTATTTTTAAAGAGTACATCCAAACATTTCAGAGATCCATCGAGTTATGAGAACAAGCATCTCCGTACAATGCATGTATAATATATAGTGGGAGGGGGACTTCCTCCACTCTCCAATTAACATATAAAAGACTATCGAGAATCTCACCCCTTCAGTTTCTCATCTATAACGAACCACAACCTACAAGTTTCAATTAATTCACACACAAAAAAGTTCGAAAAAGTGATATTAGTGATTTTCAAAATAAGTCAGTGAGTGTTTTTTTTTTGTTTTCTAATCAATATTTTCTCAAGTGTCTTACTATGTCTCAAGTAGATTTGGAAAAAATCAACGCCGTGATCAATAAACCAATTGAAGTGTTTGAGCAGAGGGTCATATCAACACTCCCAATTGCCAAACCTTTTCCAATAAGTAATATGTTGGTTCGCACAACTCGATTTGGCAGATCTATATTGCTAACATTATATAATGAAAGTGAAAATGAATTTTTCAAATCATGGCTACCAAAATACATTGCCGATCAATTTAGTGACAATGATGTTAACTCTATTAATCATTCAAGTGGTAAATATACTCTTACCTATATAGGACAGGGTGGACCAGTTTCAGCGGGTACAAGAACGCGAACTCTTGTAAAATTCGACTTTATCGAATAAAATTCAATTGAAATGTTCAGTAATTTTTATTCACTATAGTCTATAGATATATTAAAGTAATCTTAATGTAAAATATTAGATTTGAAAACAAAAAATTCACTCAAAATTTAAGACATCACCGAATTGAAATCTCGTGTTTATGTATATATCCTCCAGCTAATACACATGGAATAGGTATGTTAATATTTTTTATCTTGTGTTTCAGAGTGATAATGTGGATGTTGTATTCGGCTGAAAATTGGACCGAAGCCACAAACCTCAAGACAGCAGTCGAAAGACTTCAGTCATATTTGAGTGCTTTGAGTTGGGACATCCTTCATGCAATGAACTATGATCTCAGCATTTGCTATGACGAAAATGAACTCGAAAGGTGTAAACAAGAGCAGAAGAGGTACAACGCTGGTGATGAACTCTGTGAAAAATTCATGGAAGGGGCCTTGGAGATATCCGATTTCTGCGAAGAGATGTTGAAATGTGATTTGAAGAGATTTCTATGCAACCTAACCCCATTCCTACCGAATGACATCATTGAGAAATACCAAATATATGATGATGAGAGTGAAGAGGAAAATATTGTTGATACCCCTAATTGAATAATAGAAATAAAATAAAATTAAGAATATGTTTTATATATTAATTGGACTATGTAATTACTACATAAGCAGATAGCTGAAGCCATAGTATTACTTGACACAAAAATGTATATGGATTGAATTTATTGAAAATATATTCATTAATTATAAAAGTTTTTTCTTTCACGATCCCATAATAATACATATGTAGGTTGGGTAGATGATACCCCGAAACCAAAAGAAATACAGCAACAATTTTCCACCCCTCCAATAATTTCTAAAGTAAACACACTCCAAAAATATGAATTATTTGATTAATATTATTATAGTAAATTCCTTTCGAAATAGAAGAGTAATTGGAAACAATAATTGATAAATTTATATTCGATTCTCTAATAATAATATAACATGCAACTCGGCTATTTTTTAATTAGTTCATGTTTGGTAGTCGTATTGTAATGATGAGCAGTGTACTGGATAAATTTGGGCGTAAGCGAAAGTGTGGGAATGATTCAATTCTACAACCCCGACTAGTATATGTTAGTTTCAAGAAAACCAAAGATGGCCAATACGATATTGAACAAAGACAATTGAAAAATGTCGGACAGCCAGTTGATTCAGCTGATTGTGTTACAAAAGAGTTTCTTGAAGATACAATTAATGAAACTAAAAAAATAGTCCTATCAGCTGTTCATGCTTCAGTGCAATTAGCAATGGAAGAATTATCTCGTGAAGTGGAAAGGAGAAACGTATCTATGAACGCTCACATAGATTCGATAGTTGGCGATGTGTCTCGTCAAGCTAGAACAGCATTCAATGAGAAGATATCTGAAGCTAGGGTATTACTTCATAGAAAATATGAAAAATTGGATCATAGACTTATGGATTTAGAACAAGAGAAAATTCGTTTATCTGAATAAGCATTATTATTATAATATTAAACGAAAATGTGCACTTGCTGAATTTATTGAAAATATATTAATTATTTATAAAAGTTTTTATTATTTTCACGAAACTACTATAATAATACCCAAAACCCAATGCATAAACGAATTCCTAATCTCCTCTCACCACACCACATGAATAATTATCGAATAACCCGAGGCCATTGCATGATGCGCCCTAACGAAAATCGCCCCTTCCCAGTCAGGTAGGTAGGTAGGTGGTAGGTATTACGTAACGCCGGGGAGAGTGTATTTAAGAAAGTGGTTCACACTGTTGCATTCATTCTCTAACGGAATCAACTGAGAGAATGACGTTGTGTCATTGTACCTAGACACAAGTATAATATGATGCTCCGGTAATCTACCTGACTTTATGGGGCATCATACCCTTCCGGGCAAATAAAAAAATATCATTTTTGATATGGAAACTTTTTATCGATGATAGGTACATATTAATTATTTAATTGAAATTTCAAAATTTAAATATGTTTTTCGAAAGGAAACAAGAAAAATTATAAAAATGTAATTTTTTCGATATGGCAACTTTTTGTTGATGATGATACATATTAATTATTTGATTGAAATTTCCAAATTTAAATATTTTTTTTTTGCGAAAGGAAACAAGAAAAATTATATTATAAAAGTTTATTTTGAAAATAATAAATACAATAAAATTGAACTATGGTGCTGAAGATTCAGTGATTGTTGTATTTGTCGTTGGTTTTCGCCCTGGATACATGTCACATCTCCGCTTTTGTTCTTCATGGGAAAGGCACCAACATTCCCTGAAATGGATTTCTTCATTAGGCCATAAATATCCTACTCGATCACACAACATGACATCGCTGCGACATCTTGCACACCAGTAGTTCCAGCAGGTCTCGGAGAATATATCACATCTAATGCAACGAGGAATCATCTCCGAAGTTGTTTGTTTTCTTGCACACACGAAACATAGACTGGTACCTGCCATCATATGACTTCTGTCCCAACCACCTTGGCAATTATAACATATCAATGTGTCACGTATTCTGTATGGATACACATAAATCTTAGCTTTTGAATCCCATGCTGCTGTTAACACCATAGCTACAATGTCCATATACACGACTCTATGGGAGTGAATGAAGTCTTGAGTAGGAACTGATTTCACTGTTGAATTTTCTGCAAATATATAGTTTTTCAAGTCTTGTGGTAGAGGGGTGTTAATCCCACTTTTGGAAAACATGTAAAGTTCTAGTCTTGGAGTAGGAAATGACATCCCTCCTCCCGAAAAAAACATTTAAAAAGACATCATTGACTCAATAGAATTCAGTATTCATCTTTATTTCAACTGAAATAGTAGTTGTGTGTAATAGAGTACAGTAGTTGTATAATAGAATAATGGAAGCCAAAATGGAGATAATCGACCAACTCATTGCAGTTGATGTCAATCAATTTGATGATGAGGAGGAAGCAGATAGCGGATCTGACAGCGGTATTGAAGAAGAATTCGAAGCTTCAGATGAGATCGAGCAAGTCAGCAGAAGATTCGCCGATATGACGATAAACGAAACAATAAGTGAGGATTGTGTTTATTGTCACCTTACATTATTTACCGCCATACAGACAGTTGATGGTGAATTGGCGAAGTTGTGTGGGCCTTGCTATAGGCTATATAGTATAAGATATGATAACCAGGTCGCCAGATATAGGCATATAGACACACATGTGTCTAGCTTATATGGCCAAATAGGGAGGCATTATTGTACAGTGTGTACAGACTCCCTAATCCTAATAACATGTCAGAGGGCATGTAGGGTGTGTAATGTTTAGTTTTTTTTTCGTGTACTTGATCGTGTAAATTTAGTGTAATATATAGATTAAGTTGTTTGCATATTGTACATATTTATATAATTTAATAAAACATGTTATAAAACAATATTTGTTTCAGAGTCGAAAAAATTATTTCGAATTTGTATCCACAACAAATCCCTCTCCTAAAAAGTCCCCAGACATCTTCATTCATTAACAAAATGTATATAAATTGAAAGGATCAGTATATTGCTATCATTCGATTCGAAATGTCTCAAGCTGACTCTACAAGTGAATTAGGCCGTTGTAGTCCATCAGAAACATCTTCTTCTAACTTACCAATTCAAGTAAATGAAATATCGTCTAGTACAGATAGAAGTTTCGATGATGAATTTTACGAATCGTTTATTGACTTCGTTCAAAATCCGGAACAATTGTGGGAATATGAGCCTAGCGATAACGATAATTCGGATGATGAAGAATTAATCGAGTCTGAAAATGAAGAAGAAGAAGCAATTGAAATATCAGATGACGAGAGTGATAATGAGTCAATGATATTTGAAATTCTGTGATTGGTAGTAACAGATCTTTTGGGAATGCATAGTATATGAAAATGGAGATGCATACTGGAGGGGGCGTGTGTTGGGGCCCCCTCTGTTCTGTTATTAACATAAGATTTTGAAAATTTTAAATTAAGATTTGTAATTGTTCTTAGATGAAACTCTCTTGGGAAAAATCAAGAATAGATTTTCAGACTCAAAAGAAATAACATAAAAAACAAAATAAAACGAATAAAAAAAAAATCCTTTCCTGCATACATTTATAATTGTTCTGAGAAAAAAAATCATTCTTTGTGACGAAAATACAGAGTCTCAAAATTTATTTCTTTTGGAAGGGTCTCTTCTAACAATAAAATCAAATAATCCCGCTGGGATAGATTTCGATATTCCGACTTCTTTCCGTCAAAATGTATTTGTTAAATCATACTCTATAAAAAAGGGTCTCCTATCGCAATAAAAACAGGTATACGTTGAGGTACATTTCGATATTCCGAAGGTTTGGAGACCATACACATTTCATTTGTAAACCAGAGCTCCTCGAGTTTGGTTGTGTTCAAATTAAAATTTTTCATAATTCATTTTGTGATTTTATGGATATATCAAGACGCAAAGTAACATCAACGGAATTAGAACGTGCTATAAAATACATTTCGATGGAGAACAATACCAGGGAATTAGGAACAATCGCCGAATTACCGAGCGTTATGGAGAACAATACCGGGGAATTAGGAACAATCGCCAAATTACCGACCGTTATACAAACCACGCCATTCAACAAAAAAAGAACTAGGCCGCAGAGACTACCCTCTTACAGGCGCAGAAAACAACAACAAGAAAGTCCCAAAGCGTTACGGAAACAGAAGAAGAGAAAAAATCGCAACTGTGCAAAACTAATGATGGCGGCGAAAAAATACAACCCGATGGTCACCGCTCCCTGGCCTAAGAGCAAGAAGAATTCTACGAATAGTAATGAACTCACCAAAACAATTGAAAAAAATATTTCGTCCGCCGTCCCCACGTCTGAGCAGAATAATGTGGAACCGGATTCAGAAGAAGCACATGGAAAAAACACAATAATTGACACGCTGAATTCCACAGGTATGGATGAAGTAGAAAAAAATTCCACATCATCCTCGTCAATTTCTACAATTATGGATGAAGATATCCCACAGCCTAACAACATCGTTTCGCCCATCAGGTCTCCTCCAATTCGAAGAGCCCCCTCAAGTATGAGTTCTGAAGATTCATGTGCTATGAGAACAGATATAGGATTCGACAATAGATTTCTCGCAATGATTACGAACTTGAACACACTTGAGGGGGAACTATGTCAAGAAATGAATGAAATGCAGAAAGAACGGATGGCGTTGGAAAAAAAATATTCGGGAAAAATGGAAGAGTTCGAGAAAATAAAAAAATACAAGAGACAACTTTATTTGGGGGTGGAAAAGTTTCTGAAGATTTGGACACTAGAACATCGACCAACTTGATGGAAACTCATAGCATTTTTATGTTTTTCAGCCCTCTACAGGAAATTTATGTTTTTCAGTTTTTTCATTTCAGCTCACCTAACTAAAAAATCTACGAAAGTTCTCCATGGAGTATATGATATTATTTCGGAGATATACACAGGTATAGGCGGGGTTTTGGGGCCTATATCGGACCTTTGTAGGTTTTTTAATTGAAAAAAAAAAATCCCCAAAAGTTCAACTCAAATAATCTAATTAAAATTCTCTTTATCATGTGAATACAAATTCCAATGAATCAGCCATCATAATAACTATTCTTTCTTTATTTTCTCAAGAAATCATTTTCATACAGATAAAAATCCAAAAAAAAAATACATTTTCCATACATTTCACATAAAGAATAATGTTAGTTGATAAAATTCAATTATTCATTCAAGCAATAATATATAACAGTTCAACTCAGTAATTATCAGTAATGATTTTCTCGGGGCATATGCAGTGCCTGACTTATGAATTTTGAAACACGGGCTCCAGAATTCAGTAGCGTACTCAGATTATTTTATTTTTTTTTGTTGGTTCTGAAAAGAACCTTTTGGTTTTGTTGCGCGGATTTAATCGGCTCATGAATACTTTATAGATTCAAATCTACAGTAGCGTCAGAATCATAATCTATTTCCTCCGGTGCAGGTTCTTGAGTAACTGGACTCCATTCTCTGATTGTTGGATTCCATATAAAATGCGAGTGAATTACTATATTACTTGTTGATGTAATTATGTCAACTTGTAAAGGTAAGTTCACATCGATAGGTGTATCAGACAGATTTGTGTCCGAAGGATCATTAGAGGTTGAATCAGCATTATATCTAGATGTTGTTGCCATTGTATGAGATATGAAGAATTCTATAAGGTTTTTCAGCTTTAAATGCTTTGTCACAATGGTGGGAGATACATTTCCCACTCCATGTTGCATATGTGGTGGGGTTGTGGTAGTTCGTCTATAAATATGATATTTCAAAATGGGAGAAGCTATAACAGTTTTTGACTTGAAATAATTCTCGTAAGACTCGTAAGAATAATTATAATGAGTTTATTACCGAACAGTGAAAATGTGGAAAATTTATTGAGCAGTAGAAATCCCGCTGATTTAATTGTCGAAGAACTATCGAATTTCGATGCTGATGATTTGTTGAAGATGGGCGTGCAATCCCAATTTATTATAGTGCAGGAGCAGACGGAAGAACCGCCGGTGCTACATATTTCTGATAACGAGCTATCACAATGCAACACTATCCCGGATCAAGCTCAGGTGCAAGAACCTCAGACACAGGCTCTGCATATGCCTGATATTTCATATAAGCAGCCAAGTAAACGCGCTCAGAAACGTTGTGCCACAATCGAAGTTCCCAACACTGCTGCATCAACCTCAACAGGGCCAAGGTC
This sequence comes from Chrysolina americana, assembly GCA_958502065.1. Lineage (NCBI taxonomy): Eukaryota > Metazoa > Arthropoda > Insecta > Coleoptera > Chrysomelidae > Chrysolina > Chrysolina americana. The sequence continues at coordinate 35,262,126 of OY293415.1, read as the reverse complement.
TTCAAAGAACAAGAAAGGACGTAGTGTTTCGAAGAAAGGTATGTGTTCCTCATCTTCAGAGAGAGAAACACCAAATAAAATTGAATGCATTCCACTAGCATCTCTGTTGCCCTTACAGATGTATACGGAAATGCTGAACGAGACTAGGCGAGCGAGCACAAATGCTAAAAGCACGTTCCTAAAATGCGATGAGGTTGATCGACAATTAGATGAAAAAATGACAAAAGATCATGAAATTGAAGAACAAATTGCAGTGAAGGAAGCCGAAATTGTAAAATTGCGAAAGCAAAGAGAGGGGGTGATGACAGAAGTTAGTAGGGAGAGGCTCAATAACCAAGATCTTCGGAAACAGGCAGAAATAGATTTGAAAAAATCCAAACAGTTACATGAAACGGTCTCTGCTGTTTACGAAAGATGGCGTCAGGAGCTAGATGCGGCTTTTCAAATAAATATTGATTGATTAGTAGTATATGTTTTTAAATATATGTTTTTTATAATATATGTAAAAGAATCAAACAATAAAGTTGTAATGAAAAAGTATATTTTTGATTTTTTTTATAATTTTTCAATGAGATCTATCAAACAATTGCATTTTTGTCAATCCAGGAATTATGCTTATTGGAGAATCCTAACCATTTCACACGAACTCTGCTACCACTCTTTTTCAATATCTTCTCGACAAGGTATACGTCTGGGTTTTTAGTTTTCTGTATCTCTGCTTCATAAAAACATCCTTTAATTGGATTTTTATCCATATCTTCAAGCATATAAGTTGGGGGGTAGGTACTATTGATTTTTGTAATCCTAAATAATTCCGTTGTAAAATTTGCTGTATATCCCTTCTCAAAAACGTGCTTGTATTTAGATATTCGAACGATGTCATTAATGCGATACTTGGGTATGATTTTTTTTTTAATCTTTTTCTTCTCTCTTTTTGGAATGTTCAATTTTGTAGTAGACTTCACATCTTTCGGTTTCATTCCAATAGTTTGGTGCACTCTATGATTATATCTCTTTGTTATAATTGGGAGAATGTCTAACCATTTATAATTCCCATTTATCGAAAACTCTTTGTATAACCATGATTTAATCGTACGTATAACTCGTTCACATATAGCGGCCTTCATAACGCTAAAAGTAGAGTAATGGTTTATTCCATACTGCTCCATCAACGAAAAAAAGTGTGAGTTATGGAATTCTTTCCCGAAATCGGATTGTATATGTGTTGGGGAGTAATTGGCCTGTTGTAGAATTGTTCTCATAGCTCCAGCTATGACTAATCCAGTCTTGTTCCGAACAGCCTTTGTCCATAGAAATTTTGAATAACAGTCAATGACTACCAGAACGTATCGATAATTTTTGTTAAATCTGGAATACGCCTGAAAATCAGCAAGATCAATTTGCCATAGATCGCCGACGCCTTTCAGTACTGTAGATCTCCTCTGGAAGTTGCGTCTAGCCGGCTTATGTAATTCATCAACCACCTGTCTCTTGATATCACTAGCCATAGCGGTATTTGCAATGTGTGCTATTCGGGTGATGGTATGGTTCTGAACTGTAATATCTGATTGTATCTAATATATTATTCCTTCTTCGCGTAGTTCCTCTAACAAAGATACAATTTCGTTTTGATGCATAGTGTTCCCGCTTAATTTAGAACCAATTAACAATCGTAAGCGACTCACCAATTCTTTAGGCTTATTCCAATATACATAGTTCTTCGACTTCGTTGTGAACACTTTCTTTAATTTTGTTATATTGAGTCCTTTGCCAGTCAGATTCAAAGTTCTAGTAGGGTTTTTGAGTGTTTTCATTAGAGGTCTGATGATGTTCTGATATTTATGGGACTTTTTGAACTTTATACCATTTTTTACTTGATTTTTTTTATATATGACCCTTGTCAAAGTCAATATCTCAATATAAGTACGATGAATTCTCGAGTCTGCAACTACCGGAGGTTCCTTGAGGAATATTAGATTATACAGATCCCTGCTACCGACAGCTTGATATTTTTGTACAATGCCATCATGAAATGTTATATTTCCATTGTTGAAACGTACTTGCAAATTTCCCATTTTCAACAAATATGTTAAAGGATCTATGCGAATACCATATTTTAAATCATATGCGCTGTCGCCATTCTTGAGATTTTCTAAATGTTTTTTCAATTCCATTTCTATATTTTGTTTGGTGACATTGCTCGTTTCCAACTCTGAAGTATTCGATAGTGATGAAGGTGTTTCAAATAGAGTGGACGGCCCCATTTCATCATTATCCATATCTGTTATTGTTTCATTTGCAATATTAGAAAATGAAGAATCACTCGAATTGAAGGAATTATTTTTCTTTATAGGCGTACTTGTTGATATAACTCTCGTCATTGTGGGAGTTGTAGACGGCATCGCATTAGTTCCAGAAGAAAGGGCATTTAGTGGTTTTGTAATAGGATCATATAGTTTCTCGAGCATAATTTTTTCTTCCACATTCCCACTCTTTATATTGTTGAATTTTTTTCGTACAGCTTCTGTCGCTTCAACTAGTTGTCGTTTCATATCGATTTCGGCTCTTGCACATTCATTTCTCATTGTATTCATCATTATAGGAAGTAATGATGTATATGTGATCTCGCTAAAGTTCACCGAACGAATAATCATTTTTTGAGTTGTCATGGATATATGAAAGTATCGAATCCCATGCGATATCGTCCATCGTGTACCATTCTATCTTTGTCTATAACAAGAAAACCAAATTGTTTATTCCAACATTTCAGACACATAATCTGAAACTCTTTGAATGTAACATCAGGTGATACATGATCTGAGAATATATGATGTAGATTCGTTTCGTCCTGCTTGAACATTATTATGAAGTTGGCGTTATCACGTATCAATTGTTTGGGTACTCGAGAATACGTCTGTGCAAGATAAAAACTGTCCACTGAAGAGTGTCTCCCTCTGGAAAAGTACGATCGAACGATGCTCTGATTTTCACAAATTATATCATCGAATATAAATACAGAATTTGGTTTGGCATGGGCGGGTTCTACTATACTTTCATTATCACTGAAAGTGTAAAAACCCAAGCCTTTAATTGGTTTCAGCACATTGCGTAAATATTCATATTTCGGTTGATTCAGTGACTTTGAATACAGATACACATTTTCGAAACGTAATCCGTGCGCATGCGTTAGAAGGGCAATCATTGCATTTGTTTTTCCACAATTTGATGGTCCAATTAATAATGCTCTAAGGGATGAAGGCAATAGTGGACCATGTCGATTCGACTTATTTCCGTCCAATCCACTTCCCGCGATTCTTTCGTCTAAATTATCAACTCTGAAGTTTACCTGCTGTTGAACAACACGCATCGTGAACGACCAAACTCGTAATAAAGTTAAATATATGGAATATATCCCATTTAAATGTCTACCGTCGTACGGAACAGACGTAAGAACTACGTTTCGAGTAGAAAAGGTCGAGGAATTGTGAATTCGTTAATAAATAAATTACCGTTTGAAGTTCATATACCCGGTTATCAATTTTGCGGACCTGGCACTAAATTGGAAAAAAGATTAGCTGCCAATCAGAGAGGAATCAATCCATTGGATTCTGCGTGTCTTTCACACGATTTGCAATATTCAAAAAATCCAGACAATCTCACAGCAAGGCATATAGCCGATAAACAACTCGAATACGCAGCTTGGGAAATATTTAAATCGAATAAATCATCAGTAGCTGAGAAGGCTGCAGCTCTTCTAATTACCAATATTATGAAAACCAAGAGACGTTTCGGAATGGGATGCGATGCGAACATTACCTCAAAAAAAAAGAAAAAGCGAACAATAAAAAGAAAACAGAAGTCGAATAATAACGGAAAGATTGCATTTGGGGCGGGTGTTGTTAGAAAAGTGCGAGATGTACTGCGAAAGGCTGGCGGTGACCGATTTATAGCAAAAGACGTTAAGAAAGCTAATGTGCTAGCATTGCATACAGCACGTAAGTATTTGAAAGCAGCAGGTGGAAAAAAACAGATACGTACACCACGTATCATACCCATACCAAAAGTGGGGGGAATATTGCCATTGATACCAATTTTCGCTGGATTGTCTGCATTGGGTACTTTGAGCGGAGCAGCTGCAGGTATCGCAAGAGCAATCAATTCGGTGAGGGAAAGTAGGGAGGGTCTTAAAGAAGTTCAACATCATAATAGAAAGATGGAAGCTATAGCTTTGGGAAAAAGAGGTAGTGGAATATATCTGAAACCATATCGCAAAGGACTCGGTATCTATCTGAAACCGCAAAGTTCAAAAAACTAATTGATGCCCTACCTCTTAAGCCTCTCACCGATATTGAACTTAATTATTATGCCACACAGATGAAGATTCCATTCTTTCGGGGAGTATTCATGCGAGATAACTTACCTACATCAGGACCGCATGTCCATGAAACAGCAATCATGAATTTGGATAGAAGTATCGGTCGGGGAACACATTGGGTGGCATACAAGAAAAATGGACGAAATGTTACATATTTTGATAGTTTTGGAGATTTATCGCCGCCCCCGGAGCTAGTTCATTACTTGCGAAAAAAATCGAGAACACCCATCAAAATTGTATATAACTATGAACGCCAACAAAAATACAATACAGTTGTGTGTGGGCATTTATGCCTGAAGTTTCTCTCACAACCATCTACAGATATTTAAAATGGAATATACTCCGGAAAAAGATCGAGAGGCAATTAAGAGAATGGGCCATTCTTTGATAGCGTATTCAAGGCTGCGTAGTTTGTTGAAAATGAGTAAAGGGCAACTTGCTGATATGCCCAAGGAGGTGATGATTTCTTGTGCGGCTCATGAAATCGCCCATGTTTGGGAAAAGCTCCCAAAACATCTTCAAGACGATGTTGATATTTCAAAATATCAGTTTTGTTATGAACATAATTCTGACGGTGCTAGCACATCAAACGACGTCAATGATGGACCCACACCGAGAAAAATATATTGTTGTTATTGCAGCATTGAAGATTGTAATATAGGAGCCAATAACAATGTCGTGGACGTCTGCAATATTTCGACTCCAAAGAAACGCAAATTATATCATTTATGTTGTATACCACAATAAATTGGTGTGATGTCGGAGATAATGCATCAGTCATGTCACGCAAGTTTGAGTTACAAGTTGTGGGAAAAAGTGTCCTTAGCGCGGATTTTTACCCGCCCATTGAATTGGACAGGAATGCTCGTTATGGCTTGGGGCTATTAGGATTCTATGGATGCAATACTATTCACAATATCACTGACAAAAACAATATAGTCGGTTTTGAGATCCCCGCAGATGACTCATATGATGTTCCAAGATATTTTACTATGAAAATACCATCTGGAGCATATGAGATTGAGGAAATAAATGATTATCTACAAAAGAAACTGGCATCTCGCTTATTTCCGAATGAAATACTCGATAGCATGTCAATGGATGAAATGTTCAGTCTTCAAGCGAACAATAATATATTCAAATGTATATTGCAATCAAAATATAATGTGGATTTCCGATACGAGAACTCAATAGGTCCAATGCTGGGATTCAAGAAACAGATGCTCAACAGTAATAAACCACATCAATCTACATTTCCTGTTAATATTGTACCTGTGAGACTCATTCGTTTGGAATGTAATATAATTTCCGGATCATATATAAATAATGAAGAGAATCATATTCTATTTTCATTTGATTTAGACGTCGAACGCGGTTATAATCTCACAAAGGAACCCCGGAACATCATTTATATGCCCATTAGTCCAGAAGGACGTCAGTTCATTGACAACATCACTGTGCGCATATTGGATCAAAAAAATAATCTAATCGATTTCGGAAGTGAGGAATCCATAGTTGTTATTCTGGAACTGAAAAAGTTATAAGAGCGAGTGTTATGGGTTTTTGCTACAACAATGAACGTGTGCGCGAGAGCAGTGGAAGAAGTCCACCAGCATCAGATAATAAAAAGAAAGTAACGTCTATGGAAAAGATCATTACTAAAGTGAGTGCGAAACAGCAAAGACGTAAATTGTCCACGAGAGATCTAAATTTTCTGAAATCAATTGGGCTTAGAATACGAGAATAAAAATGGTGTTGGAGGCTAACAATGAGAAGTTGGATATTTTCAACGAGCCAGTTGTTGATCACAGCCTTATAAGTTTTCATGAGCATACATACAAACCCTATGGATCACCACTGTTCAAGAACTCTGATGAAATCCGCATCATGATCAATAACCAAGATGCAATTCTTGACATTGCCGATAGTTTCATTTACATAGAAGGAAAATTCACACCAAAAGAAGTAAATAAAGTCTGTTATATGTCCAATAATGCTTTGGCATTTCTCTTCGATGAAATTCGTTATGAAATGGGTGGTGAACATGTTGCGGTAGTTCGAAAGCCAGGTATAACTTCCACGATGAAGAATATGATTTCATTTGGTCAGACACATTCTCATTCACTTCTCACTAGTGGATGGGGTCTTTCCGATACGAAACAATGTATTCTCGATGAAAGTAGTCATGTATTCAGCGGAAAACTCCCACTTAAATATCTGATGGGTTTTGCTGAAGATTATAAAAAATGCATTCTTAATGCTAAACAAGAACTCATTTTGATAATAGCCCGCTCATTCAAGAATTCATACATTGGGGAGATAGAAGCTACATTGGAAATCTCAAAGATTGAGTGGAAGATAAGACACGTTGTGGCTGAGGACAAACAAAAACTCAAATTATTCAATAGAATTAATAAGAGTGGGCTGAATGCAAAAGTGAAATTAGCTTATCGTATGTGGGATCTTTATGAATTACCATCATTACGTGCAACATCTTCCGACGTTTGGGCGATAAAAACTACAAATATTTTGGAAACGCCCCGATTCATCATAATAGGATTTCAAAACACCAACGCATCCGAAAATGAGGCAGTGGATGTCACAAAATTTCTGAGTGCTGATGTGAATAACATTCGAGTTTACTTGAATTCTGAAGTGTATCCATATGAGCGTTGGAATCTAGACTTTGATAGAAAATTGTACTCGCATGCATACTATGCATATGAAAACTTCCAGCGTAGTTACTATGACAGAGATCTGAGTGAGCCACTCATGGATATTGCACAATTCAAAGACAATCCATTATTCATCATTGATTGTTCACATCAACCGAATGCTACAAAATCGTCTACTGTGGATATCAAATTGGAGTTTGAAACACGAAAAGCGAAATTCCCAAACAACACCAAAGTATACGCACTGATTCTACATGATGCAATTTTGACATATAATGCACTGGATGGATCTGTTCGTAATTCATTTTGACGAAAATGTATTAAGTGATTTTTTGTTTGTATCCATTTATATTTAGTAGCTTATTCTCAAGTGTAGTAGTGCTAGTACTAGATATATACAATAAATAAAACATATTCTTGAAAGTTTTTTTTTTATTTTCTATAAATCAATTCCTTCCATCCACTCACAGAAATCAGATATATGCAATAAATAATAATAATCTTCAGTTTGTTTGAAAAAAACATCATACACTATCAAAAATGAATTGCATTATATTGGAACAGAATCAAATAAGAATTTTCCAGTTATTGCTTCAATTACGGAATATAATAAAGAATTATAGTTTGAATGATATTCATGTTTATCTATATTTCAGCGTTTAGTAATGTAATAAGATGATTCAATCTATCCTCTTCATTCATATTATATTCTTGGGTTAAAGATCCAACCAACCTATTACATATACGAACATTTTCCATAGGATCATTTTGATAGAATTCAATATCACTATGCCCCCAAGGGAGCGTTTGAGTTGTATTAGGAATAATGAAACGTTTATCATCGTTGAAAGATAGCGCTACCTTATTTCTTAATTCGGTGAACATATCATGTGAAATGCTCCTAAACGAATTCATTTTACGTAATATAAATCCCCCATTCTCAATAATTTTTTTATAATCATCGGATGTCAGCTGAGTTTTTATTACAGATTTTTTCACTCCCTTGGCTCTTTTTATTTCAGTTTCCAACGATTGTACATAATAAGCTTTTGCACCCGTTCCATAAAAACTAATTATTGGATCGTTGGGGAATTCATCTTTGAAATTACCCAAGACTGAAGGTGTAACTGGTAAATTGAATTTATTTTGTTCTATGTAATTTGATGTATCAAATTTGTCTATATTATTTCTGATGTAATCATAGAAATTTTCTGTCTGCACTTTCAGGATAAGAGAGTCTGTATCGGTATATAGAAGTGATGCATTGCGCCCAAATTCTCTTTTTATACATCCATAGTAAAAATCATACATGACAACCTTGGATAATTCCAAAACGCAGAATCCCAAGTATAGCGGCTTATCATAATGTATCTTTACCTTAGCCATCTGAATCGCAACGAAGTTCTCAGAGAAAATTGTACAGTTTTTGAAATTCGGACGAGCAATTAAGATTCCGGCTCCCAATTTTCGCTGAATATTCTGCCAATGTGTTATCAGTTTCACATCCACTCTATTATCCACGTTTTCCATTGTCTTTCCATAGCAACTGTTGTTCATCAGCTTGTAGAAATCTTTCTCAGACTTATTACGCGATCTATTACGCATTCGAGTATTGAGATCGATATATGGCTTCATCCAACAAGACTGCCTGAATCTCAATATTCTATGGGTATGCATAACGATTAGTCCATTATTCATGGCCTGTTTCAGGTTTTTGGCGTGTACTATATACCTACGTTTATCATTCAAATTTGGTATCAATTTAGGGACTTTAGATTTTGAATTTGGGGGGATAATTTTTTCCACCAGAAAAGGTAGATCGCTGTGAACGTCGTGCAATTCTTGAGGATAGTGTATATCGACTTCAAGAACATATCCGAATGAATCATTATCTGTCACACTCATTATATCTAAATTTGAAATTTCCTCACGGGTTAACCATTTGAAATCACCAGTAGGCAATGCTTGCGACATACTATGACCATATAAATTTGTTGCATCTAAATATGAGATGAAAGACGTGGGTTCATTGGGATTGTAATCGGGAAGAAATTTATTATTTGCCACGTGTTTTCTCTCACTGCATTGACTTATCCCTCCACGAATTCCTTTTTTGAAAAAATTGATCATATCGATATCGGTAAGAAGCTCTAACTCGATATCTGTGTATTTCAACATTGCATCCCAACTGAGAGCGGGTGCAGTATAATAGTGTAAGGGGTCCAACTTATACGCATTTAAACATATTCGTCTGAAATTTTCGAATACATCGCATAGCAGTAATACATCAGATTTCAGATATAAATCCGAATATTCCCCCAAACTTTTACATTCAAACAGATTCCAAACAAGTTCAGCTCTCTGATAATCCTCGTCGGATATGTGCATCTCATTTAAGTTATCATAAAACTGATTTTTTGTTGGTATAGTAGGAACATTCAACTTATTGATGTCATCCACAAAGCTATATGGAAAAACACCCTTCTGCCTCATTAAATTGAATTTATTCGAATCAGGAAAATGTTTCGACATCTGTACACACTGCTCGTCACACAAATTGGCAGCTAATTTCTCCAGAGAACTGGACATGAATTTGAAACTATCTATGAATCTCATTTTGAGATAATTTTTCTTTGTTTTACCCTTTTTATCGAGATAGCTATGTGTATAGAGGTGTTTCGTAAAAGAAATGTATTTTTCCTTTGTTTGAGGGATAACATCAACCCTGTCTTTTTCTGCATATAATTCTTTAATGAACATATGACAATCATATCCACTCATGTTATGACATACAATCGGAATGAACTTTGGAATTTTAAAGTTGAGATTGCAGACAGAATGAGTTGCTGGAAATCTTTTTTTTCCAGTGGCATGACAATGGTCCCTGGCCTTAACATCACCATCCGTGAATGGTTTTTCACATATACCACATGTGGTTGCATTATTAAAGTCTTGTTCCTCTTCCACAGTTTGCTTATCCATTGGCTTTATATATTTCAAATGTGTGTTGTATATATTTTTCAAATCTTCTTCTATTCGCATTACAAATACTTTAGAAGCGTCAACGCCTCTGTATGTAACGAATTTTGATAACTTATCATCAAAAGAACATTTGATCATGTATGCGAAAGAGTATGCCTCATGCTTGAATGTTCTATTCATGTATGAGAATTCTGGGTTTGGTTCATTACCTTGAATCGGTTTCAATACAGATTCAAAATCTACATAGACTACAAATGGCAACTCCAACTGCCTTTCAAAATTTTCAAATTTTAATTTATTTCCAGCCACCATCTCCCCATATTTATTTACTTTCAAATCATTACGAGGTACTGTAGTACAAATATGATTACAATCATGCGTCTGATGACGTAATAGTTGTCGCTCATTTGAAAAATACAATAAACACCCATCACAAAAAAACTTTTTATGTTCGTGGGCTGAAATTTGACTCGATACCAATCTTGAAAGATCCCGAATCCAACAGTAATGAGTATTTCCCGCATTATCTGCAAGAAGCAGTAAATTGATATGTCTTGTGAGTTTTTTCTGAGAATATCGCAATGGCCCTACCACATCATATTTCATTTTTTTGTTTTCTATTTTCGATTCTAAACCATAAACATTGACTGAAATATCATTCAAACGCTCAAACAATTTTATATCCCGTAATTTCATTGGAAAATTCATACCTGTCACATTCAAAACATCTGCATAGTGGGGGTATGATGACGGCATTGATACATTATTATTCGTTGGAAATAATGCTGATGTAATAGCCCACGCGAAACAGTGTTGATCTTCATTCTTCACGTTGACTATTGCCGTCTTGCGCTCGATGAATGCTGGAAGTGCGATGTAAGAAGACCCTCCGAACGGACTATATTTGTTTAAATTCACTTCGAGGAATAGGACTTTCTCACAACTCCAACCTGAAAAACAAAATACATATCTATGTATATTACTTGATTATCAACATTTGAAAATTGCTTCTTACTACTAACCTGAATCACGCTCCTCAAATTCAGTTGTCTGGGCAATGATGTTGTCTCGGAATGTGTTGAATAATGCATTCAAATCAGTGGATCGATCGGCAATTCGATTTATTGAATTAAATGATTTTATGTCTGTCAATTCCTGTGTTTGGATAATATAACTTCCAAATACTTCCATATTGACTTTGGTGGAATTGTGTAGTTCTATAGCTTTTTCCAGTAGTTCAACTACTTTTTGCTTGATCTCATTGAAGAATGGTGCATATTCAGAATAATTATTCGTGCTACTCACTCTGTAGCTAGCTATCCGACACTTGAATGCAGATTTCATCGTCTGTACACCGGATCCATAATGAACACATGATTTTGTTCTATGTGCAAGCGTTCTAATATGCGAATTGTACTGGTATTGAGGAATTGTTACTTCACAACATTCACACGTATACATTGATACAGGGAGTGCATCATTACCAACACCATTATTCAATTTCATTCGTTTAGTTGAGGAAGGACCTCCCATCTGACAACTCTCACGTTGATGACGCTGTAAATTGGCACGTCGAGTGAACAATTTTCCACATTCACATAAATTCATCTTTTCAGAATTTTTATATCTAACTCAAAAGACAAACTGAGGAGAATAGGTTCTCGCTATTTCTTTTATATGTTGATTTTCGGAGAGTGGAGGAAGTCCCCCTCCCACTATATATTATACATGCATTGTACGGAGATGCTTGTTCTCATAACTCGATGGATCTCTGAAATGTTTGGATGTACTCTTTACAAATAATCCATTACAATAAGTTTGTTGAGGAGTAGGTACTCTCTCATTAACTTTGTACATGGCATAGACAATCATGAATCCAATTGCAATGCGTCATTACCGCATATAAACAATCCATTACAATAAGTTTGTTGAGGAGTAGGTACTCTCTCATTAACTTTGTACATGGCACAGACAATCATGAATCCAATTGCAATGCGTCATTACCGCATATAGACAATCCATTACAATAAGTTTGTTGAGGAGTAGGTACTCTCTCATTAACTTTGTACATGGCACAGACAATCATGAATCCAATTGCAATGTGCCATTACCGCATATAAATAATCCATAACAATAAGTTTGTTGAGGAGTAGGTACTCTCTCATTAACTTTATACATAGTAGAGACAATCATCAATCCAATTGCAATGTGTCATTACCGCGTATGTAAGTCTCGTTACAGCTACAAGTCAAACGATCATTGTCTCAATGTCTGTCTAATGTAATTGCACCATATGCTCGCACATACCCCCCTTGCAAGTACCCGCAAGTACCCGCAAGCCACTTGCAGGCCAGGGGGGTGCGGGAAGGTGAACGAAGGAGCAGAGTACCGGCTCAAACCTTATACTGATCACTTTACACTTGATTATTGCACGAGAGTTAAACTACCTATCAATGTACTTTCGTAGCGCGAATAAAACACTTGTAAACCGTACAAGTGAGTCTAACCCCTTTTAAGATAGAAACAAAACGTTATGAATCTACTGTGAAATGATTGATTATTACCGAGAACCTGACTCTAACTGCTAGCCAAAACGATGAATTGCAGTGACAAAAGGCAAAGCCAAACAAAAGTTAGTTATTTAACGGAAACACGAAATTGATTATTACACTGCAATTCGACAAGAAAGAGTGGCTGTGGGCTTCTTCGCTGCTTGCATATCTATGCAATCCTGGCTGCTGAATCCGTGACACCCATTGGCCTAGAGGGCCGAAGTGGGCGTCGCCCTTGGCTGAACCAAACCCTAGCTCTGTCGAGAATGTGGGTTGGTAAAATTGTTAAAAAAAATAGATTGATTATTTTGAGGTGCCTCGGCCAGCTCCGGGTTCGACCGCATTCTCGCCGCCCAGAGTCTCTCCATTTTACAAAGAGCAATCTGTGTTATGATCGGGAAAATACCAACAAATTATGTCTATAAATTAGCCTACTCCTAGCAAGCCCTAGAGTCCCTGATCGAACTTACCAAGTAGCTGAAAGAGAGTCAGATTAGTAGATAGCTAACAAAAATCTGATTAAATAAAATAATATATTTTAACGCGCCTAACCAGGGAGTTTACCCGTGTCTCTCCCGGGAGAGAAGTTGCGCTTTACCGCCCCGTCTCACCTTAGTGCAATGGCTCGTCTTATAACGGAAGACTCACCCCAGTGATCCGTTAGGCATCACCTGGCATGGATTCCGGGACCACGCAATCCAATCCAGGCAATACGGAGCCGCTGCTTCCACCGGCGGTGGAGGCCAGGCTAACCTGAAAGAGAAAGTAGAAATTAGTAAATATAAAAATTTCAAAAATACGAATTCTTTCGTAGTGGACTCGCACTGAGTCCCAAAGTTTAACACTTTATTTCAGTTCTGAAAAGAACAAAAGTGTTCCAGCAATCATGTGATCAATCGAATTCTTTTTGGAGGGATGTTTGGTTTTCTTGATATCCCTCCAAGAAACACAAGTTACTCTAGCAGAAAAATGTTGGACGAAGATCTTCTTTTCTTGAGCCTGGACACCTTCTGGAATCTTCTTTCTTCTCGAAAACCCAATATTCCAATATTCGGACTTCTCGAACTTTCTCTCTCGAACTTTCGATTTTCACCTTCGTCGAAGGACTTTTCTGGAACTCAAATTCTCCAATATCGCAATATTCTTTCGCAGAAATTATTTTCAATAACTTTCTGGAACTCTGGTACAATAATATTTCAATACTTTGAAACTTTCAAAAATACTGATATTTCACAATACTTTTCTATACTTTCTCTCAGCTGAGTATACGTAGCTTTTGCTTTTCTTAAACGTAGTGAGCAGGAACACTCTCTCGAGACGCTTGTGATCTTCATGGTCTCCATTTAGGCTGGAACCTAGTTCCCTTGCCCTTCGAACGAGCTTTCTCACCATCCGTGAGAAGAACTGCTGGCGGCCACTACGAAAGTGGCGGGATGGGGTGCAGGACAGTACCAGGGTGCTAACAGCTCCCTGCCGCCCTCGCGCGTTGGTGTTCCCCAGGTGACGGGGGGTGCTCGAATTTTGGTGAAAGTTTCCCTTCACGAAATTCCCTGTCGGAGTGGTGGCGGATTAGGCCACGGATAGGCGTGGCCTTTTGTGACGGGTAGGGTCATCGATGGTGTAATCGACTGCAACCCGTATAAGCGGATTTTCATGCGCTTCCGCACAATCCAATACACGCTGATTACGCTCACGGATAGACTGCTGAATGGAAGGCAGCCTCAGGTCGTCGCGGATTCGCACGTTACGCACAAACCACGGAGCATCGACTATCATCCGCAGGTACTTGCTCTGGACCCGTTCCAGAGTTTGTATATGGGTGTGGGCGGCTTGACCCCAGGCGGCTGAGGCATACATCATTACAGGCTTGACCATTGAATTATAAAGAAGCAATTTGTTCTTTAAATTGAGTTTACTCCTCCTGTTAAGGAGCGGGTATAGTGAACACAATCTAGAGTGCAATTTTGCCCTCAATTCGTCGATGTGTGGCTTCCAGGTGAGTCCACGGTCAAACGTCAGGCCAAGATACTTGACCCGCGGTAGCCAGTCAATCTCCCTTCCCGAGATTGTCACCCTCCTTTCTGGGTAGGTTCGTCTCCTCCCCAAGGAGATTAGCTGCGTCTTCGCAGGGTTGACTCGTATTTTCCAGTCCAGGAACCATTGCTCAAGACCGTCCACTGCGGCTTGCAGATAGACGATCCCTTGCTCCGGATTCGCCGAACTGGCGAGCAACGCGGTGTCGTCGGCGTACAAGGAAACCCTCACGTGTGCAGTCCTCGGTATATCACTAGTATATATCGAATACAGCACCGGAGAAAGCACGGCGCCCTGGGGCACTCCTGCCTCAATGGCCCTCGTGTCCGAGAGCTCATTTTCGGCTTTGACTTGAAACGTCCTTCCTTTTAGGTAAGAGCCTATCCATCTAATCAGGCCTCGAGGAAAGCCCAAAAGACTCATCTTGTACAGAAGACCCTCGTGCCAAACACGGTCGAAGGCCTTCGCAACATCAAGCAGTAACAGGAAGACAAAGTGTCTCCTGTTGAGCTCACTGATGGTCTCTTCGACCATCCTCAGGGCCTGGAGCTCCGTCGAATGTTGGGGCCTGAAGCCAAATTGCTCGTCAGGAAGGATGTTTCTGTCAATAACTTCGTCATTGACCCTCTCCAATACGACGCGTTCCGCCAGTTTCGCCACCGAGCTCAAGAGGCTGATGGGACGATGGTTCTGCGGGAACATTGGGTTTTGACCGTCCTTCGGAATCATCACAACAATGGCATGTTTCCACCTGCTGGGGAAGTACCTAAGGCGCAGAGAGTTGTTAATCAGATTCTTGATCGAATTTATCTGATTATCCGGGAGTTTCTTCAACATTACATTGGTAATGGAGTCCACCCCCGGAGCCTTCCGCTTGGGAAGCCCTCTGATCTGCGCCTTGCTTATTGCTCCCCTGTGGTCCTCGTCCCGAAGAAGGACGGAAAACTACGGTTCTGTGTGTACTACAGGGAGATAAATAAGCTCATAATTGCCGAAGCTCCGAACCTTTCTCCCATACAAGAGACTGTTCGCGAGGTGGGAAAAGCGAAGATATTCACTACCCTGGACTTGCGGAATGGATTTTGGCAAGCTCCTTTGTCAAAGAATTCACAGAAGTACATTGCTTTCGGAGCACCGGATGGTCAAGTGTACCAGTTTAAGGTATTGAGCTTTGGCCTCAAGAACGGACCAGCGATGTTCCAGAAGTTGATGTCTTCTGTGTTCGTGGGATACACGGATAGATTTTGTAAAGTCTATCTAGACGATATCATCGTGTATTCCCACACGATAGAGGAGCACTGTGACTACCTGAGGCGGATTCTGGAGAGACTCCGTTCCCACGGACTATGGCTACCCCCCAGAAATGTTGTTTTGGTTCAAGCGAACTGAAATATCTGGGCAGGATAGTCTCTGAGAAGGGGAACCGTCCTCAGGAGGCACATGTGATCAATATCACAGAATTCCCAATACCGAAATCCATTCGCCAGGTCAGAGCGTTCTTAGGGACCGCTGGCTGGGTAAGAGAATACATACCGCATTTCGCAGAAATTGCCGCACCCCTGTCAGATTTGATCGACAAGGAACGGCGATTCAAATGGACTGTTAAGACTGAAGAAGCCTTTACAAAAATCAAGGCCCTTGTGGCCGGGCCTCTGGAACTGGCCAGGCCCGATCCTTCCCGTCCGTATTGCCTCCAGACGGACGCAAGCACGGTAGGGATCGGTGCCGTGCTAAGAGGGTGATGATAATAAGAGCGACATTATAACTTACGCCAGCGCGAAATTGAATAAGGCCGAGTGTCGATATCATTTTAATGAGATTGAATGTTTGGCTATAGTGTGGGCGGTGAAAAAGTACAAGCACTTCGTGCAAGATCGCACTTTTAAATTGTACACAGACAACTTCGCCTTGCTGTGGCTAAATAAAATGAAGGACGAGAAGGCCAAGCTTACGCCGCGTTGGTCTCTCCTCCTTCAGGAATATGACTCTGAAGTCATCCATGTACCAGAGAAACTCAACCAACTGCCTGATTTCCTCTCGCGAAATCCAGTCGAAGAAGGGACAGGTCAGAATATTTCGGAAGACGCTGAAAGGATGTTCTTTCCCACTATTGAGGCAAACCAAGCCCCGCGTGGTCAGTGGGAAAGCCTCCAACCAGCCGAAAGCGCAATTGTACATATCCCGTTTGTAGATTTAGTGTATAGTATGTTTAGTTTTAAGGGTATCCTTATGTACATATATTTTGATGTAATCATTTCTGTTCGTTTTGTAATACGTTTATTTTATGTGATATCCTATAATTAGATGTAAGAAAAAAAACAGGGTAAATTGTAAGCCAGGTTTGGCAACCCGAAAGTTGTTGGTGTTGGATATATGTGTTTTTCTTGAATAAAACCACAGATATGGACCTTGAATCTCAACACGAGCAGGTACTACTATCGGCCAGCGGCTCCCTAGAGGGGGGGCGTATCAACAAGGGACAAATGGAAGGAATTAAAAATACATACAAATTAACAAAGTAAATCTTTCGAAGTGGTCTGAAATATTGAGCTGATTGTAAACGGTTCTTTTCTGATAAAATCGGGAAAATAATTTTCGGCAATTTCGGGATTCAAAAAGCTTTTAGTCGCTCCCATGTCAATCAAAAGTTTCAGGGGTGGATCTAAAATTTGAATGTATGGGAGGTCCGTTCGATCGTAAATAGAATGTATTTCTATGAAATTCTTTCGTGATGGTCGATTTCCTGAAAAATTTGGTCCTGTGTGAGGAACTTTGATCGATTTGTGTATCGATTGGATATTGATTATCGACATATTCAGGTTGGACTTGGTCATAGTTCATATTTTCGTAAGGATCAAATTCATTGGAGGAACAGGGTTGATTTTGGTAGCAAAAATCATTTTGGGAGTAATATTCATTTTGGAAGGGTATTGATTCTTCCTGATAATGGGGATTATCAAAATTGTAAAGTTCTTATGCAATGAAATTTGGTCGATTGGGGTTTTGGTATGGTCTAGTATTGGGTTGACGAGAAGTGGTGGCTTGTGAAATGCCACTCATAGGTGTTGGCTTGGGGCGATTGAAATTGTTTTGGTTATTTGGTCTCCAAACGTTGGTTGAGCCTCGTGAATTGCCAAATACCTGACGATTTGTGAAGAATTTTTGGGGTTCTGCCGGTCTCGGCTGAATATTTATTGTGCCGCGTGGAAATGAGGGATTATGCATTTGGGGTTTCAAATTCAGAAAATTGGGGTTAGGTGTTGCGTGTTGGCGAATATTGGACAATTGGTTTGGGTGATTGGGTCTTTGAGGTAGCCTAATTTTCGATTGATCACTGTTATTCGGTTTTTGTAGATGCCGGATATTATTTTCGGAAATAATATATTGCCTAGCTTCTGCCATAGTTGATGGTTTCATAGCACGAATAGTTGATCCTAAAGGTTCTTTCAGTCCAGCTAAGAATATTTTAAGAGCATGAGTATTAAAAAAAGTTTTCTTCACCGTTTTAGTCGCAACTACATTTTCATGTGTATCTACATAGTTATGAAGAGCACTTAAATTTGACATAACCCTTGTATAAAATTGTAATGATAGTTCATTGAAATTTTGTCTCAATTGATCTAAATCAAATAATAATCCGTTTTCGTCTCTTTGGTCGCCAAAGTGTGCGATTAGAGCATTTTTGACTAATAGCCAATCTTTATCAATGCAAATGCTATAAACTTCGCGAGCTTGACCTATCAATTTTGAATAAATTCCATAAATTATCGTAATATTTTGGACACAACTGATATTTTCGGGTGTTGGGTCCCAGTATGTAGTAATAATTGAATTAGCTGTTTCTAAAAATGATGAAAGCTCCAAAGGATTGCCGTCAAATTTTGGAACGATTTCCAAAAGTTTTGATTCAAATTTTGGAACTGGCATTTTGATATTTCTACTTATTGATAGCTTTGAAAGAAGTGCTTCTAATTCTATTGATTCGCGAGAACTATTTTCGAAAATCGAATTAGGTTTCGGCGAATTTTGTTCACTAAAAATTAACTCACAATCACTGTTTTCGGGAGATGAATCATGACTAGAGGAGAATGACATAGACAAGATACAAGGAAAAGCAACTTACATTAGTACCACTGAGATGGCTGTTCACATTTCTTTTCTTCTTTACTTCTTTGGCTTCTGCTTGATCTGCTACCCAGAGGGACTGTCCAGAAATGGAGGTTCTCTTGAATTAACAGTTGGAACTGACGGATTATTCACAACAAATATCCGTTCAAAATCCTACAATGACTGCGCCACTTTATGTTTTCCGATCACGGAACTTAGTTTAAAAAAAAAAAACTATTTTACTCAAAAACTTTAATTAACAACAAATAATACAATGAGATGTTTATTGCTCGAAGTCTATGTCTATTCTAAATGTTTCTTCGTTCCCATGAACCGAAGTTGAATACAACACCGTCTCTACGTGTTCCTGGAAATCTGCATAGGCAGCAATGCTTAGTTCAGCTATTCCCACGGGAAGGCATACATAAGTAGTGTTCTGTATACCGGGTGCTCGACTGTTTGGGACCACAAATTCATAAATTGAAAACTATTCAGGAATTTTCGATAAATCGGGAAAACTACGTACAGTGGAGTTCCACTGGGTGGAGATTGGGGACTTTACATCATACAGGGTCAGACTAAACTAGGGACCTGAATATAATGCAAAAATCTAATATTATTCGACTGGCTTCTAGGTGAAAATTGAGAGTTATCAAGTGCAAAAATGGCTCACTAAAGGTGACCATACACAAAAAAACTCATCGTAGGAGCGCGGCAAGCCTGACCTATGACAATACTCTGAAACGTAGAGTTTTCACTTTATCAGTTCGATGCAGACTAGCTGAAGGAAATTATATGAAATGTAATCAAATAAAGGTAAGTTGGTGTTTTTCACTAATATGACAAAAATTAGGGACTCAATTTTCATATTTGACGATATAGCGTGCGACAAACAGAATAAAATCAGAGAGTTCTATGCCATGGCACGCCACAAGGGTATTAACCCGACCTACTTGTGTCAAACCTACTCGAAAATACCCAAACAGCTGATCAGGGACAATTGCAACATTATAGTGCTCTTTCGGCAAGACGATATGAATTTGAAGCACGCCTTCGACGAGCACGTCTCTCCGGATTACACCGTTGAGGAATTTCGCCGCATGTGCGCCACCTGTTGGAAGAAAAACTTCGGATCTTTGGTCATTGTCAAAGACTTTGATGTGAACAAAGAGCGCTACCTCCTGGGCTTTGATAAATATATACAAAAGTGATGCGAGGTGGCATGGCATTAGTACTGAAGCCATGGCGCCGACCACATCACCCCGCATCGAGACGGAGATTACTGAAGCTGAACGCAAACGTCAAGTCAATCAGTTGTCGAAAATTGTGCGAAAAAAGTATCTCAGTCTGAAACTCGGAAAATCCGAGCATGATGGAGCACTGAGTAAATTATTCAAACCCATTACGGTACCGCTGAAAAGATTGAGTGCGGCAGTGAAAAAAAAAGAGAAACAGGAACCGCCGTCGACTCCAGACTTTATGAAAGAGGAAGAAGACGAAGTAAGCTACCACACAGATGATGGTAATGGTGATTATGATGATGATGAGGATGACTTATTGGAAGTTTATCCCGAAGTAGCAACTGAATTCGTGATTGAACATCGCGCCAAATCCGACAAAATAGATGTGAATTACGGCCCCATTTACGACAAACCAAGAGCGCAATGGTTGCTCGGTAGAAAACTGATGGAATTCGACAAAGATACGTGGGGGACATTCGCATTGATGGTGTCACATACGAGGGCACTATATGGTTTGATTTCCTACTAAAATCCCAAATACACTAAAGCCGATTTGGTGGCATACAAGCAAATTTTGACAGCTACAGGTGCGCATGTAGATGCGCGAGGTAGGTTGAATCCATCTCAGACTGCCGAATACGAAAATTTGATTCGACCAATGTTCAAAGACCCTCAATCAAAAATAGGTGGTGGAGGTCGGGTCATTTCACCGACGGCAGTGGTATCCCAGATCAGTTGACATACAACACGAAACGATGTGAACGAGCTCGTTGACAGGTATAGGCTTCTGGTAGCCGCCAAAAATGCCAGCAGCACCTCTACCGACAATGAGATCGTGGCCATCATCAATGAGCTTTTTTTTTTTTTTTTTTCAGTGGGGTGGAAATCCTCATGGACTCTGATCGCTCGGTGTCCATCGCGTATCAGTAGTGTCAGACTCTTACTGACTAAAACCACCCCAGGTGTGCTGCACTTGCCAAGCCGTTAGGCCATAAAGCTGCACCTACATCCCATTCCAACGTCCACGTCACGATATCCCTCGCTCCTCCGCCCCGCCACACCCCTCCACCACCGTTGGGTCGTGACCCACCGAATACCGGGCGGGCAATCAGCGGGGAAGATCCTTCCTTCTTTATTCCGCTCATCCTCCACATTCAAACAGCGCCCTCCCTGGTCGGCAGTCTTATTCTATCCGAGCGCCTGCTCTCCCGATTTACTTTCGTCGCTCGTTTATCCCGAAGCCAGGCCACTATTACCGTCGCATTTACACTATGTTGGTTCTCATACTTCTTCATCCTCGACCACAGCCCCCGCCCATTCATTCAATATCCTCACCCATTCATCCTCCACACCATTCGTATCCCTTAGCTGTAACGCTCCAAGTCTATCCTCCTCTTCCTCGATCCTCCTTCTCCATTCTATCCTTTCTCTCCGCATGCAATCGTTCCTGATGTGCTCCGCCGTGTCAGTCCCGCCAGTTCCACACTGGCATGGGGTCTGTTGTGCAATTCCGAACCTTGCCAGGTAACCCCGAAAGTTCCCATGCCCTGTGACCAGTTGCACTGCCTTCCTTGCTAATGGTATACACCCCATCCCTACCCTGTTGCACATACCATGTACGCTTCTGCCGGTCATGCCGCTGTCCCATTCACCCTGCCATTTTTCCATCACCATTCTCCTAATCCTTTCCCTCTCCTCCATTCTGCTATGTCCCAAGTCTATTTGCCATGTGATCTCTTGCAGTTCCGCACCTCTTCTACTCTCTTCATCTGCTCTTCTGTTACCCTCATTCTCCCTAACATGCCCTTTCCTCCACTCAATTTCCGTCACCAATCCCGCTACCCTTCTGTTTTCAAGCATTCTCCTAATACGAGCTGCCCTTTTGCTCTTCGTCCTCGCATTCCTAATGGTCTCCACTGCTCCAGGCGAGTCACTTATTATTCTTATGTCCATCTCTCCACCCATAGCCACCATTTCGGCTTCCTGTACGCTTCCCAGCTCACTGATTCTTTCCCGACCCATTATCCACTCGCTCCCCTCCTTATGCGCTCATCCTATACCCACTCGTCCATCCTCTCTCTTAACCGCGTCCACAAATACCTCTTTTAGCCCTTCTCGGTTCTCCAGAATTGTTCCGATCATCCATGGGTATATTCTGTCGCACCCGTTTATCCGTCCTCTTACTTTTTCTTTTCCGTGCGCCTTCCATTCTTCATACCTCGTTGCTGCCTCTATGTGTAGAGGCGCCATCCCAGTCAGCACGCATAACGCGGCTGACGGCGTCGTTCTATATGCCCCGCTGGCCGATAGCGTAAACGGTCTCTGTATCGCCCCCAATTGTCTGATCACCCTAGAGTCCTTCGCTCTTGCTCCCCACACTTGGACGCCATACATCACCGCCGGCTTAACCACTCTTTCGAAAATCAGTCTGACACATCCTCTCCTTAGCCTTACGTCACGGCCCGTCCATCTTCTTAGTTTTCCTGCAACTATAGCCGTTCTCCTTCTTACCTCCTTAAGATGATCAATGTACCCTTGTCTACTATCATACCCAAGTATGTGATGTTACCGCCGCACTCAATCCGTTGCTCTCTCACCCTAACCACCGGTTCCTTGTCCAGTTTCCTGGCCGGGAAAAACATGCATTCGGTCTTGTTTTCGTTATACCTCAGCCACATTTCATCCTCCCATTCCTGACATTCTTTCCACACCTCCTTCCACATCCTTTCTATTTTCTTTAACGACGGGCCAACCACCACTATCAGTTGGTCGTCGGCGTAGGCCTGGGCCCACACCTTCGTCCCACCACTTACTCTGTGCGCTGCTGGCACCCCTTCATTTATCCTGTCATATTCCTTTTCGTTTACTGCCCTCATCCTCTCGAACCACGCTTCCATGACAATAAGCCATAGCGTGGGTCCCAGGCTGGATCCCTGCGGGCACCCCCTGTCCACGATCGCTTCCACGCCTCCACTCTTGACTCTTCTTTCGCCTACAAATTCCATGCACACCTTGCCAATGTTCTCCGGTAGCCCCATGTTTCTCATATTCCATCCTATCGCAGGTCCCCATGCCGTGTTGAAAGCGTTCGACAAATCCAGCGCCATCACCATGCTATGCATACCCTCGTTCTTACTTCTCTTTATTCTCTCCACCATATTCTCAACAGCAGTCGATGTGTCCAATCCCGCCCTGAAGCCAAATTGGCAGGGCGAGAACTTCTGTCCTCTTTCACACCACACCTGTACTCTTCCGCTGAGAAGCCGGTCGAAAGTTCGCCCTAACGCGGTCAGCAAGCTGATCGGCCTTAGGCTACTATCCTTCTTAGGAATCCACACAACCTTCATCACCTTCCATACTGCAGGGAAATACCTCAGCCTAAGGCATGCGTTGAGTATATCCGTAAGATCTTCGCTTATTAGGTTCGCCACGTGTTTCATCACCTCATTAGGTATGCCGTCTGTTCCCGTCGCTTTGTTGTCTTTTAATCCTTCCATTACCTCTTGTACCTCCCTCACCGTGAAGTTGGGCTGCTCCGGTCCCCATCCTTCATCTCCGTCCTCCCTTATGCCGCGTCTACCCATGGTGTCTTTTCCCCTGTCATCGTTCGGGAAGTACTTGTCCAGCAGATATCTGCTGGTTTCGTGCTTCCCCTCGGTGTATGTGCCATCCTCCCTCTTAGCCGTGCCCGGTATTTCCTCTGCCCTTTCTTTCCTCAGGAGCCCAAACACTCTGTTCCACGGTTTCTCCGATTGCAACATCTCGACCCTTTCTTTCAGCCACTCGATTCTTGCCCTTGCAATCCCCCTCTTGTACTCATTCCTCTCTCTCCTAAATATACCATCAATGAGCTGAGAGAAGCAGGCTATATTCGATAAATAAAAGCGTAGACGTTTTTTTGCATGCCACAGTCGCATCATGAGCATCAACAAGTTCGGTCAAACTTCGTCAGCTCGCTATGCACGGCAGCAGCAGCAGCCCTACCATTTCCCTGGCGTTATACTCAACTATACGACAAATGGGGACATTGATGCTGAACATGTAAAAATATGTAATGTTGAAACGCCAAGTGCACTCAACGATGTTGCCAAAAAAAAATCCGTTGATGATGCCATACAGAAGCTCAAAGATGACGTCATACAAAAACTCAAAGACGAGCTTGATACCACCAAAAACAATCTAACAGCCTTGGATATTCGAGTGATGAAATTCATGTCACTTTCGATGAAAAAGTATGAAAATACCAAGAAACGCTTGGATAAATTGACACCACTACTGGATATTGTTGATATTCCAGATTCTTAAGTAGAAGGTGTAACAACGTCCATAGAGCAGTTAGTGTTTTGGCTCCGCCAATAGCGAAATGACGACATCGTCATCATCTGAGAAAAAAAAATTGGTTGATGTACTCCATGCTCCAGCCAGAAGGAATTTTCCTCGCAGACGTACCATCATCAAAGGACTCGACGATGTGTGGCAGATGGACTTGGCTGATCTTCAAAAATACTCCAAAACCAATAAAAACTTCAATTATAGTCTCGTGGTGATTGCCACCTTTTCCAAGTACCTGTGGGTGGCCCCTTGAAGACCAAAACTGGTCGAGACGTCGCCGAAGCGATGAGTGACATATTGTCGAAAGCGAAAAGATGTCCCAAGCTCCTCCGATCAGATCTCGGAACTGAATTTTACAATTCCAGCTTTCAGATTCTCCTGAAAAAGTACAACATCAAACATTACAGCACATATACCGTGAAGAAAGCCGCGATCGCGATGAGGGTTATACGTACTCTCAAGGAGAATCTCTTCAAGTATTTCAGTTTGAACGGTACCTACAAATGGCTGGACATTTTGCCGGACATTGCCGAAAACTACAACCAGCGCAAACATCGAACGATCGGCATGAAACCGTGTCACCCCAAAGACAATGAAAAACAGGTGTATGAGTAAACGTATGATTATGCCGAAAGTGCTGGTCGAAAAAAATTCGATCGTGAGAATAACCAAGGCCAAGCATGTTTTCGAAAAAGGATATACGCCTAGTTGGACTACGGAACTATTCAAAGTTGTCAAAGTGAAAATCACCCAACCAATCACATATTTGCTGGAGGACTTGAAAAACAAAAATTCCCGAAGTCTATCTAGTGGAAAAAACTCGAAAAACAAGAGCCGGCATATGGGGGGAGGGTGGGGGGTGATGGTGGCGGCGGCAGCGGAGAAATAAACCAATGCCAAACGGTGCAGAGATTAGTCAGTCAACATGTTTGGTGCAGTGAACGTCGTTGTCGAGTCTTCTGAAGAGTCCTCTGGTTACGAGTCGGCGTCGGTGGCGTCGGCGGCGTCAGCTTCATCATCATCCTCATCATCATTATCATCATCATCGGACCGAGAGTGGGCAGATCGATTGGCAGATTCAGATCGAATATGTGACATGTACAAGGAGGCCATCAAATCGGAACGTTTCTTTGCGTGCAACGCCACCTACGAGTTTCGCAACACCGACGTTTTGAGCTTGCAATGCGGCATAAGTTTTGCTCGGAGTTTCGTGCCTGCAGTGAAACTCGTATGCAAGGTCCAACACATGATACGCTCCAGCCTGTCCTTCAGCATGTTTGAATGGGGCCAATTCGTGGGGGCCATTAATCAGCTGCTTTACACTAGCCGAGATTACCCAAATGCAGCAGCAGCCAAGACTAGCCGAATCAAACTCGACTGGGACGATGTTATGGAATTGGAATTACACACTTATGCAGATAGTCTACAAGTGCGAGTTTCCAAGAATGACACCTACTTCTACCTAACGGAAGCGGATGTTCAAGAAATCCTACATCTAGATGCTACTGTGATGGCGACAAGATTTGAATATCTATTGAATATGAACTTTGGTCAATATTATCACGATTTATTAAGCAGTGCAAAAACTCCTAAAAACAATGGTTTGTTATTTGATGAAGCTATAAACTTGTGTACTATATCATCAAAAGATGATAAACATCTATGTTTTCGTGAATACCTATGCTATTTGCGGGACAAAGTAATGTTTGATTACGAAACGAAATAAATGTAAATATTGAGAGCAGATTTGGAGTTTTAATTCAGTATGCAGTGTGCAGTGTGTCTGTGTGTATACAGAGAGAGACGGAGAGATGCAGTGCGAAACAAAACTCGTTTCGAAGCTGGACTTCGACATTTCCTGCAAGTAAGTTAGCCGAAGCTAACGTATACCGGTTCGGAAGATGTAGTTGCATGTCTTTCGTGCCAAGTAGAAGGGTTCAGATGGCTGCCCAATGACGATCCTATGGCTGACCATCATCGATGGAGCCCTCATTGTGATTTCGTTCGTAGTTATTACTCTGAGCACAGACACAGACCGACGACAGATGGCGCTGATGTCCCTCCAGAACCAAGAGTGTCAGATTTCATTAGCAGAGTGACAGATGACACATGGATGACACCGCCACCACCATTACCACCGACAGATGGCGCTGATGTTGCTCCAGAAGAACGACAAGTGAAAGGTGACATGAGCAGCAAAGTGACCACAGATGTTATAAACATAGACCCACAGAACACGGTGATGATGTGTCGTGTATGTCTTGTGAATGAACTAAGTGTATTGTTTATGCCAAGTAGACACTTGGCATGCTGCTCACAGTGCGCCATCAGGTGCGACACATGCGTAGTTTGTAGATCACCCATCAATACGTTTATGAAAATATATATATCTTAGAATATTTTTGATTTTAATTTTGTGACTCGAAAATACCCTTCCCCATTTTTTTTGCTTCAAAAAACATACCAATTTTTATGTAAAAATGAGCACATTTTTGATTGAATTATTCATCATATTTTGCTTCAAAAAACATGCTCATTTTTTATGCAAAAAAAGCAGCACAGTTTTTGATTGAGTCATTCCTCCAATTTTGGTGCAAAAACGTGTTCTTTTTTTATGCAAAAAAGTGGCATTTTTTTCGAAAAAAAAAAACACCCAAAATTGACATGGTGGAAGGATTTCAGTGAAGCATTTTCAGTGAATTTTGAGTCACTCAGCATTCACTCAGCTTTCACTCAGTTTTTTCGACCATGTCAATTTTTGATAATTTTTTATATAAAAAAAAATTCCCTATTTTTCCATACGAATACATGTATTTTTGAATGAAAAAATGTGACACCTTCATTGACATGGTGGTAAAAGCTGAGTAAAGCATTTTCAGTGAAAGCTGAGAGAATCACTCAGCTTTCACTCAGCTTTTTCCACCATGTCAATAAAAGTGTTATTTTTTAAGGCAAAAACAGGCACTTTTTTGGCTCAAAAACAATACTTTTTTCATCAAAAACTGCATTTTCACGGTTTTGACGCAAAAAGTGCCACTTTTGAGGCAAAAAATGCACTTTTTTCGATTAAAAAAGCCACTGCCGCGATCGCACTTTTAATCAGGCGGGCGGTGTACTTGCAATGGGCCAGCCAATGTTTGCGCTCTTCATCAGTATAACCCTTTTTGAGAATTTTTTTGCCCTTACGCAACTTGGCTACCATCTCCATACTGTGTGCAGCAATAGCGTCAGAGGACATGATGATGATGATTCAACATACACACAAAATTTCAAAAAAATGTCAAATGAAAATACAAGAAACTCACTATTTGTTTCCAACGGCGGCGGCGTCAGCGTCTTCAGGCCTTAGCGATCTCAAACAGCTGCTGCGGATGATTTTGATTGGCAATTTTCTGCTCACCCCTGTAGATGAGCATATGCTGGGACTCGGTTAATTTGTCGAGGATGGGTTTGAACAAAATATTCGAATCACACTGTATATAATAATAATAATAATAATAATATTTATTTGCAGAATGAGCAGAAAATAACAAAAATAAACAATAGCGAACATTTCAAAACATATAAATCATACTGCAAAACAGGAATAACAGGCAGTAAAACTAATTCGAGTGCCATTCCTGGTGACTAGCATAAAAAAAATACATATATGTTGGCATGTGAATAAACGAAATAAAGATAGCGCTATTACTCATGTTTCAATTCAATTATTTGCTTGAAGCAACATATGTCGGTATCTATTCCTGAATTCAGTTGTTGACAGTGTTTTGAAATCTGTAGGAACCTGGTTGTAAAGCTGGTAAACTGTGTAGGTAAAGGACCTTTCAAAGATGGATGTTCGATGGAATGGTGGAGATATGGTTCCCCTAAATCGAGTGTTTACATTATGGACATCACTTCGGAAAGTTATTTTATCATAAAGATATGGGGGTGTTTTGTGTAACAATATTTGGTGACATAAGGTTACTGTATGCAGTTCTCTTCTTGCAGACATATTGAGCCATTTTGTTTCTTGTAACTTGTATGTTATATTTTGATATTTCCTTATCCCATGAATGTACTGAACTCGTTGAATGCGATTAATCTCGTTATTGGTTAGGCAAGGGCCATATACTGCATCACAATAGTTGAAATGCGATAATACCAAAGAATCAGTGAGAACAGTTTCAGTGGATTTTTCCAAGACTTGTCGATGAGGAAATAACATTTTTAAGTTAGCAAATGATCGTTTCACGCATTTTTTTACATGAGATTTAAATCGCAGATCTGTATCCAACTCTAAGCCCAAATTTCTGGCAACTTTGGACACATGATATATCATTACCACCAATTTTAATTTCAATTTCTAATTCAATTTGAGTTTTATCTTTACCAAAAATCAAAACCTGAGTCTTAGAGGGATTTATAGAAAGTTGATGTTTCTTAGATAATGAAACAAGCTTAGATAATTCTGAAGTGATTACCTAATTTGTTAAATTTATTTCATTATGGGATATGGTGAACCTAATCTGAGTATCATCAGCGTACATGTATGATTTACATCCAACAAGGCAACTATAATATTACAAATATAGTAGATAGACAATGCCGAAGCTGTGACCGAAGAGTGTCACAGAATCGGCATTGCTCCACACGGTGAATCTCTCGATGGCCGCGTCCATCGAGTTCTTGCCGTTGGTGGAGGGTTGGTGCTGAAGAAGATGACGTGTTCGCCGAAGAGTTTCGGGGTGGGGGGCTTCAAAACGTTTCACCCTAAGTGGCGCGCGTCTTTTCTGCAAAAAAACATGGCGGCGATGCAGCGGAAGGCAAAAAAACATGGCGGCGATGGAGCGGAAGGGGCGGCGATGGAGCGGAAGGCAAAAAACATGGCGGCGATGGAGCGGAACGCAAAAAACATAGCGGCAATGCAGCGGAAGGCAAAACAACATGGCGCGATGGAACGGAACGCAAAAAACATGGCGGCGATGGAGCGGAAGGCAAAAAACATGGCGCGATGGAGCGGAACGCAAAAAACATGGCGGCGATGGAGCGGAAGGCAAAAAAACATGGCGCGATGGCGGAAGTTATGAAAAAACTTCTTTCCCTCACGTGATTCGCTGAGAGCAATTGGCTGGAAGAGAAAAAAACGTCACGTGATTCGCTGAGAGCAATTGGCTGGAAGAGAAAAAAACGTCACTTGATTCGCTGAGAGCAATTGGCTGGAAGAGAAAAAAACATGGCCTCCGCCGCCGCCGCCACCTTAATTGACAAAAAGAAAAAATTAAATATGAAAAATGTCTACTGTCTTAGAACACACACAACAGAAAATTATGATGGACGACTTATTATTAATTCACTCGCTCTCGAATGAAATTCCAAAAGAAAAAAAATACGTCTCCTAGCGCTGTAGTCGTAAACAGCGATAAGAGCCACATCTGGTGTTTACTCTCTCCCCAATGAAATTCTAAGAAATACGATTTGGCCTTGGACTTGTTTACTGTCTCAGATGTTGTTTTCCAGGAAAATGATGAGTCAGCAGAGATAAGAGAGTTTAGTTTGAAGTCAAATTGATCGATTCAAGGCATTTTAAGTGTCTCACTCTAACCCATGGCATTGTATATCTGTCTTTGTTTGTTCGCATTTATTGAAATGAATAACGTCAGTTCGAGAAAAATACGTTTATTTTTTCAAATAAAAAATTATACTTCAGTGCCATGGTAATATTCACCATCTTTGTTCGAATTGTTGAATATGTATCTTTGTCGAATTGATTGCAACAGCTTGTACGATGATTATAAAGATACAAACACATAAATCCATCGTAGGCGTCTGTAGGGCATCTTGACGTCGTCGTCGTTACTCGGGGCACTGCAGGCATCGTGCGAGGGGTCACCTCCTCCACCACCTGAGATGCTGACGGTTGCAGCAAAAACCAGTCAGTTTCTCGGCAAGTTTCGTTGCGAAAGACTTTCCTCAGCGGGTGGTGGGGACATGTTTGTTAAGTCGTAAAAAGCAACGTTTGGTCGTCCTACCTCCACCACACCCATGCGATACGATTATTTAGCGAAATTACCGGGAATTTTTTGACGGGTGCGAAAAATCTAAAATCCAAGACCAAGTGTTTGAGAGAATGCATGTTTCTTACGAGTGTTTATATCTACTGTCAGTTGTTTATATTAGCATATTCGAATAATTGATATATTGAAATCCGTCAGTTTTCGTGAGAAAACCCTGTATAAATAGTCTCAAATCGCTTCATGAGAGCTCGGTAGGTAATTATCGAACTTTCAGACATTTCATCCATATAGGTACCACGGTATATATATTTTATTATCAAAGCACTATGTGAATTTTTGCCAAAGAATCAAACAAACTTCAAGTATTTATTCGCATATAATTTGAGTTTATTTACCATCTCGATATTCATATCTATGCATGGTTAACGATTTCAAGCAGGTAGGTATTGCTGACACAACAAATTAATAATCCCAGTGGCTTGGACGTTTTGAATGCTCGAGTTCATACATATTTGTCATTGCTGTTTCCTCAATACGCCATTATCGATGATATTTAAGAGAATTTCGTATTCCGAGAATTTGTTTGCAAAAATCGGAAGTTGAAATATGTAGCGAATTTCTTGAGTGTTTGTGAATAAATTTGGTACAGAAATTTGTTTATTACCATATTTGCGTTCCAAAGAATTCTTGATCATATGATGATGCAATCGAACACCTGAATAAACAAAACCAATCAGATTTTGAGACCAAAGCACTCGATTCTAGGTCTGTATATCACCTCACTTTATACCATTGGATTTTATGTCTATCTCCCTTTGCATTCATCATTTGAATAGAGTTTGAAACCGAATAGCTCGGAATGTTCTGGAAATTAGATTCTGATCACGTCATACCTGGATTGGAGAATGATCCAGCAGCACCTATTAGGTAAAAGCTAAACTAACATCACGGTAATAATTGCCACTTGTCGATTGCTTTTGCGAATTCATACAAAGTTGAATACTGAATAGTTGAAATAGACATGAGTGAGAGATGGCGTGGAAAGACCTTTGGGAAATCACCAAACATTTTTGAGTAAAATTCATGATTTTTTTAAATTTAATTGAGATCGTGAACAAGATTTCCGTTTGAAAAAAAGAGAATAACTTCGAGTGAACACAGTATCGAGATGACTTGGAATATTTTTGAGTGAAGTCCATGTTAATTCAAATGAGCAACGATGGTCTCGTAGCGACGTGGTCCGCTTAAAAAATAATGCGGTACTGGACTTGGAGTATTTCAGGCAGGTAATCGAGTTCGTGAACAAGATTTCCGTTTGAAAAAAAAAAAGAGAATAACTTCGAGCGAACACAGTATCGAGATGACTTGGAATATTTTTGAGTGAAGTCCATGTTAATTCAAATGGGCAACGATGGTCTCGTAGCGACAAAGTCCGCATAAAAAATATTGCGGTACTGGACTTGGAGTATTTCAGGCAGGTAATCGAGTTCGTGAACAAGATTTCCGTTTGAAAAAAAAAAGAGAATAACTTCGAGCGAACACAGTACCGAGATGACTTGGAATATTTTTGAGTGAAGTCCATGTTAATTCAAATGGGCAACGATGGTCTCGTAGCGACGTGGTCCGCATAAAAAATAATGCGGTACTGGACTTGGAGTATTTCAGGCAGGTAATCGAGTTCGTGAACGAGTCCTCTGTCGAAGTGCCAAATAACTTCGAGCGAACACAGTATCGAGATGACTTGGAATATTTTTGAGTGAAGTCCATGTTAATTCAAATGGGCAACGATGGTCTCGTAGCGACGTGGCCCGCATAAAAAATAATGCGATACTGGACTTGGAGTATTTCAGGCAGGTAATCGAGTTCGTGAACAAGATTTCCGTTTGAAAAAAAAAGAGAATAACTTCGAGCGAACACAGTATCGAGATGACTTGGAATATTTTTGAGTGAAGTCCATGTTAATTCAAATGGGCAACGATGGTCTCGTAGCGACGTGGCCCGCATAAAAAATAATGCGGTACTGGACTTGGAGTATTTCAGGCAGGTAATCGAGTTCGTGAACAAGATTTCCGTTTGAAAAAAAAAGAGAATAACTTCGAGCGAACACAGTATCGAGATGACTTGGAATATTTTTGAGTGAAGGCCATGTTAATTCAAATGGGCAACGATGGTCTCGTAGCGACGTGGTCCGCATAAAAAAAAATAATGCGGTACTGGACTTGGAGTATTTCAGGGAAGTAAACGAGTCCTCTGTCGAAGAGCCAAATAACTTCGAGCGAACACAGTATCGAGATGACTTGGAATATTTTTGAGTGAAGTTCATGTTAATTCAAATGGGCAACGATGGTCTCGTAGCGACGTGATCCGCATAAAAAAAATAATGCGGTACTGAACTTGGAGTATTTCAGGGAAGTAAACGAGTCCTCTGTCGAAGAGCCAAATAACTTCGAGCGAACACAGTATCGAGATGACTTGGAATATTTTTTAGTGAAGTCCATGTTAATTCAAATGGGCAACGATGGTCTCGTAGCGACAAAGTCCGCATAAAAAATAATGCGGTACTGGACTTGGAGTATTTCAGGCAGGTAATCGAGTTCGTGAACAAGATTTCCGTTTGAAAAAAAAAGAGAATAACTTCGAGCGAACACAGTATCGAGATGATTTGGAATATTTTTGAGTGAAGTACATGTTAATTCAAATGGACAACGATGGTCTCGGAGCGACGTGGTCCGCATAAAAAATAATGCGGTACTGGACTTGGAGTATTTCAGGCAGGTAATCGAGTTCGTGAACGAGTCCTCTGTCGAAGAGCCAAATAAGTTCGAGCGAACACAGTATCGAGATGACTTGGAATATTTTTGAGTGAAGTCCATGTTAATCCAAATGGGCAACGATGGTCTCGTAGCGACGTGGCCCGCATAAAAATTAATGCGGTACTGGACTTGGAGTATTTCAGGCAGGTAATCGAGTTCGTGACCAAGATTTCCGTTTGAAAAAAAAAGAGAATAACTTCGAGCGAACACAGTATCGAGATAACTTGGAATATTTTTGAGTGAAGTCCGTGTTAATTCAAATTGGCAACGATGGTCTCGTAGCGACAAAGTCCGCATAAAAAATAATGCGGTACTGGACTTGGAGTATTTCAGGGAAGTAAACGAGTCCTCTGTCGAAGAGCCAAATAACTTCGAGCGAACACAGTATCGAGATGACTTGGAATATTTTTGAGTGAAGTCCATGTTAATCAAATGGGCAACGATGGTCTCGTAGCGACGTGGTCCGCATAAAAAATAATGCGGTACTGGACTTGGAGTATTTCAGGCAGGTAATCGAGTTCGTGAACAAGATTTCCGTTTGAAAAAAAAAGAGAATAACTTCGAGCGAACACAGTATCGAGATGCCTTGGAATATTTTTGAGTGAAGTCCATGTTAATTCAAATGGGCAAAAATGGTCTCGTAGCGACATGGACTTCGAAACGTTCACAGTGGGTGGTGCATCTTCAACAACATTATACTAATTCGAATTTACAGGCGGCTTTCAAACTTGATCGATAGTACATTTTCAGTTCGAAAGATTCATACTAGATGGCGCTATGCTTCTGTCGCAATATTATACCCAGTTGTGTTCACGACAGCTTGAAATGTGACTGAATTAGTTATTATTTGCTGAGAATGAGCTGTGGCAGATGATCTACCACCTCAGACGTTGTACATTCAATACTTGGAAACGGGAGACGAAATTTGGTGAAGTTGAATTGAAACCCAGCTCAGAGCATACCAGATCCGCAGCATATTATACCTTTCTATCGAAACAATAGAAGAGTAGCCTACTGAATCCAAGCCAGCTGTCTACCATCGGAAGAGTAAGTTTCGATTTTCATTTTCCACACACATTCTGTATCAGTTTCTTCATTCAGTGAACAAATATGAATTCTGAAGACATCACTACTATTTACGCAGACATGGTTGAACTATGTAGGGAAATTAACGAAAGTTTGAAACAATTGGAATTCAAGCAACTTGATACTTTGAGTGAAAATATGCCTGCAAATTTGTGTAGAGCTATGAAACTCATCAGAAGCAAACTAAAATTCGATGATGTTTTATCTACTGTATGCGTAAACATAATCAAAATTTTGGAAGAAGCGGTGTCAATTCTCAAAATGGTCATCTCAAAGAGAAAATGCAATATTTGGTTGGCACATTGTAAAAGAACTGCTCGCATGCTAAATAAAGCTATATCATCAATCAACGAAGAGCAGTCAATAGGGACTTTACGCAGACTTCAAACTGCAGGAGTGGTTGGAGGAGGGGCAACATCAAAGTTATCATCACGAGTGAAGTGGGAAGATATGAAATCCGCATTTTCGTCAGGTCTGCGTACAGGAATAATAATGAATTTGACACTTAAGGATATTGGACAATTTTTTCAAGACGCTTATACCTTATCCAAACGCAGAATAAAGAAATTGCTGAAAAAACATCCAATGATTGAGGTTAATAATAAATTTTGTGCTGAATTTGTCAAAGATAGCTTGAATATGGAATATAATAATATAGAATATTTCAGTACTAAAAACAATATCATTGACAGGGGTACAAACTTGAAAGGGTGGTTCCAAGAGAACGTCATTGACCATATTCGATATAATTTGTTGAAATCATTGGAACAGGTAAGACATTCCACACTTAAAAAAAATTGTTAGTTTGGAAGTATATATTAGTGAATATAACATTGAACACGGTTCATCTTTCATCGAGCTTCCAAAGTCCATAGCCAGAAAGCAAGCGTGCATTAATATAAAAAATAATGATGAAGTATGCTTTTCTTGGTCGGTTGTTTCAGCTCTGCATCCAGCACGAAGACATAGTGACAGGACAAAATCATATCCACATTACACACAAATCTTGAATTTGGACGGTATTCAATTTCCGATGAAATTGGAACAAATTACCAAATTTGAGAACCTGAACAACATATCGATCAATTTGTACACCTTGGAATTAACCCAGCCGCAGGCGGACAGAGAGGCATTTTTCGTAACTGTTCCCAGTCGACTCACCAAACGGAGATTGAACCGACATGTTAATTTACTTTTAATTCAGAATGAATATCATTCCAAATTGAAGGGTTATAGAGGACCGCCAGAAACAGTTGATGATACCAAAATTCGATACCACTACTGCTTCATCAAATATTTATCCCGACTGCTCAGTACACAAATAAGTAGAAACAGACATGAAGTATATTTTTGTGATGGATGTTCAAGATACTTCACGAGCCATGGAAAACTCATGAGTCATACTATTGACTGTCAAAAACAGGCTGAAATGCAAACAAACTAGATACATCACCATATTGAATGAAAAATATTGATTTGTTCAGAACCCGCATGATGATGAATTTTTTACAGAATATGTGTGAAAATGGAATAGAAACTGTGCTCCAGGCGGGACGTCTATATCCACCATATTATGTTAAGTATATAAATATATACATGTAATTAGTAAACATTATATGCTGAATAAAACAACTATGCTAACAATATTTGAGAGTATTTTTCCCTATTTTCCCTACGCAACCATTATCCATCAGTTCCCAAAAATTCACCATTTAATACCACAGTTTTCTGTCGGAAATTGTTACATTTTTGACGAGAAAGTGACCGATTTCTAGAGTAAAAAATACCCTTGTGGGGATGAAGATGTACCTTATTCGAGGTAAAGATATGTTTCTTTTTGGAAACATCAGTGCCATCTATCGTTCTGTATGGATATCACTCTAATCGGTCAATCTACCAGGTTCATTAAAAAAAATTAAAATTTTTTGTCCAAGAAAGTGCCTCTTTTTTGAGGTGAAAAAGTACCACTTTTCTATTTAAAAAAGTGTAATTTTTTTTAAGCAAATACTGTAACTTTTTTTATGAAAAAAACTGTCACTTTTTTATGCAAAAACTGTGACTTTTGTAATGAAAAAAAAGTGTCACTTTTTTATGCTAAAAAAGGTGCCTGTTTTTTGCCCTAAAAAGTAACACTTTTATTGACATGGTGGAAAAAGCTGAGTGAAAGCTGAGTGATTCACTCAGCCACTCAGCTTTCACTGAAAATGCTTCACTCAGCTTTTACCACCATGTCAATAAAGGTGTCACTTTTTTTCATTCAAAAATACATGTATTCTTATGGGAAAATGACAATTTTTTTTATCAAAAAAATTACCGAAAATTGACATGGTGGAAAAAGCTGAGTGAATGCTGAGTGAAAGCTGAGTGAATGCTGAGTGAATGCTGAGTGACTCAAAATTCACTGAAAATGCTTCACTGAAATTCTTCCAAATTCAAATTCAAATTTATTTCCTCAAATTATAGTACATATTTCTTTACATATTATTTGTTACGTGTAAAATTTCAAGATTGAAGCACACCAGCCTAGGCATGATTGCCTGTCTGCCATGTGCTCGATCAGAGAAATTTTAAGTTAAATGTACATTTATTTGACAAGGTGAGTAAGAATATTAATATTACAATTTTTATACTACATTTCACATAGTTTACATAGTTTATTTTATTTCCGGAAGTGTTCGACACAGGGGAGAGGATGCCAATGATGGTAAGTTTTTTTTTATGTAGTAGAAGTAGACTTAAGTTGATGTCGAATTCAGTATATCATAAAATTTCTTAGAGTATTTCATAACGAATTTTTTGGTTTCAGTTTTATATTTCTTTGCGTTTGAAATCTGTTTTAGGTCAATCGGTAAGGTGTTGAAAAATTTTGGACCGAAGAAAAAGAAAGTTCTTTGCGTTAATGTTTTTTTAAAGTGTTTAATATTTAGATCCATATTTGTGGTAGACCTGTTTATTCTTATCCTTTTTTGATGGAATTTTTCTTGATTCATGAACATTCTTTTCAAACATTGGTGAGTATATAATAGTTTAACATTTAATATATTTGCTTCCTCATATAGCTTATCGGTGGAAAAGCGTTTATTTTTTTTCACTATAATTTTTAGGAGTGTGTTTTGTGTTGTCTGAACAATATTTAGTGTGTTGTTGAAAGCTCCACCCCATATTGTGATGCAGTAAGATAAGATTGATTCAGCTAGGGAGTTGTAGAGTATTATGAGGTTTTTCCTGGAGAGGATATCTCTCAAGGAATAAAAACTGTGTATAAGTGTTCTAAGGCGTTTGTTTACATTCATGATATGATCAGTCCATCGTATGTGTTGATCTAGGACTACTCCTAAGTATTTAATTGATGACACTTTTTCAATAGAAGAACATTCACATAAGTTTTTGTG
This sequence comes from Chrysolina americana, assembly GCA_958502065.1. Lineage (NCBI taxonomy): Eukaryota > Metazoa > Arthropoda > Insecta > Coleoptera > Chrysomelidae > Chrysolina > Chrysolina americana. The sequence goes on along the minus strand of OY293415.1, from coordinate 35,224,541 downwards.
ACAGTTTACAGAGTGTAATTTCAGAGACAGATTATGTGGTTGACTAACTACTGTTGGTGTGAAAGCCAATATTTAGGGTGAGCTTATTTAAATTCAACCATGTATATATCTTCTGTAAATTTGTTTCGGTGGTATGTTTGACTTCCTCCCAGTTCTCTCCAGTGCAAATCAAAGCTGTGTCGTCAGCGTAACAAACAAGGTGTCCTAGACCATCTATTTCTGCAATATTGTTCATATATACCTCACTACTGACTCCGTACTGACCTCATCCCCAATTTTTACTCTCTGAACTCTATTCCTTAAATAGTTGGACATAAGATTAAGTGGGAGACCACGAATACCATAGTGGCTCAATTTATTTAGGAGAATTTCGTGTGAGACTGTGTCAAAGGCCTTGGCAAGATCTAGAAAAACTGCTATGCATTTCGATGATTCGTCCAAGGCCCTGACTGTTTGCTCTAGAAAATCAGCTACCACATTTTCTGTATTTGAGTTCTGTATGAAGCCATACTGCCTGTCAGTAATGACGTTGTGTCTGTGAAAAAATTCCGTCAACCTCTTTTTTACTACTTGTTCAAAGATTTTAGCTGTGTTGTTGATTACAGATATTGGCCTGTGGTTATTTGGTTGACTACGGTTTCCTGTCTTAAAAATCGGAGTGATAAGTGATTCTTTCCATTGTCCTGGAATGTTTCCACTTGATAGGCATAAGTTAATTATATGAGTTAGTGGTAATACAATGTGTTCATGAATAGTTTTTATAGTTTTTACAGAGAGTTTATCTGGGCCCGAACAACATTTATTTTTTAGGTTTGATATATGAATAATAATTTCGTTTTCTGTTACAGGTTCAAGAAATATGGAAGAGTCAATTTTGTAACGTTCAGGAAAGTTTTGCTTTGTATTCATAGTTTGTATTTTTTCAGACATATTTATACCCAGGTTTGTAAAGAATTCATTAAACATGTTTGCTTTAGCTTTGTTATTTGTTATTATTTCACCAGTTTCACTGTTCATCGGTGTGTTTTCTATTTGTTTATTTGATTTTTTTTTTCAGGCCTGTTAGATCATTGATAACTGTCCAGATTTTTTTATATTCGCTTCCTGCTTCTACTATTTTATTTCGGTAAAATTCATTTTTGTTTTTTTTATCTGAGCATTGAGTTTATTTCTGTATTCTTTGTATTCTTTTTCAGTTTCATTTGAGAAGTTTCTAATAAGTTTTCTTTTTAGGCGATCCCTATGCTCAATGGATGTGATGAGACTAATGGTGATCCACGGTTTAATTTTTTTGTAGGATTTATTTTTGAAAGTTTTCACTTCGGTTGATTCGGTAATGTATTTATTCAATTTATCAATAAAGAGTTGATATGCTAATTGTGACTCATTTGATTGAAAGATGTTTTCTCATTTCTCATCCTCTAAAATATTTTTTAATTTCTCATAGTTTATGTTACTTGTTTTACAAGTGCTTTTCTCTTTGGTGATTTTATATTCAGGTAAGTAAATGTATAAGTAAGGTGTGTAATGGTCTGTCATATCAGTTTGAAATATAACAGATTCAATTTCGCAATTTTTGCGAAAATATGGTCGATCGAAGATTTTGTGTCTTTTGTAACTCTTGTTGGTTTGTTTATGTAGGATATGTAACCGTTTGAATTCAAAATATTTAAATAATTGTTTGTTTCGTTACATTCTTTTTTCAAAATATCGATATTTATATCACCTATATATACCTCAAGGTTCTGTTTATGTAAACTATTCAAGTATGTATCTAGATCTTCCATATATCTGTTGGGATCTGTTGCTGGGGGTCTATAGAATGCAGTCAAACCTATATTAACTTTTTTCTGATTGTGTCCTACACAACAAGTTAGCCTAAGAAAGTTACTCTCATTTTGTTTCACGATTTTTACTTCAGCTGCTAATTTGATTTTAGTATATACAATAACGCCATCACACTTATTGATAAGAGATTCATTATAATGTATAATATAATTAGGGACAGGAAAGTCTTCGACGTTTTTAATATTTCCAGTTTCCGACAATACAATTATATCTAAGAAATCTTTTGCTTTATCAATATATAACAATAGTTCGTAATAGTGCTTTCGTAAACTTCTAATATTAAAGTGGATAATTCCTATACCATATCTGTTTTCATCCGCTCTCCCCTGTATATAACCTCGGAGGTTCCACCATGTCAATTTTGGGTCATTTTTTTGATCGAAAAAAGTGTCAGTTTTTTGCATCAAAAAAGAACACGTTTTTGCACCAAAATTGGAAGAATAATTCAATCAAAAATGTTCTGCTTTTTCGCATAAAAAATGAGCATGTTTTTTGAAGCAAAATATGATGAATAATTCAATTAAAAATGTGATACTTTTTTGCATAAAGATTGACATGTTTTTTGAAGCCAAAAAAATAGGGAAGGATATTTTCGAGTAACAAAATTAAAATCAAAAATATTCTAAGATATACAGTGTCACCGTTAAAGTCCGCATCATATGGGACTTTTTTTTATTATTCAGTTATTGCAAATTTAGAGTTCGTGAACAGTTCTTGCTCTGAAAATAAGGCAAAATGACGTTTACGATTATTTTCCATCGATTGGCTACACCTGTCAAATTTGACATTTTTTCAAAAAAATTTCGAAATGTTATGTTATTTCTCAATTTTTCGACAAATATTATGTGAAAAAGTTGTTCATTTTTCGGTTTCCTACCTACCAAATCTGAACCAGTTTGAAAGACTTTGATTTTTTTTGCATTTTCTCAACCTTACACTTTTTCGGATAATTTAAATTTGGTAAAATCTGAAATAACCTGTTGAGATGTAAAAATCCCATCTGCTGGAAGGATTTTTTCTGTTTAAAAATGTTTCTACTTGGATATTTTCAAAAAAATACAAATATGCTGTAAAAATTACGTTATAGTTGATGCAAAGTGGCTCTAGTTTCGAATTATCGAATTTTTTTATGAACCAATAGACCTAAAGTATTTTCTACTTCACTGATGTATTGTGATTGAAATAATTGGAGCAAATTTTGCTATGGAATATTGAAACTAGAGCCACTCTTCCTCAAGTATGATATTTTTATTTTCTTAGCATATTTGTATTTTGTCAATTTGACAGGTGTAGCCAATAGATAGAAAACAATCGTAAAAGTCATTTTGCATTATTTTTAAAGCACAAACTGTTCACGAACTCTAAATTTGCAATAAGTGAATAATAAAAAAAAATCCCATATGATGCGGACTTTAACGGTGACACTGTATATATTTTCATAAAAGTATTGATGGACGATCTACAAACTACGCATGTATCGCATGTGATGGCGCACTGTGAGCAGCACACCAAGTGTCTACATGGCATAAACAATACACTTAGTTCATTCTGTGAGTCTATGTTTATGGCATCTGTGGTCACTTTGCTGCTCATGTCACCTTTCACTTGTCGTTCTTCTGGAACAACATCAGCGCCAACTGTCGGTGGTGGTGATGATGATACCCAAACTGTGGGCGGAGTGTCATCTGCCCACTCATCCTTGTGAAGAAACATCAGCGCCATCTGTCGGTGGTGATGATGACAGCCAAACTGCTGGTGAGGTGTCATCTGTCACTCCGCTAATGACGCCTGACGCTCTTGGTTCTGGAGGAACATCAGCATCATCTGTCAGTTGCTTGATGCCACCTGTCATTCTCCGTTCTGGTGGGAATATCAGCGCCATCTGTCAACCTACTAATGTCACCAAACACTCTCCGTTCTGGTGGGGATATCAGCACCATCTGTTAGCCATTCAAACGTCATTATTCTATTTCGAGACTTTACGGTTCTTCAAAGAATCTGTCATGTATTTCGTCACTCGAACATCCAAGGCTGTAATGGAGTCGATGACGGAAATACACAACATACCCTTGAATATTCTCGATTAGGACTTTTGTAGTGTGAATTTTTGCTGGCAGACGCACGTAGATGGCAGAGTCCTTCACTCAGTGACTGAATAGAATACCTGCTGAGTGATTCAATCAGTCGAGTGATTAATTCAGCTAATGACCGAGTGTTACATTTCTTGGCTGCTGTACAGAGTGATTCTTAGGCTCAGTGAGAGCTACAGAGTAATTCATTCACCCAGTAGATGATTAACTACTGAGTGATTGGTTCAGTTGAGTGGCTAATAACTCACTCAACGCCTATTTGTGGCGGTTCTCGGTGACTCAGAGAAAGACATCAGTGCCATCTATTAGTCTGTCAAAGCGCGCGTCTTTTCTGCAAAAAAACATGGCGGCGATGGAGCGGAAGGCAAAAAAACATGGCAGTTTGGCTGTCATCACCACCACCGACAGATGGCGCTGATGTTCCTTCACAAGGATGAGTGGGCAGATGACACTCCGCCCACAGTTTGGGTATCATCATCACCACCACCGACAGTTGGCGCTGATGTTGCTCCAGAAGAACGACAAGTGAAAGGTGACATGAGCAGCAAAGTGACCACAGATGCCATAAACATAGACTCACAGAATGAACTAAGTGTATTGTTTATGCCATGTAGACACTTGGTGTGCTGCTCACAGTGCGCCATCACGTGCGATACATGCGTAGATTGTAGATCGTCCATCAATACTTTTATGAAAATATATATATCTTAGAATATTTCTGATTTTAATTGTGTTACTCGAAAATATCCTTCCCTATTTTTTTTGCTTCAAAAAACATGTAAATTTTTATGCAAAAAAGTGTCACATTTTTAATTGAATTATTCATCATATTTTGCTTCAAAAAACATGCTCATTTTTTATGCGAAAAAGCAGCACATTTTTTATTGAATTATTCTTCCAATTTTGGTGCAAAAACGTGTTCTTTTTTGATGCAAAAAGTTACACTTTTTTCGATCAAAAAAATTACCCAAAATTGACATGGTGGAAGGATTTCAGTGAAGCATTTTCAGTGAATTTTGAGTCACTCAGCATTCACTCAGCATTCACTCAGCTTTCACTCAGCATTCACTCAGCTTTTTCCACCATGTCAATTTTCGGTCATTTTTTTTATAAAAAAAATTGTCATTTTCCCATAAGAATACATGTATTTTTGAATGAAAAAAAGTGACACCTTTATTGACATGGTGGTAAAAGCTGAGTAAAGCATTTTCAGTGAAAGCTGAGTGGCTGAGTGAATCACTCAGCTTTTTCCACCATGTCAATAAAAGTGTTACTTTTTAGGGAAAAAAACAGGCACTTTTTTGCATAAAAAAGTGACACTTTTTTGCATTAAAAAAGTTAAAGTTTTTGCATTAAAAAAGTTACAGTTTTTGCATAAAAAAGTGACAGTTTTTTCATAAAAAAAGTGACAGTATTTGCATAAAAAAAATTACACTTTTTCAAATAGAGAAGTGGTACTTTTTCACCTAAAAAAAGAGGCACTTTCTTGCACAAAAAATTTTAATTTTTTTTAATGAACCTGGTAGATTGACCGATTAGAGTGATATCCATACAGAACGATAGATGGCACTGATGTTTCCAAAAAGAAACATATCTTTACCTCGAATAAGGTACATCTTCATCCCCACAAGGGTATTTTTTACTCTAGAAATCGGTCAATTTCTCGTCAAAAATATAACAATTTCCGACAGAAAACTGTGGTATTAAATGGTGAATTTTTGGGAACTGATGGATAATGGTTGCGTAGGGAAAATAGGGAAAAATACTCTCAAATATTGTTAGCATAGTTGTTTTATTCAGCATATAATGTTTACTAATTACATGTATATATTTATATACTTAACATAATATGGTGGATATAGACGTCCCGCCTGGAGAACAGTTTCTATTCCATTTTCACACATATTCTGTAAAAAATTCATCATCATGCGGGTTTTGAACAAATCAATATTTTTCTTTCAATATGGTGATGTATCTAGTTTGTTTGCATTTCAGCCTCTTTTTGACAGTCAATAGTATGACTCATGAGTTTTCCGTAGCTCGTGAAGTATCTTGAACATCCATCACAAAAATATACTTTATGCCTGTTTCTACTTATTTGTGAGCAGTAGGGATAAATATTTGATGAAGCAGTAGTGGTATCGAATTTTGGTATCATCAACTGTTTCTGGCGGTCCTCTATAACCCTTCAATTTTGAATGATATTCATTCTGAATTAAAAGTAAATTAACATGTCGGTTCAATCTCCGTTTGGTGAGTCGACTGGGAACAGTTACGAAAAATGCCTCTCTGTCCGCCTGCGGCTGAGTTAATTCCAAGGTGTACAAATTGATCGATATGTTGTTCAGGTTCTCAAATTTGGTAATTTGCTCCAATTTCATCGGAAATTGAATACCGTCCAAATTCAAGATTTGTGTGTAATGTGGATATGATTTTGTCCTGTCACTATGCTTTCGTGCTGGATGCAGAGCTGAAACAACCGACCAAGCAAAGCATGCTTCATCATTATTTTTTATATTAATGCACGCTTGCTTTCTGGCTATGGACTTTGAAAGCTCGATGAAAGATGAACCGTGTTCAATGTTATATTCACTAATATATACTTCCAAACTAACAATTTTTTTAAGTGTGGAATCTCTTTCCTGTTCCAATGATTTCAACAATTTATATCGAATATGGTCAATGACGTTCTCTTGGAACCACCCTTTCAAGTTTGTACCCCTGTCAATGGTATTGTTTTTAGTACTGAAATATTCTATATTATTATATTCCATATTCAAGCTATCTTTGACAAATTCAGCACAAAATTTATTATTAACCTCAATCATTGGATGTTTTTTCAGCAATTTCTTTATTCTGCGTTTGGATAAGGTATAAGCGTCTTGAAAAAATTGTCCAATATCCTTATGTGTCAAATTCATTATTATTCCTGTACGCAGACCTGACGAAAATGCGGATTTCATATCTTCCCACTTCACTCGTGATGATAACTTTGATGTTGCCCCTCCTCCAACCACTCCTGCATTTTTAATTCAATTTCTTACAATTTTCAAATTTCCCGCCAAAGTTTGAAGTCTGCGTAAAGTCCCTATTGACTGCTCTTCGTTGATTGATGATATAGCTTTATTTAGCATGCGAGCAGTTCTTTTACAGTGTGCCAACCAAATATTGCATTTTCTCTTTGAGATGTCCATTTTGAGAATTGACACCGCTTCTTCCAAAATTTTGATTATGTTTACGCATACAGTAGATAAAACATCATCGAATATTAGTTTGCTTCTGATGAGTTTCATAGCTCTGCACAAATTTGCAGGCATATTTTCACTCAAAGTATCAAGTTGCTTGAATTCCAATTGTTTCAAACTTTCGTTAATTTCCCTACATAGTTCAACCATGTCTGCGTAAATAGTAGTGATGTCTTCAGAATTCATATTTGTTCACTGAATGAAGAAACTGATACAGAATGTGTGTGAAAATTGAAAATCGAAACTTACTCTTCCGATGGTAGACAGCTGGCTTGGATTCAGTAGGCTACTCTTCTATTGTTTCGATAGAAAGGTATAATATGCTGCGGATCTGGTATGCTCTGAGCTGGGTTTCAATTCAACTTCACCAAATTTCGTCTCCCGTTTCCAAGTATTGAATGTACAACGTCTGAGGTGGTAGTTCATCTGCCACAGCTCATTCTCAGCAAATAATAACTAATCGAGTCACATTTCAAGCTGTCGTATGAACACAACTGGGTATAATATTGCGACAGAAGCATAGCGCCATCTAGTATGAATCTTTCGAACTGAAAATGTACTATCGATCAAGTTTGAAAGCCGCCTGTAAATTCGAATTAGTATAATGTTGTTGAAGATGCGTAGCACCACCCACTGTGAACGTTTCGAAGTCCATGTCGCTACGAGACCATTTTTGCCCATTTGAATTAACATGGACTACACTCAAAAATATTCCAAGGCATCTCGATACTGTGTTCGCTCTAAGTTATTCTCTTTTTTTTTTTCAAACGGAAATCTTGTTCACGAACTCGATTACCTGCCTGAAATACTCCAAGTCCAGTACCGCATTATTTTTTGTGCGAACTTTGTCGCTACGAGACCATCCTTGCCCATTTGAATTAACATGGACTTCACTCAAAAATATTCCAAGTCTTCTCGATACTGTGTTCGCTCGAAGTTATTCTCTTTTTTTTTCAAACGGAAATCTTGTTCACGAACTCGATTACCTGCTTGAAATACTCCAAGTCCAGTACCGCATTATTTTTTATGCGAACCACGTCGCTACGAGACCATCGTTGTCCATTTGTATTAACATGGACTTCACTCAAAAATATTCCAAGTCATCTCGATACTGTGTTCGCTCGAAGTTATTTGGCTCTTCGACAGAGGACTCGTTTACTTCCCTGAAATACTCCAAGTCCAGTACCGCATTATTTTTATTTATGCGGACCACGTCGCTACGAGACCATCGTTGCCCATTTGAAATAACATGGACTTCACTCAAAAATATTCCAAGTCATCTCGATACTGTGTTCGCTCGAAGTTATTCTCTTTTTTTTTTCAAACGGAAATCTTGTTCACGAACTCGATTATCTGCCTGAAATACTCCAAGTCCAGTACCGCATTATTTTTTATGCGGACCACGTCGCTACGAGACCATCGTTGCCCATTTGAATTAACATGGACTTCACTCAAAAATATTCCAAGTCATCTCGATACTGTGTTCGCTCGAATTCATTTGGCTCTTCGACAGAGGACTCGTTCACGAACTCGATTACCTGCCTGAAATACTCCAAGTCTAGTACCGCATTATTTTTTATGCGGACCACGTCGCTACGAGACCATCGTTGCCCATTTGAATCAACATGGACTTCACTCAAAAATATTCCAAGTCATCTCGATACTGTGTTCGCTCGAAGTTAGTCTCTTTTTTTTTCAAACAGAAATCTTGTTCACGAACTCGATTACCTGCCTGAAATACTCCAAGTCCAGTACCGCATTATTTTTTATGCGAACCACGTCGCTACGAGACCATCGTTGCCATTTGAATTAACATGTACTTCACTCCAAAATATTCCAAGTCATCTCGATACTGTGTTCGCTCGAAGTTATTCTCTTTTTTTTTCAAACGGAAATTTTGTTCACGAACTCGATTACCTGCCTGAAATACTCCAAGTCCAGTACCGCATTATTTTTTATGCGGACTTTGTCGCTACGAGACCATCGTTGCCCATTTGAATTAACATGGACTTCACTCAAAAATATTCCAAGTCATCTCGATACTGTGTTCGCTCGAAGATATTCTCTTTTTTTTTCAAACGGAAATCTTGTTCACGAACTCGATTACCATCCTGAAATACTCCAAGTCCAGTACTGCATTATTTTTTATGCGGACTTTGTCGCTACGAGACCATCGTTGCCCATTTGAATTAACATGGACTTCACTCAAAAATATTCCAAGTCATCTCGATACTGTGTTCGCTCGAAGATATTCTCTTTTTTTTTCAAACGGAAATCTTGTTCACGAACTCGATTACCATCCTGAAATACTCCAAGTCCAGTACTGCATTATTTTTTATGCGGGCTACGTCGCTACGAGACCATCGTTGCCCATTTGAATTAACATGGACTTCACTCAAAAATATTCCAAGTCATCTCGATACTGTGTTCGCTCGAATTTATTTGGCTCTTCGACAGAGGACTCGTTCACGAACTCGATTACCTGCCTGAAATACTCCAAGTCTAGTACCGCATTATTTTTTATGCGGACCACGTCGCTACGAGACCATCGTTGCCCATTTGAATTAACATGGACTTCACTCAAAAATATTCCAAGTCATCTCGATACTGTGTTCGCTCGAAGTTAGTCTCTTTTTTTTTCCAACAGAAATCTTGTTCACGAACTCGATTACCTGCCTGAAATACTCCAAGTCCAGTACCGCATTATTTTTTATGCGAACCACGTCGCTACGAGACCATCGTTGCCATTTGAATTAACATGTACTTCACTCCAAAATATTCCAAGTCATCTCGATACTGTGTTCGCTCGAAGTTATTTGGCTCTTCGACAGAGGACTCGTTTACTTCCCTGAAATACTCCAAGTCCAGTACCGCATTATTTTTATTTATGCGGACCACGTCGCTACGAGACCATCGTTGCCCATTTGAAATAACATGGACTTCACTCAAAAATATTCCAAGTCATCTCGATACTGTGTTCGCTCGAAGTTATTTGGCTCTTCGACAGAGGACTCGTTTACTTCCCTGAAATACTCCAAGTCCAGTACCGCATTATTTTTATTTATGCGGACCACGTCGCTACGAGACCATCGTTGCCCATTTGAAATAACATGGACTTCACTCAAAAATATTCCAAGTCATCTCGATACTGTGTTCGCTCGAAGTTATTCTTTTTTTTTTTTCAAACGGAAATCTTGTTCACGAACTCGATTACCTGCCTGAAATACTCCAAGTCCAGTACCGCATTATTTTTTATGCTGACTTTGTCGCTACGAGACCATCGTTGCCCATTTGAATTAACATGGACTTCACTCAAAAATATTCCAAGTCATCTCGATACTGTATTCGCTCGAAGTTATTCTCTTTCTTTTTTCAAACGGAAATCTTGTTCACGAACTCGATTACCTGCCTGAAATACTCCAAGTCCAGTACCGCATTATTTTTTATGCGGACCACGTCGCTACGAGACCATCGTTGCCCATTTGAATTAACATGGACTTCACTCAAAAATATTCCAAGTCATCTCGATACTGTGTTCGCTCGAAGTTATTCTCTTTTTTTTCAAACGGAAATCTTGTTCACGAACTCGATTACCTGCCTGAAATACTCCAAGTCCAGTACCGCATTATTTTTTATGCGGACTTTGTCGCTACGAGACCATTGTTGCCCATTTGAATTAACATGGACTTCACTCAAAAATATTCCAAGTCATCTCGATACTGTGTTCGCTCGAAGTTATTTTGCTCTTCGACAGAGGACTCGTTAACGAACTCGATTACCTGCCTGAAATACTCCAAGTCTAGTACCGCATTATTTTTTATGAGGACCACGTCGCTACGAGACCATCGTTGCCCATTTGAATTAACATGGACTTCACTCAAAAATATTCCAAGTCATCTCGATACTGTGTTCGCTCGAAGTTAGTCTCTTTTTTTTCAAACGGAAATCTTGTTCACGAACTCGATTACCTGCCTGAAATACTCCAAGTCCAGTACCGCTTTATTTTTTATGCGGACCACGTCGCTACGAGACCATCGTTGCCCATTTGAATTAACATGGACTTCACTCTAAAATATTCCAAGTCATCTCGATACTGTGTTCGCTCGAAGTTATTCTCTTTTTTTCAAACGGAAATCTTGTTCACGAACTCCATTACCTGCCTGAAATACTCCAAGTCCAGTACCGCATTATTTTTATTTATGCGGACCACGTCGCTACGAGACCATCGTTGCCCATTTGAATTAACATGGACTTCACTCAAAAATATTCCAAGTCATCTCGATACTGTGTTCGCTCGAAGTTATTCTCTTTTTTTTTCAAACGGAAATCTTGTTCACGAACTCGATTACCTGCCTGAAATACTTCAAGTCCAGTACCGCATTATTTTTTATGCGGACTTTGTCGCTACGAGACCATCGTTGCCCATTTGAATTAACATGGACTTCACTCAAAAATATTCCAAGTCATCACGATACTGTGTTCGCTCGAAGTTATTCTCTTTTTTTTTTCAAACGGAAATCTTGTTCACGAACTCGATTACCTGCTTGAAATACTCCAAGTCCAGTACCGCAATATTTTTTATGCGGACCACGTCGCTACGAGACCATCGTTGCCCATTTGAACTAACATGGACTTCACTCAAAAATACTCCAAGTCATCTCGATACTGTGTTCGCTCGAAGTTATTCTCTTTTTTTCAAACGGAAATCTTGTTCACGAACTCAATTAAATTTAAAAAAAGCATGAATTTTACTCAAAAATGTTTGGTGATTTCCCAAAGGTCTTTCCACGCCATCTCTCACTCATGTCTATTTCAACTATTCAGTATTCAACTTTGTATGAATTCGCAAAAGCAATCGACAAGTGGCAATTATTACCGTGATGTTAGTTTAGCTTTTACCTAATAGGTGCTGCTGGATCATCCTCCAATCCAGGTATGACGTGATCAGAATCTAATTTCCAGAACATTCCGAGCTATTCGGTTTCAAACTCTATTCAAATGATGAATGCAAAGGGAGATAGACATAAAATCCAATGGTATAAAGTGAGGTGATATACAGACCTAGAATCGAGTGCTACGCTACATATTTCAACTTCCGATTTTTGCAAACAAATTCTCGGAATACGAAATTCTCTTAAATATCATCGATAATGGCGTATTGAGGAAACAGCAATGAGAAATATGTATGAACTCGAGCATTCAAAACGTCCAAGCCACTGGGATTATTAATTTGTTGTGTCAGCAATACCTACCTGCTTGAAATCGTTGACCATGCATACATATGAATATCGAGATGGTAAATAAACTCAAATTATATGCGAATAAATACTTGAAGTTTGTTTGATTCTTTGGCAAAAATTCACATAGTGTTTTGATAATAAAATATATATACCGTGGTACCTATATGAATGAAATGTCTGAAAGTTCGATTATTACCTACCGAGCTCTCATGAAGCGATTTGAGACTATTTATACAGGGTGTACTCACGAAAACTGACGGATTTCAATATATCAATTATTCGAATATGCTAATATAAACAACTGACAGTCGAAAAAAACACTCGTGAGAAACATGCATTCTCTCAAACACTTGGGCTTGGATTTTAGATTTTTCGCACCCGCCAAAAAATTCCCGGTAATTTCGCTAAATAATCGTATCGCATGGGTGTGGTGGAGGTAGGACGACCAAACGTTGCTTTTTACGACTTAACAAACATGTCCCCACCACCCGCTGAGGAAAGTCTTTCGCAACGAAACTTGCCAAGAAACTGACTGGTTTTTGCTGCAACCGTCAGCATCTCAGGTGGTGGAGGAGGTGACCCCTCGCACGATGCCTGCAGTGCCCCGAGTAACGACGACGACGTCAAGATGCCCTACAGACGCCTACGATGGATTTATGTGTTTGTATCTTTATAATCATCGTACAAGCTGTTGCAATCAATTCGACAAAGATACATATTCAACAATTCGAACAAAGATGGTGAATATTACCATGGCACTGAAGTATAATTTTTTATTTGAAAAAATAAACGTATTTTTCTCGAACTGACGTTATTCATTTCAATGAATGCGAACAAACAAAGACAGATATACAATGCCATGGGTTAGAGTGAGACACTTGAAATGCCTTGAATCGATCAATTTGGCTTCAAACTAAACTCTCTTATCTCTGCTGACTCATCATTTTCCTGGAAAACAACATCTGAGACAGTAAACAAGTCCAAGGCCAAATCGTATTTCTTAGAATTTCATTGGAGAGAGAGTAAACACCAGATGTGGCTGTCATCGCTGTTTACGACTACAGCGCGAGGAGACGTATTTTTTTTCTTTTGGAATTTCATTCGAGAGCGAGTGAATTAATAATAAGTCGTCCATCATAATTTTCTGTTGTGTGTGTTCTAAGACAGTAGACATTTTTCATATTTAATTTTTTCTTTTTGTCAATTAAGGTGGCGGCGGCGGCGGAGGCCATGTTTTTTTCTCTTCCAGCCAATTGCTCTCAGCGAATCAAGTGACGTTTTTTTCTCTTCCAGCCAATTGCTCTCAGCGAATCACGTGAGGGAAAGAAGTTTTTTCATAACTTCCGCCATCGCGCCATGTTTTTTTGCCTTCCGCTCCATCGCCGCCATGTTTTTTGCGTTCCGCTCCATCGCGCCATGTTTTTTTGCCTTCCGCTCCATCGCCGCCATGTTTTTTGCGTTCCGCTCCATCGCGCTATGTTTTTTTGCCTTCCGCTGCATTGCCGCCATGGTTTTTGCGTTCCGCTCCATCGCCGCCATGTGTTTTGCCTTCCGCTCCATCGCCGCCCCTTCCGCTCCGTCGCCGCCATGTTTTTTTGCCTTCCGCTGCATCGCCGCCATGTTTTTTTGCCTTCCGCTGCATCGCCGCCATGTTTTTTTGCAGAAAAGACGCGCGCCACTTAGGGTGAAACGTTTTGAAGCCCCCCACCCCGAAACTCTTCTTCAGCACCAACCCTCCACCAACGGCAAGAACTCGATGGACGCGGCCATCGAGAGATTCACCGTGTGGAGCAATGCCGATTCTGTGACACTCTTCGGTGACAGCTTCGGCATTGTCTATCTACAAAGTATATAATGAAAATAGTATAGGTCCTAATATAGAGCCTTGTGGCACACCACTGTAAATGTTTTTTATATCTGACTTACCTTTGCTATTTTCAACGAATTGTGCGCGATTAGTAAGGTAGCTTTTGATTAAATTGATTGCACTACATGAGAAACCGATATAGTGGAGTATTGCAAACAACAAACAGTGATTTATAGTATCAAATGCTTTTGAATAGTCCAATAGAATAAGTGCTACAGCGTATCCTTCATCTATATCTCTAAAAATATCATCTGTTACATCTAACAAAGCGGTAGTACAGCTATATCCGTTTCTGAAACCTGATTGGTGTACAGGTAAAATATTGTATGCCTGAATATGTGAATTAATTTGAAATTTCATGATTCTTTCCAACACCTTCGATAACACTGGTAAGATGGATATAGGTCTCAGATCATTGATGCTCAGAATATTTGATTTTTTTGGGGAGTGGAATAACTTTTGACACTTTCCATTTTTCTGGAAAAATGCTTTGTCTCAAGCATGTATTGAAAATATGAGTGAGAATATACAAAATTTGCGGACAGCAAAGAAGTAGCATTTCAATCTGTAGACCGTCAACACCAGTTGACTTTATATCGACTAAATTTTTGTTGACAACATTGCTATCAACAGGAGAAAATGTAAATTGTGATTCAAAGTTCGCTTTTGAATTATTGTTATAAAATGAGAGCAAATCATCATCGACTGGTTTCAAAGTACCAGAATGTAAAAGAAAGTTGTCGTTGATTCCATTCGGTATATTCATTTCAGGAGGTAAGCTTCTAGAATTAGTCGCTTCATTTTTCATATTGAGTTGTTTTATGTTTTTCCACATTAATTTACTATTTTTTCCATATCTCTCTACACAATATTTGAAATATGCCTTTTTTTCGTTTTTTATAGAAGAATTAGTGAAGTTTTTAAGGTCCTTGTAATATTGCCAGTGATTTTCGTTTTTAGTTCTCTTATATTTTTTGAAAGCTTTATTCCGTAATGACATCATAAGCTTTATATTATCAGTAAGCCATGGTGGTCTTGGTTTTGGTTTTCTCATTTTCCTGACAGTAACTGGCGCTAATGAATCAAATATATTCAGAAGTATTTGATTGAAACATATAACTTTATCGTTAGCATCATCCAGTCCATATACATCTTCGAAAGGTGCAGTTAATAGAAAATCTTTTAGAAATCCTTGTCAATATTTTTTAAATTTCTTAAAACTAGTTTTTATGTTAACATCCAAAGTGGAAAACACGAGTTGATGATAAGAAATATTAAAAACATCCTTACATCCATAGTCCAAAGGATTGATTTCATTTGAAATGATAATTACATCCAGCAGAGTGGTAGTAGTACTTGTTATTCGTGTTGGTTCAGTTATGATTTGCTTTAAATTATATAGATATAGCAAATGGAACTTTGTGAGAGACACGAGAAATGAATATGATGAATAATGCAATTCACATTCACACAAAATCGTAATATTCTCTTTCGCCAATTATCTTTGATAACTTTCTGGAACTCTCGTACAATAATATTTCAATACTTTGAAACTCTCAAAAATACTGAATTTTCACAATACTTTTCAATGCTTTGCAATATTTCACTCAGCTGAGTATACGTAGCTTTTTCGTTTCTAAAACGTAGTGAGCCGGAACACTGTGTCGAGACGCGAAAAGCGCTCTATATTTATAGTCGCGGTTCGGAGGGCGTGGCCTGGCTTCAGCCAATCGCGCTCAAGAACGGCGAACAAAACTCGGTCGAGAAATTTTGGTGCTCATTTCTCGACGGAAATTTCTTGGCGATTGCTAGTTTAGATTCCTTCTGAATCTTTGCATTAAAAATTTCAGTCCTATATTGGGTTTTCATGACACTCCCCCCCTTCGAAAGATCGCTGACATCTTTTCTGCTAATGGAATGCCAAACATTTTTACCGCCGGGGCAACGTGCGCCTCGGGAAGGATTTATTTTCTTTCTCTTTATTTTTTTTTCAAACCACAAATACAATTTCTTTAATGGGCAATGCCCCTATACCCAACTGGGTGTACAATATTTTGGCCCTAGCCTAACTCGTATAATTCTAACTTAATTACCTGCGATAGCTAGGATGAGAACTAACTTATATTAAGGAGCTAAGTTTTTACAATACACTTACACTACAATGACATTAACAAATAACACCTTCTGGGCATAGTAATGTCCGGTGTTCCACGGGCCTATCTTAAAGACTAAAGAGGGATATATACAATATTCAGGGTCTACTCGTCCTCTCCTAGGGCTGGAGTCGGACGTGGATCCAAGTGGTCTTGGCCACTTCTGGGATCCGGGGCTGGTCGGAGATCATCTGCGGAGATATTCTGCTCGTAGCCTCCTTTGAGGACCACATAGCAGTTTGGGCCGATTTGCCGTTCGACCTGGAATGGGCCGACCCAGGTCTGGCCAAAGTTTTTACGACGCGGACCAAAATTCCGGCACAAAACCCATTGACCTGGCAGAAATGATACGGGTTGCTCGTCTTCTTGATTTGGGAAAAGTTTACTTCTGTAAGTCGAAGAAGAAGCGGCTGCCTCTGCAACGCGCTCTGCACAGTTTTCATTACGCCTTTTCCTCTTTCTTTGGGAAGGAGTAATCCATTCTCCGGGCTGGGGTATCTCGTAACCTAGCAGCAGCATGCTTGGCGACATTCCTGTTGCAGCGTTATATCGAGTCCTTAAATTTACTAGTCGTTTTGAAGCAGCTTGGGGCCGTCAAGCTGGCCTCTATTTGGATACAATGCCTCGTAAAGGCTTCTAGGTTTACGATAGGCTTGTCTCGGAGAAATGATTGTATTGCAGGGTCAATCAGTTCTGTGATTAAACGTATGGCCTCCAGTTCGGGCAGATTTGGCATCACTCGACGGATTAGGGCCATTTTCTCCCCAATGAAAATATCTGTCTTGCTTTTTGTCTGTTTCTCTCCATATATCTTAGCGAGGAGTCGTGAATGGAGCTTCTGGCTATCAAACCGGTCAAGGAAACGGTTTACGAAGAATTGCCATGTGGCATTAATGTCATTATATAAATTCATCCATGTTTGGGCCTCTCCTTTAAGCTGACTTCTAGCATGAGCCACCCAATCATCCAGATCTAAGTCCGCTTTCCTGAATTCGGACACCAATTTGTTCAGGAAATATCTAGGATTTTCAGAATCCTTTCCACTAAAAGTGGGTAATTTGTTTCTATCGAGAGCCTTCGGCTTCGAATGACCTGTTAGTTCTTTAAGAACTTGCACCAGCTGCGCCATGTCACTTTGTGGCGGAGCAGGGGCAACAGTATTTATAGTTTCCGGATTTAACGTGGAATTTCCAACCGGAATATTATCCTCTGGAGCAAAAGAAACCCTTCTCGGGCTTTCTTCGCTTTTAAAATTTGGGCGCCACCTGTTCCCACTTAATTTTTAGTCGCTGGGATCGGAAGTAGGCGACGTTTTAAGAAGTAATGAAAATGGATTGTTGGCAGATACACTCTGCAAATATGAAGCTTCCGCCCGCTCACCATCGAGGGTACGTGTCGAAGCTATGGAGCGAGTATGCCAGTCGCTATCATTCATGATTGAAGAAATTCGAGGATCGAACGTTTCGACTTGAACACGTTCCTCCTCAGACGTTTGTGCATGGCGTTCCCTATCAAAGAATTGAGTTCGTTCACTGATCTCAGTGAGATAATCGCCATTTCGTAGTCTAGAATTTTCTAGAAATTCGAAACTTTGAAAATCATCATTTCCGACGTTTCGGACGTTTTGTACATCATCATTTTGGCGATTAAAGGCCCCACGTTGGGCGCCATGTCGAGAATGGGAGTTGGTGTGATTGTTAAAAAAAATAGAATTATTATTTTGAGGTGCCTCGGCCAGCTCCGGGTTCGACCTCATTCTCGCCGCCCAGAATCTCTCCATTTTTTTACAAAGAGAAAATCTGCAATATGATAGGGAAAATACCAAATAGTTTCTATAATCTAGCCTACTCCTAGCAAGAACCCTAAAGTCCCTAATTTGACTTACCAGTGTAGCTGAAAGAGAATTTTTGATTAGTAGATAGCTAAACAAAAATCTGACAAAATAAAACTATGTGTTTTAACGCGCCTAACCAGGGAGTTTACCCGTGTCTCTCCCGGGAGAGAAGTTGCGCTTTACCGCCCCGCCTCACCTTAGTGCAATGGCTCGTCTTATAACGGAAGACTCACCCCAGTGATCCGGTAGGCATCACCTGGCATAGATTCCGGGACCACGCAATCTAATCCAGGCAATACGGAGCCGCTGCTTCCACCGGCGGTGGAGGCCAGGCTAGGCTGAAAGAGAAAGTAAGATTAGTAAATATAAAAATATTCAAAAATACGAATTCTTTTGTAGTGGGCTCACACTGAGTCCCAAAATTCAACACTTTGTTTTTAGTTCTGAAAAGAACTAAAGTGTCCAGCAATCATGCGATCAACGAATTCTTTTTGGAGGGATGTTTGGTTTTTCTTGATATCCCTCCAAGAAACACAAGTTAGCCTAGCAGAAAAATGTTGGCCGAAGATCTTCTCTCTTGAGCCTGCACACCTTCTGGAATCTTCTTTCTTCTTTGAAAACCCAATATTCCAATATTCGGACTTCTAGAATTTTCTCTCTCGAACTTTCGATTTTCACCTTCGTCGAAGGACTTTTCTGGAACACAATTTCGCCAAAATCGTAATATTCTCTTTCGCCAATTATCTTTGATAACTTTCTGGAACTCTCGTACAATAATATTTCAATACTTTGAAACTCTCAAAAATACTGAATTTTCACAATACTTTTCAATGCTTTGCAATATTTCACTCAGCTGAGTATACGTAGCCGTGTCCCCACTTATATCCCAATAGTGGAAATTGTTACCCACACCAACATTTCCACACAAACTTTGGGGAATATAAACCCTGACATAAGCCCTTGTGTAAATTTTTCTACTCAAACAGACGAGTCTGTTCAAGCCCCCTTGTATAATTTTCCCCCTTTAGAGGCTTTGGTAAGCCTAGAAGACGGACACATAAAGTGCCGTAAGCTTCCCAGGATCCCTGTGATCGCCGACGGCAAACAGGTATCTGCTCTGATAGACACAGGAGCAAGCACGAATTTTGTCAGAGCAAGTCTATTCGAGGATTCCGATCTATCGAACCTCCCGAATCCGACTGCCATCCGATTAGGCTGTAAAGATAGCACTTCCTACAGCCTAGGACAGAAAGAGATATTGTTAAATATCGAAGGACAGGAGTTCCATATAACGGCTACAGTCTTATCCGACCTTAACGAATCTATAATTCTAGGAGTCCCATTTCTGGACGATAATGAGGCTATCCTAGACGTGAAACGAAAATGTGTCTACTTGGGAAGTCAGACTAGACAAACCGTCTTTTGGAGTCCAGTTTCAGAAAGGGCTGGAATTTAGTTGGCAGAATTCGCCGAAGAGCAATTTTCGCCCGAAACAAAGGATGAGATAATGAAAGTAATCACAGACTTTTCTGATGTGTTCGAGGAAACAATCAGACAACCGATTACAAGAGCCGTATTACATGATATTAAGGTCAAGGAGGAACGTCCGTTTAGGCGATTTCGTTATGACAAGATGTCAGAAAGCCGTAAACAGATAGTTCCCAGTTGGGTATAGGGGCATTGCCCATTAAGAAATTTTATTTGTGGTTTGAAAAAAATCAATAAAGAGAAAGAAAATAATATAATAATATAATAAAGAAAAATGTTTGGCATTCCACTAGCAGAAAAGATGTCAGCGATCTTTCGAAGGGGGGGAGTGTCATGAAAACCCAATATTGGACTGAAATTTTTAATGAAAAGATTCAGAAGGAATCTAAATTAGCAATCGCCAAGAAAATCTCGACGAGAAATGAGCACCGAAATTTCTCGCTGTCGTAAAGGCGGTATATGGTTATAGGAAAAATTTTGGAAAATTTCTCCTGTTAGACTCCGGCTAGCTCTGGGTCCGGTAAACTCTCCGCCGATACGCTCCTGCTCCGGATGTGAAAATCGAGTTGGATTTTCAGGTTCGGAGATAGTAGGGTGGTTGCCGTCCATTTCGAAATCTCAGAAAAAGTTTATTATATCTGAAATTCCCTTATACTCTGCAATATACGTAGTATACGTGGCTGCACCTAAATATATTAACCTTCGCAAATATATGGCAGTGTGAAGAAGTAAATCTCCTTAGAAATACACAATCGGAATCCACAATGTGAAACAAAATTATGAAAAATGTTCCCACTCGGTCTGAGGATCTTTCATAGATCAGAGTGGACAATAATATGACTAATAGAAATAAATAAGTTCACTAAAAGTGTCCCAAAGAATTACTACTTTCAAATCTTCTTACTTTAACTAATACGAAAGTTCAAAGTGTTTCTATGAAATGAGAGTTTCAAAGTTATCTTGTTGAACTATGTTTCAAGAAAAAGTTCTTCTCGTTTGAGAGTAAAAGTTAGTAAAAAAAAATTATTTGTTCTACTTTTCACTTTAGCACTGCAAGTAGCATAAACAGGATTATGCTGACTCCCACTCGTGGAACTGATCTGATGTCAAAGATTTCGGCTTACCCTGTGGCCTTTTTCTTCTTCTGAATCAGGAACCAGCTGCCAGCTTCCAGCTACAGATAGGGGTGATTCTCTTCTTCAAATAACAAGTCGTGAGTTGAGGTTTCACAACTCCAATTGTACCCAAAATGTTCGACTTTGACGGCCGAAGATTCCTCCAGGTTAGGTTTCGAAACAATTTATTGGCTAAACAGCCTCTGACTATTGTGCAGGAACGATTAATCGATTTGACGTCGATTAATCTGGAGTTTCTTAGCATTCAATTCGCTGAATGCAGGTTTTAATTTGACAAAGGCCAATAAAAGCACTTTTACTGGCTCTAATATTCGTAGTATCAACTTATATTGACTGAGATTATTCGTTTTTAGAATAATCTGAATAAACTTTGAATGTCTCTGAGACTAACTTTCAGACTAAGCTCTCACGTAGAATGCCGCTTCAGACTGAACTGAACTGGCTGAATAACGCGTATATTTATAGTGTCCGCTTTGCGGGTCACCTCCTTAAAACGCCGTCTAGGCCAATCACCGGCCGCGCGGGGCGTGGCTTGTGAACAAAACTCCGATGCAGAGAAATCTCGATATTTCTCTGCATTTCGCACTTTATAATTTCAATTTCTGGATTGTTTCGAATGAAATACTCTGCCTGTTTTTAGGCCGAGTATAACATCGCTCGTGTTTTGTTCGCCGTTCTCGAGCGCGATTGGCTGAAGCTAGGCCACGCCCTCCGAACCGCGACTATAAATATAGAGCGCTTTTCGCGTCTCGACACAGTGTTCCGGCTCACTACGTTTAAGAAACGAAAAAGCTACGTAAACTCAGCTGAGTGAAATATTGCAAAGTATTGAAAAGTATTGTAAAAAATCAGTATTTTCGAGAGTTTCAAAGTATTGAAATATTATTGTACCAGAGTTCCAGAAAGTTATCAAAGATAATTGGTGAAAGAGAATATTACGATTTTGGCGTATTTGAGTTCCAGAAAAGTCCTTCGACGAAGGTGAAAAGCGAACGTTCGAGAGAGAAAATTCTAGAAGTCCGAATATTGGAATATTGGGTTTTCGAAGAAGAAAGAAGATTCCAGAAGGTGTGCAGGCTCAAGAAAGAAGATCTTCGGCCAACATGTTTCTGCTAGGCTAACTTGTGTTTCTTGGAGGGATATCAAGAAAACCACAGAACTAAAAACAAAGTGTTGAACTTTGGGACTCAGTGCGAGCCCACTACGAAAGAATTCGTAATTTTTTTTTGCAATTTTTATATTTACTAATCTCACTTTCTCTTTCAGCTTAGCCTGGCCTCCACCGCCGGTGGAAGCAGCGGCTCCGTATTGCCTGGATTGCCGGAATCCATGCCAGGTGATGCCTACCGGATCACTGGGGTGAGTCTTCCGTTATAAGACGAGCCATTGCACTAAGGTGAGATGGGGCGGTAAAGCGCAACTTCTCTCCCGGGAGAGACACGGGTAAACTCCCTGGTTAGGCGCGTTAAAACATATTGTTTTATTTTATCAGATTTTGTTAGCTATCTACTAATCTGAATTCTCTTTCAGCTACTTGGTAAGTTCGATTAGGGACTCTAGGGCTCTTGCTAGGAGTAGGCTAGTTGATAGAAATTATTTGTTGGTATTTCCCTATCATATCACAGATTGCTCTTTGTAAAATGGAGAGACTCTGGGCGGCGAGAATGCGGTCGAACCCAGAGCTGGCCGAGGCACCTCAAAATCAATCTATTTTTTTTAACAATTTCACCAACCCACATTCTCGACATGTGAACGTACGTATTAACTCTCTGTGTCACGTGACCTACGCCGTCCACCTACACGCCGAGGTCGCGAAACCCACGCTGCAAATGTAAGCAACGGTTGATCTGAGGAAAACCCAAATTGCGCAATAACAAAAAACAACTCCAAGGTCAATTTAGCTCGAGCAGCGTAAACAAAACACCGGATGTGTGAGATAAAACTCTGCGATTGACTCTGAAAAACAAATTCAAGGTCAAAAATGGATCATCGTGTTTTCTGAGAATTTCATTCAACTGAAGCAGACAGTAAACAAGCACGGAACGTGCCTTATCGCTATTTCACGGCGGCGGAGACGTATTTTTTTTCTTTTGGAATTTCATTCGAGAGCGAGTGAATTAATAATAAGTCCATCATAATTTTTCTGTTGTGTGTGTTCTAAGACAGTAGACATTTTTCATATTTAATTTTTTCGTTTTGTCAATTAAGGCGGCGGCCATTTTTTTTTCTACACAGCGAATCACGTGAGGTTTTTTTCTCTTCCAGCCAATTGCTCTCAGCGAATCACGTGAGGGAACATTTTTTTCATAACTTCCAACTAATTGCTCTCAGCGAATCACGTGAGGGGACGTTTTTTCATAACTTCCGCCATCGCCGCCATGTTTTTTCGCCTTCCACTCCATCGCCGCTATGTTTTTTTGCAGAAAAGACACGCGCCACCTAGGGTGAAACGTTTTGAACCCCCCACCCCCGAAACTCTTCGGCGAACACGTCATCTTCTTCAGCAACCCTCCACCAACGGCAAGAACTCGATGGACGCGGCCATCGAGAAATAAATCCCCGTGTGGAGCAACCTGTGTTCTGGGACATGAAAGTGTCCCAGAAAACAGGTTGTCTATCTACTTCTATAAGTTGAAATGATACACGTATGAAAAATTAATTTCAAAGTGATGGAATTTTTTTCTGGTTTAATCAGACCGGCATTCAATAATTATAAATTAAATTTGTTTCTTCTTAGGGATGTTTGAGGACTGTAGTTTAGGGGTTGAGGTGAATTTTAAATAGGTGGAAACTGCCCCGTGGATTGATTCAAGTGTTGAGATATGAGAAAGCGTGACTGTGGCTTCCTTACCTTGAATCCAATCTTAGCGATGTTGTCCCAGGTCACAGGTCATCGGAGTTTTTCTATAGTACACATGAGAGAGTTCATTTGGATTCTTGCCGCACACTTTTCATAGGAAAAAACGGGAGATTTTGCGGTTCTTTGAGAGTCGAGTAGGTTTTTGCTAACACCTAGCGGATGCCGGCCTATCTTTTCAGTATATTTCTCGCTACTACATGTGAGGTGCTGCTTAGTGGGAGGCGCGCGCACCTCGAGCTCCAAGGAACACACAGTCGGGTTCACGAAGATTTCAAATGGGAAATAGAGGAAATCTCAGACAATAAGATATTTTAAAGAAGTTGACCACAAAAGAAATTCTACGGGTAAAGTGTTGAAAATCATTTCTGTCTAGAAGTATAATTTTTTCTTGTAGGTAGAATAGAATACAACCCCATATTCACTAAAACTGTACAAAGAGGCTGTAAATAGGTTACGGACAGCAAATGGTTGGTTCAGAATACTACAGAAACAAAAATGTGCCTATAGGAATAAATCAAATATCGAAAGGGACCCGAGAAGCAGCACAAACAATCGGAATCAAGAAAGCAAAAATAACCAACTATTTTAACCGATCGACAGTAAGCTAGCTAAAAGTGTAGTTTAAGATCAGCAACTAATAAAAATCACAGGACATAACAGCGCATCTTCTTTCAAACCTTATCTTCAAATGGATCCCACTCATCATCTGGATATATTTAACAAAATGAGAAACATGTATGATATTAAAACAACCGGTCTATACTGGGTGACCACGAGGTGAAGTACGACTCCCAATTTTTCTATGGTTTCAAAGATACAGGTTTCAAATTTGGTACATCGATATATTACTCAAATACGCATATTTTGATTCCATTACCGAAGTGACCCCAAACTTTTTTTTTAAATGACACCTTGTACACTTTTTTCAATATCCTGATGAACACGCAATTTGTGATAACACTGTTCTTCAAAATTTAAAATCGATTGAAAAATGTGGGACGGCGTCAACATTTACGAGAGGAAGGTTCGAGGTAAGATACAGCTGAAAATTGGGCTTCTCATGTAATTGCAGCAACCATATTTTCCAACAAATATCAAAAATTTCCTCAAAACGAAGTAGTAGGTACCCATAAAGAAATGCTCACAACTGCCATATCTCAAATGGCAACATACTCTTTTCACATTGTCGTATTGAAAAATGATGAATTATTTTATATTACTCGAATGAAAAGATTTGATTTTTTGCTTAGCTTTCGTAGGTTCAAGCCGCCTCTGTTTAAGAATATTCAATTTTGAGAACACTCATAATGAAACATCCCGTATCTTCGATTCCCTTCAGAATTGTCCGAAACTTTTAACACGATTATATAGATAATTCATAACTTTTCATTACGACAATATGAAAAGAGTATGTTGCCATTTGAGAAATGGCAGTTGTGAGCATTTCTTTATGGGTACTACTTCGTTTTGAGGAAATTTTTAATATTTGTTAGAAAATATGGTTGCTGCAATTACATGAGAAGACCAATTTTCAGCTGAATCTTACCTCGAACCTTCCTCTCGTATCTCCGCCATTTTTCAACCGATTTTCAATTTTGAAGAAGTGTTATCACAAATTGCGTGTTTTTTCGGATATTGAAAAAAATTGCACAGGGTGTCATTTGAAAAAAAATGTTTGGGGTCACTTCCGTTGGAATTGGAAGTGGTAAATTTTCGGTAATGGAGTCAAAATATGCGTATTTGAGTAATATATTGACGTACCAAATTTGAAACCTGTATCTTCAAAACTATAGAAAAATTGGGGGGCGTACCTCACCTCGTGGTCACCCGGTATATTAACACTGCCAACAATTTGTCAGCCTCTGTTCCAGCTTCATCTAGCAGGTGAACACCACTAAGCCAACGATTTCTAAAATCTATTTTTGAGGATTGTTTTTCAGGTAAATGTAGAAAAAAGGGTATGATTTTATTAAAAATATTCATACTACTATTATTATTATCATCGTGAACCGCAGAAAAAACTGATTCAGTTGTTATATCTTATGCATCATAATCACGATACTTGTTATTTTACAAGTGGATATGTAGCGGAAATAATTCTCAAGTGTAACGTACTTTTGTGGTTATCATAACGTGAGGTGGGTGATAACGTTTTGAATCATTGTGCTGATATCAATAGTGTAGCATATTTATTGAAACGTGGTTCACAGTTTGAATGTGTATTGTAAAATGAGAATACGAAATTTAGCCAGTGTTTGTAAGGAAGAACAAATCAGGTTCATCAACTCCTTCGATCATATTCTCACTGATATGGATGGTGAGTATGAGTGGGAATTTTTATAATAGAAAAATTGCCTTGAAAAGTGTCAGTAATGAAATTAGCCAAGTGATTTAAATAAATTGATGTGGTTGTTATAGGGTAAGTAGAGGTGAACAACGACGAATACTACCTTAACTCACGTACTTTCTTCAGAAGGTAAAACGGTACTATGGAAGACCGGGTGTGGTAGATGGTAGTCACACTTTTAGACATCGATTTTGCTGTGGTTTCCGTTTTAAAAAATTTCGTAAACCTATCGAAGTAGTTGTGGTGTATCATGTACCTCAAGTCACTGGTGAAGAAATATATAGCCTAATATTTTTTTTCACGGGCTTTATACAGGGTGATTTACATAGGCTGTGCATAAGAACTTTTTCATCTGGTAATGATTCGATCATGTCTGGTCTACCAAAAAAATATTTTTAGAAACACAGATATACGGTGTATGCCAAAGGTTCGTATTTTAAATGGAAACGTTATTTTTCCAACCAGGTTCGATTGGCCTTCTGATTATGAGTTCAGACAACCTAAGTTATGTTATTGTATCTTTAAAGAATCAATGAATCAGAATTTGATGTCTGTGTATGATGGCAATACTGGGTGAATGATATGTCCAGCTTTTGCTGTATCTCTGGTGATAAAATGGTTGTCGTATCCGGTAAACCTCAATGTTTTTTGTATAGTTTCACCGAAATTCAAAGCGATCGCTGGTCGAACATAGTTTCTGTAGGCGTTTCAACAAACGTCTGCATTTTCAAACGAATCGAACTTGAGATTAGATTTTTTGCAGTTTTTCAAAAATGTGACGTGTGAAATTGATGGCGTAGAACGCATAAAAAATAATGAAAATATTCCACAATTGTCGAAAGTATTTTTTTGGGCGATTGGTTTAGAATACTGGATTGGCCGTTCGGAGGTGACCTGCGCCCGCCAGAAATTTTTCTTATTTTTTTCCATATCATATTCGTAAAATTCAATGTTTTTTGTATAGTTTCACCAAATATCGGGGCGATCGCTGTTTGAATAAAGTTTCCGTAGGCGTTTCGGCGAACGTCTGCATTTTCAAACGGGTCAAATTTGAAATAGAATATTTTTTCATTTTTCAAATATGTGTCGTATGGAATCGATGGCTTAAATTAAGGTAAAAATTATTAAAAAATTCCAGATCTGTCGAAAGATATTTTTTGAGGTTATATGGGTTAGGATACCAGATCATAGCGCATCTTGTAGGCTTTTCGCATTTTTCGACCACAAGGAGACACATTCGTTAATTATAAGTCTATATAGAAAGTTGAGAAAATGTACTACCTATGAATTTTGCGTTTAACCAGGCAAAAATGATGTATACTCCTGTTCTATAGCCAAAGTTAACAAATCATTTTGCCGTATATTCAAAAGTTTGAGAATTTAGTTATGGAGGTCGGTCGGATCTACAGAATTCCAAGTAAAATAGCAAATAGCAGATACGGCATTTTTGCTAAGAACGGCAGAATTTTGAACACTGTGGGTTGGACTACTGGATCAAATGTGTTTGCAAACTTTTATCACACAACAAACCAGTCATATATACCCAGTTCAATTCATGTCGGAAATACTATATTTCATAACTGAAAATTTTATAAAAAAAATATTTTCCTCTTATACCGGGTGACCACGAGGTGAGGTACGCTCCTCAATTTTTCTATAGTTTTAAAGATACAGGTTTAAAATTTGGTACGTCGATATATTACTCAAATACGCATATTTTGACCCCATTACCGAAAATTCACCACTTTCGGTTTAACCGGAAGTGACCCCAATCTTTTTTCTTCAAATGACACCCTGTACAATTTTTTTTTCATTATTCGGAAGAACACGCAATTTGTGATAACACTGTTCTTCAAAATTGAAAATCGGTTGAAAAATGGCGGAGATACAGTTAATTGTTCAATCGAACAAAGTTGGCCATGTTATTATTATTATTAATTCATCATTTTTCAATACAACAATGTGAAAAGAGTATGTTGCTATTTGAGATATGGTAGTTGTGAGCATATCTTTATGGGTACTACTCCGTTTCGAGGAAATTTTTGATAATTTTTGGAATATATGGTGCGGCAATTACATGAGAAGCCCAATTTTCAGCTATCTTACCTCGAACCTTCCTCTCGTAAATGTTGACGCCGTTAGTCAGTTGTGATGATTTGAGTTTGATGTTCATGGCTGCAACTTTGTTCGATTCAACAATCAACTGTATCTCCCCCGTTTTTCAACCGATTTTAAATTTTGAAGAACAGTGTGCGTGTTCTTACGGATAATGAAAAAAATTGTACAGGGTGCCATTTGAAAAAAAAAGTCTGGAGTCACTTCCGGTTAAACCGTAAGTGGTGACTTAAACCGGAAGTGGTGGCTTTTCGGTAATGGGGTCAAAATATGCGTATTTGAGTAATATATCGACGTACCACATTTTAAACCTGTATCTTTGAAACTATAGAAAAATTGGGGGGCGTACCTCACCTCGTGGTCACCCGGTATTAGTGATATCATATTACAACATTTTTTTTATATCACTTATGTATGCGATAATAAAAAATCAGTAACTCCAACCAACTAAATTTTGGGCAAGGAAGAAATGGTTATGAAGTATTATCATAGTGTAGTAAAACTGCACTTACTAATTTTCCTAATTTATTTAAAACACTATTTACAACAATTATTCACTAAAACATTTACTATTTCAATTTATTTCTACTGTGGCTATCTATCAGCGAACTCTGGAACTGTAACTAACTCTCCATTCTGACTGTCCCGCTTAATATATATACTCCCAAGCAGTTTCCATTCACGATTCTCGATTATTCAGAAGTATAGAACATTTCATCTAGATGGCTCTTCGAATAGTATCGAACAATCGATTTATTCCAGCTTGTTCTCGGCGATCCGTACGCCAGCAGATATGCAGTTGTAGTTGAACGAGGGTGCATAATTAATTAGATCAGGGCCGGTCTCGGGGCCGGTCTCGAAATCGTTACAATAGATTGAATGACTTACTTACCTGTAAGGAAGTTCAATCTAAGTTATAACCAAGTAGACCGACCCATTCTATCCATTTCTACCATTCACTTACTAACTACCCATATTATATTTTGTTTTCTTTTCCGAAAACTGTCAAACGTAATCATCAATGACGATGGGGTCGAGCAAGGAATAGGTTTCTATTTTTTGCAGCTTTATAACAGTGATTTTGGTATAATTTGGATTAAACTTCCTTACAGGTAAATCGTTAAATCTACGATTGTGGCTATTCAATTTAGTGCTCTGGTTGTTTTCCGGGTTTTGCCGTAATCTTGTTTGGTTGAAATCTCCAAACGTTTCGACTACAACTGCGGCAGACATCTTCAGTGGCGTGGTCGAAGTACTCTTCTAGACGTATCAACTGAAACTCCTTCCTCGAAAATCATAGGTAATCACCCTACTTGTTATTTCACAAGTAAAGAGGATATAGAGCGGAAATAATTCTCAAGTGTGAATATTCATTGTGGTTATCGTTGCGTGAGGGGGTGACAACGTTTTGAATCAACGTGCTGATATCAATAGTGTACGATATTTATCGCAGCACGGGTCACAGTTAAATAAAGTAAAATGGGGATGCGAAATTTAGCCAGGGTTTGTAAGGAAGAACAAATCAGGTTCATTAAGTCCTTCAATCACGTTCTCTCTGATATGGATGGTGAGTATAGGTGGACCTTTTTATACAGGGCTATTCAAATTCGTTTCTGTACAAGGGGATCTCGTAAACGATAAGAGATAGAGTATCGGTTAAATCTTGGCAGCGTTGCATATTTTAGAGACCTATTCAGTGATGTAAAAATATCGAATCTGGTTTTTTTGTTCTGGAGATATACAGGAAAAACCAAAAAAATCCCAAATAATTTTTTTGCCTGTATCTTCTTTATTCGCAGACATATTGAAAATCTGTCAACATTTTTCTATTGGCACTTGATGTGGGCTATCAGAATATGTTCATGAATCTTTTATACATGGTGTCATCTGACTTGGGCCACCCCCATCTTTAAATTTTTAAATATGGACCTGTATTTTTTGTTACAGTTTTTGGATCGTCAACGTTCACTTCATACTGAGAAATGAAATTTAATTTTATATTTCGGGATATTTCGGTAATATTTTATTATAATTGGGTGAATATTCCCTTTTAAATTATGGCCCTGGAAATTGGTTGACTGAGTTAAATAAAAACACAATAGCAACTTTCACATCTCCCCATGTACCATAGTGTTTTTCAAAAGTATTTTTTTCATCTTCGGTTACCAATTCATTCATTCATCACATTTTCAATGTTCTTTGAGAGTTTTCTACAATGAACTTTGAATGGCAAAACCTTTTTGATAAACCTCGATTTTGGTTTCGTTTTTGAAAAATATCGTGTAGGTATGGAAGTGGTTGTTGTGTATCATGTACCTCAAGTAACTGGTGAGGAAATATGTATCCTCATATTTTTTTTCATGAGCTTTATATACAGTGACACCATTGAAGTTCTCAACAGACTTTGGCATTGTAGCAGGGGAGCCCAAGCGGGGATTTCGGGATTTACTGAAGCGCGGCAGATTAATATATAAGGGGATACCTTGTACCCGGTTAAGTACCTCCACCAAATATGAACCTCATAAATGAGGCCGCGTGTCCAGGATAAAGGAATTAGATGAGTAAAAAAATTGATCATCAGAAATTTTCGAGCGCGTCAGATTAAGATAGGGTGAGTTAATTACATGCTAAAAAGTGTATATTCTACTAATCTGACAATTTGAGAGTCACGTAAAGAAAGGGCAGGGCAAATTTTTTTTTTATTTTCAAGGAAATAATTCAAGGATAATAAAAAATATATAATCTGACGATTTCCACAAGCCGACATAACAAAAATTCGTTGATAAAGTCTAACGCGTGCAGCTGCGTAATGCCTATATTCCCCTCTCCGCGTTACTATTTCTCTCTCACTCTTTCTCTATCTATTTGACTTGGCCAAACTTAGATTTTGAATATAATTCGAACCGACTCGTACCGGTAGATTTTGAGAAATCTCAAGAAAACTTCGTTTTTTTTTTCAAAGGTGTATTTTTCAATAACTTTTAAACGGCTTTATCAATCAATTAAAAACCACGTCGATTGCCGCAAGTCCGGTCAGAATCGGTTGATTCGTTCGTGAGTTATCGTTGTCGAAAAAAAACAAAAAAGTGTTTTTCGGAATCACTGTGAAAATTCTAGTTCGATCAATTATTGCATGGGAGCTTTTTTTAGGTTCACTTAATACCCCCTAAGAAAATTTGACGTGCTCGATTAATTTTTTTTTTGTCATTTTCAACCCTTACCTACCACCACCCCCACCATGCAATCGATCAGATTAATATACGTACATTATTAAAAATACGTAGGACATTGATGCTATCAATATCTGACGCGCTCGAGTATGTCCATGCAACAGTTTTTTTTACATATTTAAAAATCTATAGCCGCTTCCCCCACCGATGAAAAGGTATTCATTACATAACATTATTTTCTTCTTATCATCTAAGCTTCGTAACCCAGTAACCCAATTGTTCTCTCTGTCGCTCGGGTAAATCCACATTTAGCATGGTGGGCTCCCCTTCTATTGATCTTCGCTTTGGACTAAAAATATCATAAATACTTGTCACTGTCATTCGTTTCCTGTCAAAATTGACACATTTTTCAAAGAATGCAGAAATGGCATTTTTTGACCAGATTTCACAAAGTCATTGGAAAGAATTGTTTCTTTTGCAATTTTATGACTACGTACCAAATTTCATCAATCTACAGTGTGTTGCATTTTACTAAGTCCCACCCCAGTATTTCTGTGGATTTCAGATAATTGAATTTTTTTTTTCATTCCAGTGTGAACTTCTCGATATGCTTGATCTTCTCTGGTGAAAAAGTTCCATAAATCACCTTTTCACGACCTACTACGCTCACAGAATGCACGCCAAAAATCGAGAAAAATTTTGGTTAGGCATTCGATTTGAACTAGTCTCGAATAGCTTCAAGCAAAATTTCAAGATGATATCTTCCACCTGTTTTCTATACCTGTTACAATTTTCGAAATAGGAAATCTGTATAAAAAATTCCGTATAAATTGGAATGAATTGAGACAATGGGTCGAATTCAGACGATCTGTTTACTAATTGTCAATGAAAACACATCATTTCCACATAAATTCATAATTTTTAAATACTAACAAATTTTGAAAACAAACATGAAGAAATGGAATATGTATGAAACATGCAGATGAAAAACTGAGACACCAACAATTCTAAATCTTTGTATTTTCTATACATTTTTCGTACTTTTTGCGAAAGTCCTGTCCAACTCTTCGTAGTTTTCCTGGCCTACTTTTATAAACCTTCAGTTTGACATTTCCCCAAAAGTAAGAATCCAGAGGCGTGAGATCAGTCGATCGCGGCGGCCAATGAATCAACAGACTATTGCGACCAATCAATTTCAGAGGAAATTATTGGTTCAACCATCTCCTATCACATTACCAGCATTATGGATGGAAGCATCATCCAATTGAAAAATTATAGCTGTACGAACATTTATGGGGATTTCTTCGAGAATGTTCCATAATTGGTTATTCAAGAAATTCAGAACTGTTTCAGCATTCGTCGTTCCGGCAAAGAAAAATGAGCCGATAGTTCATTATCTAATCCCGTCCATGCCACTAGACTCCAGGGCCCGTATTCTTGGCGGTGATAGAGTAGAACGATCGATTTTCTGTTTCACACCAATGTACATAAAATATGTATGTTTGTCTCTTTTATTTGTTCCCAAATTTAAGGCGAACGATTCAAGAATCGAGACCTTGAGATTAGACGTCAGCTTTCCCTTGTTCTTGCGATGTTGTGGTTTTTTTCTCCTCATATCGAAAACCTCCACACTGACATATGCCCAGCGGTTTCCTTAACCCATTTTGTCCCAAGCATCGAAAAAATAAAAAAACGGAAATTTTTGTTGGTATATGTTTATTTTGATAGACTCAAGAATACATTCCATGCGTCAAAAAAAATTTAAATAATTTAACATAAAAAAAAAATACTGGTGCGCAAACGAACCACTGGGACAATACATGAAATGGTTTTTTAGGGCATATATGATATACAAAATGATTTTAACAAAAATATATCATAGAAAGATTCAACCATGAATAAAATAACTATACCTGAATTATTGTTTACATAGAATTTTACTTGCTACAAAAAACAGATTAATATTATATGGTGCGTTAACGCACCACTGGTAACACCCGGTGTCATTTTTGGTGGTACTGTACAAAACATGCTGTATGTAAATGTATGTTACATTTATTACAAATATGAATTGTGTGATTATGGCAAATTCTACACCTCCTGCGTGCTTTAGTAACATGGGGAATTATATGGTGACCTATATTATCATAACGCAGTTCGTCTATGGAAGGAGCAAGATTTCTTTTGATTAGTGTTTTGTCATTTTTTAAAAGTCGCAAGGCTATGTAAGATTTAAAATCTACCTGGGAATTTTTTTTTTCATTGGCAACATTATAAATTTTCCATGCATTGACGACTAAGCTATCCAATGCGTTACAAAATAAAGGCCACCACCATTTTTTCCCAAATACTTGGCACCTATAATTAGCAATTCCATTGTCATGTAAATCTACCCCACCCATATGTTTATTATATTGGGCAATAACATAAGGTTGGGGTAGATGTACATCTTTTCGTTCTTTTCTATTATAGCGTTTAACATTTTGGACAGGATCAACATTATAAACATTACTTGCCACCGTTACAACCGAATTATCGTTCCAACGTACAATGGCAACTTTTGATTCAGATTCATATGCTGAAATATAGGATCCGCGGTCTTTTTTACCGAATGATTTACAATTTTCGATTGGACACTTACTTGTTCTATTTTTTCGTATGGTACCGGTAGCAAAGTAACCATTATTTTTTAAATGTACGAAGAGTTTGAAAGATGAAAAATAGTTGTCAAAAAAAATTTGGTGATTCACTGGCTTATCCACAACAGAAAGTAGACTCATGACAACGTCACCGCCAAGGCCAAGGCTAGAATGACTTTTATTTCGAATACCACCATATGGGAGGGAATAAAATAGGTACCCATCAGATGAACAAAGGCACCATAGTTTGAATCCAAACCGAACTGGCTTACCCTTTATAAACATTTTGCACGAATGGCGTCCAAAATATGGTACCATCTGTTCATCTATGGATAAGTTGAATGAAAATATTCCAAACTGCATATCTTTTTTATTTATTACATCCAAAAATGGTCTAACTTTCGAAAATTTATCATTTCTATCTAACAGATTATTGTCAGATAAATGTAAGTTCTGTTTTATGAATTGAAATCTATTGCGGCTCATACATTTCTTTATGAGATCAATTCCTTTGTCTTCATCAGTAGACCAATAATGCTGAATATGTGGTAAGGAATGGTAACCAGAGAACAACAGAATTCCTATGAAACCTAAAAGTTCGTTTTTTGATAACGAGAATTCATGGCGGTTATTGTCTTGAGCATATTTTACCGAAAAATTCAAAATCAAGTCAATCACTTCGTCATCAAAAAACATAAAAAATATTTCAAGGGGAGTTTTTCCAGAGAGTCTATTTTTTATATCCTCGTAAAATCGAAATTCATCGGATATAGGTGTGTGAGTATATTCAATCTGACCTTTCTTCCATTTGATTGTAGAAGCAAGCCTGTCTTTTCCAGAAAGCATACGTCTTCTTTTTGCCACGAGCAACCCTAACACATTAGTCGCAACTTGCCGAAAAGCGATTAATTGGTATTCGGGAATTGCCGAATACCGCATGTCTGTTCCCGGCTTTATGTTCTTTGCATATCATACGGTTGTTTCCCCCAGTTCGATGTTGTTTATATTTTTATTGATTCTACAGTGCACTGTTAGGAGCCCAATCTCAATTCTTGTTGCAGATACTCAGTAAACAAAAGGGATTGTTGTTTAATGAACATTCCTGATTCATTCCTGGCCTAAAACTTTCTCAGTCAGAGTTTTAGCTAAACCACAAGCGACATCGTGCTCCTTCTCATGCTGATATTATAAAAAGGCCACTTTTTTAGCATTTTTTGGACACCGAACACAATCAGTAGTCGGTACCATGATGGAAATGATGATTTCTAGTCTAACTTTGTGAACATCCTGTTCATATTTTCGATGTAATCAAAATGACCGAGATATTTAGAGAGATAATGCAGTTCATAATAACGTCAGTCAGTAATAAAGTTGTCTTTATTATGACATATACGCACGCGCAATGTGAATCTGGAATAAGGACAACATTAAAATACTGCCTGCCTTCATTAGAGGACGATTAAGACCGGATTTAAAGTTCCTTTATTTTCACTTCTGGTGATAATTATATGACTTTTTCAACACAAATCGATATCGAAGCACCCTTTGGTATTTCTATCATCACAATAATTATATCATAGTATAAAATAAGTTATGTAGAATGAAAAATCTGAGAAACTAGATTTCATTTATAGGTTATGAATAACGAACCCCTGTGTAAATAAGGGACGAACAGATAAAACTGCAATATCTCTGTTCTCAATCACAGAATAGTGCCAGTCACTATTAAAATAAAGTTGCCCTGAATACTGGCTGGCGTTATTGCAATATCTTTCTATATTATTGTTCACAGTGACCAAAAATTTACGATTTCATAATTGTCCCGTAACAGTTCCATAGGTATCGCGTAACAATGAGGGTCCGTGACATTATTATCATTACTTTCATCTGTAAAAACGAAAGCAACATGCCTTATACCCATCATATAAAAATACTTTGTTTCAGGTGTTATTTGGACAACATATAAACCCATTCCCGGTGCCGTTGAATGCATAAATTCGTTGAAGCTACTGGAAAAAAAAGTTAACTACGTCACCAACAACGGTACCGTTAGTGCAAAAACTCTGAGCCAGATTTCGAAACGTGTCGGTATAAATATAGAAGTGGACGACATAGCCAATCCTATTCTACCAGCAATTTCATATCTTAAAAAACTCAATTTTGAAGCAGACATTTTTGCCATTGGGACGCAGGACTTCAAGGATGAGCTTTGGGCCGCCAATTTCAAGTTGACTCCTGATCCTGTAAGTAATTTAAAAGTAAACCACTATTGGTTTACCCTTTTGTTGAAATGTATAATAAAATGTATATACAGGTGATTTTGTTGATAGACCAGGAGCTGGTGACAGATGACTTTCTCCGATTTTAAACTGCATGCCTTTTAAAGGCTTGATAATCAACTCTAAATTATGAAAAATAGACGGGTTCCTTACCGCCGCACGTGTGCACTTCATAAGGAAAAGCGCTTTTCCTCTTGTGGAGAATTTTCGTGTTCTTCCGCGATATTATACTGCCTGCCGTGGTAATATACGGAAGTTCAAACAAATTGAAACTCTACTAATTTATGGCATGCAAATCGCTGCGGCCGAAAGGGCCCAAAGGGTTACGAAAAACTTGAAAAAATTAAAGGGGACCTCCGTATTTTCAAATTGCATGCCGATGTGAATAATTGAAGTTTTAGTAACGAAAACACTTTGGGAAAATTGGCATGCGCCCTTCGTCTGACCAACGGTGGAAAATTGCTGGAAAACTCTGTAAAAATTTAATACAGGTTTTACGTAATTCCAAACTGCATGTCATCAGAAACATACGTCATTTGTATAATTAATTAATAGTAGGTAATTTGGCATGCACACCAGAATTTCGCAAAATAGAAGCATGCATTACGAAAGTTGCAAAAAACACTTTGTGGCCACATGCCTTGATGTGAATCGAATGTGATGTGAGTTGCTTGGATGCCAATCCTGACGTCTGGAGCTAGCTTGAAGTGCGCACCGACCACCGGGTTTTCCGATTATCCGGGTTTTCCTACAGCTGAAAAGTGAATACACCACCGAAAACATCAGTAAGTCGCCCCGGAGCGCCACGGCAGATACAAATAATAGCCATCCTCCACCTGCACAGGCTATGCCTTTGGGTACACTCTATGAGTGTTTATGAGAGAGTATTATTATTATTATTATCATTTATTCTGTTGCCTCGACATGTCTGTGGGTGGTCATTCCCAGCCATATGATGGATAATCTGCAGTTTAGTTACAAGACAAGTACTTGCAACTGAGACTTCTTGGTAGAACGTTGCACAAATTATTATTAGCCACAGAAGTAGTTATTTTCTGACAGATGTTAGCCTTCATTTTTCCACTTTGAGGAAACGCTTGCAGAGAAGTATACCTCGTATTCATTTCATTATGTTGATACTCTCCGGACCAAATTTCGAACTTGTTCGAAATTTTACAGTTACCTACCACTTTACCTTCATAATGTCGGCATCTCAATTCACATATGACTTCAGTGAAATTTGATACCGAATGTTATACCCTCGTATCGTGTTCATAATTTATTCAATAATGATTTCAGGTTGCAAAGAGCTGCAAAGTTTAAAAAAAATTTGTTTTGTTGACAGTTTCCGTCATAATATATACACCAATCAAATGCCATAATTTCCTCATTTCAAACCAATGAGAACAGGACTTTTTGAAAACACTTCCTCCAGCCCGTGGGATTTTCAAAACGGTGTTTCGCTTTTAGCTTGTGTATACATTTCCATAGTTACGACAATCACGGTAAATATACAAACGTCAGTTTGACGGTTCAACTCTTCAAATGACATTGATTATACAAGATGAACCATTCTTGGAATACGCATTTAGTCCATAATATAATGTATTCGTAAAATTTTCTGATCAAATATCCCTTCAAAATGCAGAATTTCCAAAATACTTTCACCTCGCCAGGCACTCAAACTGTGTTGCTGTACAAAACACCACTCGAGCAAGCTCGCGTGATGTTTCTAATCAACACAGTTTTCGTGCCAGCAAGGCCAAAGTATTTTTCGAAAATTCTGCATTTTGTCGGGATATTACTACTCAAAATTTTATACCAGTTAATTTTAGCCAATCAGATGCCTGCACTTTGACATGTTGCTATGACAATAACCTAATTTCTTCGGAAATTTCCCTGCGTAGAGGGAAATTAATAAGTGGAAAATTCCCTCTGGCTTGACAGCTGTCATAAACACAGTGGCGTAAAATATTTTTGATAGATATTTATTCATAATGTAACGATTTCGAGACCGGCCCCGAGACCGGCCCTGATCTTATTAATTATGCACCCTCGTTCAACTACAGCTGCATATCTTCTGGCGTACGCATCGCCGAGAACAAGCTGGAATAATCGATTGTTCGATACTATTCGAAGAGCCATCTAGACGAAAAGTTCTATACTCCTGAATATTCGAGAATCGTGAACGGAAACTGCTTGGGAGTATATAAGCGGGACAGTCAGAAGAAGAGTTAGTTACAGTTGCAGAGTTAGCGGATAGAGACTGACACCGTAGAAATAAATTATTGAAGTAAATATTTTAGTGAATAATCGTTGTAATAGTGTTATAAATAAATTAGGAAAAATTAGTAAGTGCAGTTTTACTACATTTGTTGTCAGAAGTCGGATGTTTAAAATAAATAAGTGTAAAAGTGTTCGTCGCGTTGAAAAACTGATAGACATTTATCGCGGCTAATAGACAGTTAGTGACCCGTTGAACATTTGAGTGCAAAGTGGACAGTTTTGCGCGTCGCGGGACAATAAACTGAAAACTTTTGTGTGAAATAAATAATAGACTGATATCTCGGTAAATAATAAGAGACAAAATGTTTCCGAGAAGAGTTCACCTAGTTGACCTTAAAGTTAGTGAATTAAAGCAAGAGTTAGAGGAGCGTGAGTTAGAAACAAATGGAAAGAAGGCCGTACTCCAGAAAAGACTTGCAGATGGACTGATTGCAGAAGGAGAAGACCCCGAAACGTTCTTATTCGAAGTTTCTGGAATTGATTTGAGTTCCATAATGAATAAACTCGAAGAAGCTACTAAGTCTCTGAAAGACGAACTCCAACAAACTTCGACAAACTTGGAAGATAAATTTCTGGAAAATTCGAATAGATTGGAGGATAAACTTCAACAAAATTCGGTGAATCTGGAAAACAAATTTCTTCAAAATTCGAAAAATCTAGAAGAAAAGCTTGAAGAAAATTCGAAATGTTTAGAAGTGAAACTTCAAGAAAAGCTTCAAGAGAATTCGAAAAACCTAGAAGAAAAGCTTCAAGAAAATTCTGTCAGCCTGAAAGAAGAACTTCTAGAAAATTCGAAAAATCTAGAAGAAAAGCTTGGAGAAAATTCGAAAAATTTAGAAGTGAAGCTTCTAGAAAACTCGGAGAATTTGAGAGAAGAGCTTCTAGAAAACTCGAGAAGCTTGAAAGAAGAAGTTTGCAGTGTGGCGAATCGGTTGGAAGAAAGAATGGGAACTGTTGAAACAGAGATGGAGAAAATCAAAGATGAAATGGAAGAAGAAATGAAAAAAATCAAGGAAAAATTTAGTGAGCTAGAAAAGCGAATGGATTCTGTGCAGATTCCTGAAATTTCCAACAGAAATTCAATGCCGGATCTGAGTACCAACTTGGAGGAAGTTCAAAAAGACATCAAAGATTTCAAGGTCAGTTCGGAAACAGGAAAGCTCTCATTGAAACCGCCTCAATTCGACGGAAATACTCCATGGTCAAACTACCACCGACAATTCGAAGCTGCTGCCAAAGCAAATGGATGGAATGCTGGGGAAAAAGCTTTAGCATTGACACTGGCATTGCGTGGCGAAGCAACAAATATTTTACAAACGCTCACCGCCCAACAACAGGAAGACTATGAACAGCTGGTAAAACACTTGGAACTTCGCTATGGCCAAGCCCACCTTGAACACGTATATCACTCACAGCTGAAGAATCGATGCCAGAAATCAAGCGAGTCGTTGCAAGAATTTGAAGCAGATATTGCACGCTTGGTTCGTCTTGCGTACCCAGCTATACCGGAAAATGTAATGGAGCGACTAGCGGTCCAAGCATTTTTGGATGGACTTCGTGACCAGGAAACCCGGCAAGCCCTAACACTAGCTCGCCCCGCACATCTCGTGGATGCATTGGCACGCGCTCTGGAATTCGAAGCAGCAAAGCAATCCTGCAAAAGCCAGAGTAGGGTGCGGATGATCGAGGAAGACCCACAGCCACAGGAGCCCGCTAATATCGAGGCTGTCATGAGAAAAGTGCTGAAGGAAGTTGTGCCTGAGAGAAGACTGATTCGATGCCAAAATTGTAGAGAACTTGGGCACGTGCGTAGCAAATGTCCAACATTGAAAAAATCGACATCAACGATGAAGATCAAGAAGGAGCATTCGTCAGCCCGTTTCCAACAAGCCCCAGTTAATAATGCATATGTCGCTGTACTTCAAAGACAAGACAAAGGGGTCTTTGTAGACGGTCTCATTAACAACGAGCCTCGCACCATGCTCCTTGATACGGGTGCGACTAGGACAATTCTTGGACCTACTTTTGCCAAAACACCGGCAAGAATTGAATCGTCGAATTGGAAGCTACGCACAGCAACTGGAGAGCCGGCAACTGTGTATGGTGAACTTCCAATTGAACTGACTTTGGGC
The DNA here is from genome assembly GCA_958502065.1 of Chrysolina americana. Taxonomy (NCBI): domain Eukaryota; kingdom Metazoa; phylum Arthropoda; class Insecta; order Coleoptera; family Chrysomelidae; genus Chrysolina; species Chrysolina americana. The sequence continues at coordinate 35,183,812 of OY293415.1, read as the reverse complement.
AGCACTAAAGTGAAACACCGGGCTCTAGTAGCGGATATCGAGGACGAGGTAATAATTGGAATGGACATCATGAATTCCAGAGGATTCGAGCTGAATTTTAAAGACGGCGTCCTTCGTGTGAACGGAGAAGAGCTGATACTTCATGGGAGAAATGAAGAAATGGTTCGAGTTCTGCTGGCTGAAGACGTAAGCGTACCGGAGAGGGCTGAAACCATTTTAGAGGCTCGCCTGGATGGAGGTGCGAGCAGTGGAAATGTGGTGATGTTCGAGCCCAAGCTACATGATGAGAAAATTGGACGAGGAATTGCACTAGGAAAAACCTTGTTGCGTGCTGATAAATTTGTGCCAGGAAGGGTAATGAATGTCAATTATTACCCGGTGACCTTGAAGAAGGGAACGATTTTGGGGCACTGCTCGTCAATTTCCTCTGTAATCAGGAGTGTACGTGGCACTGTTAGCCAAGCCAGTAACATGCCAGCAGAATTGGAGAAGTTGGTTGCTATCTCGTCCAAGGACATGGGGCCAGCACAGAAGCCTAAACTGAGAGAACTAGTCAGGAAGTATCAGGACATCTTCGATACCGGAGTAGGCAGAGGCGGTAGAACAGAGGTGGTTCAGCACAAGATAGATACTGGAAATGCCCGACCAATCAGGCAATCAGCCAGAAGACTTCCTCTCGCCAAAAAGGAGGAGGCTGACAAAATAGTCTGCGACATGGAGAAAGACGGAGTCATCGAGCCATCCGACAGTCCCTGGTCCTCTCCAGTCGTGTTGGTGAAGAAGAAAGATGGATCAACACGGTTTTGCGTCGACTACCGTCAACTGAACAACGTGACGAAAAAGGACAGCTACCCTCTCCCAAGGATAGACGACACGCTAGACACGCTGGCTGGATCTACGATTTTCTCGACCTTAGATTTGAAGAGCGGATACTGGCAGGTAGAACTGGCCCAGGAAGATCGAGAAAAGACAGCTTTTACCATCGGCTCCGGATTATGGCAGTTTACAGTTATGCCATTCGGCCTCTGCAATGCTCCAGCCACGTTCGAAAGATTGATGGAGACGGTTTTGAAAGGACTATCATGGAAAACGTGTCTGGTGTATCTCGACGACATTATTGTGGTTGGCAGATCATTCGAGGACCATATAAAAAACTTGGAAGAGGTATTTCAGCGACTAAGAAGCTCCGGACTGAAACTGAGCCCCAAGAAATGTCATCTGTTTCAAAAAGAAGTACGTTATCTCGGCCACGTTGTCTCTAGGAAAGGAGTGGCAGTAGATGAGCAGAAGATCAAAGCTGTTAAGGAATGGCCCGTTCCGAAAGACATTCACCAGCTTCGAAGTTTTCTTGGCTTGTGCACTTACTATCGCCGATACGTGCTGGGATTTGCTAACATCGCAAAACCACTGACTAGGCTCACGGAAGGACAAACAAAGTTCCAGTGGTCAGATGACTGCCAAGATTCATTCAGGAAGTTGAAAGGAGCTTTGATCAACGCACCAATCCTGAGCTACCCCCTTCCAGACGGGAAATTCATCCTGGACACGGACGCCAGTAACGTGGGACTTGGAGCTGTCCTGTCTCAGATCCAAGAAGGACAAGAGAAGGTCATCGGTTACTTCAGCAAGACCCTCAGTAAACCGGAGCGGAATTACTGTGTCACCAGGCGGGAACTGTTGGCTGTTGTCAAGGGAGTTGAGCACTTCTACAAGTACGTGTATGGACGAAGATTCCTACTGAGAACTGACCATGCAGCTCTCAAATGGCTCCTACAGTTTAAGAATCCCGAGGGTCAAGTGGCACGCTGGATTGAGAGGCTCCAGGAATTCGACTTTGAGATCGAACATCGGGCGGGGACCAGCCATAAGAATGCGGATGCCCTATCGCGAAGACCATGTCCAGACGACTGTTCGCACTGTCGACGAACAGAGGAAAAGGAGTCGACACTCTGCAGAACCACGGCGATCGATGATAACTGGAATGACCACAAGATCCAGAAAGACCAAGAGAAAGATCCAGATCTTGGTTTAGTCATCGGCTGGAAGAAGAGCGATCGAAGACCGTCGTGGCAGGAAATAGCCAATTGTTCTCCAGTCGTTAAAACTTACTGGGCCCAATGGAACTCTTTCACCTTAGACAATGGAGTCTTGAAGCGTGTGTTGGAGTCGGAGGATGGCGGGGAAGAAAGACGTCAGGTAGTAGTTCCCAGGAGCAGAAGACAGGAAGTGCTCCGAGAAATCCATGATGGGGTCACCGGAGGACATCTGGGAGTGACGAAGACCCTCCAGAAAGTTAGGCAACGGTTCTACTGGGCCAATTGTCAAGCTGACGTCAAGGACTGGTGCAGAAAATGTGCTGTATGCGCTGCCAGTAATGGGCCTCGAACAAGACCTAAGGCCCCGATGCGCCAGTACAATGTGGGCAGCCCATTCGAAAGGATCGCCATTGACATCGCTGGCCCGTTCCCACAATCTGAACACGGGAACAAGTACATCCTTGTGGCGATGGATTACTTCAGCAAGTGGGCCGAAGCCTATGCCCTGCCCAACCAAGAAGCCATCACCGTTGCCGACGTCTTGGTGAAGGAGTGGATTTGTCGATTCGGTGTCCCGTTAGAACTGCATTCGGATCAAGGCAGGAATTTCGAGTCAAACCTGTTCCAGGAGATGTGTCAGATGCTGAACATCCGGAAAACGAGGACCACAGCTCTACATCCGCAGTCCGATGGAATGGTGGAGCGGATGAATAAGACGATAAACCGCCACCTGTCCAAGGTAGTCTCTGACCACCAGAAGGATTGGGACCAGTACCTCCATCTGTTCCTGATGGCGTATCGTTCCGCAGTTCATGAGTCAACCGGCCAAACCCCTGCAAGTGTTATTATGGGCCGAGAGCTGCGACTTCCATGTGACCTGAAGTTTGGGACGCCACCAAGGCAAGACACTGCGGGAGATGACTACGTCAGCAAACTGCGACAGAGAATGGACGACATCCATGAACGGGTCCGTTTGAACATCCAGAGTGCCAGCGACAGAATGAAGGAGACCTACGACATCAAGGCGGATGCTGGTGGATATCAAACAGGTGACCTTGTCTGGCTATACAACCCTAAACGTCGCCGTGGACTATCACCGAAACTTCGGAACTCGTGGGAAGGTCCATATAAGATCATGAAAAGGATAAACGACCTCGTCTACCGCATATATAAGCCACCACGAGGAAAACCTAGGGTAGTCCACTTCAATAGGTTGTCCCCTTACGCCGGAAACCACGAGCAAGTCCGCACCGTCAGATCACCGGAGGACGAAATGACGTTTCAGAGGTTCATGTCCCTGTACTCGAACGGACAGAAAGTTCAATATGGGGTAACCCGAGAGGAGTCACGAGATCTTTTCAAGGTGCCTGCCAATTACGCGTTAGCTCACTGTGTGGCAGAAGATCTCCAAATGTCCAGAGGCATTGCAGTGGTTTTCTCCAAGAAGTTCGGTCGAATCCAGGAACTGAGAGAACAGAACCCGGAAGTTGGAGGGGTGTTACAGCTGAGGAAAGGCCAGATAAACATCTACTATCTGGTTACCAAGAAGCGTTCTCGTGATAAGCCGTCTTATGAAGATGTTTGGAAGAGCCTCACGAGATTGAGAGACACGATGCTGGACCAGAATATTGTAGACCTGGCAATCCCAAAATTGGCCTGTGGGCTTGATCGGCTGGACTGGAGAGTTATAAGAAGCATGTTGGAGACAATATTCAGATCCAGCGGCATCAACATTCTGGTGTGCTCCAACCATCTTCCTCGACCCAAAATGAAGACTGTGGAGTGCTACTTCCATCGAACGTCCAGGTGCAGACATGGAGAATCTTGCAGATATCTTCACACTCCAAGAATGACGTTTCGGGGCGAAACGTCTTTAAGAAGGGGGCAATGTAACGATTTCGAGACCGGCCCCGAGACCGGCCCTGATCTTATTAATTATGCACCCTCGTTCAACTACAGCTGCATATCTTCTGGCGTACGCATCGCCGAGAACAAGCTGGAATAATCGATTGTTCGATACTATTCGAAGAGCCATCTAGACGAAAAGTTCTATACTCCTGAATATTCGAGAATCGTGAACGGAAACTGCTTGGGAGTATATAAGCGGGACAGTCAGAAGAAGAGTTAGTTACAGTTCCAGAGTTCGCTGATAGATAGCCATAGTAGAAATAAATTGAAATAGTAAATATTTTAGTGAATAATCGTTGTAATAGTGTTATAAATAAATTAGGAAAAATTAGTAAGTGCAGTTTTACTACAAAAACTTAATTATAGGTACATGTTATTATCTGTTATTTAATTATTTAAACCACATTTTAATAGAACATAAGGAAATTAAAATATTTGATATCAAATCCGCAAAAAAAATTATTCGCAATTCGCTGTTGTGAGACAAAGCCTTAACAACGGCCTACTATGATGTCCGTTACATAGATAATAATATGTCACCAATTATATTTCTATTTTAAAAAAGTTTTGGTATAAAATTTTCTTACCGAATCTCCCGCGAGCATGAATTAATATTCCGGAAATTTCCGGAAATAATTCATACTCTACGGAGATTATAATTGATAATTTCATGAAGAACTCATTCAGGGTATCTTCCAAGAACATGAATAATCTTAAATCGTGATTTTTATGCAAAATTGTAAAGTTTTCCATATATCTGTTTGTGTGATTGTATTTTCTCATTTTCAGTCACAGGATGTAGAAGAATCCGTTTCGAGTGTCCTAGAAACTATAAAAGACGACGAAAACGTAAGAGCGGTGATTTTCAACTACGACTTGAACCTAACTCTAATAAAGTTACAAAAAGTATTGACCTACCTGAAGAGGAAAGATTGTTTGTTCATCGTAGTATCTTCTGACAGAGTAGTGCCTATAGGTTCATTAGGACCAATGATTGGTGAGAATAGATTCATAAAACTGACTGATACCTTGACAATGACTGTATAGTGATTTCTAACTATGTTTAACAAAGTGTGCCGGAGAGTTTGAAATAACTAAGTCAAGATTATTCGTGATCTGATGGTACTCCTGAAATTTTGGCCTATCACCGAGTATGCCCAACTGATCATTCTACATCGTGCAGAAATAGTCAATTATTAAGCTGCTTGTGTACATATACGAGTAGGACCCCAATCATGCTTTCGTTGATAAATTGCAAAGTTGATGCATGTGAGTACAAGAATTGTTACAGTTTATGTGGAGATAACTTGCCTATATGACTTGTGCTACTATTGGCAGTAAAGTTAGCACATTACATAGTTTATTTGAAAATATTAGGGCTTCGCGAGACCAAGACTTATCAGTCTTGTATACTCTTCCTAAGGCGTTTGTAATGGAAATGGTAAGTATGGATGGTGACTGATGCGCTGCGACCTAATTAGATCTATTGTGCCCCATCTTCTTCTGCTATTTCAAGGTGTTCTCGTTTACAGCAGCCCCTTAATAAGCCCCAATTCCTTGAGGAATTTAAAGATTTTGAGGGGGTCTATTCGTGGTATTTCTCCCACAGTCAGCTGGTGTGATCCCAGCATATTCAATCTCTTGTGATGTACAGCGTAACACTCCATCAATATATGGTGTGGTGTTTCTGGATGTTCCCCACAGAATTTGCAGGTGCTGTCCTCCTCTAAGTCAGGTGTTTTTTGAGTCTGCAGTGCCCCGTCAGAATTCCCGTGATTGTATTTAGACTAGTTTTGCTGACGTTAATCAGTGTTTTCGATCTTGCTCGGTTGAAGTTGCCAAGGAGATCTTTGGCCTGCCTTTATGTTCATGGTTTTATGCATGAATGAACCACTATTCATATGTGTGTTTATAAATTAGTGATATACTGTATACGACTATAAGCTGAGCTAAATAAAAAATTAATAAATAAATAATTTTATGAAATCATTGAATTAATCTTCCATAACTTCAAATGTGTTTGATTTTTTTTTCATTCAACACCTTGCAATAGGTTTTCACAAACCATTATAACTTGTACTAGGTTCTGATAAACTGATTTCATTATTCTCACCAATTCAATGAAATTGGAATTTTCTGATAAATATTCTTTCTTGAATAATATCCATTGATATGTTAATATTGTTTTAGGTAATCGATATTTTGTAGATGCCATTACAGATATAAGCGGAAGAAAACCAATTAACATGGCAAAACCATCTAGTCATTATATCGAATTCGTGAATGAGAAATTCAAAATAACCAACCCAAAAAAGGTTTTGTTCATAGGAGATTCGTAAGTAAAATATAAATATTCAATTATAATCAAATCTAGGAAGATCCAGTAATGAGCAATACCATGAAAAATTTGTATCTGCAGCACTCTTTGCCATACCACATTTAACAATGCCTTTTCCATATGATATCAAAACACTGAACGAGTCTTAGATTATTTTTAGATTTCGGAAGGCCATTCAACTCACTTAACAACTCCTCCTAATTTGGGGGACTGTGCCTAAATAATAAAACTGATGAAAAATCTATATCACAAAGTATACAAATTTCAACAGTTTTCCAAAATGTGAATCATTGAGTCCTCCAATCTCCGCTCTTTTTGTATGGTGCGTCACACTTTTGAAAAACTGCAAAATATTAAATTTCAAATTCGACCTGTTTGAAAATGCAGACGTTCGCCGAAACGCCTACAGAAACTAAGCTCGACCAGCGATCTCTTTGAAATCCATTGAAACTATACAGAAGACATTGAATTTCACGAATATGATATGGAAAAAATCAGAAAAATTTCAGGCGGGCGCATGTCAGCTCCGAACGGCCAATCCGGTATCCTAACACATATAATCACCAAAAAAAATACTTCCGACGATTGTGGAATTTTTTTATTATTTTTCCCGAGTTCTACGCCTTCAATTTAACACAAAACAGTTTGGAAAAATTTTCAAAATTAAAATTTCAAATTCGAAGCTTCTGAAGATGCAGACGTTCGCCGAAACGCCTACAGAAACTTTGTTCGACCGGCGGTCGCTTTGAAATTTGATGAAACTATACAAAAAACATTGAATTCTACGATTAAAATATAGAAAAAATATATAAAAAAAAATCGCGGCCGCAGGTCACCTCCGAACGGCCAATGAGATAGAGCAATTCTGCGAAAGCCAATCGATTCCGCACGACAAAATTGGTATATGGTGAGATTTTCAATTCGATCGGCGACAAATTAATTTTCTACCGAATAATCGAAGAAGGGTTCTTGAAAAATCGACGAAAATCCAAAGTCGTACTAACATTCGAACCAACCAGCGCTATACTCGAAATTTTATACTGATTCCAAAAATGTATGATTCGAATAGGTTGGGATATACGGTATGCCGTCAAAATGGGATAAATGTGTCAAAATACTCGGATCCGGTATACTACCGCACAGAAACGCACATAACACCTACGCGCGACATACTAGCCACATCGACAGTACAATCATTTTGTAGAAAATTTTCTCAGCTTATTTTTCTATATAAACATGTGATTAACGAATGTGTCTTCTTGTGGTCGAAAAATGAGAATAAATTACTAGGCTTACTAGAATCCGGTATCCTAACCGATATAACCCAAAAAAATACTTCCGACGGTTCTGGAATTTTTTCCGTATTCTACGCTATCAATTCCACATTAAATAAAATTTCAAATTCGACCTGTATGAAAATGCAGACGTTCGTTGAAACGCCTACAGAAACTATGTTCGACCAGTGATCGCTTCAAAATCCCACGAAACTATACAAAAAACATTGCATTTTACGGATATGATATGGAAATAAATCAGAAAAATGTTTGGCGGGCGCAGGTCAGCTCCGAACAGTCAATCCGGTATCCTTACCCATATAACCGCAAAAGAAAAATACTTCCGAAAGTTCTAGAATTTTTTCACTATTTTTATTCGTATTCTACGCCATTGATTAGTTATGACAAGATTCTGCAGACATTTTTACACGATTTTCTTTTCGTACGCTATCACTACCCCGAAGACTAATTTTATGTCCAGTTGAACTTCGACGACGTAAAAATACCATAATACCAAGGAATTTTTGCGAGTATTCCAGTTTCTTGTAGGAAATTTTCTCAGCTTTCTTCCTATACATACATATTATTAACAAATGTGTCTCCTTGTGGTCGAAAAATGCGAAAAACGTACAAGGTGCAGTAGGATCCGGTATCCCAACCCATATCACCGCTCAAAAAAAATACTTCCGACGGTTCTGGAATTTTTTCATTATTTTTTTCGTATCCTACGCTATCAATTCACATTTACAAAATTGCATTAAATAAAATTTCAAATTCGTTCTGTTTGAAAATGCAGACGTTCGTTGAAACGCCTACAGAAACTATGTTCGACCAGCGATCGCTTTGAAATTCTATGAAAACATACAAAAAATATTGAATTTTACAAATACGATATGAATTTTTTTTTTTAGTTTGGCGGTTACAGGTCACCTCCAAACGGCCAATGACCGTTTAACCGTATCGTTTTCACCGGATTTTTCAAAATACAAAAAGAAATTACTTTTCGAAAAGAAAAAGAGACATGAAAAATAATTGATTCTGAACTGGAGAAACAAGATTCGTCAGATATTAGAATCATCTCTTTGAAGCAAAATTCGAAAACTGTGGATGAATAAGCACAGGAAGTAGCAGAAATATTTGCTATTGACTATTTTTCTAAGGCTGACAGAATTGAGTATAAATAGTCACTTTGGGCAAAATCTGTCATTACCTTGTACTATTAGTAGCAATTTCAAAATCATTCAGCCCTTTCCCAATGAACCTAGAACCGAAGTCGAAATTTATAATGCTCTGAAAAACAATAAAAAATAAAAAAGCAACTGGTATAGAAACTATCTAAAATCATCATCAAAAATGTAATTGACATTATAATTGATCCTCTCACCTATCTGAAGAATCAGTCCTACACGCAAGGATATTTTCCCATTGAATTCAAAAAGGCTTTAGTGATATGTACATACCTCTCTATAAAAAAGGTGATACAAATGATTGATAATTACAGACAAATTTTATTGATTTTTTCTTGTGAAAAAGTAGTAGCTAACAGATTAGTGGATCATTTGGAAATGAACAAACTCTCATGTAAGAATCAACATGGCTTCAGAAAAAGCCATTCCATCGAAATTGACGTCAATAACCTTGTTATCAGTCTGTTTTTCGATCTATCAAAGGCTTTGATACGGTATCATCAGATTTTTTAACCCATAAGACAGCTGTATTTAGTTTTCCAGAAAATATTTCAACCTGGTTGAGATCAAATATGGAAAACCATTGTATGACTGTCAAAAATAATACTGTGATGTCGAGCGAACAAAATGTTAAAATGGGTGTTCCACAAGGTTCGGTTTTGGGTCCATTATTATTTATGCTATTTGTTAATGACTTGCCTGAATATATAGAAGACTGCCACGTTACTATGTTTGCTGATGATACCCCAGTCATAGTTACAAGTTCTAATATCGACAATTTACTTATTAAGGTTACCAAAATCATTGATATATTTGCATCTTCTTGTGATCGTAACAGACTCATCCTGGACCCTAAAGCTACCCTGATTACAATGCTTTGTCTCTCTATAACAAATTGCCGAATGAGATAATAAACTTCTAAAGTGACAAAATTTTTTGTAATAGAGTTGAATGTTTATTGATTGACAGGTGCTGCTATACTGTGCAGGAGTATCTGAGTGCTACTTACTAATTATTTATTAAATTTGATGTATTTTTTTAATAATCTTATAAGCTGTGACGTTGAATTTTTATTCAATTACTTTGACTGGTGTTTTTCATTTGTACATTTTATCTATATTTTTACTAACTATCTGACCTACCATATATTATTATACCAAAGTGTTTTTTGCTAGGAATTTCCCAGACAGGCCCTGTCTCCGAAGCCCCGACACTTCCGGAGGGCGCGCTGGATTATTTAGCCCAATAAACACTCCTCATGCCGTGGGGTAAGTGACTATTGGGTCCGAGAATCATGTGCCATGAGCAGGCGGAGTGAACCAAGAATTACGGCCTTCTGAATTTGCACGGCTATTATTTCTGCCAAATCACGGCAAGCCAGTATGATTTTTAACTTTGAGAACAGCGTACCTATCATTCCACCAAGGATCCCTATTATCAGAACCACCATCTTGACAGAATGGTTTGGATAAAGCCAGCGGAGTTCAAAGAGTAGATCTCGATATTTTGTTCATTTTTCCTCCTCTTTTCGGGCGATGTTCGTTTCGCCAGGAGCCGAGAACTCTATGACAAAAATCGGCCTATTTTGATGGTCGAGGAGGACTAGCATCAGGCTTATTGGCTTGTATTTGCCTGAGGATGGGGAATTAGTAGTTTCAATAGATTCGGCACTTCTCATTCTCCACAACGGACTCAATATCCCCCGAAGCATAAATCAACACTGGTGTCTTGTCTATACTTTACGAGTGTCGTAGATGGTAGTACAAAAAGGCCGCGTTATGCCTGTGGATATAGGCTGAGACCGCATAAGGTGGACAAGCTGACAGCAAATGCATTATGGTCTCAGCTGCCCCACGACACGCTCTACATCTAGTGTCAGGGACCTCTATATCCATCACGCGACTACGGTAGACAAGGGTGTTGAAGACACCATCTTGGCAGGCCATTATGAATCCCAAAATCAGCCCTACCGGGGCAATATATGATTAACATTAAAGGTAATTAAGAAAAATTTTCTAACCATACTCTCACATTCTCATGAGTCCTATATCTACACAGGTTAAAGAACAAGGGATCACAGGTTCCCAGATAACAAACCTCGAAGATCCAAAGGATCTCTGTATGGACTAAGTTCTATTCATAAACTCATACGATTATAGCAGTAGTGATATTCACAAAGTCAGTAATTAAATTACCAAATGTCTTCTTCTAACTGGCATTCACAAAATATCTTATTTCAATGTTGGACCCAAAACTAATCTTCTATAATTTTATATCTTGTAATTGATTCATTTCAGTTGTGAATTGAAGATTAATTTACCTAATTAAATTTTTCAGGATAGTAGAAGATATGAGTACTGCGGTCGTTGGTGGATTCCAGAAACTGTTAGTATTAACAGGATCCACAGATGTGAAAGATATCGAAGACTGGAAGCATCCTGTAGAATATCAACCGGAATTTTATATTGAAAGCTTAAGTAGTCTTAATGATATCCTGAAATCTGTTGCAGGAGTATGTACATAGATCATTGTTATAAATAGTTGTCTGTTCTCAGATCAAGATTCAAAGAATTATCAGTTATTAGCTATACTTACTATATGAATAATATCGAAAATAATTTAAATGAGAATCCAGTATTTTTCTGAAACTATATAAAGAGTAGAAAATCCTCATATGATCTTCTTCAGTCCATGTATTGGGATGACTGGAAAGCTGTTGATAATGAAGAAATCGTTTAATTATTTGGAAAACACTTTCCAACATTTACTTGAAAAATGATGTGTATAACAAAAAAATTACTCTAGTAAGACTATGATATATGATGTCCTAAATTATCGGTAGAAATGATATTTATTAAAATCAATAGACTGACAAATAAATTCACAGTAGGACCAGATGGAATCCCAAATATTTTTTTAAAAAAGTGTCTTTCATCATTAACATCACCACTGCAATTGCTATTCAATCTTTCATTAAATATTGAAGAATTCCCTAACAGCTAGAAACAAAATTTTATTGTGCCCATATTCAAATCAGGAAAAAAGAAAATATAAAAAACTATAGAAGTGTATGTATTCAATCGTCCATACCAAAGTTCTTTGATAGTCTAATATATGACCAGCTGAGCTTCTCATGTAGGAAGTTAATAGTGAATAATCAGCATGACTTTTCATTAAAGAGATCAACTGTTACTAATTTACTAATATATAAGGATAGAATATTGAATGCCTTCGAAAACAAATATCAAATGGATTCCATCTACACAGACTTCTCAAAGGCATTTGATAGACTAGATCATGATATTTTGCTTGACAAACTTGATTGCATAGGTTTTAGTAATGATCTTTTGAGGTGGTTATCAAGTTTTTTATCAAGACGAACTCAGAGAGTCAAAATAGGTTCTAGTAAGTCTGACAACATTGAAATTCTATCAGGTGTCCCTCAAGGGTCACATTGTGCGCCTTTGCTTTTCATTTTATTCATAAATGACATTGAAAGTTATATAAAAAACTGTGAATATCTATTGTTTGCGGATGACCTCAAGATATTCAAGTCAGCAGATGATCAGTTATTACTACTAGAAGATTTGGACACTTTAACCCAGACAAATGTTCATATATTAACTTCTTTAAAACAACAAAAATAATTGACAGTTCTTATTACATAGGGGGAAATATGCAAAATTTTGTTGAATCTATAAAAGATCTAGGAGTTGTGTTCGACTCTCATCTAAGTTTCACAGATCATATTCAAGCCATTGTCGCAAAGGCTTCAAAAATATTGGGATTTGTATTGCGAAATTGTCAAGACTACAACAAAAAAGGTATATATGTCATTATAGTAGCATCCGTAATGGAATATTATATAGTTCTCACTATAAGAATTGAAAGAGTCCAGAATAAGTTTTTACGATACTGTGCCTTCAAATTACAAATCCCCTCTCAAGATCATGATTATTCCCATATCTTGGATGTCATCAAGATGTATTCTTTACAAAGAAGAACCCACAGTGATGTATGCTTTTTCTTCAAATTAATCAGTGGCCTTATAATCTGTCCTGATTTATTACAACTGATATCCATCAATGTTCCAGTTATATCATTGAGGAATACTCTCTATTTCATATTCCATTTCACTCCACCAATTATGATAAACATAGACCTATCGAAAGAACATGAAAAATAATCAATGATAACAAACTATAGAATATACTTTTTTTATTCATTTATGATCATGATTATAACAGATTTGGCATGTGAAAATGCTTATTTAGAATTGACTAATGTTTATCGAAATACACATGCAATTGAGTTGTGTTATATCCTTTATAGGGTTTATGCTATATCTCTATCTTTTAACTACATTCTTTACATATCTTTTAATTATATTTTTTGTTATTTTATTACGATATATTTTGTAATGGGGTCTATCCCGTAAGAATAATAAATAAAATAAAAAAAATAAATAAATAAAAATAAATCGATAGGATGGGTGGAAAAAATAAATTTCTTTGGTTCTATTCTGAAGTCACACCAATGCCATCAACCACTCCTACGTCGATTATTTTATTCCGGGTTTTCCTGCAACTGAAAAAGATAAGTAAGTCGCCCCGGAGCGCCACGGCAAATAATAATGATAGCTATCCTCTACCCGCACAGGCTATGCCTTTGGGTACACTCTATTAGTGTTTATGAGGGAGTATTATCAATATTATAGATATAAGTGACAAACAAAAATCAAATTTTTCTATTTTTCCTGTAATATTTGAAAGTGAGAGGGTTATCTCATATATTTCAATATCATAGGAATGACCTCCATAATACGCAACTTTGCATCCATTTAACCCACTCTGTAGCTCTTACCGTTTCCGAGATCCCCATGCATCTTCTCGAATTTCACTCACCCAGTATACAAATCTCTAACATTGTTGTTTCAGTTTATTTTCCCCAGTTTAGTTGAATTATACGCAACATAAATAAATATTATTATTTTTATATTTTTTTCTTCGACTGTCAAAAAAATTATAATTTTCTGGTGACATTTTCGTTGAGTAACAGAAAGAATTACACATAAGAAGCCGCGCCCGATAAGTGTAGGCCAAATGAATAATAATCAACCGTTTAACTAATATTTCACCACGGATGACACTACGACCCACAACAAAGTTGATCGCAGCGCCACCCGCACGGGAAATTAAGAACAATACAAAACAATCCTAAGTAGCACAGTCTCCGGGAAGAGTAAACAAAGTTCGAAAATATTGTGCCAGAGAGGTATCAACAATGTGAAATGAATACGGGGTACCCTTCTCTCTAAGCGTTTCCTGTGCGGATGGCGCTGCGATCAACTTTGTTGTGGGTCGTAGTGTCATCCATGGAGAAAAACTAGTGAAACGGTTGATTATTATTCATTTAGCAGGGACAGGACAATTCTAATTTTGTCCGGCCTACCCTGTCACTGAAGAGAGGCAATAAACCTCGAAACTGAAGGATAATCTTCTGTTCAATTACAAGACAAGCACTTGCAATTGGGTCTTCGAAGAACTTTGCACAAATATCTGTCAGATGTAGTTCAATGTCCGTCGTGGTATTAGCCAGGGAAGAAGTTGTTTTCTTACAGATTTTTGCCTTTACTTTTCCACTTCGTGGAAACACTTAGAGAGAAGGGTACCCCGTATTTATTTCACATTTCATCTCTAGAGAAAAAAAACTCACTTCCATGTAGGGTATCCAGTTGAAAAATGATAATTTTCATATAAATGAGTAGAAACATCATATTTTTATAGTCACGTGTAATGGCTGTTATTCTCACGATTAAACGTTTGTTGACATTTTGTACGATCATCCAGACATATGATGATCAGGTTATGTGGTGGTTTAACTACCTATATCAAATTATTATTTTCACAGTGCGTTCAATATGGGATTAGTAGCAGCTTCGCCTTCCCAAACATCCATTTTTCATTATTGTGGATGTTTGAGGTTTCCATAATGATTTCTTTCTATTTAAATTCCGAAACACTAAAATAATCTTGCAATCCTAACTGACAAAAATTGTGAACATCTGTAGGTGGACAAAATTAAGCATTAAATTGCCGAAACGATAAATGAACAATAATTTAGTATTTCCTTTTTTCAAGCCCTTCTTACATTGAAGTAACTTGCCAGTCAAATATGAAGGAGTAGGAGTAAAGGATTATTTGGTGACTAGAGTTAAGATGCTACTTCAATATTCCATTAGTTATTCTGGGCCTGATGTAGCAAATGACACAATAGATATCAGAAATCAGATATCGATGTCAAATAATTACGAGGATGTATTGAAATCTAGTTAGCCTAGACCAGTTCCCTGAATAAACAAAATATTGCGTTACCATAGCAACAAACAATAACTTATTAGAAGTGTCAGTGTAAAGTGTAAACTTTGACGTCAAAAAAGTAAACCAGAGTTACGCAATAAATTAAAAGAAAAAATATGTCCATTGAAATTGTGAAAATTGGAGTATCGAGCCATCATCAAGTACCTGTATTTAAAAGGGTTAAGAGGTAAGCAGATTTACGAAGATATGCTTAATACCCTTGGTGATCAATGTCCTTCGTATGCTACCGTGCAAGCTTCAAAAGAGGTAAATTTTCCATTGAAGATGATGACCGATCGGGAAGGCCAGTTTCTGTGTCAGTCCCCGAAAGTATCGATGCGGTGGATCAGGAGTGGTCGGTGGATCAGCGCCAGCGGTCTAATGCACAGGTCGTCCGAAACTCCAGCATAGCGATAGTCGGTTCGAATCCGATGTAGGTACGAGAATTTTTCTCAACTACTTTAAATCAGATCGATAGGCGGCCGCATGCCTTGTTGAAAAGCAAGTGTATTTTGAGTTGTCTAGATGCCAATCTCGTCTAGTGCTAGCTTGGAGTGCACACCGACCACCCAAGGTGGTGCTGTAGGTTTTCCGGGTTTTCCTGCAGCTGAAAAGTGGATACATCACCTAAAACATCAGTAAGTCGCCCCGGAGCGCAACGGCAAATAATAATAGTAGCCGTCCTCTACCCGCACAGGCTATGCCTTTGGGTACACTCAACGAGTGTTTATGAGGGAGTATTATTATATTATTATAGTTCATGACATGATTTTAACGGACCGTCGAATTGGGCTAAATCGGATATCTGAAGCACTGAATATTTCATACGAACGCGTTCATCATATAGTTCACGATAATTTGGACATGAGAAAAATTGCTACAAAATGGATCCCCAAATGTTTGAATGTTGACCAGAAGCGTGCAAGGGTAACGATGTAGACTTCTTAAACCGAATTGTTACTATGAGTGAGACTTGGGTACATTTCTACGATCCAGAAACAAAGCAACAATCGATGGAATGGCGACACTCTGGTTCTTCAAGATCTAAGAAGTTTCTTATCCAAAAATCTGCTGGAAAAGTTCTTGCTTCAGTTTTTGGGATTGCCATGGAATTCATTTTTGGATAAGGGTAGATAAATAACTGGAGATTACTATTCGACATTACTGACCACTCTACGGAGAAAAATTAAAAAGGAAAGACGCGGAAAGCTATCCAAAGGTGTTTTGTTTTTGCAGGACAACGCCCCTGCACACAAATCTCATGTTGCCATGCAAAAAAATCGTGATTTAGGGTTTGAATTACTAGAACACCCCTCTTATTCAACAGATTTGGCTCCGTCCGACTATCATCTATGTCTTTCCTCAACTGAAAAAAAGTTTAAAAGGTCTTAAATTTTCTTTCAACGAGGAGGTAATAAAAGCTGTGGAGGTCTAGTTTGCAGAGCAAGAAGAAACATTTTTTTGAAAGGTCTAGAGACGTTGCAGGTTCGCTGTAATAAATGTATCCAATTAAGAGGAAATATGTTGAGTAAAAAAATATTTTGACATTGAAATTTAGTTTTCTTCCATAGTAGGCTAAGAATTTTTCTATATATCCTCATAATGAGAAAGCTCAAAATGTCACGAGAGCAATTTTTTATGATGGTCAGTTTTTGGATGCAACCAAACCGTGGCGCGTATTTTGTGAACACAGTAATATATCCGAAGATTTTATTCAAGTAAATCTGGAAATTTTCAAGAACTTACGAGGTGTGTAGAATGTCAACTTCACTGGACCTTCAACTCGAGCTATTCGAGAGTACCCCTCGACAGTCTTTGAGGTCGTACTATGACCCGCACGAAAGCCGAACTTCTCAGCGGGGATCGCACAGAACAGAACAAAAATGATTTGCAAAGTGAACAGTTTTACGCATTGCAGGAAAATGAACTGAAAACATTTTTTGTTGAAGATATTAAAAGGCAAAGTGTTTCCGAGAAGAGTTCGCCTGGTCGACCTGAAAGTTAGTGAACTGAAGCAAGAATTATAGGAGCAAGAGTTAGATACAACTGGAAAGAAGGCCGTACTCCAAAAAAGACTTTCAGAAGGACTGATTGAAGAAGGAGGGCCCCAAAACGTTTTTATTCGAAGTTCCTGGAATTGATTTGAGCTCCATTATGAAGAACTTCAACAAAATTTGGTAAGTCAGGAAGATGAATCTCTTCAAAATTCAAAAAGTCTGGAATATAAGATTCAATAAATTTCCTTGGGAATTGAGGAAAAGTTGGGCAAGTGCGTAGCAAATGCCCAATATCCAAAGAAGCGACCCCGTCACAGCAAAACTAAAAAAGGTCGTTAAGGGGGAGCAGTCGCCGGCCTGTATCCAGCAAGCCCCAATTACCAGTGCACATGTCGCTGTCCTTGAACGACAGAACATATATCAAAACGTAGAATTACTTGTCTCTTTATCATGGTATGATCATCAACTTGCAACAAAAAGCAAATCTTATGTTTTCCCCACTTTGAATAACTATTTATCTTACGAGAAACTTTACTGGTATTATATTACATTTGAAAAGTCGAAGTACCCTTTCTCTCCACACGTTTCCACCAAGTGGAGAAATGAGGCAAACATCTGTCAGATAACAACTACTTCCCTGGCTGATACCACGATGGACATTGAACTACATCTGACACATATTTGTGTAACGTTCCTCCAAGAAGGTCAGGTAGCCGAGTGGTTAGAATCAATGCTTTCAATCATTCTGGTTTTACCGGTCACTGGTTCAATCAAAATGATTTCGATGTATTTTTCTGATTGCCTGAGAAAGTGGTAGGAATCGCACGTTAAAAGGTAAGACCTCGGTAATCCTTGGCTCGCACAAGTTTCGACTTCTGAGGGCTGTCGTTCGTAGGACGACGTCAGCTGGTCAACGGAAAAAACAATTTTAACAATTTTTTTTTAAACTCAATTGCAATTGCGTATCTGGTAATTAAACAGTAGATTATCCTTCATTTGACTGGGAATGACCACAGACATGCACGTTTTCGAAGTGTTTGAAAACTCTTGAACATACAGTATGTAAGAATATCGAGTAAATGTTCAAAAACACCGCCTTCTTGTTGAACACATATTTGGGTCGTTCTATTGACACTATGTTTGGCATTCAACACAGTTCGGCCATCAATTCCATTAATTATAGTTTCAATATAATTTTTCAGTTCATCTACATTATTATGTTTTATTTTGTTCACCTCATTTTTCAGAAATCCCCAAAAATAAAATCTAGAGGTGTCATGTCTGGTGAACGAGGGGGGCACTTAACAGGACAATTTGTAGCAATCCATCTGTTTCCCAAACAGCATCGCAGCATTCTTTTCACGCCACTGACATTATGTGATGGTCCTCCATCCTGCTGAAAATAGATCATCTGACGAGTCTCCAGATCAAGATCATCGAAAAACTCTTCCAACACTCTTGTTAATGAATTAATGTAACGGGGTCCGTTCAAAAGAACCATGGTAGAAAAATGGACCGATAATTCTGCCTCTAAATAGACCACACCAAACATTAATACTAAATCGTCTTTGCGGATTGTGGGGATGGACTAGAAATGGATTATCTCTACTCCAATAATGGAAATTCTTTCTATTATACATCCCACGATTTGAAAAATTAGCCTCATCGCTCCATATAATATTTCTATAGAAGTTTGGATCTTGTCTGCATTTATTCATAAACCACCGACAAAACCCCAATCGTCTCTCAGGATCACCAGGTTCTAGTGTTTGCAGTGGTCTTAAATTATAAGGAGAAATCTTATGTTTCTTCAGAATTCGTTGAATACCAGACAGTGGAACAGGTATTTCTCTAGACAAATATCTGATGGAATTATTTGGATATACCTAAAAGTAGAATAAAACGTCAATTTCTGTAATTTCAGATATTACAAAACGTTTTTTAGTTCTCCTCTTTTCAAAAACTTTTTCATCGTTTCTGAATCGCTGATGAAGCACAGCAAAAAACGCTTATTAGGTAATTCACGATAGAGGAACGAATTACTGTATTGGAGTGCTCTTACGCTATTTTTCTGGCAAACCAAGTAGGATTCTAACATATCACACTTTTCTTGATGAGAAAACGGCATTTCGAAAAATATTCGAACAGAAGTTGACAGTTACAATAATTTATGACATTGTCATGATATTTGACAAATAGTATTTCAACATAGTTTCAAGGCAACTTGATTGCTCATAATAATTATGTTTTATCGAATCAAACACATTTTTTCCAACCACATTCATATGACTCTCCAGTATTTTCTGTTCTGTACAAAAACGGCTTCAAAGTTATCATTACAGCAGACATATTTTGATTCACAAAATAAATGCGGTTAGCGGAATGGCTTCAAGATGGAAATTATCGTTTTGTACATTAATACCAAATAGCTCTGTGGTGTCAATTGAGTGGTGCGACATGATAATCACGGGTTTTACGAGTTCACATCCCAGTACAATTTTTTCTTTTTACTGTCTTATTTTGCTATTAGTATCAAAATATTGTCATTCGTATAAGTACCAAAATTGGTTGTTTGGACAATCATGAGGTTTTATTCGCCAAAACAAAGAAATTTTTTGTACTAGTGAAAGAAATAAATATTTCCATATGAATCGCTCATTTTTTTCATTTTAGGAAGAAAGGTGATATTAGCTTTGTTGTTGAGAATGTTATCACGAATCGAAATGCATTAAAAAAATATGGTGTTCTATTGAAAGAAATATCATTTTATGAAATATTCTAAAATCGCGACTGTCAATTTTTGTTTTGTTTTCGGCATCGAGAAGGCCATTAAAAATGTATAATTCATTTACAACCTATTTATTTTATATCATTGTGTGAACCAATCATTTTGCATAATTAGTTTAGTAAATGAATATTATTGTAATTTTTTTTTTTTGGTGTATTGGCATCGACTGCTATGGACATTAGCCATGTGTTCTGGATAGGCTTTGTTATTAACTCCTTACGCCACCTTAGACACTGTTAATTTTTTAACGCAACAGTGAATCGTGGAGGATTATTATTTTTACTTCTGAAAATGGAAAAAGCTCGCCCCGGCTAGGAATCGATCCTGAAACCTCTCGATCTCCAGGCGAACAAATAAATAAATAAATAAATAAATAAATAAATAAAATATATTTTCCACAGTAATTCGTCGTTTCTACACTATTGATTGTATGATCATAACTCCAGCGACTCAGCCAACGCTTCGCCCAAAAGGGCTCAGGAGAGAAGAGGGCGGGAGGACGCACCGAAGGCCGCCTCCCTTACTCCAGGCGAACACATAGCCACGGCGCTAATCCCCGCTCTATCATTGTTATTATTCATATTGTTAATTTTTTCTCGGAAAAGTGTTTCATCTATTATCTTATTCACATTCTTGTATTTGTATTTGAATTTTTTAAATTTTATCATTCACGATTTAGACATTTAACATATTTGGTGAATAAATATTGTTATTTTCATTATTATATGAGAGAAAAGAGATCATAAAAAAGTATTCAATGAAGTGGAGACGCTAGCCCTAACACTATTCATTGTCAATTCCACGTCTCAAGTCAAACAAGTCCTTATGTATTTTCGAAGTTTCAATATTTGTGTTTATTCTTGAGATAATGAATGAATCATGTTCAGTCTTATTATATTCATGTTACCTTAGTAACCTAATTTAACTAATTGTAATCAACACAGTTCGTACTCATTATAACCTTTACCAATTAACCTCCCAATGCAAGTAATTAGTGATTCAGTGCTGTACTTCTGCAAATACAGGATGATTCAGGAACTCACTTGATTCCACTTTTCGAATCAACAAGTCTTCAATCTAACTGAAATCACAAAATGCAAAAATGTATTTCAATCACCATTAATTGCGATTTCACTGGATGTTCAGAATAAAAATAAAAATAAAAACAATTCAAATTGAAAAATATAACAAGAATTTGAAAATCTATTGCACCTCTCTCCTAAACTTATCAAGAGCCTGTGATTGTATTAACCTCAAAATACTCTTTCACTGGACCGATATCGAGATCTACTCTTTGAACTCCGCAGGCTTCACCCAAACCATTCTGTCAAGATGGTGGTTCTGATAATAGGAGTCCTTGGTGGAATGATGGACACACTGCTCTCAAACTTGAAAATCATACCGGCTTGCCATGATGCGGCAGAAAACTTAGCCGGAAGAATGCAGAATGCCGTAATTCTTGGTTCACTTCGCCTTCTCAGGGCACACATGACTCTCGGACCCAGTAATCACTCACCCCACGGACGTGGGGAGTGGTTATTGTGGTCACAGTGCGCCCTCGGGAAGTATCGGAGCTCCGGAGACAGGGCCTGTCTGATAAATTCCTAACGAAAAAAAATATATATATATGTATTTATTCCTTTAAAATGATCATTTCACAATGACATAGGAATCGTCAATTTGAACATAAAACACATAAATGTATAAGTACACAACACATAAATTACTAATTTATTCACAATACATGAAAGACGATAGATCTACCAGGGAGTATATGAATACACAAAATATTCGTCGGTGGAATAAAAACATCCCTCCAAAAGATATTCCTTGACCTTTCTTTTGAAGGTAGAAAGCAAACTTATACTCTTTATATCTGGATGTAGGCAATTGAATAACTTCGAACCAATTAAAGTGGGTGACTTTTGAAACAACGTTGTGCGATGTTGTTGTAGTTTAATAAGGTTTCCATTTCTTGTTGGATAGTTGTGGCACTTGGAGTTGGTTTCAAACTCAGACTCGCGCTTTTTAACATAAAGCAAACAGCCGTATATGTAAATAGATGGTAATGGTAAAATGTTTTTTCTTTGGAAACAGGTCTACATGAATCTATGTGAGCTGTAAAAGCGCGAGTGATTTTATTACCATTGCCCCACAGAAGTATATTGTAGGAGAGAACTGAATTTACCATTGCATGGTAAACATCTAATAGATTTTTCTCATACAATACTTTTTTAAGTTGTAACAATGCATAAAAACTGCTGCTGATCCTCTTACAAACGTAATTGACGTGAAATTTCCAATTCAAATCAGAATCAATGTGAGTTCCTAAAAATTTCGTAGTTTCTGATGGATGTATTGATTGGATTCCTAGCTCGTGCTGAGAATCGTACGTTAATAGGTAA
This sequence comes from Chrysolina americana, assembly GCA_958502065.1. Classification (NCBI taxonomy): domain Eukaryota; kingdom Metazoa; phylum Arthropoda; class Insecta; order Coleoptera; family Chrysomelidae; genus Chrysolina; species Chrysolina americana. Next base: position 35,161,520 of record OY293415.1, on the reverse strand, counting down.
GACCTCGTTAATCCTTAGCTCGCACAAGTTTCGACTTCTGAGGGCTGTCGTTCGTAGGGGGATGACAGCTGGTTAACGGAAAAAACAATTTTAAACAACGACAGCAACATCATTGATTTCAACATGTATTGTTTGTTCAATGTGTTTTTTTCGAAACAATTGATCCAGCACCGTTTTATCTGCATTCAGAATGGGTCTATTAGAGCGACACCATACTGAGAAGTTCCTACCTATTGTATTGAGTTTGTCTTGCAGTTCAACAAGACTATCAGCTTCTGCTGAAATGGAGATATCATTAGCAAAAAGAGATAATGAGGTTGTGCCTATATTTATGTTGTGGTAGGTCATTGATATAAATCAACAAGAGTAAAGGTCCCAAAACTGAGCCCTGTGGAACACCAACGTCCACATTGAATAAATCTGAGTCCATATCATCCCATTTCACATATATTTTCCTGAACTTGCAAGGAATTTCCCTCTAATACCCACTGCATATAATTTATCAGGAAGTATATCAACATTTATATAGTCAAATGCCTTGGATAAGTCGAAGAAGCGTGCAGCTACAAATTTTCCCCTGTCGATGCCGTTATAAATGGTATCTATAAAACTTGCAGTCGCACTTTCAGTCGACCTACCTGGACAAAAACCATTTTACTGATTACATTATACTTGAGCCAAAAGTTCAATAATTTATCATGAACACATTTTTCTAATATTTTACTTATCACACTGGGAATGGTCACTGGTCTATAGTTATCAATCAAAAGTGAATAATTTTTCTTGAATAATGGAATGAGTTTTCCTATTTTGAGTAGATTTGGAAATGTTTCCTCCTCAACAGATTTGTTAATTATATATGCCAGCGGTTCACTAATATAGTCAGATATTTCTTAGATTATGCTTGTAGCTTCCTATAGAATTTTTGTTTTTTAGTTCACCGATAATATTGAAAACCTCTGTGGCTGTGACAGGTTTGAAGTGAAAACTATGCATGTATCTAGTTGAGTCAGTGGTGTTCATTCAAATTTCATTTTTAAAATGATGTTCTCAATTATTTGGAACTGTTGATGCATAATATACTGCAAAATTATCGGCAATGATCGATTTATCAACAACCCGTTTGTTTTCAATATACAATTCTTGTGGGTATTCAATTTTTGTTTTTGTTTTTAATTCATTAATTTATAAATCTTCTCTCTTGGCATTAGCATTGTCCGTTGCACTACGGAAATCGCGCTGATTCAATTGAAGCACTACCAATAACCGATTCCATAAGGTCACCCATCTGTGAATACTACCCGCATTCTATCGAAATGTAGTTCAAGGTAAACAAATGTTAATTCCAAAAGAGGACGATACGAGAAATACGGACAGGACGTTCAACTCTCTCCGCGCCAACTATTAGCATGAACTGTAACAGATCTGGTCATCAGAACTGCCGGGGAAGAATGAAGTTGCTATAACTAATATGCTTGCTGTTTCAATTCTACTCTTCTTCTTCAGACTGGTGAAATGAAATCAAAAGAAGCTGCGACAACTCGATATGAAGACTTGCAAAATGATGCATGCATCTTCATAGAAGTTTACATCCTAAATTGTGAACTCAGTAAACAGGGAAGCCGTGTACTTTTGAGTGAAGAGTGTCTACATACCAGAATTGTACTAGATGGAACCTGTAAAGTGAGCAGGAGTTCAGATCCCACGCTCTGATTTGTCTGCGCCAATGAAAAAGATGGGATCGGAGCATTTTTCTTCAGACAGCAGCTCGTACAGCGGATGAACTTGGCTCGTATTCGAAACTGAAAGAGGAGTCCTAAACTCTATCACCGAGTTGGAACTCATTTGGCAAAAAGCTCACGTAAGAACTAAGGATAACCTAATGCATGGAGTCTTCTTCAAGTACATCGAAGTTCTTGGTTTATCCAAAAATTCGATCTTTGCTATTCTTAGGTCAAGTGGGCTGTAATCGGAGACCGAGGGATTCATAATGGCCTGCAAGGATGGTGTCTTCAACACCTTGGTCTGTTGTAGTCGCGTGATGAGTATGGAGGTCGCAAACACCAGATGTAGAGCGTTTCAAAGGACTCTTATGCTGTTTGAGACAGAATGAGACGCTACGACAATCGTACGATATAGACGAGCCACGGGTGTTGCCTTATGCTACAGGGATATCAAGTCATTTGTGGAGAATAAGAAGTGTCAAATCTATTGGAACTATACATACCCCACCCTTACGCAAATTCAAGCCAATAAATCCTCCTAGACAATCAAAGTAGGACGAAATTGAGGGAAAATGGACTGAAATCTTACTAGTAGTTTAATAATGTATATAGGACGGAACTGCTGTAATAAAAATGTTACAAATAAAAGTGGAACAAAAATATGTGAAGTTTTATTTCTCATTTCTCATACCATTATAAGTAATGGTCAGATCCATCAATTTAGTTCAATATTTAATCAAGAAGATAACTAAGACTTGTTTGTTGCTTGTGCAATTCAAAAGTCGAACAGATATATGATTTATGGTGCAAAGTCTCCTCCAGAAAATTCCACAACACCGATATCTCATTATGATGTTTGAACTCTGGAGGATTTTTGTTTGAAGGAAAATTTAAAGAACGGGTTACAGTTGCTGTGAGTACTTGGCATATATTCACGGTATTTCCCAAGTTCAAAAGATAATTGCAAAAATTAAAGTGTCGACGTCATTCTCATTTCTATTTTTCTCCTACTGTTAGTAGTAGAACCAAGCGTTGAAATTAAAAAACACGTTTCTTTCTTTCTTGGCTCTTATCAACTTCAGTGTTTTCTCTCTCCCTCTATTATAATTTTCACGTAGTTAATTGGGTATCTTTTTCTGGTGCAGAAAATGTGAATGTTAGTCTAAATATACAAGGTTAAAATTATTTACAGATTTTTTTTATTCACAAGTTCAACCCGTTGAATTACCCTGAACAAAGTGTGAACTGGGCTGTAGTAATCCTTACATTATATTCGCTAATTCGCTATATCATTTGATTCGTTTAATATAATGTCATTCGAATGAAGCTAGAGCACGCGTAGATTTGACGCTATGAAAACGAAATAAACATGACTAGTGCGGTAATTCTGTTTTTATTTTTTTGTGGTGTTATAGAAAGCAGTTACTACTTGGAAGACAATCGACCACGCTACCTAACAGCTGCTGTTGGGGATCATATAGTGTTTAATTGTGAAATTGATTTTCCTCAAAGTTTCCCGATACCTTATAAAACTATCTGGAAGAGAAGGGTGAGTTTCTGTCAAGATTTTCCGTGTAAAACTTCTACTCAATACCTCTTCATAATGATAATAATATAAGATTTTATTGACAGTCTTATAAGCTCAGTGCATTAGTATTGACAACGACAAAAGGCGGAGTTAGCGCTTCGCCTGTTAACATAGCTATAGTCTAGTTCCTAAATAATTGTAGATAGTGACTCATCGTACATTTTCTAGTTTTTACGGGATTTGATAGTGCGAAGGGGATGTACGAAAGTGGCAAAGTAAAACTTAATTTGAAGCTAAAGTACCTAGCTTATTTCTGTTCTATTTTTTGACCTGCTTTATATGAATTATGAACCGTACAACCGATGAGTCACTATCTACAATTCAGGAACTAGACTATAGGAACTAGACTATAGGAACTAGACTATAGCAGGTGTATACTCTCTTACACTCAACCTGTGAAAAAAAAATGTTTATATAATTACCACCAAGAAACAAGGTATCTAAATAACTAGTAACTAATTGAAGGATTTGAAATGTTGTACCTACCTGCATTTATTTTCATATCATCAGATGCCTAAGTACGTTAAATATTTAATTCATTCGAGAATAGTTATTTTTTCAGCTGTTTTTTGAATATGTTTACATTTATACTTTTCATCATCTCAGGATTCCTATTGTACAGGCGAGCATTAGCAATTGAGATATTAATACTATAATAATAATGATAATAATACCTGCTGGTGGCTGCAAAAAAGTCACTAGTGAAGCGGGCGAGAAGCATCGCGGAAACCATGAAGTTCCGCATTAAACCTTCTCGCCTATTCCAAGAGCCTCCACGTGCTGTGGATAACCTGCCGGCGGCTGATTGGGTGGAAACCTTCTGGAAGGGCATTTACGAATTTCCGCAACCATTCAACGTAGATACTCCAGCTCTAGCGCAGTTCGAAGCTTTCTGCAGGAGGGCCCTCAAAGGCTCGGAGAACTTTGCTGCACCAGGTCCTGATAGCCTGAATAACTTTTGGTGGAAAAAATCTCCAAATACCCATCACCATCTAGCAAGAGTTTTCAACTAATGGCTAGATAGGGAGCAACAGATTCCGGATTGGTTTGTCGAGGAGCGAACCGTGCTAATCCCCAAAAACAGAGTTTTGTCTGATCCGAAGAACTACAGATCGATAACGTGCTTGAACGCAAGATATAATATATTTACCCGCATCTTATACATGCGAATACTCTCCGCAGTTGAGCCGGCGTATGAACGGATATATGAGCAAAGAGGGTCAAAGAAGGGGGTCGCTGGCTGCAAGGAGAATTTGCTGATCGACAGATGCATCACGCAGGACTCCGTGCAGTATAAGCGTAACCTTTCAATGGCCTGGATCGACTATCGCAAGGCATTCGATACAACATCGCATGAGCTCATCATACATTTGCTCAGATGCCTTGCGGTACCCGATCAAATAGTGGGATGCATTGAACAGCTGATGCCGCTCTGGAGGACTCGCTTTACCATAACATCTGGTTAAATCAGAGTCCAAACAAACCAGGTTATCTTCAGAAGGGGCGTGTTTCAGGGAGACTCCCTCAGCCCTCTTCTCTTCTGCATCTCACTACTGCCACTGTCCGTTGCACTAAGGAAAATTCGCGGATACAACTGCGACACCCCAGCAACCGGATGACCTTAAACTTTATGCCTCCGGAGAAAAGGACCTTCATCAGTCCTTAAGGGTGGTGCAAGAGTACACGCATGCTATCGGAATAGAGTTTGGGATCGAAAAATGTGCCACGGTTCATCTCAAAAGAGAAAAATCTGAGGAAAACGGAGAGGACATCATCTGGATTCCGGAGAGACGTATGCCTACCTAGGGGTGGAACAACGCCACACCCAAGAGGAAGCCGCTGTCAAAAACTCTCTCCGCGGCAAGTATCAGCACAAACTCCAACAGATCTGGTCATCAGAACTGCAACTAATATGCTTGCCATTCCGATTCTATACTTTACTCCTTTGGAGTAATGAAATGGACTCAAGAAGAGCTGCGACAAGATGGTGGTTCTGATAATAGGGGTCCTTGGTTGAATGGTGGACACACTGCTCTCAAACTTGAAAATCATTCTGGCTTGCCATGATGCTGCAGAAAACAGAAGAATGCAGAAGGCCGTAATTTTTGGTTCACTCCGCCTTCTCGGGGCACATGACTCTCGGACCCAGTAATCACTCACCTCGGACGTGGGGAGTGGTTACTGGGGTTAATGACACACCAGCGCGCCCTCCGTAAGTGTCGGGGCTCCGGAGACAGGGCCTGTCTTGGTATTTCCATATGCCATTCCGCTATTGAGCAAGCGACTTAGCACTTTCCTTCTCGACCCTGGAAGTCGAGTGCGTTTCAGTTTGAGAACATCCATAGCCTTGGTTGTCTCATTCTGATCTGCTTCAGTAGGTTTTGGGGACTTCAACAGTTCTCTTTCCTGATCTGAAGTCAGTTCTGGCAGTATAACTCCGCTCTCCTCTTGTTGAGAGACTGGTCCATCGCCCAGCCCCTCTTGTGAAGTCGGAATTCCGATCTCCATTTTTTCTTCAGTTTCTAGAGGATCGGGGGTGCCCCCCCCTTGGGATTGTCTTTTTTTCCTATTACTCATATGTAGTCCCACGAGTAGCTGGGGAAATGAAGTCCGCCATGGTAGAGCCCCGCCTTGCCACGGTTTGGCGATAATACTCTGGGAGATCGCTCGGTGTCCCAGAGGGATCGTTCCTGACACATCACCCTATGTGCCACGCACCCATCAGCACGATACCTCCCACCTTAGGTTAGGCGGTCTGTTGACACTGGGCAAGAATTCCTTTCCACAACTCTTCCCAAGAGGCAATTCGCATGAACCAATCACAACTATCCTGGCCGTGAAAATGTTTTCTTATTTTCAGGGCGAGGTTATATATTCGTGGCATGATGGGCTTGTCTCAGAGGCAGACGACTACGTGGGAAGGATAGCCCTAATTGATAACTCGCAACAGCGATATTATGGTCTTGCTTCAATCAACTTAACTTCCATTCGAGAGACGGATACAGGATGGTTTGAATGCAGAGTTCTCTTCCCCAATAGAACACCGCCTTGGAGGAACAATGGAACTTGGTTTCATCTAACTGTAAGCGGTAAGCGAATAAGATTTCATTCCATACTATCCCTTCTGTGAACATAATAATTGACAAATATATATATAATACTCACACTCAATTCAATAACCGTTTTATTCCTTGATGATTCCTTGACAAAATTTGAAATAAATAGATTTTCATGTAATCAATTTTTTTCTAGGTGGAAACCTTCTAGCAATTCCTCCAATTAATCAGACCGTTACAGAAGGACAGGAGGCACAGTTCGCCTGCCTAACAAAAGATTTTTCTATAAAAGTGAAATGGTTCAAAGATGGCATTCCACTCGATCAATATCACGATCTCATAACCAGGTCCTGGGTGAACAAAGACCATACATTAATTATCCGTCCCACAGATTCTGGAGACTATGGGGAATATGAATGCGAAGCGTCCAATTCAGAGGGAGAGAGACAGACTGCTAGAGCCTTCCTTAATGTACAATGTGAGTTAAAAGATTTCACCCCATATTATTATCATCATATTACCAGAGAAAATGACGAATGCTAGTGTATGACTCATCTACCAAATTTCGAAGTTCAACTTGAAGATTGTAGTATAAATACCAATCATTTCAGCATTAAAAATAAAAAATTGGGATGAAATAGCAAAAGAATTCAAACTCATTTAAATTGTGGATATTCTGTACAGGAAAAATGCAAAATGGTGAGAATAAAGAAAATATCACCCTTCGTCGTTCCCCAATCATGCCAAGTTTGGCATCTGAGTGATTTATTATTTTTGTTCTTACTTTTGTTATTAATTCGGCCAAAAAATATAAAAGAGGGGCCAAGGTGAAGTGACGTTTCTCTTTATGGCATAAGTCTCGTTGAGACTTTGCCACTTCGATGTCATTAATGACAGCAAAATATATATATTTTACCTTACACCAAAAGAGTTGTATTTATTTTCGTTAAAACGGCTCCGAAACAGAATGTCCATCGGAAAAATACTTGTTGCACACTGTTTTTTTTTAATTGAAAACATGAAGTTATTCCCACCGAAACGGTGTTGAATCATGATGGTGTCTGTAAGTCTTTCGTGTATTGAGAAAAGGAAGTTGATGATGGCATCAACGAGATGAAAAATCAATAGGTAAACCGAAGCCATCTTGTAGGTCTAAGTTCAAAATGACAACATAATCTATGATTTTCCACATCTTCAGTGATAATTTAGAAAAAAACGGATTATTTTTTAAATTTTTCTTCAGGTATTAGGGGACAAAGGATCAACATAAAACATTAAATATCTCTATTAGTCTTTCCGTCAGGATTTGTTTTAATATAATATTCAACCGCTGTATTCGTTTCAATAGGACTTTCACTCAAGAGTTTGGAAACTTTTGTGAGTTATAAAGTAGGTCAAATTCAAACTCTATCAGTTCCAGAAGAGTGGCATCATATCAAGTCGGAATATAATACTGAGGAAATGATATGAAGAGGAATGTTTCCAACATAGTTTCATATAATAAGTAGATATATTTTCATGAAAACAAATACTGGGATGGGTCATTTTTGTGATATGTTATACGACATGTATCAGAACAGCAGATTATTCCATAAAAATTTCAAATTGATCTTCCAGATAAGGCCAAAGTGGTATATGCTCCTCCGGAAATTCACCTTCCGTATAGTCGTCCCGCTCTAATCGACTGTCATTTCCGAGCCAACCCACCTCTGACTAATCTACGCTGGGAAAAAGATGGCTTTCTTTTCGATCCCTACAACATACAAGGTGTCTTCTACCGACGCAACGGCAGTTTGTTCTTCAATAAAGTTGACGAAACACATAGTGGCACATATACTTGTACACCGTTCAATGATTTGGGCAGTGCTGGTCCCTCCACCAACATGCACGTGATTGTTCAGAGGCCACCTGTATTCGTGAGGACACCTCATAACCTATATCTGAAAAAGCTTGGAGAAACAATCGAAATGCCATGCGATGCTAAAGATGATGATGCTGGGCATAAGCCGATTGTCGTTTGGTATAAGGTAAGTTGTTCAAAACTCAGTATCATATTTCATTTCCTAAATCATGGAAATGTCAGAGGTTGTTGTTGATTATTCACAGTCATTCTGAGAATCTGAATTCCCTATGTGATATACCAACATTTCAAGAACTCGCTAATGTTATTAACGAATCTAAAGAGAAAGCGAGCATCTTAAAAAAATGGAAAGCAAGGGAAATTATATTGGATAAAGTTTAAATATTATAAAAGATTTAAAAAAATCCTCATAATAGAGAATTGAAAGATACTTATAAAAAATTAAAAAATTAAATAAATACTTGTTGCAAAAATTCAAATAAAGATACGTTGAATAAACAATTTGAAAAAGCTAGAACACATCCAAAGAAAATATGGGAAGTAATAAATAATAAAATTGGAACTATTAAGATAAAAAAGCAAATCCCAATCAACCAAATTATGAGTAAGACTGGCGTACTACTGAATAATACAAATGATATATGTAATGAATTCGTTAACTTCTTCACAGAAATTGGTTCAACATTATCTAAACAATCCAAAACGGTATTAAAAAATATGTCACTATATAAAAAATCAATTTTATTGAAGCCGGTTTTAGAAGAAAAAAATAATTATGTCTCTTAAATCCCATACAGCACCTGCTGAAGATTAAATTACTTCAGACAATTTAAAAGATAATGTTGATTTAGTGAATTTACCTTTATCCTTAATTAACAATAATTGTCTTGAAAGTGGCAATTTTCCAGACTATTTGAAAAGAACAATTTTGAAACCTATTTATGAAGGAGTTGAAGAAAAAATATTTCAAATTATGGTCTGATTTTTTGAATGTTTTTGCTAAAACTTTTGAAAAAGTATTGAAAATTCAATTTGTTGATTTTAGTCCTACTAATATTGGTTTTGATAAGTTCCAATATGCATTCCAAATTGGTTTTGATAAGTTGCAATATGCATTCCAACAATGTTTCAACACCCAAGCAGCAGTAACTGACTTTATGAGTAATATTCATGAAACTTTTGATATGAATAATTATGGTGCAATATTCATTGATCCAAAAAAAAAGTATTCGACCCTGTTAATCATACAATTCTTAGATATCTTAAACAATTTGGGTATAAGTGGACATGCATTAAATTTGTTTCAAAAATATTTTCAACATTTGGAGTTTCGCAAGGTTCCGTTTTGGCACCAATTCTTTATTTGATTTATGTGAATAGCATTATAAATATCAACTTAATTGGAAAACATTTTTCTTTTCCAGATGATACTGTGCCATTACACATCCAAAAATGTACAAACTTCAGAAACTAATTTGGAAAAAGATATTAAAAAAATTGAAACATGGTTAAATGAACTGAATCTAACTATTAACTCAGGAAAAACTGTCTATATGATATTTAAACAAAAGAATATGAAAAATATCAAATTAAACATTGTAGTTAAAAACAGAGCTATCACTGAAGTTGAACAACACAAATATTTGGGTTGACAATAATTTAAATTTTGAGAATCATATAGAAAAAATGAAAAATTATATTATTCCTCTAATAGGAGCAATAAGAAGAATCCAATTTCTAAAAACAAATTCAATTGTTGATATATATCGCGCATATTATCTCTCAAATAAGATAAATGATAACGGTATGGTCATCGTGCACTCAAAAACAAAAAGGAATTATTTATAGATTAATGAATAAATCAATAAAAGCAATATTCTGAAAACCTTGGGATACACCGTCCTCGGGATTATACAGAAGCACCAATAATATGACATTGAACAACTCATTAAATTTGAAAAAGCTAAATTTGCATTCAAGCTAACCAAAAATATTCAAAAAAGTAATACGCTAATTCAGAAAAATTCCAAATTGCATACTCATAATGCTCGGATTTTAAACCACTTCCACTTAAATAATATTCATTCTAACATAGGGAAAGCAAACCCAATAGAAACATTTAATAAATTACCGGAAAAAATAAAAATTCAAAAACTATAATTTAATTTACCAAGAACTTAAAAGAAAATTTACTAATAAAATGATGTTTATTAAATATTTTTCATTATTAGATATATTAATTTGAAATTTTTACTTTATTTGATAACTATTGTACTTTCAAAATTCCCTACACCAGAACATGTTCTCAATGGAAGTTATTTCTTCAATAAATAAATAAAATGTAGAAAGACATGCCTTACGTGAGTAGTCTGAAGTCTCGGATAATCCTAGATGAGTTGGTATTCTATGGAGAAAATATCCTCGACATAATCTCATACTGTTTGATTGTTATGAATTTCTGCAAGCGCGGGCATAGTAGATTCCGTAATGAATGCTGTTGTCAGACTATCTGAAGAGTGTTTCTCAAAAGTGACTCAACATTAGTTTTTCTAAAATTTTTGGTGTATATAGTTGTTTTAATTGCTTCATTTATCTCATTCTATGAACATTGTCTTGCCATGCTGTAATACAACACCCTTTGTTAGATACTATTTTTTATTCGAATAGAGAAACTCATGCGTTATAACTCAGATGTGATGAGTTAGTTAATTTCTAAAGAAGTTTTCGAAATCAGGCATAAAATTAAATCGATGCATAATACCCAAAATACCAAAAATCTTTTTTTACGACCTGTAGCTCAAAAAGTTATGAGGATGCCAGGATCTACAACATATCAAATTTCATTCGAGGTAATTAGTTATTAACAATTAGATTCTCAATAATAATTACATAAGGTACCTTATGATTCATTATGTGACTTTTTTCGAAGAAATTGACATCTTAATGCATTGTCATTATGGACGTTATTGGTGAACTCAAGTTTTATGTTTTCAGGAAAAATGTTATTTGAAATATTGAATATGTGGTAATTAATTGTTCGTAAAAAGATCCCCTTTTTAGATATGGTAATGAGCCACCCACGTTTTATTTAAATTCTTTAATACTCCATTGAGAAATTATCATTGTAACTATTTTGTTAACTTCAAATGAACCTCTGAAACAAAAAAGTAAAACCACATTTTTCCCTGGCAAGTTGATTTAAAATCAACCGTTTTCATTCAGCCATGAAACTCTGGAATACAAATGGAAATCTGAAAGTGTCAGAATGAATAATGCCCAAAAGTCATTTTCATTGTAATCACAATGTGATTTTCCATTGAAATAAGTGAAAATATCTAAATTATTTTTTTTTTATTGGCTTTGACATTTCGTCATTCAGCCAGCCACAAGTGGAGTATGAAGTAGTGTATTATTTCAAGTTAATACCTAAACGATTAAAAAAGAAATGGTAAATTGAAATAGAAGACCGTACAACAGGAATAGACAGGTACACATGCTTCACGTCCAGGGGTCCGTCGGGACGACTTTTTCTACGACACACAACAATTAGACCACGGATTGATGGGTATATAACACAAGGATACGTCTACACACAAAAGCAATTCTAAAAACTACTACAACTTGACATTAGTCTTGATTAGGAATTCTATCAATCATTCATACAATTTCTTGCTGTTCAAGGCTAAGATCGACATGACATTGAAGGGAATCGGCATATTCAAAGCACAAAGTTTGTCATGCAGTTCATTTTTTGACTTATTAGAGCATGCGAAAAATATATGATCTAGGTCTCCTTCTTCATCACAATGATCACAGTTTTTAGAAGGAAGAATATTTATTCGAAAGAGATGTAATGGGTAGCATGCATGACCAAACCTTAGTCTTATCAGAGTTGTAATGAATCTTCGAGGTATATTGAGGTTCGAAAACCAATGTTGCGAGGGTATAAACGGTTGTAACAGTGTGTATCTAGTGGGATTGGTAAGACAGTATTCATTCCAGCTGGATGACCATGTTAAACGCTGTTGTATTTTAAAATGAACAAAAATCATTTGCACATACATGATGACCAATGTTTTCACCTCTTTCAACACCTGCTCTGGCCAGTTGATCCACATGTTCATTTCCCTCTAGTCCTAAATGTGCCTTTATCCATAAGAAATGAATTTGTATTGCACTGAGATTCAAGTTTGCCACCAGTTTTTTTATTTGTAGTATATACGGATTGTACTTGAAAATTGATAACTCAACTCTTTCTAGAGATTTTAGGACAGATAAGGAATCTGAGACAATGACAATATTTTCATGATGAGAGTTTTGTACGAATGAAAGTGCTTCGAATATAGCTACAGCCTCTGCTGAGAATATTGAGAAATTTTTATTTAATTTGTACGATTTCTCTACATTTAGAGAGGGTATGAAAAATGCAAAGCCTGTTCCATGCAAAGTTTTGGATGCATCAGTGTAAATAATCAGAGCATTTTTCCAGTTTGAGAGGGAAGAAAGGAGAATATTTTTACTTATTCGTATGTCACTAGAGTACCTTGATTGAACGACGTTCATATTGAGGAACAAGGAAGTGTAATCTTCGAGAAAAACTAAGTTACTCAGATTTGATAAATTATCGAAAAAGATGTTGATACTGCTGGAAGGCAGAACATAAAGGCGGCGAGTTTTTCAATCTGCAGTATTTATTAGTAAGCTCTGCACTATTCAGGAGTGATATATTATGAAAGAGGTCAGAGTTTTGTATACATATTTTGGTAAGGAATTTCGCACTAAGATAAATCCTTCGATACTCCAGAGGGGGTTCAAGAGCTTCCACATGCAGGGTATTGGTGTCGATCTCATTGCACCATGACATATTCCGTGAACCATATTTTGAAAAACATCAATATGTTTCAACACGTTGTTACTGGCAGAACCATAGAGAAAACATCCATAGTCCAGTATGGACTGTAGGTAGCTACGATAAAACAACAGAGCTATTTCAACATCAGCGCCCCACCAAGTTTTAACAACCATTTTCAAAAAATTGAGAACCCTGTTGCATCTATTTAGCATGTATTCAATGTGAGATTTCCAAGTTAGCTTTCGATCTAGGATGATCCCCAAAAACTTGAATTCGTTTTTGATGGGAAAGTCCACGTTATTTATAGAAGATGATTGGAGTTTGGTAAATTGTGTCTTGTGAAAATAGTTATAGAGGATTTTGCTACTGATAATTGTAAACCAGTTTTGAACAGCCACGAACTGATTTTCATAATGACGTTGTATAATGATTGAATGGCACCGTCATACTTTTTATGTTCAGTGTAAATACAAATATCGTCAGCATACTGAACTGTTTTGAATGGAAGGTTTAAGATTCTCAGTTGATGTAGGTCAGCTGTATACATATTGAACAGCACAGTACTCAAGGCCGACCCTTGAGGCAAACCTGTATTGTTAAAACGTGGACCAATTATGTCATTATTGAATTTTCTGAGGTAAACCTGTCTATTTGAATAAAATGCAACTATAATATGGGCAAAGTGGACTGGAATATCGAACTGCTCAATCATTTTTTGTTTTAAAATAGGTAGACCGCATCATAGGCTCCTTCAATGTCTAGAAAGAAGCTAGCTAAATAGTTGTTTTGTGAAAGTTCTTCTAAATCAGAATAAGCCAAAACTGCACATTTATGTAGTACACCTACACACCGTATCTCATTTATTTATCTGTGAAAAGAAAAAAGTTATGGGGGTGAGAAGCACCCGGTATGTTCCTTCATGGTCGTCTTGTAGTTAGGCTGTCATTACCCAATCTGTTCCAGTAATGTTGATTGTTGATAATATATCTAAGTAATCAGTGACAGGATTACGGCTAGAGGCATCTATATGCCCCAGTTTGTTCCAGGCCTATGGGTAATTGTGAAGCTGATGGAATCCTGCACCTGTTGCCACCTTAGACCTTTTTGCAAAATCCGCCCGCAATGCATCACAGCAATAAAATAATTATGACTGCCTAATATATCAATTTGATCAACAATCAGTGGCACAGGGTTCTTTTCTCCAACTGTGATGGAGTTCAACCTGCGATAAAACATAATCGATAATCACCTGTTTTCAGTGGAAAAAACAACTTGACTAGCGTATGCTGACTCATATACTCTCTCATAACTCCATTACTCAAAAGATCCTTCTCAGAAACTAACACAACAGGTACAGACCATCATCATCATCTTGTCAACAAGCTCTTCCTCCTCTTGTTGTTTGGCATATGGAACTCTTCTTGGTGGTTGCCGAATCGGATTGGCTTGGCCAGTATCGATTCTGTGTTTAACCAGGTAAGTTCTTCCTGTTGTTGTTGAATCAAAGATGTCGCTTTCACTTCTGATGAAATTTTCAGCAGCTCTCAATTCGTCTATCGACAAGTGTTGAAATGATTTTTCAAGAACTGTCATAACACTCTTTGAGGCTTCCTTTCTTTCGTGGTGGTCACTTGAATCATAGTTTGCTACCCATGAAATATGTTCACATACTCCAATGATATCGCCTTCTTTAATTGTTATTTCTTCGGGATACATGTTGGCAACTCTCACAGGAATAGCATGATTTGTCTTTACTAGGGCTCGTGCAAGAACCACATCGCTGTACTATTCCAACGCAGCACCCAGGGTCTCCATCTAATGTAGCATAAACTACTTTCTCCGAATATCCAGGAATTTTCACGGTTTTCACTAATCGCAGTTTCACAGACATCGTCCTCTCTGTTGGAGTTGTGAGGACAAATTCTTCTCCTCCAAACTTCATGATCCTATCTTCATTGTCAAACGAAAACCCGTAGTCACTTATCAAATCCATCCCAAGTATAAATTCATCTTCTATATCCGCGACGTATTTGTGATGGTGAGTCGCCCAAGAATCAGTGTAATCTCCTCGAATAGGTGCATTTTCCCCAGTGACTGTTCGAAGCACAAGGTTTGAAGAGGTAGCTTTCACGCTTTCTGGCCGAAGAATGTCACTGCGTACCAACGAAACTGCAGCACCGGTGTCTATGGTGCACACGACGTCTATTTCGTTCAATTTTTCTGAAATGGTAAGGCTATCGGTTGATCTTCTTAGCCTATTAATAGGGATGACCCTAGGGGCTCCATTATTGCTAGCCAGCATGCGCCCCTGCTGGCTTATTCTAGTTTTCCTGCCGCCCACTCGAGGACTCGCTGGAAGACCTTGTCCTCATAGGTAATTGCGAACGTGGTGGCATTCTTACCGTGCAGTCTCTAATAAGATGGCCCAATTTGTCACATCTATAAAACGCCCTGTTCTTCTGGGTGCTCATTCCGCTTATCAAAGATTTAATCTCTTCCAGAACCTTCTCGAATGAACTAGTAGCTGCGCTTGATCGTTCTTCGGGTTCTTCTATCGATACCGCTCGTACTTTCGGCCTCAAGGTGTTGAAGGCCGCCTCCATTTCTAAAGAACGTACCAAGGCATCGCTACTCCTCTTAAAGTGTGTCAATCGCAGAGTCCTTTGGATTTCGGTGTCTCTGAGTCCATCTATAAATAACTGCACCGCTAACTGTTCTTTGAAATCTCCCGGTGCTTCTGGGTAAGCCAGCTGAAATAGGCGTCTCACATCCGATTCAAATTCCTGCAGACTCTCACCTGATTTCTGAGTGCTCGTTTTTATTTGAGCCCGAATCAGCTGTTCTCCATGTTGATCGCCATACCGCCTCTATATGCCCCAGTTTGTTCCAGGCCTATGGGAAATTGTGAAGCTGATGGAATCCTGCACCTGTTGCCACCATCGACCTATTTGCGGTATCATATACCTTTTTGCAAATTCCGCCCGCAATGCACTACAGTAATAAAATAATTATGACTGCCTAATATTTCAACCTGCAATAGCCGAAACATAATCGATAATCACCTGTTTTCAGCAGAAAAACCAACTTGACTAGCTTATTCTGACTCATATACTCTCTCATAACTCTATTACCCAAAAGAAGTTGTAGTAAACCACCAAGTTTCATTCCTGTGGCAGAAGGCTGAGACAACATGAGCTAGAAATGCTGATAGCAAATGGATAATGGTCTTAGGAGATATGCATCTTGTGTCAGGAACGCCAATATCCATCTATCACGCTACAACGGTGGACCAGCGTTTGAAGACATTATTCTAGCCAGCCATTAGGGATTTCTCAATCTCCGACATCGGCCCACTTGATCTAATAAATGTGATAATAAAATTTGAAGAACTAGTATACGTTCAAAACCTATCATAGAATTTTCCTGCTGTGGGATATTGCATAGTATTCTGAATTTCTCAGTTGAATATTGTTTTCAGAAAAATGGCGCTTCTCTTCCAATGGGACGCTACTCTATAAATGAGGGCAATCTTACCATAGTCGATATCCACTCCGAAGACAAAGGTATCTACCAATGCTCGGCCACCAACAAAGCAGCAACTATTACTGCAGAAACTGAACTTTTAGTGGAGAATGTACCATCTAGTGCTCCCTATAACCTCTCGGCTGTAACGTCGACAACGTCCGCCCATTTGACCTGGTTGATTGGCCGACAAAGAGCTAATATAGATTTCAGCATATGGTATAAAACCAGAGATAGTTCGGAGTGGAAAACATACCCAGTGCCTACCACGAAGATTCTTGAAGCAACTATCACCAACCTGATGCCAGGTAATGAACAAATTCAAAATTTCTTTCATTTATGTTAACCTTATGTAATGTGGCAGAGTCATAATAATTCATTGGTATTTTATACATAAAAACGAGGTCAGTAATTGTTCTGCGTTTTTCCAGTTCTAAAATACCGAGCGACGGTCTAGCAGCGCATAAATTATCAATATCATAAGTTGCGTTTATTTTAAAACTCAAAAACCTTACAAATTTATTTTGAACTCTTTCTAACCGCATTTTATATATATTCTACCCAGGATTCCAAATTACACTAGCAAAATTCAGTCCGCTATGCTATGTAGAGAAATTTTAGTGAATTTAGAGATTTGAATTTCTTACAGATCCGAGTGAGGAAGCCTAACATTTTATTGCATTTACTGATAATATAGTCATAATGTTTGACAAATGTTATCTTAGAGTCTATAATGAACCCTAAATCCTCGATTTCGTTCACTTTGTTCGAAACTGTATCAGATAACTCATAATTGAACTCAAATTCTTGTGCGTTTTTCGTGAAAGTAATAGTGGAACATTTATTCAAATTCAAGAATAGTCTATTTTGTTTGTTTGAGTCCAGCTTAGCTTAAATCCCATGATTTAATTCCAGAAAAAAAATTCAAATCGTCTGCGTGAAGTACGAATTTGCTGTTTTTGAAACATTCGTCGATATCATTGAAAACTAAAAAAAGCAAATGGCCCAGGTGTGAGCCTTGGGGCATCTCCGATGTAGCAGTGAAAGCTCTAGATTGATACCTATTCATATTCACGATTTGTGATCTGTTAAAGACATACGAGGCAAACCAACATAGGAGTTTCCCATGTACACTAGAGCGAACTTCAGTAACCATATATAATGATCTATTTTGTCAAACGCTTTGCTGAAGTCGGTGTAGATAGAATCTACCTGTGTCCGCTCATCCATATGATTACAGATATACTGGGTATATGTCACAAGATTCGTTTCAATTGCACGCTTCGCAAAGAAGCCATGTTGTTCTTCGATAATTACTCCTTTTAAACGGTTAAACATGATGTCATATACTAGACTTACCAATACTTTTCCCATAATGCATAGCTTGCTGATTCCTCGATAATTTGTTACTTGATTTTTAACTCCTGAGTTTTTGAATATTGGAATAAGAAATGAGGATTTCCAATGGGTTGGGAACTGACCTTCTTCTAATGATAAGTTAAATAGTTGTCTTAAAGGAGTACAAGCTTTTAGCACATCTCTTTATCAAAAGTGCAGGTATGCCGTCCGTCCTCCTTCCTTTTTTTCGTCAAGACATGTAAGTTTGTTCAATATTTCCTCTTTAGTAAAAGTATTATTATTTATTATATTGGTGTTTACTTTTGTTATGCACTGACCTCTGGTGGTATTGTTCGTATATGAATTGCAGATACTTATCTTCTCCTCTGAAGAATTCTTTGTTACCAAATTTCACTAGCGATGGATATCTCATGCTCCTTTCACAGCTATTGGTGAAGTTCCAATACGTTTTGGCATTCCCTGTATTTCAGATTCAATTTTGGAAATATGTGAGTTATAGTCTAATGAAATCAGGTTCTTACTACGACGTCTCAACAATTTGAATTCATTATAATAATTGAGATGTTGAGTTTGTTTCCATTTTTTATGAATTGAACGTTTTTGCCTTATTGTGTTAATTGTGGCGGCTGTGAAATATACAGGGTATTTTCCTTTTTTATTGAGACATGATGGAAGTTATAACTTCAAATCTATGGAACCTTTGAGATTTTTAATAAATGAAATATATTTTAAATTAGGTACGGAATACGAGTTCATGGTGCTGTGCAAAGACGACGATGGTGACGGTCTCTTCAGCAAATCGATTTTAGTTTGGACCAAAGACTTAGAAAGAGAGCCTGAAGGATTGAATAGGCAGTTTCCTCCGGTGGGATATCCTAGAAATGTAACGGTGTATCCAACAGATAAGGGACTTATGGTGAACTGGCGACACCCTGAGTATGGAATGGAATTTCTCAAATGGTATATAGTCAGGTGGACCAAGGCGACAGATGATTATATTTTTGGATCTGCAGACACAACCAATAATTCTTATCTGAGTAAGAGCTTGCTAAAACAGTAGTAGTTTGGTAATGAATTCTTGCATTCTTCGCTTTCATTAGGACTTGAAAGTCCCAGAAGTCCACTTTATTAGTAGCTAGTACCTCATGCTAACTCATGGCATATGACAGATGACAAGTGCTCTGATTGGTCGGAAGTGGAAGGGGGTGGGGCTTGAAGTGGGAGTGGAGGGGGTTGTCTCAAGTGACCCCATAGCTACTGTCGTTCAATAGGTTTCCTCTACAGGGCCTCATAAGTCACAATTATAAATACAGCAAGAACATAGCCAAGTTCTGTTTTACGAAGTTCTGTAGTTGACAAAGGACTAGTTGAAGAAACTATGTCAAATAAAAGGATGTTTGAATTCGAGCAAAGTTCGAAAAGTGTGTCTGGGAGTTTCAAATAAATGAAACGAATAATTTCCTTCTCCTGACCTCACTATAACACAGAATGGAAAATTTGAGGCAAATAACTACTTTCCCCTGCAAATATTTGAATTATACATCTATTTGTGCAATGTTTCTCCAGGAGAACACTGTTGCAAGCAAAAATTGTAGTCCTGGAGGAACTACCTACGTCTCCGGAGAAACTTGAATGAAAAATTCCTCAAAAAATTGGTGAAGGAACCGACACCAAAATATGATAGATCTAGTTACTTGTGAGGCTCGTGACAGAGTCACTAGATTACTGTAATAGAGGACTTCGGATAAGGATTCAGTCATGCTACCACACAACTTTTGGCTTCAAAACTACTGACACGTTTTTCGATAATTTTTCTTTATGTCGGGGTTCAGGGCAGCCTCAGGAACCTCTTACTAGGATTGGAATTGTCCATAACAGTGGAAATATTAAGATTTTCCATAAAATACAGAACACAAGGGACTTTGTTTTTTTTTTGTTTTTGTATAATAATGGCGCAAAAAATTTTTTTCTGAATTCAAAGAAAATCGCTTATTTCACATTTTATAGTTGCTAAGTAATGAATCGATCTGAAACATATTCGGAGCTTGGCAAATTTCACTTATAAACAAACTTTTATTACCTTTTTGAAAAAACCTCATTTCATTTAGTAACAATAACATAACCTAACTTCTAGAGGTGCTTGTGGTGGGTGGTCGGGTGGTGGTTAAACTTGATTCGAGTTATGAGTAATTGAACTTTGTTGTAAAGGAAAACAATCTCAATTACCGTTTTCCGAAATTAAGAAGTCCATGTAGAATTTAAATTCGGACGCCCACTAGAATTGGTACATAGCCATGCATGTATGGCATCATTACACCTGATAAGAAATACTTCGTTACTTTAATTAATGATCACACCCATTTTTCTATGGTGTACCTACTCCAAAGTAAAGGTGATGTTTACAAGTATTTCAAACGGTATCAAGCAAAGGCCACTGCCCATTTTGGAGCTAGAATTTCAATATTGAGAAATGATAACGGTGAATAGTGCAAATTTTCAGAATTCCATGATTTTTGCAAGCAAAAAGGTATAGAGGCGATCCAAACTGTTCACTATACCCCGCAGCAAAACAGAGTTAGTGAACACATGAACAGAACTTTGACGGGAAAAGCAATATCCATGATTCATTATGCTAGTATGTTTAAGTTCATGTAGGGAGAAGCTGTTCTTGAAGAAACCTAAATATTACTGTATATCACAAATTGAAGTCCTTGCAGAGTGCAATTTCTTCGTCATCAATCAAAGATGAATATATTTCCCTTAGTACTGCTGTTTGAGAAGAAATATGAATTCAAAATATTTTAACCGATTTTGACATAAGGTTTCCGAAACCAACTACTTCAATAGAAGACAATTAAGGATCTACACAACGATCTCAAATTGTCCCCAAGATCACAAGCATATCAAACATATCAATACGAGGTATCATTTCATCGAAGATAAAATTGAAGATGGAAATTATATTTCAAAGCACTAGAGAAATCAAAAATCGAATACTTCAAGAAATATTCTATTAAAGGGGTTATTAAAATGAATAATTTAAACAAAAAATAGTTATCCTCAAAGAATCTTTGTATTGTCAAAAGGAAAAGTTGCTTCTATTCTTAACTCATTCACCAAATAGTATTTCTGCATGGTCATCAGTATTTCAAAAGTGCTTTCCTTGCCTCTTCGTGTTAATATACATATTATTGTAAAAATATTCCAGTGTTTTATGGACATTCAAACAAAATATTCATGAACAACACGTAGAGAACCTTTCTACATATTTTTTTTCGGAACAAATGAAACAACCCTACACTATACTATCAATCTTTGTATCTTTCGATAAGGATGATCTAGTAGGCTAATCTTTATCTGTAAAATTTGTTCTTACGAATCACCTTGGTTTGCGGAGATAACACTTCAAAAGCAGAGCTTGCGCGAGCAAGGAAGATCCTGGAGCTACAGCTTGCATGCAAGTAGATTCTAAAACACATTAACTCAGTGGCAGGCGGTGGAGATCGAACCCGGTTTGCCTGGGTGAAAGGCAAACGCTAGTTTCAAATTTAGCACCATTTTTTAACAAAAACCCCTAAAAAAACTGAAGTCTCTAGTGTTTTGTATTTCATGAAAAATCTCAATATTTCCACTGTTATGGACAATTTCAATCATAGTACGAGGTTCATGAGGCTGCCCCAATCCTCGACATGAAGAAAAATTATCGAAAATCCGAAAATCGTGTCAGTAGTTTTAAAGCCAAAAGTTGTGGGGTGGCATGAATGAATCCTTATCCGAAGTCCTCTATTGGACAATCATATTGGCTTAGACCTTCTGCTGTCACCGAACATTGCGGATAAAAATTTTTATATTATCACTTTCTGTCTGAGAAGCTATATAAAAAAGCAGTTAGATCTTGAAGACCATCACATTTGAAAAGTTTTCGCTTATATTGGAAAATGTATATTATTGAAGACAAATGGTCTCAATATTGCTTTCGAAACAGAAGAAAGAAAAGTGTGGAGTATTTAAATTCATTTATAGTATTCAACCTGAGTTTCACATTGGACAAACAGAAAAACTTTTTAAAATGGGATTCATAAAATTAACAAACAGTTTTGTGTTACGAAGAACAAACGCAAATAAAAGGAAAAATTCTCAGAATTAGATTAACGACTGAACCCTATTTTTTACCATAGCATCTGATATATTGGTTCAACATTTTCCTATTCAATCAATTGACCAGCTAAGATCCTGCTTTAGTTCATGGATACTAATATATCCTGCTAATACAGTCACAAGAGTATGAGAGGATAACAAAAATCCATGATTTGGTTGTAGAAATTTGGGCTAGTCCAAGATCAAGTAAGTTTTTTTTTTTAATTGGCTTTGACATTTCATCATTCAGCCAGCCACAAGTGGAATAATTAAGGAAGTTGATTTTTTTTTAATTATAATTCTTATAGTTTTACGATATTTGCGGCAGTTAATTGAAAAAACACGGATTATTTTATTCATTGACTTATTGAGATCTCCCCATTGGCCAGCCGAAATTCTGGTATTATTGATTGATAAAACTAATTTTTGCACTGAAATCAAAGCTTATATAGTTGCAAGCAATAATTGATAAAGCGTGAATTTTTGATAAAATGGATATTTCCACAATTGAGCTACATTTCAAGATTTTACCTAAAGACTCGTTCATATACCCATGTAACTGTGTTAGCAGAGAAAGTCACTACCTACACCAAAATTATACCATAAGTTATTGAAAAAATATTAATTCCGATTATCAACGACAATAAAGTAAAAGAAAATGATTATAATGTATTTTTTCATTTCAGTAACAGATATAGCCGAAGGAGTCGAATACGACATACAGGTGGTTGCATTATCTGTGGACGACCAACAGTCAATCAGTGACAAAGTGAAGGGTGTTTTTCCAGGATATAAAAGCATAAAAGCTGTATCAACTGGCATCATTGCAGGATTGGGATTCTTGGGAGTTGCTTTCCTTGTCGTTTATTATGTCAAGAAGAAGTGGATCAGGCGTTATCATCAACCCGTTATAAAAACGTAACCATGCCTTTCTCGTGGTTTAACAAGAGGACGTGAAGCTCTTACTCCGTAGCTATTCCAAACGATGCACAGAAATTGTTCAAATTCTGGATTCAGAAGTAGAAATTATTCTAGTCACATGAATAAATGAAATTGTTTTATTATCGTTATTACTGTATACATTTTTGTTAATACCAATGACTCACTTCCTAACTATATCCCCATTACATGGCCCAAGCCCCTCTTAATATCTTATTTGGTAGTTCACACCTAACTGGTCTAATTGTGCTGTGATTTTATGAAATCTCTGAAGACGAATCATGAACAGAACTAACCCAAAAATAGACCAAGTAGTCTTCCAAGCAGATTTAATAATCGTCTTTCTCAATAAAAGTTAAAATGGCGGACACCGACAAGATGTGTCAAGAAGGTGCTCCGTTAAAAACTTGTAAAAAATGCAAAAGCATTAACTGGCAAAAAGTGTGTTTTATGTGATACGTTAATGCATAAAAGTTGTGCTAAATTGTCAAAGAACATAATTCATATGAATGGAGATAAAATAATATGTTGTGAGAATCAAAACGAACTTAAATCGAAGGTAACAGAAAAGGGGGGACCTCTTCTGTTTGACACTACCGACGACTTGACATCCCAAAATACGGTTATGAACGAATTGTTAATTATCTGCTAGAACAGAAGCGGTGTATATCAAAATAAACGAAAATAAATCCATTCCATCAACACACACTTAATCACTCATTGAAAAATGGTATGAACGAGAAAAGCTCCTTTGTGATATGGTTATTAAACCCAATGTTATAAACATTGGTGACAGTTCTGAATCTGAAAGTGATAAAATATATTAATTTTGATTTTCCTTTCATAATTGGACACTGTTCTACATGCATACATTAATAAATGTAGGAAAACATTTTTTGTTAATCATGTGATGAGTATTTCATTACCAAATGTATTTCAACTTGTGTATTTTTACTTCTTAGATATTCATTTATTTATCATAACAGTGTGTCTTTGCATCCATGCACGAATAGGTAATTGAAAAAAGTTTGAATAACTAAGTTTGGTGTGGTCGGTGGATCAGCGGTCTAAGGCACAGGCCGTTCGAAACTCCAGCATAGCGATAGTCGGTTCGAGTCTGATGTAGGTACGAGAATTTTTCTCAACTACTTTATATCGGATCGATAGGCGACCGCATGCCTTGTTGAAAAGCAAGTGTATTGTGAGTTGTCTAGATGCCAATCTCGTCTGGTGCTAGCTTGGAGTGCACACGACCACCCGAAGTGGTGCTGTAGGTTTTCCGGGTTTTGCTACAGCTGAAAAGTGAATACATCACCTGAAACATCAGTAAGTCGCCCCGGAGCGCCACGGCAAATAATAATAATAGCCATCCTCTACCCGCACAGGCTATGCCTTTGGGTACACTCAACGAGTGTTTATGAGGGAGTATTATTATTATTATTATTATAGAAGATTCCTTTTCCGAGTTTTAGTCATGTTTGAATGGAAACTCATTTTTTGATATCAACGTATGCAAAGGTTTTGGAAATATTGCACTCCAACCTAGTTTTCTGAACAACTTTTTTCGTTAACTGTATCTGTATCTACAGAAATTGCATTAATGTGGATAAAATTAGAATTTGATGGATTTGTGTCAAACGGCTGCGGAGGTATGGATAAAACAACTTCCTCATATGAGTGTAACTGAAATTATAAAACCGTAGGGAGGTCAAAGGATTCTAGTAAACTCACTGGGCAAATGAGGAAATTCCATGAACATCCTCCATGTTTCATTATCCTGGTGTCACTGGATTCGTGATAATTGGAATACAACGTGTGCTAGGAATCGCACGTTAAAAGGTAAGACCTCGTTAATCCTTGGCTCGCCCAAGTTTCGACTATTGAGGGCTGCTATTCGTAAGGGGACGACAGCTGGTTAATGGAAAAAACAATTTTAAATAGATTCATTCCTTTTCGCCTTTGTTTCTCCAGCAATATTTTTGAAATTTGGATCATGGCACTTTTTGACATATTTGAAAAATAAAGAAAAAAGAAAAGGAGAAAACGGGGGTGTACCCATGAGTGTGTCACACGGTATTCTGTTGGAACTGAAAAAAAACTGTCATTGTCTGATGGTTCGCCATTTCCATGAATTTGAAAATGTTAATTTAATTAATTGAGTAATTATCCAATCTTATTACCTACACGTTGTAATTTTATCGGGATATTAGCCACGGCATTCTACATTTAGATGCTTTTTTGACAAACGTCTATGCGTTACATTGATGACGCACGGGTAAATATAAAATAATCGAACGTACAAATGGATTCCGAAACACTTTAGCTCACGCAAACGCTCTAATACCACGGCCACTTCGCTTCTACACCTTTCAATACAATTATTAGGGATAATTTTTCTTTATATTGACATTTGAAATATTTGAGTTTTCTTCAGTAATTTATTAACATTGAATCTTATGAGATACAAAATATATTAGAAACACACCTCTCATTTGTAAAAATTCGAACGAGTTCGAATATATTGTGCCAGAGAGGTATCAACAATGTGAAAGATACGGGATACCCTTCTCTCTAAGCGTTTCCACCAAGTGAAAAATAAAAGGCAAACGTCTGTCAGAAAACAACTACTTCCCTGGCTAATACCAGCCAATAGCCAGGGAAGTAGTTGTTTTCTGACAGATATTTGCCTTTTATCTTCCACTTGGTGGAAACGCTTAGAGAGAAGGGTACCCCGTATTCTTTCACACCTCTCATTATTTTACAATGTGTCCTATTTAACCTTTTAATTTTTTTTCTATCATAAATTTTTCACATTTTTTGCATAAATAGGTCCTGATAGACGTAAGAGAAACAAGTTTTTTCGTATAGGGTTGACAAATCGAGTTTGACCAAATTAAGGGTTGAACAATATATTTTTATAGCCAATCTTGAATAAGATTTACCCAATCGCTATTATTAATATATGTGAGTTGTATAGTAGGTGTTTTCCTTTTCCAAACCTAAGATTAGATGATATAGGTAGGTATATCCCCAATCCCTTCTATTTGCAAACATCCGGCAACGCTGTAACGGACCCGTGTGCCGGCGAATTCAGAGAGAACGATTACGGAGTACACTTGTACTTGAACTCTTAGTCATCACTGTATATGCTTTCTTCTTTATGGACTAGTTCTACCGTTATGATATAGCCAAGTGAACCTTATTGCTGCTGAGTGCATACGTTCTCGTTTTTTGGTGGGGGCGATCAATTGAATTCTCTTTCTCTTTATGATGAGTGCTACTGAATCAAAGTCCAGTGAGTGGGCAGTGGGGAAATGATAATGAATGACGATGATGAATTAGGAAGTGAATTTGCAAAAATATCTCAGATAGGTATACCTTTTCCAGAATTACTTTTAATTTTCATATACAGGACTGTTCAAAATTTATCAAACTCCTACAACCTACTGAGTGAGGGAATCGAAAAATCAAGTGTGAGTGATAGGTATAGCTCTTAAATTCAACTCGGAACCATTGTTGCTTCATCCCGACAAGTTGATGGTGTGCATTTGAAAGTAAAACATACCTAGGTACCTTGGTACCTACTGTAATTTAAACAACCACTGGATACTTAGGTATGATCTCTTGATTGGGCCTTTGTTGCAATTGGCCCTTGTGACGTGTGGTATGAAATCCGTATATTTATTCCTAACCAAGTTTTGAATGAATTCATTAGCTTTAGGACTTAATATACAGGGCTAATCATAGGTTTCAGGCCAATATTTATTTCTGATTAACATCTCTTATCTTTCCAACTCTATTCCTTATATTGTAATTGCGAAATCTAGTAATAACCTAGCCAACATCTCTAAGATATTGCTGCGATGTCACTTCGTGACCTGCGACTCGCATCGTTACGTCGCACAGACGTCCCAGCGACTCACTTTTGTCACACTCATGATGCATGCTGGCGACGTCTACGCGATGTAATTCTAAGACGTCTTTGCAATGTTGTTCTGAGATGCCACAAAGATGCCTCCTAATAACGTATTACGGATGTAACAGAGCGACATAGCAGCGACTTCTTCACTGTTATATTCAAGAGACGTCAACGTCTATGCGATATTCCAGACAGAAACAACAAATAGAAACAGAAAATATAAATATTACAAAAATAAAAATAGGTAATCATTGGTTCCTTTTCCTGTCGAGCATTCCTAAACCAATTAGAACAGGCTGCTTCCATATTTTTTTCATTCTCTCCGTGAAGGCTCATCACCACATCTGGAAATCAATGAAACAATTTGAGACCACTGAAAGCTACAATGCCAGATAGTAAAGAAAGAAATAATGGAATCTCACTTTGTTGATACCTACTCAACATCGATACTCACTTTTCACTTACAGTTTATGGACACTAAAATGTGATCAATCCAGTTGGAAATATCAGAACATGAACAGTATAGAAAGCATTCAAAGCTTCGATCTCAATGCATCGATACAAAGAACAAAGAACTACAACTAAATATGGTTATACAATACAGTAACAACTGGTCACGCAGTCGCCTCCCGCTTTCAGATTGGCCCACATTGAATACGGTCTGTGTCGCCAACTTCTTGCCAACTTATTGAGGATTCGCCTTTCGACCGTGGTGGAGGACATATGGCGTCCTTGTGGTTGGCAGTCAAGTGAATGTGTGTGAAAGTCCTATTATCACCTGATCTGGAGATAACTCAATAAAAATAAAGTAGCAAAGATATCTAAGTATAGATTTTGATGTCTAAATGATGTCGCAGGTATGACGTCTACGGCAAATAACAATTTGACATCGCAGGGACATCTAAATCCAGCTATCACTAATTTAGATATCGCAGTTTAATATCGCAGTAATGACAACAATATGACATAGCAGATACATCTATATCCGGCTATTATTGATTTTGATATCTAAGGGATGTCGCGGTGTAATATCGCAAGATTGTCAACGATATGAAGACATCTAAATCCCATTATTGACGATATTGACATCCCTGCGATGTGGATGTTTGCCCAGTGTTGACTGGGTACTTACCTTACTCCTGTACAATTTTAATATATTTTGACCTAACCTATATGCTCTTTGCCTTGCAATCATTCTAAGCCCATACAACACACGGACATCCAATGGATATCCAGTGGATATCCATTACGGATATTTTGGACATCCGATGGACGTCCAGTTTTTATCCAAACAATATCCTATGAACGTCCGAAGGACATTCCGGGGCCACCAACCTGTACGTCCATAAGATATCCATCATGGACATCCATAAGATATCCATCGTGGACCTCCATAAGATATATTTCATGGACGTCCATAAGATATACTTCACGGACGTCCATAACATATCCTTCAAGAACGTCCATAAGATATCCTTTATAATTATTATTGCAATTCGTAATTTTAGAAGTTTAAACAAGACAAGATCAACTGCGAAGAGTGGTAGATGAATGATTAAAAAATGTATGTTGTTTCTAGAGAATAAGTTTTTTTTTTCATTCTTACTATTCAAGCAAAACTTATATACTTTAGAGTACAAATATAGTTTGCCAAGAGTTCTCAACAGGAAAAGTTATGGTTGAATTTTAATAGTTCTCAATTTCAATAAAATATGAATTTGGTTTTCATTTTTATTTGGAAATATGAACATGATGTTCATAATCTCAGTTGTGGAATTTTTATCTTTAGGTTGTTTCCATTTCCAGGGGAATCATGTTTTCTCAACTTCTTATTGGGAATGTTTTTCTTTTTAACATGAATTTGTTATTTGACTATATTCCATGCAAATATCAAACTAAAGGGTTTGGAACAATATTTTTTGTTCTAAGCTAATCCAAAATATCTTGATGAAAAACAATGTTGAAAAATAATTGAAATATATTCATTAATAATGTATGTTTGAAGTTGTTTTGACTTTATCAGCTAAAAACTAGCTGATATGAATGAAATTATTTGTGATTTTGAAAAAACAAATCATAAAAAAGCTCACCTAAATTAAAAGGAAAATTAGATAACGAAAAATATATTCTGAATTAACAAACATCGGTAAAAAAAAAAATATATTCTGGATTAACAAACATCAGCCAAAAAAAATAATATTCTAATCTTTAATTTCATAAATCAGTCACGGCAAAAACAGGATCTCTGTCTTTTCTTGTTGGGGTGGAACCATTTTTTTTTGTTGCGGAGATGTGCCTTTCTTTTGCTCTCCGCAGCCAAGATTGATTGCTTCTTCTGAAGATTTCCTGTTTGATATTCCACCGACTTGGGCTGCTTCTGAAATGATATAAAATATTTAATAAACATAGTCTAAAACATATCACTCATTAGACTAATATTGAAAAGTGATGAAAAAGAATTGAGGCACCGTTCCATAAAATCATATGGTGAGCTCCCTCCTATTTTTGACATTTCTGTTACCTAGAAAAAATCAATGTAACGGCAGAATTTAACTTTACAAATCTACTTACAGCAGCTTCAAAATGTTTCTTTTCTGACAGATAGTCTTCCAGAAGTTCCAATATTTCATCAGAATCTACTGGAAAATGTCCGAAACTCAAAAAAATCGATTGTACAGAACTCTTTGCTGATTGAGTAACATTAATATTTATATCCATTTTTATTTTACGGATATCATCAAGTACTTCGGTGAGTAAGTGTCGAGTTAACACTTGTTGTTTCACTAAATTTTTGAAGGTGTCACCTGTGAAATGTCAGAATATTGATTGAGAATAATTTTCATAGTATAACGAGTGACGAGGTGAGGTATGCCTCTCAATTTTTCTATGATTTTGAAAATACAGATTTTAAATTTTGTATGTTATACTTGAATATGCATATTTTGACGCCACTACTGAAAATACACCACTTCCAGTTTAACCGGAAGTGACCCAAACTTTCTTTTTCAAAAAACACCCAGTCCCAGTACATTTTTCAACCGATTTTCAATTTCGAAAAACAATATTATCACAAATTGCAAGCTTTTCCGGACGATTATAGAAAATATTCAGGGTGTCATTTGAAAAAAAAGTATGCGGTTAGTTCCGGTTAAACTGGAAGTGGTAATAAATTATCAGTAGTGGCGTCAAAATATGCATGTTCAAATATTATAGCAACATACCAAATCTGAAATCTGTATCTTCTCAAAAAATTGGGGGGGCGTACCTCAACTTGATGTCATCTGGTATACAGATCATTTCACGGCACGGTGAACATAGAAGAGAATACATAAGGTCAATTTACTATTGCCGAACTCCCGCCTAATAAATAACAAGCGAAATTACAGTATTATCTTGACCTTAACGTTTGACGAGATTGTCGAAGAAAAATTCGTAAGATATTGGTTTATCGCCCTATTGCTCTGATATTTTAATTTTTCACATGTGTGCAGTGCTGTAACGAATACTGTATATTCTTTTCCATATTTATATTTGAATATAATTTTTTTAATGAAAAATCTTCCA
Organism: Chrysolina americana; assembly: GCA_958502065.1. NCBI lineage: Eukaryota > Metazoa > Arthropoda > Insecta > Coleoptera > Chrysomelidae > Chrysolina > Chrysolina americana. Next base: position 35,130,999 of record OY293415.1, on the reverse strand, counting down.
CATATAACACTGGCTTCATATGTATTCTTTGACTTTATGAACTAGTCTAATTGATGATTTCAATGAACAAGATCTTACCCATTTTATGGTCAGCACAGCAAAATCAGTTTTTACCTTAAACAATTCATTTGATTCCTTCCACACCACAACGTCACAGTTTGAGCAAATCCACAGAATAAAAATAAAGACCTACAACAAAACAAGGCAAAACAATTTTTCAAATGAAAATGAACACAGAATCTCAACGGTCTCAACTCAACTCAACCGCCGGCATTTGACATTTGACATACACGTCGGAAAATAAAGTTAAGGCGAGTTCCCAATACAACAGATTTGCTTTCGCGTCGTGCGTTAGGCCTTCTGAGGGGACGCTGCTGATTCAAAATTAATATTTGGAAGGATATAAAATTGAAATATTTCAACTTTCTTGCGTCGCTGCTAGCAAGAATGTCCATGAAAATGGCAAATCACGTCACCAATTCGTAGGGTTCCACCTCGGATGAACAATTAATCTATTTCTCCAAAAAATTTACGAAATGGATGCCCATAAGATATCCTTCATGGATATCTATGAGATATTCGTTATGGATATCCACAGGATATCTGTTATTGGGAATACTTCGGATATCCAAAATTGGTCCAAGGATATTCCGACATGAATTGGACATGAATTGGACGTCCATAGGATATCGTGTGCTGTATGGGAGTGTACCTACTGTGATTATCAAACATGCACCAACGTTCGGCAATATTTGTATTTTGGTTGTGTAATTAATTAAAAAATGTTCCATAGCTATATTGCTCTCTTAAATGGCCACACTGTATACGTCAATAAAACATATTTTGATTTTTATTTATATTATAATTCCCCTACTAGTAGAGTAGAACTTTAAAAACTTCGTACCTGGGAAATTTCAAGAACAAAAAGGTCATTTTGGTAAATTATAAATTCTCAAAACAACATTGTATTGTTCATGTTTAAGATAGAATAAATGGATACAAAATACGTTTATTCCTGAGCTATGATATCGATATATACGAGATGTGACCTTGAGTACGTATGACAGATGTACTCATTTTACATCTATGCGATGTACCTAGGATGTAAAGTTAGATATGAGATGTAACCTTGAGTACGTACTACAGATGTACTCGTTTTACATTTATGAGATGTACCTAGTACCTATGTCATGGTCATATGTGTTAAGAATGTCATGCTATAATGTACATGAGACGTAACATTGAGTACATGCTGTGTATGTACCAATACAAATCTACAGATATGCTCTACAGATAACAATGTACCTATAGGATATGAACATATACGGATTCATTATACTCTCCGCGATATATAAAATTCCATATCTTTTGTGTTCTTTGTTCTTTGAAGTGGTTATCAAATGTGAACCGACAGAAAATAACTTAATTTTTTCTTTTTAAATCTGCTTTAAACCTTATCTCCCCATTGAAAAAGTCCCAATTAGGTTTCCTTCGATCCTTCGCAACCAATATCAGGAAACGAGAATATGTTAATATGGCTACTTATGAGAGAATGACATTTTGACATTTGACTTGACAGCTCATCGCTTTCCCAATCAATTTTATGTTTATGTGCTGTTACTGCTTTTTCTACTCATTTTGTTAATGTTTAATTTTTATAGAAAAGTGAGTCTAATTATCAGTTTCTATTAATTGTTCATCATATTTTTCATCTCTAATTGAAAAAATGAGTGGATACATATGTTTTTATTTTTCAGAGAGGCCGGTACTCCAAACATGCATAATGTGTTATACCTATACTAAATTATTGTTCGTTTTTGATATGATATGTTTATGTGCTGTTACTGCTTTTTCTACTCATTTTGTTAATGTTTAATTTTTATAGAAAAGTGAGTCTAATTATCAGTTTCTATTAATTGTTCATCATATTTTTCATCTCTAATTGAAAAAATGAGTGGATACGTATGTTTTTATTTTTCAGAGAGGCCGGTACTCCAAACATGCATAATGTGTTATACCTATACTAAATTATTTTTCGTTTTTGATGTAATACTAAAGTCCATAGGTGGAACGACTTGGAAAGACTATAATCCCAGCAAACACTGGTACATCACAGATATATCGCAGCAATGTAACAATTGTGACCTGTGATATTGCATTCTATGTCGCATAGACGTCGCTACGATGTCAGAGGGATGTTATTTTGTCCCACTCAAGCCTCATCCATGCGATGTCGCTGCGATAAGTTCTCTGCGATATAACAGCGATATATTTTCAGTGATGGAAAAGCGATGTGTTTTTCTGATAAATCTACGATGTGATGCGAGATGACATCGCAGGGATGTAAACATATGACATCACAACTATGTACATTTGTTATGCAGAGGTGAGGTAATAAATAGGAAAAAATGTCAGTGAAGAAAAGGATAAAAAATATAAATAAACATTTATTTTGAATAAACAATGAACAAAACAAAAAATAAAAGATGAATTTCTAGCAAAAAATATAAAAGGTGATTCTCTAACAAAAAATTTAAAAAGGAAAAAATCCATGACAATAATGAAACGTAACTTTTTGAAACTGAGTATGTTATTATTTATGACCAAAACGAAAATATATTCAGCTATATGTTAGCATGTGCTACATATTATATAAAATGCTTGTATATAGGCTGTTGTGAAAATCATAATCATAACGTGAGGTTTTATAAGCAAAAAAAGCCCCATGCGCAAACTGCCTATTATATCCCAGCGATATGTCATATGACATCTAGAGATGCCATGTCGCAGATGAGTTTGCTTCTGGTACATCGCACTGATGCAAAATTCGTGATATCGCAGTGTTGCCTCATCATGACATCTTAGAGATGTCATGTCCCAGATGTGTTTGCTTTCTGTACATCGCAGAGATGAAATACTCGTAATATCGCAGTTGCCTCATAGCGACATCTAAGAGATGTCATGTCACAGATGCATTTGCTTTGGAACATCGCAGCGATGGAACGTTTGTGATATCGCACTGTTACCTAAACGCGACATCTCACAGATGTTATTTCACAGATGTGTAGGCTGGGAACTAGGATTTCTAAATTGTTTCTGCCCAAGGAATTGGCTCTCTCATGTTTCTGGTTAGGACTATGCCAAAACCAAAGAATAGAGATCTCACCTCAGAGTTGTGGAAGGTGGGTACACACACTTCAATAGATTTCTGCAATACACTTTTATTGCCAGTGCAAGCCAAAACTTGTTTCTTCCAGGTGTTGTGATGAGGAAGCATGATATATATTACACAAAGGGAGGTTCGAGGCTTCGCCATACCAATTGAAATATTTTTAAAGACGTTAAAATTTGTTTTTTATGTTCCTATAAGACTGAATAACTTTTTGACATAGTTTTCAAGAGCAAGTAATTTTTAGTTTTCACAAAGTGTTTTTTGTGGAATGTTTAATATTCGTTTTTCGATCATTGTGTTCGTACTTACGGGTAGATTATATATTTATTCCAACAAGATTAATTTTTTATTTACTTTTCAGAATATTTCATTGGTGGGACAAGTGCTCATTTATTTCATGTATCTTTTGGAAATCTTCTTTTGGTGATGATACAGAAAACGGGCACTAGTTTCACCACTGAAAGAAAGCATTCAATGAAAAAGTATGCATAGAACGCATATTCTTGGTACCTCGCGTCAGCATGTAACCGGTATATTGGTTGTTGACCTCTATGGAAAATCTTTCTAGGATGTACCGGCGATCTCACTTTGTGATATACAGGAGACCCCTATCCGATTTTAGCATGAGCATAGCATTTTTACCGCTCGGCGAGGTCTCTGGTCGATCTATGGGAGTTCAAATAAGAGGTCGCAGTCTGATTTTGACGTACTTGGTACATGCATGCATGAGATGTCGAAATGTTAGCAGGAATAACACAATAATTCAATCAAGTACAGAAAATGTAAAGGAATGCGCAAATTGATCTTGTGAAATTGACTATGAAAACTTTATCCGTGTATTTTGTACAATTGCTGTGAATCAACTATGGTTACTATACCGTGTGACACAGATTCATGGTACACGCCCTATTCCCCTCTGTTTCTGTAGCTATATTTCTGAAATTTGGAACATTGAATATGCTCACTATAAGGCTCACTATAGGGTAACTTCGAGATTTAGGAGCTCTCTATCGGTGGGATGAAATATTGACTAGATCTCCGTGAAAGTCGAAATGTCAAATTGTTGTTTGTGTTCCATAGCCACCTTGATAAAATATTGTTATAGAACAGAGAAGACACTTAAACTTGTCTTAACTCCATTATCATGTTCGTATTGGTTATACAGAAAAAAGTTAATATGGATTGATACCCCATCGATGGTACTTTCGAATGACGTCAGAATACTTTTACCATTTGAAAAAACGGAGTTTTGAGTAAAAAAGGGTTTTGGTTTACTTATTTGTCACAAATTTCGAACCACGATACATTTTAAATCGAAATTACGATAGTATAGCATTATTTTAATTATTTGGAGTAATTTTAGAGAGTTCATGGCTCTCCAGATCAAAAAATAAATAGGGTATTCTGACGAATGAAATGTCCACTATGAAATATCATTGGATCCAAAAAATTATGCAGATTTTCAAAAGGCAATAAAATACAGGGTGTCTCATTTGAAAATCGAAAGTTGATGCCATTTCCGGGAAATCCAGAAATTGGAATCTTTTTCCAAATATGTCAAAAAGTGCCCTATAGCGAACATATTCAATGTTCCAAATTTCAGAAATATAGCTACAGAAACAAAGGAGAAAAGGTGTGTACCTTAAGCATGTGTCACACGCCTTTCGAGAATGAATGTTGACCAAAAGCGTGCAAGGGTAGTAGCATCGCGTTCGATCTGTGCTCGATTTGAAAACGATGTAGACTTCTTAAACCGAATTGTTACTATGGATGAGACTTTGGTACATTTCTACGATCCAGAAACAAAGCATTAATCGATGGAATGGCGACACTCCGGTTCTCCAAGACATAAGAACTGTGTATGTCCAAAAATCTTCTGGAAAAGTTCTTGCTTCAGTTTTTTGGGATTGCCATGGAGTAATCATGATTGATTTTTTTGATGAGGGTAGAACAATAACTGGAGATTACTATTCGACATTACTGACCACTCTACGAGAAACAATTAAAGAGAAAAGACGCGGAAAGCTATCCAAAGGTGTTTTGTTTTTGCAGGACAACGCCCCTGCACACAAATCTCATGTTGCCATGCAAAAAATTCGTGATTTTGGGTTTGAATCACTAGAACACCCCCCTTATTCACCAGATTTGACTCCGTCCGACCATCATCTCTTTCCTCATCTGAAAAAAAGTTTAAAAGGTCGTAAATTTTCTTCCAACGAGGATGTAATAAAAGCTGTGGAGTTCTGGTTTGCAGAGCAAGAAGAAACATTTTTTTTGAAAGGTCTAGAGACGTTGCAGGTTCGCTGTAATAAATGTATCCAATTAAGAGGAGAATATGTTGAGTAATAAAATATTTTGACAAAGAAATTTTGTTTAGTTCTATAGTATATAGGCTAAGAAATTTTCAATATATCCTCGTAAGTATCACTTTCCTCATTTTGATTAGTAGAAGAAGTTCATTGCAGGGTTATCAATTCTAAAAACAAAAATTATCTCTCTGGAAATACGTCGATTATGGTCAAGATTGTTTTAAATTGGATCAAACATTCGAACTAATTCAATTTCATTCTGAATAGGATTTCTTGTTGATGTACTTCAAATATTTCTTTTTCTACTCCCTCAACTAAAATGGTATTTAGTGTACCGCAATTAATAATCGATTAATTACACTTCTGCAATTTTAATTTATATCAAATTTTCAAAACAGTACCATGCATGACATTCTTTAAATGCATTAATTTGGTTACTGTTCCAACAGAGTAGGGCTTGGTTTGTCAAATAAAACTGTCATGATCTAAGAGGAATCAATTGAAAATATTCGTTACCTACTAAAAAAAAGGCGTAGCACGTTACATAATATAATTTTCCCGCTGCAAAACTTACAAGTTCCATCCTGTATTCGGCTTTGGCAGAGAATTTCGTTAATACTTTTAGGCTCTACTTATAATGCACTACACCTGTGAATATTTTGAACTTGGCAGTATGTTTAGTTTTCGAGAAAGTAACTATTTTTAAAATAATTTGAAAGTTTCACCCTGTAGTCAGCATTGGCAGAGAATTTCGTTGATCCTCCCAGGCTCTATGTGTAATGGACTACACCTGTACATAATTTGAACTTGGCAGTATGTGTGGTTTTCGCCAAAATAATTTGTATTCAAAATGTCAAAGTTTCACCCTGCATTCAGCTTTGGTAGAGAATTTTGTTGATACTGTTAGGCTCTACTTGTAATGGACTATACCTGTACATAATTTGAAATTGTCAGTGTGTTTAGTTTTCAAGAAAGTAACTATTTCTTTAAAAAATTCAAACTTTCACCCTGTAGTCAGCATTGGCAGAGAATTTCGGTGATACTTTTCAGCTCTAATTGTAATGGACTATATAATTTGATGTTGTCATGTGTTTTTTTCTCGTAAAACAACTGATTGGCAACATTATTTCGTTCAGAAACGAAATTTATTCTATGAAAAAAGCTCTTGTATTTCTTTTTCCGTTGGATTGGGTTGGGTTGGGTTGGGTTGGGTTGGTTGGACTGGACTGGACTGGACTGGACTGGACTGGACTGGACTGGACTGGACTGGACTGGACTGGACTGGACTGGACTGGACTGGACTGGACTGGACTGGACTGGACTGGACTGGACTGGACTGGACTGGACTGGACTGGACTGGACTGGACTGGACTGGACTGGACTGGACTGGACTGGACTGGACTGGACTGGACTGGACTGGACTGGACTGGACTGGACTGGACTGGACTGGACTGGACTGGACTGGACTGGACTGGACTGGACTGGACTGGACTGGACTGGACTGGACTGGACTGGACTGGACTGGACTGGACTGGACTGGACTGGACTGGACTGGACTGGACTGGACTGGACTGGACTGGACTGGACTGGACTGGACTGGACTGGACTGGACTGGACTGGACTGGACTGGACTGGACTGGACTGGACTGGACTGGACTGGACTGGACTGGACTGGACTGGACTGGACTGGACTGGACTGGACTGGACTGGACTGGACTGGACTGGACTGGACTGGACTGGACTGGACTGGACTGGACTGGACTGGACTGGACTGGACTGGACTGGACTGGACTGGACTGGACTGGACTGGACTGGACTGGACTGGACTGGACTGGACTGGACTGGACTGGACTGGACTGGACTGGACTGGACTGGACTGGACTGGACTGGACTGGACTGGACTGGACTGGACTGGACTGGACTGGACTGGACTGGACTGGACTGGACTGGACTGGACTGGACTGGACTGGACTGGACTGGACTGGACTGGACTGGACTGGACTGGACTGGACTGGACTGGACTGGACTGGACTGGACTGGACTGGACTGGACTGGACTGGACTGGACTGGACTGGACTGGACTGGACTGGACTGGACTGGACTGGACTGGACTGGACTGGACTGGACTGGACTGGACTGGACTGGACTGGACTGGACTGGACTGGACTGGACTGGACTGGACTGGACTGGACTGGACTGGACTGGACTGGACTGGACTGGACTGGACTGGACTGGACTGGACTGGACTGGACTGGACTGGACTGGACTGGACTGGACTGGACTGGACTGGACTGGACTGGACTGGACTGGACTGGACTGGACTGGACTGGACTGGACTGGACTGGACTGGACTGGACTGGACTGGACTGGACTGGACTGGACTGGACTGGACTGGACTGGACTGGACTGGACTGGACTGGACTGGACTGGACTGGACTGGACTGGACTGGACTGGACTGGACTGGACTGGACTGGACTGGACTGGACTGGACTGGACTGGACTGGACTGGACTGGACTGGACTGGACTGGACTGGACTGGACTGGACTGGACTGGACTGGACTGGACTGGACTGGACTGGACTGGACTGGACTGGACTGGACTGGACTGGACTGGACTGGACTGGACTGGACTGGACTGGACTGGACTGGACTGGACTGGACTGGACTGGACTGGACTGGACTGGACTGGACTGGACTGGACTGGACTGGACTGGACTGGACTGGACTGGACTGGACTGGACTGGACTGGACTGGACTGGACTGGACTGGACTGGACTGGACTGGACTGGACTGGACTGGACTGGACTGGACTGGACTGGACTGGACTGGACTGGACTGGACTGGACTGGACTGGACTGGACTGGACTGGACTGGACTGGACTGGACTGGACTGGACTGGACTGGACTGGACTGGACTGGACTGGACTGGACTGGACTGGACTGGACTGGACTGGACTGGACTGGACTGGACTGGACTGGACTGGACTGGACTGGACTGGACTGGACTGGACTGGACTGGACTGGACTGGACTGGACTGGACTGGACTGGACTGGACTGGACTGGACTGGACTGGACTGGACTGGACTGGACTGGACTGGACTGGACTGGACTGGACTGGACTGGACTGGACTGGACTGGACTGGACTGGACTGGACTGGACTGGACTGGACTGGACTGGACTGGACTGGACTGGACTGGACTGGACTGGACTGGACTGGACTGGACTGGACTGGACTGGACTGGACTGGACTGGACTGGACTGGACTGGACTGGACTGGACTGGACTGGACTGGACTGGACTGGACTGGACTGGACTGGACTGGACTGGACTGGACTGGACTGGACTGGACTGGACTGGACTGGACTGGACTGGACTGGACTGGACTGGACTGGACTGGACTGGACTGGACTGGACTGGACTGGACTGGACTGGACTGGACTGGACTGGACTGGACTGGACTGGACTGGACTGGACTGGACTGGACTGGACTGGACTGGACTGGACTGGACTGGACTGGACTGGACTGGACTGGACTGGACTGGACTGGACTGGACTGGACTGGACTGGACTGGACTGGACTGGACTGGACTGGACTGGACTGGACTGGACTGGACTGGACTGGACTGGACTGGACTGGACTGGACTGGACTGGACTGGACTGGACTGGACTGGACTGGACTGGACTGGACTGGACTGGACTGGACTGGACTGGACTGGACTGGACTGGACTGGACTGGACTGGACTGGACTGGACTGGACTGGACTGGACTGGACTGGACTGGACTGGACTGGACTGGACTGGACTGGACTGGACTGGACTGGACTGGACTGGACTGGACTGGACTGGACTGGACTGGACTGGACTGGACTGGACTGGACTGGACTGGACTGGACTGGACTGGACTGGACTGGACTGGACTGGACTGGACTGGACTGGACTGGACTGGACTGGACTGGACTGGACTGGACTGGACTGGACTGGACTGGACTGGACTGGACTGGACTGGACTGGACTGGACTGGACTGGACTGGACTGGACTGGACTGGACTGGACTGGACTGGACTGGACTGGACTGGACTGGACTGGACTGGACTGGACTGGACTGGACTGGACTGGACTGGACTGGACTGGACTGGACTGGACTGGACTGGACTGGACTGGACTGGACTGGACTGGACTGGACTGGACTGGACTGGACTGGACTGGACTGGACTGGACTGGACTGGACTGGACTGGACTGGACTGGACTGGACTGGACTGGACTGGACTGGACTGGACTGGACTGGACTGGACTGGACTGGACTGGACTGGACTGGACTGGACTGGACTGGACTGGACTGGACTGGACTGGACTGGACTGGACTGGACTGGACTGGACTGGACTGGACTGGACTGGACTGGACTGGACTGGACTGGACTGGACTGGACTGGACTGGACTGGACTGGACTGGACTGGACTGGACTGGACTGGACTGGACTGGACTGGACTGGACTGGACTGGACTGGACTGGACTGGACTGGACTGGACTGGACTGGACTGGACTGGACTGGACTGGACTGGACTGGACTGGACTGGACTGGACTGGACTGGACTGGACTGGACTGGACTGGACTGGACTGGACTGGACTGGACTGGACTGGACTGGACTGGACTGGACTGGATTGGATTGGATTGGATGTCGACAGATGAACGAAATAATCGGTACAAATAATTCAACTGTTAGTTTTTCGTAAAGTCCCAGTGACAAAACACATGAAAACATTTAGAAAACGATTATACTACAAAATGCCAGAAAATGAATCTCTTGAGAAGTTAAGCGCAGAAGTAGAAGAAATCTCTGTGAAGGTATTGGCAACACCGGAATTTGTTGGTCCTCATTCTATTTCCCCAGCCATTCCACGCTAGAGAACCCAGACCTCGATAAATTCGCGTACAGAGTTTGTTGAATCACGAACAGCTGATTGTTGGTGCAGTGTATGACATGAGCTTTGTTTTATTTGATTGTAAACAAAGACTGACAGTTCAGTGCAGTGATTTGGTTATTGTTTTCATCGAAAATTGGATCCCAATTAAACTCGTTTAACACGGTGAGTTTGAAAGTATGCTTTGATATTTGATTTTTACAATCCTTTGTTTTTTATAATTTATTCGGAGTTTGTTGTATGTTCAACAAAATATTGAATCAGAAAGCTTGCATTTCAAATCTTTAATCTTCATTTCGTACCTATCCTGAGTCAATTCGTATCAAGCATAAAACTATCCCTTGGAAAAAGTAGTTTGACAAAAACAAATTCGTTATGTCATGTTTGTATCTAGTAGTATGTACAGACACCTTGGCGCTTGATTTTGTTTGATGTCAGCTGGGAAATTTAGCCAAAAACTTTTTTTTCGCCAATTTTTTTCATTGAGCATATAAGTAAATGAATAAAAACTGAGCCAAAGTTGAAGATCGATCAGTAATACATGAAGTATAATCATCATAAAGTAATAAATGGTAGGTAATGACCTGAAGATTTCCAGCAAATCCTGTGTAGGTACATGAAGTGAATCATTTTTTATTAATGAATTTGGATAAAACGATTCGTTTTAATAGAATATTCTATATTGAACTTTGTTGTTGCACGCTGTTGGGGTTAGATCGTCTTAAAAAAAACAATAAGTATATTTCAACAGGCCAACGTTTCAAGACTATCGTGCAAAAGGAATCACGCAAGAGTGTGGATAATTTGCTGACCAAAATATAATTCTACCGAACAGAAAGATATTTCGTTGAAATTGTGAACCAGAATTGCCCATAATATACTTTTTATGCCACCATAGAAAAAATTCCAATCAACCCCTTCTAAGGGGTAGTTTGTACTTGCGATTTTTCGAAATAATTTGCTGACCGGCGGTTTGCACAAATATATTTCGTCGAAACAGTAGAATCTGATCGTACAAAATACACTTATTATGCCACCGTAGAAAAAATTTTAATTAACCCTTTCTAAAGGGTAGTTTGTACTTGCGATTTTTCGGAATACTTTGCTGACCGGCAGTTTCCAGTAAAGATTTTTCGTTGAAATTGTAAACCGGGATTGCCCATAATATACTTTTTATGCCACCAAAGAAAAAATTCGAATCGACCCCTTCTAAAGGGTAGTTTGTACTTGCGATTTTTCGGAATACTTTGCTGACCGGCGGTTTTCAGTAAAAATATTTCGTTGAAATAGTAAACCAGGATTGCCCATAATATACTTTTTATGCCATCATAGAAAAAAATCGAATCAACTCCTTCTAAAGGGTGGATGTACTTGCGATTTTTCGGAATACTTTGCTGACCGGCGGTTTCCATTGAAAAAATTTCGTCGAAACAGTGAACCAGGACTGCCTATAACATACTCCTCAGCCAACATAGAAAAAATTTCAATCAACTACTTCCAAAAGGTAGTTTGTACAAAGACGATTTATCGAAAAACTCTTCTGACCGGCAATAATGACAAACCAGAACAGATGGACCAACGGACAGACCACGGAAAAGTTTAAAGTTGCTCAAAATTCGATAGAATCATTTTTTCGAAAGTAACTTCAGCTCTATTTCAACAGAGACCATAGTATACTCCCCTATGAATGATTTATCATATAACAAAGAATTTAAAAATAATACATTCGGAAATCTTGAGATTTGGTGGCAAGATTCAAGATCCTTGCAATTTCAGCAAAAAAACCCTTATTCTCTCCTTAATTTTAGGCAGATATCTAACAGAAAACAACTACTTCCCTGGCAAATACCACGACGGACGTTGAATTAAATCTGACAGATATCTGTGCAGCGTTCTCCCTATAGAATCTGGGAGACAGCCACAAATGCTTTCTGTATCAAGTAGCAGAATTCTGCCCGACTTGGTCAAGGACTTGACCACTTACATACCGGTGTATTGCCTCTCTTCAGTGCAAGGTAGGTCCGACAAAATTTGCAGTCGTCGATGTCCTTGGTCGTGCCGTGCAATTCACTGATACTTAAAATGATTCTCTGAAGTGGATGCGGAGTCTCGTAAGAAGACAGTCGCAGCGCCACCTCTAGAAAACCTCAGAAAGCACTCCAAAGTAACTCGGGGAAAAGTTTAATTTGAAAAAAGCAGACAAAGTCTGATAGCTTCAGGAGAGAAACAGAACTTCAGCAAAAAGCCCTTTATTCTTTCCTTAATTTTACTTGATACAGAAAGCATTTGTGGCTGTCTCCCAGATTCTAGGGAGAACGCTGCACAGATATCTGTCAGATATAATTTAACGTCCGTCGTGGTAATAGCCAGGGAAGTAGTTGTTTTCTGTCAGATATCTGCCTAAAATTAAGGAGAGAATAAGGGGTTTTTTGCTGAAATTGCAAGGGTTCTTGAATCTTGCCACCAAATCTCAAGATTTCCGAATGTATTATTTTTGAATTCCTTGTTATATGATAAACCATTCATAGGGGAGTATACTATGGTCTCTGTTGAAATAGAGCTGAAGTTACTTTCGAAAAAATGATTCCATCGAATTTTGAGCAACTTTAAACTTTTCCGTGGTCTGTCCGTTGGTCCATCTGTACTCTGGTTTGTCATCATTGCCGGTCAGAAGAGTTTTTCGATAAATCGTCTTTGTATGTATGTTATATGCAGTCCTGGTTCACTGTTTCGACGAAATATTTTCACTGGAAACCGCCGGTCAGCAAAGTATTCCAAAAAATCGCAAGAACATCTACCCTTTAGAAGGGATTGATTTTTTTCTATGGTGGCATGAAAAGTATATTATGGGCAATCCTGGTTTACTATTTCAACGAAATATCTTTACTGGAAATCACCAGTCAACAAAGTTTTCCGAGAAATCGCAAGTACAAATTACCCTTTAGAAGGGGTTTATTCGAATGTTCTCTATGGTGGCATAAAGAGTATATTATTGGCAATCCCGGTTTACAATTTCAACGAACTATCTTTACTGGAAACCGCCGGTCAGCAAAGTATTCCGAAAAATCGCAAGTACAAACTACCCTTTAGAAGGGGATGATTCGAGTTTTTTCTATGGTGGTTTAAAAAGTATATTATGGAAAATCCTGGTTTACAATTTCAACGAAATATCTTTACTGGAAACCGCCGGTCAGCAAATTATTCCGAAAAATCACAAGTACAAACTACCCTTTAGAAGGGGTTGATTCGAATTTTTTCTATGGTGGCATAAAAAGTATATTATGGGATATCGTGGTTTGCAATTTCAACGAAATATCTCTACTGGAAACTGCCGATCAGCAAAGTCTTTCGAAAAATTACAAGTATAAACCACCCCCAAATGGGGTTGGATTTGAATTTTGAATATGGTGGCAAGAAGGTTTTAGTTTATAGATATCGATTTTGCAATATGATATCGATATTCGCAGTACAAGTGTGAAATCAACGAAATATTGAATTCTGGTCAGCAAAGTATTTTCTCCCTTCACGCAATTATAGGAAAGATACGGAAAATCTAAATAGTGCCTATCTGAATAAATCTTCCGTGCGAAATAAATAAATAATGCCATCTATATTTTTAGAGTGTTGATAATTTGCTGACCAAAATATAATTCTGCCGACCAGAACCTTAGGATATATTATAGAACTGAACTCTAAGACTGAGAAAACACTTAATTTATTTTTTCTTGAGGATTTTAAATTTGAGTATGGTGGCAAGAAGGTTCTCCTCTATACATATGTCTTGCATTAAAATTTGGATATTGCATTAATAAGTCTGAAATCAATAAAATATTAGATTCTGGACAGCAAAGTATTTTCCCATGTTTTTGTATTCATAAAATAATTCCTTCTATTTCAGTATTTATTCGAAGTTTGCTTTATGATAATTTTCAATTTGGAGAGAAAACTATTGTCCAGGTTTTTATGTCGATTGTCGCCGTCTCTAGTCCCTAATTTTATTTTTATGATACTTAATTATGTGTGTTATACCTATAAACTCTTTGAAGAAAAACCAAAACTCTTCACCTATTTATTATTAATTTGGCTGTTGAATTCGCTATATTCATAATGTTTTTTTTTTCTGAATTTTATAATCACCTTATTTTGTGTCCATAATTTCATATATTCAAGCCCTGAGGGTGGCAAAATATATTGCTGAACCGTTGTCCTGTTCAAAAATGCTGTTTTTTATTCGAAGACAACTCCAACGATCTTCAACAACTTTCAACAAGAAAGGTCAACAATTATTCACTATATTCTAAGTTATTGTGTTGACGAAAAGATCAAGTTCAATGAACTCTTTTTTTTCTAAGTCATCAGTCCATCCATAGTCAACTGGAACTTATAAAACTGGCTCTACAGCAACTAACTCATTGTTGAACGTATCTTTCATTTTACGGTTCATTCTAGAGGTTTTGAGATTACATTTAATTATTTTAAGAATGTTGTTTATGATAACTTTGGAAGAACAGAATAGGTACACCGGTTTACGAATTAGAATAATACTAGGTATCTCGTCAACATTCTACTTCAACAATAACATGTTCACCTTATCCAATTTATAACCAACAATCTTTTTGTTGATATCATCTGAAATATAATACGCAATAACATGCCAGCAGAGAAGGTCATTCCGAAGCAATAACATTATTTTATATGAGATTCACAGAACTATCAGAGATAAAAATTGTATGATTGCATGAGTGAAACATTACTCAGGATAGGTATTAGTAGGTCAGAAGTCGAAACTTGTGCGAGCCGAGGATTAACTAGGTCTTATCTTTGAATGTGCGATTCCTAGCACCAAAACTGTTATGCGCATATCTCAGTCCCCCATTTCAAATACCACTTGCTGGTTCTTGACATTCTTTGTATAATTCTTTCAATTAATAAGTAAGGTAAAACACCCGAATGTTGACAGGGTGCCAATGATTGATACTTATGACAAATACACGCTATATTAAGGAATATTATACTCGTATGAAGATTTAAATTCGGGAATGTAACATCTAGCGTCATCTTTTATATGCATTCGATGTCGTAAACTCATATGCTGCATCATTTCGATATGGATTAATTTTAAGTAGATCGATGCACGTGCATTTACAAATTTTTGATATTCATTAAGTTAATTGTTAACGAGTGTGTCAACTTAGATGCTCCATAGCTAAGGTAAGAATATATGAATATTTTTTTCGTTGGACCTCAGGAAAGTAGGGCCTTATATCATTGTTTTTCTACACAAATAGATACTTGATTCTGTGTTGCAGGACTGTTATAAGGGGGTGTCAACCACTGGTTCCAAAAAAAGAGAAAATTCTTAAAATTGACATTGAATGTCAACCATTGGATTTGAGTAAGATGAGTAATTCACAAGCACAACAATTTGTGTTGAAAGGGAATGAGCGAAGGGTGGACCATTTTTACAACTTTCATCTGCTCAAGAGGTACCACAATTAAAACCGTAAAAGAAATGTCATAACTTTTCTTCACCGTATTTTAGAGTGTTGCAGATGCACCTAAAATATCTCGAAAAACGGTGTACATCAGAATAAGAAACGAAAATAAACCCATTCCATCAACACACACTGAAACACTTATTGAAAAATTGTATGAACGAGAAAAGCTACTTTGCGATATGGTTATTAAACCCAATATTTTAAACCTTTCCTTTCATAACTGGACATGCTCGCAATACATAAGTGTATGTATGAATACATTTTCTGTTAATCATATGTTGAGTATTTCATTACCAAACATATTTCAACTGGTGTATTTTTACTTCTTAGATATTCATTTATTTATCATTATACAGTGTGTCCTTGCATCAATGCACGAATAGGTAAATGAAAAAGTTTGAATACCTCAGTCTAGAAGATTCCTTTTCTGAGTGTTAGTCATGCTCGAATAAAAACTCATTTTTTGATATCATAGTATGCAAAGGTTTTGGAAATATTGCACTCCAACCTAGTTTTCTGAACAACTTTTTTCGTTAACTGTTTCATCTACAAAAATTGCATTAAGTAATGTGGATGAAATTAGAATTTGATGGATTTGTGTCAAACGGCTGCGGAGGTATGGATAAAACAACTTCCTTATATGAGTGTGACTGAAATTAGAATACAGTAGGGAGGTCAAAAGTTTCTAGTAAACTCACTAGGCAAATGAGGAAATTCCATGAACATATATCTGCCTCCATATTTCATTATCCTATCAAACCTGATGTCACTGGATTCGTAATAATTGGAATATACCGTGTGCTAGGAATTGTACGTTAAAAGGTAAGACTCCGTTAATCCTTGGCTCGCACAATTTTCGAATTCTGAGGAATGTCGCAATGGGACGACAGCTGGTTAACAGGAAAAACAATTTTAAACAGATTCATTCCTTTTCGCCTTTGTTTCTCCAGCAATATTTTTGAAATTTGGAACACTGAATATGCTCACTGGACGTGGCATTTTTTGACATATTTGGAAAATAAAGGAAAGGGGAAAAGGGGGTGTACCCATGAGTGTGTCACACGGTATTCTGTTGGAACTAAACAAAACCTCTCATTTTCTGGTGGTTCGCCATTTCCATAAATTTGGTGCAGTCAGTAGGATCAGTATTCAACACCACTATACAGCAGCTGCAAGTGGATGGAAAATATTCAATGAAGGCATTGAAGACAGAGTAAATTAAAAATTGGATTCATGATATTTCTCATCAAATGACAATACTTGATGCGAAGTTGAAAACAATCGAAATCTGTCACAATTATTTAAAATGTATACAATTCTGAACATTTATTTGGATTATATTCTAATAATCTACGTTTACTTCAATAAGTTTCAAAATAGTTTGTCTTCATGGACATACAAGCTTTTCAAACAGATTCAAGAATGATCTTCAATATGAAAATACACCCTAGTTAAATCTGAAAGCTACTCTATTTATCGGCTGTACCCTATTTTCTATTAAGTACATCACATTTCACCAACAAATAAGAACTACACTGCGACAAATACAAAATTTCATTATTTATTTCGTCAGCTTTTCACCTTGTCTATAACTAAAAAACATGCGAAATCTTCTTTAACCCACCGGGAAAAACTTAAGCAAATGGTCACCAAAGCGATTTTTATGAAATTTTCACAGATGTTATGGAATACCATATAAAACGAAAATTATTCAGAAAAAACTTGAGTTAATTTAAATATTTTTTTAATACTTCTCCAAAGATTAACCTTTGGCGAAATTGGAAAAATGTTTAATTATACCTTCCAATTTGGTCGTACATGCTAAGTATCTCAAGTGGATAAATCTCACGACGGTATTCACTCTTTTGTTAACCAATTCACAGTCGTCCAAATGGACTAGCGAATAAATGAATAATTGACCCTTAGCTGAAAGGCCAAGGAGTCAAAAGGTTAATTGGTGAATCTTCCGATTAACATCGTGTGAATCTTTGAGATCCGATTCGCTAACACCGCGCAACCAAATGTTCTAAAATTCGATATTGGAGAGTAAACCGGCGGAAAGCAGAAACGCAATTCAGAATAAGACAAGAGAATATGTCCTTATACAAGTCGAAGGTCATGAAGCAATAGATAGAGGTTTCTGTTGTACTGACTTTACCCAAATCATAATTATATTAGTATATTATCTGCTATAGTTCTCAAAATATTCTATAGATAGAGAGTAATTAGTTAGTTGGACATTGATCCCTACTTCAGTTGGCATTTGTAATTTTTATTGATATATAACAGGTGTGCAGGATTTGATATCAACTTTGAAATCCAACTGATTTCAAATCACTGTTATCAATCAACATTATTAGCATCATTGGAGCAAATCCAGTATTCATTGTTATCAGAAATCTTATCTGAAATAACTAAAAATTATTGGAGAAATAAGAAATAGTCCTATCTGGTGGAAATTGTTCGTCCGTAAAATTTTTGATGATAACTTCGACATTCGGTAGAACTATACAGAAAACATTGAATTTTACGAATATCATCAGGAAGAAAATTAGAAAAATTTGTGGCGGGCGCAGGTCAGCTCCGAATGGCCAATCCGGGATCCCAACCCATATAATCGACCGAAAAAAATACTTATGAATGATCTGAAATTTTTTCATTATTTTTTTCGTATTCTACGTCATCGATAACACACGGTACGATTTGTAAAGATACAAAAAACAAAAAATTCCAAATCGAGCTTATTGAGAATGCAGAAGTTCGTTGGAACGCCTACAGCAACTATGTACGACCAGCGATCGCTTTGAAATTTGTTGAAACTATACAAAAAACATTGAAATTTACGAATATGATTAAGAAAAAAATTTGAAAAATTTGTGGTGGGCGCAGGTGAGCTCCGAACGGCCAATCCGGGATCTTAACCTATATAATCGACCGAAACAAATACTTATGAATGATCTGGAATTTTTTTATTATTTTTTTCGTGTTCTACGTCATCGGTAACACACGATACGATTTGGAAAAATACAAAAAACAAAAAATTCCAAATCGAGCCGATTGAGAATGCAGACGTTCGTTGGAACGCCTACAGCAACTATGTACGACCAGCGATAGCTTCGAAATACGGTGAAACTATACAGAAAACATTGATTTTACGAATATGGTAAACAAAAAAAATTTAAAAATTTGTGGGGGGCGCAGGTGAGCTCCGAACGTCTAATCCGGGATTCTAACCCATATAATCGACCGATAAAAATACTTATAAATGTTCTGGAATTTTTTCATTATTTTTTCCGTGTTCTACGCTCGATTACACACGACACGTTTTGTAAAATACAAAAAACAAAAAATTCCAAATCGAGCCGTTTGAGAATGCAGATGTTCGTTGAAACGCCTACAGCAACTATGTACGACCAGCGATCGCTTCGAAATTTGGTGAAACTATACAGAAAACATTGAATACATTGATAACATTGAAATTTACGAATATGATAAGGAAAAAAATTAGAAAAATTTGGGCTACCGAAAAAACTACTCAATTTTCAGAACGACATTCCTTTGATTCAATATAGCAATTGTTCAATGATGCAAATTGTCTTCATTTAGCAGAGTCATCGGCCGAACAAAGTATAAATCTACCTCGAATTCAGAGGCGAATGCTCTTTGTCCTCTTACGATCACGATCTTGACTGAATATTCCATATTGTTCGAAATACAATCATTCAAGTAATGACAATAATTAAATAGACAAGTGGAATATGAATAACTCTCATTCAGTAATTGTTCCTTGTTAAACCTTGAAATAATAATCTACGTGCCATGTGTGTTCTATTGCCTCTTAGTCGACAAATGTGACGTTATTGCAATCACTAATATCCGGTAATTAATTCCGTTTTGGCAGGAAATTGAAAAAGTTGAAAGATCATTCTTAAGAAGAAGAGATGTCCTCATAACTTTATGGGGCCCAATTATCATTGTTCGAAATGATTGTTAATTAATTGATTCCTCTCAATCTTCCAAGAATGTCATGATTTTATTAACCAACTAGATATGTTCGTCGATTAGCAGTATTAAATGGAATATTTCAAATGAATAATGGACTTAAAATTAAGTATCTCGAACGTTCTAATGCGATACCCCAACAATATTCAGACACAGAATGTTCTGTGACTGGTTTTTACCTTATTATAATATATTTCTGCTATATTGAGGTTCATATATTGCATATAATATATTTCAGATGTAATAATATTGTAATTGTTGGATAGAGTCTCATCTGGTAATTGGATAGTGCCAACATGTTACTGGGGAAATAATATTTTACATACTAATTGGTAAAATAACTACATTCGTGCGTGGAAAACCATTAAGGAAAATTCTTCGAACTCAACTTTTCATATTCATTATTTCTACCTCTGAACGTGTTGCAAATTTATGAACGGCATCAATGGTATTTTCGCAAGCATAATATAATTGTTCGTCACATACTTCGGAATTCCTACGCATTTTTTACCTAGCCTTTGCATTTGAATTTGTCAATGATTTGTTAAAACTTTTTTTGATGAAGGGGTGTCCGAGCCCTCCTACCCTGACATTTTTTATTTTCCATAATATTCTACGCGTTTGCCATCCAGCCTTTAGGGGGCAAAGGGATATCACTATTTTAACGGATTTATTCGATTTATTTTCGGGAGTGTTCATAACTTGTTAGATAAGAAGATTTATTGGAGGCTCTCCGACCGATATTTTTATGCCGTAATTTTAGAAAAAATCTCACGGTTTTTTTTTTCATCCTTGACGGGGACAAGAGGGGGATATTTTTCATAATTTACTTATCCATTATGGACCATTAGCACCCCAAGTACAACTATTCAGCATGCTTATAATACTCGGATATGTGAAGATCTGACTATACATGTGCCAAGATGTAGGCTCACCCAGAATCAAAAATTTATATCGTATTTGGGACCAATACTCTACAATGCATTACCATTACAATTAAAACAAATCCATAGTAAATTTAAACTGAAAAGAGAATTGAAGACATACATAAACAATAATTATAAAATATTTGAAGATATACTCCATATATAATCCACATGCTACATGAATTGTCCTTACCTACATTTCTTTTTATCCATCTTTCTTTTGTTTTCATTTGCTCTATTTTCATCTTTCTACACTTCTCTTCCTTTTTTAATGATTTAGGTTAATTATGTCTTATGTATTATATCTGTTGTGTTGAGTTTATATGGTTGCTCGCTACAACACAAGCTTACTTAGGTAGCGACAATCGCATTGGACTCAACAGCAATACACCTAATTTGTACCTCGTTACTAAGGATGACCTGTGAACTTTTTTGGTTTTCTGAAGAAATAAATTACTTACTTACTTTACTTACTTATCAGACGGTAAATCTTTTAACAATTTTTTTATTTTATTTGCGCGAATTTCAACAACTCAGTAACAACAGTACTTGTTTCAAATTATCGTTGATGAGTGTAAAAGCAGATAGTTGCGCATTTGATATGAAAATTCTTTTATCCAAATGCCTCCTATCCAATCCATTCACATTATACAAGAAGCAGAGCAACAAAAACTTCTACAGGGTTTCAATTTGAAAACTTCCCACCTTTAAATCACTTTTACAGTAAGGAATTTGCAAAATCGAAAAGACCCGTCACTTTTACTTGACATTGACCGTCAGTGTTCCACTGTCAAACCACTCCATTATTTTTTTATCTTTTTCAATTTTATCAAACTTTTTTTAATGCTTATTATTATGACTCATTCATCATTATTCATGATTCCACTTACTTTTTTTCATGAGTATTCAAGAGCAAGGAGTTTTATATGGGACACCTTGTAAAACACACTTGTTGATGAGGGAATAATGACAAAATCGTTCATGGATTAAAATATTATTTACCGTAATTGTAAATTAATAATTGTTATTTTGAGACTCAATGACAGAGAATGTGGTATAAAGTGATTTGAAAGATAAATTAAGATGCTATAAAATATGTTACTTTCATGTAATTTTTCCATCATTTGTTCAATTTATTGTTTTTTATTAGAAAAAAGTTGTTGAAACTCGTGAAAATCAAATCGAAAATATTCGTAAAAATATTGGGAAACATCGGACCGTCGCACAGTGGGGCAAGATACCCAAAAAGTTGGCAAAAAATCAGAAAACGGTATAACACCTTAGGTACAAAGGATTTTTTCATTCATGTATGAGGTACAATGATGCCAATTGAAAAACGAATGCATGAAAAAAACGCGTAATGAGAATTGCGGTTAGGTAATATGAATTGAAAATTTTGATAATCAATAAGTTTCTTCAATGGAAATAATACACGTAATGTACATAGTTTGCTTTAGAAAACAGGATAGGTATCATCATCAATTTCTTCTTCCTTCCCTTCCATCAATCACAAAGCTTTTACTGGCATTTTTTCAGGTTCATTCTTTTTGATTTTCCTTTTACTTTTAATGACTGGATCGCTACTGATGAGTTGAAAATAGCTATATTACTTTTGGATCTATTACACTTCCTAGAATGATGTTCTCTGTATCTTTCAAAAGCTTTATACCTTGCTTTCTGGGCTTCCTCACTCACTGTCCAATAGGTATCAGTGCTCAGGATATGATCTTAGGTTCATGTATTGAATATTTATGCATGGTTGGTAACAAACTGTACCAAAGAATCTAAGAAACTGTTGAAACTATTTGATAAAATTGTTATATCTGTCAACCGGCTGCACCCTTACGAGCAACTCTCAGAAGTCTCTTAGAGACTTGTGCGATCTAGGAAAGACGTAGACCTACTCTTTTCAAACATTTGATGCCACGCACGAGAACGGTGACCGTGCTGAGGTTCGAACCCATGCACCTGAAGTTGATTGGATTAAGAAGCGAGCGCTTAACCCGCTCGCCACCAGGGTCCATGGGTAGGAAAATAATATCGAATTCCATCAATACTACTTGCGACAGCTTTCATTACGTTATGCAACAAAGTTGATCCAAGTATGCAACACGAGTTGCCACAACTTTATCGATACTTTGCAGTAATCTTTGAACAGTATGGTTTAGTCAATAATTAGTTAGTAAAGGTACATCCACTGATGTTTCTGTCGCTTAAATATATTCAGAGTAACAATTTTTTCAAACTTTTTATCTCGCTCAACTCTTTCAATTAACATTTTATTTCAATCATGGTATCGAGACCTTTCCTTTGATTCACTATATGATGAGATCCAAATGTAAAATACTTTTTGGGCTACATTTTGGGCCGCCAATTATTATTATAATTCCCAAACACTTTATTCATCTTTCCCTACAACTTTCTCAACATGAGAATGAATCGAAAGGAAATATAAACAATCTAGTTGTATGAACCTCGGGGCGGAATACGTTGTATTTCCATTAATCATCAAAATTACTCATACGAAACTAATGTCTAATTGATTTAAAAGGCAAGAAAAGGCAAACACGGAATAGCATATTTTGAAGAAGACTCTTCAAGCTTCCTACTGGATTTAAAATAAAAGCGGTATCTGGTGGAGCTCAATAAAAAAAGTTCCAAGATATTTACGTGAAATTCAAAAATATCAACACTCTCAACATGTAATGTATAAATGCATTATTGACCAACTCATTTTAAATATATTGTAACATTTAAATAGTAAAATTATCGTCAATTACCTGAAGTTGTAGCTTCCATATTTGGTTTTATAAAATGTTCACAACATAATAACCAACTAATTATTCAAAAGTTGAGTAATCAAAAAATAAGGTTGACTGCTGACCGAAACAATTTGATAAGGTGACAATCATAGTCAAATGACACGTTATTACAAAGCTCGGTGAGGACAATAAGGGTATTATCTGATCCGTAGGATGTGTTCAATACAAAAAAATCTCCTAAACTAATTTCCATTTTTTATTTTTTGCCAACGTTTTGGGAATTCTGCCCCCTGTGCGTAGAATAAATAAATTTTGAAAAAGATCACCCTCTCTTCGTTGAAAATTTCCGAAAAATATAGTCCTCCCGCCATTGTGGAACAAGTAGGAATTTGGAAAAATTTTCGACGGTTTTGGACGCGGAAAATCACAACGGAAAAAATGTTGATCTATGGTCTCTCTAAAAAAGTTGTGAAATCTAACGAAAATAAATTCGGAAATATCCATCAAAATTGTGAAAAACGTCATACCGTCAGCATTGTCTTGATAGGATACGAATGCTGGTGGCTGCAAAAAAGTCACTAGTAGATAACCCGCCGGCGGCTGATCGGGTAGAAACCTTCTGGATTGGCATTTACGAATTTCTGCAACCACTCAAATATGATCAAAGTCGCTTGGTTCCTTTTCAATTATCATCATCCAAGAAACCTTTAGCCCGGTAGTTAGATTCGACACCATCAGAACGATTTTGGCAACTCTAGCTGATAGAATGAAAAACAGTTTGATGTCAAAACAGCCTTCTTGGAAGAAGAAATTTACATGGTACAACCGAAGATGGTTCTAATCGAGTTTGCAAGCTTCTCAGAAGTTTGTATGGATTTAAACAGGCCACACGAGTATGGAATGAAAGATTCACCAATTTTTTATTTGCTTTCGACTTCGAAGTAACTAAAGCAGATCCGTGTGCTTTAGTGAGAAGAAGAAGGAAAATACTTGTATTTTCAGCATTATATGTGGACGATGGACTGATTGCTGCTTCAGACGAGTCTGAGATTGACTTATTTGACAGAACATTTTTCAATAAAAGTTTCCGATTCCGAAATACTTCATTGGTGTTGAGCTAAACTACAAAAACGATTGGTTGTGTACTCTTCAATCAAACTGGCTACACGATGAGAATTTTGAAAAAATTTGGAATAGAAAATTCTAATGCGGTTAAACAAAACCTTTGACAAAATCAAAATTTGAATATCTACGCAGTTTACTGGGTGCTACTTAATAAGGACTTCGTCATCACCAATTACAAGTTCGAAGGGAAGTGATCGAAGAAGTAAATTTTGTAATTGTTTATTTATGATGATATCTTGTTCAATTTAATTTATTTATTAATTTTTATGGATATAGGAGTTCACTTTTCATTGTTTTGTATTGTCATTGTCAACAAAAAAATTTACGAGAGTTTCAATTCAGTTTTTGAGCTTGAATTACTTCATAACTCAAGTTGATTCAATTATTACCCAATAATTTCGGATAAAAGATAGGTACCCCAACACAAACTATCGTATTTTTCCTTTTTGAAAATTATTGTATTAATTAAAGTAATCCTTGTTTCAAGGCTGATTTCTCCTGAATACTTTTTTTTCGGAATATTTTTATAATTCCTAATTCTGGAAGTAAATAAAACATTATTTTGGGCCAAAATAGGATTGTTGTGTAATTTGGTACAACTAAATAGCATCTCACTTTATTTACTGTTTTCAAACACGCATAGCTTGGTTTTATTTAGCAGGAAAAATAAGTGAGTTGTTGATTTCTGCTGTTACATATTAAAGATTCATTAAAATGACGAAAGGGCTGATATTGTATTAACTTATGCAGAACCAAATAGAAATCCCCAGAAATATGTATGGTGAGCTATAGCCGGCGAATCGTTGTATTTCAAACATTCAAATGTTTAGACTATTTGAAAGAAATTTGAGAGACTGTGGTGCATTCGACAGAAATAGAAATAGAAAATGTGCTGTTACTGAAAGTATGAGAAACCAAATAAATATTTTAAGTAAACAAATAATACCTCACAAAGAAAGAGGATTCATCAATATTTCCCACGAACTAGGGATTATTTGTAAAAAAAGTAATATGGACGGACGAATCAAAATTCACCAACAATAGTTGGTTCACCAAAAACATACATTTTAGGTGGAATAATACCGAATGAACATTTACATAGAGGAATTATTTTCCAGGAAAGGTTGGGAATTGTGGGAACAAACATTCTGCTTAGGTCCTTCTTTTCACGATGAGCATTCGAATAGTGGAATGTGTATATTTACATATTTTATTCGATGAGTTTGATGGGTACTTGAGTGAATTACCACTATAGATTTTTCTCAGTTTGCCCTGTAGAGTCAGCAATTATTTCAGGTTATGGACTGTGTTGTCTAGTTTAATTTGATTTTTGGTGCTAGGAATCGCACATTAAAAGGTAAGACCTCGTTAATCCTTAGCTCGCACAAGTTTCGACTTCTGAGGGTTCTTCGATCTAGTGATCATGCAATCTACCAGTCAAAAATTAATGATGTGGTTGAAATGCGTGATTCTTGTTGCTTCTTCCTTTTAACTCTCCTGGATATCGTGCGGAATACAAAAAAATCAACTATTCGTTCCACCCAAATAATTGTAAAATACCAGGTCCCTTGTCTTCGTAAAATATGTTTCTTTTATATTTTTCTCCTCAGTATACCGGGTGACCACGAAGTGAGGAACGCCCCTCCCCCAGGTTGCTACGTTTCGACCTGATCTCTTGAAGAGGAACGTTGGAGTGATCCAAATTATTTACTATTCATAGTGCCTCACTTCCTTCAACAGCAGAAAACTACTTGCTAGTTCAGTGGGAGATAAGTGTCGGTACAATTTCGGTCAAATTCACAGAAAAAAAAAAAAAAAAAAAATTGTGATGTAAGATAAATATTAACCAGTAACTCTGGCAGTCGAGCACACGTAAGGATATAACTCAATATGTACGGAGAGACCGGCAAAAAGTGTGTACCACGAGAAATAAGTTTATTATTGGAGTGTTGGATAAAAGAATTGAGTGATCGATTGTGCATATTCGACAACCTGAAAATCAATTATGACATATCTCAAGTGATCGCTGGTATGGCGGCAATTTGAAAAAACGTACAATGAAGTGGCAAAAAGTAAGATAAGATAGAAATATATAAAAAAAATTATTTGAAAAAGTTGCTTAGAATTGAAGTTTATAACCGTAAAATAGTTATTATTTTTGAATAAATTCCGATCTCTTTATAAATATCCGATTTTTTTCTTCTGTCTAGCTCTTCTGTAATAAAACTTGAAAACTAAAGCCCTCTTCAGTTTGACGTAGGTCCTATTTTTGAATTTATATGCGAAGTGATTTAAATCTGGAAAGTCATATCCTCACAATAGAATTGAAATTCTGATATAACTATTAGATACGAACGAATGTATCATCGAAGGTCCTGGCTAAAACCAAATTTTCAATTTAGTGGCACCTGGAATGAAGAAAATAGAAAAAGTTTGCCATTATCATCGAAATACAACCGTTCTACAACACTAGAGTTTTACAGAAAACAATATTTTGAAGACATGGAAAAATTCCTATCTTCACTTTTACCAAATTGTAACTTAAAACTTGGTGTGAATATCTATAAAATTCAATTCCTAGAAACTTTTTCAAAAGAACTTTAATTGATATTTTGCTATCTCACTCCACTTTCTGTCATTGAAAAAGTCCCTACCATATTTTTGTGTCTCAGTTTAACATTCGCCATCTCCAATTGAATGCACTATTTTTCTTTTATATTCATACACTGTCCTAACAATTGAAAACTTTTTTTTTCCGTAGTTTATGATTGCTACATTTTATTTAATTTTTTCCTCCAGAATCGACGAATGTTTCCACATCACTCAGCATAGAGAATTGGATCTATGACAAAACGAAGAAAAAAAGATGGCGACAGTTTCGAAATCTATGAACGTTCATTTAGACTTGGACATTGAGGGCGGAAATGGAAGTGTCTCTTACAGTTCTAAGAGATTATGCTCCCCACCAATGAAGGAACTCGAATCACTCAACAATGCTCTTGCTTTAAGGTGAGTCAGTATCTGTTTGCTAATGCTGCGCCAAATCATAAACATGCGGTATAAGTGAATCATGAAAACTCGGCTGCTTACAAATTTCTTCAATTGGATTTTTATGTTTCAAATTTTCCATGTAAGATAAAACTCGTGACATGTGATAGCAAGGTAGATCTGTTGAAAAAAGATTTCTCCTAATTGAGAATGCTTCAAACATTATGTCACATTTGCAGATTCCACTCATTACATTTACTTAATTCAATTTTTTCTGCAATAGAACAATGGTTAGTTAAATCATTAGAGAGTACGTAGATTCTGTTCTGCACCTCTTCACAGAATACCTTACACGAAAATACGTTCGATGAATGAATTATCAATAAGCAAATTTGGAAATAGTGTAATAAAAATGCACTTGACTATAATCCACTGATTTATTCAGACTTGTAAAATATAACTTTCTAATTTATTCCAACCAAGTATAATAGATGATGTCACTACCGATAAGCCAACTATCAGTCCTATGCTGTATCACTTCCGTCAAAAATAATGTCACCGTTATTCGCCACTTCCGTTATTTTGCTATTCCTTGGTGATAGCAAAACAACGGAAATCGCGAATAACGGTGACGTTATTTTTAACGGAAGTGATACAGCCTAGGGCTGTATTTTGCTATCTGTTGAACTCAGACTGTAACTAACTAACTAACTAACTAACTAGAATTCTTCGTTTTGATCAGAGCATTCTCAAGTAATGATGTCATGCAATGTGAGTTAAGTTTGATTTTCAGCCCTCTCCGGTACGCTCACATCTTCAGCCAGCAGGACAAGAATAATTTCTTCACTTCTCCCATGAAGTATCAGCTTTTCTCCATTCACACGTAGGACGCCGTCATTAAATTTAAGTTCAAAACCTCTGGAAATCATTATGTCCATTCCAATTATTACCTCGTCCTCGATATCCGCTACTAGAGCTCAGTGTTTCACTTTAGTGCTGCCTAAAGTCAGTTCGATTGAAAACTACACAGTTACCGGCTCTTCTGTTGCTGTGCGTAGCTTCCAATTCGACGATTCAATTCTTGCCGGTGTTTTGGCAAAAGTAGGTCCAAGGATTGTCCTTGTAGCACCTGTATCAAGCAGCATGGTGCTAGGCTCGTTGTTGATAAGGCCGCCTACAAAACACCGTTGTTCTGTCGTTGAAGGACAGCGACATACCCAACTTTTCTGCCATTCCAGCATGTTATTTGTTTTCTCTCAGGCAGGACTTCCTTTATTACTTTTTTTATGACAACCTCGATATTAGCGAGCTCCTGTGGATCTTTCTCGATCATCCTGACCCTACTCTGGCTTTTGCAGGATTGCTTTGCTGCTTCGAATTCCAGAGCGCATGCCAATGCATCCACGAGATGTGCGGGGCGAGCTAGTGTTGGGTCTTGCCGGGTTTCCTGGTCACGAAGTCCATCCAAAAATGCCTGGACCGCTAGTCGCTTCATTACATGTTCCGGTGTAGCTGGGTACGCTAGACGAATCATGTGTGCAATATCTGCTTAAAATTCTTGCAACGATTCGCTTGATTTCTGACACCGGTTTTTCAGCTCGGCTGCTCCATTCCAAAACCCAGTATGTGAAAAAACGAAATTGGGAGAAAAACGAGATTTAGTGTTTTTGTTTGGTGTTGAAGGGGTTGCACATACTAGGTTAGGGGAATGTCATATCTCTGAAATTAGTACAGCTATCAACAAACAGGTCGGGTTGAAAGATGCACCTAAACACAGTATATCCAAAAATATTGAAACTTCATTTTCTGAAAAACTGTTGGATACCGTGTTTTGGAACGAAGCAACCGAGCTGTGAGTAATATACGTGTTCAAGGTGGGCTTGGCCATAGCGAAGTTCCAAGTGTTTTACCAGCTGTTCATAGTCTTCCTGTTGTTGGGCTGTGAGCGTTTGTAAAATATTTGTTGCTTCGCCACGCAATGCCAGTGTCAATGCTAAAGCTTTTTCCCCAGCATTCCATCCATTTGCTTTGGCAGCAGCTTCGAATTGTCGGCGGTAGTTTGCCCATGGAGTATTTCCGTCGAATTGAGACGGTTTCAATGCAAGTTTTTCAAGTTCAGCACTAATCTTGAAATTTTTTATGTCTTTCTGATCTTCCTGATCTTCCTCCAAGTTCGTACTCAGATCCGGCATTGAATTTCTGTTGGAAATTTCAGGGATGTGCAAAGAACCCATTCGCTTTTCTAGCTCACTATATTTTTCCTTTATTTTGGTCTCGAAATCATCTTTGATTTTTTCTACTCTCGTGTTGATTGTCAGGCTCTGTCTCGACGGTTCCCATTCTTTCTTCCAACCGATTCGCCATACTATAAACTTCTTTCAAGCTTTTCGAATTTTCTAGAAGCTCCTTCCTCAGGCCATTCGAATTTTCCAGAAGTTCTCTGAAATTCTTTGAATTTTCCAGAAGCTTCACTTCTAGATTTTTCGAATTTTCTTCAAGCTTTTCTTCTAGATTTTGCGAATTTTGAAGAGATTCATCTTCCAAACTCATCGAATTCTGTTGAAGTTCTTTCTTCAAACTATTCGAATTTCCCAAAAATGTATCTTACAAGTTTATCGAAGTTTGTTGCAATTCGTCTTTCAGAGACTTAGTAGTTTCTTCGAGTTCACTCATAATCGAACTCAAGTCGATTCCTGAAACTTCGAATAAAAACGATTCCGGGTCTTCTCCTTCTTCAATCCATCTGAAAGTCTTTTCTGGAGTACCGGCCTTTTTTCCATTTGTTTCTAGTTCACGTTCCTCAGACTCTTGTTTCAATTCACTGACCTTCAAATCAACCAGGAAAACTTTCTTCGAAAACATTTTGTCTCCATTCTCTTCAACCGAGTTTTGCAGTCTATTTATTTCACAAAAAAAGTTTTGATGTTTTCTACTATTCCGCTCTGGTGATAGTAACACTCTGATGATAGTATTATCGTTAAAATCCATTGTGAATGAGTAGGGATACTTGTGTCCTCCTATACGTACCAGAGTGCACTAAATTTCAATTCTGAATCGTTTTTTGTATCTCTTTTTCCTAGATCTTTATATTCAAACATTATTGTACATCAGATTGGTTGAAAATTGTTGATTTTAATGTGCTTTCATAATGTAACTTGAGAGTCACATTGACGTTTCTAATAAGTAGAGTGAAAAGGATTTCACATCTTCCTGGATTTAAATTTTACTGCCAATTCTACAGCTTTTATTTCCAAGTACTATATTTATTTATATTTCATGGTGATCGGTAACCATCACAGTTTCATTTCAATCTCAGTGCCCTCAAGAACTTGAGGTTTTCTTTTGAAAATTATACGTCAACTCTTTTTTTTTTCAGCGGTTCCCAAGCAAACCTATGTAATGGATCCCCTTCCGCATCCAACGTCAGTTCCGTTGCCCTCCGGAAAGTTCCGAACAGTAGTCCCTCTTGCAAGAGACCCACGATATCTCTCACTCACCTGCCAAAAAGGATTCCAGTGAATATACAATTCAACGATTTGTCCTATTCAGTTTCGGAAGGGAGGAAAAGAGGTTACAAAACTATTCTAAAATGTATCAGTGGAAAGTTCAAATCTGGAGAATTGACCGGCATTATGGGACCATCCGGTGCTGGAAAAAGCACGCTTATGAATATATTGGCTGGATACAAGTGAGTAAAATATACACGCATTTTTTTTATGATGTCCACAAAAATCTACAGTTTCACACAAAAAGTTCGCGACAGATGTAAGTTTTTTTTATTATTTTTTATATAAAGAAAATTTGACTTCGCAGTTAGTTTGTGCTTCCTTTTTTCATGTGCTACTCTAAACCAGTCAAATTTAACATTTTTTTCGAAAATCCTCAAAAAATCATTTTTTTTTTTTGAAATTTCGAAAAATGCCAAAGAAAAAAGTTGCTCAGTTTCCAATTTTATACACGTGCACCAAATTTGGACTCTCTACTGTCACAGAATAAGATTATCGAGATGAATCAATAAATGTTACGATGTAAATTTGGTTATAGTTATTTTAGTTTAATGTTTTTTACGTATCTAAAAGATTTATGATAAGATTTATGAAATTAATTCAAAAACGAAAAACTATTTATGTTTAGTACAAATCGCTAGAAGGAAAGTCTTTTGAATAGTTATGAAACTGTAGGGCATTGTTTAGTTTACAGAAAAGTATGATATTTCGGGTTTGTTTGTAACTGAATTATTGGCCAGGAAAATAATCTAACTGGATGAAAATCTAAAAAAGAAATACGAGTGTAATAAGAATGGAGAGAAATTCTTTTATTCGATTACTGACATTAGCACATGAAATAAGGAAAGATGCTGTATTTTACTCATTTTTCAATTATATCTATTAATAAAAAAAAATTCCATATGTCGCGAACTTTATGTGTGGCACTGTTTGTGGCAGATTCACAATTTTCTTATATCAGAATTGTAACTTGTAAATAGTTCGATAAAGGTCAAGATAACTGAAACCACTTTAGATCTGTTGCCGACGTTTCGACTTATATTAAGTCATCCTCAAGGCGCTACAATAAGGATTGTGTTTATTACCCAAAATTGAATATAAGAGAATAAATATCAGTGATTAAGAAATTAAAATTACAAAAAGTTTGTGAAATATATACACATTCAGACTGTGATGCATCAAATTTTGTTTGTGATAAAATTAACATTGATAAAATTATAAAATAAATTATGAATGAAACAACAAGATACTTACATGAACGGTGGGTTTCTTTTCGTGATAAAAGTGATTTTAAAAGGAATATTTACATTTACATATATACAATTCGAGTTCCCATTCAGTGGAAAGTTTGGAATGCAGATAGATTGAAAAAGTTTTTTTGACTGATTCGTGATTTCTTTAAACTATTTTTTGAAAGTGTGCGTGAAAATAGGCGTGCATAATTATTTGTTACTATTGTGAAATTTTTTATTTACATATTAGGTATGAATGGGAATTATATTCATATCTCTTGTATGCTTCGAAGTACTTTCCTCTAAATAGGAACTCGAATCATACCCGTAAATATATACAGGGTGTTCCAAATTAAGTCGGCACCATTGCCAACTCCGTTATCATTGATGCTTCGAATTCGGTTAAATGGGCAAACTAGTAACATTTTCTCGATGCCGAAAACAAAAAAAAATTGACAGTCGCGTTTTCAGAATATTTCATAAAATGATATTTCTTTCAATGGAACACCCTATATTATTCATGCATTTCGATTCGTAATAACAGTCTCAACAACAAAGCTTCCTAAAGTAGAAAATGAACGACTTATGTGGAAATATTTATTTCTTTCACAAGTACAAAAAATTTCTTTGTTTTGGCGAATAAAACCTCATGATTGTCCGAATACCCAATTTTCTTACTTATAAGAATGACAATGTTTTGTTACTAATAGCAAAATAAGAGTAAGAAGAAAAAAATGCGCTGGGATGTGAACTCGTGAAACCCGTGATCATCATGTCGCACCACTCAATTGACACCATTGAGCTATTTGGTATTAATGTACAAAACGATAATTTCCATCTTAAAGCCATTCCGCTAGCCGCATTTATTTTGTGAATCAAAATATGTCTGCTGTAATGATAACTTTGAAGCCGTTTTTGTACAGAACAGAAAATACTGGAGGGTCATTTGAATGTGGTTGGAAAAAATGTGTTTGATTCGATAAACCATAACTATTATGAGCAATCAAGATGCCTTGAAACTTTTTTGAAATACTATTTGTCAAATATTCTCAAGTATACCATGACAATGTCATAAATTATTGTAACTGTCGACTACTCTTCGAATATTTTTCGTAATGCCGTTTTCCTCTCAAGAAAAATGTGATATGTTAGAATCTTACTTGGTTTGCCAGAAAAATAGCGTAAAAGCACTCCAATACAGTAATTCGTTCCCCGATCGTGAATTACCTAATCCGCGTTTTTTTGCTGTGCTTCATCGTCGATTCAGGAACAATGAAAAAGTTTTTGAGAAGAGGAGAACTAAAAAACGTTTTGTAATAACTGAAAATATAGAATTGACGTTTTATCCTACTTTGAGGTATATCCAAATAATTCCATCAGAGATTTATCTAAAGAAATAGCTGTTCCACTGTTTGGTATTCAACGAATTCTGAAGAAATATAAGATTTCTTCTTATAAGTTAAGACCAGTGCAACCACTAGAACCTGGTGATCCTGAGAAGTCTATTTAGTGGCAGAATTATCGGACCCCGTTAAATTAATTTATTAACAAAAGTGTTGGAAGAGTTTTTCGATGATCTTGACCTGGAGGCTCGTCAGATGATATATTTTCAGCAGGATGGAGCACCAGCACATAATGTCAGTGGCGTAAAAAAATGCTGCGAGGCTGTTTTGGAAACAGATGGATTGCTACAAATGGTCCTGTTAAGTGGCCCCCTCGTTCACCAGACATGACACCTCTAGATTTTTATTTATGGGAATTTCTGAAAAATGAGGTGTATAAAATGAAACATAATAATGTAGATGAACTGAAAAATTATATTGAAACTATAATTAATAGAATTGATGGCCGAACTGTGTTGAATGCCACACGTAGTGTCAATAGAAGGGTCCAAATATGTGATCAACAAGATGGCGGTGTCTTTGAACATTTACTCGATATTTTATAGCGCTTTATCGAATCCGTTTGTTATAAATGTTTCCTATCGATAAAACTGTCTTATTTTCATCTTTACGAAAAAAAGTCAGATGAGATTTGTCATTGAGAATGTTATTACGAATCGAAATGCATGAAAAAATATAGGGTGTTCCATTGAAAGAAATATAATTTTATGAAATATTCTGAAAACGCGACTGTCATTTTTTTTTGTTTTCGGCATCGAGAAGGCCATTAAAAATACTACTAGTTTGTCCATCTAACCGAATTCGTAGCATCAATAATAACGGAGTTGGCAATGGTGCCGACTTAATTTGGAACACCCTGTATGTAAATATTTATGTTCCTTTCAAAATCAATTTCATCACGAAAAGTAACCCTCTGTTCATGTTGTTTTCTAATTTCATAATTAATTTTTTGGTAGTAGTAGTAATAGTAATTGTATTTATCGACATATGTCGAATGGCCATCGACCTAGGTCCTTCTGCCAAGTGTTCTTGTAGGCTTTGTTCGCGGCTTTGTTACTAACTCCATACGCCAACTTAGGAGCAGCACTGTTAATTTGAACCCTACAATGAATGATGAACGACTATTCCTGATCAGTATACATAATTTTGAAATCAATCTACTACTCTACAGAGTGGCCACTTTTTTAAAGGGATTGTATTGGTAACTTTAAAACCATAAGTTAGAAGGTCGATCAAAAGGAGGCAAAGTTGCATATGTAGAAGCTGATTAGGTCAAATTGAGGATAATTTACAGTCGAATAAAAAATTCCTGTAACATTTTTGATAATTTTTTAAATAAAGTGGGGAAAAAAGAAAAATCAAAACTACAGAATTAACTTTTCTTATCTCAATAACCGGCCCAGATAATCTCGATTTGTTTGAACTGCTTGAAAATGCCGACCTTCTGACTCTTATGGTTTAAAAGTTACCAATACAATCCCATTAAAGAAGTGGCCACCCTGTATAATTGAATGAAAAATGATTGTCCCAGCCAGGAATCGATCCACGGACCCTTGGCCGATGACTCAGATGCTCTTACCCTACACACCCCACCGCCACATTAAATTTTTTGAATTTCATGCACGTTCATTTAATCACAAAAAAAATTACACTTCACAGTCTGAATGTGTATGTATTTTTCTAACTTTCTCTTCGAAAATAGTAAACTAAAAATTATTCAATCAGGAAATAATTCAACAAAACAAACCGGTTTTCCTATTGAAAATTTTTTCGTCATTTTAAAAACAACAATCTATGCAAATCATTTGTTATTTAAAGTTGTTGGTCGTTTTCGAGCCAGTGAAGCTTATCCTAGTGGAAATTACAGCTGACCTTACGTCAACCACTACAGCTGAATGTGTGTGAACTTGAGTTGACAACAAATTTGCCAACAACCGTTTGGTAGGACGGATTTCATGCAATCAAGCAAAAAAGTTTCCGTTTTATAAAAATCTTGTTTCGGCATCATTTAGCTCTATCTAGTTTAAATAAAAAAACTAAAATCCTTTTTTCTACATTTAGTCGTTATTTGCAAATTTTATCCAATTTCATCTTGCTCTAGATCCTCACCCGATGGTCCTTCGTTCAAAAGTTCTTCATGAATATTATACTTTCTTCAAATTTGTTTGCAGTGTTTATTCCGAAGAGTCACTCACTTATTTTTAATTTGAATTGTAAAGAAGAAGTCGTTTGCAAAACTTTTTTTTTAAAGACACTTTTGTTTTCGGAAATATTTATGAGAGTTGCTTTAAAAAGCAGTAACTGTGGTTTAGTAACACCAGACCTTAGAGGAAAACATACCCCAGTAAATAAATTGTCGAGTGAGAGGTTGGAGCAGATCAGAAGCCATATTTCGAAGTTCCCAGTTTATGAAAGCCACTATAGCAGGGAAAGATTCAAGCGTTAGTATTTGGGGAATCACCTGAACATTTCCAGGATGTACTTATTGTATGCAGATGAGTGCAAACAAGAAAATCTCACACCAGTAAAGATGTGGGTTTATTCCAAAGCATTCAATGAAGATTTCAACTTGTCTTTTTAGACAATGACAATTGTGATGTTTGCGATAAACCAGACTGTAAACTCAAATATAGAAAGAATGAGTAAAATCTCATTGGACCCACTCTGGAAAAAGAAATCCACCTTAAAGATGCATCACAATGGTATAATTAAAGAGGAAAGATGAACTGGAAGCCCGTCACTAAGTAAAAGATTCTTGATATAGTTAAGTCCTCACCTGCCTAGTTAAACTAGGATAATTATATCAATTGTAAATTATTCACAGAAAAATTGTACATAAATAAATAAGGTACGTCCCTTTCTATGTTATTGATAAATTTTGAGATTATATCTCGAACGACAGCTCTGTAGCTTAACGATGAAATTATTATTTTCACTTTTATTGGTCTCCTGTGAAGTTGGCATAATGTGACTTACGTCGGTCTGTTTCTGAGGTACAGATATAAACTTTCCATTTGAGAGAAAGAGTTTTGAAATATATCAGTTACTTCCAGAGATATGACCGTTTCAATAAAGTTATGGGCCGTGATGGTCATGATGGTAGAGCGCTTGTCTCTCAACCTAAGGGTCATGGGTTCGATCCTCAGCATGGCATCACACGTTAAAAGGTAAGGTCTGCGTCTTCCCTAGCTCGGACAAGTCTTTTGAAGACTTTTGAGGGTTGTACTCTTAAGGGTGTGCAGCTGGTTGACGGATATAACAATTTTTTTTAACAATCCACTGTCTCAGATTACCTGCAATTTCTATCTGCCACTTGAAATGGAAATCATGGTTTTTTATACCAAAGTCTTGGCTGGCCAATAGATTGAATTTTGCTTTGTTGTACTGTTGTTTGTTAAATGGCGAAATAAAAATCTTGATGCTTGAACTGCAATGAACAATTCTTTGGAAAATGTTCTTCTCTAACTGCTATATATGTGAGTTTGTCTTACTGTTCCTTCGTGTATATACGTTTCCAGTGTATGAAAATTGTTTTGAATGTGTATCTAAATATGCAAACATTTCAAGTTTCATCAGTTCAACGTCATGTAATGGACTCAAGTTTATGTACAAGTCTGTTTCGCGTACTGATCAATTTATACCCTTTCATATACGAATCGAATTCCATTTTTAATGACATAATTCTTTTTCATTCCAGGACATCAAACGTGAACGGAAGCGTTTTAATAAATGGCAAGGAACGTAATCTGAGGAGATTTCGAAAATTATCTTGCTACATCATGCAGGACGACTGTCTTTCCCCTAACCTCACAGCAAAAGAAGCTATGTGGGTGTCAGCGAATCTCAAACTAGGCAAAGGAATAACTCGTTCGGAAAAAAAAGTTGTAATCAATGAAATTATGGATACTTTGGGTCTTGTAGATTGCAAAGATACAAATTCAGAGAATTTATCGGGCGGTCAGAGGAAACGATTGTCGATTGCCTTGGAGCTCGTGAATAATCCACCTGTGATGTTTTTTGATGAACCCACCAGTGGTTTAGACAGTTCTTCGTGTTTTCAGTGTTTATGTCTGTTGAAGTCATTGGCGGCGGGAGGAAGGACGATTATTTGTACCATACATCAGCCTTCAGCTAGGCTTTTTGAAATGTTTGACCTCCTTTATATGTTGGCTGAGGGACAATGCATTTACAAAGGACCTGTAATGGATTTGGTACCATTTTTGTCCAGTATGGGGCTTGTTTGTCCTAGTTACCATAATCCAGCTGATTACGGTGAGTTAAAACTTTGCAAGATCGGTTACATCGTGCATGCACATATCTGAGAAATAAAATTTACTGCCTTCTAATATTATTCGTGAAAATTATGAATCAATACTAATATTGATCGAGTGTGTTGATTGAAAATCCTGGATCGCAAATAGCGTCCTTTATGTTTCTTCATTCTAAGTGCAAAGCGCTTGACACCACTAAAGCCTCAGACACCGACATCCGTTAGATTAATACCGCAGCACAGATAATGAAGAAATACAAGTCGATTATTTTATCTTTACCCATGCGTCATCAATTCATGATCGAAGAAATCACACACACTCTATCGAACATCTCTTTCTATAAACCGCTATGAGCGAATCAAAATTTGATAACATTTGTCTTCTAAGCTAAGAATTATGGTATTGTGATGATCCATTAAAACTCAATACAGTGAAAAGAGATAGCCATAAAACCGACAGTGTTGTTTTACATTTCAACTAAACTTGCCAACCATCAATTGCGTCATTGTTTTCTGTCATTGGGGTATTGTTTGTCGCCAGTTTTACTTTGTTTTGCAGTCGAATATATTATAAAAACTGTTTTTTCTAAAGCTAAAAGTCTCTTGGAATCATTACTTCCAAAATAAGTACAATACAGTGTGTTTTATTCACAAATACTCTTTGAAATCTCTAACCTCACAATTGACATTTGTGACTATAATCACGTACTGCCGAGATATTCACAAAAGAGTTATTCATGATGTGAAAATCCTAATGAGAGAAAAAACATTACCTAATTCTATAAATACAGGTAAACACATTCACAATATATTTGAACTCTTTTTTTAGATTATGCCTGTAACTAATTCACAAGCAGAACAATTTGTATTGAAAGGGAAAGAGCGAATGGTGGACCTTTCATCTGTTCAAGAGGTAACAATTTGAACCACAAAAGAAGTGTCATAACTTTACTGTATTTTAGAGATCTGCAGATGCACTTGAAATATCTCGAAAAACGGTGTACATCAAAATAAACGAAAATAAACC
Source organism: Chrysolina americana (assembly GCA_958502065.1). Classification (NCBI taxonomy): domain Eukaryota; kingdom Metazoa; phylum Arthropoda; class Insecta; order Coleoptera; family Chrysomelidae; genus Chrysolina; species Chrysolina americana. The sequence goes on along the minus strand of OY293415.1, from coordinate 35,091,852 downwards.
CATTCCATCAACACAAACTGAATCACTCATTGAAAAAAGGTATGAACAAGAAAAGCCCCTTTGTGATATGGTTATTGAACCCATTATTATAAACATTGGTGATAGTTCTGAATCAGAAGGTGGTTAAATATATTAATTTTGTTTTTCCTTTCTTAACTGGACATAGTTCTACATGCTCGCAATACATAAATAAATGTAGGAATACATTTTTTGTTAATCACGTGTTAAGTCTTTCAATACCAAATATATTTCAACTGGCGTATTTTTACTTCTTCTATTCATTTATTTATGATGACAGTGTGTCCTTGCATCCATGCACGAATAGGTAATTAAAAAAGTTTGAATACCTAAGTCTAGAAGATTCCTTTTCTGAGTTTTAGTCATGTTTGAATAGAAACTCATTTTTTGATATCAAAGTATGCAAAGGTTTTGGAAATATTGCACTCCAACCTAGTTTTCTGAACAACTTTTTTCGTTAGCTGTTACATCTACAGAAATTGCATTAATGTGGATAAAATTTCTTCTGAGGTTATTAGAATTTGATGGATTTGTGTCAAACTGCTGCGGAGGTTGGGATAAAACAACTTCCTTATATGAGGGTGACTGAAATTAGAACACAGTAGGGAGGTCAAAAGTTTCTAGTAAACTCACTGGGCAAATGAGGAAATTCCATGAACATATCTCTGCCTCCACGTTTCATTATCCTATCTATCAAACCTGGTATCACTGAATTCATAATAATTGAAATACACCGTGCGCTAGGAATCGTACGTTAAAATGTAAGACCTCGGTAATCCTTGGCTCGTACAAATTTCGACTACTGAGGGCTGCCGTTCGTAAGGGAACGACGGCTGGTTAACGGAAAAAACAATTTTAAACAGATTCATTCCTTTTCACTTTTGTTTCTACAGCAATATTTTTGAAATTTGGAACATTGAATATGCTCACTGGACGGCACTTTTTGACATATTTGAAAAAATGAAAGGAAAAAAGGAAAGGAGAAAAGGGGGTGTACCAATGAGTGTGTGTCACACGGTATTCTGTTGGAACTATATAAAAAATCCCATTGTCTCGTGGTTCGCCATTTCCATGAATTTGAAAATGTTAATTTAGTTCAATATTCTAACTTATTACCTACACGTTGCAATTTTATCGGGCATTCTACATTTAGACGTTATTTTGACTGAAACTTCTTGACTTATTTCATACGCATAACATTGATGACGCACGGGTAAAGATAAACTAATCGAACGATACTGACCCTCATGTGAGGAAACATAAATAAACTGAAAGGTTACACCGGCGAGACAATATTCGAGTTACGAATGCAAGAAGTTGGAGACCAGTGAATGATATTTATTTTACAATTTCAATAAAAAGATAACAACTGTATTGTTTGAATTCCAGCATGGCATCACACGTTAAAAGGTAAGGGCTGCGTCTTCCCTAGCTCGGACAAGTCTTTCGAAGATTTTTGAGGGTTGTACTAGTAAGGGTGTGCAGCTGGTAGACGGAAATAACAATTTTAACAACAATTTTAACAATTATAAAGTCAGACTGCTTCTCTGATGGTTGGTGTACCGAGCGTTGGGAAGAAAAGCTTCGTCAGCGCCGTGTGATGGTGGCGTACGTTGCTTTTATACCCGTAGTGCGGCAAATAGTCGAAAAATAAGGACTGGACCACGACACGACAAATGAAGGCGTGCTTTTGATAGCATACGAATACAACAGGTTGCAAGGAAGTCACTAGTGATGCGAACTAGTAGTATCGCGCAAAAATTTAAGTTCTGCGACAAACCCTCCTATGCATTTCGAGAGCCTCTACGCAGGCGCGCACCCACGGAGGGGCTAAAGGTGCTGTAGCCCCCCCTCAAGACAAGGAAAAAATTTCATTCTGTTTTTTAAATTTTTAAATCCGCCAATAGTGGACACATCGCATACTGAATAATGGTTTGCGGGAGTTACATTTCACTACAACTACGAAATAAATAGCTGCATTCTGCATTGCTGCATTCCTATTAGTAGGAAATGCACTAAAAAATAAATAAAACGTATTTCATATATTCCAAACTCCGCAAAGGAAGAGAAAAAGTGGGAGAAAACCGGTTTTCCCCTTCCAGTCTTTGGCTCATGGATCAGGGACCCCCCGGTCAGTCCCCTCCCATAATTATTTTCTGAGTGCGCCACTGCCTCTACGTATTGTGTATTATCAACCGACCACTCATCAAGTGGAAACCCAGAAGAACATTTACATCCAATCGAGCTCTATAGAAAAAACCCTACAACTCCTCAAGATGGTCGACGAGTCCCTAAAGAATCAAATAACTTTGCCGTTTCAGGTCCTGATGGGCAAACCAGCCCACGATCTGTTCCAGTTGCCCAGGACAGATTCTGCGATGTTTGCAGGTTTATATACGCTGTGAGTGTAAAGTCGCCGTTCTTTAGACTTCCCTGCCTCTTCCAAGTTATGCAGGATGTCGATTTCTTTCTTAATTGTAATTGTAATTGTAATTGCTGAGTGGCATTTCATTCTCGAATCTTCGATGGGCTCCCGGAAAAGCAACCGGGTTTGGGCATTACCTTGGATGGTTAGTGCCTAGAATAGCTCACATTTCCTCTGGGTTTTCTTGGAAAATATCCAATGCCTGGTGAATTAGCCCACCGTGCTTCTTTTGCCTGTTATGGTGGGCTCTTATCGCTGTCATGTTCCTGGTTAGTGGACTTCCAAGGATGAAGTGTCTGAAGAATTTTTCAGAGAGTTGATATATTCTTCGATGGTTTGAATTTCGGCTAGCTCTCTAAATGTGTCTAGCCGGATGTATCTGTCACTATTTGGGCCTATTTTGAACATGAATTTTATGTCCTGGTAATTAGCAAAAAATTAAGAAATGCCCATTTTGTTACGAATGGGACGACCAAGTCCATTCAAAAAATATCTTCGATCTTATTGGCTGTCCCTACATAAATAGGCGCAGTGATTGTTGCACACGTTCAACGAGTCCATTATGTCCACTCCCACTGTTGATCAATACATGCCAACAAGCTTTAGCCGTGCGGGGATAGGAAGAAATTCGACTGTTTGTTGTGACGCGCTATTGATATACCTACACATGTTGTACATATGTACGGTATAGACCTGTGTTGAATAATTGAATTAGTAGTTGACATTGGGAAGGAACGAATGTAGTGGTATCTAATACTCAATTCACGCCTTCAAGCAAATATAAGCCAAGCTCGAACATCACAAAAGGGTGATTCCTGTCATGAAAAGAGAATTGAATTATGTTTTCAACGATGTGACACTTGACCCCTCATGTCATCAAATTTTAAAGTTGATGTCCCCCCCTCCATCTATTGATCAATCACAATGTGTTCCATTTCAAAAAGTAGTATCGGTGAAACCCTCCAAACGGTTTTTACGTCAAACCGTTCAAAAGTTGACAGAGGGGGGGGCTATTGAAAGCCGCACTGTATGTATTGACGATAATTTCATTGATGAATGAATGCTTAAACTAAATATTCATTCACTTTAATATCGGTATCAATAATACATTATGTCGGAAATCTGGTGTAGTGTCTCAGAACCTCCTAATTTCTGAGTATTCAATAATGGGCAATGCCACTATATTTCAATTTCGTCATGAATGTATAGCTTTTCCAAAAATAAGGGATACGTATTTTGTTATTTATAATTTATTTCATGATCTTTGTTAAAAAAAGCGAAAAATCAAATTGTGACGTTATATGTAGTAAAACCACATTTGGCAACGTCGCATGCCGAAAAGATGTATTCCATCAGTTTTGACACCATAATTCTTGCTCTGTGGTCGCTGACGAGTGACACTATAACACACGTGTCTGTGTTACTTCACTCTGACAACTGTCCGAATCAAATGAACGATCCCGAACCGCAAATTCAATAGGCACCGTTGCCATATTGACTTTGTGATCAAATGACGTCACATGCAGTAAAAATTGTTTATTGTATATAATGAAGCATCGCCTGAAGAATATAATTCAGTGGTGTCATTATTTTAATGTCTTCTTCCAATATATTCAATTACCAAAAAATTTTCATCAAACGTGGCATTCCCCATTAACTATCGACAACGACATAACGATCTATGTCTGAGAGAAAGCAAAGCAAACTACTGGGGTGAACCATATTATAGAATCTTGGCCAGTAGACCCTTGGGCAAAGTTTCGTTTTATTATATTTTTCTGTGCGGTAATTTTTCATCCAGGAAGGAACATACCCTTCATCCCATAATATTCTTCAAGTAAATATGCACATTATCATGTTTACTTCATCCGTTTTCCTTTTTCAATTATTACACACTAACTGACATGCCATTTCAGTCTAGATTTGTTGATACTTTGTAATCAATTATGTGTATACAGGTACTCAGCTCAGCCACATCTGCTGAGCTGATGTGATTTGTGTTTTGTCTCTGTTTCCTGTCATTTCGCGAATACTTTCACGTTTTCACAACAAAGATGTTTTTATAGATACACAGAAAAAATTATATCATAGCAAGCTATGATTTCACGCCAGTAGATGGCCCTTTTGATTTGTCTCTCATTCCTCAAATTGTAATCAAATGTTAGAGAAACCCCTAAAACCCTACGAACGCTAAAAATACCTCTCTGATCCAACTGGCAGACGGCCATGATGATATTTCTGAGAGTGTTGTAGTGAAACCTATTCTAATTTCTACGGTTTGGGCAAGAATGGGAACACTCTACAAGATGTCCTGACTTCCTGAGTTGATTTTGGAAATGCACTATGAAAGAATTATTTATTATTGGAAATGTTTCGACAGATCGCTGTATATAAAGTAAGCCCCGTGTTAACTTTTGAACATATTGAAATTTTTCTTAGATTTTTTTTGGTTAAGGTATTTCATAAACTAATCCTTAAGAACAGTAAAAAGTGTCTTCAAAATGGCATTGGCACATATAGTCGATATGTTGATATTTTAATGAGCGAAGATGAAAACCATCTACTTCCTGTAGTATATACCAACAAGCAGGATTCACCATGGCCCATATCACCACTATGTCAAAATATCACATAGTTTTTCATCACTCAATTACTCAAACAAGCTCCCAACACTTTCGTTCCTTTCATTTTCGGTTACTTACCGTAATTTAATACCCATCTATATTCGATAATTTCAGTGATGGAAGTGGCATGCGGGGAGCATGGCGACTATGTTCAAAAATTGGTCATTGCAGTTAATGCCGGACGATGTGACATATTACCTTCCCCAGATCATAGCACAACCAGCAAACTCATCTCAAATGATATATCGAAGGAGTCGGCCATGTTTACAAATGGGGAAGAAAGATTATCGTTACCGAACGGTTCTGTGAAGACCCCTACCACGCCTGCTACCTGCACAACCTCCCTTCTAGATTCGTCGGAAAAATTGTCAATGTCGGAAAAAAACGGTAAGCTGGGGAATGAACGGTACTTTGGTGCACTGGTTCCGCGGCACTGTGGTCTTGATAATAATAATCTTTATTGGCCCAAGAAACAAAATTATTTATAATATAATATTATTACAATAAATTACAAAATATAAAGAAATATGAAGGTAGCTATTGCCAAAGTTCACAGGTGGACATTAGATGATCATTAATCAGTCACGCATGACAGATTTACGACGTCGGCTTCTTACTTATGCGCAGAATTCACGAACTTCCGCACATTAAGGCAGCCAGCTCACTGAACAACCATGACCGACCGTCCGCGACCGTCCAACTACGACCAAAATTTACAACAGGTGTATTCTTATCGAACAACTCACATTGAATGATCGTCCCCGATCGGTTTCCAAAGACTATGTTTGAAATTCCAATTTGCTGAAAATTTTGGTCGATCAGTGTGAGCTTCTTGATCCCTTTCAATTTTTGGTCAGTGTGTTTTCGAGCTTAATGAGTCATCAATCAGGTTAGCCAAATATGTTTGTGTGATCAATATTTAACGAATGAATCTATCAATTATTTCACCACAGGTGGCCTTAGAATCGAACTATTCTTGGAACTGGCTCAAAAACAATGAAAATTACTCTAATAAACATTTTATTTTCCAGGATTTCCTACCACTGGCTTTCAACAGTTTCTTATATTGCTCAAGAGAAGTATGTACACGATTCTTGTGGACAAGACTTTAACCAGGATGAGATTAGTTTCACATCTAGTGATAGGATGTTTGATAGGCCTAATTTATTATGATATTGGTCAAGATGCTTCGAAAGTGTTGACTAATGCAGGGTGTTTATTTTTTTGCGTCTTGTTCATGATGTTTTCTTCCATGATGCCAACAATTCTGACATGTAAGTATATGACGTTCATTTATATAATATTCTGAGTTGTGATTTTCTTGATACACCGGTGTACCTCTACTCACAGTCCGTTCCACCATATTTTGTTGAATATTTCGTTTTCATACCCATATCTCATCCACGATCATCTTTGTTGGAAATTTATGGTTTCACAACCGTATGGAGATTTTGGCAGACTTCTTCAAAGTCGGTATGGTATTCGAAGATAAGGAACCAGAGGAATTCGCTGTATAGGTTCAGTTCTCAGAATCTGTTCCCGCAAAATTTATCATTACTTATAGATAGGTAAGTACGGTCCTCAAAAAACGAAATAAAGAACTTAGGTCATAATTAAATGATTTGTGAATATGGCATAGGTATGTACCAAGTCCATATACATATAATGTGATTATATGCCATGAAAATTGTCAAAACAAAGATCAAGACACACGGATACAGTGCATGTAGAGCAATGTGCCTTGCAAAACATAATCTACATCTTCGATAACTCTTCATTCTATCAGGAAAGTGATATCAGACTGCAGCAGTCTCACTTCATCGCATCACTATCTTGTTCAGAAAGAGTTTCATCATCTGGAAGACTAAAATAGTAATCCAGAATAAGATTCCAGTTTTTAGCCATGACAGCAGTAAGAAAATCATCGCTGAAATTATATTCCGAATACTTGCGATGTCAACAGGTATACATTTTCATAGAGTAATTGAAAAAATACAAAAAATACTCTCTAAAATAAGTGGTATAGACACCTTGCATAGCGGGCCATGGAAAGAATGCTTCCCGGTTGAACAAATCTCGTTTACATAACACCCTGTGATGTTTACTAGCCATCAAATATTCAGAGAGAAGAAACTCATCACCAATTCATCATATCATACAAAAAAAAGGCTTAGCTCTCACCTTTTTGGGAATTTACAAAGTAAAATTCGGTAAAACACGTGATTATGGCGACAAATTCACTGAGTTTGTAACATGAACTAGTTTGATAGACTTCCTCGACAAATTGAATTTCGCTAACACCAGCGCAATTTTTTTTGGAAAGTTCGACTACCCAACACGAGATGGTGAAACATAAATTTGCGGAGAAAGTTGTTACCGTCGACCGTAAACAAATTACAACTGAGTGGAAAAAATCCAGCGCCTGTTAAACATAGTATCAATTTTTTGGTGGAATCAACGCTTGGCCCTAACTCTTCATAATTCCAGATTCAATAGTGGTGGGTTTTCATATAAACCATATTATCCCCTTTATTAATTTCATTGTTCCCTGTTGGCCTAATAAAATGTCCTCTTAATTTGTGAATATTTATGAAATATATTATAAATGTCGCTCATGTAACATTTTGTACTACAGTATTTTTTATTGCGGGGATAAATTGCTTGGACTCTGAAATATTTGATTCATGTTTTGACCACTTACTTGATATCGATTTTTTTTCAGTTCCTCTTGAGATGTCGGTGTTTGTAAGAGAACACTTGAATTACTGGTATTCATTGAAAGCCTATTATTTAGCTAAAACTTTAGCTGATATACCATTTACGGTGAGTAATATTAAGAACAGCAAGATATTGTATTAAATCTGTTTTTTTTTCAGCTTGCTTTAACTACAAGCTACATAATTGGAGTATATTTCATAACTGCGCAGCCTCTGGATGCAACCAGATTTGGAATGGTTTTAGGAGTTTCTGTTCTTACAGCACTGGTTTCTCAAAGTTATGGCTTGTTGGTTGGTGCTGCTTTCAAAATCGAGGTTAGTTAGTGTTCAATTCATAGTTGGTGAAGGAAATGACAAATACATTTTTCCTACGACCACATGGGAAAGTAACGTATATCGCACTGTAAAGTTACACGGAAAGAGGTTTATATCACAAGCGTGCGAAATATTTTCCGCACAGGCGTGGAATAGTTATTATCCTAACAAGTACGGAAAAAGTACTATTCCCGCATGAGACTGCCGTTACCCGAACGACGCAAAGCGGAGTTCGGGTAAGCAGTCGAGTGCGGGATAGTACCTTTCCGTATGAGTAAGGATCAAGATTTTTTTCTACAAGAGCATTGAAACATCTTATGTGATGCTCTTGAACAAACTTTCACGTGCGGAAAAAATTATTACCGCACTAGTGCGGGAAAAACTCACTTGAAGTGACATTAGCGTGCGGGAAAATTTTTCTAACTAGTGCGGGAATATGACACCTCTCAAACTAAATTGCGTGCGGGAATAGGCCGGAACACGCACGCTTGTAGTAAAGCAGCGGAGCAAAAATTCTTTTCCACAACACTTCCCAATAGACAATCCGCATGAACCAATCAGAACTATCCTGGCCAAGGCGGTATATTTGAATCGATGCTAAGGCGGCATAGTAGTCCCAAGTATTCAACTTGGATCAAAAGGTTAGTTTGATTAGGTTAGATCATGTTCCCTTCTTTTTTTATTTTAAAGCCATAAAAGAAGGGAACATGATCTAATCTAACCAAACTGGACCTTGACATCCAAGTTGATCCTCAACGTAACCTAAAATTACATTGCACACCACGCAGGCGCAACTAAAATAGAGTTTTGATTAGTCCATGCGTATTATTGCCTATTGAGAAGTGTTGTGGATAGGAATTCTTGCAGCAGCGGAACGTATTGAATTATGACGAAGAGTACGCGGGTTCGATCTTCGCCCGCGGATAATTTTTTTTCATTATGATATTGAAAAAAATTACACTTTTCACATAGATTGCTTCAAATATTTTTGTATTTGAAAATGATTATTAAAAATAAATGTAGTCAGTATGTTTCTCAGTCGGACTATTCATTCGATTTTCTTGGACACATGTCAATATAACCTATATTTCTTGGAGTTTGATTTAAACAAATATCCATTTAAAAGCATTCTGAAATGGTAAATCGACTTCGTTTTTATCACTGTTAATATAGTTAACTTTAGTTCCGGTATTTCAATTTTTTGAATCCGCTTGTTGGATTTTGGCTTATTTTGATTTGCACTGAACTCCGAAGTTCTGATTTTAATACAAATGTTCCTTGTAGCATTGTCCGTATTAGTACCGCACTTCGTTTGGCTAGAGTTCGTTGGGGCGCGATAATTATTAGTTTATTATCATTGATTTTCTGAATTTTGAGATCCTTTATATTAGCTGGAACTAGACGACAACTGGAGTGAGGTATCTCAACATTTTCACTTCGCTTTGGGCGTCTTCTTTTATTTTCGTCGGTGACGTTTCGTAACAGAGGAATTCTTCAGGCATAATTTCTTGGCACTCCGACTCGAGTTGCATATATTTTTGCTCGTTGAGGGTGAGGAGTTTAGATTTAGATCGGGATGGGATCTTCGACCTGTTGGTAATGGATATATATATAGTTGCTATACACCCCTTGTGGGGTTAAGCCACAAAAGCTATCTAGATCTAGTTTTTTGGTTAGATCACGCCCAATTAATTAATGTATGCTTTTGGTTATGTTTCTCCATCTAATCCTGTCTTTGGTTTTTTATTGCCAGTTTGTCACTCTTGCCCTCCGTAAGTCCTCTTCCACTTCCTGCATCCATTTTCAGCTTGATCTTCCTATTCTGTTTCCTCCGCTATCCCCAACCATCTAATTCTGTGTTGTTTTATTTTACATATTATGTCTTCTTTAAATTCCTGTTCAATTTCTAGGTTAGTTCTTATTCTGTATTCTTCCTCTGAGATGTTTTTTGGTCTAATATTGCTCTCATAATTTTTCTTTTAAATTTCTTCATGTCTTCCTCGTCTTTTTTTGTCATTGTCATCGTCTCCGCTCCGTATAACATAATTGCTCTAATTATGGTATTGTAAATATTTATTTTACTTTTCTTTGTTAATATTAAACTATAGATTAGAGCGCAACAAAAATTATCACGATGAAAATGAAAAACCAAGACCCAAGTCAAAATGTCAATGCATATAATCATGTTAGAAATTATTGGGAATCTGAACAAATCGTCAGAAAGCATGACAGTGTTCGCTTGTATATTGTGCAAACAGAAAATGGGACGAAATCGTTTAGATTTAGGAAAGTCACAATATGAATTCAATATTAAGTCAATTCTAGTGATGTTGAAGTACATTTCGACACTGCAGAATCTAATTGATAGATTCTGCCTGTAAGTCCAAGCTTAGAAGATACCTAAAAACCCTGGTGTGCCGACTCATACCTGTAAAACTGTAGACTAAAACGCTGGACATTCGCTTGCTTGATAATGAGAAAACAAATGAAATCGCGGTCTATTTTCCAAAAATCCCGCGATACTTCGTGAACCGCCACCGACGGTTTTCTTGTTAGGGTGAATTTTCATGAACAAAAGTTTCAAGTATTACGCACGAGCATGAAATGAATAAAACAACATTATCATTCAAATTTATAGAATCACTGTCCGCAAGCAGTTTTATTACCATTCACCATTAGAACCTGTCAATCTTGTGCTTGTGCCTATCTGACATCTGCCCAACATGCGCATGTGCAAGTATCTCCGCCATTGTATCCGAGTTTTCCTTTTAAAGTTCTCTATAATAATTTTGTTTATAGCTTATTTTGAGTTTAATTGCTTTTCAGAAGTGATATGTGTGATGAGTTGTGTGTTACAATGGTCTTTCGCTATTTTAAAAACTGTATGTCATGTAATAGTGAAGATGTTTCTTTTTTTGTGCAATTCTTTCTCGACAGAAAATTTATTTTTGGATGATCTAACCACACTGAAAAGATTTTACGAAAACCAATGGTAAAATAAGAAAACCTAAACAAACTTGATGATATACGCCATCTCTGAATCCGATTACAGAAATAGACCCCAGGGTTTTTACGCATCTTAGTCCAAGCTCTTAAAAGAAACTGAATTCTAATTCAGATCCAGAACCCATGCTAGGAAATTGTTATGTAACCAAATCGGGCAGTGGAGTTGTTAAACCCACGCAGAAACTAAATTCATAATCTTTTAAGATGGGACATGTATTAGAATGTATGGGTTATTGATAATTGTATAGTTGGCACCACTTAGATGGATGGCAACCGCATTCAATAATGTTTTAAAAACTTGTTCAATTTACGTCATAGATTTGAATATGTGTCAGAATATTGCATTAGGTTTAAAAACATTCCGTCTATGACGTCAAAGTTTCAACGCTAAAACACAAAGTTTTTAAAGCAGACCAAATAATCTTAAAAAAGTGGTACGCCAAAAAACTCAATACTTTCACACATAATAAATGAATGTCAAACCGTCGGTTGGAACCTTTATCTCAGTTTTTGCAATTTTGCGCTTGGTTCCTTTTCAATTATCATCATCCAATTTATTGTACAACAAAACAATAATACAGTTGCGAGTCCAAAACATAACAGAATATGTAAGTAAGGACTGTCTTTCATGTGATGATACAGTCGGTTTCCTATTAGTAATTTTGTTAAAAAATCGCTCTTCATCAAGTAATGGTTATTTAAGGAACAAGTGTATTTATAAGGGCGATTAACAATTGAGATATTTTAACGTTACAAAACTTTTCCGTTGACCGAAATAAAAAAAAAAATGGTACCACTTGGGGATTGAATCTTCGACTTTACTATCACCTCAGGACTCAAACCAGCATTTTACCATCCGGCTGCGTGACTATCTAGCTATTAATGCTACTGACAACTTTACTGATATATTTGATGTTTTCTAAAATTTGTTTACAGAACATCGTCACTATCCATCTTATTTTGATTTCAAAATAAACGTAGAATTTTAAGAAATTACAACAATGAAATAAATAATGACAGATAGTAAGTACTAACACAACTATTTGATTTCAAAATAAATGTTTTAGCGGGTAAGTATAAATATGTTTGGTTGCATACGCCACAGGTCACTATACAGGGCAATTCAAATTCGATCCCCACCATTGGGATCTCCTAAACTACAGGAGATACGTCGAAGCTTAAATTGGGGCAAAGTTGCGTATTCCGGTGCTTAACAAAATACTGTTTTGAAACTTGGAAAATTCCGAGTATTTCCGGAAATATCGGGAAAAAACTGAAAATCAGAATTTTCGTTTTTATGTTTTCTATCGTTATTTGACAACATAGCTCAAAACCAAAAGTACATTTTCATTGATACTTTTTTTCAGCTACACGTTTTCATGTTCATATTTACTATCCGACGTTTCGTCTTCTGGCATTCATCAATAATTTTTTTTTCTGTTATGGGCGCCATATTGTTTTTTATACAGAAAAATAGTGATTCTCAAACTGATTTCATTGATGTATAATTTGTTATGATTTGCACTGAAACCACAGATATTAAAAAAATAAAAACTTCATCTGAGATGGTCATGACTCCATCGAAAAATTTTGTTTAATAAACACTAGTTGTCAGAACTCATTAAACATCATAAGTTTGCACAAATACTTCAGTTGAAATGTCCTCATTCTCAAATGAAGAAAAACGAGATATGTTGAAACTTTATTATAAATTTGATAGGAATAGTACGAAAACAGCCCCAATTTAAGCTTCGACGTATCTCCTGTAGTTTAGGAGATCCCAATGGTGGGGGTCGAATTTGAATTGTCCTGTATAAATATAATATGTATTGGAGCAATGTTCGTTGGGTTGCATATAAGTAAATCGTTGATTAATAGAAAATCATTCATTGAACAACGATTTTGAGTGCGTTAAAATACATCGTAAATAAAAGGTCGACGGAAATTGTAAATTAATTCAGAAAAATTAAACATAACTTTGTTTCCAGGGAGGAGTGTTTTTAGGACCAATCACCACTATACCAATGGTGCTCTTCTCAGGATTTTTCGCAAAACTGGACGATATCCCCTATTATTTGAAATGGCTCCCGTATATGAGTTACCTAAAATATGGTTTTGAAGGAAGTATGATCGCAATTTACGGATTGGGTAGACCAAAATTGGAATGCAATGCTGAATATTGTCCGTTCAAATATCCGAAGACCTTCCTGAGCCACATGTCCATGAATGATGATATGAGAACTTATTTGATAGATGTTAGTGTATTGATAGGTATTTTCGTGATATTAAGGATATGCATTTATTTCGTACTTCGAATAAAATTACTTCAAATCCGGTGAGGGGTTAAACAACATGAAGTGGAATAAAATATCATTCCAGAAATGATGAGTCGTTCAAAAAATGTCAATCATTTCACACATTTGTGCATTATCAATACGTCTTGAATATTTTTATGTGTAGTTTATGTTTATATGTCGAGTCTAAAATCTCGAGGTAGATAACTAAAATATCTACGAATCAAATTTTTGTATTGTATACGTTCAGTAAGTATATGTAATATGTAATTTTAAAACAACAGTTTTAATGAAGGCATCGATCTTTAGATTATGGTTTCTAATGTACCTACTTATTCCATTCATTATCGAATATTTTCAAAAAGTTTGTAGATCTCTTTTCCTATTTCAATAGAGCATAAAACTATGTTGAAAGTGTTAATCAAATCCATAAGGGGTAAATGAAAACCATGCACATTTATTTTTAGATACAAAAAGATGTTTCAGACCATTAGTGATTTTCCTTGTCGCTGGTGGTTAATCGATTCAACATTTTCAGCATTTCAGCAAAATTGTATTTAATTTCAAATCGCAGAATCGCAATGATTTAAAGATACAGGATACAACAAAATAAAGCAAGCAATTCTAAAGATGAAAAGTAAGTTATGTGATTATTGAAATTTTGCCAATTGGCTGTTTCTGTAGCCAAATATCCCCATCCCAGTGACAACGAAGGTGAAAAATAAGTGGAGCAGCGAGTAGAGATTTGCTGCCGAAAAAGTCCCGACAATAGTACTGATAACTCGATTTCAACGTTAGTGTTAAAAGCGAGTTACTTTTAAATCTGTTGTCTTAACATGACATTTTTAATAGACACCTGGTGTTGAAAGGTCAACTTTTAATAGTGTTTATAGAAGAAATTATTTGTTTCATTAATTTGTAGATGTACAGTGTCACACATAAAGTTCGCGACATATGGAAGTTTTTATTATTATTAGATATAAAGAAAATTTGACTTCGCAGTTAGTTTGTGCTTGAAAAATGAGTAATGTACAGCATCTTTCCTTTTTTCATGTGCTACTCTAAACCTGTCAAATTTAACATTTTTTTTTGGAAATTTCGAAAAATGCCAAAGAAAAAAGTTGCTTACTTTCCAATTCTATACATTTGCTCCAAAATTGGACTCTCTACTGTCACTTCGACTTTTTTCCATTTTTTTAAATTTTTCTAATCTTTCTCTCTATCGATTCGAACGGAACATGATTCAAATTTCATAATTTTGATGAATATGAGACTTCAATGTCATATCTTGCCCAGAAAATACCCACATTGGCCTGTTACTAGAAAATTAAAAAAATGCACCTCCAGAAATTCGTCTTTGTTGTTGCAAAGTTCATCTAGTTTTTTCATTTCATTTTTAAACTGATGTGGATTTTCAATGAATGGACGTTAATAATATGTCAGTAATCGAATAAAAGAATTTCTCTTCATTCTTATTACAAACGTATTTCTGTTTTTGAAAGATTTTTATCCAGTTAGATTATTCTTCTGACCAATAATTCAATTACAAACAAACCCGAAATATCATACTTTTCTGTAAACCAAACAATGAGCTACAGTTTCATAACTATTCAAAAGACTTTCGTTCTAGCGATTTGTACTAGACATGATATATAATTTCAAGATTTTAAACAATACAAGACTAATGCAACATCTCGGGAAGAAAATAGTATTTACCTACTAATCAAATCGAAATAAAATTTTCACTTAGTAGGCTTTTGAAACAAATTTTTAGTTTTTGTTAATGTCATATTATTGCGTTCAAAAAATCGAGTTGTTTTGTGTACAGATTTTCTTACATTTATAATTCACAAAAAGTTTTATGTACAATGTTATCCATGCAAGACATAGTGGAAATCGTTCTTTTATGTGGTGAGAATGTGTCATATCGAGATGTTGCTTGTATTTTCAATATTCACTTAGTACCGTGGGATGGATATTGAAATCATTCAAAGAAACTGGCTTTGTGGACAATCGTTTCAAGAAAGTATAATGAAGAAGAACAACTCAATGTTTGTTTGAGCGTTGTTGAAAACGGAAAAACTAATATTAGCAGTATTAGGGAAAATACAGGGGTTGGCAGAGAAACTGTGAAAAGAATTTTGCACAAAAATAATTTCCATCCCTTTAAGCCAAAGTTCATACACACTCTCAAAAACAGATTTCGATATTCGAGTAGGATTTTCATTTTGGTTCCAAGGTGAGAAAGAAAATGATATCGCATTTCCCTACAGGATTTTATGGACTAACTAAGCAACTTTCACGTCGAACGGATTAGTTCCCTAAATTGTCGCTGGTGGTCCAACAATAATCCAAATTTTGTAATAACGTAAATTTTGTTTTTACATAACCAAATTTTTTACCATATTTTTTTAGAGAAAACTTGAACGCAGACATGCACAAAAATTTCATTATGAATCAGTTGTCTGAAGTTTTGGATAATCTGCCTCTAAGTGTTAGACGAAATTTGTGGTATCAGCTTGATGGGGCACCGATCCACCAAACGGTAGCAGTAAAATAGTGTCTCGGTCAGATGTTTAGGGGAAAAGTGATAGGACGAGATTAGGAAGATTATTAGCCACCAAGATCACCGGACTTATCTCCAATGGACTTTTTTCTATGGAGTTATCTGAAACAAAAAGTGTATAAATACTGACCATTTGCAAACATTTAGAGAATACCATTCAGGAGTGTTGTGCTAACATAAATCCCCTATTTATCAAAAATGCCACAAAGTCTGTGAATGAAAGGACTATAATTTGTATAGAACGAGAAGGGCGGAATACAGAAAAAGATTATTGAGATGAATCAATGAATGTTACGATGTTTTGTTGTAAATTTGGTTATAGTTATTTTAGTTTGATGATTTTTACGCATCTAATGGTGGAAATAAAGAATATAAGATTTATGAAATTAATTCAAAAACGAAAAATTATTTATGTCTAGTACAAATCGCTAGAAGGAAAGTCTTTTGAATAGTTATGAAATTGTAGGTCATTGTTTAGTTTACAGAAAAGTATGATATTTCGGGTTTGTTTGTAACTGAATTATTGGCCAGGAAAATAATCTAACAGGATAAAAATCTAAAAAAGAAATACGAGTGTAATAAGAATGGAGAGAAATTCTTCAATTCGATTACTGACATATTAACGTCCATATATTGAAAATCCACATCAGTTTAACAACAAAACGAAAAAATTAGATGAACTTTGGAACAACAAAGACGAATTTCTGGAGATTTGATATGACATTGAAGTCTCATATTCATCAAAATTATGAAATTTTAATCATGTTTTGTTCGAATCGATAGAGTGAAAGATTCGATTACTATGGATCTTCATCAAGTAACGGCCGAATCAATCGGAAAAAAAATCATAATCTAAGGATGGATTTCGTCAACTCATCTTTAATTTTATAATAAAAATGTTGCTAAATTATACATTATATTCTAGTACACACAAAAAACAATCAAGATATAATTTTAAAAAAATTTCAAAATTATATTTTCCTTAATATAATTACAGTTTGAGCCTGAATTTTTCCGGAGTTTTACTAGAATTCCACTCATGGTACAGTATGAGATTATAATCAAGAATCAAGTTGAGATTTTATATAAACTAGAATGCTGGTTTTCAAAAAGTCTTATTCAAAGTGGACCCCAAGTGTTTGATTATTTATTTCATTGTGATAGATAGTTAGGAAAATTTTACCAATAGTTGTTATTTTTATGTTTATAATTTTCTCCGACACTGAAGGACCTGAGTTAATATAGATCAAACATATTATTTTTACCACATAATTTATCATTTTAAATGAACACTATTGATGTGGTGGAATCACATGTATAGTACTGTATTTTTTTATTTACCTTCACTCAATATTAATGCTGTCATCAGTCGTGTAGCGTGTAGCGGTGTCAGATGAATGAATACTTGCAATCAATACTCAATAAATAAATATTTCATGTTCCATGTATGTTTGCAGAATTATGCAAAGGAAATTTTTCATAATGTAAATATTTCAAGAAATACATTTTTATATCTACATAATATGTGTTTTTTTCAAATCAATCAACAAACTCCACTATTTTCCAAATTGTAACACTCGTCTTCTGCTGGAAATACTATTTGAGGTTTTTGGCAATAGACCGCATTAGTGTGACGTCAAAATGTATGCAACCATTGCACTGAGTCCTAACGAAATATATCTGAACGAAGCTGCGCTAACATGAACCTTCATTAATCATTACATAAGGTTTAGAACCTGCGGTCCAAATTATGATGTTATTAATTCAATTATTTCGCTAATATGAGAATAATAATTTGAGAAATGTATGTATTCGAATTCGATAGAAGAAGAATTAATACTTCTTATAGAATGGTTAACGTAAAGAAAGTCTTCTAAATAACTTCTAAATAAATTCCGGAAAATTCATTATGCGTCGACCAATAGCAAAATAGAATCATGCTTCTAACTTCATGTTGTTTGCTCGTAGTCCTGTCCACAGAACATACATTACGTCATATGTAATATGTATTTGAGATTTTCATGAAAAAGTATCAATGTCTGCGTAGATGAAAATGTCAGATATACTTATTGCATCTTTCGACATCTTCAGCAATATTTTCAAATTCGAATGGGAATAAAATGAAACACTTCGCTGATCACCGCTTTACTGTTTCGTGCCTAAATTATGAGCGCCATCTAGCGGGGATGCACTTCTTTGCAGCATGAAGTTAGATGTAGATGAATAATCAAATTTATTTCGTCTATAAATTATGTATAATCCTTTCAGAAAATTGTTTTAAAGAAATATCGTTTCTTCCATCCTTCATATCCAAGGACCGCTGTATTCCTCAAATATTTAATTATTCCGTGCGAGAGCATAAAACAAAGAGAGCTGTTACGATACTTCTATTATCGTTCTTATGTCATCCGTACTTAAGGCTGAGAATGACGCATATCATTTCGGGCCAAATGATTATGGACTCGGTGTAATGTTGGTTGCATATTTGTGACGTCATCACTAATGCAGTCCATTGAATGGCTACAGATATCTCTATAGATGAATCTTTATTCCAGAAGAAATTAATACAATGCCTCAGTTCCACGAATAAAATGATTTTTGTAGTGTTTTTTATGTTTGTTAAATAAAACAATATAATTGCGGGTGAACCGTTTATTTACGGAGTCCCACTTGATAAGGGAAGTATGAAGTATGTGGTCGACCGATCTGTCAAGCCACTTCCAGCTAGGTTGGAAATGACACCAAATTTTTTTTTTTAAATGACTGCACAATTTTTTTTAATATCCGGAAGAACACGAAATTTGTGATAACACTTTTCTTCAAAATTGAAAATTGGCGGAGATACAGTTGATTGTTCAATCGAACAAAGTTGGCCATGGACATCAAACTCAAATCATCACAACTGACGAACGGCGTCAACATTTACGAGAGGAAGGTTCGAGGTAAGATACAGCTGAAAATTGAGCTTCTCATGTAATTGCAGCAACCACATTTTCCAACAATTATCAAAAATTTCCTCAAAACGGAGTAGTACCCTTAAAGAAATGCTCACAACTACCATTTCTCAAATGGCATTATACTCTTTTCATATTGTCGTATTGAAAAATGATGAATTATTATCAGAGTACTCGAATTAGAAGATTTGATTTTATGCTTAGCTTTCGTTGGTTCAATCCGCCTCTGTGAGAATATTCAATTTTGAGAACACTCGTAATGAAACATCCCGAATCTTCTATTACTTTCAGAATTCTCCGAAACCTTTAAAACTGTAGTAAATCTGCACTAACTAATTTTCCTAATTTATTTGAAACACTATTTACAACAATTATTCACTAAACATTTACTTCACTAATTTATTTCTACGGTGTCAGTCCAGTCTCTATCCGCTAACTCTGGAACTGTAACTAACTCTGAATTCTGACTGTCCCGCCAGCGGTTATATAGTCGCAAGGCTCTCTCGATTATTCTGGAGTATAGAACATTTCATCTAGATGGCTCTTCGAACAGTTTGGAAGCGATCGATTTTATTCCAGCTTGTTCTCGGCGATAGGCCAGCAGATATGATGTTGTAATTGAACGAGGGTGCATAATTAATTAGATCAGGGCGGGTCTCGGGGTCGGTCTCGAAATCGTTACAAAACGATTATTTGGATTATTCATAACTTTTAAATACGACAATATGAAAAAAGTATGTTGCCATTTGAGAAATGGCAGTTGTGAGCATTTCTTTATGGGTACTACTCCGTTTTGAGGAAATTTTTAATAATTGTTGGAAAATATGGTTGTCATTTGAAAAAAAAAGTTTAGGGTCACTTCCGGTTAAACCAGAAGCGGTGAATTTTCGATAATGGAATCAAAATATGCGTATTTGAATAATATGTTTACCTACCAAATTTGAAACCTGTATCTTCAAAACTATAGAAAAATTGGGAGGCGTACCTCACCTCGTGGTCACCCGATATATACAGTGTGTTTCACTTCTCATGGAAAAACCCTCGTATCTTCTGTAGTTTTTAACAAAAAGTCATTAAATTTTCAGGATCGATAGATACACTAAAGATGAACTCTTTGCACAAAAGGGGTCATCCTACACGTGATATACACTGCACGCCAGAAGCGATGAAACAACCCATATTTATATTATATATTATTTATTTTTATTTACTTTATTGATCCCAAGAAACATTTCTGTTCATAGAGGGATTCTTTCTTTTACATGTAAATACCAAAGTAACGTCATAACAATGCAAAACAAAATAAAAATAAAAGTAATAGCAGTCAAAGTTGAAATAATAAAGGACTTGGAGAGTTATCTGTTGATTATAAATTGGGCAACATTGGTGTATCACGAACAGAATTTTCACAGGCTCTTTCAATAACCTTGTCAGATTCCGACATGATAAATTCTTTCGATATTATTATGCTTCCACGTCAATTTATTAGCAAATATTGTTTGTTGACACTTCAGCATTTGTTTATTGTCGATTCTTCCAAAAAAGCCTACTGATAATCCAGATATCTCTATTAACCACACGGAAATTTTTGTTTTTCCATGTTTCTACAAAAACTGTTTGATTTAGAATAGTGTGGAAGCATAAACTCCTTCTATTTTTCAGCGTAGAATGAATCCACCACCGTCGAGAAAAAATGGGGTGGTCTTTTGAAATTAATTTGTTTGTAGTTAAGCACCTCGTATAATTTTTTTGAAAAATTTGCAAAGATTTACGAAGTTTCAGATCGTATTCTGACAAATTATGGCAATTGTTGACCTGACTTTCTTTGTTTCCCAAAAATTAGATTTTTGTGAAAGGGTGTATTTGTCAAAATTTTCAAAAAGATTTAAATTACTGAAAACTTAATATCTTTTTTAGAGAACTGATGTTTTGGATGAAGTTATGTTGAAATTCTTCGTAGATTCTAAAAATGCAAAGATTCATTTACAATTCATATTTTGTGGTTTTATTGTTTTTGTCAAGTTTTACTAAACAAGAATTTTTATCCAGATTCAATCAGGATTTTTTCTGCGACCACATAGAAAATTAACGTATCGCCTTGTACAGTCTCACGGAAACTGGCTTACCCACACGTGTGTGGAAAGTACTTTTCGCACGCGTGTGGATAAGGTGTCAAATGCATAATTTCTGTTCAGATTTACAGCTTCAAGATAGTGTATTTTTATTTTCTTCGCAAAAAAACAAGAGAACACCGGTGGAAATCGATCCCACGTACTACCGATTGGAAGTTCTAAAAGCCACATTGCTTCAGCTGAGCTAATTGGTCATTAAGAAATACATACAACATATGGCAGGATATTTTTTATGTGTAATGATTATCAATAGTAAAGTGTGTGTAGTTATGAATTTCGATATCGTGGGTATAATGTCAAAGAAATATTTTGCATCGGAAATAAATTTTCTCGAAGTAGTTCTCAGTCGGCCTTTTTCTTCGATTTTCTTGCACACTTGTCAATAATATCGATATTATTAGTGTACATTACTTATGCGGAAGTGATTTTTGACAATCGTATTCTACTATACTACTTCGTAATGCTTACGATTCGACCCCTAAATAGAAAATTGCACTTTCGGATGCATTCAGATCGTAACTATAAGATTTTAATGAAGTTGTATCTACTTCCTAGTAAATTGGACTACATATATGGAAAACATTGTACAAAAATGAAAATATCCATGTGCTTAAAATTTTCACAGTTTAATATTCATTTCAAATTGAAAAATGTAACAATAAAGTGCTTGTGCAAGTATTGAGAATTCGCATAAAATGTACTTCGGAATATCCAAATAGGTGGGTGTGAAAGTACTTTCATTTTTTAGCTAATATGATGTATGTGTACGCGGCTTTCACAATCTGGAAAATGAAATAAATTATAATTTCTCAACATCAATCGTTTAAAATTATCTCAATATAAGGTGAAAATAAATTAATATAACAAGAGACAGGTAAGAGTGGACAAGGCACTCGAAACTGTCGAGAGGATTAAATGGAGTGAGCGGTAAGCGATTACAATGTAACAATGAATAATTGTTCAAAATAAAGCAGGAATAAAGGGCTGAGTTTGAATTAATCTGGTTCACAAGTTCCATTTCGTCAAAAACCTATGCTGGACCACCGAAAATTATGATTTTGGTCTTATTCGATTCGAAATGGCATCTAAAAAACATGGTAATGAGAAAAATTGCGGCCGACAAAAATTGCAAATGTTTTAAATAATAACGTAAAAGACAATAGAATGGTCTGGTGTTTTGCAAATATTTCAAAACTATTTCAGATATCCAAAATTTAAAAAAACATCCTGAAACATCAGAAAATTTACTAAAAAAACACAATTTTTTAATTAACTGTGCTTTTGTTTTTTGTTAACTTTTACCAGATGAAAGTTTATCTACATAAAAAAGCTATTATTTTTGAAGCTACTCTTGCAATGGTTTAGAAACGATCCCCGTTGTAAATATTGACAAATTTTGATTTTTCGCGTTTTTATTACCAATTAAAGTATTGAAAAATGAAGAATGTGAATGATACAAACAGGAAATTACTCCTATTTTTTAATAATCATAACTTCCATTATTTAAATAATTGTAATAAAGAAATGCATTGTAAATAAGATTGAATAATTAAATAAGTTGAAAAAAAAATTCTGGGATTCGAATCCTTTATGAAATTAGGATTTTTGAGATAAAAATCGTTTCTTAAAAAAATTATTAGCAATTATTAATATCAAGGAACTATTTTTTTCAATCATTATTTATGACGTTCTTTCATTCAAGAAACGGGTTTTTCCATTTCTTGAATTTTATTCACACCAAAGGTTCCAATCTTCATTAATTTGAATGTTCTTTCATATTTTTAAAAAAAAAATCCTTATTGCTGTATTCACATTCTTTATTTTTTAATACCTTTGAATGTTAGTAAAACAATTAGCAAAGTTTATTGGAAAATTGAGTTAAAAATTTTCTGTTGACGAATTATTATTTATTTGTGTGTTTAAATAGTATTTCAATTTTTTTCAATTCACAATATTCATATTTCATCGATTGAAATTATTTTTTTTTTTGATAAAGCTTCTAATTTGGACTGCGCTAGAGCCAGCTAGCGCCAATACCCCTTTTTAGCTCAATTTTCACTTCTAAATTGAAATTATAAATCTTGTCGGTAGAGTTTGGGGACTTTTTTTAGTAAATTTTCTGCTCTTTTGGGATTTTTTTCAAATTAAATGGTTTTGAAATATTTCCAAAAAACCAAACCAGTCTATTGTCTCTTACGATATTGTTTATAACTTTAACTTCTCAACATTTCATTTAGATGCCACTTGAGACCAAAATGTATATTGTTACGAGATTGATAAAAATTCCCCTATCTACGCCGCTGAGAGTTTCATAAAAAAACAAATCGCATACAAATGTGTTGACGGCGCACCGCAGGTATTTAGGTAATCGAGCAGTTCTAAGAAGTGATTATTTGGACGGCCTTCTGTCCCGAGTATTCTAGGAAATTTCGCGAAAGATCCAGTCGGCACAAATAGACTGTATGAAGAGATTTCACTGGGATTGAGATTAAGAAGATTATGAAGAAGTAATAAGTAGTTTCTGAAGAACTATAGAAGTGTTTGGAATATTTAGTTATAGTAAGCTCGGGTAAGTGTGACCGTGATGTTCATTAGTTCGCATTGAATTTAGTCGATCTGATGAACCTGAACTAATACAACAATAAACTTTTGCAGGTATTTACTTCGAAGGTCAGTCTTTGTAATACGCCACAGAAAACTGTTGAAAAACGTATTCTATGAATTTTATTTACATATTCAGATATACATCTCCATAGGTCACACTTCCCCGGAAATTTAGGGCAAGTGTGATTCTGGTCAAATTTAAAGATATTAATGCACGTAAATCTCTCTTTGGGGCAGGTGTGAGTAAACAGTAAAGGAACTTTCACCACAATTTATTTGTTTCGAGATATCTTTATTCAAAACATAGTTAGGAACTTATTAATATTGAATTTGAAACGCCCCATTGGAAAAAAACAAAAAATAATCGTGAAAGTGAACATTTGTTGAAAAGAAAAATTTACAGGTAGAAATCTGAAAAATCGAATGAGAATTTTATTAATCCCCATCTTCTGACGAGTGGTGATAGAAGCACAGTTGTTATTTCATCCTCTGAAAGTGTATCAATGTCTTCCACATCTGGCCAGGTATATTGTTTGGCTCTCTGAGATGTCCGTATATAATTTCGTACTATAGCTAAAAAATATACTGTTTAGATTGGCCAAATGAACCAGGTTCTCACTTACCCCGACAGATAGGTCACACTATCCCCAATAACATTTAATTTCGGGGTAAGTGTGAAATTTAAAAAATACAGCTTCATGAAAAAACGGCAATCTATAGTCAGATTCATTGTTTAGGCAGAAGAAAAGTGTATAAAATGGATTCCTACCTTAGATTTTAACAATACACTCAAAGCTTGAAATAAATTCGTTATGGGTTGATGAATTGTAGGTTAGAAAATTGGGGAAAATATTTGGATTTCCCAAGATCTCTTTTGTATTTTATATGATGGTTATGGATTCAATATAGATGGCATTGGGCTGTCACCCGGTTTATCGAAGATAGCGAGCAAACTCACACTTGCCCCAAATTCACACTTACCGGAGCTTACCTCAGTTGTATTGTTGTATAGATCTAAGTGTTTAATTATTCAGTGAAGTAGTTGTATGGTTTTAGTGAAGTTGGAAAATAAACAGTTTAGTAGTGTGCTCGGCATTATTATTTAGCAAATCGTAACAATATTTTCCGTGGTCCAGCCTGGGTTTTTGATAAAATGGAACTTGTGAACCAGACTAAATAGTTTTTTCGATCGATAGAGCTCTGACTCTCACGATTGTTTGGCAAATCGCAAAACCACCCATTATTATGTGCAACAAAAATTACTTTAAAGTAGTTGAACTTTACACGTTTTTAAGAAGTTCAATCTTGATCATTCATTCTTGAGTGGGTTGAGAAATATTCTCAAAATTATCTAGAAATTGCCAGAATAATATAGTTCGTCTATTTTGATTTCAGGAATATTGAAGAGCATCGTTCCAATCTTCTCTTTACAGAAACGGACGTACTGTGTACGTAATTTTGCACCCTGTCACAGCATAGATAGCAATCAGCACTGACACTCGGCCATGCCGCCTTTGATGTGGAAAAGTATGTAGACGCCATTTTGGGATTGAACAGATTCGTACTCAAAATTGTATAGATCCGAATTCGAAAATAGTCTTTTTCGATAAATATCACTGAATATAAAAATGGATCCAAAATCAATGATACTAATTATTATGCTAACAATTTACCTGAGCGGAGGACGTTTTTCAATAAAAAAACAGGCTGTTCTATTTCGCAATGATATAAAATAATACATAATTTTTGTTCAACCCACTTTGGAGAATATGTAACTTTATTTCTTACTAGGAACAATGGGGATTTGTATAGTGCAAGAACTAAATTATTGTAAAACAATAACTCCGTACTTCATCAAGCTTTTTTTAAATACAACATACTTCCAAAACGCATAAAAGTATATGTTCAACGTCTTAACACCGGCAAAGACAGCACGATAAAAAAGTTTCGAATTTCTGGCACCTCCCAAAATGGCGGACTCATCGACGCGTAGGATATGCGCAAACTTTTCCCGCCAATGAGAGTGTCAGTGCTGTTTGTTACGCTGTGACCCTGTCCACTCTTAATTCAATGCCAGAACAGTGGCGGCGTAAAGGGGGGCGGTGGGAGCGGTCCGCCCCGGGTGCCAAGCGTCAAGGGGTGACAACACGGTGACAAAGAAATGCCAACTCTGTCACGCAGATAGTAGCCGCTGGCTGAAATGTCTTGATAGATTCTACGAAGAACTAGAGCATCGCTACAAAGCAATGGATGACATTCTCATAACATTTGGTGTTGTTCAGTCTGAAACTCTACTTACGTCAACAGAAGAAGAACTTCGTGATATAGTTCCAAATCTTACAAAAATCTATGATGAATTTTCTGCGGGACATTATTTTGGAGATTTTACGACTGAGGCGCCACTTGGAAGCCGCCAGCATTTCTCTTCAAGAAACGATCCAATGGACTACCCTGAAGCTTCTGAAATTAATTGTAAAATGGGACTATTCTGAGTCTGTTCCAAGTCTAGCTCTATTTCTAAGATTTTTTTTAACTATTTGTGTTTCGGTGGCTACTTGTGAAAGAAGTTTCTCAAAATTAAAGTTAATAAATCTTACTTAAGATCTACAATGAGCCAAACACGACTCTCCAGTCTATCCATATTGTCCATTGAAAATGAGAGGAAAGTAAATTTTGATAATGTCATTGAGTATTTTAGCAAAATGAAGTCACGTAAACACGTTTAATATTTGTCGTTTTATTTTGAGGGTGCTCGATAGGGTGCCAACCTATGCTACGCCGCCACTGTGCCAGAATGCTTAGAATCATCACCGTGAGTTGATTTTTGGTGAATTCTGAATGACTTACATTAAGAAACATATCAATACTCATGATGTCCACATTTCCGATACGTAGAACTAATGGCTTAGTCGAACGGATCATAGTTATCAACAAAGTCCTTTTGACCGAAGTCGGTTGGTTATACCATTCACTCTTGTATACATTAAAACCAATATCTAGACTCTGAAACCAACAGTTCGATTCAGTCAATAGAAATGTGACAGTTATTTACATTTTCCGCCGACCTCGTAATAACATGTCTATTTAATACCTATGCTTCAATGCAAACGAAATCGACCATTAATGACCCCGATTAATGCACAATTTGTCATTAAGGATCGATTTCTCTGTAAATGCATGATTTTGCACGTTGCATGGCAACCAGACATCAACGGATTCAGATTTTATATGTGCTGTAAAATTTTGACACATAATTTTCCAATCTAAATAATGAATATTGAAGATAATTTTACGTTGACACCGCCAGATGATGCGGAAACCGCTAAAGTGGCAGCTTTAAGTTTATTGCCTGATAAAAGCAGAAAAATCTGTGTAAAATTAATTATTTTCATTATTATGTATAGCAAGTAATTTTGGAAAATGTATACTCAACTCATCAAGAATCGAAATTTTATGCATGGTCTCCGTTGCGCAGAGGTGAAATGCGAGTGAACGAAGACAAACCTACCTGGTATTTTGCTTCAGACTTTTCCGGGACAGCACGGTAACAACCACCTCCGACAAACTATACTAGACGCATTCCCTACATTGAATGATATCGCTACGACATGCATAAGCGTTGCAGGAGGCATGTATCTTATTTATTACCACCTCCATGGATTGGAATGCTCGACCTACCGCTAACACCAGAGGGGGTGGATACCAGCGCCCCTTCGCCGGGACCCTGAGGACCCCTTGGCACAAGCGCTCCCTCTCCCTCTGGCCAGCAATGTCCAGAGGGGGAGGGAGGCGGCTCTCCGTGCGTCCTCCCGAACCTCTCGTCTCCTGAGCCCTCTGGGCGAAGATTGATCTGCAGTATGCGGGAGTAATGAACAAGTAATTCCTGGTGTAGAAATGAAAAGCCTACTTTGTAAAATAAACCTTATTTATTTATTTATTTTATTAAGACAAACCGGACGTATTGATCGGGTGTTCGAATCCTGAACCACAAAAATTTCTCAACTTTTTTTTTTATTTCAACAAGAGTGAGGTCGACCGAAAAGTATTGTAATCAACTCCTATATTAAAATGCGATTAATGATCTCGAACATTACTCGCCTTCATTAATACCCTAGTTGATTAAATAACTATTTTGTAATGTTACTACATGAAAGCCGAGTGGAAATTTTTTAATGGTCTGTTCTCTCATGAAAGGATTCGCATTTTTTACCATTAAAAAGAAATGGGAAATATTATGAAAACAATTTAAGGTACTGTAACAATTTCGAGACCGGCCCTGATCTAATTAATTATGCACCCTCGTTCAACTACGACAGCATATCTGCTGGACCACGAATCGCCGAGAACAAGCTGGAATAAAATCGATCGCTTCCAAACTGTTCGAAGAGCCATCTAGATGAAATGTCCTATACTCCCGGATAATCGAGAGTCGTGGATGGAATCTGCTTGGGAGTTTATAAGCTGGGGAATCAGAGATAGTCGGAGAGTTAGTAACAGTTCCAGAGTTTGCTGATAGATAGCCACAGTAGAAATAAATTGAAATAGTTATTGAAGTCTATGTTTTAGTGAAATAATTGTTTCAAGTAGTGTTTTAAATAAATTAGGAAAATTAGTTAGTGCAGTTTCACTACATTTGTTGTCAGAAGTCGGATGTTTAAAATAAATAAGTGTTAAAGTGTTCACCGTTTAAAAACTGATAGACGTTTATCGCGCCTAATAGACAGTTAGTGACCCGTTGAACATTTGAGTGATTGCAAAGTGGACAGTTTTGCGCGTCGCGGAACAATAAACTGAAAACTTTTTGTGTGAAATAAATAATAGACTAATATTTCGGTTAAAAACAATTAAAGACAAAATGTTTCCGAGGAGAGTTCACCTGGTTGACCTTAAAGTTAGTGAATTGAAGCAAGAGTTAGAGGAGCGGGAGTTAGAAACAACTGGAAAGAAGGCCGTACTCCAGAAAAGACTTGCAGATGGACTCATTGAAGAAGGAGAAGATCCCGAAACGTTTTTATTCGAAGTCTCAGGAATCGACTTGAGTTCAATCATGAATAGACTCGACGAAAACACGAAATCATTGGAGGATAAACTTTAACAAAATTCCGTGAGTCTGGAAGATAAATTTCTTCAAAATTCGAAGAGCCTGAAAGAAAAACTTCTAGAAAATTTGAACAGTCTGAAAGAGGAACTCCAAGACAAATTTCTAGAAAATTCGAAAAGTTTAGAAGTGAAACTTCAAGAAAATTCAAAAAATCTAGAAGTGAAGCTTCTGGAAAATGAGAGAAGAGCTTCTGGAAAATTCAAATGGTCTGAGGGAGGAGCTTCTAGAAAATTCGAAGAGTTTGAAAGAAGTTTGCGGCGTGGTGAATCGGTTGGAAGGAAGAATGGGAACTGTTGAAACAGAGATGGAGAAAATCAAAGATGACATGGAGGAAGAAATAAAAAAAATTAAGAAATCGCTCCACGATGAAATAAAAGGCAGAATCGAGACAGAAATCGGCAGAATAAAAGAAAAATTCAGTGAATTGGAAATGCGAATGGATTCTGCGCATACCTCAGAAACTTACAACAAAAACCCAATGCTGGACCTGAGTATTGACCAGGAGGAATTCCAGAAAGATACAAAAAATTTCAAGATTAGTGCTGAACCTGGAAAACTCGCATTGAAACCGCCTCAGTTCGACGGAAATACTGCATGGTCAAACCACCACCGACAATTCGAAGCTGCTGCCAAAGCCACTTTCAAAAGATTGATGGAGATGGTTTTGAAAGGACTATCATGGAAGACGTGTCTGGTGTATCTCGACGACATTATTGTGGTCGGCAGATCGTTCGAGGACCATGTGAAAAACTTGGAGGATGTATTCCAGCGACTGAGAAGCTCCGGACTGAAATTGAGCCCCAAGAAATGTTATCTGTTCCAGAAAGAAGTACGACATCTCGGCCACGTTGTCTCTGGGAAAGGAGTGGCAGTAGATGAGCAGAAGATCAAAGCTGTTAAGGAATGGCCCGTTCCGAAAGACATACACCAGCTTCGAAGTTTTCTTGGGCTGTGCACTTACTATCGCCGATACGCACTGGGATTTGCTAACATCGCTAAACCACTGACCAGGCTTACAGAAGGGCAAACAAAGTTCCAGTAGTCTGAAGAATGCCAAGACTCGTACAAGAAGCTGAAAGGAGCATCGATCAACGCACCAATTCTGAGCTATCCTCTTCCAGGCGGAAAATTCATTTTGGATACGGACGCAAGTAATGTGGGACTTGGAGCTATCCTGTCTCAGATCCAAGAAGGACAGGAAAAGGTCATCGGTTACTTCAGCATGACTCTTAGTAAACCGGAGCGCAATTACTGTGTCACCAGGCGGGAGCTGTTGGCTGTTGTCAAAGGAGTAGAACACTTCTACAAGTACGTGTATGGGAGAAGATTCCTGCTGAGAACTGACCATGCAGCTCTCAAATAGCTCCTACAGTTCAAGAATCCCGAGGGCCAAGTGGCACGTTGGATCGAGAGGCTCCAAGAATTTGACTTTGAGATCGAACATCGAGCGGTGACCAGCCATAAGAATGCAGATGCCCTGTCACGAAGACCATGCCTAGATGACTGTTCGCACTGCCGACGAGCAGAGGAGAAGGAGTCGACACTCTGCAGAACTACGGCGGTGGATGATAACTGGAATGACCACAGAATCCAGAAAGACCAAGAGAAAGATCCAGATCTTGGTTCAGTCATCGGCTGGAAGAAGAGTCATCGAAGACCGTCGTGGCAGGAAATAGCCAGTTGTTCTCCAGTCGTCAAATCTTATTGGTCCCAATGGTGCTCCCTTACCCTCGACAATGGAGTCCTGAAACGCGTGTTGGAGACTGAGGATGGTGGAGAAGACAGACGACAGATAGTAGTTCCCAGGAGCAGGAGACAGGATGTTCTTCGTGAAATTCATGATGGGGTCAGCGGAGGACATCTGGGAGTGACGAAGACCCTCCAGAAACTGAGGCAACGGTTCTACTGGGCCAATTGTCAAGCTGACGTCAAGGACTGGTGCAGAAAATGTGCTGTATGCGCTGCCAGTAATGGGCCTCGAACAAGACCTAAGGCCCCGATGCGCCAGTACAATGTGGGCAGCCCATTCGAAAGGATCGCCATTGACATCGCTGGCCCTAGATTTTTTTTTTTCTCCAAAATTCCTGAAGCAAAATATACCAAAATCGGTACACTAATCAAAGTTTGTCAACGTGGAAATATTTTCCTTCATATTTTCTTTGGACAAGTGAGCGTTTGACATCAGTTAGGCTCATCGATACTCAACTTTAAAGTCATAACATTCCATGTACATAAAAGTAAAGGTTTCTGAGAAAATTGAGAAAAACTGAAGATATGTCCTGGAGTAGCAAAATAACTTTCTCTGTAAAATAATCTCATAACTAATTTCTAATTTCTCACAACATATTGGAATATTTGTCAACATCCCCAACATTTTTTAATGTTGGGTGAATCGGAAACATAGATCGGGTGATTCAGAATGAGACCTAACTCAGTGCGATTACACGACATCAATTCCATCAAATAATATTATGATGAATGAATGACTCACCTGTACTGTTTCCGATTCTTTCAACATTGAAAAATGTTCAGAAGTTCGACAAATATTCCGATATGTTGTAAGAACTTAGCATTATGCGATTTTTGCACATGAAATTATTTTCCTACTCAGGACATATCTTCAGTTTTTCTCAATTTCCTCAGAAACCTTTACTTTTAGGTACATGGAATGTCCATTCACTTGTCCAAAGAAAATATTTCCACATACCAACGTGAGTACGACACTGGTTTACGAAAATTAAGAATTATAACTTCAAATTATCACGTTGTTAAACCTTGATTAGTGTACCAAGATTGATATTTTTGCTTCGGGAATTTTGGAGGAAAAAAATTTAATCTAATTTTTTTTGTACTTTTGACACCCTGTATCTCAGAGGGGATGCGTTTTATAGGACATACCTTGATAGGGACTTTTCACCTCGAAATGAGGTGAGAAATCTGTAGTAGGAGTTTGTCGGTCTTATTCTGACTTATCCTGTATATACAGGCCGTTTCTTTTATCATGTGGTAACATTGCTATATTCTAAACCGTAATAGATACAAAGACGATTAAATGGGAAAAAATTTAACTATTGTGGTGAGCAGTACATTGGTGAGAGAAAATCTACGGGGACTCTCACCCTTCCCGACTTTACAGGGAAAACTAAAAATGCCGTTTTCGGTTTTTTACGAATAGAATGGTTATTTCAGAAAATATAAAAAAATTAAAGAGGAAAGTTTTATTGTATTCAAAATGTACTAGAAATACGTAATGAAAACTTTTCAATTAAACGTTTCGTGTCAACACGGCCACCATCAACTACATTACGGAAGGAGAGTACGATTTGCGAAATGGTTAAGACGTAGAAATAGGGAAGTTCGAAATATTTGTAAAAAAATAATATGGACGGACGAATCAAAATTAACAGAAATATCCATTATAGGTGGAATGGTACGAATGAACAATTACATAGAGACACCAATTTCCAGGAGAGGTTCGGAATAAATGTTTGGTTGGGAATTTTGGGAACAAACATACTAGGTCCTTTCTTCTACGATGAGCATTTGAATGGTGAAATGTATTTAAATTTTTTATCAAATGAGTTTGATGGCTACTTAGATGAATTGCCATTAAGCACCCGCCGTGAAATACAATATTGTAGTAAAACTGCACTAACCAATTTTCCTAATTTATTTAAAACACTATTACAACAATTATTCACTGAAACATTTACTTTACTATTTCAATTTATTTCTACTGTGGCTATCTATCAGCGAACTCTGGAACTGTAACTAACTCTCAATTCTGACTGTCCTGCTTATATACTCCCAAGCAGATTCCATCCAGTTTATTGTCCCGCGACGCGCAAAACTGTCCACTTTGCAAACACTCAAATGTTCAACGGGTCACTAACTGTCTATTAGGCGCGATAAACGTCTATCAGTTTTTGAACGGCGAACACTTTAACACTTATTTATATTAAACATCCGACTTCTGACAACATATATATATATATATATATATATATATATATATATATATATATATAATAACAAAGTATTCTCGACCGAACTCTATTAATTAAGTAGGAATTCTCGGGTAGCGGTCTGTTGAACAAAGAAACTCATTCGATTTAAATCTTCAATATTTCGTCAACCTTTATTGACTTCTTCAGGAAGAGAAAATTCACAGAGTTAGTTCTAACCTATGGAACATTTGGGGGGACAATTGTTATTCTCCGCTGCAGACTAATCGCTTAATTTACCTGACTGGAGTGTTACTATGGTGTTACTATGGTACCATACCGTACGAGTCTGACAAGATGTCGCAGAGAGAAAACCTTGAATATGGTGAATTTTCTTTTGTCACCAAATCGACATCTTTGGAGCGTCGTACTGCTGAAGATCCTTATTACTTTTGTCGGACAATGGTGCCATTGAAAATCTCATTACATTTTTGTATTCTCCTAGAAAAATCATTCAAAAAAGTTTGGTACTTCTAGGTTGTCCCCCACTCTAAACTTGTCGATATCACTATACTGCTTAGGTTGGCGACAGGCAGCAATCGATTTTTCTAGGAAAATACAAAAATTTAATGAGATTTCCAATGGCACCATCGTCCGACAAAATTAATAAGGATCTTCAGCGGTCCGACACTCCATAGATGTCGATTTGACGACAAAGGAAAACTTGCCACTTTCAAGGTTTTATCTCTCTTGTCAGATTTGGCACACTTAAACAGTATACAAAGTTACAACTTGCTGGTTATCACTTAAGATTTTGTACGGCTTGCGTACCTACTATTGGCCTAAATGCGAAAAAAATAAATTTTAATATGCTCTTTGAGTGCACCCTTCCAACTTTTCTGAACCACACGCCGCCCCTGCTCACGGGCAAATAAAATTTCAGTTGAATTATTTTGCTATCAAATTACGCTTTTTATTTTCCCACCCATATGCATTTTTTTTTGGTTTTTGCATGAATGTAGAAAAAATATAGTAAAAAAATTCAGATGAGTCAACATTTTAGTTAAGAAGTTGAAAACTAGACATATTATGTGATTATCCATAAGAACAGACAAAATTGAACAAGTCAGTTATCACTTTCATTATGTTATACTGACCTTCAACATCAATTCGTTCGCATTATAGTATAAGTAGAAAACTTCCAAAAAATACGAAGTCAAGATAGATAGAAGAAATGCAAATTCAGATAAGCCATTATCCTGTAAAAAAAAGTTCATAAATTTGTGGGATACCAGTATCTCAAGAATTACTCATGAAAAGTGAATAAACCCCCAAAAATATCGGTAAGTCGCCCCTGAGCGCCACGGCAAATAATAATAATAGCTACCCTCTACCCGCACAGGCTATGCCTTTGGGAACACTTTAAGAGTGTTTATGACGAAGTTAATCATTTTCTAGGAGTTTATAGTGGCATCGATTGTTAAGATCATGAATCTAGGAAAAAAAAACAGGAAAAAAAAATCCGAAAAAAATACCCCTGGAAAAAAAAACGGAAAAAATAACCCCGGAAAAAAAACAAAAAAAAACTATATGCGATATCAATGGCCAGTACACAAAAAGTAATGAAATTTCAACTGTGTGTCATGTTAAAGAAACTAGACCATGTTTAATTCATTTTACAATACCAATAAAAGTTTTAACCTATCCTGTGGAATGTTCATCGTCGACGACCAAAAAAGACGATTTTTTATATTTTTATGACTCGATTGTTCCTGAACGAACTAACCTGGTGACAGATTCGCCTTTTTGCAAGGCTGGAAAATCTGTTGTTCGACCCCTCTGGACTGTAAAATGAATCAAATATGGTCTAGTTGCTTTAACATGACACACAGTTGAAATTTCATTACTTTTTGTGTACTGGCCATTGTAATCGCATATAGGGGTATTTTTTCCGGGGGTTTTTTTCCGTTTTTTTTCCATTTTTTTTTCCGGGGGTATTTTTTCCGTTTTTTTTTTTCGTTTACCGATAAACTTCGCACGAAGTCTGAGAATCCCGGACCTCGAATAGACAAAGGGTCACGCACAAAAGACCTTATAGGTCGAGGTGCTTGTGAGGCTACAGAGCCTGCACAACTCCCCTACAATCTACAATTGCTCACGAGCATGAAATGGATAAAGACATAATCATTTATATTTTTTTTTCAAAGTTTTTTGAGTAATAATTTTGTCTCTTCGAGTATAATTGCTTTTCAGAAATGATATGGGTGATGCGTTGTATGCTGCATTGTTCTTTCACTATTTCAAAAACTGCTCAGTTTCATGTAATATTTTATTATTGTTCAATTTTTTTAGACAGTCTATTAATATTTTTTGGATCATCTATCTACTACACTGGAAAGAGTTTACCATTCGAACACATAAAACAAATGGTAAAATAATGAAAACCTATCCAAGCTTGTTGATATGCAAAATTGATACATTTCGGTAGATTTTTTCTTTAACTTCCTCACGGACTTTCACCACTTGTACTTTTGGAAGATTCAAAGAAACAGTAGGGTATGGCAACTAACTCAGTTGATTAAACTGATTTGAAATAGTATACTAGGTACATTACTAGTGCGGAAAGTGAAATTTTTCACACGAGTGGGAAATATTGTGGCACGAGGCATAAGCCGAGTGCGGCAATCACACGAGTGTGAAATGTACGAGAAATGTACACTATTTTTTCTACGACCACATCAAAATTTTAATAGATAATGTATAAAAATATTATAATTAAAGACGACATAGTTTATTATAAAAAGTAACAATCAGCCCTATGCTGTATCACTTCCATTAAAATAACGGAAATGGCGAATAACGGTGACGTTATTTTTAACTGAAGTGATACAGCATAGGGCTGAATAACTATTATTAGGAACAAGAACAAGAACTTTTTCTACTTAAAAAATATTAGGCTAAAAATTTTAATAATACTAATCAAGATACACTCTAAAACAATATATTTTCTTGTCATAATATGTTTCCAATAGCCCAGTTGGTAGGCAGCACGTGACTTCTGACGAATACTCGGGTTCGATATTCGCCCGCGAACAATGAAAAAAATTATACTTCTCAAATAGATTGCTTCAAGATTTTGTTGGTAGGATTTTTAGAGAGGATATTTTTGCCGACTCCACGCACAATTAATACACCTAACATTCACTACATACTCAAAATAACTTTTGCAATTGACATAAATTGTTTAAAGCATGCTTTTATATATAATAAATACTTAGCAAGATGATTACATTATTGCCTGACTAGGTACAGGGAATTGATATATGTATGAAACTATTTAACGAAAAAGAACATACATTTCGAAAATTCCATGCTTTGTTGAGATGATTCAGAATTTTTTTAAATGGATATTTCGTC
Source organism: Chrysolina americana (assembly GCA_958502065.1). Taxonomy (NCBI): domain Eukaryota; kingdom Metazoa; phylum Arthropoda; class Insecta; order Coleoptera; family Chrysomelidae; genus Chrysolina; species Chrysolina americana. Next base: position 35,055,735 of record OY293415.1, on the reverse strand, counting down.
GGCTTAGTGCAAGAAGTTACTATCTAGCAATCTAATGTCCGAGAAAATTTAATGAATAGTCCGACTGAGAACCATTCATTTATTTTTAAATACAAAATATTTGAAGCAATATATGTGAAAAGTGTAATTTTTTTCAATATCATATTGAAAAAAAGTATCCGCGGCGAGGAACGAACCCGCGTACTCTCCTTCAGAAGTCCTTATGTCCCGCTGCTTTACGAACTGAGCTAACGGAGAGTGCAAAAAATTACTTACGCCTGAATAAAAAATATTTCGCACGCTTGTGATATAAGCCTCTTTCCGTGAAATTATACAGTGCGAAGTGCGATATACGTAACTTTCCCATATGGTCGTAGGAAAAAATGTTTGCCATAAAGCATTATCGGCATAGCGAGTTTAGAAATAAAATGTCACTTTCAAATCGTTTTTAAAGTAAGTATGTTACAGATTTTACGTTTCTATGTAGTAAGGCGTATTTTAATATTTTTAGTGCATTTGACAAGGGTTATGATGCAGGTTTGATATAAAAAAAACTTTAGTTAACGAACTTTCAAAATCATTAAAATCAGTAATAAAATATTGAAAAATAGGAATATTGATATACTGTGATAGCCACTACACCACACTTACCATTTGCATGTGGAAAAGAAGCAAGGATATTCGATAGGACCTCACAACAAAATCTCCAAAAAAGTACCATCGTAGTGTATCATTGATATCATCAACTGAGCTACAAAAAAATATGCGTATCAAGGTTTTGATGCTCCGATTCCTTTAAATAATACCTTATGACATCCTGGTGCACCAGGAGTAAATCTCTCAAGACTTTGTCAGCACTTGCTTTTTTTTTTTTGTCATATTCGACAAAATGTTCAAGCTCATATCCCAGAATATCCAATCTAAGTACGGGAAAAATAATCAAAGATAAAAGTATACAATTGCTAGCCATATGGATTATCCCTGTAATCAAACTATTCACGAACTGCCATACATAGGCAATTTCGAAATATTTTTCGACATCGAATGGATACCATTGCTGAAAAATGAGCGATCTATTCATCGTACCATTTCCAGTATTATCAGTTTTCCAGGACTTCATATCATTAATGCCCATGAGCACGAAGCTAGCGAATACTGAACTATTACCAAATGCGACGAAAAGAAAAAGTCTGTTATTGTATTTGGAGTAGTCCTTGAAAATCTTCTTGACAGCTATGTCTTTTTCTGCTAATACAGTATCTTCAGTAGATTGGATATGATTTATCAGTTTCGTTGTATTCTTTGTTTGGATTAATATAATTTTCCACATCACCTCAGCCAAAACGAGTAAGTAAGTAATGTAATTGCTTCTAGTTTCAAAGTCGAGGCTTGTATCTATGACACATCTTGCCTCCAATACTGTGGCGAAGGTGAAAATATAATAGTATGCATGAAGAACTGTAGCATAGATGTTATACATTACTTTGAGAGAATTATTTTCTGTCTCAATTTTCCACATACCACATATGGTCAACAAAATCCTTGCACTATTTAAAAACTGCGACGGCTTCTTCATGGCTGCACTGTTTTCAGAATACTGATACTTTCCATTTGTCGTATTTCTCGTTGTTATTATTCATGATCGTGGAGCTCTTTGCAAGTAATATATAATATTTCATTATTATTCATGCTGCCAAAGCTCTTTGGAGGTATCATATAATTTATATAAATTAAAATAGGAATTCTAGCAATAATTAATATGAAAATAATATAGATTAGTAATGGAAAATATACTTACCCATGAGAAATTACCCACATGACGACTCATCTATATTTCATTGAGTACTGATGTCTCAATACATTGTTAAAATTTACCTCACGATCATTTACTTACAGTCCAGCGAAAAGTACCTCCCTTCTGCATCTATATACAGGGTTATGATAAAGTAATGCACAAAATTCATAAAACGTACAACGATCACTTTTGAAAAAAATGCAAAAACACGTCAAACTGTTTTTTTTATTCCGCATCTTTTGACATAAGTTACAAAAATAACACGTCAAAGTTGTCAAAGTTATGACGTCATCAACAAATTTTTTTAATGGGAAGCTAAGAGTTTTATTACATTATGTGATAGAGCTTGTGTTTTTACATAAGGGAAAAATAGTTGCAGTAGGGCTCACATAAGAAAAACAACGAGAAAAGGGATAAAAAACGAAATAACAAAACCAATTATAAAAAGAGGTCAAACTTAAACTTATCTAGTAAGAACATGTGTTCTTATAAATTTTTTCAATTGTTTTACTAAAACAACGGTTTGTCAGTGTCAGTCGTACAATTAGTGTCACCACAGTTTTATTATTATGGCTCGTTTAACCAAAAGAGAAAGGATGGAAATTCTAATGATGGTAGTTTACGACGATCGCCTTCGAAGTCATGAAGAAGCATGTGCTTTATTTAACGCAACACATTTTGAAAGACCTCCAATTGCTAGAAGCACAGTAAGCAGAATTGTTGCAAAATTTGATGCAACGGGAAGCGTGAGGGATGCTCCAAAATCTGGACGACCAGGAATAAGCGACGATGTGAAGTTAGATATTTTGCTTTCAGTAGAAGAACACCCTCACGCAACTACAACAGAAATTGCCTTACAAAAAAATGTTAGTCAGTCGTTTGTAGTAAAGATGTTAAAAAAAGAAAAACTACACCCATACAAAGTTCATCTGGTTCACGAACTCTCAGAAGATGATCCGGACAGACGTTTGGAATTTTGTGAAATCTTCATGCGGCACCAAATTTTCTCAATAGTGTAATATATAATATATATAATATAATAGTAATAGTGGTTCTGTAAATCGACACAATTCTCGCTACTGGGCTCGGGAAAATCCCCACTGGATGCAGACAAAACACACCCAGCGTCCCCAAAAAATTAATGTTTGGTTAGGAATCGTCCGGGGAAGATTTATTGGTCCTTATTACTTTCGCGGGAATTTAACAGCTGAACGATATTTGGAACATCTTCGTATGGCAGTGCTTCCGGACCTACTTGCGGCATTTCCGGATCCAAATAATGGGGATAACTTGGATCCCAGTATTTGGTTCCAACAAGATGGCGCACCACCACATTATGGTCATACTGTTCGAAGTTTTCTGGATAACCAGTTTGAAGGACGGTGGATTGGAAGACGTGGACCAATGGAGTGGCCACCTAGGTCACCTGATTTAACCCCTCTTGATTTTTTTCTGTGGGGACATTTGAAAAGTCGGGTCTACATTAACCGGCCAGACAATTTAGAAGACATAATAGAAAGAATTAGACACGAAATGACTCGTATAACTCCGCAGATGATCGAAAACTCTATAAATGCGGTCTACCATCGTCTTGGCCTATGTCAGTTAGTAAACGGGACACAGTTTGAACAATTCCTATAAGAAATAGTTTTGGTTTAATGGACTGTTTAGTTAATTGAAAAGTTATCATGAAACTTACGTTTATTTCGTTTTTCATTCATTTTCTCGTTTTTTTTCTTATGTGAGCCCTACTGCAACTATTTTTCCCTCGTGTACAAACACAAGCTCTATCACATAATGTGATAAAAATCTTAGCTTCCCATTAAAAAAATTTGTTGATGACGTCATAACTTTGACAACTTTGACGTGTTATTTTTGTAACTTATGTCAAAAGATGCGGAATAAAAAGAACAGTTTGACGTGTTTTTGCATTTTTTTCAAAAGTGATCGTTGTACGTTTAATGAATTTTGTGCATTACTTTATCATAACCCTGTATATATATATTGTATTGAAAATGAATGTGTGTGAAGAATTCTAGAGTGCCCTAAGTTGAGGTGACATTTGTTATGATGAATTGGTTATCAATAATTACAATTAAAATAATAATAGTTTGAATATATTAATAATATTAGTGATAATATTAGTGATTGTTGATAATAATAAACTGTATTATTATTTTCGTGATTTTTAGTAGTTCTAGAATTCGTAGAAAAATAATTGTATTGAATTCGAATTTTTGTTTTATAGTTTTTCTTTAGTGAAAGTAGTTTGATTGATAGTAGCAATAGCAGTAGTTAGAAATTTGTTTCCTTTTAGTCATATTTATAATCAGTGGTTTGTAGACTGTAAATAAAGTATTGTATTCAAATAATATTTCAGAACGCCCTTACAAATACTTACTCTTTGCTTTTAGATATTACCTTTCTCTTTCTTTTCAGGTGCTCCAGCTGCTCTCTTGGTACGCCACATGAGAAACTCTCAATCTCAAGGTAGAATTCAGGAAAAGGATGTCAAGAATGATATATAATAATAATATGCAATTTACCTTGGAAATAAAGAAAGATATGAATTCAACTCAAATATTGTTCATTTTATTCTCAATAGTCAAATTTTATTTTTTTTTTAAATGTAATAACTCTCATACTTATCAGTAGATTTCTTAAATTCTTATTCTACATGTCGCTACGAAAACTACCTTACTTGCTAAATATGTGAACTTGGCAAAGTCATGTAAATTTCAAACATTAGAGGAACGGCACCGTCACCGTTTTAATAGACACTTGCCATTCATATGGTTCCTCAAAGGAAATGTCTTTAAACTTAAATTACAAGTAAACAGAAGAGTTCGTGTATTGAAATGAAAATAATTGATAACATAAGACTAATAAAGTTCTCAAAAGGAATAGTTTATGTGCACTGATACGCGGAAATTGTCTTGGTGATCTAACTGGTTATGAAGAAAAGTTCGGAAAGAAAGAAAGACATATCTATTTGATATTTCCATACAGCCTATTATTTGTAGGTGGTGTTAGCGATAATTTTCGGATATAAATGCTCTCAGTTTTATAATTTTTATTCATTGTTAATTTGTATGCACAGTGCCGATGATAACCAAGAAGTTTGAAACAGCTGTCCACTGTTTACGTTTTTCGGTGAGTATGATTTGTGAAATTGAGAGCATTATATTTTTGTTTTTTCTTATATCTTACATGTCTTCGAGACGAGAACTCTAGTACTCTATATATATATTGAGAGAGAGGTAGTCTCTTGACTGGACTAGTTGAAAAAATGTATATATATACATGTATATATATGTATATGTATATATATATATATATATATATATATATATATATATATATATATATATATATATATATATATATATATATATATATATATATATATATATTTATGTATATATATACATGTATATATATGTATATGTATATATATATATATATATATATATATATATATATATATATATATATATATATATATATATATATATATATGTATATAAAGCGGCAGTTTTGGGGACCTTCACATACATGTATTTTTTTCTGCATACATAAACGATATATACGATATATAGTTTATGTATGAAAAAATTTTTAAAAAATTTTCCGTGAATTCGCTTGTAGGTTTTTCTCTATATACTGGTATTTATCGGGACTTAAGAAAATATTTAGTTCTTCCGCAAACATCATGATAATAGATTATTATTTTGAATAGAGAGGATTCGAAATTGATTTCTCCTAACATCAACATAAGTAGTCGTGATAATGAACGATTACGAATGAGTTTTTTGGTATCAAATTAAATTAAAGTGTGTAGAAAAGATTGAAATATGAACAAAAAAAATCAAAGGTTGATCAGACTCGGAAAGTTCTCCAAATTTGTTCAATTCCACCAATTTTTTTATTTTCCAGAAACTCACACTCTATACCCAATGTTTGCTTATTTTTTTAATCATTTGAATTTCCCTTCGTATTGATTATAAGGATTCGGTGAATCAAAATTATGTTTAGATACACTTTCGGGGTGGTGCTGTAAGTTTTCCGGGTTTTTCTACATCTGAAAAGTGAATAAGCCACCAAAAATCAGTAAATTGCCTCGGAGCGCGACGGCAAATAATAATAATAGCCGTTCTCAACCCGCACAGGCATATGGGTATATTCTGTGAGTGTATATGAGGGTGTATTATTATTATATTATACTGTGAGCCACATCATTTATTTTTTCGTGAATCTCTCCATTTCATCATATGTATATTGATTAGGGTTACAAAAGGAAATTATTTTGTAGTCTACAGGGTGGCTAAACAAGTGACACATATCAAAGTTTTTTTTAATGGAACATGTATTTCGTCACACTTTTGAATTGGTCAGGAAAAAATAATATGATTTCATAAAAGGTACTATGACTATGTACCTACCTATAACCATTCCCGAGTTATTGATTCATTTATGAAAATGATATATACAATTAGAAACTAAATTACATCGAAGTGTATAGAAATCATCCCTTCGAATTCTAACCATGCATGGAAGAGGTTTTGGGCTATTGATTTCGATAAAACCCGTTTCTCAATATTAAACAGAATTTTCAAAAATCATTATCACTGTTTTATAGTTTCGGACAAAGATATCGTTGTTATTTCAGATGGAACTCGCTGTATTTTTTTGCTCCGAGGAATAGAAAATTTGATTATCTTTCATTTCATATTATGGTTCCTTATACCTAACCTGAATAGTTTTTCAGATATTGGCTTTTTCGAATAGTAGTTCTAATTTCAATGCATTTGAAGCGACATTTATTCGATTCGCTCACAGAATACTTATTGACAGTACTTTGTTGTTATACCTCACTTCATAGAAAATAGTTACTGTTCACTAAAATTAAGTAAGTCATTCACATTCATATTCTCACAGTAGTTCATTAAACAGACTATACAATTTTTTTATTATTCTACTGAAACAACAACAAAATATGAAACACAAGTGTGTTTATTCGAGTGTGTACTCGAAATGACGACCATCCTGTTAAAAACAAAGAGCCACTCTCTCTTTGAAAGACTGCTTAACATTTAATAGCTTTTGGGGCGTTACTGTTCGAAAAGTAGCCCTTATTCTCTCCTTCATATTTTCCAATGTGGTTGGAGGAGTGAGTGTCTTAAACATCATTCTTCAAGTATCACCATAGGAAAAAATCGAGACAAGTCAAATCAGGTGATCTCGCTGGCCAATTTTGTGGTCCTCCCCTACCAATCCATTTATTCGAAAAGCACATATTCAAAAACTGAAATGTGCCGGAGCTCCATCCAATTGTAACCACATCCGTTTTCTGATATGTAGCGGCACATTCTCTCATGATCAGACAGATCATCTCGTAAAAATTGTTAAAATATTTGACCATTCAAGTGGCCATCAAAAAAGTATGGTCCTATAACTAGTGTACCTATAATACGTACTCACACGCTAACAGACCATCTAATCTGATGATACAGAGTATAGAAAAAATGAGGAATCACATCACTATAATAATGGAAGTTGTGTCTGTTCACTAAGCCATTGTATGAAAAGTAGATCCACCAGAAAATAAAATGGAATCAAAAAAAATGTTCATTCTCACTAAACTTGTCCAGAACCCATAGACAAAACTCGATGCGTCGATGGAAGTCTATTTCATATAATTCCTGGTGCATCTGAATACGGTAATGGCTCCGTCTCCTTATCCCTGTATCTTTCTCCATCTTAAGTTGATTCGTATGAGTGTTTTCTAAGATAGATCCCATAATAAGAAATTCATTCTCCTCATTTCCAATGATAGGTTTTGGTCCATTTGCCTTTTCATAATCTACACTTCCAGTCCTACGAAATTCGTGAAGCAATCGTTTGAAAACCAACTTGGTTGGATGATTCCGGTCTGAATATTTTAGGGCATGCCCTTGACGCCAATAGGCAATTCTCTTCATACTTACCGATCGCTAAAATTATATCTATCCGCTCTTGAATGAGAAAAGTTTTCATTTTCAACGGTAATAATTTAGTGAATATTTTGAATAACATAAAACACAGCTGTCAATAAGAATGCTTTCAACAAGTTGAATAAATTTCGTTCCAAAGCTATCTTGATTCAAAAAATGCATTGAAATAAGAACTACTATTTGAAAAAGCCAATATCTGAAATACTATTTTGGTTAGGTATAGGGAACCCCAGTATGGAAAGAAAGATAATTGAATTTTATATTATTCAGACCAAAAAATTTTTGGGTGTTCTACTTGAAAGTTATAATGATTTTTGAACATTCTGTATAAAATAGAGAAACAAATTTTATCGAAATCAATTGCCCACAACCTCTTTTATGCATAGTCAGAATTCGAAGGGATTATTTCTATACATTTCGTTGTTATTTAGTTTAATAGTAATTGTAGCTAACATTTTTATAAAAAAATCAATAAGTCGAGAAAGGTTATAGTTAGGTACATAAAATATTTTTTCCTGAGCTATTCAAAAGTGTAACAAAATACAGGTTATTCCATTTAAAAAAACACAACTTTGATATGTCACACTTTTTTGAGCCACCTTATAAACTCCAAAATAATTCATTTTTGTAGCCTCAATCAATATACATATAATGAAATGGGGGAATTCACGAAAAAATTAATGGTTTGGTTCACAGGGACCGTGTCGTATGGAGTGCCCCACCCTGTATGTTGAGGCAACTTTGAGAAAGTTTAATATTCCTGGAATAAATGAATTTCTCCAAAATTTCAGGTGAAATATTTTTTATAGATAATAGGCACACCCATTTCACTCACTCACTCACTCACTGTTTCGATCTTACTATACTTTTTAGCATGGTCACAAACTAGTCTACAGAATTGGTTGAATTGATGAAGTTAGTGAAATCACAAGAAGTTCAGATCCTCCCCTGTGCATTCTATGTGACGAAGGGAAATCAGGAGCATTTCTCTCCAAAGCAGTACCTTTTGTGACAGATGAACTTCGTCTCGTTTTCGTTACTGAACAGGGTGACACCAACTATGTTACCAAGCATCCAATCCTGCAGCTGCAAAAGTATCAGCCAATACATGTGGTCTTCTTTAAAAATACTGATGACATTAGTTTATTTGAAGAATGTGATCTTTGTTTTCCTCTGGTCAAGTGGACTGAAGTCGGTGACCGAAAATGATATCCACAACATCTTGGTCTACCGCAGATGCGTGATTGCTACTAGATGCAGGGTCTGCCCAGCGTATGCGGACTCAGCAGATATTCACATAAGAATTACTATCCATCATCTTCAATATACAAGACATACGTGTTGTGTTACGCTCTGAGGGATATTGATTGAGTCTGTTATCAACAATGAGAAGTGTGAAATTTATTGGAAATCCCTTTGGGCAAATACAAGATAATAAGCCTAATGTAGTCGTTCTCGACCAAAAAAAGAAGGGAAAATTCCGTCTTCGAATTTGGCTCTAGGCTAAACGAATGAAGACCAAAAAGTGTAAGAAAAACGAATACAATCTGATTATTTACTATTCAAAGTCCACATAATTTTTCTCACATTATTTTGTTGAAGTTGTGGTTCTGATCATAGTGGTTCCCATTGAAGTATAAGCTACTTTCTCATATCTAAAAAGTATACCGGTTTATCATGGGATGGTTGAAATCTCAACAAGACGAATGCATGAGGCCGTTCTCTTCGCCTCACTTCTTCTACCCCAAAGAATATGGGAAGTGTCTGGATGACAGCTATTGGTACTGTTGACCGTATAGAGGTCTTAGGCCACTTACTGTTTAATAGCACATTATTTTTTCTGCTCTAGGAAATTCACAAAATAATCAATGGCAACTAACGGCTATTGTTTTTATTAGCCTTAGATTTCCTAGGCGACTTACTTTTGATAACGCATTCTTCATTCAGCTGTACAAAAATCTTGAAACTATCTGCAATATCTGTACGCCTATAAAGTTCACTAACGTTTTCCATACTCTACATCTACATTCACGTATATAAGAGAATGAATGCGGTAAAGAGCATTATTCCACATCATTTGTGTATTTTCATAATACAATAATTGCGTCAAAAAAGTTGAAATATAGAATTTCCCTTTTTCAGTTTGACTTTCTGATGAATGTCATAAATAAATCAACAATGGTTACTAATAAAATATAATGTGGTGTCATAAAATGAAAATTAGGGGGGTATATTGAATTATTGTGTACCTAGGATAGTGTTAGTGTACCAGAGGTGCCCTACGTGAAAAGATATGAACAGTTCCTGATAAAGCCATTTCAGTTGACGAATCGCGCCTCGAGTGAAATTGATGTAGTTTTGATGTTTAGGTATAGATTTCTACATTTCTCAACATGAGTATTTATTGCATACATATACAGTGTGTTTTTTTAATAACTTTTCTTAAATCTATAATGCTACTATCCGCCTCCGTTATGTCTGAAGGTAGGTATTTGAACATCTTGACCCCATTATATTAAATCGAATCTTTAATCAAATTTGTTGGGGGAATTGGCAATTTCAACACGTTTGAACGGGTGTTCTAAATGAGACAAACTGATTCCAAAATGAATAACGCAACACCGTTAATATTTTTTCTCCAACAAATGTGTTTCTATATGAATCCCTAGGTTTGAGATTACATGAGAAATGAACAAGATGCATAGAAACCCTGGTGTGATCACTTATACCTGTGATACCGACATACAAAAGTGTTGATGTACGGCCTACTTGATTCATGTTATTTTTATTGCATTGGTACCGTTTCACTTCTTTGGCACAGATGGCGGCAAAATTACAGATTAATGTTGTCATTGACGATTGACGGTTGGACAAGTGACAAGTGTCATGTCAACATTCAAAAACAATCAAATGATAAATCAAGGCACCGTGGAATGTTGGAAACTCTGCTATTTTCGACTTCTGCGCCATCCATCGACAAATGAAGCCAACGGTATCAATGCAATTACAGTATCAACAACTTTGGTAGAAACAAAATCGAATCTGTGATCACACCAGGGTTTCTATGCATCTTGGAAATGAAACAAATTGACATTTCGCCAACAGGTTTGCGTCAGATTCTACTTAGTTTCGTATTTCAGTCAAATGGATATTCACAGATAAAATTACTACAAAAATATTTATATGAAACTGAAGGGCTTTCCAATGACTAGGTCATGGTATAAGAAATAACGGTAATTATGAATATATAGAGAAAGGACACTTTTCGGGGAAGTGTTGGTCTTGCAAGAATATTTTATGAAATTTCAAGTCAGTCGTCGTGAAATATATGTTTTTCAAGTTAGGTATCTAGTTTTCAAAGACGAAATACATTACATATGCAAAACAATCGGATAACAAACAGGGAAAGTGAAAACTGTTGCATTGTGAATCGTGCAAGAGACCCTTCAAAGATTTTGGCATTCAATTAATACAATTAGCACTTGTAATAGTGTCTTCCGCGAGGAACATTGCACAAATAGGTGTCAAATGTAATTTAATGTCCGTAAGGAGAAGTAGTTCATTTCTGTCAGATATTGGCCTCATACTTTCCATTTTGTGGAAATGTACGGAGAGCAGTGTATTTTGGCATTGTTGAAATTATTCGGTAATTGAAACATCTTAACCTCTGGAATCGTCGTCGAATATTCACAAAACTTCTAGAATTCCACAAAAGCATCTGCAAAAAAAATAATCAAAGGGGTAACTCAGAACAGAGGACCACGCACACTTCTTATGCAAAAAGTCTTTTGGTCAAATTGTCCAAATTTTCAATATGTTGTTGAACTCGGGCTTCTGAACAAAAGTTATCATGGACTCACAGACATTCTATGTACAGTTTACGAGATACAGAGTGTTGAAGTTGATTGTGAAATATCACTTTTGGGACATTATTAACTGAGCATTATTGGTGACAATATCACAAAATTATTAGTAGGTTTTTCAACCACACCACAGTATTACACTTGGCCAGTGCAACAATATGTTTTGTAAGCCTTTTTGAACAATATACAGAGTAAATCATGACTTTTTCAGTTATGAAAAATTAAAATGATTTTAGAATGAAACATCAACGCCATGAGTCGGATCGTACGAAGAGTAAATTTTCTGTGTTGGATATATCCGATGAAATATGTTTTTTCGTTATATATACAGAGGAGATTGAAAGTATACGTTCATGTGTTATATATTCTTTGGAATACGTGATTACATCAATTCAGTGCACCAGTTGTATGAGCCATGTGGCCACTTGACATATCGTAAATTGTGTTTGACTCAAGTATATACAAGACTATAGAAATACCCCGTATAAAGAAAATGGGCCGGTTAATTTTTCTGGTTTCTTCTCATTTTACAGAGGATATATCACATGAACTTTTGTGGGAAATACAGAATTTTTTCTATGTCTACTTTTCAAAAAATCAATATCACTACCTTCCAAGTTATGTTCCAAATACCACTAGACTTTATTCGAATCAGTTGAAATCTTACCCATATCAAAATTGATGTCTCTGTGATAGACATATTTTGTAAGAACGGTTGAACTCATAATAAAATAAATGAAAACTCATTTTATATATCTATAAGTTTATAAGTCTATGTGTCTCCATAAAATTCGCTTCGGATTATGTGATTCAATCAATTATTCAGATCACCGATTATATGTACCATGAAGCGATTTAAAATAAACTTTAATTTCGAATAGTATAAAGTATGACTCAAAAATAAACCAAACCAATATTACTAAAAATTAAAAGAATATCCTGTATAGAAAAAAACTGATGACATATTTTCTGAATGTTTTCATTTAATAGAAAAGATATAAGTAATATGAACTTGTGTATCGAATACAGAATTTTTCTGTCTGATTTTTGTTTGAGGATGAAGTTGCTGAAATATCATTTATTATTGTTTTGAACCATATCTGATATTGATTCCTGACAAAATAACCCCACATTTTCTCCTTGCTGCGAGTGCTCTCAGATTATGGATATGCAGAATTTGTTCAAAATACGGGATTAGGCCGTACTCAATGAAATAACGATATAGACATGTGAAGTTTACACCGTTGCTGCCATCAGTATATAAACATACTGATTGATGCCAACAGTAATACGGGGAGAGTTCTTTCACCTAAATTATTGGAAAAAGCTCTCTTTGACCTATCACCTTTTTGTTATCGAACATTTCAATAGATTCGACAAAAGTTTATTGGTATTTGAAACAAATTGTTTTTTTTTTTATGTTGAAAGAAAACTATACATAGAAAAATTCTGTATTTATCACAAAAATTCATATGATATATCCTCTGTTAAATGAGAAAAAATTAGGAAAATCAACCGGCCCGTTTACTTTATACGAGGTATTTCTATAATTTTTTTTCATTATTTAGTCTCGTGTATTCTTGAGTCACACTGTATAATATTAATAATTTACGTTCTGTCAAGTGGCCATATGCCTCATACAACTGGTGCATTGAATTGATCAAATCACGTATTCCAAAAAATATATTACAGATAATATAATAATAATAATACTCCCTCATAAACACTCGTTGAATGTACCCAAAGGCATAGCCTGTGCGGGTACAGGACGGCTATTATTATTATTTGCCATGGCAACTATACACGAATACTTTCAATATTCACTGTATATATAACAAAAATACATATTTCCCGAATTCAGCCGATTTTATCGGATATATCAAACACAGATACTTCACTCTTCGTACGATCCGACTAATGGCGTCGATGTTTCATTCTACAATTATTTTCATTTTTCATAACTCTGAAAAAGTCATGATTTACCCTGTATATTGTTCAAAAAAAGGCTTACAAAGCATACTGTTGCAATGGCCAAGTGTAATACTGTAGTGTGGATGAAAAACCTACTAATAATTTTGTGATATTATCACCAATAACGCTAAGTTAATAATGACCACAAAGTGACATTTTACAACTTCAACACTCTGTATCTCGCAAACTATTAACATAGAATTTTTGTGTGCGCACGGTAACTTTTGTTTAGAATCTCGAGTTCAACAACATATTGAAAATTTGGACAATCTGACCGAAAGATTTTTTGCATAAGAAATGTGCGTGGTCCAATTTTGATACTGAGCACTGTGAGAAAACGATCGGAAACGATATGAAAACTGATCATTCATAGCGCTATAAAATTTGAAAAGGGGGCATATCTAAACAATAAATTTCATAATTGCTGCTCGAGAAAAAAGTAATCATTGAATATTATGAATATGTGTAAAAAAACGCATTCAAGTTTTTCTGGATTCTGTTGAGGAGATGAACAACTGTTTTTAAAACTTGATATGGAATTTCTCAATTGATAATAACATACCTAATTTTGATACAAACAATAGAAAAAGTGATTTTCAGATTCCACTTCGTAAATGAAGAATGAATAATATTATATTTAACACAATTATATAACAATTATCGAACTCGTGTGGTATTCGATAGATTATTTTTTGATGCTCCAATCATAGACCTATTCTCTAGACATATAACATTTGTATTTCAACAATTTACTTGAATCACTACAAACAGAATGAAGTTTGGAATTCGAAGTTCTCATCATGAAATATACAATTATTATGGATGTTTTGTTCTTGGCTGGAGGATTCCGTAGCATTGTTTTGTTCTGTTGGATTGAAAGCTATTGCTTTCTCTCTGTCCCTAGGTTATCAATTGAAATTGACTCGTTACTCAAAATAGTATTCTTATATGCATTTTCGTTAATTTTCTTAAAATTTCATCGAATGATGATGTACTAAACCGTTTTCGAATCATTTTTCACTGACAGACGTCAGATCAAAAGTATCAGTTGTCACATTTTCAAGGTAGGGAACTCCCACTATAATAATGCTGTGATGGGCCTGAACGTACATGAATGCTTTCAATTGATGGTTTCGATTGGTTACAAGAATTGTCAAAAAATAATCATAATAACGTTATTCTGCCCACTTAGTGTTGGTTTTTCAACGTTCAGTTGAGAATCAGTACGCTGGCTGACGGCTAATAGTCTACGGGCCCAGTAGGTACCAAAGAAAAAGAATTATTTCCCAACTGTTGAGATTTAATATATCTGTTTTTCATGTACAGTTGGACAACGTACTATTGAGAATTTTTCTCAAATAAAATGTCCGACCCAAAATGAAGAGCAGATATATGAAGTCTCAAAGGTAGGGTGATTATTTTTTCTCCCGGTACGGGGCGCAACGACTATTAGCTCTCAGCCAGCTAACTGAGACTCTTAACCGAACATTGAAAAACCGACCCTAAGTAATACCACCATTTTAATGAAACAATATGTTCTTTCCTCACATCTCAATGGTAGCCAAAGCTGAGGTATCTGACAGTGAAGCTTCTGGCTTGCATCGGCAGAGGTTCGACGCCTCAGTACGCGAGAATCTTCTTTCTCAAATGTAACAGTCTCTTCAGTCGTTCAAATGCCTTGTGACGTCTGGTGCTAGCTTGGAGTGCGTATCGACCAACCGGGGTGGTGATGTAGGTTTTCCTTGTTTTTCTACAGCTGGAAAGTGGATACACTACCAATCATCAGTGAGTCGCTCCGGAGCGCCATGGCAAATAATAATAATAGCCATTCTCTACCCGCACAGGCTATGCCATTGGGTACACTCAATAGGTATGAACTAAATTTGAAAAAACAATATGTAGTTCACACAACATTTATAGGAATTATTAAATACTTTGAAACTGTTACTAAGCCACAGAGGTGGTAGGAGGAAGTAATATTGCATTGTAGAGTAATGGGTTTTTTCGTCCTGTCCTGCTGTGGTGTTCAGTAGGCGGGAAAAAACAACCCTTGCCTGCCCTTGGGCAGTCTCTACCGCCGTGTTATGTAGACATTCGAATGCTGTAGGTACTAAGTCTCCATGGGGTTGTCTACTCTACCTCCCTCAAGTTATGCGGGGGCTTTGTTTCGCTTATAAGTAGGATATTAGGCTATATTGATCATCTATTATTGAATTTTCAGTGGGCTTCTGGAAAAACGATGGAAAAACAAGGTACGATTCAACCAACATATAATATCTTTTATGTCTAAAATTGAATATTGAATCTTTTTTTTTGTTTGTTCTCTTTTCTCTCTTATTCTCCACCTATTCCTTCACTTTTTCTTCCAGGCTTTTTTTTAACAAAGTTACCGTATCATCGCATTCGAAATATTATTACTTTTCAATACTGTCTGTTGTATATTTATTTATAATTTGAGCCACTTGATATATATATATTTTTAATGATTGAGATGGCAACGAAACATAACATAGATGTTGATAAAACAATTTGTAAGACAGACGTTTTTAATTTTTCTAAGATTGTAATTACAAAGTAATAAATCAGTAAGTCGGAAAAATACGCTGGTTTTATTCGATCCTGCTGTAATTATCATCAGAGAGCATCCGAACATATGGTCCTTCGAGCTATAAACTGAAAAGTCCGTGGAAGATAATATGTCTATAAGAAGAAGCGAAAGGAAGAATAAAGGTGTCCCTCCTGAAAGGTACGGAGAAAAGAGCTATAATGGTGATCAGCCGGAAAATGAGATGAAAACGATCCCGTCGTCCACAAGCGAAAGTCACTGCAACGAATCAT
Source organism: Chrysolina americana (assembly GCA_958502065.1). NCBI lineage: Eukaryota > Metazoa > Arthropoda > Insecta > Coleoptera > Chrysomelidae > Chrysolina > Chrysolina americana. The sequence continues at coordinate 35,039,296 of OY293415.1, read as the reverse complement.
GCAAAAGAGTCACAACTGCCGATGTTCACATTCCAGTAAACGATCCGCAATCATATGGAAAGAAAACGAAAACTAGAACTAGAGAAGTTTCTTCAAAAATGTCAAGAAATAGTAACATGAGAAGACGTCAACTTGAAATTGACTTAGAAACCGAAAAACGCATGATAGAATTGGAGAAAAGGTTAATTTTGAAAGAAGCGCAACTGAAGAAAGTAGAATTGGAAGAGGAATATGGAAGTCGGTATGAAGAAAGTTCCAGAAGTTCCACAGAATACCAAACTAATGACAACTCAAATCAAAAAAGGGAAGATATACAAAAATGGATTGATGAAGTCGAAACTCCCATTAATGAAGTTTCTGTTTTAAGTTTCAGGTCGGGCAAAGGTACTGTTCATAAAATTGCTCCAGGTGGTGAGACAGGGATAAATACTGGTTATGAGAAACGAGGATTAGTTGAGAAGTTCACCAGAGAAGATCAGAAACTATCGATATTTCTTGCAAGGCAATCTATAAGTAAGGAACTTCCAACCTTTTCTGGGGATCCGACGGAATGGTTACATTTTCTGAGAGCTTTCCGAGAAACTACAGCAATGTGTGGATTTAGCGACAGAGAAAACATAGCAAGACTACAAAAATGTTTAAAAGGTAGGGCTAGAGAAACTGTTCAGGCTTTATTGTACTTTACCTTTGAAGTCGAAAAAATCATTGAAACTCTCGAAAGTAGATTTGGAAAATCCGAGTATATTATTCAAGATTTGATAGCAACTGTACGTAGATTTGGACCTTTGAAAGACGATAAACCAGAAGCAATTATCGATTTTTCTTATTCCATCCAAAATTTAGCCATTACAGTAACGAGTTTGAAAAATTAACAGTATCTGTCAAATCCACAATTACTGAATGAAATAGTGTCAAAGTTGACGTCAAATCTAAAATTTGAATGGGGAAAACAATTGAATGCTTGGAATAAAATTCACAGGGTGATCTCTATTTCTGATTTTGCCAATTGGTTTTCTGAAATGACTGAAGCTTTGAATTGTATCGTTTCTCCGGATGAAGGGGATAAAAAAAAGAAATATTTATGTGTCACAACCGAAAGAAAACGAGAAAAAAGTGAATTATATTGCCCGTTTTGTAAGCAAAGTAACCATAAAATTGACAAATGCACTTTTTTTCAACAGTTAGATATGAATAAAAGATGGGAATGGGTGACACAAAATAAAGTATGTTTCACCTGTTTAGGTTTCCGTCATCAGGCTAGATATTGCCGTAAGAAAAAAGTGTGTAATGTTAACAACTGCACCAAATTTCATAATAAATTACTTCACACAGATTCTCCGAATGAAACTAGAGCAGAAATCTCGGAAATTGAAGAAATACACCATCATACCAGGGATGAAGAGAAGAAAGTTCTACTGAGAGTAGCTCCTGTGGTAATAAACGGACCTAGAGGTGAGATCCATACTTTTGCACTGTTTGATGAGGCGTCAACTATCACTTTAGTCGACATGAAACTGGCAGAGGAACTAGGTGTTACAGGACCAACAGAACCGTTGACACTACGCTGGACAAACTCTGTGACCAACGAAGAATATAATTCCAAGAGGGTACATTTTCAAATTCGAGGAGAGGATGAAACCGAAAATCATTGGATAAAGAACGCTCGCACAGTAAGTAATCTGAATCTACCTCCTCAGACTATCAATTCAAAAAGTTTGGCCAAGAAATGGAAATACTTAGCTTCGGTAAATGTTGTGTCGATGTTGAACGCAAAACCTCAGTTGCTTATTGGTCAAGATAATCTCGATTTGATCATTGCACGTGAAATCAGGGAAGGAGGCAAAAATAGTCCCGTTTTATCACGTACAAAGTTAGGTTGGATAATCCATGGTAACATTGCTTGTTTTCGAGGAAGAGTTGATAATAATTTTATTTTCCATATGAGCCACCAACCTGATGACCTTCATGATTTGGTGAAGCAGTCTTTTTTCCATGGAAGAAGTGATAACGCATTTATTCTCCACACGAGCCATGAAATTGATGATCTACATGAATTAGTCAAACAGTCTTTCAAGCTAGATAATCTCGGAGTGAAGATCTACGAGGAAAAAATGTCTAAAGAAGAGATGAGGGCTGTTAAAATCATGGAAGAAACGGCTAGAAGAATGGAAAATGGAAAATGGGAAATTGGACTTCTTTGGAAAGATGAGGTAAAATTTGTTGAATCAAGAGCACTTGCGGTAAGTCGTATGAAATCCATAGAGAGAAAAATGTCGAAAGATAATGAATTTGCACAAAGTTATTTGAAAAAATTAGATGATTATTCAAATAAAGGTTATGCAGAAAAGATTCTCGATGATGAAATTTCGAATGAAAACTGTTGGTACCTTCCTCACTTTGGGGTTACCAATCCAAAGAAACCAGGGAAAGTCAGATTTGTCTTTGATGCTGCTGCGAGGGTGAATGGAGTATGCTTGAATGATAATTTATTGAAAGGGCCGGATTTACTGAATTCTTTATTAGGAGTGATATTCAAATTCCGTCAGAAAAGAATAGCATTCACCGGAGACATTCAGGAAATGTTCCATCAGATTCACATAAGAAAGGAAGACCGGAATGCCCAAAGATTCTTCTGGTGGGGTGAAGAAGGGAAACTCGAAAAATACCGGATGAACGTCATGATTTTTGGTGCAGTATCATCTCCAACTTCTTCTACATTCATCATGAGGAAAAATGCAACAGAATTTGAACTAGAATTCCCTGCAGCGGCTAGAGTAATCGTTGAACAGCATTACGTTGACGATTACTTGGATAGTGTGGATTCCTTGGATGAAGCCCTGAAAATAATCTCGGAAGTCATCGAAGTACACAGAAGAGGTGGATTTCATATTAGAAATTGGACAAGCAACAGTAAAGATGTGTTGAAGGAAATTCCAACTGATTTGAGAGCCAGAGAAATCAAAGACTTCGATTTGGAAAAAGAATTGCCTATCGAGCGAGCCCTCGGTTTGTTCTGGAATCCGAATGAAGACAATTTCTTTTTCAGACTGGAGGCAACGAAAATTTCTGAATTATTACTAGGAAAGCACAAGAGCACCAAAAGGGGAGTATTAAAAATTATTATGTCTCTATTCGATCCTCTTGGGTTCTTGAGTAATTTTTCGATTAAAGCCAAAATTTTATTGCAAGACATCTGGAGAATGGGTTTGGAATGGGATGAAAATTTGGATGATATAACAAATGAAAAATGGATCAGATGGTTGAATGAAATGAACAAAATCACATCCTTCAAAATTCCCAGATGGTATGGATTGACGAATGCAACACAAAACGTACAATTACATGTATTCTGTGATGCCAGTTCCAAAGCCTACGCCACAGTTGCATATCTACGGATCAGTAATGAAAACTCTGTTGAAGTCAGTTTTGTGATGTCCAAGTCGAGAGTGAGTCCTCTGAAAGTTATGTCCATCCCAAGACTGGAACTCCAGGCAGCAGTTTTAGGTGGTCGTTTAGCAAAAACAATCCGAGAAAGTCACAACTTCCAAATTCATGAGTTTTTCTATTGGACAGACTCAAGTACAGTTTTGAGTTGGCTGAAGGCAGATGCAAGAAAATTCAAACCGTTTGTTGGTCACAGAGTCAGTGAGATCTTGGAAACGACGAAATCTTCAGAGTGGAATTGGATACCAACAGATGAAAATGTCGCAGATGAGGCTACACGGGACAATATCAACTGCGATTGGACCTCACTTTCCCGATGGGTTGGTGGACCGAGTTTTCTGAAGAAAGACAAATAATTTTGGTTCAGAAATGGAAAAGAAGACAATAGGAAAATAGTTGAAACGAAAAAAGAATGTATATCGGAAATGAAAAAAGAATATGTGACTGTTATCATCTCACTGAATGATGAAGCTTTCAATTATCTTCCAGATATAACTCGTTTTTCGTCTTATTTGAGACTCTTGAGGACAACAGCCTGGATATTGCGAGTACCAAAAATTTTGAAGCGTGAAAAGTCTTATGGTTCTGGATTACTTCCTGCAGAAATTGACGCAGTGGAAAAAATATGGGCGAAACATACACAAAATCAGAATTTTCAAGAAGAAATAAATTGTTTGAAAAAAAATATTCCGATTAATAAACAGAGTAGGTTATATAAATTATCTCCTGTTTTAGACGCTGAAGGAATTTTGAGAATCGATGGGAGACTCAAGGCATCAGCAGATATTGACGACGGTGTAAAGTACCCTATTATTGTTGACCCCAAAAATGATTTCACAAGATTACTTTTAATGTTTTATCATAATAGAGCAGGTCATCATGGACAGGAGCTCGTGCTGAATGAGGTGAGACAGAAATTTTGGATTCTTTGTGCCAGAGCAGCCGTTAGAAGTACTTGGAATACTTGTCAATGGTGTAAGAATATGCGAGTAAAACCAGTAGTCCCAGAAATGTCCCCACTACCTGGATGCAGAGTAAGTAGTTTTGTCAGGCCTTTTACTTTTACAGGAATGGACTATTTTGGCCCGATGTCTGTAACAGTGCGTAGGAGTCACGAAAAGCGCTATGGAGTGCTTTTTACATGCCTCAGTACCAGGGCAGTACACTTGGAGTTGGCCAGTTCTCTGACGACCGACTCCGCAATTTTAGCCATTAGAAGAATGATTGGAAGGAGAGGATCTCCGCAACGCATTCATTCGGACAATGGCTCTAATCTCAGGGGTGCAGCAAGAGAAATAAAAGATGCTCTGCTACAGATGGATCAGAAAAAACTGGTGGACCAGATGACAACAAAGGGCATTGAATGGATTTTTCAAAGTCCTCTGGCTCCGCACATGGGAGGATGCTGGGAGAGGCTGGTGAAGTCCGTTAAAACAGCCCTCCGAGTTACACTCAGAGAACAGTCTCCTAGAGAAGAAGTTTTATCGACTCTACTCATTGAGGCTGAAAATATTGTTAATAGTAGACCACTAATTCATGTTTCTTTAGATCCGTCCGACGAAGAAGCTCTCACCCCGAACCATTTCCTGATAGGGTCTTCAAGTGCTGCACCTGTTCCTTGTTTGATGTCAGAAAACGATATGGTTACTAGAAAACAATGGAAAATCGCCCAAAGTTTAGCCGATCAATTTTGGAGAAGGTGGATCAAGGAGTATCTTCCAAGTTTGGTGAATCGTACAAAATGGTACGACAAACAGTCCCGTAGTCTTCAAGTTGGTGATGTAGTTATAATCGTCGATGCAGACCTACCTAGAAACTGTTGGCTGAAAGGCATGATCTCAGCAGTTTTTCCCGGTGCCGACAGTAACGTAAGGACAGTGGACGTCAAGACGAAAATGGGAACCTACAGAAGACCTGTCGCAAAAATATGCCTACTGGATGTCAGAAAAGAGTAATGGGGATCCCATTACGAAGGGGGAGAATGTTGTATATTTATTTATAATTTGAGCCACTTGATATATATATATTTTTAATGATTGAGATGGCAACGAAACATAACATAGATGTTGATAAAACAATTTGTAAGAGAGACGTTTTTAATTTTTCTAAGATTGTAATTACAAAGTAATAAATCAGTAAGTCGGAAAAATACGCTGGTTTTATTCGATCCTGCTGTAATTATCATTAGAGAGCATCCGAACACTGTTATTATTCTTCTTTCAATTTCACTGGCACTAGTGGATGAACAGGGTTGGACACCTCTACAAGTGGGGCCATTTATTACAAGTATCACCTCGTAATATTTGTTTCATTATTATTTTGTGAGTGGATTATGAATGCATCATTTTTTTTTCGTCAGGAATATCACAGTTGGGCCCTGTTTCCAAAGCTCCAACAAATCCAGAGGGTGCGCTGGTGTCATTTACAACAACCACACCCGCATCGGTCTGGATTGAATGGTGAGGGCCTTCTGCATTTGTCATGTTAAGATTTCTGCCTTATCACGACAAGCCGGTATATTCGAAAGCAGTTTGTTCATCATTCCACCAAGGACTCCTATGATTATTCCATCAGAATGTTAAAGATATGAAACAATACCAGTTTTCGGCGTAATTATGTCCTTGCGAATGAAGCGATCCATTTCGATACTCATCATTTAGGATTATCGTCAGCTGTCTATCATCTATAAGGCACACATCTGACCAGTTTTGTTTCGATTCATGCAGCTACCCGAAATATAACCAAACGTTTTTTTCTCAGAACTTTTTATCTTAACAAACGGCAAGGCGTTGGAACCTCTAGTCGTTTAACATCCAAAACTTGACGGAAGCAAACACCAATTTCTACCTTCATGTGATAAACTTGGTATTATTTCATTTGTGTCTTTGAATAATACACATGTGTTCGGTTTTGATGTTTAATTATGAATGAATCGATATTGCTTACAAATTACAATACATGATAATAAGATCAATTGTTAGGGTTATTCAACTCAATAATGTGAATTCCTAGCTATATTGAAAAATGCTTATTCTATAATAATATATACCATCACATTCGTTACTTTAGTTCTCACGGACAATAATAAAAAACTAGTGAATGCAAACGATTTGGTGAATAATTTGTTGATAAAGAGCGCATGGGGCTCCTTCAACAAGTGATGAATAATGATCCGACCTACAGAATTATTCACATCTTTCATTTCACTATCAAATGATAAAAAGTTATTTGTCTCAGTACTACCTATATGAGGCTGTAATATTGATAACATAATATTAAATATCCAGTGAACTGAATTAGATGAAATTTAACGTAGGTACAAATGACCCTGCTGAGGAAGTCGGAGATAATGGCCAATGACGCTGGAAAATTAATAGTTAAGCAGAATGTCGCATTGTTGGTATTTCACAAAACCTGAAGAATGAAATGGGATACTGTGCTATACAAATTCTTTTGTGTTAACAATAACCCCTCTTTGAGTACTATTCCAATATGATTTGAATTATTATATATCAAAAAATTAAGTATAGAGTAGATGTAGAAGTACTTGCAAAAAAATTACTGAAAGTTCTTTAAACTAAAGTCCTCATTAGAACCTATAAATCTTATGAAGACTGTCCTCATAGTATACGAACAACATGAAGTTCTTATGAGGACAGTTCCCATAGAATACGATAGATATAAAAGCTTGTGAGGACCAACCTCATAAGCACCAAGTGTCCCCATAATATACGATGGTCGCCAAAAATCGTCCCCAAAACTGCCGTTATACATACATATATATATATATATATATAGAAAAGGGTAGTCTTGTTTGCTGACTAGTTAGGAAATGAGTTTTTTAATATTTGAGATATGCAGCAGGCCAATAAGGGTACTCTTATACACTTGTTCCAAGCTTTCAATAACTTTTTATTATCATCTACAGGGAAACTACAAATATGTAAAGACAACTATGAGAATTAAGTCAACGAAAAACGTGGAATAACTTACACTGTTTCGAGGTTACATGGCGTATATGTTAAAAATAATCATGAAATATGGACAGCACTGGGAGTAAAACATCATTGATAACAACCAAGAGTAACGTGGATGCACACTCATTACTGATGATACATTATGACATGGATTTTAAAATTGTTAAAAATTCTATAAAAGCACGTGTTGTCCTTGAAGAGGCAAACAACCACGGCGAGTAATTTTATTCGACTGACTAGCCAAGACCACTGACAAATGACATGAGACAATTGATACATGATATATGACAGGTGACATGAGCCACACGGAATCTTAATCAGACAATACAAGGTTTGGAGACAATCAACGGATTACTTCAATGAATATTGACTTCACAAATTAATTCAATATAATTCAATTCCTCCATCAAAATACTGGTCATACAATCTTTGTTCCATATTTTTCAGTAATGTATTATTGTTAGCATTAGGTCGAGTGTTCATGTTTTCAGGATATGTTTCCTTTGTTGGTTCAGCACATTGGCACCTACACCATTAATATAAAATATATTGTTCTCATATTCCAAATTTCACAATTCATAATTATTGTTCCATGTAGCTCCATCACAGATCTGTATCATTAGGTTGTAGTGTCATCTGTCACTCCCCATGATTAAGATTCCGTGTGGCTCATGTCACCTGTCATATATCATGTATCAATTGTCTCATGTCATTTGTCAGTGGTCTTGGCTAGTCAGTCGAATAAAATTACTCGCCGCGGTTGTTTGCCTCTTCAAGGACAACACGTGCTTTTATAGAATTTTTAACAATTTTAAAATCCATGTCATAATGTATCATCAGTAATGAGTGTGCATCCACGTTACTCTTGGTTGATATCAATGATGTTTTACTCCCAGTGCTGTCCATATTTCATGATTATTTTTAACATATACGCCATGTAACCTCGAAATAGTGTAAGTTATTCCACGTTTTTCGTTGGCTTAATTCTCATAGTTGTCTTTACATATCTGAAGATGATAATAAAAAGTTATTGAAAGCTTGGAACAAGTGTATAAGAGTACCCTTATTGGCCTGCTGCATATCCCAAATATTAAAAAACTCATATATATATATATATATATGAAAACTAAAAGTTCGGGTTGAACCGCGTCTGGAATTTGTTGAAATTCGACGTTTCGGCTCCGATTTTGGAGCCATTTTCAAGAACTGAAAAAGAAAGAAAATAAGAAAATTTATAAATGGTTGAAACGTAATTCTACGCTGAGGTCTCAATCTGCCTACTCCTCAGGTATAATTACGTTCGGTTTTTGTGACTTGACGTCGGGGTCTCAATCTGCCTACTCCCCATGTCTCGTCACTGGTTCTCTCTAAGGTCTCAATCTGCCTACTCCTTCGAGAGAACTGAGGAATTGTGGGTTGAGGAACTGTATTTATAGTGGACGTGGCTGTAATGGCCGTGTGCAATGTATTGGCGCGAGGTGAACTATGGGCGGGAACTGAGTTGGCGCTAGATGAGCTGTGTGCGGGAACTTGGTTGGCGCTAAGTGAGCTATGTGCGGGAACTGGGTTGGTGGGAAATGAGTTGATGCGTGCAATGAGAGGCTTCCAGGTATTGGGAAGTCTACGTCCGTCGTCGCGAGTGTTGAGGCAATTGGGGCGCTTCTCTATCTCGAGGGCTTCTCGGATGATCCTGGTTTGCAGAGTTTTCTCGGTGGAAATTGTTTTTGTGTTTTTGAAGTCTATTTTGTGACCTGTGTCTTCTCGATGTTTATAAAGTGCGGAAGTGGAAGATGCCTGACGCACAGCAAGTTCGTGTTCGTAGACTCTGGAAGTTACTCGTCTGTTAGTCTGGCCAATATAACTTCTCGGGCAGTCTGAACATGGTATTTCATATATACCTTGAGAATCGTTTGGTATTGTGTCCTTGGGAGATCTGAGAAATTTGGATATTTGGTTGTTGGCCGTGAATATTGTTTTTATCTCGTGTTTTCTCAAGATATTACTGATTTTGTCTGTCACACCTTTGATGTATGGTAGGAAAGCTTTGTGTAGCTGGATACTCTCTAGTGGATCATTTGTTTTTGGAGGACGGGTCAGTTGATGGCGGATAGACTTGTCGATTAGCGAATTGTTGTAACCATTCTGAAGTAAGGCTGATTTCAGTTTGTCCAGCTCTTGTGGTCTATTCTGGTTGTCGGTAAGCTGAATTGATCTGTATATCAGGGAGTTCAATACGGAGTTTGTGTGTAGGTATCGGTTGGTGTGGGTCTGTTTCCTGTGTACTGTGTGGGTGAAAGAGTTATTGGATTTCGTAATGAGAACGTCCAGGAAAGCTAGGGAGTTGTTCATTTCGGTCTCCATTGTAAATTTCATGTTGGGATGGATATCGTTTAGGTGATCTAAGAACGTGTTTAAGATTTCGTAACCATGAGGCCATATGACGAAAATGTCGTCAACGTATCTGAACCAGCAAGTAGGCTTGTGGTCAAATGCTTCTACAGCCCTGGTTTCGAAGTCTTCCATGAAAAGGTTTGCAAGGACTGGAGAAAGGGGGGAACCCATGGGAGCACCTTTCACTTGTTTGTAGGAACTTACTATATATATATATATATATATATATATATATATATATATATATATATATATATATATATATATATATATATATATATATATATATATATATATATATATATATATATATATATATATATATATATATATATATATATATATACATATATATACATATATATATATATATATATATATATATATATATAATAAAATTACTATATATATATATATATATATATATATATATATATATATATATATATATATATATATATATATATGTTCAGATAGGTTTCCGCGGTCAGATATTTGAAAACTAAAAGTTCGGGTTGAACCGCGTCTGGAATTTGTTGAAATTCGACGTTTCGGCTCCGATTTTGGAGCCATTTTCAAGAACTGAAAAAGAAAGAAAATAAGAAAATTGGACAAAAAATCATTGAACAACTGTATATAACCAAACTTTTTGAATTTTTTTAAATAACAAATTTCAAACGGTTATTCAAACAAAAAATTATTTTCGACGAAGTGAAAGTCACATCATCTAGTCCGAGCAATACATTTATCATATTTTTTAAAGCTGCAAAATCTAAGTCCGATTTGGGTATATATTATTATTGAAAGATTTTTCCATATTTCTAAATGATAATACTCCCTCATTAACAGTCGTAGAATGTACCCAAAAGAACCTGTGTAGGTAGAGGACGGCTATCATTATTATTCGACGTGGCGCTCCTGTGAATTTTTGGTGGCGTATTCATTTTCAGCTATAATGTTCAGAGAACATCGTGAGAGCCAAGGGAAAGAAGATAGAATTTGGTATTCTTCTTAAACTTCTGCAGGCTGTAAGCCCCAGGCAACATCTCCAGAGCCTGAGGTTCAGAGCTTTGCCGTCCGCTGGAAAAACGAGCACTGGGAAAGAAATGTTTTGCATGTCTCTGAAGTGACGAAAAAGGGATGTGAATACTGAATTAGAAGGGTCTGTGTCTATGAGACGGCCAGCGGTGGAACGATTAATGCTAGTTCAGAAGAGCATATATATATTTCCACTCATATCCATAAAATATTCTCCTTGAATATTGCTGGTATATTCAAAAGGCATATCAAGCAGAAACGTGAGTTTTTGAAAATTCTGGGAATATTCCAAAAGCATTTCAATTTGAAGGAACTTTTTGTTAAAAAAATATCAAATGTTTCTCGAATATGTATTTAATAAAAACTGAAAAACCACATGCATTTAAAAAAACTTTTCAAGTTTCGTAGCCAAAATAAAGCATTTAATTGGTTAGTTTATGAAGTAGTACGTTTGAAGTGGAATTTCAACCAATCAAAAGTTTCGGTTATCTGCCCTCGAAGCGAGACTGACAAATCAAAGCTGATTGGCACGCAAGAATTCCTATCCACGACACTCTATTTTAATTGCGCCTTGTGGTGTGCAATGTAATTTTAGGTTATGTTGAGGATCAACTTGGATATCAAGGTCCAGTATGGTTAAATTAGATCATGTTCCCTTCTTTTATGGCTTTGAAATGAAAAAAGAAGGGACCAAGATCTAACCTAACCAAACTACCTTGCTAAACAAGTTGAATACTTAGCATTGAATCAAATATACCGCCTTGGCCAGGATAGTTCTGATTGGTTCATGCGAATTGCCTATTGGGAAGTGTTGTGGAAAGGAATTGTTGGAAGGCACTGCGATTAGTTTATGGATATTTGACATTGTCAGCTGTAATTGTCATTTGTCAATCGAATCAACATCGTATCTATGAAATTTGTTTGGATGTTTTTAGTGAAAGTGAAAGCCCTCGTATGGGTGGAAGTGTTGTAGTTTGTAGTGCTGTTGAGAGTATTACTACATATTCCAGAAAAAGTTGATAGAAAATATCCGCAGTTCAAATCACCAACGACTCCTGGTAAGATAATTCGGAATTTATCTCATTCTCCGAATCTCCTTATCAGAAGTTCCAAAATCTTTTCTGCTTTTAGTTTTCATTCGTTAGTATAACAAATAATATATTTTGAAAGTGAACAGTATTTCGGATCTGTTGAACTCAAGAATCTATTTCACCACAGCAAAACAAAAATGTTTATCCTGTAAAAGTAAGTAAATCTCTAAAAAGTATATTTATGAATTTTTTCATTGAACTTTCCTTTGTTTTCAGAGATTCTACTGAAAGTCCTATGAGACTTCTGAATATTTTTAAAGGAAGGGCCACACAAAATGCAGAAATGATAAGGACTAAAAGAAATTCTAAGATAGGAAATAATATCCAAGATATCTCAGTCTTACATAATAGAGTTGATGGAGTTGGATGGAAAACTTACTGACAAAAACATAGTATTTGTTACTTCCTTCACAATTACTTTGATGAGTGCTTGTTGTTAAATTGTTGTTATTAGTGCACTATAACTGAGAAGATGTAATAATTTTAATTGTAGATGACAAAGCTTCTTCATGTTGGACGCATCAGTGTATTAGGAGAAATATGCCTCAGTTAGTTGACGATGATGGTTTAAGACACCTTTAGCTAGGTTGGAGGAAATGGAAGGAAAAAATTATCTAATGTAGACATGGCTACTTTGATAAAAGGTAAAAATATACCACAGAGATGATGTCAGTTTGAATTAAAATTTACCTTTACTTAATTTATACTATGTTATACATATTCAAAAAACGTTTTTTCTCAATGTTGACCAACTGTTCTAGAATATTTAATATTTTTTGTAATAAGAGACAATGTATATAAAAATTAGACACTTGGTCATTACTTCAATTTAATTAAATTTTAGACTAACCTTACCATAGTGTTTTAACAATATTTAAATGTCAAATTCATTATCTTACATCATTTTCAACTATTCCTCCTTTATAAAATATCACTTCTATTCAATATATATGTTGCAAATATCAATCAACATGCTTAATTATCAAAATAAATATAATTCATCAATTTTTTTCTACACTATATTAATAGTATTTTTAGGGGTATGTATGTATATCCCACTCACATAGCAATTTACTGAGAAGTCGAAGAAGAACATACCATTTTCCTGATCTAAGTTACTGAGAATTGCAATAAGTAAATTATTGTACAAGGTTTATTTTCTTCTGATTGTTTTTTTTTTAGGATTAAGAAAAACAAAGATTCTGAATAACTGAATAGTGTAATGAGACCGATTTGAGTAATTTGTGTTAGTGTCAATGCAGATCTGAATTTCCAAAGGTCTTGATAATTGCCAAGATAGTGTATCAGAATACATATATATGTTGTATTTGTCGTTTTTGCAATAAATCATTTTTTTGTATTTAATTTTTTATTCTCACTCAAAATAATACTACATTGGACCTCATATTCGATATATCAAGGGTAGTTTATTCCATATATAAACTAGACACCCTGGATATGTTCTGCATTCATCTTCAAGAAGCATACAAACATATATTGCGGGCATATTTTTATGGTAAGAAAACATATATATAGCATGTGCCATGAATATGTTTTATTCCTGGAATATGCATATCACATGCTTTGCAGGATATGGAATATTCCTGGCATATGCAGTGGAACATGTATGGCATATTCCTGGAACATATTTTATGGTGACCTTGAATATCCATGGAATATGCATAGCACATGTTTTGGAGGATATGGCATATCTCTGGAATATGCCAATATTCCGGTGAAATATGCCTAGGATATTCATGCAATATGATTGTGCCGTCTGGGCATTTACTCAAGTAGATGTCAAATTAATCGTTACACACCCCCTAATGTCAGTTACAAATTTTTTCAACTGGATTGAACAGTGTTCAATTCACAATCGCTGAATTTTAAATAACAAGTATTCTTGAAAATGTAAAAACAACAAAGTACATCCATCGACACCAGTCATAATCATGCAATAAAATAAATCATACAAAACAATGAGAAATTTCTAACTTTGACTTGAAGAACAATTTTCAAAGTTGACACTATCACGAGAAATATATTCTGTATTGTTCATAATTTACAAAGAGAAACTCCCTATTAAGAGAAAGATATATAGCATTTACAAATGAAAACTTTCTATATCAAGAAGGTATCAAGAAGAATTTATAATAATAAGGAAATGAAATTTGCAAATTTTAGCATGTTTAAAGCTTACCCAGCGAGCACAAAAACATCCCAGAGATGTTAAAAGTACGAGTTTTTAGGACATCAAACCTCCACTGCGATGTTCTGTTCATACATGAATAGAACGTGTACGTATAGCCAAATGTCCGCCGCACGCGCTATTTTTTGGATGTTCCTGGAACATCACAAAAAAGGCATTTTTTCTCGCTCTTTTCAAAGACTCGCGATAACATTTTCAAAGCTGTTTGCCTACATTAAATCACTGCATATAAAACATTTCCAAAGATGTCCGTAGGACATCACAAAATGCAATTTCTTCTCGTTTTTTTTTTTTCAAGCCGCTTATTAAAAATATTTTATAAATTAACAATAGTCAAAATATGAAAAGATAAACGTATTTTAATAGTAACTCAAAAAAATCACTAAAACGGACTCGCATACAAATCAAACCCAAAATTTTCTGCAAATATAAAATGAATAATTTTTCAAAAATAAAAATATTACATACACAACCTAGGTAAAAATACAAAAACTGAACTGCCTAAAAAGTTAAATATATTTCTTCTGGTCTTCATTTCCGGCTGTCTTCTCTTACTTGTTATGCTTGATTTTTTACTCACAGCTAAAGAGTAGAATTACAGCATCTACAACAAATTGATAATGTGCTATTATGACAAATCTACTATTAATAAAAAGACATATTGACATTCTACTCCATTTTCAAAAATATCAGTCATGTATTTTCAATGAAAAGAACAATCTTCAGAAAAAAACAAACTTAATCTTTGTGAAAATTCACTTTGCTTTGTTTCCAAAAGTAATTTTTATTCCGAATTTGCATTTAAACCAACAGACTAATTATATTGTGAGTCATCATCAGAAGACGAGCAAGGTGAATTTTCAGTAGAGTTCAAATTTGCTTTTTGAATAGTTCCACATGAGATGGAAATGGTAAATCGAATGAAATTTCATCACAGGTGACAGACAGGTGTGAATGAGATCACTCTGAAGCGTTTGTCTGGTAAACTTTCAAAAATAAGAAAAAGGTAAACGAAATGTAACGAGAAAAAACTTCCTAATACTAAGCCAAAAAGAATGCAATTGCTGACAAACCCAAGGTCAAGAAACAGAACAATTGGAACCCCCTCAGACAATCTAGCCAGAAAGTCCTCGTCGCAACAAGATGGTATTTGCCGCGCCGATGAGGAATCAACCATAACCACAGCCACCAGTTCCTCCAGATCAAAATCTAATTGATTAACAGCTACCACATCCATGGTGAAAAAAAATGGTTAACCAACAGTCACCTTCCGCTGGGGTAAACTATAGTGTCACCAACTAAAATTGGAACTGATGGTTCCAAAGCAACATGAATTTAAGGCGGGATGTTCCTAATGATGGTGCTACGAGCAAATATTCCAATGTGACGAATCCATGGAGCTCAAGATTCCCCAGTTCAATTTCAGGATGATTATTTTATGTTCTCGACGTTATTATGAAGGGAATGTTTACAATTTACAAAAAAAATATGTCAATTCATTAAAAAAAAAAGTTGACATGAGAAATTTTGGATAGGTGACAACATGAAGATAATTGAGATCAGGCATTCAATGGCTTTCAATGCATCATTGAAAAAAATGTGTGAGGGACGTTATTTTTTTTCTACAAATAAGTAACAAAGTGAAAGAATACGGGGTACCCTTCTCTCTAAGCGTTTCCACCAAATGGAAAATTAAACAAACATCTATCAGAAACAACTACTTCCCTGGCTAATACTACGACGGACATTGAACTACATCTGATAGATATTTGTGCAACGCTCTTCCAAGAAGACCAAATTGCAAGTGCTTGTCCTGGAATTAAATAAAAGATTATCCTTCATTCGGCTGGGAATGACCACCTGCAGACATGCATGTTTCGAGTTTTATTGCCTCTCATCAATGACAGGGTAGGTTGGACAACATTATAATTGTCCTGTCCCCGCCAAATGAATAATAATCAACTGTTTAACTAATGTTTCCCGACGGATGACACTACGATCTACAACATAGTTGATCGCAGCGCCATCCGCACGGAACAAGACAAAACACTCCCAAGTAGAACAGACTTCGGGAAGAGAAAACTGTAAATATTAGAACAAAGTTCGAACATATTGTGCCAGAGAGGTATCAACAATGTGAAAGAATACGGGGTACCCTTCTCTCTAAGCGTTTCCACCAAGTGGAAAATAAAAGGCAAACATCTGTCAGAAAACAACTACTTCCCTGGCTAATACTACGACGGACATTGAACTACATCTGACAGATATTTGTGCAACGTCCTTCCAAGAAGTACCAAAGCCACGAATACTTGACTGAATCAACCAGTATACAGTAGTTAGGGAATATTAATAAAATACACATTTAAAATTGTAAAATATATTATTTAGCAGAAACTTTCCAAAAACATAATTTGAAATCATCCCCAACACACACTAGGGGATATCTGTAATGCCAGCATAAGTTTGTAGGTAATGTTGTGTTAGCGGTAAGTTTTCCAGCTTGACTCTTAACATGTACTATTTTCAAGGTCCCTTCCAAGCTGTTCACTGCAGCAACCAACTCTCCCTGTGGTGAAAATTTCACATGTCCACCATTTTCAGTAAAAAGTGTATTATTATGAAGAGGTAAGCTGAAAATTAAAAATACAAAACTCATTTAGGATATTGTTTAGGAATATGAGGTAAGATATCACTCGATGATATATTTAGTGTCGTATAATGATTTAGAATTTTATGAATATGACAAATTCAATCATTTTGACATATGTATGGGTTTGTTTAAATGGATATGAGTAAATCCATCCACGTTGGATTTATGTCCCGCGAGGTTTTTAATGTATCTCTCAATATTTCACACTTTGAAAGTATTCTACCTTTGAATTATATTGAAAAATAACAAAAAAAATCGTAAAGAAACTAAAAAGAAATAGAGAGCAATTTTGTATTCATTTGAGATAAAATTATTTATATATGAACTCACCAAGGTTTTGTTAAGTCCCAAATAAGAAGTTCACCAAGCTGCAAAGATGCTATCAAATCCCTTTGTGATGGCGCCCAATGTACACTGGATAATGGTATGCTATAATCTATAGATAGTATGGGAGTCTCACTATCTACGTTATAGAATCTTATAATTCCAATTTTTTCGGCAACAAGAAGCTTACAGTCATCAGATCTATGCCAGCAAACATTCACTCCTAAAAAAAAAAGTTGAATAATAAATTTTTGTAGATGTAAACTGTGTCGTCAAATATCTTTCAAAGGTAAACATTAGTGACAATAAAATAATAGGATATTATCTAAACCTATCCAGTAATACTGATCTAAAATAATAATTTATTATGAAGAACCACCTAAAAATGAGTTTGTCTACAAGTCAGTAAAAAAATAAAATGTGTATGTCTACTCTTAGATATATTATTGCTCATAAAAAAGACACATACAAAATATTATTAAAATATAGAATAAATTAAAGCTTTGAGTATTCACATTGGAATATAAAGATTTTGTAATTTTGGGTACCCAAAAAATAATGTTCACTAAAGGTATAAATACACTGAAACAGCCTTTGTAATATGTGTAACCTGTACTGATCAATTTATAAAAATATTTAACTTTGATTTATCACTTAAGATTTGCCAATCAAAGAAGCCTATTTGTTGAATCCTGTCGTATTAGTTGAGAGGGCCAATCAGCATTCATAGATTCTTAAATATTTTTATAAATTCACCCTTTTATACCTGTTTAAAAACTTACCAGGTGAGGATAAATTGAATGTGGACTTCAATTTGTAATCATCAGTAGACCAAATTTTCACAGTATTATCATCACTTGCAGAAGCCAAATAGATATTTTCAGGATCAAACATAGTATCATTGATATAACTGGAGTGTTTTCCTATCACCTGAAAATAAGATGAATTGTATAAAAGCTGTGGTAACAAAATGTAAGACCTACCAAACAAGTATTATTATCTGCCAAATCACTGGTAAAAATTCGAATTTTAAAATCATTTCCTCCAACACAAAATAAAGCTCGATTAGGCAAAGTGCTCAGTGAGGTGTCTGGCGATATACTGAGAGTTGTACATCGGGCTGGATGGGAAAACTCGCTAATAATTCTTACCTCTACAGTATCCTGCAAGTGTTATAATAAATATATTGAAAACACAATCACCTATATTGTAAAAATTATAAATTACGATCAGATCTAGGTGGGCCAATAAAATCTGTTTTTTGAATCCAATGAGAAGTACATCTTGAGACCATTCAAATTGGGAACACTGTACATGTAAAATTTGTCCGTATTCAGATAAGTCTTTAACATAAAAAGGTTCGCTGTACACTTTTCTAGTGGCTTCAAGCAAATCCATTTTCCTGAAAACGAAAGACCAATAACACAAAATTCATAACCAAATAAAATTTCCCTCTCAGACTCACTGATCACGTGATCACTGAGTCTGACACTCAGGAGTCTCAGGCGGGATTCCGTGTACCCGGTGTACCATAGAATTCTATAGTCGACAGAATAAGTGAAATAACATTATGGTTGATTTCATGGGTGAGAAAGAGACATCACAGTATAATGCTAAAAGCTCAGAGGACTGCCAAAATGAAAATCTTTTGGTACGTTCAGCCGTGCTCAACAGTTGAGTGATGAGTCAACTTATTCGTTTGAACCATGCTGAACAGCCCCTGGACTCCGATGATTAGAAATGTTTTATAGAATCGAAATGTGACGTCATATTCGAAATATCGGTGTATAATTCCCATTTCTAATGTTCGAATATGACGTCACATTCTCGACACATTTCGATGCTAAACATTTCTAATCATCGGAGTCCCTGTGCTGACCGCTTCACTATCAGGGCTGCGTTCATAAACTTACTAAGAGAGTAGAGTAAAGGCTGAAACACAATGGAAGTTTTATGTTTTTAGTTTGAATTTTCTTAATTTTGGATAATTTTTTAACGCGAAACCATCATTGCCATTATTATTCTGATCACGCCTCATAAACAATCTGGTTGGTAGAATTCAAGCTTCATTTTTCAATACTGTTTTGCATCTTGTTTTATTTCGAAAATTGATATCCAAAATCCCAAAACTTAAAACTTATTACATAAAACATCCATTGTATCTACGGCTTTAGAGTACTATCACATGATTTTAGAAGTACATGTCAATCATTACTCCTGCATAGTCGTTCAAAAACTTTGCAAAGAGTGCAAAGTATCAATGAAAATATAATGATAATGGTGATTCATGAAATTGAGGTTGTGTTTGGTTTTGTTTGAGACTTGAGAACTTCACAAAGCTCTCCATTTATCACGCAGATTTCCAGTTTTAGTATTAGGTTTACGTTTGAAATTGGAAACTACCCTAAATGTTATTGTGGCATGTGCTGTTCTGCATAACATTGCTATTTGTGCAAATGAAGATCTGCCTCCAGATGAGATGGATTTGGGGCAAAACATTAATTTCATAGAAGACATACCGGTAGACCCCCTTGAAGTTCCAAATGTCAATAATGCTAGAGATGAACTACTGCTTAACTATTTTCCAATATTACTCAATGAAAATGTTTGATCCTTGTTTCCCACACTGAATAAAATGCATGTTATTTTCAAAGTTATTTTATTCACAATCAAAATTGGTGAATTACAACAAAATATATCACTCTTGATCCATACAAAATAAAAATAAAATATTTTAGACAGAAATTCACTCGAACTGTAAAACAAAACAAAATTATTCTAATAGGAACTCAACATGTAAGAATATTAATTTCAGTACAATAAGGAAATATTAAATATAGTATTTTTATGAAGAATGTTCTGCAACCTTAATTTTATTCAGATTATATTTCAGTAATTCATTCTTCATTGTTTGTTCCTCTTCTTGGAGTTTTAGCAGCCTCACTCTCAATTCGTGTTCTATTTTATTATGTTGTTTTTTCTCGATTGCAATTTCTTCTGGGCCACAATTTCAAATTTAGCTGATGCTGATGCATTACTTTTCTTTGATGGAATAATTGGCCTTCTTCTGCTCTGCCAAGATGCTATCAACAAAATAATCAAAGGTATTGGAACATCATTTTGGGTAAGTATATCAAGATAATTAGTATAAAGTGAAAACCAGTATTTAACTACCTGAGGTGTTTTTCTTTTCGGGTTTTTCATTTTCTTTATTGGAGAGAATGTTAGCTCTTTCATTCAATTCACTTGTTCCTGGACTTGATCCTACAAAAAATTAATCATGGATTATAATAAGTGCAGAAGTAGGAGAAGTAGGAGAAATTTCATTTTTCATTGGTTTCTCTTACACAAAAGTTGGGTGTTTTTTAGTTAAAACTTTTCTGATAGACTCAAATCATTTCTAATATTCAAAATTTTCACATATCAACCACTTTCACATTGTTCTGTTAAATTGTTTATAACAGTATATGAAGTGTTTTTTTTTTCATATTTGTTCATAGCAAATCTATGAGCTCTATCTAGTAAGTTCTACTTACTAGATATTTCTCCGTCTACCAATTGATGATACTGGTGATCATTGGTCAAATAATCTTGACCTGTTGATTCAACTCTACATTCTTCATCCCATTCAGTATTTCCTGAGATATTTACTCTCAGTGCAGGGTGGATTTCAGTCTGAAGTAATTTTGCATGTGGTTGGGTCCAATCAACATCGACATGCTCTATCAATATATCATCATTATTATCGTCTTCCGATAATGAGATCCCTCTTGTACCTTTAATAGTAATGTATATTCAGTTCATTGGTGTGATATTGCTAAAAAATATCTTACCAGCAAGACCATCAGAATCATTTTTGTTGGATAACCCTTGGATACTAAGTGCAAAGGTTTTTGCCAGTTCTTTTTCTTCCTCATTTTGTGGAGCAGGTGGTGGCATGTAAGGTCCCCCTCCAGTACCTTTGAGATAACTCATATGCTGCGAGTAACTTTTTTTCAATTCTTTTTTTATTGAGCGCATATAGTGGTGGTGTTCCTTCATCTGGGATGATATGCAGATAGTGGGGAGTATCACCATTATACTTTATCATTAATTAATTGAATTCAATTTTAATATTAATCCAAAACCAAAAAGCTTTGTCTATAAGTTTTTATAACTTCTGACAATAAAGTATATTTTGACTTTGACTTTGACTCGTACTTATTTTTCAACTGTTTATCAGTTCTTGGCTAAAATCAATAAAAAGTAAGCACTGCCTAGAATAAGGTATCCAAAATAGTGAGCGAGCAATGATTTTAAAGATCCAGAGGTACCTTTTCTGCACAAATGTAACAGAAGCAATTTACACTATACTATCAAATGCTGGCCACAAATATATAATACTTACGGCTCCTGTGGTACACGAATTGAATTTCACTTCAATCTTTTTCCAAGTTTCTAATTTTTCCCTCCATGTAGCATCTGTTTTATTTGATTCAATTATTGCTTTGAAACTATTAGCAACTTTCAACAATAACGCTCTGTCAGAAGGACTGAAGTTTGGCACTCTTTTCTTCTTCAAAGCTTTTACTTCATCCATTTTATTATACAAGAATCAACAATAATATAACGTGAGAATCATTACGAGATGAACCAACCTGAAAACTAGCATAGAATACCGCCAAATTTTACAATGTTGGGTTTAAAAAAGGTAAACAGCCAATCAGAAGTGATTCCTGAAAAATCAGCACTGCCAACAGTATCAACAATATCGCTAACTGACTGTTTGCAAGCACAGAGTCAAATATTCGATTAAAAAACGCAGTGGTTGTTAGCTGGAACTTAAGCTTATAGCTAAGCTTAACATAGAGCCAGCTAGCTGAGACTTTTAACCGAGCATTGAAAAACCGGCCCTTATGGAGGTTGAAATTTGAGATAAAACCACGCTATTTGGAAGTTAATGTTAGTTAAGATGTTAAGAAATATCGAATATTAGGTGCCTTCATCATTAGTGTGCATGTTCATGTCCATTCCACATCAAAATCTTCCTCCATTTATCGTTAAATTACAATTGAAACCGGTGTTGTTCGAAAGATTTCAGTATGTCGTAGATGATTTCTGCTGTTTCGTCAGAATCATCACATGTCCGATTGAGGACATTGAGGTTATATTATTTGTTTGTGGTTGTTGTGATTAGATCAGACTAAAGTGACTATGGCTTCAAGAATCATCAAATTATCAGCCATAAATGAATACTTTCAGGATGATATGAAATGCATTCAACGGGGAGAAAACAGCCTCTCATCTGGACATTTAGAAATGTGTAATTTCGACCCTGGATTACGAATCATTAAGGGAAAGGTGAAGGCCAGCATGAAGAATAAAAGTTATGATGTGGAGGTGATTACTGATTTTGTTTTATTAACTGAGAAAGTTTTTCACTTTCAAGCTTGAAAATTTATATATTTTATTTTACCGTAGGTGTTACTGAAGTTCAATTATGAAATTGAGAATTGTTCCTGTTCATGCCCTAGAGGACAATTTATGTGCCACCACATAGCTTGTGTCTTACTGCATGCTCACTATAATATATCCAAAACAGACATTGCTTGCATGTGGGTTCCTCGAGCAAGTGAAGTTGAAGAGCCTCGGCAGATAACAACTGAAGAGCTGTTTGATCCATTGGAGGGAAGGAGCCCCCAAACTGAACAAATCATTGGTTTGAAAAACAGCCTAGAGAAGATAGATACTAATTGTGGTCTATTGTGGCTATTGAAGGAAGACCCAAATTCTGAATCAGAAACATTGGTTACATCCATAGAGGATCTGTTACAGTCAGCAGATTATCAAGAAAGTACGGATAAGATAACCTATTTTCAGTGTATGGTGGCTATAACCGAGGAAAAAATATTGGAAGTTGCTCAGAAAACAAAAATGCAGACACAGAGTCAGTTGTGGCTTATTAGCCGCAAACATAGACTAACAGCTTCTAACTTTGGTGAGGTATTGAAGGCTGTTCAAAGGCAAAGATATAGTCCATCTCTATTCAAAAAACTTTCAGGTGAGGTACCAAGTTTGGATAGACAATTTCACATTTTTCCCTCAAAATTTTGATTTCTCAGTATAAAATCAAAAAATTGAAGAAATATATTTTTTACTATTGCATTGGAGAAAATTAATTGCATTATTTAAGGAAAACAATATCTTATTCGATTTTTAATTTTCAGGGACTTATGATTTGGAACGGGTCAAACAAATTCAGTGGGGGCGCCAGAATGAGATTAATGGAATACAGTCATTTGAAAAATTAACTGGAAGTGAAGTGAAACGGACAGGGTTATGGCTGCATAAATGTGGATTTTTAGGAACTACTCTAGATGGACTCATCGATTCTGACGGGATAATTGAGGTCAAATGTCCCTATTCACTTCGGAACACTACACTGCGTGATAATTTGAAAAAGAGTGATATTCTGGTCTTTCACAATGGTGAATTAATTTTGAATAAGGAGCATAATTATTATGATCAAATCCAAGGACAACTCCATATCACAAACAGAGACTACTGTTACTTGGTTATATGGACTACTGTTGACACTGCACTTCAGAAAATTGAAAAGGACCCAGTATGGGGGAGAAATATTGATATTCTCAAACAGTTTTATTTGAATGAGTATGGCACATACATAAGCTCATGAACAAATAGTTATTGATGAATATCTATCTGACTATTTAATAAATTATATTCTTTCAATACCATTTGCTTTATTTATCCAAAATATGTTTGAACTGTCTTAGGGAAACAAAGGATAAGGTTCTAAAAAAATATTGCATAGCTAACAAAGAAATAAAATAATATAATCTCTGTAAATAATAAATAAATAGTGAACCAAATATATCACAATAAGAAATAAACAAAAATGTAAAATATCAAAAAAAAAAAAAATAAGCGATGCCATGTGTGGCAAGTATCTAAAAAGGAACATGCGAATCAAAAAAAGCATTGAACATTGAAGGTAAGGAAAATCAAACGTTTCAGTCATTTTCTTCTACGTTTTTAACGAGTGGATTCTGCAAATTGACAAAGACACATATGACTTGAAAGATTGCAGTGGAAATTTTTTTCAATGTTCCTGGAATTGAATTCAATATTCTGTAATTTTTTATTCGAGCATTTGCTTGCTCTACAACAATTCTGGCCCTGGCTATTTCCAGGGTTTTGATACATTCACTCTTACTGAATTGGTGTGTCATCAAAAATGGAGGTATGTTGAGAGTCACTCCTGGTTTCAGAACATCATGGATTAAAAATCCTTTGTCTGCAAGTAACATGCCACCTGGTTCTAACAAGTCATTCAACTTGCTTAGAAGAAAAATTTGCTTATCTGATGATGAACCAGGAAACATGTTACTTACAAAAGCTATAACCCCATTCGGAGTAACTCCCACCAGTACTTTGTAGGTATGGGCATGCTTATAGTGACTGTATGTTTCGTTTCTCATCCTCATGTCCTTCGGAATTGCAATTTTTACTTCTGTACAGTCGATTATGAGCCTACAATTAGTAAATGATGAGAACGAATTTGGTAAACACGATCTAATTTTTGCTCTAGAAGGCAGTTTCACCCTAATTTTTAGAAAAATTGTTCTATGAATGAGAAGAACCCAAGTCACAAAAATATTTGTTATCGTAGTGGGGCTTATGTTAAACCTGATAGACAAATCCAAATGTGGGGAATTCAACCTCAGCTTCATCAATGTTATCAATAATTGATCCTCCGGCAATTTTCCTGTCACTCTCCAACCTAGATAATAACTGAACTGGAAAGTTGTTAGATATTCTAAAAGGGAAATGAATGTTTCCTTGTTTGGTAAACCTGTATACAACTGAATGAGATCTGTTCTATAACTTATCTGGTTGAATGAAAATGACTCTTTCATTGTGGGATAAAATGAAGTGATGTATTGGAGCATATTTTCTTCTCTATTGTCAGTTTTTGTAGTGCATGATGAAGATGAGGTGGATTCTACTGTGAAAGTAGTATTGCAATCAGATTTGGAGGTAGTAGATGGTAAGATCCTTGTGCGCATTTTATTTACAGAATTTTCAGCACATTCGAAATTTTCTTTCAAACCATCTTTGAAGTGACAACTACACACACGACTATTTTTATTGGGTTTTTTGTCAGTTCGGCTGAAAATTCACGTTCAAAGCAGTAATATTCATAATTCATTTGTTGTTACATACTTACCATGCCAAATATTTTATCCACATTTTCGAGTCTTTTTCTTTTGTTGGCATTAAATAGAAATTGCAATCACTAGGGTGTCTGTGATTGCAGCCAGGCGCAAAACAGTGCATTATTTCTAGTTTTTTCTCCACGTTACATCATTACATTATGAATGTCTCAGACCTAAGATCTTATGTACGTTAATAATATTGAATTTCCCGCCAAACTTTGCCTCCGCCAATCAAACATAAAATGAAGCTAAGACAAACTTTCCTCAAATTTGCCTAGCGATTTTATATTCATTAATTATTTTGAAAACATACAATTTTATTGTAAAATTTTGATTATACCTTGTACATAAAGGTTCACTGAATCTATTTCAACAAAAATAGATCTTAAGAAATCTGTAAAATCATCTAAAAATAGGCGAAAGAATTGCGGAATTTTTAGACTCATAAGAAATGCATGGGGAATTCAGTGGTCGGATCCACGGATGGATCGTAATTCAAAAGTCCCGCCACTCCTGCCTAACCTCACTAATATTGTCTATACGCTACGCCAACACGAGAGCTTAATTTCCCGTCTCGGCACCCCCCATTATTCGCAATAACTAACCGTGACAGTTAGCGATTCGTATGGATTAAATGCAAGAAGAGCGGGAAATTCAAAATGACACTGTGGTCATCTCGGTACATTACACATCGGTGTAATGGCGGAAAGTTTTAAATAGCCCTGTACTTCAGCATAATATAGCATCATTGATAAAGTAATAAGAGATTCCCAGATCAGTGGTACTAGTGGTTGTAGATAATGATAATAATTGACAGATGGATACTGGGCGATTTAAAAAAGTATGCGAGTTTGAGATTACGAAATGTATTGATACACTGAAAAATATGACAAATCTCCAATATTAAACCACGTCGTGCTAGAAAGGTTGTTGTCAACAATATGTGACATCAAACTTGATTAGATAAAATGAATTGACACAATCCCTCTGACTTTTATAATTTCGTCGGCGCTGCTGGTCCAATGTATGCTTCTAATCATGATCATGTCCTGTAAAAGTAGTAAATGAATAACTATTTTATATTTTTGTCAGATGATTCATTATACTTACCAGTTTTACTCCGATTGCAATTATAATATGTGATTCTTCTTTCTTTCTTGCATTGATTTTTAACATAAAAACTACAAGTTGAATACTCAATAGATTGTTTCCATTTGTCAAAATCTGAAATCATTGTGTTCCTTTAATAATTCACTAAAATCAAAAATATCAAAACTTACCATCCATGTTTTCAAAGAATATAATCTCATTTACAAATTCATTGTCAACTGTCACGGTTAGTTATTGCGAATAGTGGGGGGTGCCAAGACGGGAAATTAAGCTCTCGTTACGCCAACTGCCAGCCAAGTGAAGTGCCGCCTTTAGATAGCGACAGCGACATAAATTTGAAAGGTTTATGTTATGTCAGTTCGGTTTGGATTGCATATTTTATTGTTGGATGATATGTCGTAAATGAAAAATAAATTCCTGTAAGTTTTTTAAAGTGATACAGATAGCAAATGTATATTGTGATTAATTATTTGTATTTCCTTCATAAATTGCGGGTTTTATTTGAGAAACATTCACATTAGTGAACAACCATGCTTTTTCCCAATGTGCTCTAAACTGATGTAAACTTTTGGCCATAGAAATAATAACTAGATACTAGATGGCTGGACCCGACGTTGCTGCGCTAGCAGCAGATTTAGCTCGAGCAGTAGAGCTCACCATGAGTGCTGGTGCTTCACAGCAAGATCGACTGAGAGCATATCAAGCTTGCGAAAGTTTTAAAGAAACTTCCCCCTTGTGTGCTGAAGCAGGACTGTACCTTGCTGCAGATGTTCAACACTCGTTAATTTCAAGACATTTTGGCCTACAACTTATGGAACATACTGTTAAGTATAGGTGGACTCAAATATCTCAACAGGAGAAGCTGTTTATTAAGGTTACTGATTGAATCTCTAATTTATTCAACAAAATTTTAAAGTTTTGATTTTTTCCTTCAGGAGAATGCAATGAAACTTCTATCTGCTGGAGGTATTGGTGATGAGTCTCATATGAAAGATGCTCTTAGTCGAGTAGTTGTCGAAATGGTGAAAAGGGAATGGCCACAACAGTGGCCAGGCTTGTTATCTGAATTATCAGATGCTTGTTCTTGTGGAGAAATTCAAACAGAATTGGTTCTTCTGGTGTTTTTACGTCTGGTTGAAGATGTAGCTCTCTTACAGGTAATGTTCTGTAGTTACTCTGATTATTTGATACATTAAAAACTTTTCAGACTCTTGAATCAAATCAACGCAGAAAAGATATATACCATGCTTTAACAGCAAACATGGCAGTCATATTTGATTTTTTCCTGAGCCTCATTGAATTACATGTTGGACAATTTAGAAATTGCAGTGAAACAAATGCTCTGAAAGCAGGAGCCCATGGGAGAGTGGTACAGGTGGTATTGTTGACATTCACTGGATTTGTAGAGTGGGTCTCTATGTCTCATATTATGGTTCAAAATGGAAGATTGCTTCAGATACTTTGTCTTCTTTTAAATGACACCGCCTTCCAGTATCCTGCCGCTGAATGTCTGTCACAGGTAGGAGAACCCTTACAAGTATATAGAATAATAAAAGATGCTGATAATACCTCATGTGACTAATTTATAATTTATTTATTCACCTGCATCACATCTTAAGGTTGTTGTTTGATCAGGGTTGACAAACCAATCGAACAGAGAAGCCACCAGATACTAAAAAAAATATGTATCCAAGTATCTCACAGTAAAAGTGAAGAATTGTTATCTAAATTAATTCCTGCTATGTGATATGTTGGTTCGTTAATACCTAATATGAAATAGGTATCACCCTATTGTCAGGAGAAACATTAATTCTTGTTTTATTTTATATATTCAATTTTCTATGCATATTCTGGTTGAATGATATCTGAATATACATGATTTTCGTCCAGAGTGCAATAGGATAATGTTCTTGAAATATCAACTACAATGTTCTGCAAGTAGTATGAAACAAAATTGCAATTTCAGAATTCGTTTTTGCAGATTTGGGTCTTTTCAATCGTCTTCTAAATTATTCAGCTTTGTTGTAAATATTGGATACCACGGGGATCTCGTTGTTCGAGATCGGAGGCTTCTGATGAGTCCTGTCTGGAAATTCGGTGAAATTGACATTTTTTTTATTTAGTGGAAACTACAGGGACTCGTTATTAGAAATCAGTGGACTCTGTCGTGAACTATCTGTTAATTTGCAGTGCCTTCTTGTTTTCCTTTTGTGAAGGCTCTGAAACCTCAGTTTGTTAAAAACCAGTGGGTTCTGCTGCATCCTGTCTACCAACTTCATGAAATTCGCAGCGCCTTCTGGTTTTCCTTTTTTAGGAGACCTCGCGTATCTTGTCATTTACAATGCATGTTCTGTGCTGAGACAATACGAGGAACACCAAAACTACTACAGCAAATTGGAAGCATTAAATAAATCAAATTTTAAAAAAAAGTCCACCAAAAAATCAAAATCTCTCAAAGCTGGCAGATGAAGCTTGAACCCTAATTGGCCTGTTTCACACTCTTTCTATATTGAAAACGCTACTTTTTAGGAAAAAAACTCTTGTTGTTGTTGATAACTTGTGGCTATTAGTTAACGGAATTTTACCAATTCGTTTTACGTTAATAGTTATTTATGCAACAAGTGCAAAAAGTAAGTGTCTATTGTACGTGAAATTGTCCGACGAGGCCGTCAGGCCGAGTTGGACAACACGTCGATTTCAATAAACATTTTTTTGCACGAGTTGCATACACCAATTTTCTACGTTCATGCAAAAAGCAAAAAAGTATTTATTTAGGTGCGGCACTAGGTGAAGGAAAATGAAATACGCAATTTAAATAAATAATTATTACTATCGATTTCATCTACATCATCTAGTTTTCCATTAATATTACTCATTTTAAAACTTTCAGTTCTGTAATTGTCAGAATTGAATTTTGGAATTCAAAGAACTTCTCCTAAAAAATCAACCAAACAGTACTGAGGATGTCAGTAATAAAAACACTGACAGTCTTCGAATTATTCTATGATACTTTTTTATGGTGTTTTGAAGTAACACATCCCAAAAAACACAAATCACGCAAACTACAAATGCGAAACTTTCACATCCCCCTTCCTCTTGAATTAATTCAAGAATCCAAAAACTTGCAGGATCTAAATCGTTTAAGGAAAATTTCTAGTAATCAAAATATTTTCAACACATACAAAGATAGGAAAAAGCAGCTTTCAAAAAATATCGAACAGCAGAAAAAACTGTTCTACAGTAATTTGATCAATGAGGCAGAAAACAAAAATAAAAAATATGGGAATTGGTAAACATAAAACTAAATATGGAAAAATACTCGAATTCTAAGATTACCCTAAAATTAAATGATATTACAATAAGTGACGTTTCTACTGCAAATGAATTTAGTAATTTTTTTGCAACATCTGTTGTGAAATTGGTCGAGGCCGTCAGCCCCTCAGCCGCAGGTAAAGGGTGTACTACTACTCTTTGCAGTCAGAAAAACTCAATGTTTTTTACTGCTCTAGATTAGTATGAAGTTAAAAACATTATACTAGGTCTGAAAAATAAAACTTCCAATGGTTATGATGAGATTCCAATAAAGCTTATAAAAAGCTGTGTTAATGAAATAACTCCCTTCTTGACAAGAATTATAAATCACTCCGTTCTGTCAGTTTCCAGAAAAACTTAAAGTTTCAAAAACAGTCCCCATATTCAAAAAGGGTGATTCGCAGCTAGTTGAG
Source organism: Chrysolina americana (assembly GCA_958502065.1). Classification (NCBI taxonomy): domain Eukaryota; kingdom Metazoa; phylum Arthropoda; class Insecta; order Coleoptera; family Chrysomelidae; genus Chrysolina; species Chrysolina americana. The sequence goes on along the minus strand of OY293415.1, from coordinate 35,009,118 downwards.
AACTATAGAGCCATCTCCATTTTGAGCCCATTTTCAAAAATTATTGAAAAAGCTGGATATACTGTTTTAATGAAATATCTTAACAAATATAAAATAATAACTCCCTGCCAACATGGTTTTCGGGTTGGATACTCTACCGAAAGTGCATCAAATGAACTAGTTCAAGTAATCTACGACAAGTTAGATGTTGGGGAGCTGGTGATTGGCATTTTTATTTATTTGTCCCGTGCTTTCGATATGCTTGATCCTGAATTTTTGTCAACTAAACTTGATCACTTAGGAATAAGAGGTCCTGTAAATGAATGGATTTCATCATTCACTAAAAATAGACAATTCATTGTTAATGTTGAAAAAACTTATTCTGAAAGATTTGATGTTGTTCTTGGAACTCCACAAGGAAGCATTCTGGGGCCACTACTATTCCTTCTGTACATGAATGACCTTCCCTCCCACATAACGGAGGGAAAATTTGTCATGTATGCTGATGATACAACAGTCCTTGTGTCGGCAAAAACTACAGATGAACTTAACATGAAAGCGAATCTAGTTTTAGAGCAATTGTCTACTTGGTGCAAAAGAAATCACCTGATAATCAATTTAAAAAAAAACTGTATGTATGCAATTTACAGGCAATGAATATCTCAATGAATGACGTACAAATAGATATTGAAAATAATACAAAGTTTCTAGGCACAAAGGTTGATAGCGACATGAGCTGGAACAATCATATTGTTACGAGATTGATAAAAGCCCCCTAGCTGCGCCGCTGAGTCCATTCCGCGGGCGCCTCATCGATAAATCAATTCGAAGAAGTGTTTATTTGGATGGATCGTTTTCTGTACCGCCTGAATAGTCTAGATAACGGAGCTGCCGCGTCATCGCTCAATTCCTGGAAATGTGTAGAAGTTCTCCGTTTTGAGTATTCTCGAATCATCGCGATTAATCCAGTCTACATGATGAGCACCTGTATAAACGGAGACGTTTGACTGGGAAGAAAGTTTTATGAAGAGAAATTATTTAAGAAGATTAGAAAGTGATAATAAGCAGAAGTGTTTGGAATATTTAGCTAGTTGTATTGTTGTATAGGTAAATCTAAGTGTTTTATTAGTCAGTGAAGTGTTGTATGTTTGTTTATAGTGAAGTTAGAAAATAAACAGTTTAGTAGTGTGTTCGGCCTATTATTTAGCAAAAACGTAACAGTGGTGTCCGAAGTGGGATATTTGAAAAACAGAAACTATTTATAAACTATTTATGGTGACTACGAGGAGTACATCGTACGATACGATGGAGGACATTGTGAAATTTATCCAAAATCAATTTGCGGATTTGGAAAGAAGGCGCCAGGAGGAAAAACAAGAAGAGGAAAAGCGACGCCAGGAGGAAAAACATGAAGAGGAAAAGCGGCGCCAGGAGGAAAAATAAGAACAAGAAAATGAAAAATAAAAAGAATTAACACGTCGGTTGGAGGAAAAACAGGAACGAGAAGAGGCACTCCAGAAAATTCTCGAAGAACAGAGAAAAGAGCGAGAAAATGAAAAACAAGAAGAGGAAATGAGACGGTTGGATGAAAAGAAAGAACGAGAAGAGGGACTCCAGAAAATTCTCGAGCAACAAAAGAATGAATTGGAACTAATAGAAAAACAATGGAAAACAGACTTCCAAAAGGTTCTAGAACATCAAGACAAGTTCTTCCAACATGTATTACAGAAAAACGAAGTACAAATGGAGGAACTGAAAGAAGAACTGAAAAAAGAACTAAAGGAAGACATCAAGAAAATTGACGATGAGCTTGATAAGAAAGTGAAAGGACTCGAAAACCAGGTAGCTCTCCTTAAAAACCAAGATCGGCGAGACAGGGTTGCCACATCAGGAATTTCCGTAAAACCACCGACTTTTGATGGACAGTCTTCTTGGTCCATGTATCGCCGACAATTTGAAGCTGCAGCGGTGGCTAATGGATGGGGCGAAGAAGAAAAAGCTACGACACTCATAGTAGCTTTGAGAGGGCCAGCCTTGGGTATGTTGCAGACGATACCCATCGAACAGCAAAATAAATATAAAGACCTGATTACTGCATTAGAGTTGCGGTATGGCGATCAACATCGAGAACAACTGTATCGGGCTCAAATGAAACGCGCACTCAAAAATCAGGTGAGAGTTTGCAAGAATTTGAAGCGGATGTGAGACGCCTAATTCAGCTGGCTTACCCAGAAGCACCGGGAGAATTCAAGGAACAGCTAGCGGTGCAGTTATTTATAGATGGACCGAGAGACACCGAAATCCAGAGGACTTTGCGATTGACACACTTTAAGAGGAGTAGCGATGCCTTGGTACGTTCTTTAGAAGTGGAGGCGGCCTTCAACACCTCGAGGCCGAAAGTACGAGCGGTATCGATAGAAGAACCCGAACAACCATCAAGCGCAGCTACTAGTTCATTCGAGAAGATTCTGGAAGAGATTAAATCTTTGATAAGCGGAATGAGCACCCAGAAGAACAGGGCGTGCTATAGATGTAGGAAATTGGGCCATCTTATTAGAGACTGCAGGGTAAGAATGCCGCCACGTTCGCAATCACCTATGAGGACAAGATCTTCCAGCGAGTCCTCAAGTGGGCGGCAGGAAAACTAGAATTAGCCAGCATATCGGGGCGCATGCCGGAAAGCGTGAAACCTATCTCTTCAAACCTTCTGCTTCGAATAGTCACTGGAGAAAACGCACCGATTCGAGGAGAAGCTGAGATTACACTGATTCTTGGGCGACTCACCATCACAAATACAGTGTACGTCGCGGATATAGAAGATGAATTTATACTTGGGGTGGATTTAATCAGTGACTACGGGTTTTCGTTTGACAATGAAGAGAGAATCATGAAGTTTGGAGGAGAAGAATTTGTCCTCACAACTCCAACAGAGAGGACGATGGCTGTGAAACTGCGATTAGTGAAAACCGTGAAAATTCCTGGATTTTGGGAGAAAGTAGTTTATGCTACATTAGATGGAGACCCTGGGTGCTGCGTTGGAATAGTACAGTCATGTGTTGAATCACCTAGCGATCTGGTTCTTGCACGAGCCCTAGTAAAGACAAAACATGCTATTCCTGTGAGAGTTACCAACGTGTATGCCGAAGAAATAACAGCTAAAGAAGGCGATATCATTGGAATCCGTGAACCTATTTTATGGGTAGCAAACTATGATTCAAGTGACCACCAAGAAAGAAAGGAAGCCTCAAAGAGTGTTATGACAGTTCTTGAAAAATCATTTGAACACTTGTCGACAGAAGAATAGAGAGCTGCTAAAAATTTCATCAGAAGTGAAAGCGACATCTTTGATTCAACAACAACAGGAAGAACTAACCTGGTCAAACACAGGATCGATACTGGCCAAGCCCATCCGATTCGGCAACCACCAAGAAGAGTTCCATTTGCCAAACAACAAGAGGTGGAAGAGCTTGTTGACAAGATGATGAAAGATGGTGTGATTGAAGAATCATCGAGCCCTTGGTCTGCACCTGTTGTGTTAGTTTCTAAGAAGGATGGATCCACGAGATTCTGTGTGGATTATAGAAAATTGAATGATGTAACGAAGAAAGATAGCTACCCTTTACCAAGGATTGACGACACATTAACAACTTTAGCAGGTTCACGTTGGTTCTCAACCCTAGATCCGAAGAGCGGGTATTGGCAAGTGGGCATACATGAAGAAGATAAGGAGAAGACAGCATTTTTGACTGGAAGCGGACTTTATCAGTTCACTGTCATGCCTTTTGGATTATGCAATGCTCCAGCAACATTTGAAAGGCTTATGGAGCTGGTCCTGCGAGGACTCACTTGGAAGACTTGTCTAGTATAGCTCGACGACGTTTTAGTCATGGGAAAGACATTTAAAGAACATGTGCACAACTTACGAGAAGTACTCCAACGATTCAGGAATGCCAACCTTAAACTAAATCCCCAGAAATGCTCATTGTTCCAGAAAGAAGTGGATTTTCTGGGCCACACAGTGTCATCAGACGGCATCCGAACAAACGAAAGGAAGATACAGACGATCCGAGACTGGCCGAGATCTAAAGACAAACATGAAGTGAGGAGCTTCCTAGGGCTCTGCACCTACTACCGTCGGTTTGTAGAAGGATTTGCTGACATTGCGGCACCCCTACATAAATTGACAGAAGACCGAGTCAAATTCGTCTGGTCGTACTATCACAAGGCACTGACCAAACCAGAAAGAAATTATTGCGTAACGAGGAAGGAACTACTGGCAATAATCAAGGCTGTAGACCACTTCCACAAATATCTATATGGAAGAGAGTTCCTCATTAGAACAGATCATGCAGCTTTGAAGTGGCTACTCGAGATGAAGACCCCTGAAGGACAAGTAGCAAGGTGGATTGAGAAGTTGAACCAGTATCACTTCAAGATAAAACATCGACCAGGACGATTACACAACAACGCAGATGCCTTGTCCAGAAGACCTTGTTCGGATACCTGTGAGCATTGTGAGCGAATTGAACGTCGCGAAGGAATCAACCAAGTGAGATTAATGGTTGACGACAATTGGACCACAACGAAAATGAGGCAGGACCAAGAAAGTGATCCAAACATTGCAAATTTTCTACGATGGAAAGAAAGCGGAGCGGAAAGACCCACTTGGAAGGAAATCTCCTTACGATCACCAGCTTTCAAGGCATTGTGGGCTCAATGGGATTCCCTGATTGTTGAGAATGGTCTATTGAAGAGAGCTTGGGAATCGGCCGACGGCAGAAAAGTGATTTCTCAATTGGTTGTACCTAGGTCGAGGATAAGTGATGTCTTGGAGGAGATCCATGGCAGCAAATCAGGTGGACATTTTGGAGTGAATAAGACCATGGATAAAATACGGCAGAGATTTTACTGGGTCCAATGTCGTGAAGATGTAGAGAGATGGTGCCGAAGACGTCTGAAGTGTGAAGCAAGCAAGGGTCCCAAGACAAGATCGAGAGGAGAAATGAAACAATACAATGTAGGTGCTCCCTTCGAACGAATCGCCATCGATGTAGCAGGACCGTTTCCGATGACGAATGATGGCAACAAATACATCTTCGTTGCCATGGATTACTTTAGCAAATGGGTTGAAGCTTATGCCTTGCCTAATCAAGAAGCATCCACAGTTTCAAGAGCTCTGGTGGATAACATGTTTTCAAGGTTTGGAGTCCCAATGGAGCTACATTCCGATCAAGGAAGAAATTTTGAATCAAATTTATTCAAGGAAGTTTGTCAATTGCCCTCCACCCACAGTCTGATGGCATGGTTGAAAGGTTCAACAGGACTATGGAAGAACATCTTTCCAATGTAGTAGAGGAGCACCAAAAGACATGGGATCGACATCTTCCACTATTCTTGATGGCTTACAGGGCCTCTGTGCACGATTCCACAAAGCTCACTCCAGCCAGCATCATCTTCGGGAAAGAACTTCGGTTGCCCTGTGACTTGGTTTTCGGATCACCAAGTTCTGAAGAAAAAGAGGTACAGATTATGCAGACGAACTGCGAGATAGCTTGAATGGGATCCACGAATTTGCAAGAAAAAGATTGAAGATAACTAGTGACAGAATGAAGGCACGATACGATCTTAAGGCCAATACTGGTGGATTCAAAGAAGGAGATCGAGTGTGGCTGTACAATCCTCGTCGTAAGAAAGGATTTTCTCCTAAATTAACACCATCTTGGGAAGGACCATATACGTTAGTGAAAAGAATAAACGACGTGGTCTATAGAATTCAACGCAGCCCGAGAGCAAAAATGAAGGTCGTTCACCTAGAGAGACTCAAACGTTATAATGGAGACAACGACACATTGTTTGATCGGGACAATCAAAATTGAGAGGGGGATAATGTTACGAGATTGATAAAAGCCCCCTAGCTGCGCCGTTGAGTCCATTCCGCGGGCGCCTCATAGATAAATCAATTCGAAGAAGTGTTTATTTGGATGGATCGTTTTCTGTACCGCATAAATAGTCTAGAGAACGGAGCTGCCGCGTAATCGCTCAATTCCTGGAAATGTGTAGAAGTTCTCCGTTTTGAGTATTCTCGAATCATCGCGATTAATTCAGTCTACATGATGAGCACCTGTATAATTCAGTTCACAAAATTTCGAAAATGAAATACATGATTAGGCACTTTTTCAAAGAAAAATATTTTACTTACATCTTATTATTGATGATTGTGCACACACGCAAGTAAGTCTAACATCTAGTACTGCTTGGGTAATCGAAAACTGAAATTTATCGCTCATCCCCAACCACATTTTTGACCCTAATGTGAGAACAAATTTCTTAAAATTCGAGAATACTTGATATAAAATTTCAGAACAAGCAAAGCAAATAACGCAATAATCGTTACTCTGTGGTTTTGATAACTAAACTGCTGGCCTGGGTTTTTCGATAATCGTTAGTTCGATAAACACATTTCAAGGCCAACTGATTATTACTTCCAGCATAATAACCAAGATTCCTGTTTGCGTGGTTTTTCCATAATTGATAACGCTGAATGGCACGTTTCAATGCCAACTGATATGAAACGAATAACAGAAATTGATAGCAGAATGTTTGTATGGTGATAATAAAAATAAAATTCAATTTTCGAATATTTTTATTTAAACCAAATTATGTGAAATTCCAAAATTATTTCTTGTATAGTTCTAATTAAAATACATAAAATACATGCTAATATTATAGATACTATGATTAGAATTCTATAAACGTTATATTCCATTTGCGACTTCTTTTTCCCCTGTCCTGCTGGAATAAATTCGGTGGTTTTTGTGTCTATTTCACGAAGATCTTCCAATATCAGCTTCAATTTATACTTGAATGCTGTATTCTTGGGAACATCGCTAACCAATACTGCTAACTGCCCCTGATTGACCCGAGTTAAACGCATTGTTTTTCATTGTGTCCTATTACAATGAGGATCGAAATCATCTGCCTTCACGCATATTGCCATAAATTTCACTCTTTTCGGCACATTGACGTATAAAACATTATTCAATATTGCAGTCAGAAGAATAAAATTTGTTTTCAGTTGAGGAGACATATTCTACGATGCTTTAGGCTGGATTTTTCAATGGATATCTCGTTTGCGGTAATTTTCGATTGAACACTTTGTCTTGAATACCCAAATCAGTCAACCACATTCTCCTTTTCTTCATAAAATTGAATATCTTCCTTTAACTCTTGGACACGTCTAGAAAAATCTTCAACCTTCTGTCTGTATTCTTCAGATGACATTTTAATACTGATTATTTCAACTGTTCAATGGCAATAACATACTTTCCAAAAAATAAAGTTACCTAACCCTCTCCCCCCACCCATCTTATAATGAATACCAAAAAAAGAAGCAGAGTCAAACTGACACGAAACGAAACGTACTGCAGCGGCGATTCTCTTCAAAAATGTAATCAAAATAGACGTTTTTCGCGTTCCGAAAAACAACTGAAAATTGAAACGCTTAAACACGCAAAAATGCAACCACAAGAAACGTTTTTCGCGTTCTAAAAAAAACAGCCTTAAATCAAACCGAAAAACTCTATGTTTCTTATGGAGATTTGACATTTCAAAATTGCTCAAAATACACGTTTTTGCGTTCGAAAAAACAACTGAAATTAGAAACGCTAAAACATGCCAAAATGCGACCACAATAACTGTTTTTTTGCGTTCGAAAAACAGCTAAAATTTGAAACGGTAAAACATGCAAAAATGCGACTAAAATAGACGTTTTATAAGGTTAGTTCGTTCTGCTTTGATCAAACTTGATCTCCCATAAAAGTTGTCTTATTAGAGTACCCGCTTGTTTCTATACCTTTACTGATAACGAAGTTAGCGTCCTATGCCCATTTGGCATTGGAAAATGCTTAACAATGTTTCTTGACATCGAAACAAACCCATTGGTGTCGAAATTATTGAAATCGTACGACCGATAGTAACTAAATTTGGACCCTTATCAATGCTCTATCTCAATTTTTAATGATTGGGCACCTTCCTGATGATAGAGAGCGCTGACGTATTCGGTCTCGATGACATTTAATACATTTCCGATTGGGATCGCACGGTGAAATGCTAAACTCCTGTTAAAACATCATATTTTTTTTTCTATAAATTATATGCTCTGTATACCTTCTTGATTAGGATTGAAATGTCCTATGAGCGTTTTTTTTTCCTATCTTGAATAGTTTTTGAACACTCTGTGTATGTCTAAGAAAATTTTGGAACACTCAGTATGAAATATCACCATATTTTTCTATTGGGTCCCCATATCCCCAATGATACGTATTTTCTGCGTCCCATTTTCCACATGATATTTGACACTTGCATACTGTACATACTATTGCTGAATACTTTGCTACTCCCAAAGACCCATTTTCCATCTGACACATACATGTAGCAGCCATGTTTTTATGTACCTGTACAACCATGTTTATTTGTCACATATTTTTTTTTTTTTCAACGATATTACCAATGACAACTGACAGATATCGAGTGTGAGGCGCCGCCGATATATTGAGCGACGTTCTATACAAAAAATGTCAAACGTTAACGAACCGACTTCTAAAATTTGAGCGATGAGTACATAACGCATTAAAATATGAGGTTTATGGCACTTATGGTAGTTGACGGAAAGAAATTCTATTATTTTCTTGATCCCCCATAAAAGTTGTCTTATTAGAGTACCCGCACGTTTCTGTATCTTTACTAATAATGAAGATAGCCTCCTATGCCCTTTTGGCATTGGATAATGCTTAAAAATGTTTCTTGACATCGAAACGAATCCATTGATGCCAAAATCATCGAAATCGGACAACCGGAAGTGAAAACCGGAAGTGACCATTTAATTGCATATTTGAACTCTCCTCGATGTGGATAATCCGAATTCACTATTACTTTTCTTCTACCGTAATATTTTCAAACCGGAAGTGCTTATTTTTCGATGATTCGTATTTTAAATCCCCATGTTCCCAATGATACCTTTTTCTCTGCCCTAAGCAGCCATGTCTCTTTTTCACTCAAATGATATGATTTTTCAGAAACTTTGCGTTTTGAGACACCCTGTATACTAAATCTAACGAGCAGCCGCCATTTTTTTTCTCTTAACTTATACGTTTTGAGACACCCTGTATACTAAATAAAAGCACCCACCATGTTATTTTCTCTTAAATAATATGTTGGTACACCTGGTATATTAAATCAAACGAGCAGCCGCTATGTTTTTCTCTCTTAAATGATACGTTTCGAGACACCCTGTATACTAAATAAGACAAGCACCCACCATGTTTTTTTTCTCTTAAATAATATGTTGGTACACCTGGTATACTAAATCTAACGAGCAGCCGCCATGTTTTTTTTCTCTTTAATGATATGTTTTGAGACACCCTGTATACTAAATAAGACAAGCACCCACCATGTTTTTTTTTCTCTTAAATGATATGTTTTGATACACCTGGTATACTAAATCTAACGAGCAGCCGCCATGATTTTTTTCTCTTAAATGATATGTTTTGAGACTCCTGGTATACTAAATCAAACGAGCAACCACCATTTTTTCACATTTATTCCAAACATCATTATTATCTGGTAGCTGGAGAAGAAATCTTTTTTCTTTTTAAATTCAATTAAAAATATGTGTGCGCCGCGCTCTATTGGCAAAATGTTATCAATCTAAGGGATCTCTCTCGACTACGTCACACGATGAACGCAGACCAGCGACGCTCTAATTTCCCCCCCACCCCAAAAAAGAGCAAAAATTGCAAAACGGATCTTAAAAATCCTTATGCAGATTAACATGTAAAAATGATCAAATTGACTTAGAACTCTTGTAGCTCCTTTACTGACTGGGAAGGAAGTTTTATGAAGAGAAATTATTTAAGAAGATTAGAAAGTGATATTAAGCAGAAGTATTTGGAATATTTAGCTAGTTGTATTGTTGTATAGGTAAATCTAAGTGTTTTATTAGTCAGTGAAGTGTTGTATGTTTGTTTATAGTGATGTTAGAAAATAAACAGTTTAGTAGTGTGCTCGGCCTATTATTTAGCAAAAACGTAACAATATCAACTACATCTGCTCCAGACTGAACAAATGTTATTTTGCAATTTTGACATTGAAAAAAAATCTTAATGAAAATTCTCTCAAATGTTACTATTTTTCAGCCGTTCATTCAATAATGTCATATGTAATATCGTGGGGTCAAGCCCCTCAGATCGATCGTGTATTAGTTATTCAAAATAAAAATTCTACGAATTATGTGTGATCTAGATTAAGGGATATCTTGTAGAGAAACCTTCAAATCAAAAAAAAATCCTCACTTTAATCGGGATATATTTTCAAAACAATACTGTATGTTCGTCAAAATATTGCAAACTATATCAAACATTGTGATGTGCATCCGTACCCAACAAGAAATAACAATAAATTATGTACTAGAAAATACAACCATAATTACTTTAAGAAATCCCCGGAAGGAGCCGGTAATCAGCTATACAATGTGCTACCCACGGAGATCAAATCTATCGAATCCACCAAACATTTCAAACTTAAACTCAAGTCCTGTTTAATAGCGAACTGCTTTTATAACCTCGGCGAATTCATTACTTACTGCAAATCTTAATTGTTTTTATCTTCTTTTCTGATACTTGTAAATTTTTAAAATGATTTTTTGTTTTTTTTTTGTACTGTTTTTGGAATTACGTAATATTTGTTATCATGTGAAGCTAATGACGACGCTTATCCTGTAATGGGCCTGTAGTTAATAAATGAATGAATGAATGAATGACTGGCGTTTATATAACCACAGTTGCATTATTAAAATATCAAGAGGTGTGGTCATAGTACAGACAGTTTGTTCTATGCAGGTAGATGGTTTAGAACATAGCGGATCGGTTTTGATTATGGAGTTATTCTCGGGAAGGCATTGTTTGTTCAACTCTGAGTGCTAACATTAATACCAAATTATATAAAACGTATGGCCAATCTCACAGAATATCTGCTAAATATGTAGTGGGTTTGAACGTTTATGTTTATCAAGATACTCCACTTGTGGCTGGCTGAATGACGGAATGTCAAAGCCAATAAAAAAAAAAGTTTATCATGATGACAGCACGTTGAAGTAGAATGACAGATGAGTGCAATAAAAACTTTATTGCACTAGTGCAATGAAGAGCTCCATTTTCTACTGAATATAGTTCAATAAAGTTTTGCTTTTTGCATGAATGTAGAAAAAAATATTTATAAGGGACAGCCTTCAGAAATCCAAGAAAAACACCATTCCTATCTACTTTCTTTTGACTCTCACATTATTCTTGAAACATTCCATGATTTTCCTTTTCATGGGAACTAGAAAACAAAAAATGAATACTCTCTGGTCATGTCTTTCACAATTATTTTTTGTTTCAGATTGTGAACCGTAAAGGAAAAGTGGAGGAAAGGAAACCAATTTTACTCTTATTCAATACAGATCCAATGCAGTATCTTTTGACTGCAGCCAAGAATCCAGGTAGTTTAGCAGATGAGCCACATTATCTGTTCAAAAAGAAGTTGATACAGGTTAGTAATTTGTGAATAGATTCAGTTTTTTTTAGATAGCTTTTGAGTTCATGTTATTCAATCAAAAATTAATATCAAGTGAATGCTGATATCAATAGGTATATAAAAATTTGATAAATGTTACTAGTTGATATAGTTCAATTGGTTGTGGTTTATAAGACTTCGGATCTCGTTTTATTCATTCACAAACATGTCATGTCTCCTACAATTCAGTATGTTGCATTAACACATTGAATGGTATGTTTGGCCTGCAACAAAAATGTTTTGCAACAATTGATGTACATTTGTTGAATCTCAACAAATAAAAAAAAAAAAGATGTAACAATAATAATAATAATAATAATAAAGCGTCTTTATTCACCATGAGATACAAGAAATAAATAGTAACATATTGCGTAAGCCTAAGAAAATTTCATAGTGAATAGGCGGAGTGTCAGCTTTCGCTGTTTTTAAACTCAACCTTTAATTGCACCTTTATCTTCTTAATAGATAAATAGTTTTGTCAACCAAAAAATATCAAATAACATTGGATTGATGAGTCGTGAAAGAATACATTACATCATTTCAACATGGAGACATGTTGAAGTTCAGAACTGAATGAACAAATAACTAAATTAAAAAATATACAGGGCTATTCAAATTCGTTTTTGTACATGGGGATCTCGTAAACGATAAGAGATAGAGTGTCGGTTAAATTGTGGCAAAGTTGCGTATTTTAGAGACCTATTCAATGGTGTGAAAAAACCGAATTTAGCTCTTTTGGTTCTGGAGATATACAGGAAAACCAAAAAATCCCAAATTATTTTTTTTCCTGTATCTTCTTTATTCGCAGACATATTGAAAATTTGTCCACAGTTTGCTGTTGGCACTTGACGTGGACTATCAGAATATGTCCATGAATCTTTTATACAGGGTGTCATCTGACTCCCCCTCTTTGAGTTTTTAAATACGGTCCTGTATTTTTTGTTGTAGTTTTTGGATCGTCGACGTTCACTTCATACTGAGAAATTAAATAACGACGGGGCGCTGAATTGATTGCAATAAAAACAAATAGGTTACTCCATTTGAAAAAATTGAGTTACCCCCAATATCTGAAAAACTGTTAATTTGGCAACATTGCCGATATCACCATTGAATCGGATATCATCAAAAACCACCCTGTCGAAATTTTCGTAAATTTTCTCAGGGCTGTTTCTGAAATATGAGACCGTTCCGATACTTTTGAAAGACACTGTATGTCTGATATTTGTATTATTCTTTAATTTTATTCAAGGGCTTAGCATTAAAGATTATTTTCTTCAGGTACTTGGTGGCCTTTCAACTCAGGTCTGCAATTTATGGGGTAAAGATGGTCTTTCCCGTCCCAGTAACTTCAACATGTTCTTGGAAGCCATGCTGGCCTACAGTAGTCATCCCAGCCTTACTTTAACGCATTTGGCTAACCCATTGTGGAACAGTATGTTGAAGAACGATCATGTTGCTAGAGATCCGGTATTTCAGTCATATATCTTGCGATGGATCCAATACACAGCGCCAAAGATCATTAAGTTCAGTTATCCTACAGGAAGAAGTCCGACATGTGGCGAAATCACTGAAAGTGCATTGTATGCAAAGTTGGATTTTGATAGTGAGGAGGAGTTCTCAACATACTTTTATAGATGTAGGTCCGACATGTTGGATTCTTTCAGGTGAGATTTTATATAATAAGAAGAAACGAAGAAATTTATTAATTGTATTACATACCGGGTGACCACGAGGTGAGGTACGTCGATATATTACTCGAATACGCATAACCGAAAGTAATCCTAAACTTTTTTTTTCAAATGACACCCTGTACAATTTTTTTCATTATCCTGAAGAACGCACAATTTGTGATAATACTCTTCTTCAAAATTGAAAATCGTTTGAAAAATGGCGGAGATACAGTTGATTGTTCACTCGAACAAAGTTGGCCATGGACATCAAACTCAAATCATCACAACTGACGAACGGCGTCAACATTTACGAGAGGAAGGTTCGAGGTGAGAAACAGCTCAAAATTGAGCTTCTCATCGAATTGCAGCAACCATATTTTCCAACAATTATCAAAAATGTCCTCGAAACGGATAGCAGATTACTCGAATAAAGAGATTTGATTTTTTGCGTAGCTTTCGTAGGTTCAAGCCGCCTCTGTTTAAGCATATTCAATTTTGAGAACACCCATAATGATTCGATTCCTTTTAGAATTCTCCAAAACTTTTAACACGATTATTTGGACTATTTCACCCATCTTAAAATTCTCACATAATCTGACCAATCGCAAACCAAAGACAACTCGTGTTATCGCGATAACACCAGCTGCCTTTCAATTCTGATTGGAGGATCAGCTTCGGTATTTCCAACGACGTATTCATGGCAACACAAAGTTTGGCAGTTCTAGCAATATTTTATTTTTTTTACGATATAAAAATTGATTTATTTTCCACATATAAAAATTTAATTCAAAATAAACAATAACAATAATAAAATGTATAAAACTAAATATAATCTCAAAAGAGTGATTAAGTACCATCCTGCTCATAGAAGAGTACATATGCTCTTCTGCAAGGACTGTGGAAGAATCAGGGAAACATGAGAATCGTAATACTCGTGCCACGTGCCTGAATATTAATTGCACCTGATTGTGTCAAAATGAGTCGCTTCGGTGCAAATTCAAATGAAATCATGAAATGAAGCATTATAATATTGAATAATTTGTTTATGTTATACATTGTTCGTATTTATATTAATGAAGAAACTTTATTCGTGAAATAGTCTAATAAAATTCAACTCGTGATTGAATTCATCTCATAAGTCTGTTTTTTATTTCTGAACTCAACTGAATTGTTTTGAGAAAACACCACTCGTCCTGCAGACCCGTTATTCCATTATATTATTTATTGTATTCTTTCCGTTTGTTTTTCTGATATTCAGGGTTGCAGTGCCCATGGGTTTGTTGTAGATATAATCAGTCCATGCTTGATCTTGCTTCCTAGATTAGATTTGCTTTTAGTACGAACAACAAAATTGTTGGTAAAATAAAAAAATAGCAGCTAATATGAACAACTCACTATAATTTATTTTTATCAATATTTTTCAACTTTGTAAGCTGAACTCCGCCTATTATGCCGTTATTTTCAATGTATATAAGATAATGTTATTTAAAAACAACTGGAATGGACAATAAAGACTATTATGATTATTATTATTATTTTTCAATTCTGTCTTGCATCCTATTTTAAACTGATATTTTAAATCGGAAAACATAAAACTTATTACTTACATGCTTTTTCAGTTGTGTCCAATGACTCCAAGGCTTTAGGTGGACCATTTCAACATCCGCCTGACGAACTGACAAACCCCTATCGACGTAACTTTCATTTTCGATAAATTAAACAAATTACATGGGTTACGGCTGTATGACAGTGACAATAATTCTGTGCAATACTTTGTGGACAGTCTTTTCGTTCATGTACTACAGAGGAATCACTTACTGAAACGATTTCCCGTTCTTTGTCCGAGGTTTTGAAAATCATTATTAAAAATATAAATCGTTTGATTTTATGTCTGAAAAATAGTACGAATAGTTCCTCAATATTCAGTCTTCTAATTTTCAAATATATACCACTTGCAAAAGCGATTCTTCTCAACTGTCTTTGATTTTATAACAAGATTTTCAAATTTTTTTTTAAATTGTGAGGGAACCGAGAATTCAAAAATTCTGAAGAAAATCGTGATTATCTTTTACTTTCACATTGATATGTCATGATATTTGAAATGGAATCTGATCAATGGTTTTTGGAAAAACTTAAAACATCCTCTAAAATTTAGGTTTTTATTTTTTTTCTTCGAAAACTGATCATCAGATTTTCTTCTACTTCTCTCTAATTATTCAATTTGAATTCCAAAATAACTCGATTTTTTTCAGAATTTATTTTTTCATGGGTTTACGTGAACCTTCATCACACAAACTTTCCACAAATTTAAAATTGAAAGTGACATTTCTTTCTGCGATATATTGCTTCATAGAAGCCCACTCTATTGGATCAAATCCGGATGGTTGGGAGGTAATCGTAAAACTGAATGTCCTTTATCAGCGAGTATTTTGTCGATTTCATAGGTTTCCAACAGAGGTTTGTGTAATTTTATATTGTTATATAACTCGACTTTCAACATCTCATTTGTAAATTCAATATTTTGGTTTGTCAACCACTGTTGCATTTCTGCTTTTCTAAAAGACAGATTTGAACATTTATCTGTTTGTACATTATGATAAGGCGCATTATCAATCACTAAAACTATCACTATCAGCTTATCCTGAAGCCACTTTTTGTCATAGTTCATTGCATCATAGTAATCACCGTTTTTATAGTAGGTTTGAAGCGACGGTAAGCGTTTTTAACAAAACCACTTTCACCACCAGCATGCACTATCACAAGCATCTGTCCTTTTGACACTGGTTTATGTAGACCCTTATTCGAACTATCAGCCCAGCCCTTTTGGTTTGTATGGCACGAATGGACATATGTTTCATTTATACCGGGTGGCCCTCGGAAGTATTGCCTACGGAATATCTCAGTTATTGTATGAAGTAGGTTTGTGAAATTTGGAGTGTCGATATAATGACATAAGAGCTAGAATTTGAGCATATTGACATGTCGAAGTTAACTTCCGGTCTGACCGGAAGTAACATCAACTTTCTTATTTTAAATGGAAACCCTATTTTTTTTTCTTTTCGCTTTATTCAGCATTCAATTCCCTTTCTAATGACATATCACAAGTTGGTATCTAACCAGAAACGAGATCAGAAAAAAATTATTATTGAAATTCACCAGGCCATGAAAGGAAAATGAAAGCCAAAAATTGAAAAGTTGGCTATGGAAACCATACGTCACTTGATAACAGTTGCTACTACTGTGATATTTTATTTTCATTCGTCGGCGTTATAAAAAGCCGCCAAAAAAAAAATTGGAAAAATTGGGAAAAAAACAATACTCTGTAGGTCCATAACTTAAATAGGAACATACAACTTTTTCTTGCCTGTACTATTCAGCATAACCATTCCTTTCTAATGATATAATAGAAAGTACTTTTTTGATATGACATACCAAAAAATCCAATTATTATTATTCAAATAACAAAAAAACAGATTTAACGAAAAAAAATACTTCATACAATAACTGAGATATTCTGTAGGCAATACTTCCGTAGCCACCCGGTATATATAATTGGGCGATTTTCGGTCTTGTAACGTGTCATATTACGTGAGAATTTCAGTCTCAAATGTTGAATATCGGAGTAGTTACTCCCCTCTGCTAATTTTCTATGTATGCGTCTCAAAGTTGGCACATGTTTTTCTGTTTTAGTTATAAATCGTCTAAGATCGTTTTTGAAGCACTTTTTCCTCTTTTTGTTTGGTGTCATAAATGATGAACACTCACCGACTTCAATTAACTTCATCATTTCACGAGCAATATTTTTAACACTACTTAACCCAACACCTGTTGCCAATACCACATGCTCCAGCACTTTTTTCAAAGCTTTTAATGGTTCATTGTTTTTCGCCTCCTTTGTCATAAAATAAATAATATTAGCTACCACTTCCCGTGTCTGACTATTTAAACTTTGCCTTTAAGATTTGATTGAAATTTCATTTTATAAAAACACAACACACACGAAATAATTGAAACTTCATTTTAAAAAAACACAACACACACGAAATAATTTCTGCATAACTTGTATTCGAATTCACAACATGACACACTTATATAACTACATATGGTCGTTATAGGTAATTACAACTAGGTATTGAGCTAAATAGCGACCATAATCTCCCAAAACATAATATACCTACATCCATAATTATAAAGGAAGAAGGGTTATTACAGGTACTATTTGAGCTATTCTAGGAATTATTAGAGAGATATTGCAATTCATAATAACGCCAGGCAGTAATACTTTTGTCCTTATTTTCAAATAAATTATGTAGAGAAAATCTTAGAAATTTAATTCCATTTAGATTATGAATAACGAAAGGCTGTGGGTGTTTTGACGGTTAACCTATGCGCGATTCGATTCTTAAAACAACGCCCGTAAATAACGTTACGCGTCAGCCGTAATTTACATATCGTCGTTGATACTGCAATACGAGCTATGTCACAAAACATAGAATGTATTGTAAGAAACAAATCCGCATGAGTTAACATAGATCCTAATGCCAGATAGTATAATCTATATTTTCGGTATTGAGTACTGACATAAAACATTGCTATGCATGGAGCGTAGTTGGTTGCATACTTACATACAATAAAGTAAATTGCTGAATATTGTGACATAGCACGTCTTGCAGTATCAACGACGATATACTTATTATTATTTTTGATTATGGAAAAAACGTCGCTTCCGATAGCTGTAAATATCATAAAAATACCGCTTGACATAAAACCAATAACGCATGACGTTAATCACGTTCACAAGCGCTAATTCATTTTACCGATATCTCTCTATTATTTTGCCACAGACTGTACCAAGCCCAAGCACAGACTAATCCGTCGAACAACGAGTGCGCATCATGGGCGGGAACCTTTTCATAGTTGCAGCTATATTTGCCAAACTGTAAGTCGTCCCGGAGCGCCACGGCAAATAACAATAATAGCGGTCCTCTACCCGTACAGGCTATGCCTTTGGTTACACTCTATGAGTGTTTATGATAGAGTATCATTATTATTATATTACTATTATTTTATATTGATCGACTGACTAATTCTCTGTGTCATTGTTTTATTTCAGACAAGCTACCGTGGTAGCTCCTTTGGTAACATTTAATTACGTTGAACAATGGTTGATCAAATGCTTAGGAGTGCCAAACCTTACGACTGGTCTTACAACATGTGATCCCGTCTATCAAGAATGGGAAGCATTGTCCAATTTTCTTGAAAGCATTTTAAGCAGGGTACTGCAGGCTACAGAGAGGCCTTCCACTGCTTCTGGTTTAAGATTGCTCCAGTTATGTCTGGCGTATCAGCCTGCTGATCCTTTGATATTATCGACATTGCTGACTTGTATTTCAGCATTGTTCGTATTTCTTAGTATGTCTACTGGCCAGATGGCACCTCAAGGTAATTGGATTTGCTAACGTTTGAACATATGGAAACGATGAAAATTATACAGTGCGGCTTTTCATAGTCCCCCCGTGTTTGACGTACAAACTTATAAAAACCGTTTGGAGGGTTTTACCGATACTACTTTTTGAAATAAAACACATTGTGATTGCTCGAAAGATGGCGCGGGGGCACATTAACTAAACAATTCTAAATGTCATGGGGGTTCATTCTCTTTTCAACCATCTAAACTTTTTAGATTTCCGTCAATAATTTCTGGGACTTTATTTTATGTAGATGAAAATTTATCGCAGTCAAAACATATTCAGGTTTTGAGAAAACAGATTTCTCCAACAATTGGAATTCTTTTTAATATACATTTTTTACCACTTAAACATCTGAAGAGATTTTTTTAGTTTATTCCAAATTGCAATACATGATTTCTATATGAGGTACAGTAACAAATTAATTGCTAAGACCACTAAAGATGCTTCAGAATAAAATTATTAAATGTATATTCAAACTTGACTATTACGAGTCAACTGCTAATTTGTATATATCAAATAAGCTTCTAGACATTCATTCATTATATAAAATGAAATTGTGTAGTTTCATTCATTTAGTTAAAAATAATATGAAACATTCTAATTTAATATTCAAAATTAATAGTGATCAACATAATTCAACCAGATATTCCAATAATATAGCAATGCATAAAACTAAGACAAATATTGATAAAAAATCAATAGTAATGGATTAAAATTTTACAATGTAAAACAATATGGTAAAATACGATTCAAAATTGCTTTGAAAAAAAACATGATTGGCTGAGTTGAAAACAAATGATTCAAGTGAGGCAAGTGACATTCTTGTCAGTTTCGACGTTGTATCCTTGTTCACCAACGTCCCACTAGAAGATTCCCTGAGGGAAATAGCCAATATGTTCCCAAATGACATTGTCGGACTTTTCAAGGCGTGTCTCACCGGAAGTTACTTTCAATGGAAGGGAGACTTCTATGAGCAATTAGATGGTGTGGCGATGGGAAGCCCGCTTAGCCCAGTAATAGCCAATTTTTTCATGGAACAATTTGAAAAGAAGGCAATCGAATCTTTCGAGTTTAAACCGACCATGTGGTTACGATACGTAGATGACACCTTTGTCATTTGGAGACATGGGAGAGCGAGACTGAATCTTTTCCTGGATCACCTCAATTCTCAATATCCTAGCATCAAATTTACCATGGAAACCGAACAAGAACAACAGATAGCCTTCTTAGACGTACTCATAGAAAGATGTGGCACAAATCTAACCCACAAAGTATACCGAAAACCGACACATACGGATAGATATCTTCATGCACTATCAAACCACCACCCGAGTCAAAAGCGAGGCGTCATCTCCACACTGACAGAACGTGCTCGAAGAATATGTGAGCCAGAACATCTACAAGAAGAATTAAAACACCTTCAAGTGGCCTTCAGATCGAATGGATATAGTGATACCGAGATCAACAGAGCCATGAAACCAAAGAAGTCAACGTCCCAAAATAGAGAGGAAGCTCAAACAGTCGCGCGCGCTTATCTACCGTACATCCCTAAGGTCACGGACAGAATAGGAAAACTCCTTGGAAAGCACAATATTAAAACAGTATTTAGGCCCACCAGGAAAATACAACAAAGCCTTAGATCAGGAAAAGATAAGAGGGACCCGCTGTCAGCTGCTGGGGTATATCGTATACCGTGCACTTGCGGGAAAGTCTATATCGGAACCACGAAAAGATCCATGGGAACAAGACTACATGAACACAGGAGAAACTGTAGATTAGGTCAGACGGACAAGTCAGCTGTTGCAGAACACGCGCTGAGTGAAGGGGACCACAAGATACTGTTTGAAGACGTTAAACTTCTTGCTCCTGACCAGGGATATCACAATCGGCTTATACGAGAAGCAATTGAAATCCATAAACATACGGATAATTTCAATAGAAAAGAAGAGACACTGACCCTCAACCGAATTTGGAATCCATTACTTAGTCAAGCTAGGAAAAGAACAGCCGAAAGGAATATACCTGCAACCCCAATACTGAGAGATAATTTAATTCCAGGAACGGACGATAAGAACGTAATAATTGCAGGTACCAGCCGGACATATAAATATGCGCTTAGATCCCGAACCAACCAGTCATCGGAAATCTTTCAAGATGGAACCTCAGAAGAAGCCAGCCACTCGTGCGGGCGAAACGTTAGGAAGCAATTCCATATCACGACGGCCAACAAACCCGAAGAAGAGTAACATTATCAAAATGATTCTGATTCCAGCATTTTTAGTTTTTTTTATATACTTGTAATACTTCTTGTTTATTTCCATCAATTGTTTGATTCTTCTTTTTCATATATTTATTGCCGAAACTACCGGAGGGCGCGCTGGTGTATAATTAACCCCAGCAAACACTCCCCACGTCCGTGGGGTGAGTGATTACTGGGTCCGAGAGTCATGTGCCCTGAGTAAACGAAGTGAACCAAGAATTACGGCCTTCTGCATTCTTCTGGCTAAGTTTTTTGCCGCATCATGGCAAGCCGGTATGATTTTCAAGTTTGAAAGCAGTGTGTCCATCATTCCACCAAGGACCCCTATTATCAGAACCACCATCTTGACAGAATGGTTTGGATAATGCCTGCGGAGTTCAAAGAGTAGTTCTCGATATTTAGTCCGTTTTTCCTATTCGTTTCGCCAGGAGCTGAAAACTCGATGACGAAAATCGTCCTACTTTGGTGGTCGAGAAGGACTACATCAGGCTTATTAGCTTGTATTTGCCTGAGGGTGGGGAAAGAGTAGTTCCAATAAATTCGGCACTTTTCATTCTCCACAACGGACTCAATATCCCCCGGAGCATAAGGCAACACCGGTGTCTCGTCTCACCGTACGAGTGTCGTAGATGGTAGTACAACACTCGTAGGGCCGCGTTATGCCTGTGGATATCGGCTGAGACCGCATAAGCTGGACAAGCTGGCAGCAAATGCATTATGGTCTCAGCTGCCCCACGACACGCTCTGCATCTAGTGTCAGGAACCTCTATACCCATCACGCGAATACGATAGACGAGGGTGTTGAAGACACCATCCTGGCAGGCCATTATGAATCCCTCGGTTTCTGACTTCAGCCCACTTGACCTGAGAAAAGCGAAGGTCAGGTTTCTGGATAAGCCAAGGTCTTCAATGTTCTTGAAGAAGACCCCATGCATTGGCTTATCCTTATGTAGCTGTAGGAGCCTGTCACACTCAGCAGCTTTCACGTGGGCTTTTTGCTGAACGGGTTCCAACTCGGTGACAGAGTTTGGGTTCGTCCGTTCAGTGTCGAATATGAGACCCAGTTCATCGGCTGCACGGGTTGCTGCCTTGAAAAAATTGCTCCAATCCGTGCTTTTTCATGATCACATACCAAGCAGAGAAGGGGATCTGAACTCCTGATGACTTTACAGGCTCCATCCAGTACCATTCTGTTATGTAGACACTCCAAACTCAAAAGTCCGCGGCCTCCCCGTTGTCTGGGGAAGTATAAAGTATAAAGCTTCTATGAAGATGCATCATTTTGCGAGTTTTTACGTCGAGTTGTCGCAGCTCTTCCTGAGTCCATTTCATTACTCCAAAGGAGTGAAGTAGAGTCGGAACGGCAAGCATATTAGTTGCAGCAACTTTGTTTTTCCCCGACAGTTCTGAAGACCAGATCTGTCGGAGTTTGTGCTGATACTTGCCGCGGAGAGAGCTTTTGACAGTAGCTACCTCTTGGGTGTGGCGTTGTTCCACCCCTAGGTAGGTATACGTCTCTCCGGCATCCAGATGATGTAGGATGCTTCCGTCTACGAGCTGAACGTCCTCTCCGTATTCCTCGCATCGTCCTCTTTTGAGATGAACCGTGGCACATTTGTCGATCCCAAACTCCATTCCGATAGCATGCGTGTACTCTTGCACCACCCTTAAGGACTGATGAAGGTCCTTTTCTCCGGAGGCATAAAGTTTAAGGTCATCCATGTTAAACAGATGGGTGACCTTATGCCTCCGGTTGCTGGGGGTGCCGCAGTTGTATCCGCGGGTTTTCCGTAGTGCAACGGACAATGGCAGTAGTGAGATGCAGAAGAGAAGAGGGCTGATGGAGTCTCCCTGAAACACGCCCCTTCTAAAGATAATCTGCTCTGTTTGGACTCTGACTTGACCAGATGTTATGGTAAATCGAGTCCTCCAGAACGGCATCAGCTGTTCAATGCATCTCACTATTTGATCGGGTACCGCAAGGCATCTGAGCAAATGCATGATGAGCTCATGTGATGTTGTATCAAATGCCTTGAGATAATCGATTCAGGCCATTGAAAGGTTACGTTTATACTGCACGGAGTCCTGCGTGATGCATGTGTCGATCAGCAGGTTCTCCTTGCAGCCAGCGACCCCCTTTTTTGACCCTCTTTGCTCATATATCCGTTCATACACCGGCTCAACTGCGGAGAGTATTCGCATGTACAAGATGCGTGTAAACATCTTATAACATGCGTTCAAGCATGTTATCGGTCTGTAGTTCTTCGGATCAGACAAATCTCCGTTTTTGGGGATTGGCACGGTTCGCCCCTCGACGAACCAATCCGGAATCTGCTGCTCCCCATCTAGCCATGAGTTGAAAACTCTTTCTAGATGGTGGTAGGTACTTGGAAATTTTTTCCACCAATAGTTATTCAGGTCATCAGGACCTGGAGCAGCAAAATTCTTCGAGCCTTTGAGGGCCCGTCGAACTTCTTCCGGGGTTATCGGATTGCGCAGTTCATTATTATTATTGTAATTATTTTATTATTCCTCTATAAACAGAAATGTTTCTTGGGATCAATAAAGTAAATAAATACTTTTTTTCACAATATACATTTGAAATATCAGAATAAGTGCGTAACTGATCACGATACTTTAAAATGTTTTGATGTGAAATAACGGGACAGAATTTTTTTTTTTTTGATGGAACGGAATTCTAAAAATTTTTAGATGGTTAGATGGTTCAACGATGTGACACATGACCTCCCATGCCATTTAAAATATTTCAGTTGATGTGCCATCCCGCTCCATCTATCGAGCAATCACAATGTCATTTATTTCAAAAAGTAGTATGGGTGAAACCCTCCAAACCGTTTTTTGTCTGTACATCAAACCGTTCAAAAGTTAACAGGGGGGGGACTATTAAAAGCCACACTGTATACAGTTAGGAGAACAATTGCTATAATTTTGGCAGATGTTTTATTGCACCTAATCAAACAAAAATGTGGTATAGAAGTTACATTAAAAAAAATTATCATTCATTATCTGAACAGGATATCTGCCAATAACAAACTAGTTAAATTTACTTCCTTAATAGTTGAGATAGAATACAAAAATGTGATGGTTTTAATATGAGCCTTGAAAATACATATCTAGTTACAAGATTGAGATGAACTTTGAAACCTATATTGGGTGACTAGACATATAGCAGCCTGTATTTTTTTATTAGATGTGAAATTTGAAATTCAAAGGAGGTACGTAATCAATGATGGCGCTTTTTTTAACCTCAAACTTTTTTCTGCTACCTGTTTGAATGGAAGTTACCCCAACTTGAGTTTTTTCAAATATCACCCGGTACATTCCTCTTGCCTACATTAATTGGCTTAACATTTTCCATTCAACCATGTATCCCAAATCGTTGTTTCTTAATTTGATGCGGAATTGCATTTTATTGAAAAACATCAATTTATCTTCGACCCGGATTCGATGATAGTTTGATGTTTAGTAGGCGTTGGAATCCAAAAATGATTGATTAACCGATATTCTTTCAAAATTTTCCATATAATAGTCAACGGACTAATAAAATTTCAGGAATAAGGAAATGTTTACGGAGCCGGTTTATTTGTTATGCAAACAAGTTACGTTTTATGCTCGGCACTCGACAGCAGCGTAGCTAGGGGATTTTTTCAATCTCGTAACAGTATACAGTGTCTTTCAAAAGCATCGGAACGGTCTCATATTTCAGAAACGGCCCTGAGAAAATTTACGAAAAGTTTAACAGGGGTGGTTTTTGATGATGCCCGATTCAACAGTGATATCGGCAATGTTGTCAAATCAACAATTTTCCAGATATTGGAGGGTAAATCAATTTTTTCAAATGGAGTACCCTATTTGTTTTCATTGCAATTAATTCAGCGACGCCTTATCACTTATGTCTCCAAATATCAAATTTTGAATTAATGCAGTTTTCGAAATATGACTACATGGCTTTTTCGTTCAAAAGTCGGGGAACGGTCCAATATTTTCAATACGGTTCTAGAAAAATTCGTGAAATTTTATACAAGATTTTGATGATGCCCGATTTAGTGGTGATATCGGCAATGTTTCCAAATCAACAGTTTTTCAGATATTGAGGATAACTCAATTTTTCCAAATGGAAATCATTTATTTTCATTGCAATCAATTCAGCGCCCCGTCGATACTTATGTCTCCAAATACCAGATTGTGAATTAATGTGGTTTTTGAAATATGAGAACATGGTTCGTTGAAATGTCTGCGAAGGGTCCAATATTTTCAAAAGGGCTCGAAAAAATATCATAAAATTTCATACAAAATGGTTTTTGATAAAACAACTTTTAAATAATTGAATTTCGAATGAATTAAATAACAGAAACTGAAAACTATCTGACCAAGTGCTCAAAATGTTTGCCATCATTTTCTAACAATAGCCCAAGCGGTCATAAAATTCCCTCAAGTATTAGTTAGCATTTAAGGCGTGATTAAAAGAGCTGCCCGACATATTTTATTTTTTAAGATTTATAAATTTGATGGTTGCTCAAACTGCATTAATTTCAAATCTTATATTTGGAGATATCAGTAATGAGGCGTCGCTGAATTGATTGCAATGAAAACAAATAGGTTGTTCCATTTGAAAGAATTGAGTTACCCTCAATATCTGTAAAATTGTTGATTTAGCATCATTGCTGATATCACCATTGAATCGGGCATCATCGAAAGTAAAATATGTCAATTTAACGTTTCTATAATATATACATTTTATTGATTTTACCTGTATATTATATTCAAACTGACGTAGCCCAGACTATTTTTCTTGATTTCGCCATTTTTCATTTATTGAAAATTATTGATTATATGTGCAGTAACTTGGATTCAAATAATATATCTTGTTCAGTTATTTCGGCAGGTCTATCTGATCATGAAGCTATAAAGTGTACAGTAACCATGTACTCAAATGAAGTTGAAAAAAAATATCGTTATGGAAGAATGTATACCAAATCGAATTATGATAAGTTTTATTCTAGATGTTCTGAAACAAATTGGGACCGTATTTTAATGTCCAGTGAACCATTCTTGATGTTTTATAAATGTCTTTGTGATGAGTTTAATAAAGCATTTCCAATTCAGAGGATCAAAATTAAACATAAAAAACAATGGGTAACTCAAGGAATAAAGAATTCCTCAAAAAATGTACGTTCTTTGCATTATATCAGAAAGTTTACTAATAGTGAATTTTTTCACGATTACTTCAATAAATATCGCAGAATATACAAAAAATTGATCAAAACTGCAAAAGGTAATTATTATATGACAAGGATATCTGAAGCTAGAAATTCATCAAAAGAAAGTTGGAATATAGTTAATAATTTCAGGGGAAAAAACAGCAGAAAGCATATAGAGTCATCATTGAATCCAAATACTTTGAACGATTTTTATGGTTCCATTGCTGAGAAGTTGACCAGTTCTATTGTTTCTATGAATGATCCTTTGAGTTATCTACATGATGTTAGTATCAAGGAAAATCTAATCCTACCTGATACGGATATTTATGAGATAATTGATGTCATTAACAGTATCAAAAACAAAAGAACAAGTGGTCTAGATGAAATTTCTATCAAAATTTTTCAAAATCTTCCTGATAGAGCTCTTAGTGTTCTTACTGTTTTAATCAATGATTCATTTCAACATGGCAGTTTTCCATCTTTTCTGAAAACGTCCCTGGTTATTCCAATATATAAAGGTGGTGATTTTGATGATCCATCTAACTTTCGTCCTATTTCACTTATACGTATCCTAGCCAAAATTATAGAAAAACTGATTTATTTGAGAATTACGAAATTTTTGAGATCTCATAATTTGATCAACAATCTTCAATTCTGATTTCAGAAAAACAAAAATACAGCAGATGCAATATTGTCTCTTTTACACGAAGTATATTTTCGAATTAATGATGGGGAGGTAGCGGCTGCAGTTTTTTGTGATTTTTCCAAAGCTTTTTTTTGATTGTGTAAATCATGAGATACTTTTGCTTAAACTCCATCATTATGGCTTCAGGAATATGACTCTCAAATGGTTTGAATCTTATTTATCCGAACGAAATCAGATTGTAAGATATTCAGGATATTCAGGATATTCAAAATCAAAGAATATCAATTGTGGAGTACCTCAAGGTTCTATACTTGGACCAATTCTATTTTTATTATATATAAATGACCTATTTAATATCCAGATTTCAGGTTCTTTCACTGTCTTTGCTGATGACAGTACTATACTTTGGCATCACAAAAACAAGCAGGATCTTGAGCAATTAATATGTTATGATCTTAAAAAAGTGAAGGATTGGTGTGATTCAAATTTACTATCATTCAACATAAGAAAAACTAACATGATATCTTTCAGATGTCATCTTGAAGACATTCCGTTAGACAATAACATCATTGAAAATAAAACGACTTTGAAATATCTTGGAGTTTATCTGGATAATTCGTTGAAATTTGAAGAGCATGTTGAAATATTATGTAAAAAACTCTCTTCGGGTTGCTACGCATTGAGAGTTGTCTCGAATGAATTAGGATTTTCAGTTTCTAAGCTAGTATATCATTGTCTTATTGAATCTCATCTATGATATGGTATTGCATTTTGGGGAGTTTGCTGTAGTCATCGTTTACAAACAGTCCTAATTTTACAAAAACGTGCTCTGCGATATTTATGCAAAGCGAGATATCGGGATTCATGTCGACCTCTCTTTCTTAAACATAAAATTCTTACAGTTATTGCAATTTTCATACTTGAAACTGTTTGTTTGATACAAAAACATAAATCAAAGTTCAATATTGGCAGTTCTTCCGATCATAATACCAGACAGAGTAATGATTTCAAACTTCCACTTCCTAAAAGTACACTCATCAAAAACTCGATATTTTATAATGGATGTAAGATGTTCTTCCAATAAATATCAAAAGTATCGCATCACTTTATCGTTTCAGAAAAGATGTCAAAAATTTATTATCAGAAAAAGCTTATTATAGTCTACAAGAGTTTTATGATGATAATATCTAAAAATCATAATTTTTATATCATGAATCGAGCATAGTAAGTAAGCGTACAATTTGTTATTATTTTTTTGTTCCTTTGCTATTGATTGTGTCTATATCATCCACAATTTGATTAATATTTTTTTCTGCTTTCATGTACATACTCTCCGTTTGTTCATAAACTGGAAATCCCGAGCTGGAGTTGCTGAGAGATGCAGAGATGAAGAAGTCCTTGTGTAATGATGGATGAGCATGTATTATGTTTTGTTTCATTCCCTCATTCGCTAAGGACCAAATGGTGGTACTGTAGGTTTTTCCGGGTTTTTCCTGCATTTGAAATAGCAAATGCGCCATCAAATTTTCAAGTCGCCCCGGAGCGCATATAGTGGTGGTGTTCCTTCATCTGGGATGATATGCAGATAGTGGGGAGTATCACCATTATACATTATCGTAATTAATTGAATTCAATTTTAATATTAATCCAAAACCAAAAGCTTTGTCTATAAGTTTTTATAACTTCCGACAATAAAGTATATTTTGACTTTGACAAAAACCAACCTGTCGAAATTTTCGTAAATTTTCTCTGTGCCGTTTCTGAAATATGAGACCGCTCCGATACTTTTGAAAGACACTGTATATGTTTATTGTCCATTGTTTATTGTCCATTGTCGATGATGATTGGCACCTCCTCCCGAACTATTTATAATTATTATTTTAACTTTTAGAGGCCTTGTCAAATTCATTATATTACTTCCACAGTAATGATTAATACAATCTGTATTTCTTCAAAACAGTTGTGTTTAGAACTCCCCCTGTTTAATTTGTTTGCTTTTTTGAGTTTAAGAAATCATCTGTTAAAATTTCGGCGGTTGTACAACTACTAATACCCTGTATTTTTCCAGTAAATTCTGTAGCCGCCTCGGGGGCAGCTCTACTTCCCCAAGTGTTGGAGAAAATATTTGCAACATTGGTCTACACTCCTGAGGGCCAAACAATAAGCACAAGGTCGCGGGCAGTGAAAAATGTCAGACGTCACGCCGCATCTCTAATGGTCAAAATCGGAAATAAATACCCTCTTCTGTTGCTGCCGGTATTCGATCAGATTAGAGCGACTGTAGAGAATCTGTCTAGAGCTGATGGGTCGGCTAATTTGAGTAGTCTTGAGAAAGTGACGTTGCAAGAAGCTCTGATGCTAATTTCTAATCATTTCGGAGACTACGATAGGCAAACTTCGTTCGTGGGAGATATGCTAAGAGAAGCAAACGGGCAGTTTCTTGAAATTGTTAATTCAGGTGAGTACAGATCGATGATATTGTCGCAACTCACTACCTGCTTGGCTTTTTGCAAGAGGATTTCTTATGCTGTATTCACCTAACCCACATTAATTCCAGTAATGAAAGAACTCGTTTTAAAACTATGTAAATTATTAATTGACTTGAAAAAACACAGAACGAACGAGGCTACCTGAAAAGTGAGTAAATGAATGAGTGAACACTTTATCAAAATAAACAATATATGCTAATAGCCTGCTGAGCCAGAAATAGGGAGATGAAGGACATTCTCATTGTGACTACTAATGATCAGTAACCGAAAATTAAATGAAGTAATGGTGAGTTGGATATAGTACCAGATCAAATGAAAATTGCTTTAGTATCACCTACAGTGTGTTTCACTTCTCATGGAAACATCCCCGCATCTTCCGTAATTTTCAACGTAGAACCATGAAATTTTCAGGATCGATAGATTCACTAAAAATGAACTCGCTGCAGAAAAGGTGTCATCCTACGTGATATACACTGCACGAAAACAGCGATGGAACCACACATTTTTCCAGAAACTTATATTAGGGGGCAAAATTGGCCAAAAATTCCTTCGGATTCGTGTTTAGGATCCTCGAATTACTACTACTACACCTGTCTCTTGAAAAATTTTCAGTGCTGAAAATTTCAAATTTGTTTCACTTCTCATGGAAACGCCCCTGTATCTTCCATAATTTTATGACGTAGAACCATGACATTTCCAGGATCCATAGATACACTAGAGATGACCTCTCTGCACGAAAGGGGTCATCATCAGTGGAGTATTTAAAAAAATATTGAATTTTTCAAAACTGAGACAAGTGTATTAGTAGTAATTTGGGGATCCTGAACACGAATCCAAAGGAATTTTGGGCCAATTTTACTCCCTAATATTACTTTCCGGAAAAACGGGTGGTTTCATCGCTGCTGGCGAGCAGTGTATATCACGTATGATGACCCCTTTCGTGCAGAAAGTTCATCTCTGGTGTATCAATCAATCCTGAGAATTTCATCATATTTCGTCAAAAATTACAGAAGATACGAGGGTGTTTCCATGAGAAGTGAAACACACTGTATACAGTGTGGTCCACTAAGTGTGCAATAAATGGGAAACTTGTTTATTATCGATTTCTCAGAAAATTTTATTCTTGACAAAAGTTGGTGCATGTTCCAAAACTATACCAAGTGTACCCGAAATGGCTTTATGACAAACACCATAAAGGATAGGCCAAAAAATATAAAGTTCGTTCAAGAGTAAAGTACCCTTATTTTCTAAAAATATAGAAATATGTTGAAGAGAAAAGTTGCTTAGAATTAAAAGTTATGTTTCCCATTTGTTGCACACTTAGTGGACCACACTGTATATGAAAATGGTAAAAAAAAACGATTTGAATAATTTTAGGCCTATATCCATACTTCCAATCTTTTCAAATTTTTTTGAAAAAATCATCAATTTTAGGCTGTATGAGTATTTAGAACAAAAAACTATTTGATTTAATCATCAATATGGATTTAGACGATCCAGAGATACAGAAAGAGCGGCACAAGATGTAATTTCTTTTGTACAAACATAAGTTGATAGTGGCGAAAAATGTGCAATATTGTCTCTCGATTTATGTAAAGCTTTTGACACTGTTGACCATGAAATCCCATTGAGAAAATTGGATAAAATTGGTGCCAGAGGACACGTTTTTGATTAGTTCGAAAACTTTTTGACTGGTAGGAAACAATACGTATGGGGGCATGGGGTACCACAGGGATCTGTGTGATTTACATCAATTCCATTTCTTTTTTGGAATTGAAAGGGGCTCTTAAATTATTTGCAGATTATACAAAAATAGTTTATTTTGGAACTGATCTAAAATTCATTGAAAATAATATCAAGTAGGTATGATCTATCCAGAATCTTCTCATGGTTACAGTATCATAAATTAACATTAAATTTTTCTAAATCCTCATACATATTGTTGCGTTTTTCAGGTTCAATAAGTGGTACACTTACTTATAAACTCGCCTTTATTGTCACAGAACAAATAATACAACTGACAACACTGTTTGACACTTTGCAGTTCAAATAAATACTTCAAACTTCACTTGGTAACGTTACAACAGTCAAATGTTAAAAAGTAAACAAAACTCAAAAACCTCCCAAACTTGGCAAATCTGATCGTATTTATAGGATAACATTATTCTAGAAGCTATAGAACTTTCAACAGAACATTCCATACTAAGTTCTCGAATAAACTTTAATGATTCTAGTACATTCTAATGGGTTTCTAGAAGGCAAACAGAAGGATTCATGATTTTTCTATCTACTACCAGGTTCGTAACACTGCCTCCTCTTCTAGGTTATTCCGTCCCGGATAACATCATCTCCATCTTGATTGTCTCGCTGGAACCAATTTGGAGGGTCGTGTGGCCTCGGTATTCTGCTAACCTCTCCACGTGAACAACTTTGGGTTTGCTCCTTGGGGTAAGCTGGATGCGGTACACCAAATCGTTGATTTTCGTTACGACGACATAAGGGCCTGTCCAGTTCCTCTGTAGCTTGTGACATAGTCCTTTCTTTCTTTGAGGTTGGTACAGCATCACCTGGCTCAAACATAGTCCCTGGAGTATTCCTGTCAAATCTCTTCTTCATCTTGTCACTGGTGATTTGAAGACGATGTCTGCAGAATTCATGAACTCGATCCAGTCTTTCTCACAATGCTTTGACAAATTCTGGAAGAACTTTGTCCTCATCTACATTCCTGGCGGGTGGCATTCCAAATAGCAGATCGATTGGCAGTTTCATTTCTCTCCCAGTGTTTAATAGTGAAGGGGTATATCCGGTGGACTCATGCTGGGCACTTCGATAGGATAGGAGAAATAATGGCACCAATTCATCCCAATCCTTTTGATTCTTGGAGATGAACATCGACAGATACTGGCTGTTGTGCGAGTTTTCTTCACGCCTAAAATGTTCATCATTTCCTGCCATAACTCGGATTCAAAGTTTCTTCCTTGATCTGAATGTAATTCTAGCGGAACTCCATGTCTGGCTATCACATTTTCTAGGAAGGCCTTTGCAACTGTCTTTGCCTCCTGGTTTGGAATGGGCACAACTTCGGGCCATTTGGAGAAATAGTCCATGGCTACCATCAAGTATTTATTTCCATGCTCAGTAACAGAAAACGGCCCCAGAATGTCAACTGCTACTCTCTCGAATGGTTCACCAGAAAGATACTGGGCCATTTTTCCTCGACTTCTAGCTTTCGGTCTCTTCTTTGAAGAACATAGATCACATCTCTTCAACATCTCGACGGCAATTCACCCAATAGAATCGATCTCGAACTCTAGCTAGGGTCCTCTTGATTCCGAAGTGTCCACCTGCACGACTACTATGAAGTTGTTCAAGCACATCTTTGACATGAACCTTTGGCAGCACCAGTTGGTACACCACGGTTGCTCCATCTGGGCTCTCCCATCTGCGATGCAATAGGCCATCACGAAGACATAGGGAATCCCACTGAGCCCAGTATCCTTTGGCAACTGCACCAAACTTGGATACTTCCTGCCACTCGGGTCTTACTCCATTTTTTAGCCAGCTTAGGACTAACTTCAGATTGTTATCTTTCTTCTGACTTTTCCTCATTTCTTCTGTTGTCCATAAATCAGATTCTTTGGACTCGACTCTCACGGTAGTGGCTTGCAAAATTTCCTTGCACTGCTCTTCATTGTAGAAGTTGGCCTCTTTGTTTTCAGGTTTCTGACAATACCGGCATTCCTGCTCCAAGCATGGACGTCTTGATAAGGTGTCTGCATTGCTGTGTTTCCTGCCCCTACGATGAATTATTTTGAAGTCATATTGTTGGAGTCTTTCTATCCATCTGGCAACCTGACCCTCAGGCTTCTTGAAGTTCATTATCCACTGCAGAGCGCTGTGATCAGTCCTCACGAGAAAACGTGTGCCATAGAGGTAGGTGTGGAAATGTTCAATGGCTTTGACTATCGATAAAAGTTCCTTTCTCGTAACACAGTAGTCCTTTTCGGCTTTGCCCAGAGTTTTACTATAGTAGGCTATAACTTTCTCTTCGCCATCCTGTTCCTGAGATAAAACAGATCCAATACCATGCTGAGACGCATCACAGTCCAAAATGAAAGTGCCTTTCTCTTGTGGATAAGCTAAAATAGGTGCAGTTGTTAATTTCTTCTTCAGTTCAGTGAATGACTGCTGACAGTCAGAACTCCAATCAAACTGAACGTTGTTCTCAGAGAAGCGATGGAGTGGCTTGGCGATTTTTCCAAAATCCTGTACGAATTTTCGATAGTAAGTGCATAGTTCCAAGAAACTTCTTACTTCGTGTTTGTCTCTGGGACGTGGCCAACTCCTAACAGCCTCGATTTTCGCAGGATCGGTCTTGATTCCTTCGGCCGAGATGACATGGCCTAAGAAATTAGCTTCCTTTTTAAATAAACAGCATTTTTTTGGATTGAGCTGTAGGTTGGCGTTTTCTAACCTCAAAAATGCTTCTTCCAAATTTTTCAAATGTTCGTCAAACGTCTTTCCCATTACCATTACGTCATCCAAGTAGACAAGGCAGGTTTTCCATGTCAAACCCCTTAGTACTAGTTCCATAAGTCGTTCAAAGGTGGCAGGAGCGATACATAATCCAAACGGAATAACTTTGAATTGGTACAGCCCGTGTCCGGCAGAGAATGCTGTCTTATCTCTGTCATCGGGATGGACTTCCACTTGCCAGTAACCGCTTTTCAAATCCAACGTTGAAAACCATTTTGAACCAGATAGTGTGTTAAGCGTGTCATCGATTCTTGGCAATGGATAGCTGTCCTTCATGGTGACGTCATTCAATCGTCCATAGTCCACGCAAAATCGGGTTGAACCATCCTTTTTAGTTACTAAGACTACCGGTGAGGACCACGGGCTTGTGGATTCTTCAATTACGTCATCCTTCAGCATGTCGTTGATCATGTTGACTACCTCTCTCTGTTTGGCAAATGGTAGTCTCCTTGGAGCTTGTCGGATTGGTTGGGCGTCGTAGGTGTTAATTCGGTGTTGGACTAGATTGGTACGTCCCGTTGAAGTTTCTGTCGAGAAGATGTCTCCATGACCATCGAGAAACTCTTTGACCTTCTGTTTTTCTTCCAGAGATAGGTGTTCCGTGGATTCCATCATTTTGTCGATTGTTCTCTGATCGATGTTGGTAGTTTTTCTTCGAAGTGTTCGAGTTTCGTTTTCACAATTGATGACTCGAGTGACGGGTTTGATATCTGTAGTATTGGCCACCCTGACAGTTCACAAGACATCGGGCAATTAGAAGTCCATCGTTACGGTATTCATCGTTTTCAATTATTCCAGTGCACAAATCCCCCAGGTTCACCTTCCACTCTGGCCATAACAATGGTTTCGGAGTTTTTCGGAATATGGATGTCTTCCTCAACATAAATCTTCATTGGTTGGATTTTTTATCCGTATCTGCTCAGGAAGATTTCTTCATTGCCGATCCGCAATATTTTCTTACTGACATTAAGGATGAAGTCGTTCTTCTCCATGATATCTAGTCCCAAAACACATTCATCCTTTATGTCTGCAACCAACATAAAATGTTCCATGGTAATGGGGCCTATCTGGATGCGTACAAGCGTCTCTCCAATGATTGGTGAGGTTTATCCCGTAGCTGTTTCCAAAACCATATTCCTCTTTATCGGCTTTACAGATTTTTGTATGAGGTCTGGACGAACAACTGTTCTGGAAGCTCCTGTATCTATAGTGAAGGTGCATCTTCGATTTTCTAATTGGCCTTGGACTAGTAGACTTTGTCCATTTCTCTTCAACGTCGAGATAGGAATCTTGGAGCTTGGGGATCTCGATCTCGCTTCATTGCTTGTAGATGTCGTCCTTACCCTCATTGGACTTCTGGACCTTGATCTTTCCCAGCAGCTTCTTTGTAGATGACCAGTTTTTCCGCAGCTATAGCAGCGCCTCCTTTTATTTTCTTCAGAAGTCATTTGTTTACCCAATGCCGATATGGAGTCCAATAACTTATTCAACAGCGCCTCGCTCGTAGAAGAATCTTCGATGAATTTGACTTCTCGTAACTTGGATCTCGTATTTCTTGATGCATTTTGAGCCGCTTCGAACTCCAATGATGCTATTAGTACCCCGCTTATGGTCTGAAGACGTCCTAGTCGAAGGACTTGCTTGCTGCATGTCAGGATCTCTTAGGCCGCCGATGAAGGTTTGCACTCCAATTTGTTCTATGAACTCTTTCGGTGCTTGTGGATAGGCCAAATTAATGAGTCGCTCCACATCTGCTCCATATTCCTGCAGTGATTCGTTTGGTTTTTGGGATCGACTCTTTAGCTGACTCTGGAACACTTTTTTAAGATACTGCTGCCCATATCTTATCTCTAAAGCTTCCACGATTCTAGAATACTCCTGCTTATTCTCGGGGATATTCTGCAATATCTCTAACGCTTGGCCTCGCAGACACAGGACTAGTGAAGTGGCCTTTTCTTCCTCGGACCAGCTGTTTGCGTTTGCTGCCGCCTCAAATTGACGTCGATACATAGACCACGAAGATTGCCCATCAAATGTTGGAGGCTTCAAAATTTTTGCTTGAGCAGGCCTTGGATATGTCAGTGAAAATTGCCTTTCACTGGTGGGAGAAATTTCCTCAGAGGGTGCCCGCTTGTGTGAAAGGTGTATTGTTTCTATCCTCTCCTTGATCCTATCCACTTCTTCGTTGAATTTCTTGTTTACTTCTTGTGCCACCCGTTCATTCATTTTGGACAGTTCAATTTCGACCTCCTGGACTCTTCCTCTGACTTCCTGGAATTTTTCGGTGATTTCATTCTGGAAGCACTGTTGGCTGTGACTAAACTGTTGCAGGAGATCGACATGCTGCTGTTGTAACCGTTGGACTAACCGCTCCTCTTGCTCCTCTTGTTCTTGTCTTCTTTTAGCTTCTTCTTCCTCTTGCTCTTGTTTTCTTTTAGCTTCTTGATCCTCTTGCTCTTGTTTTCTGCGCAGTTCAAATTGTTGAAAAAGCCCTTCTTGTTTGTTTTGATCTTCTTTTCTGTGTATTTCAAATTGTTTGAGAAGCTCTTCTTGTTCCAGTTTTATTTTCGCTTCTTGTTCCTTCAAAAACTCGATTATGTCTAACGTCGCCATCTCGTCGTAATGCTGTGCTCGAGTATTAACCATCAAATACTGTAAATCTGCTCCACTCTTCGTTCTTCAGTACCACTTATCCCACCGCTGTCACCAAATGTTGCGATTTTCAGTTCAATAAGTGGTACACTTATTTATAAACTCGCCTTTATTGTCACAGAACAAATAATACAACTGACAACACTGTTTGACACTTTGCAGTTCAAATAAATACTTCAAACTTCACTTGGTAACTGTTTTATTGTACAGGATAGAAGAGTTCATTGATTTAGGGCCCAAAAAGGAGTTGTTTCGGTGGTAAAATTTTAAAATCATAACACATAGGTACTAAGACTGGATTATTAGAGTGATGATTCCTAAAACCAGATCGATTTTTTGGATAAAAAAGTAGGCAGAGTATTTATTGATCGATGTTCCCAAGACTAATTTGAATTTGAAATCTTGTATATAGGTAAAATAATACTAGTATTGAGTGTAGTTGAAAATTTATCATATTGTAGTAAAACTGCACTTAACTAATTTTTCTAATTTGATTAAAACACTACTTAAAACAATTATTCAGTTAAAACATTTACTTTACTATTTTATTTCTACTGTGTCAGTCACTATCTGCGAATTCCCGAACTGTATTGTTGTCGTCAAACATATAAGATAAATAAAAAAGGCGCAAAAGATGGTTAATTAGCACAAAATTGACTCCCATACCGCCAACCAGGGTCAGACTAGTACATATGCCCCTAAATATTGTGATGTGTGCCGATTATCAAGTGAATAGCTGAGCGTTCCGCATACAGCGTGATTTCTATTATAACTACGCCCGACCCTGCATAGAAAAAAATATACTAAATTGCTGTGTGGGCCTTTACATCTTCCGCACCAAGTGTTACGTGGGGGGGATATGTGCAATAATTTGAATGAATGTTGGTCAATAATTCTATTTATTGATTTATTGCAATTTTTTTCTAAAACACTGGGTTTGGATATTGACAAAATAGGAATTAATTTCCTGGTAATTTCCTGAAGTAATGTTAGTATTGACAAATTGAATTTAGCCTATATTCTCATGTGATTTCCATATAAGGTGTGTATAGCATGGTACTATGCATTTTTGGCAGAAATATATATAATGTGATCGATAACTTGCTTAATTTTTTTGGAGTAAATGTGAGGACTATCACAATATTTGCTTATACAGGATGATTCCCAAGGTGGACCGGTCCGTTCATTAATTTTTCACATTGCAAGGAAAATAATGTCTATAGGTGAATATACCTATCAAAGATAATTTGTTTTCGAGATGCAGGGCGTTGAAGTTGAAAATTAATTGAATTTACATTAATTAATTAATAATAAAATCAACAGGAATATGAAATGAATCTTACTCATATGTTTGAGGACCTGATGCGGAATGACCCTTTTCCTTCAAAGCCAAGTGGAATGAATGGAATGATCATTTGTTTGTGCGGTTTCCGATAAAAAACAACTATTTATTTTCTTTGTTTTCGATTCCTAACACTCACTACCACCTCTCACGGCTTACCGCTAATGTTAATAGCATTTTACGAAAGTCCATTCCCCGAAAATATAATTTTTTCTGTATCGTAATCTGCTTTGCCGTCCTTTGATTTGGCCGCCAGTGTTTTTCCCATATTCGCACTGCATGGAACAATATTTCTGTTTCATGGTTGTATTGGATGATGAATGACTCCTATGAAATTCAAAAACGTGTTGATTTGGGATGTTTGAGTATTTTAGGAAACATTCAATTTATTCGAATACTTACGAATAATTTTGGTTTGTATAACGTGTGTTTTCTTCTTGTTGAAAATCAGTCAAGGTCTAGTGCATATCGAAACTGGTTGTTGAATCAGTATCAAGTACTTATTCAGAACTCTATGGGGGGCATGGCCCATATGGCCCTCCCTCAGATCCGCCAGTGCACATACTATTCAAGATATTTTAGTCATTCACAAAATACCCAAGAGCAAATGAATTAAAATATGATTCTACGAAACATTGTCCAACGAATTTGATTTTAGGATATGAAAAACATTAAATTTTATGTAATAAATAAATATGATTACACTAAAACTTGATAGAAATCACTGATAAACATCGAGAAAACCATATTCGGCACCAAAATCAATGTAATTGTAAGAAACCTATTCGATAAATATAAAATTATGGAATTTTAGCACAATTGATAATTGACATACCATACTGAGAGCTTCCATCAGAAAAATTCACACAAGGTGCAAATCATCTATTAGAAAATCTTAAAACACGAAATTATTATTCCAGTTCAGAGCGAAGTCATCATTTTTCGCAATAAATTCTGTATAAATAATGATAACGTGGCAACGCACCATTCGATCTGAAAACATAGAGTTACAGAGAGTTCATAAAAATAAAACACAGGGCGATCAATTGAAAAGTTGAATTTATTTTCATGGAAGACCATGTAGGTATATGCACTCATTTGAGAATTCCCTTCTCTTGATACTATTTAAATTATCTGAACAATAACATCTGAATTCCTGACAATCCAGATGTTGAGTCGTGAAGAATGCAGTACTGAATGAACACCCTGTATATACGAAAATGTTTTAATTTATTTTATTTTTTATTCTTTTCCTTGAATAACTTTTCAATGAATGATACATCGAATCATTATACTGCATATATTTTTTGAATTTCTTGTAACTATGTACCTACTTGGTATCGATCTCTAGTATATCTAAACGAAAAGAATTAATCAACTCTCATTCAATAATGAATTTGATGTAATTGAAAAATTCTTTACCCATGACGAATTTACCTATTATAATTCACTAGCTATTTCAAGGTCTTGCACCACTTGCCCCCAAGATTTATGTGGCCCTCTCCAGGACAAGACAAGACCATTTTTTGTGCCTTTTTTTATTTATCATATATTTTTGACGACAACTATAACTCTCTGTGACTGTCTATGACTACTTTGCCATCTCCCGCCGGGCGACTTATATATCCGTATTTACAGGTCTCGACCATTCGAGCCTTTCGGGCGACTTCTTAGATGTCCCCAGAACCTTCGGTAGAAAGTTCGCGTCTCTTCTACGTGTTCTTATGAGAACTGCAAGGATTTGATTATATTCGAAGAAATGCACATATTGTTGATCACGTATTCCAAGGAAAAACAATGTCAACAAAAAGTGTGAGGAGTTTTTGCTGATAAGTAAAACCGTTCACTCCAAAAGCAGTCAATTAAAAAATAACCAGTGGCGTATCAAATAATATATTAAACGAAGAATAATTGCACAATTATGAATAAAACTTTCAAGTGTTGTCAA
The DNA here is from genome assembly GCA_958502065.1 of Chrysolina americana. Taxonomy (NCBI): domain Eukaryota; kingdom Metazoa; phylum Arthropoda; class Insecta; order Coleoptera; family Chrysomelidae; genus Chrysolina; species Chrysolina americana. Next base: position 34,969,293 of record OY293415.1, on the reverse strand, counting down.
CAAAAATCGTTCACCAATTACGTATGCATAACATGTCTGAGCGTTTTCCATCCTAGTTGTCTGGAAAGATCTAAAAATGTTCAACATCTTGACGGATATAAAATCTTGTGCTCAGATGAATGCTATAATGAGAAAAGCAAGTTGATGGATATACAGGAAGACTTTCAGAAACGAATAAAGGAGTTTGACCGCAAACTAGTTGAAAAGGATGAAATAATTGACAATATGAATGCCAATAATGACGGAGAAATCGCAGAAATGGAAAGAAATTTTGAAACTAAAATACAGGAAGAAAAATTAAAAATAAATAACTCACAACAAATTATCAATGACATGAAAATTGTGAATCAAGAACTGTTGGCAAAAATAAAAATGTATGAAGAGGAAGGTGCTAGGATGAAACAAGGAGAAATGGAACTATTGGAAATTCAACGGGACATGATAGCTTCACTGCGAACCATTGAAAGGGACAATGAAACCTATAGAAATGAACTATCGATGTTAAAAACAGGGATAAGTGAGCATAATGAAAATATAAGTATCAATACGGTAACGAACAAAAAGTATACGAATGAATGTAGAAAAGTGTTATTATTAGCTGACCAAAATGGACATAACTTGGTAAAAATACTGATTTCTAAATTAGGGGAAGGTGTTCAGACAATCATCTACCCATATGCACAATATAATAGAATTGTGGAGAATGTTGAAAAACTGAGCGCAGGTTTCACTAGTAATGATTATATAGTAATTATAGCAGGACAAAATGATTTTAAATATAACCACGCATATCCAATGCTTAAAAATAGCAATAGTCATGTCAGATTTTGCACCCATACCAACATAATTTTAGTATCAGTACCATATTTGGCGGGCAACAATGCGCATATAAACATCTTTATTTATAAATTCAATGGAAAGTTAAGTGAATATACCAAGTTGAACAGATTTTCACCCAACACTGTTATAATTATAGATATCAATAGTGATGGAGGAAAAATGTTGACTAAAACAAAACTAGCTAATGATATAATCTACCTGATGCAATCCAATAATCTCAATATGAAAAAAAACCTAATAACTGTCTCGTTGACAGAAAATAACTTAGAAAACTGTCAAAATTTTCAAAATCGGTCTCATGCAGTGGCCATAGGATAAAAAGTGGAACGAATAGATCAATTAATTCTAAAAGTACAGTGTTGTACTTGAATGCAGAAAGCCTACTATCCCATTTTGAAGAAATATCTAGATATGTGTTAGTATGCAACCCTTATGTAATTTGTGTATCAGAGACTCATGTAACATGCGACATATATGATTCAGAAATAGAGGGATATGAAAGTTATAGATGTGATAGTGATATTAGACATACGGAAGGAATCCTAATTTATGTAAAAAAAGGAATAAACGTTGTAGTTTTCCAAAAGTATTGTATACAGAAAATGTTGTGGATTGCCTCAGTTAAATTGTTTTTGTGCTACAAATGGTTCTTGATTGTAGCTTTGTACAGATCACCAAGCAGCAGTGCAATGTTTACTGAATACTTCAATATGTGGGCTGAAGATATTTTATGTGATGTCAATTCGACCGTCATCGTTGCTGGGGATTTTAATGTTGATTTGCTAGTGACAGAAACCTATAGTACTAAATTAAGAAACATTTGCACTGAAAATGGTTTAAAAAATTTTGTAAATGAATACACAAGGCCAAACAAGAATGGAGGTGGTACTATGATTGATTTGATACTAACAAATAAAGATCATATTCATGCTGATATCATTGAAACCCCAAGAGTAAGTGATCATTTTATGATTTTAGTGGAAATTATGGGTAATTTCAATAAACCATGTTCTCCAATCAATATAATAAGTAGAGGTAGACAAATCGATTATGACTTAATAAATGCCAGATTAGCTGCAGTATCGTGGAATTTCAAAATAACTGATATCAACCAAAAATATGTTCACTTTATTATGCTGATCTTAGAGGTATTAGATTCGGTAGCACCAAAAAGGAAATGAAAATTTTACCCAAATACAAAGTATGGTGGAATGAAAAGGTGAAAGAAGCAACAAATAGTAGGGATCTGAGTTATAAAAAGTACTCGCAAAATAAGACTGAAAAAAATTGGAATGACTATAAACAAAAACGAAATATTGCTGTTAAGATAATTAGAAATGATTGATAGATATAGGAATACACCATGACATTGTAGACAAACAAAATGAAAACTGTATATATGGTTTTCAACTTACTAACATGGAATCACTCAAAGACGTCGTATTCTCACTTCCCAATAAAAGCAGCCCTGATAGCAACGATATAAATATTTTAAAACGTTGCTTCAATAATATATGTGACCCACTCTTGAATCTGATAAATACATCATTGGAAACTGCTAAAATGCCTGATGATCTTAAAATAGCAACAATTGTGCCAGTACCTAAAGTTAATAATTCAAAAAAAGCTAGTGATCTTAGGCCTATCAATGTACTTACCGCAATAGATAAGATTATTGAAAAGATTGTATATGAACAGATTGTAAGTTTCCTAGAACAAAATCAAGTTATTACTATAAATCAATCAGGGTTCAGGGGAAAACATAGCTGTGAAACTGCCATCCAATGCGTACTAGATGACTGGAAGATCCAATTAGATTAAAATATTACAACTCTGGCAGTTTTCCTTGATTTACAGAGGGCTTTCGAAACAGTGGATCGAAATATACTGGTAAAAAAGTTACATAGTGTAGGAATTATGGGAATGGCTTTAAAATGGTGCATAGACTACCTGACGAATAGGAAACAGAAACTGAAACTGAACAGCGTCATATCTGATGAAATAAATTGTGATAGAGGCGTACCGCAAGGAAGTGTATTGGGCCCACTTTTTTTTATTATTTATATAAATGACATTGTTGATGTCAGAGGTCATTGTATTATTCATATATTTGCTGATGACACACTTATATACTTCTCATCGAAAGACACTGAATCTCTAGTTGGAACTGTCAATGACACATTGAAAAATATAAATAAATGGTGCTCTAGTAACCTACTGAAGGTGAACTCAAATAAAACAAAATATATGGTTATTGGAAATAGTCCTATTCATTCACAATTTATCGATAAAAACTACACTATACAAATAGGTAAAAATAAAATGAATATAGTCGATAAATTCAAATATCTAGGTATAATCATAGACCGGCAGTTAAAATTCAAAGATCATGCAAACTATATCATTAAAATCATATCATACAAGCTTAACTACCTATTTAAGTGTTCCTATGGATTATCAAAATGGTCTAAAGAAGTAATCTTCAACACTATAATTCTTCCACACTTCCAACTACTGTTCTACAGTACTGTTCTTGTTGAATCAAAATGAAATCTCCAGATTGCAAAAAATGAAAAATAGGGCAATGAGAATACTGTTGTCCTGCTCTAAGTATACTCCCATCCTGGACATGCAACTAACATTACAGTGGTTACCAGTCAAGGAATGTCTCTTATATAATGCCATGATATTTGTGCATAAAATGAAAACAGGCTTATCACCTCCTTACTTACAACAAAAGCTTCATTACAATGTGCATAGCTACCCAACTAGAAATAGAAACAACTTCTATGTTAGTTATGTTTCTAAAAGTGCAACGCAAAACTCGGTATTCTTCAAAGGCCTCATACATTATAATGAATTACCAAATGATATTAGAGGTGCTGATTCAGTAAATATATTCAAAATTAAGTTAAAGAGATATTTGATGAATCAATGCTACTCCCAGCAGTGATGATGGTCAATTGACAAACTATTTGTCTCTATTCAATCTTGTTTGATTGATATTATTGTTGTAATGTGTTTTATCTTGAAATTTATACTTGTGTTGTATTAATTGTATATTGACAAAAATTGTAAATCGACATATAATTAGTGTTATAGCTAAATAAACAATAAACAAACCTATGTGTTTGACAGCGGAGAACTTGTTTACATTTCGAGTTAATTGGATCAGGGCCGGTCTCGAGGCCGGTCTCGAAGTCTTAACATTATTGTAAAGATTTGATTATCAAGTGTTAAGTATTATTAGTTCATTGCTAGATTTATTACCTAATTCTTTTATGATCAAGGAAAGTAACAGTAATTTGATTTCACTAAGTTTTTAAAACTATTATTTGTCCTAAATGAATTATGTTATCAACAAAATAATTAATGAAACATTCTTTAATTGCATTTGCTTCCCTCACTGTTTCGAGTTGGCTTTCGGTGGTAATAACTGAACATTTGTTAAGTGAGAATTATTAATTATTATGTCTTTTTGGGTGATCTTCACATAAAAAATGAATAGTTTTTATTCAAAAACATTTTTTCATTGAAGTTTTTTTTATTTAAGCATGTTTACAAATTCATTACGGATAGTTTTGAAATTATGTCCGTTTACTTCAATTTTATTATTTCTGAATTCCAAATATGCTTTATCAATGTCTATTAAGGCTTTTTATTTTTCATTTCATAAACATACCATGGCAAACTATGCGTCTTGTTGAGCATGCAATGTTTTTATTTGCTGTTGATGGAATGGCGTATTTTTTTATTGTTTTAACATGTCTAATGTAATCTTTCACTTATTTATTATTTTTAGGCGCTTTCAGAGGTGCTCCAGAATTTATCAGATTTGTTGGATTAGACAAACCTCCTGTGCCAACAAATATGGAAGATGTATGTGGTCAAAATAGAAGTAACATTATCCTTTGCGTGAATTTACTCCTTGGAGCCATCAAACGTTGTGCATGGCCTGAGGATCCTGAAAGAGCCACCCGTGGAGGCTTCGTGGTGTGTCTGACAGAGTCAGGAAATCCAGTATGTCGAAATCCTGCCGCACCCCATGTGGTTCCTCTCTTGCCTCATATTCTGTCACTCATCAAAATTTTCAACGAACTTTTTACACCAGAAGCGCAAAACTTGATTCATAGTAGTTACAGAGGATGTCTAGCTATGCAAGAAACAGAGAAAATGAATCTGTTGGGACTGATTGGGCATTCTGTAGCTGATGTGGGTGATACACAGGTTGTTCAAAGTCCCCTCGAGAGGATGCAGAGGTTCTTGACAGGCTTGCATGAGAGCTGTTATCATATGATGGGTTCACTGGGACCTTCTCTAGGAAGAGATTTGTATAGTATCTCTGAACTTGGATTGGCTATTGTCAGCAGTGTTCTATCTCATATGCAAGTAAGTGGAACTGGTTTTTTTTTCTCAACTCGGTTATATGAACATAGATATTTTGTAAAAAATCAGCTTATTCTCAAAACTGTCACTCTCTTTGATGATACAAAAATGAAAGAAAGTTCAAGTCAAAACCTTGAGTACAATGGAAATATTTCCAGACTGACCAATCATTCAATCAGACATACAATCATTCAAAGTTTCTTAAAGTCATTCTAACAAAGGACCCCGCACTTTTTATAGGTAAAATGGTTCTCGGTGAAATTGTCTGAATTTTTAGTATATTGTAGTATTCGATGGACTGATTGAACGTGCAGAATCGCAAAGTTCGTTGATGGAAAGTTAAAAATCGGTAATTTTTGTTTAATTATTTTCTTGGTATTTGAAAGTGCCATCTGCATTTTTTTTCGATTTCATCATCAACGTACCTTCATATTACTAAATATCATTCAGATGGTGCAGATTATACCATTATGTACAGAGTGAAAAATAAAAACATTTTAGTAATGTCTGAAAATTCGATGTAATAATGAAATATTGATCAAATTATTTTGGCATGGAATATACTATTCTTATCCCATCATTAATCACAATTCATACATTTCGTACTGGAAGATTTAAAAAATTGGTGAAATATATGGCCGGTTCTTTCGTACACATCCTGTATATTCAAGTGAATTATCGTCTTTCGAAGATAGCTGATACCGTATAATATGATTTCGTTGGGATATATTGAAAATGACAAAATATCAACGTTTCAGAAATCACCCTGTAATTAACGATTAACTCGGTGAAATTCCTCTATTATTATTTAATATATTCATCATTCTCTCCTAAACACTTTCCCAAAAATTCGGTTTCCTACTATGACTAGTTTCATCATAGTTATTAATTGAGAAATTTATTACCATTTGCATGACGAGTTGAAGGAACTTGTTCACGCGCACATTCTACTAGTGGCCAAGATTTTTCACGAATAGTGAAACGTAAGAATGTGAAGATCAAAATAAATATAAAACAGGGTTCTATCAATCATTTTCATTTTTCCCAAATAGTACGTTTCGATAAGTTTCTCAATCAATAATTATGAAACTAGTCATAGTAGGAAACCGAATTTTTGGTACAGTGTTGAGGAGAGAATGATGAATATATTAAATAATAACAAAGGAATTTCACCAAGTTAATCGTGAATTACAGGGTGATTTCTGAAACGTTGATATTTTGTAATTTTTATCATCGAAAATTTTCATGATCACCCTATATATCCCAACGAAATCATGTTTACACGGTATCTGCTATCTTCGGAGGACGATAATTCACTTGAATATACAGGATGTGTACGAAAGAACCGGGCATATATTTCACCAATTTGTCAAATCACCCTGTACAAAATGTATGAATTGTGATTAATAATGGAATAAGAATAGTGTATTGCATGCCAAAATAATTTGATCAATATTTCATTATTACATCGATTTCAGACCTTACTAAAATGTTTTTATTTTTCACTCTGTACATAATGATATAATCTGCACCATCTGAATGATATTTAGTAATATGATGGTACGTTGATGATGAGAGCGAAAAATAATGTAGTTGGCACTTTCAAATCCCAAGAAAATAATTAAATAAAAATTACCGATTTTTAACTTGAACCTCCTCCAGGTTTTTCACGTGGTCCTCGAAAGATACACCATAATTATGTCGTCAAGATACACCAGACATGTCTTCCATGAGAGTCTCCATCAATCTTTCAATTGTGGTATTACAGAGCCCGAACGGCATAACTTCGTCTTAGCCCACGGTGAAGGCTGTCTCTTCTCGATCTTCTGGAGCAGAATCAAGTGTCTTCTCGGAAGAGGGTCTGTCCTTTTCCGTCAGGTTGTTCATTTGACGATAATCTACGCAAAAGCGAGTTGATCCATTTTTCTTCTTTACCAATACGACTGAAGAGGACCAGGGACTGTCGATAACTCATTCTTTCTCCATGTCGCTGACTATTTTGTCAGCATCTTCCTTCTTAGCGAGCATAAGTCTTCTAGCTGACTGTCGCGTCGATCGGACATCCCCAGTGTCTATTTTGTGCTTTTCCGGTATCGAAGATGTCTTCCAATTTAATTGAAACATTTTCAAAACGGTGGAAGTTGTTAACTGAAAATACTTTAAATTTTTCATATCCAACACCCTGTAACTCGTCCTATTTTCGTTTCAATTTGGCACCACAGTTTATTTATTTATTAATGCAATGTTTCAAATATAATGAAAAGTAATAAATTTCTAATGGAAACATGATCAAATAAGTTAAAAACTTGTCCAGGATCATGTGAATTTAAGAGAATAATTATATACCATAATATATAAAAATACTGAATAATCATGATATATACATACGAAAAAAAATTATAAAATGAATAATTGGTTACATTTTGAATATATAAAATCAATGACAAAAAAAATCGGTATACCCTGTTAGTTTAGATTAGGTTTAAACGTGAGTGAGCCCATATCAGACTCTCCACTGTGGCCAATGGTCTATTGTGGCTCACCCTATGGATATATTTCTTCCAGTATATCCATTCTCTTAAAGGAATTAAGGAGTACATTGGAAGAACAATTTACCAGGTTCTCTGGCCTTACTGTTGTATTGCCAAATGTTGAAAATCTGGTTCTGGCCTCTACAGAGCATGTGTTTATCCGTTTCATCCTCCTCTATGCATAGACGGCACTCTGCATCTTGTGCAAGTCCGATATTATGCATGTGGTGTTTGAGTTTGCAGTGACCAGTGAGCGAACCTACTGTAACTGTGAGATGTGCTCTACTGAGTTCTAGCAGTTTGTCGGAGTCCTGTTTTTTCCTTGAGCAAGCAATACATGCTTTGGAATGGGCTAGGCCCGGTAGACTACGCCAATACTCTATGCTATGTGCTATACCGGTTCGGGCCCAGTGAACGTTATTTAGCCCCCCCCCCTTGCTAGGGCGTCCGCTATTTCGTTCCCTTCTAGGCCTGTGTGACCTAGTATCCAGCAAACCAGAGTAGGTTAACGTTATTGCATTGTGCCAGTCGGTTTAAGGTTCATATAAAGTCAAATATTTCGCGTGTCTGAACTGTAAGATGGCACTGACAAAATATGATTTTCATACCATAGTGACAGCGATCTTTCATAATATTTCCAAATAAATTAATAATTAAAATTAAATTAAATTAAATTAAAAATAAAAAATAATTTTTTTAATTACAATCCCAAATATATTATATCAGAACCACAAGGTTTTATTTTTAATATTATTCTTCATAATTTCGAAAACATTTTCTGTTGTGACATATGAAAGAAATATGCTGTTTGAAACAAAATTATTTGAGGGGTACTTCAATGTATTAATTGTGGATCATTTACTGTTGTGTTATCATTATTTTAAGAGATAGCTTTTTGAATATTTTGTTCATTTATAACACCACCCGCCCATACTGTTTTATTTTTATTGGAAGATTTATTTATTTTACCGCAATAATCGTTATTCTTTGTATTTTCAACAAGCCTTTTATGGGAAAACTGCTTTCAGATACGTTGCTTCAAGTTGTAGATATTTACATTTCAAATTAAGGTTCATATAAAGTCAAATATTTCGCGTGTCTGAACTGTAAGATGGCACTGACAAGATATGATTTTCATACCATAGTGACAGCGATCTTTCATATTTCCAAATAAATTACAGTTTTCTGCTGGAATATCTACCGAATATCCAACGGTCAACCCTACTGCTACTGCATTGTTGTCATATCTCAACATTATTCAAAGTACTGCGAAATTGCTCACAGGATGATTATTATCAGCTGGTATTAATTGTGGTAATGTGGTTCAATGCATTATGTAGCTCTGTACTACAGATAACTGGATTACTAATAATAGTAATTATTATTACATTTCTTGTTCGTTATGGAGATGATTTTGTGATATATTTCTCTTCAATAAAGAATTATTTGTCTACTGTATTATCTACATTAGAGATATATATGTATAAGGCGAAGGGAAGTCTTGACTGACTAGTTAAGGAAAAATGCGGATGGATCTTGAGGATGCAGTCATAATAGTGGGCTGTTTGAAAGAATACTCTCTGTTAATTGGTCGAGCTTTCGGAAATGTTTATTTTCTTTATCAAGACATTAAACATGAAGTTTATAGTAAATAGTCAACATTGATAAGACGCATACAAAGTCATGATTCATGATGGTGGAAAACATCCAATTCCTTTTTTAATAATTATTATAATAATTTCGGTTCAAACTTTCCTATTATATTTTTTTAAACTTGCACACATAACTCAGTACAAGGTGTTGAGTTTGAACAATGAGGTCTCCATCCAAGACAAATCTGAGGGCGCGCGCAACAAATTTCCTGAAATTTGTTGACAGACTACAGCAAGGGACATTGAAACCGTCTAATGAGGCCCCCGAGGTCTCCATCAACCAAAACCGGAAGCACTGCACCTTCCACCAAAATCACAGACAATACTCTTCAGAGGCCATTGAATTCGAATAACGAGATCCCCGAGGTCTACATCCAATAAAAAACTGGAGACACTACAAAATCAATCAAATTGATAGACAGGACCCAGCAGAGGCCACTGAATTCAAATTTGTATTTGGTGGAGACCTCGTTTTTCGAACTCAACCCCAGTGCCGAATCATGTCTGCAAGTTTCGGAAAATTTGCGGAGTCTTCAGTTTTGTAATGGGTGTACACCACATTTTTCAGAAACAGTGATGTATTTTCCTTGTCTGCAAATTTCGGTTGATTTGCAGAACATCCAGGCTTACCATTGAAACCTCCTTTTATTCTCAAAGGGGTTATCTTTTCGATAGTTTTTAGTGTTTCCAAAGGTGGAAACCATTTTCTTTGAAGCTGGTTCATTCTTTTTCTTAGATTTTGGTTTATTGATGATGCCTGTGCCGTCGGTTTTCCTGTGGAAGGAAATCTTGAGAATCTTTGGTATTGCCCTTTTTTCCGGTATAATTTATTTTTATCAATATTTTTCAACTTTGTGAGCTGAACTCCGCCTATTATGCCGTTCGTTTTTATGTATATAAGTTAATGTTATTTAAAAACAACTGCAATGGACAATAAAGACTCTAGTATGATTATTATTATTATTTTTCAATTCTGTTTTGCATCCTGTTTCATTTTCAAAACTGATATTTTAAATCGCAAAACATAAAATTTATTACTTACATACTTCTTCAGTTGTGTCCAAGGACTCCAAGGCTTGAGGTGGACCAGTCCAACATCCGACTGATGAACGGACAAACCCCTATCGACGTAACTTTCATTTTCGATAAATCAAACAAATTACATCGGTTATCGCTGTCTAGAACTATTGGCAACGCTGTACAGTAAATATGACAGTGACAATAATTCTGTGCAGTACCTTGTGGACAGTGGCAGAACTATTCTTGTCTTTTTGTTCATGTTCTACTTAGTGGAGCGATTTGCCATTTTTTGTCCGAGGTTTTGAAAATCATTATTAAAAATATAAATCGTTTGATTTAATGTCTGAAAAATAGTACGAATAATTCCTCAATGTTCAGTCTTCCAAATTTCATATAAATATCACTTGCAAAAGCAATTCTTCTCAACTGTCTTTGATTTTATAACAAGATTTTCTGATTTTTTTTAAATTGTCAGGGAACCGAGAATTAAAAAATTCAGAAAAAAATCGTGATTATCTTTTACTTTCACATTGATATGTCATGATATTTGAAATGGAATCTGATGAATGGTTTTTGGGAAAACTTAAAATATGCTCTAAAAATTAGGTTTTTCTTTTTTTTTTTTGCTTGACTATCTGAAAATATTTTTATTGTTTTTCGTGATTGTTGTCGATTTTCCAGCTTCCTTGCACACATTTCAATGGCATATACCTCTGCCTGGAATACCATAGCTAATTTCGAATGAGCGTTTCACTACTGGGTTCATCCCGTATATTCCGGCTCCGACGCCTTTCAGAGTTTTGGAACCATCGGTAAACCAACCATCATTTGCCCTACATAGGTCAGTTTCATTTCGAACCCAGTCTTCTCTTTCAGGGAAGACCACAGTGTAGGGCGTGTGAAGGTTGATTTTGGGCATGATATCTGTGGACATTCCTAGAATGTTGTGTGCTATTATGCCCTCCAGCATGCTGCTGCTTCTCATGACCATTGCCTGCGGTGGACTAATATGGCCTCTTGATGTAGTGTGTATTTTGTTCATATTGCCTCTCTCCCCAGTACTATGTGAAGAAGAAGTAATCCGATTGCTGCCTTTGGCGTGGAGCGAATGGTCCCAGTAATCGCGAGACATGCTTGTCTCTGTAGTCCTTGCTCCACCAGACTACAGAGCCATACGTGATTATTGGTTGGGGACACCCTTTATATAATTAGCCAATTCCAGACTTCTCCTCCGCTCTGTATACTTTGTATATTCAATTGTTATATTGTTCTTACAATACTATTGTTCTATTATATTGTTAATTTATTTTCTTTCAGTATATACCAGACTACAGAGTTAGACCTATCATCAGGGTGTATCTGAAACAGTTTATTTTTTCTTGTCCTGCTCCATTTTACGAAGCAGTAGTTTTACCCATAATGGCACACCTTTCCCCAATAAGTAAGTTGAAGTTATGTTGGAACATCCGCTGATTATTTTCAACAATCCTGTTTTCAGTCTCCTCTAGGTTGCACACAAAATGGCAACAGGTAATTGAGTTTCGCAACCGAGAAGCACAAGAAGACAATGCCGATACTCAGGAGGTGTTAGAAGATATTCTTACACGAGCTCTGTCCAGAGAATACTTGGATCTCCTCAAGGTGGCTCTAGTCGGAGGCAGCGTAACTCCAGAATCGAATTCCGAAACGATGGAAACCGAAGATCACAGTATGGATTCTCCTACACCGCCTTCAACACGTTCAAATATGACAAACGAGGTTATTTCTGATTTAGGTCTTGTTTTACTGCGAAGCGAAAAAACGTGTCATTCCATTGTATTGACCGTTTTGGGGGCGCTAGCATGGATCGATAGCAATGCTTCGTTAAAGGCCACAGCTCTGACTGGTAAGTAGTTTTTTTTTTTTTTTCAAATTCAAAATATACTTTATTGTCGGAAGTTATTTAAACAAATCATAATTAGTTTATTGTCCGAAGAATGATACTCTTACAACGCTTCATAGTCAAAACATTTACATACCGGGTGGCTACGGAAGTATTGCCTACGGAATATCTCAGGTATTATATGAAGTAGGTTTGTGAAATTTGGAGCGTCGATATAATGACATAAGAGCTAGAATTTGAGCATATTGACATGTCGAAGTTAACTTCCGGTCTGACCGGAAGTAACATCAACTTTCTTATTTTAAATGGAAACCCAATTCTTTTTTCTTTTCGCTTTAATTAGCATTCAATTCCCTTTCTAATGACATATCACAAGTTGGTATCTAACCAGAAACTAGATCAGAAAGAAATTATTATTGAAATTCACCGAGTAGGCCGTGGAAGCAAAATGAAAGCCAAAAATTGAAAAGTTGGCTATGGAAACCATACGTCACTTGATAACAGTTGCTACTACTGTGATATTTTATTTTCATTCGTCGGCGTTATAAAAAGCCGCCAAAAAAAAATATTGGAAAAATTGGGAAAAAAACAATACTCTGTAGGTCCATAACTTAAATAGGAACATACAACTTTTTCTTGCCTGTACTATTCAGCATAACCATTCCTTTCTAATGATATAATAGAAAGTAATTTTTTGAAATGAAATACCAAAAAATCCAATTATTATTATTCAAATAACAAAAAAACAGATTATAGATAAAATAAATTCAAAACAAATGTTTTGTTTGAATATTCCACTAACTGATTTCGATTTCCAAACCCTTTTAAAATGGCAGAATCAAAAACACTACTTCGAACGTCAAAATAATATGGATAGCAGCGTTCGTGAGAGCTCTCGTTTCTTTTTTGTTTCATTCCAAAATACATCTTAATCAGCCTACTTGTTAATATTTTGGTTCGAATGATTATTGCAATGGAATGATTATTCTGAATAGCACAAACATCGTCCATAGGTAGATATTAGAATATCTATGGACGATGGCACAGACCAAGTACGTTTATGTTCCTATTTAACCTAGAACCTACAGGATATAATTTATCATTCCACATTATTTTTAATGTTATTTTTGCGTATGGCGATAATCTGTTTTGTTATTTGAAGAATAATAATTGGATTTTTTGGTATTTCATTTCAAAAAATCACTTTCTATTATATCATTAGAAAGGAATGGTTATGCTGAATAGTACAGGCAAGAAAATGTTGTATGTTCCTATTTAAGTTATGGACCTACAGAGTATTGTTTTTTCCCAATTTTTCCAATATTTTTTTTGGCGGCTTTTTATAACGCCGACGAATGAAAATAAAATATCACAGTAGTAGCAACTGTTATCAAGTGACGTATGGTTTCCATAGCCAACTTTTCAATTTTTGGCTTTCATTTTGCTTCCACGGCCTACTCGGTGAATTTCAATAATAATTTTTTTCTGATCTAGTTTCTGGTTAGATACCAACTTGTGATATGTCATTAGAAAGGGAATTGAATGCTGAATAAAGCGAAAAGAAAAAAAATAGGGTTTCCATTTAAAATAAGAAAATTGATGTTACTTCCTGTCAGACCGGAAGTTAACTTCGACATGTCAATATACTCAAATTCTAGCTCTTATGTCATTATATCGACGCTCCAAATTTCACAAACCTACTTCATACAATAACTGAGATATTCCGTAGGCAATACTTCCGTAGCCACCCGGTATAATTCATAACATCAGAAGAGCATTACACGTTATTTTAATAAATACGAATTCTGTTATAAAGTGAAAATAGTGACGGGCTACTCTGATATCATGTCAGGAGTACCTCAAGGCTTCACCTAAATGACTTCTCGAGTTTACCAATCTCAGGGAAATTCACAATATTTGCTGACCATACCACTCTATTATGGCTTGGTAAAAATGTGGACAGCCTGAAAACAATCATAGCTCAAGATCTACGGGAGGATATATCTTTAAATTCGAAATATTTAAATTCAGTCTTAACACAAATACCGTGCGGCTTTTGATAGTCCTCCCCCGTGTTAACTTTTGAACGGGGTAAAATCTTAAAAAAAAACGTTTGCAGGATTTCACCGATACTACTTTTTGAAATAAAATATATTGTGTTTGCTCGATAGATGGCGCGGAGAGACACATTCCCTAAAAAAATTTAAATGGCATGGGAGGTCATTTGTCACATCGTTGAAAAGATAATTGAATTCTTTTTCTAACCATCTAAAAAGTTTTAGAATTACGTTCCATTAAAAAAAAATTCTGTCCCATTATTTCACATGAAACCATTCGAAAGTTATCATGGTAAGGTAAGAAAAGGAAAATCCGCACTTATTCTGACATATCAAATGCATATTGTGAAAAAACGTAATAACGAAAATCTAAAAAATTCAGATGGTTTAAAAGAGAATTGAATTATTTTTTCAACGATGTGACACATGATCCCCCATGCCATCTGAAATTTTTTAGTTGAAGTGCCCCCCCGCGCCATCTATCGAGCAAACACAATATGTTTTATTTCAAAAAGTAGTATCGGTGAAATCCTCCAAAAGATTTTTTTTTTTAATTTGTACGTTAACCCGTTCAAAAGTTAACAGGGGGGGACTTTTTTTTTTTTTTTTTTCAGTGGGGTGGAAATCCTCATGGACTCTGATCGCTCGGTGTCCATCGCGTATCAGTAGTGTCAGACTCTTACTGACTAAAACCACCCCAGGTGTGCTGCACTTGCCAAGCCGTTAGGCCATAAAGCTGCACCTACATCCCATTCCAACGTCCACGTCACGATATCCCTCGCTCCTCCGCCCCGCCACACCCCCCACCACCGTTGGGTCGTGACCCACCGAATACCGGGGAAGATCCTTCCTTCTTTATTCCGCTCATCCTCCACATTCAAACAGCGCCCTCCCTGGTCGGCAGTCTTATTCTATCCGAGCGCCTGCTCTCCCGATTTACTTTCGTCGCTCGTTTATCCCGAAGCCAGGCCACTATTACCGTCGCATTGACACTATGTTGGTTCTCATACTTCTTCATCCTCGACCACAGCCCCCGCCCAGGGGGACTGTTAAAATTCGCACTGTATAGTGAAAAATAAAACCATGTACCATATTTCTGGGAATATACATTGATTCAGAAAATCATTATGTCGCCCCGGAGCACCACGGCAAATAATAATAATAGCCGTCCTTTACCCAACAGGCTATGCCTTTGGGTTCATTCTATGAATGTTTGTGATGGAGTATTATTATTATTATAATAAACTTAAATTTGGTAATGGTAATGAATTTTGGTTTTTAATATTCGAAACACTGTATTTTTATACACTGACATGTGCCATGTGTCAGCAATAACAAATGTCAAATTATTATAACCAATCCCCAGCCAATCCCTTGAATCTGACAGATGTCAGTGTATCAAAATACAGTGTTTCAAATATTAAAAGCCAAAATTCATTACCAACCTAACAGCAAAAAAACGATCACCGATAGCCTGAGGAATATTGTCAATTAACATTATTCCACAGGCTGTCAGGTTGGTAATATTTTTTTTTTGACCTTGATAACCAAATGGTTCAATATTCAATAATATATAAAACCACATTAAATCATATAAGCAATAAAAAATAATGAAATAGAAATGAAACAATAAAACTAAATATGATCTGAAAGGTGCGGTTTAGGTCCTTCCTGTTCATAAAAAAGAACATAGGCATCTCCGCAATAATATTGGTAACACTGATTAAAACCAATTTTGTCATCTGACAGATTCAAGGGAATGGCTGGGGATTGGTAATAATAATTTGACATTTGTCATTGCTGACACATGGCACATGTCAGTGTATCAAAATACAGTGTTTCAAATATTAAAAACCAAAATTCATTACCAACCTGACAGCAAAAAACGATCACCGATAGCCTGTGGAAAATTGTCAGTCACACTGTTCTGTAATATACTACATTGACCCACTCGTATAATTTAATATATAATTTACTTATTAGGTTTTATTTTATATTATATACTTCATAATTATTATACCTTAGTACACATTGCTTTTTATACTTGACACTGTGGATCTACCACAAGTATTTACTCAAATTAGACAAAAGTTGTTTATTATAGGGAAAAATCAAAAACAATACTAATCGTTTCCGAAATATTTGCAATAAACTGAAATGCTCCTTTGTTTCACATTTCTTTCGATTTTGTCATGAGTATATATACAGGGCTATTCAAATTCGAGCCTATGCATTGGGATCTTGGTAAAGGTAAGAGATAGAAGGGTGATTAAATAGGGGCAAAGTAGTATTTTTTAGAGGTCAATGAAAAAATCTGATCTAGCTCCTTTAGTTCGCGAGTTATACAGGAAAATTCAAAAATTTTCAAATTCTTCTGCCTATATCTTTTTATATTGCTAGTACTTGATTTTCAGAATTTTTGGCCATAGTAACTTTTTGAAGACTATTTAAAATATTTTAAATTAACATTATTTCCAAAATATCGTAAGTACAAATTGGGCAACTCTCAATTTTTTATATTTATATTTTTAATATTTCCTATTGGCGTAGTATTATCAGTAGAGTGTTTTGGAAATATTTAACTATTACAAGTAAAATCTTAACATTTTTTTAATTCCATAATAAAGAACGAGGCAAATCTTCTACCATAATAGCTGTAATTGAAACATGTCAACTTGTCATTGATTCACTTATTCTCTGATATTTTTCAATTACAGCTGTTATAGATTTTATTTTCATTTTACTGGTTACAGTTTGATATTTTCAAAACATTCTGTAGTTTAGATAAAAATACTACGCCAATATGAAAAATAACTCATTTTTGGTTTGTACTGAAAATGAGATGTCAAAGGTGTCTCAATTTGTAAAAAGTTGCTGTGGCAAAGTTCCGAAAGTTTTGGAAAATCTTCAAAAATTAAAAAGATATAGGCGAAAAAAGAATATGGAAATTTCCGATTATCTTACCGTCATCACCGAGATTCCAATGAATATACTTCAAAAACTACCCCTGTTGAAGAAATTTAAAATATATATTAGGTCCGATTTCATAATGAACTTAGTGTCTTTAGTTAAAATAATTGTCAGACTGTGACAAGCTGCCAATTGCAACTCAATTTTGGCCGTCACAGTCTAACTGCTATTTAAATTAAATACTACTTTAATGAAATCGTGCCTTAATCAATCAATTTTCATCAATGGGCTATTGTTGAAACAGTGTTTTGTAGAACAAGCAAAAAAAATATTCTACAATGTTTTTATTCAAACATGATCACTGCAATGAATATAGTAAATAATAAGATTGATTTGTGTTTTATGAAAGGATGGACATTAAAGACGACATGCTTTTTTTTCAAGACTTCAAATTGCTAGGAACAATAGAATACAACAGACACAGACCAAATATCTATATTCAGACAAAAGTTTGTATTCACTTAACAAAAATATTCAGTAGAACTTGCTGTGCAGTCAATGAATAAACTTGTTGATGACCTGACAGTATACAGTTCGATTATTTTATCTTTACCCGTGCGTCATCAATGTTATGCATATGAAATAAGTCGAGACGTTTTAGTCAAAATAACGTCTAAATGTGGCTAATATCCCGATAAAATTACAACGTGTAGGTAATAAGATAAGATAATGAATAGCTAAATTAACATTTTCAAATGCATAGAAATGGCGAACCACCAGACAATGAGAGTTTTTCTTTAGTTCCAACAGAATGCCGTGTTACACATTCATGGGCACACCCCTCTTTTCTCCTTTCCTTTTTTCCTTCATTTTCCAAACATGTCAAAAAGTGCCGTCCAGTGAGCATATTCAATGTTCCAAATTTCAAAAATATTGCTGGAGAAACAAAAGCGAAAAGGAATGAATCTGTTTAATATTGTTTTTTTCGTTAACCAGCTGTCGCCCCCTTACGAACGGTGCCCTCAGTTGTCGAAACTTGTACGCCAAGGATTAACGAGGTCTTACCTTTTAACGTGCGATTCCTGGCACACGTTGTATTCCAATTATCACGAATCCAGTGACACCAGGATAATGAAACATGGAGGCAGAGATATGTTCATGGAATTTCCTCATTTGCCCAGTGAGTTTACTAGAAACTTTTAACCTCCCTACTGTATTCTAATTTCAGTCACACTCATATAAGGAAGTTGTTTTATCCATACCTCCGCAGCCGTTTGACACAAATCCATCAAATCCTAATTTTATCCACATTAATGCAATTTCTATAGATGTAAAAGTTAACGAAAAAAGTTGTTCAGAAAACTAGGTTGGAGTGCAATATTTCCAAAACCTTTGCATACTTTGATATCAAAAAATGAGTTTCCATTCAAACATGACTAAAACTCTGAAAAGGAATCTTCTAGACTTGAGTATTAAAATTTTTTCAATTACCAATTCATGCGTAGATGCAAGGACACAATGTATAATGATAAATAAATGAATATCAAAGAAGTAAAAATACACCAGTTGAAATATATTTGGTAATGAAATACTCAACACATGATAAACAAAAAATGTATTCTTAAATTTATTTATGTATAGCGAGCATGTAGAACTATGTCCAGTTAAGGAAAAACAAAATTAATATATTTAATCACTTTCAGATTCAGAACTGTCACCAATGTTTATAAAAATGGGAGCTTTTCTTGTTCATACCATTTTCAGTGAATGATTCAGTGTGTGTTGGTGTGGGTTTATTTTCGTTTATTTTGATGAACACCGTTTTTCGAGATATTTTAAGTGCATTTGCAAATCTCTAAATTACAGTAAAGAAAAGTTATGACACTTCTTTTGTGGTTTAAATTGTTACCTCTTGAACAGATGAATGTGGTAAAAAAGGTCCAACACTCGCTCTTTCCCTTTCAATACAAATTGTTGTGCTTGTGAATTAGTTGCAGGCATAATCTAAAAAAGAGTTCAAATATATTGTGAATGTTTTTACCTGTATTTATAGATTTAGGTAATGTTTTTTTCTCTCATTAGGATTTTCACACTATGAATAACTCTTGTGTGAATATCCCGGCAGTACGGGATTAAAGTCACAAGTGTCAATTGTGAGGTTAGAAATTTTAAAAAGTATTTGTGAATAAAACACATTGTATTGTATTGTTGTAACCTTCTCCTTATTTGGAAATTGGGAGATCTGTGAGTGGTCACAGAACGTTACTCAGATGTTGAATATTTATAGTGGTTACCAAAATGATAGATGAAAAATGCGTTTCCCCGCAGGCGTTTATTAAACACTTCCAAAAGTTTTCAACAGGTCGTTACAGAAAATACGTTGTTATATGTCGAAGTTTTCTTACTAACTAAAGTGAGTTTTTGCTAAAAGAGCACAAATTATGAAAAAAGGTTTGATATAAAACTAGCATGGGAATAAAATGATAAAATGCATTACATATGGACAATATAATAGAGTGCTCTATACTTGTTTCCTATTCTGAACAAAGAACAAGAATTTTGCTGAGATGAATTGTATGTGCATAAAACAAGTTACTGGATTAATATTTCCTACGTATCAAATGAAGATTCGTGAGCTTTATTAGTTTCGTGGTTGATAAGAAAAGGAGTTTCATATGTCTACTGAGAAAAACAAGTATTAATAATATAACCTTGCATTGACTAATTAGAATAAAACGCAATAATTATTCTAGAAGCAATATACAGTTTGGAACTACAACAGTACTTACATTGGAAGTAATGATTCCAAGAGACGTTTACCTTTGAAAAAAACAGTTTTTATAATATATTCGGCAATGACGCAATTGATGTGGTTGGAAAGTTTAGTTGAAATGTAAAACACTGTCGGTTTTATGGCTATCTCTTTTCACTGTTTTGAGTTTCAATCGATCATCACTAAACCATAATTGTCAGCTTAGAAGACAAATGTTAACGAATTTTGATTCGCTCATTACGGTTGATAGAAAGAGATGTTCGATAGAGGGTGTGTGATTTCTTCGATCATAAATTGATGACGCATGGGTAAAGATAAAATAATCAAACTGTAATTCTTGGCTGGTTTCGTCAATACCAACCAGCCTTTGTAATAGCGCACTCTACAAACTTCAAAACGATTTGAAAAACTCATATTTGAACAATTTTCAGGTCCAATTGTTAGGCAGCTAGCCTCTGATATGTCTCTGAATGGGGAAGTAGCGGCACACATCATGGCAGCTATTCTGAATGCTTTAACACTTCATGGTCAGCACGAAGCCAATCAGGGGTCGTTACTAACTTTGGGCGCCCAAATTTACGAACTACTGAGGCCTGCATTTCTCGAGGTTCTTGCTGTTATGCAACAAATCCCGGGAGTGAATCCTGTAGACCTTCAAAAGTTGGACGAGAGAATTTCAGGGACTACTAGCAAAGGCAATAAAGTTGAGAAGGTAAAAAAAGATCTCTTCAAGAAGATCACCGGAAATGTAAGGATTTATTTAAGGCTGGATGTCATATAAAACATTTGTATATTAATTTATTTCAGTTGATCGGAAGAAGCGTCGGACAATTGTTCAAGAAAGAAGTAAAGATCCATGATTTGCCACAAATAGTGATTCCTAAAAAAGCTGACAAAAATGCCGTTATCGTTTCATTAGAAAATTGTTTCAGTTAGTAATTTATGGCTGTTATTTATTTATTTAAGTAATTTTGAATCTGTGCAACATTCCGTGTTGTTGAACTGACTGGTAAACCATAATGAATTGAATGAATTTTTATTAATCACGTTATTTTGTATATATTTTGTTAGCTTTAATATATTTAATTTTTTTTAGTAAATAATTTTCTTCCGAGTATTTTTGTGGAATTTTATAAGTCGATGCTAAAGGGAATGATTCATGCGTTGTGAATAATCAATTTATATAAATTCTATGTTTTCTGGAGAAGTGTTATATCTTGATTAGTGTCGAATGATTGTAAATTCGAATTAATTCTGGAAAATAAAATGATTCTCGATGTATCCCTATAAATACGAATTATTTCACAGAACCTTAATGTTATTTTTATATATTTATTTTATTTTATTTATATATTGATCTCCAAATTTATATCTATAATACAGTGTATTTCAAAAGTATCGGAACGGTCTCATATTGCAGAAACGGCCTAGAGAAAAGGACCCCACACTTTTTGCTATATAATAAAATGGCGTTCTGTCAAATGTTCCAATTGGTATTCTGTAGGGGTCGATCTCCTTAAGAAATATGTCCGGGCCCAGCTCGATCCTATGACTAGTTTTCGAAATACAGGGTGTTAAAGTTGGGAAATGACGACTTTTCCCCATCTTGTATCTCTGGAGATAATCAATTTATTTGAATTTTTTGCATGCAGTATTTTGAAAATGTCCTTTGGTAACTATCCTCCCCAAAAAAACCTCAAGAACTCTTTTCCGTTACAGGGAGATTTCAATTCATACTGTTGCGATTTTTCGAATTTCGAAATATTGATGCTATATGGTTTGGAAACACTTGCAGGATGAGAATTATCACATTTTATTTTGTTGTCGCTTCATGTAATATCATCCCATGTCTGAATCATACAAGGCGATTCACAAATGCTGTGGTATACTGTAATCAATTTCGCTTGAGTTTTTTCTCCCTCCTTGTATGTTTGAGCTTATAAATTGTATTCATTCCAGTTTTTGAAGATATTTCATTGAGGAAACTAGAGCATACAGGGGGTAAGTATTTTTAAAACCAATGTAAACCACACGAAAATATCAGAAAACCACATTATTTTTCATCACTCTGTATTTTGGAATTATGACCGTTATGTTTGTATTTTTTTTCATTATTCTATTTAAAATATTGTTAATTAGAAGCTGTAGAATTTTCAGGTTTTTTCTATGACTAGTTTTTGATGGATTCAGAAAATATTGTCAAGCTTGAAAAAATGTATACTTTTTAACCTCACGGAAATTGATTTTTTTTTCTTATACTCTGTACTTCGAGTTGAAACTGATATTGTCAGGTAATTTTTTTTGCAATAATGACATGATTTGAATATTAACTTCGTGATGATGAAAATTATTGAAGAATCTAATTACCTACCTCGATTTTACCTTGTATGCCTCTGAACTATGTGGCCTATTTATATTTCATTGCTCCAGAAAATTGAGATATTTTTCGAAAGAACAAGACTAGATCAACTACACGAATTGATAGCGTACTAATGATTAGTCATTTCACATCATGTATTTAATGATTATTGTTCACTCGGTGTGTGAAAAAATCAATTTATTATATTTTTAAACTCGTTTCCACACCACTCAAGAGGTAGAGTTTCCAGCATGTTTTTTTCCCCTTAGCGGTATCCCCTTCAGGCCTAGTCCACTTTGAAATATTCCATAACTTAGAATTTATTTCACGAAAACAAACAAGTATCAAAGATATTGTCCTGAAACTCAAATCAATTCCAGACCGAAGTTCATAATTCATCTGAAGTAGAATTCAGAAGCCGACAAGTTGGAAATGATATATTTTCTTGATACCTTGCGTAACCCATGAACCATATCACACTAGCTACGTGAGCACAAGTCCCAAAGTCCTAGCACCTGACCTACAAGTGCAGTAATTTCCTAATATAGGCGGATCTTCTGAATTATCACTATGGATATCCCTGAATACTACCCACAACATATGTTTTGTGGCATTCCTAAACCTAAAAAATATTCTAAAACTCAAAAAATTGGGTTCCTCGTTATACTCGTCAAATTGAAGTATATTTCCTTCACCTTATTCATCTCTGAATCCATCAAATACTAGTCATAGAAAAAAGCTAAAAATTCTACAGCTTCAAATTAACAATATTTTAAATAGAATAATGAAAAAAAATACAAACATAAACGGTCATAATTCCAAAATTCAGAGTGATGAAAAATAATGTGGTTTTCTGATATTTTCGTGTAGTTTACATTGGTTTTAGAAATACTGACACCCTGTATGCTCTAGTTTCCTTAATGACATATTCTCAAAAACTGGAATGAATACAATTTATCAACTCAAACATACAAGGAGGGAGAGAAAACTCAAGCGAAATTGATTAAGGTATACCACAGCATTTGTGAATCGCCTTGTATGATTCAGACTTGGGATGATATTACATGAAGTGACAACAAAATAAAATGTGATAATTCTCATTCTGCAAGTGTTTCCAAACCATATAGCATCAATATTTCGAAATTCGAAAAATCGCAAGAGTATGAATTGAAATCACCCTGTAACGGAATTTTTTTGAGAAGGATAGTTGCCAAAGGATATTTTCAAAATACTGCATGCAAAAAATTCAAATAAATTGATTATCTCTAGAGATACAAGATGGAGAAAAGTAGTCATTTCCCAACTTTAACACCCTGTATTTCGAAAACTAGTCATAGGATCGAGTTGGGCCTGGACATATTTCTTTAAGAAATCGACTTCTACAAAATACCAAAAATTTTAAATATTTGACAGAACGCCATTTTATATAGCAAAAAGTGCGGGGTCCTTTATGAAAATTTCGACATGACTGTTTTCGATGATGCCCGATTCAATGGTGATATCGGCAATGTTGTCAAAT
The DNA here is from genome assembly GCA_958502065.1 of Chrysolina americana. NCBI lineage: Eukaryota > Metazoa > Arthropoda > Insecta > Coleoptera > Chrysomelidae > Chrysolina > Chrysolina americana. The sequence goes on along the minus strand of OY293415.1, from coordinate 34,945,364 downwards.
CAACAGTTTTCCAGATGCTGAGGGTAACTCAATTTTTTCAAATGGAGCACCCTATTTGTTTTTATTGCAATCAGTTCAGTGACGCCTCATTACTTATGTCTCCTTGCGATTTGTCATGAACTTACGATTCCAACAGATTAACCTTCTTGCGTTACCTCACCTTGTGTTTACATGAACCAGCCTTAAGAGCAGGGCCCCCGTAAGGGCTACTGGCGCCTGTATGGAAAAAAGGATTTTGGCACCCCTCAAGGCCTTTTTGATCATGTTTTTTTATTCATTTTTTTGAAGGTAGGTAGGTACTTGAAATATAGCAAAAAACTGAACTTTAGAAATCATATTTATTTGTAGACTAAAATATCAAAATGAAACAAACAGAATAAAATCATATTTCGCACCTGAAGGCCTTTCTTTTATCATGAAAAAACAAATAAATAATTAGTACTCATGGGAATTAGGAAATAACTTCTAAAGTAAGCACAATAATAAGCACCAAGTTTGCATATTTGAGTAAAAAGCAATTTGTTCGAGCTCTTCTAGCCTAAACCCTTTCAAAAATAAAGTCAGAAAAATATTAAACTAATTTGTTCTTATAGCCCCTAAAAAACCATACAAAGTATTTTTTTAAAAAGATCGATATCGTAAAATTTAGCGAGTAATGAATAAAAAAACATCTTTTTTTAAACTCGTACAAGACATTTCAATTAATAAAAAGATATTTGGGTAAAAAAAGTATTTATAACCAGTCTCCTATAAAGGGTTAAAGTTGATAGTATAAAGTAGGGAACACTTACCATTTTATAAAAAAGCAAAACATTCAAATTGCAGTCAGCAGATATTCAGCACTTAATTTTTTAGAAAAAAAAAGTAGTAAACAAAATATTATACAACACAACACTTGACAAAATAAAAATAACTTTAAATGTAAAAATTATTAGGATTACTTGTTTTTATGCACAGTAACGTCGGTAACCGGTTTAAAAACGCCTTTGGCGATGCATCGCTTTTATAGCGCTCCAGGCAGTATTCATGTCTGAACAGGAAAAATCAAGAAACTACCGGCTGACAACATGAGAATCGGCAGTTACTGGATGATATACTAATAAAATTTCGAGTTTATTCATACCTAATATCTTAACTTTTATTTTAAAATTAATTTTTGTTTTTGTATTTTTTGGCAAATTATTTTTTAATTTTTGACCCCGGGATTTGGCGCCCCTGTGTATTGCATATATGGCAGCGGGGGCCCTGCTTAAGAGCCAGTTGCATTTTAGTGCAGCCCACGCAATAAATTCAAACTATATAATATTTGGGAAACATATTCTCCATTGCGTTTTTGTGAACCTTATATTTCCATTACCTTGATACCTCTGATCAAATAACATAACCTAGATGAGTAGCTCGCCGCACACGCATTAAGATTTGTGTGAGGGACATCTTCCTCCCAACGGCAGTGTCGTGCGTTGTTAACAGAAATATTGAAGTTCAAATAAATAGAAATAATGGAAACCTGAAATTATGATGAAATAATCTCCACAGGATTTTAAGAATAGGTAGCCGATGCTCTAATTGACATTTTTTTTTCATTATTCATTAATTTTTCTCTTTTCCAATTTGGTTTCCCTTTTTCGATAGTTACGAGACTGGTAGCTTCAAATGATTGTTCTGTCAAGTATCAAATGCAGCGTTGTCGTGCTGACAAGACTATATCGACAACGAAGAATCTATCTGTTTGGCGATGGAAATTCTATCGTCTTTACATGCAACCAACAAGCTGCAATGAACGTTTCAATTGCCTTCTTATTGTCATATATTTCATCCAAGACAGTATTTTTGGGTTTTCGTTGTCATGAATATACCCGACAGATATCAAAATCTAGCTGACGTGCTTATTGTATCCTTAAAAAATTGCGCCATGGCAATAATGTCATGATTCGAGGGATAACATTATGAAAAAACGTTACCATCAGTTCTATTTGAGTAGTGGGTATTCTGTGTTGAGTATTAATCATCTAGGTTGTGTTACTTGATCGGAGCTTGATACCTTGTCTTACCTCTTGTGTTACCTTACCTTACGTTTACATGTTACATGAACTAAGCTTGAAGCCCTGTTCGAGTTATGGAAACGCAAGAACGGAAGAAATTTGAAGTATAGAAATTGTGTATACAGTATACACAATGATAAAACGCAAAAAAATGTATGAAATACGGAAAAGTTGACCAACTTTTAACTTTCTGCGATGTGTTCCTTACCTTGCGGTTTATCATGAACTTGTCAACAATGTCAACACGAATCCAATAGTTTAAATTTATTCTGTTCTTACTTTTACATTAACTAGGGCATAACTAAACCACCGATAACGATGCAATGTCAACACGAACAAAAATGTCAAAAATCAATCCATGTTTGGCCACGTTTGGCTAGATTTTTCGATCTTGTCATTTGTCATTATCAACCACAGAACACAGATAAAGAGATAAACAGGATAAACTATGGAACAGAGAACTCAGCTTTCATCTGTCATATCGTCATGTCAGTTTGTGTTTTAATTATGTCTCAGTTATGTCTCTTTCTCTCTCATGAATTCAAAGATAATGTCATTTCACTTATTTGATGAAAAGTAAAATTCTATGAAACACGGAATCCCACCAGAGAAATAGTATAAGAAAATGGTTTAAGGATATTTTGACATCAACTATTTTTTCTGAAAGTGTACTGGATTTATTCTATATCCGCACGTAATTTAATTTTGAAAGTATAATTTTTTGGCACTAGTGTATTTTGGGGTTTTGCGCACGGAATTAAAACTCGCATCTTCTTCGCATTCACTTTGATTTTTGTTTTGTAGCAACGTCAAAATTGTGTAATAATGTTTCAAGTTGGCTCAGTTTGTAGATTGGATCCTTCAAAAAATTATTGTTCCTAAATTCTTGCCAAGACATATTGAAATCTTTTATAGTTTTTTTAGTAATTTTAGCAATTGGTTCAAAGGAAAAAGAGTTTCACAAAGAAAATAAGATAAAGGTGTGGTTTCTATTTGCAGTCGTAGAAAAAGTATTGTAAACATATCTGTGTGCACTCGCTCGACTTGAGCAAATTTGTCTCGCTCGTGTCAAAGAGTCTTAAACCTTGTTGTTTAACATACTATTGCATGTTACGAGTGTGGAAAAGTGACATTTTTCACACAAGTGTGAAATATTGTAGAACGAGGCGAATCCGAATGCGACAATCCCTCGAGTGTAAAATATAACTTTATCGATGTTATTGTCTTGATAACGTTTCATCTAACTTCATCTATTTGATTATTATTTTTATCTATACGAGATCAAATTCATAATTAGACAGACTTTCAATAAAATTGTTACAAATATAAAATATTCTTTTGTTATGTACGATGGTCGGTTAGCTCAGTTGTTGGTGAAGAATCCATGACTTTTTGAACTTCCAATCGATGTTTCGGGATCAAACTCGGGCGGTTATATATACTAACGTTTCTTTCATTATGAAACGCTGAAAAAAAATATCTTCAAATATATTGTTTTTTTTTATGCTTTAAATATGAATATAGATTGACACCTTTTCGATACCATCATAAGTATAGGTAATTTCTTTAGGTCTTAGGCGAGTACTTTAAAAGATTGAAAATGAATGTGAATAATAGAATATTACAAACATTATTTTTTTAATTTTCTGTGTTTTAGAATTCAAAGCCGGGATGGTGGAGTGTTGAGGTAGATAACTAGTTAATAGTTATAATAAAAAAATATTTTTATGGGCATTCTACAGATATACAAACCTGAGTACAAAGTAGTTATCTGAATACCTAGGTAGGTATGGTAGGTATACCTAGTTTGCATGAATAATCTAATCTTGATTCTCCTGTTTTAATGTCAGATTGTGAGATATGTTTTCAGCTTAAATCTGATCATGATTGTTTTTTTTTCAGATACCTAGTTACGTAACATTATATTTGTATCTTGAAACGTGAGAAAAGAACATCGCCATCAGTCATCAACCCAACGTACGCTTTCCCGCCCTTTCAAGTATCCTACAAACATAAGGGACTTCGTTATTATTCAGCCCTGAATTTCATTGGTGAACGAAAAGAATTCTTACGTAGTTACATAAAGTGGTACCCATTGGATAGTTTTTTGCGGTAGCTTTGAATCCGACCAATTACAGCATCTTGTAAACAGTTCTCTCTGTCCACCACACGACACACGAGTGGCGTGGGGTTCCAAATACGAAATACGAAGCCGTGTTATAGTAGTTTCGAAGCTCGAAAGGTAAGAATTAATATATTTATTTGTAAGTAGAAATTGTCACTGTGTCATATTGAAAATTTGTGTAGATATTTAAATTTCAATTTCGTATAACTTGCCGGTTAGATGCTAAAATTATTATTTAACGAATTTGAATCACTGAAACGCTATTACTGTACATAAAACTGATACAGGCAAATGGCTGCCATAAGGAATGCATTGGTTGATTATGAAGGCGTAGGTCAGAATTTTTTAAAACTATTCATAGGTTTCGTAGAAGTTGAATATTTTCATTGCGGATGTATAATTTAATTTGTGATTTTCTCAGAAAGTTTGATGAGAATTGGAGTTTGAGAAATAGGCTAAATAAAATTTTCAAAGTAGAAGCTTTGTTCATATGGCAACTATACAGCGTATATGACTCCATTTGTACCGTGTATTTTCCTATGCTGTGCTAAGCTTATGGCACATTGCACGTTATGGGTACAGGGTAGAAGGCATAAAATATATGCGATTTTCATATAATTTTCTTTGATAATGAGGTGAAAGGATTATTCTAGTCGTAATTATGAACTAATTCATATATACTTTAAGTGATGACGTAGCCCAAAATGACGCCTTTGTTGGTTTTTGAGCATTTAATATAATATGAAACTTCGAGGATGATGTTTGCCGCCAAATTAAAAATTGTTGAAATAAAATGAATGAAGTTTTACCTAGTAGGTACCTTTATAGGTAGGTCCCTAGGGAAAATTGATTAATGCATTGAAATTTGGGTGGGTGGATGGTTATAAAAAAAAAACCTATTCCGGTTATAAATCCGTCAAGTCTTTGAATAGGTAGGTTAACCTTTTTTACCAGAATCCTGGGGTATCGTACAGGAGCTGACGAAAACCCTTCGAAATTTCAATATAGGTACTACCTACCTATGCACCGAAATATACCTATTCTACCTATTTCTTATTACACAGGGGATTATTTTGGTATAGGTATTTCCAATTTAAGGGCATTTAAGTACCTTTAAGGATAATAATTTAAGCATGAAGTTTAGGGGTGGGTAGATATTTTTTCCAGTTAAGAATTATTTGATTGAACTTGATTGTGATTGCTCTATTGTTTGCGTGATGCATTCATATATATACCTAGCTAGGTATTCTTGGTTAGGTAGTTACAGCTTCCATAGCATTGGGTAATAAATAGAGCCTTTTTAAAAAGTTAACATAATGATGAAATATATTATTTGGATTATCTCCTATATGTTTGTCAGAAAGCTGAGAATTCTCTGAAGGTATTTCCTTTGTGATCCAATATGTCTATATAGGTATAAAATAAAATTCATAAATATGTTCTACCTATACAGGTTGGTAGATAGGATATGCGTCAGACTAGTACCAAAACACTTTTTAAGTACAGTGTCTCCCTAGACCAGTGGGATAGAAATTGGTATATCTTGACCTGTAGGAGTTCTTTCAATGTTATAATTTCAAATCATTCGGCATGATGAGAGCTATTTATTTTCAGGAGTGACTGTTTTATACGAGGGGCGGAACAGAGGCTCACAAAATTGACCATTTTTTTTATAAAACTTCATTTTCAACATATCTGAATTTTCATTCATATTATGGCTTATTAATGGTTTTTTGATTTTCACAAATTAGTACAAACATTTTTTGATTAATCTTTTGCGCACATATTTCACAAGAAAATATTTTCAGATTATTTCAATCGACAAATGAAAGTGAGTTGTAGACAGACTTCTGTGAGCACTTAATTTTATATATTTGAGGGTCTTCATCCCTGAGTAAAAAGAGAGTCAGAAACAATTTTTTCTTTTTGATTGATGGAGGGATGTATAAGTGTATGAAGATAACAATAATAAAAAAAATATTCTTGAAGTATTAAATGAATGAACGTGGTTTCTTGTTCATTTCCACCATAAAAACGAACGAATATTTTTGTGTGGTTTTATCTCATTACTGAAGTCTATCTCACTTGTGGTTTAACTACATAAATGATAGACTTCAGTACTGAGATAAAATCGCACAAAAATATTTGCTCGTTTTGATGGTGGAAATGGACAAAAATGCCCAAAAATTTCTGTTCATTCATTTAATACTTCATTCAAATTTTTTTTTTATTATTTTTATCTTATTCATACGTTCATTTTTCCTCCATCAATCAAAAAAACATCGTTTCTGACTCATTTCTCAGGGATAAAGACCATTAAGAGAGATTTGTTCGGAGGTGTTTGAAGATGGATACATAAAAAATCCTGTGGCCTGGGTGTATTTTTTTGCTTATATTTCGATAATGGTCGGTCCTAGCAAAAAAGTTTGTATTAACAAAATTGAAGTTAGCAAAATTTGTCAACAAAAAGACATCTTCCTAGTTCTAAAAGCGATTGAAAATCGCAATTTTTTTTCCAATCGTAATTTTTTCTTCACGTTTCTGGGCATAAATTCACCTATAGTAAACTTTATGCAAAGGCAATATTTTTTTGCTTATATTTCGATTACGGCGAGTCCTTCATTTACAAAATTTGGCATCAGAACGATAATAACTTATGTTAATTTCCTTCTTATCTACAACACGTCTCTTGTTCTAAGTTCTTATCGTAATATTTTTATGAAAGTAATTTTTTTACTGCATTTTTGGGCATATCAGGTATCGTACTCAAAAAGGTTTCTCATACTTGAAGAAAAAGTGGTCGTAAATAAAGTTGTAGGATACAAAATTATCTTCAAAAACGTGCATAGAAGAAGGTAGTATTATTTACCCACAACCAACGAAATTTTTCTTTTTGATAAATATTTTAAACTGCTTTTTGACAATAACAAAATTGTCAATTTAACAAAATAGCGTCGAGTCACCATTTGTTTTTTTTCTTTTCTAATGGGTTTGGGGTTTGAGTGATATCTCGTTTAAACCTTTGTCAATTTTCTAGGCGACAGCAAAGTTTCAGACAAAAATATTCTTCCAAAACAAAATGTCGTTACAATCTTTCTTATGAGTATCCTTCGGGAGTAGATGACTATCACTAGCTTTAGTTAAAGGATAAAATATTTGTTGGTACCTACCAAAGTTCTCTGACCCTCAGAATGGCAGATGAGTAATAATTTTCTAAATTTTGCTGAGATTCAATAAAAAGAGGTATCACTTTATCGGTTTTGTCTTTTGAATTTAATTCGGCTATGACATCATCTACCATTTTGAGGAACAAAGAACTCTACGCGGATGGCGCTGCGACCAACTTAGTTGTGGGTCGCAGAAATTTCTCATGCCAAATTTGTCATCTTCAGTTATGTTGAAGAAGTCGTTACGCTACAAGCAAAAAAATAAAAAAAAAAATCGTTTTGCTATACCTCAGGATTTTTTGTATATTGATTTCCAAACATCTCGGAACTTAGCCCGATAATCGAAGAAAGTGACAGAAGTTTGTTTCAAATCCACACATTTGTACACTGATATGATATGCCATCAAATGGTGAACATTTTTTATGACCTTCAAAATATCCACGCCACGTTTATTATTATAAAGCTGAAAATGTAATCTAATTTTCTTATATAGTTAACTGAAAGCGAAACTATTAATAATTATAATAGAATAACCAAAAAAATAGGTACGCATTTTGGGGTGGTTTTTTGGAATATATTGGCGCATTTGCTTTCTAAGCTATAGATGATAAACTAGAAATCACTTGATTGAATCCTTTATACGTAAAATTCTTCTCTCTTTTTGACAGTAAATAATCATTAGTATATAAATTTTGGATTGAAAGATGTACTGTAGTCACTTCATTTATACTATTTTTACAAGCTTTTAGTCAACTTGTTTTGTTCGTATGTCCTGTCTCTGTCTGTCTCCAGATCAAAACTTGAAATCCATTTTTGAGCACTTGACATTCAATTGAGCTGAAATTTCGTACACGTATTGAGATGCCAATACAATGATTTAAAAAAATTACGGCAAGCTAGACACGCGTATTTGGAAAAATGTCCGATGGTTTCGGATCTGAAACCATATGGGTTGGGAGCTCGGCTCCGTCTCTTTCGAACAGAAATGCAAAAACTCGCGAAAATTAAATAGGAGAAATTCGTAAAAGTCGTAAAAAAACATCGGCCTAAAGGATAGATGGAGAATACGTAGGAATTTGGAAAAATTTTTGACTGTTTCGGACGTGGAAAATTACGGCAAAAATATCAGTCAGTCCTTCGCGAAAAAAATTGCAAAAACTCACAAAAACTGAATCGAAAAAATCCGTAATGATACTGAAAAACATTGGACCTTTAGAACTAATAACAATACAATAATTTAAAAAAATATAAAAACTTTCTAATGTGGAAAATGACGACTAAGAAGGAAAAACGTCAAGGTTGGTGGCTTGGCCCCCATTACTAGAAAAAAATTGTGAAATTTAAATCGAAAACATCCGAAATAGTAAGAAACATCAGACTCGAGTCACGATGACAATATATTAGATAATTTTTAAATGGGTACCCGCTGCCCCCTGGAGGCTACATAGGCGTAAGTTTTGGAAATGAAGAAAAATTCATTCCTCGTCCCCTTTGCTTTTTGAAAGAAATTGCGAAAGCTTGCCGAAATAAAAACGGAAAAATTCTTAAAATTATTAAAAATCATCGAACCGTCGAATAATGTTCGTTCGCCAGGGGTAGCAAACATATACGGATGCCACTAACTGAAATTCTGTAGATACGCGTATCAAGAACCGATGACCGATGATTTCACAAACTTAGTTCAGATGTGCTATACGCTTTGTAAAATATTTAAGTTAGAGATTTCTTTGAATACAACTGCACTTGTGCTGAATAGTTGACTACACGATTTTCCAGCATAAAATAGATGAAACTGGTACCTGGATATCGACCGTTTATATTCAGATACCTAGACTACTTGGCTACTTACTGTTTCAGAGAAAGTTGATAAGGATATTGGTTTTTATTTAATTATAAAAAAAGGTTAAACAAATGTATGTTGAAATATCTTTAATAATGCTGGATCTGTCTAAGAACATTGTAGTGCTGTCGCTGAAACATATTGAATACATTTTTCGGCAAAATGTTCAATACTTGACTACATTATGATTTGAAATTTTTGAATGGTACACTCATGTGATTACTCAGAGATCTTTCAAAGAAAAAACAACTCTTTCTCAAACTGGTATTTGTGCAATGTTTTACAAGAAGGACATCTTCACATCATTTACTTTTTATTTTGTGGTTAAGAAACGTGTACCCACAAAGTTTTCTAATGTACTAGCCATAAAATCACGAAACGTTTTAGATAAAGAGATCAAACAAATATTATTTAGTAGAAATTATGTAGAAACTTGTGTGTGTTTTTAAGAAATTTGTGTATTTTTATTTATATGTACTATTTGGTTCCTTTTTACCTCATCATAAACCTATAATGATTTATCGGATGTATCGATAATGCCAAATTTGCATGTGAACTAGGACTTGACAGAATTGACAGCAACTTTTTACATTCAAATGAAATTTTAATTGTCATTCAAGTTGGTTATTGCAATTTGAATTCAACTATTGTTAGTACGAGGGCATAATTTGAAAAAAATAAATATCTATTGTTCGATAAAGCCAAATTATACAGGGGTGTATTGGTCAACTATATATATGCCAATTTAAAGTGGAAATTGATTCGAATTTATAAGTATTTTATCTTCACTGATAAATGTTTAACCTTCAGAGCAACTGGAGAATAATTGTTCTTTAGGTTTAAATTAACAAATTAACCTATCTGAAAACTTAAAAAGAACCAATAAACTTGCATAATTCAGTCCCACATATTAATTTAATTAATAAACGAAATGATTAATTTCAACTGAAATTTTTATAGAATTGTTATAGGTAACTACTGAAATTTGTGAATAACGCTATTTCTCTGTACTTGTATCTTATTTATTGTTATTGTCGTAGATAAAGTATAGTATTCAACTTGTCGTAATGGTCATAACTCACTTGATGAATTAACTACATCTGCGTGAGTTATGACCTACATTACCGCTCGTTAAATAATATATTATTGCAAAAGGTTTATGCATACGATCCAATCAATATCTAACTACTTAACCAATACTCCTGTTAGATTTGGCATTCTCGGAGCACAAATCATATATTGTTTTCAAATTGTGACATCATGTTAACAATAAGTTACGCCACACAGCGTATTGAAGATATTTCAGTGAAATTCAAATAATCAGTAGTAATATCCTGACAAAATGCAGAATTTTCGAAAAATACTTTCGCCTTGCTGGCACGAAAACTGTGTTACTTAGAAACACAGTTTGAGTGTCTGGCAAGGTGAAAGTATTTTGGAAATTCTGCATTTTGAAGGGATATTCGATCAGGAAATTTCATGAATACATTATGTTATGGACTAAATGCGTATTGCAAGAACGGCTCATCTTGTGTAATCAATGTCAGTTGAAGAGTTGAACCGTCAAACTGACGTTTCTATATTTACCGTAGTTGTCGTAACTATGGAAATGTATACACAAGCTAGAAGCGAAACACCGTTTTGAAAATACCATAGGCTGGAGGAATTGTTTTCAAAAAGTCCTGTTCTCATTGGTTCGAATTGAGAAAATTATGGCATTTGATTGGTTTATATAATATGAGGGAAATTGTCAAAAATATCTCGCAGAGGAACAATTTCTATAGGCTGAGACACAGTTGATGTTAATGGATTTAACAGTAAATTTTTAAATTAGAATTTTTTTATACGAAATTGACATTGGCATAACCCTGCAAACACTTACATCAGAGACATATCGCAGTGATGTAACAATTGTGACCTGTGATATCGCATTCTATGTCGCATAGACGTCGCTGCGATGTCAGAAGGATGTTATTTTGTCCCACTCAAGCCTCATCCATGCGATATCGCTGCGATAAGTTCTCTGCGATATAACAGCGATATATTTTCAATGAAATTGCGATATGTTATATGTGATGGAAAAACGATGTGTTTTTGCGATGAAACTACGATGTGATGCGAGATGACATCGCAGGGATGTACATATGTTATGCAGAGGTGAGGTAATGAATAGGAAAAAATGTCAGTGAAGAAAAGCCTCCGATGAAAAATATAAATAGACATTTATTTTCAATAAACAATGAACAGGACAAAAAATAAAAGATGATGTTCTAGCAAAAAATATAAAGGGTGATTCTTTAACAAAAAAATATAAAAAGTATAAAATGAATGAGTCTTTCCTATTACTTCTGTACATCCTTTGTTTTGAATGCCTAAACCAATCAGAGCATATTTCCTCTAGATACTCTTTTATTATTTTCTCCATGCACCTCTAGTACAACATCTGAAAATGAAGGAAACAATAAAAATAGTGATACAGTGATCGGCAAATTTTATACTCACCCACGTTTATACCTAGTAACCGTGAAACGAAACGACTGAATTAGTTAGAAAATAGAGCCGATGGCCGAGCCATCGAAAGATTTTGGAGCGAAATCGATAATAAAATAAAATTACGTGTCAACTGTCAAGTTGAAGTGAGCACATCTCGTGTTTTGGGCCAGAGTTTCAAAATTGCGAAATAGCACGAGGCCATTAGAATATAAAGAGAATAATAAAACGTTGCTTTTTGAAACTTGAGTATATTAATATTCATGATCAAAACCAAACTATATTCAGCTATATGTTATAGCATATATTATATAACATGCTTTTATATGGGCTGTTGTGAAAATCATAACCATAACGTAAGGTTTTAAAAGCGAAAAACGCCCCATACGCAAAATGCCTATTATCCCAGATATATGTCATATCGTCGTTGATACTGCAAGACGTGCTATGTCACAATATTCAGCAATTTACTTTATTGTATGTAAGTATGCAACCAACTGCACTCTATGCATAGCAATATGTTTTATGTCAGTACTCAATACCGAAAATATAGATTATACTATCTGGCAATAGGATCTATGTTAACTCATGCTGATTTGTTTCGTACAATACATTCTATGTTTTGTGACATAGCTCGTATTGCAGTATCAACGACGATATGACATCTAGAGATGCCATGTCGCAGATGAGTTTGCTTCTGGTACATCGCAGCGATGGAACATTCGTAATATCGCAGAGTTGCCTCATTGTGACATCTCAGAGATATCATGTCGCAGATGTATTTGCTTATGAACATCGCAGCGATGGAACGTTTTTGACATCGCACTGTTACCTAAACGCGACATCTCAGAGATGTCATGTCACAGATGTGTTTGCTTCTGTACATCGCAGCGATGGAACATTCGTAATATCGCAGAGTTGCCTCATTGTGACATCTCAGAGATGTCATGTCGCAGATGTATTTGCTTATGAACATCGCAGCGATGGAACGTTTTTGACATCGCACTGTTACCTAAACGCGACATCTCAGAGATGTCATGTCACAGATGTGTTGGCTGGGAAGTATTCAAAATCAGAATCTTGTTGGTAAAATTCAAGCTTTGAATTTCAATTCTGTTTTTCATCATTTTATTTCTAAAAATGATATCCTAAATCGCAAAACTAATAGCTTATTACATAGGTAGGTGTAATGCTTATCTTTGAAAATAACCATATTAGTAGACGACTCTCGTTAACACCCGGCGAAGAAATGAAGTTGTCCGCAAAATTATTGAACGATATGACGCTTGGTTTTTTCCTCATTGCGATTTCAAAAAATGTTGCGAATATTCGCTCAACTATTAATTAACCAGTTTTAAATACTATTGGCAACGCGAACCATGAAATCATCAAACCAGAATTATTAATGATCAACTTTAATTAGAAAGAGGATAGACGGCAGGGCAAAGAGCAGATCAGTGTGAGCCCTACTCCGCTGGCTGGGGCCCGGGAGGTTTTTCGGTTCATCTTCTTATTGACCGCTCTAGCTTTCAGACGTGGAGGGGTGAGAGGTAGTCTTCAGTTCGAACCGATACCGCTGCGTGTGAGGGCGCTATAACGGCAAACACGTATTGGCGTCCCCTCGTTCAGCCTCACCAGCCTTTCGCTTCGACCGTGTTGCCAGATTTCCTTCGACGGTTGCCGCGTTAACAAACTCTGATTTTTCGAACACAGCGGTCGTTATTCCAGTTGTTTTCTTCGTCTTTCGTAGTGACGTCGAGTGAAAGTTGGTGCGATGTTTTGTTGTTCTAGTGGTTTTTCTTATTGTTTGTGAGGGTAGTGCGCGGGCATCGCGAGAATCGCCCCTCCTAGTTCATCATGTCCGAGCACCGTGCCTGGGGTGGACGGGACGATGCTCTTTGGTGGCCGGGTGCCATCGCCACAGACCAGCAGTCTTTGCAGCATCAGCAGCATCTCGTTCAACAACAGCTTCAGCAACAACAGATAGAAGCCGCTAACAGTTCGGCGTCGAACACTCAGCAGCTGTTCAGCTATAAAATGGCCAGCAGTTTTCAAAATCCCGCGACTACAGTCTCGAATTCAAGTTCTTCTTCACCCGGTATTCGCGGGTATGACTATAGTATGGCAGGTGCAAATCAGACGATGGCACCCGCTGCTCAGTGGTGGTACCCGTCTTCGACAATGGAAAATATGCAGAGTACGCTACAGAGTTTGCAGAATAACATGCATAACTTATCGTCTCAACAGCAACAAATGCCACCTGTGCAGGCTTCCCCTCCCCCGGTAAGCTGGACCAACATCTCTCTTAATCCGCCTACCTGATTTCGACCCTCGCCCGAGGCTTCTAACCGGCATTTCGATTTAAATTACCATGCCGACCATTTCAGATTTCAGAGCGTCGATTTTAACTTCCAAGTAATAAATTGGTTTATTTGGCATGGGTATGAAGAGTATGAAACTCTTTGGATGAATTGTAGATACTGGAATTGCTAATCTATTTCAATAATAATGCTAATATTTGATCATAGTAAGTGATTTAGGACAATGCGGGTACAAGTAATCAATACCCATTTAAATAAAGGATGTCCTAAATGGAGATCAAATTTCACTTGAAAATTTCCTCTTTATGAAAACATATTTCTCCACAACCAATTAATTTTGATAACAGAATAATTAATTATTGCCTCTCTTGAAATTGAAGACTTTTTCTATAGCAGTTCTGTTCTTATATAGGAATGTAGAATGTAGGTATTCTTTATTCCATTCTCTCTCTGGTGATTAAAAAATGTCCTCACACTGTTGTAATAATAACATTAGCCTCGACCATCATCATTGTAGCAAGATTTGAATTTGGAGTTTCTAAAATAATTTTTTGTTGATTTTTTTTAAATCGTGGAAAGTCGATTCCTCGTTGTTTATATTTCTCTCATCCTCTTTGGACCCCCTCTGGTCGATTGGCTAACGACGCCCTTGTACTAATGCATGATTATTTTTATACGGTCATTAGCGGATTTTTTTTAATACACATCAGAAGCATTTTGATATTATATTCCTCGTACAAGCCTCTGTATGATCGCATTAAACTCAAAATACACTATCCTAAACTGGATTACATACCGGGTGACCACGAGGTGAGGTACGCCCCACAATTTTTCTAGTTTTAAAGATACAGGTTTCAAATTTGGTACGTCGATATATTACTCAAATACGCAATTTTTGACTACAGTTTAACCGGAAGTGACCCCAAACTTTTTGTTTCATATGACACCCTGTACATATTTTTTCGTTATCCGGAAGAACACGCTATTTGTGATAACACTGTTTTTCAACATTGAAAATCGGTTGAAAAATGGCGGAGATACGGTTGATTGTTCAATCTAACAAAGTTGGCCATGAACATCAAACTCGAATCATCACAACTGACGAACGGCGTCAACATTTACGAGAGGAAGGTTCGAGGTAAGATACAGCTGAAAATTGAGCTTCTCATGTAATTGCAGCAACTATATTTTCCAACAATTATCAAAAACTTCCTCAAAACGGAGTAGTATCCATAAAGAAATGCTCACAACTGCCATTTCTCAGTGTCAACTTTTGTTTTTTGTGCTCAGAAATCATAAATTTGATAGCTTGAAGCGGTAAATCTAAACAGAAATTACTCATTTGACAGCTTATCCACAAGTAACTTTCCGCACGCGTGTGGATATGAGCCTCTTTTCGTGTAACTTTTTTCTTATGCGGTCGTAGGAAAAATAATATTCCGATATTCATCTTTTTTTTTGTTGATATCTAAATACTGATTGTACATTTTACTTTCATGTTTGGAAAACCTAGATACCTAGAAAATCCTAATTAGAAATTCTGAATATTTTATATTGGTTCTTTCGGGGGGCAATAACGCAGGCATAATATGCCATGTTCTAAAATTAGAAAGGTTTTCTTTTATTGTATTTTTGTCGTAAATCGTCTTATTGAAATATCGGACAAAGCCCTTGGTACCTGCATATTGTATGCAAACCATAAAGTTTCAACTAGCCTATTCTCTTTTGGTAAGAATATAGGAAAATTATTTTAGACCCTACTTAACGCTTGAGAACCGAAAATTGTTGTTACAGTAAATTCAAAAGGTTCTTTGCCGCTATGAGTCTAAAGACAGGGAAATACTCAGGTCGACAAAACTAAGTAGTTCGATCCAAAGGGGTAAAGTTTGTTCGGAAATATTAGTATCCCAATTTTATAATCCCCAATTATAAATTATCACTTTTGAAGCACCCTATTATTAAGAGATTATTTATGAAACCACAATTCTGTTATATAACGAGACCATTTCTATTATTTTACTATTAATCTAATAATAGTTTTAGAATAGTATATTCTGTAACAAGGTTAGAATGAAAATTCGATGCGAGTGGAAAGTGGAGGAACCACGAGCATCTCCACGATCAAAAATTTTAAAATATTTTTAAATGGAAACGAACAAAAGATAATTTTCACACGAAATATTAACTATTATTTTAAAACACTGTTTATCAGATAGGACTAATCCTTAACTAACCAGGACAAATTTTTTTATCGCAAAGATGCATTAAGAATAAACTATCAAATTAAAATAAAAACTGCCTTGTCGGTGGCTTGAACCCACAACCTCTCGTCCACTATACCAATGCTATACCATCTGAGCCATCCGGCCTCTCATTAAAATATGTTTGATAAGTATTATATTAACGGCATTCTCTTCCACGAAAACTACGAGTCTCAATTATTTGGGTTTTTTGGTAGTAAACTTTCTAGTATATTATTTGTACTTTTTCTTTGTAATTTCAGGTGGTGTATTTTCACACTCTCCTTCTGAATCACTGGATAAAACTCGTGATACTTTTTAATTTTCGAATGAAAACGTGACAGCAATAATTTTGACACTACTGAAATTTGCCACTACGTTGACAATCAACTGCGTCAAGGCTAATGTTATTATTGCTAACCAGTGTGAGAATATTATTCTATTACAAGAGAGAGAATGTAAATACATTTGAATTGCATGGGGGCAGAGGTGTTGCAGAATATTTCTTCAATCTCAAGAGAGAGAATTCCAGCATTCTGTTATCAAATTTCATTTCAGAATTAGCAAATTCTGTGATGATCGTGGAGAAATGTCATATATAAAACTCGTTTGAACGAAAATTACCATCCACCGACAAGTTTAAATTGTAAAAATTTTAGTAAAAGTGAGCGAAGAGAACGGTAGAAAACGTATTGTATAAACCTTTATTAAAATGTGGCGACTGTGTCAAGATAAATAATAACGTGGAACCAGTTGATAACGTATGATATTAAATGATCCTGTTGATGATGTTGTGGTAATACCTACTCCATCAGTATATGTACAAAATATGTCCTACAGACGCAAAACAAATCATCAATACTGTTTTTTCTGTAGTCAGTTCGGCCAATTTGTGCATCAGTTATAAAAAGAAGAAATACCGATATTGTCCAAAAAAAAACTGAATTTTTGATAATTTTCTAGTATATAATTCGAATAGGCTGAAATTAGTGATAGTAAAAAACATGAGAAACTGTTATGCTGATTTTATTGGCGAAATGTACATCCAGTAAAATTGACGTAACTTTGGCGTGGGTGTATTTTTCTATGTTTTTGAATTGTATTCGTGGCAAAAGTTTCAATAGAGGTTTCAATATATAACTGGTATATAGGTATATAGCATTATTTTGGATATGATGAGACTACTGTTGATAGAAAGTACAATTTTTTTTTTTATCGAATATAATTGTTCAAATCGTGGGGCAAATCATCAACACGAACATTGTAATAAGTATCTCTGTCGACTTTTTCATCGAAAATCTCCATGTTACTTTTATTTCTGAAAATTATATAAATATTAAAAACGCTGAATAAGCTCGATATCAAGAAAGTTTTGGAATTTGGTAGGAACAACCCTTCTATGATCCTAAAATGCTGCATTCAAAATTTTGTTCCACGTGTTACACCTCTTGTTCCATATATCTCTTAATTGAAAATGCCCTTATATGTTTCAAATAGAACTTACATCTTTTTTTAATGTTATCCCTCAAATCATGACATTATTGCCATGTCGCAATTTTTTAAGGATACAAACGTCAGCTAGATTTGAGAAGGCAATTGAAACGTTCATTGCAGCTTGTTGGGAGCATCTAAAAACGATAGTATTTCCATCGCCGAACGGAGATTCTTCGTTGTCGATATAGTCTTGTCAGTACGACAACGCTGCATTTCATATTTGACAGAACAATCATTTGAAGCTACCAATGTCGTAACTATCGAGAAAGGGAAACCAAATTGGAAAAGAGAAAAATTAATGAATTATGAAAAAAATGTCAATTAGAGCGTCGGCTGTTCACAAAATCCTGTGGAGATTATTTCATCATAATTTCAGGTTTCCATTCCATATTGGGTTTCCATTATTTCTATTTCATTGAACCTTACTATTTCAGTTACAACGCACGACACTGCCGTTTGGGGGGAAGATGTCCCTTACACACAAATCTTAATGCGTGTGCGGCGAGTTACTCATCTAGATTAGGTTATTTGATCGGAGGTAACTGCAGACCCATATATAGTTGGCAAAGTATTCAAAGCAATGTAGAAATCGAAAGAATAATTTTTTCTGGGCAATTTTCGCTAACTTCACATGGGTTGATACAAAAAAGTATTAATTGTGGTGTCCAGCTTTGTACAATTTGTACAATTCTTAATCATTTTACGATAATAGTAGAACTTGAATATTTCGGTGTAACACATGTCTTAGAGTTTCAGTATTTGGTGTTCGTTATACGATATCTAGGGATTCGAGACAATGTCTAATGGTGTTCCTCAGGCCTTATCCTTTTTATTATTTGTCCCCTTCAGTATATTAGTCATTAATGTTGAGTGTTGAATACACTGGTATTTTTTCACTCCATACCGCTATTTTTAACACCTCGCCACGTGTACCAGTCCAATTAACCATCTTCTGGTTCTGAAGAAAGATCAAAGGTTCCAAGTTGAGAGTTTCTTCAAGTTTTTAAAATTTGTCGTATGGATGACCTGAAAGTTTTAAATCAAAATCACAGTAGATTCTAGTTGTTTGTTACAAAGTTGCCCGAATGTGTATGGCTGCATAAATACAATGATTATCTCTCCCTAATATGAATGGATTGTTGGGACCATACAGTTGTTCATAATCTCGGTTAGTCAACTACTGGGGATATTAAAACATCTGTCTGAAATTTTGACCCTCATTTGAATCGATATAAAAGGTGTTCAGCTTACAAAGTCATTTTGGTTAGATTGTAAAGGGTTATCAATGAACAAATTTTTCAAATCAATTTTTGAATTTGCTATCCTAGCGTGAAGAAGCTTAAAATGTCTTCCACAGAGTGTTTTTAATTTTGTTAACTTACTTAGTTATTTGCTAGTTATTTCACCTGGTTTGATTTGTTTATCTCGTTGTTTCTACAAAGAATACGATTGTTTCGAGTGTATGTTGTGAAAATATATTATCAAAATAATTCAAAATAGTTATGGATATCAAGTTTTTGAAAGAAAACATTTTTGTATAAGCGTGAACTTTGTTGAATGAGATGCAGTCGAGTTCAACAAAAACACGCGAGTACAAGAAAAGCTCTTTTACCAAAATGATCATTCGAAATTATTTCTACAACACTGTATATTGATAAATTGTTGCAATTATTAAATGTTTTATCTTCTGAATTTTAAATTTTGGTCGTATTATCAAATGATGACTTCTTAGTAAATTTTTACTCAAAATTCTTTCTTTTTCGGGAATGCGTAAATGTATGAACAGTGCTCACGAAGTTACTCAACATACACTTGATTTTTTACTCACAGTTACATATTAACATACTCTGTTACATTTTTATTTACATCGGTTAAATTATCTCTTACTGAATGAGTTCGTAAATTTTTTTGCAATTCTGATTGCGATCAGATCCACTTGTTAGTCAACGAAATAATCAATATCAGTGTTTTCAGTTTGTATATAAAATCTTGGAACTCTTCAAGTCGTTTTGATTAGAATTAGAAAGGGACAAATAAGTAACAATTCAAGAAGAGCAAGTAATCAATATTCAGAGTTTTTTCAAAACAAGACTGATCGTTTATCTACAGTTTTCAAAAGTAATGGGTACTCAGACCTAGAGGCTGAAAATTTCAGCAGTAAATGGACAAAAATATAATTTTAGAAGACTAAATTTTTTAAGTCATACAGACTATATACCGCGATACTCTTTCTATAAACTCTTCGAGGTTATAATTGCAGATCGTTGAAAATTAAAACTACACCTGAACACATTCTCATACTAATTGACTTGGTTCAAAAACGGGTCAAGGACGGGTTGTATGAGATCTGAAATATGCAGAAGAAAATGTCTGAGAATGAGCCTAAGCAACTCTCTCTGACTAAAACTTTCTTTCAAATGAAAATGTATCACTGACTACACATAATCTGACCAATCGCAAACCAAAGGCAACTCGTGTTATCGCGATAACACCAGCTGTCTTTCACTTCTGATTGGAGGATCAGCTTCGGTATGTTCAACGACGTAACCGTGGCAAAACAAAGTTTGGCAGTTCTATCAATATCAATTGTACCTGATGTGTCAAAATGAGTCGCTTCGGTCCAAATTCAAATGAAATTATGAAACGAAACATTATAATATTGACGATTTTAATAATTTGTTTATGACTGTTACACATTGTTCGTATAAAATTCAACTCGTGATTGAATTTATCTCATAAGTTTGTCTTTTATTTCTGAACTCAACTAAATTGTTTTGACAAAACCCCACTCGTCCTGCGGGCTCGTGGTGTTTTCACGAAGCAATTCAGTTTCGTTCAGAAATAAATCGACAGACTTATCGCGAAAATTTAATCACTCATGGTATTACTCCTGAAAATATCCACACTTTTAATTCAGTGTTATCATGTCTGAATCGACGCCAACTATTTTTCTTTGTACTAATAACTGAGCTGGTATGCTTCGCCACAAATTCAAAAGCTCTCGACGCGACCTTCACAGATTCGTGATCTAGGAAACCCTGAACTCGTTTTGATCGGTTCAGCTGAACTTCCTGATTTAAGGTAACTGCATTGAAATCGAAAAGTACGTTGATGGCATACAGTGTCCTTCAAAGAGTTTGCATAATTTGTTTCGAAATTTGAACGGGCCTTAAGTTCTATTTAAAAAAGATGAAATATATGTTTTTCAAAATAATCGCTCAAAATAGATGCTAAACAGAAAATTTGTTTATTTTTCGATTTTACACTTTATCTCAAATTTGAAAGTTCTATTGCAACTTTTAGTTACTGCCAATTTTTTTCGTAGAAATTTCTGACTCGTTAAAAATATTGTAACTTTAATAACACTATTTTATGCTACTAGATTCAACATACCACTAAGTTTCAATTACTGATTTATCGATAAAAACATGTTTATTTCTTTAAGAAAATGAGAAAACCTTTTCAAATTTCTGATGTGTTTGATGCGAAAATTGAGGGGAATATCTGCCAGACAACAACTACTTCCCCTAAGAACATTGAATTACATCTGACATATATTCAATGCCTGTTTATTTCCGAATGTGGTAACGACACATATCTTAGAAATTCGAGAAGTTTTACCCATGTGATAGTGATCTATTAATGGTCATTAGGAATATTTTTCCTGTCGTAGGTAGACGAAAATTTTTGCTAATGTATCGTTTAGCAATTATGATGGAAATTAATTTCAATCCGATTTTCGTCAGTACTGAAATAATGCCAAACTCATTGATCAAAATATCATCGAACTACTTTGCGTACCAAATTTAGCATGTTTCAAAATAATTGATTGAATATTTTCAAAATAATCGATAAAAAATGTTTTGCGTAAAAAGTTCTAAAAGTTGATTAGATACGTAAGTTTGAATGAGTTAATATATAGTTTGAGTAGGTTTCATCGATTTTCTGCTAAGTGGCTTGCTAACTTTATAATAATCATCGCGAAAGCATCCACGAGTTTCTATACATCTCCGATCAAGTAACATAACCTAGATGAGTAATACTCAAATAGAGCTGAAGGTAACATTTTTTCATAATGTAATCCCTCAAATCATGACATTATTGCCATGTCACAATTTTTTAAGGATAAAATAAGCACGTCAGCTAGATTTTGATATCTGTCGGGTATATTCATGGCAACTAAAACCCAAAAATACTGTCTTGGGTGAAATATATGACAATAAGAAGGCAATTGAAACGTTCATTGCAGCTTGTTGAAATCATGTAAAAACGATAGTATTTCCATGTCAGTACGACAACGCTGCATTTGATATTTGACAGAACAATCATTTGAAGCTACCAGTGTCGTAACTATCGAGAAAAGGAAACCGAATTGGAAAAGAGAAAAATGAATGAATTATTAAAAAAATATGTCAATTAGAGCATCGGCTGTTCTCAAAATCCTGTGGAGATTATTCCATCATAATTTCAGGTTTCCATTATTTCTATTTTATATAACCTCAATATTTCTGTTAACAAAGCACGACACTGCCGTTGGGGAAGATGTACCTTACACACAAATCTTAATGCGTGTGCTGCGAGTTACTCATCTAGGTTATGTTATTTAATCGGAGCTATACATTGTACTGACACATTAGTTTGATGTGGTTTTGATTGTACTTTTTTTAAATTAAAATTCTATTGCTCTGATGACTCGTTTAAAATCTACATATGTTACCTGTTGTCAATCGTTTAATGAAAACACATAAGCTATATATGAGGATGAAATTAGTCTACCACATTCTTATAGCGTGGTGATATATTTTCAATATTTACCTGGATTGTGGCAACTGGACTGTCTGGGCATAACCCTCAATACGTTGAAGAAGTATTGTTGGTTGCATATGTGTGGTGAATCACCTTCTATAAATCCGAACCCAGAACGTGTTTCAGTTATTATTAGAAAAAAGGTTGTTGTTGTCACATACTCAGTGATTTGTCAGATTAGATTAGTTTTGATCAATATAATACTCTTTGGAATATCAGTTCTTTGTTAAAGTAGTATAACTACATATGCTTTAGTTCGTTTGATTGAATAGTGGTGCAGAATTCAAATTTCAAATACTGTTGGTTTTTTGTGGGATCACTGAAATACTTTCATGTTTTTATATTTCTTATCTGTTTCATTATTTTTGGGAAGCATGAATGGTTAAAAGACTCGCCTGCATGTGAATACCGATTATAAATCAAAGGATTGACAGTGTGAACCCAGAAATTAAAAATTATTACATCTGTTTGTCAAACGGTTGAATGGTGGTGTTTGGTCACTCTTAGGCGAGTGTTTTTAGGAAATATGAGGTCAAATGGTTTATTGAAAGATATTTTGAAATCATTGTATTTGCAACCAGCTACACAACAACAGCATGGAACAAATTAAACATTGACAGAGCGATATACCAGGGGCATTTTTTTCCTTTCCATACAATTCCCACACTCAGCTTAGCCACGACCCAAAATCTGTTTCTTCACAGCATATAAAGTTATCTGCCGTCCCAATCAAAAGTGCTGTAACTGCTTTGTGCTTAGAATTCTGTAAATACAATCTTCTTACACAGGAAATTCTTGAACTTTCCTACTTACGGGAGAATAATTTGTCAACTTTGGCAATTTTCACTTTTTAGTTCACATTGCTATATTTGCGTGTTTCTTTAGTTTTTTTGAAATGTAAATGTAGGTGATTTCCTATTTTACGTTTTTGTCTGGAAAAAATCTTTATGAAAACTATTCATTCGATTGTAGATCTCTACCATTTCTAGATGCCATGAATAGTTATTATCCTAACAAGTACGGAAAGAGTACTATTCCCGCATGAGACTGCCGCTTTGCGTCGTTCGGGTAAGAAGTCGAGTGCGGGATAGTACCTTTCCGTATGAGTAAGGATCAAGATTTTTTCTACAAGAGCATTGAAACATCTTATGTGATGCTCTTGAACAAACTTTCACGTGCGGGAAAAATTATTACCGCACTAGTGCGGGAAAAACTCACTTGAAGTGACATTAGCGTGCGGGAAAATTTTTCCCGCACTAGTGCGGGAATATGACACCTCTCAAACTAAATTGCGTGCGGGAATAGGGCGGAATGGTGTCGCTCGAATCAGAAAACACCAATAATTATAGTATTAGATTTTTCATGCTCATAATCATGATGAAAAACTTTATTGCAGCAAAGTGAAGGTCAGAATCGCCAAGAGGAAGTCCAGCGACAAGAAGTCGCCAATAGACAGCATCAAGAGGCTGTCCAGCGGCACCAAGAAGTGCAGCGGCAGCATCAGGAGGCACATAGGCATCAGGAAGTTCAGAGGCAACATCAGGAGGCCCAAAGACAGCAGCACCAGGAGGCCCAGAGGCATCACCAAGAGGCCATCCAACAACACCATCAAGCTATAGCTGAGGCCCAAGTGAGGCAACAGCAGCTTCAGCAACAGACGCATCAGCTCCAACACCAGTTACAACACAACCAACATCCGAATAATCCATTGCATAATAATCATCAGCAACACCAACAGGTTTGTTTAACAACGTCCGCACTCTGTCCCGTTATTAAGAAGCGAGTACCAGTTTTTACAAGTCTATGAAAGTACCAGTATTCCTGTCAAAATGGCCATTTGTACCATATATATATACAGGGTTATGATAAAGTAATGCACAAAATTCATAAAACGTACAATGATCACTTTTGAAAAAAATGCAAAAACACGTCAAACTGTTTTTTTTATTCCACATTATTTAACATCTTTTGACATAAGTAACAAAAATAACAAATAACACGTCAAAGTTGTCAAAGTTATGACGTCATCAACAAATTTTTTTAATGGGAAGCTAAGAGTTTTATTACATTATGTGATAGAGCTTGTGTTTTTACACAAGGGAAAAATAGTTGCAGTAGGGCTCACATAAGAAAAACAACGAGAAAAGGGATAAAAAACGAAATAACAAAACTAATTATAAAAAGAGGTCAAACTTAAACTTATCTAGTGAGAACATGTGTTCTTATAAATTTTTTCAATTGTTTTACTAAAACAACGGTTTGTCAGTGTCAGTCGTACAATTAGTGTAACCACAGTTTTATTATTATGGCTCGTTTAACGGAAAGAGAAAGGATAGAAATTCTAATGATGGTAGGTTACGGCGATCGCCTTCGAAGTCATGAAGAAGCATGTGCTTTATTTAACGCAACACATTTTGAAAGACCTCCAATTGCTAGAAGCACAGTAAGCAGAATTGTTGCAAAATTTGATGCAACGGGAAGCGTGAGGGATGCTTCAAAATCTGGACGACCAGGAATAAGCGACGATGTGAAGTTAGATATTTTGCTGTCAGTAGAAGAACACCCTCACGCAACTACAACAGAAATTGCCTTACAAGAAAATGTTAGTCAGTCGTTTGTAGTGAAAGATGTTAAAAAAAGAAAAACTACACCCATACAAAGTTCATCTTGTTCACGAACTCTCAGAAGATGATCCGGACAGACGTTTGGAATTTTGTGAAATCTTCATGCGGCATTGTCACAAAAATCTAAATTTTCTTAATAGTGTAATATTTTCCAATGAGGCAACGTTTTGTCTAAGTGGTTCTGTAAATCGACACAATTATCGCTACTGGGCTCGGGAAAATCCCCACTGGATGCAGACAAAACACACCCAGCGTCCCCAAAAAATTAATGTTTGGGTAGGAATCGTCCGGGGAAGATTTATTGGTCCTTATTACTTTCGCGGAAATTTAACAGCTGAACGATATTTGAAACATCGTATGGCAGTGCTTCCGGACCTACTTGCGGCATTTCCGGATCCAAATAATGGGGACAACTTGGATCCCAGTATTTGGTTCCAACAAGATGGCGCACCACTACATTATGGTCATACTGTTCGAAGGTTTCTGGATAACCAGTTTGAAGGACGGTGGATTGGAAGACGTGGACCAATGGAGTGGCCACCTAGGTCACCTGATTTAACTCCCCTAGATTTTTTCTGTGGGGACATTTGAAAAGTCGGGTCTACATTAACCGGCCAGACAATTTAGAAGACTTAATGGAAAGAATTAGACACGAAATGACTCTTATAACTCCGCAGATGATCGAAAACTCTATAAATGCGTTCTACCATCGTCTTGGCCTATGTCAGTTAGTAAACGGGACACAGTTTGAACAATTCCTATAAGAAATAGTTTTGGTTTAATGGACTGTTTAGTTAATTGAAAAGTTATTATGAAACTTAGGTTTATTTCGTTTTTTATTCATTTTCTCGTTTTTTTTCTTATGTGAGCCCTACTGCAACTATTTTTCCCTTGTGTACAAACACAAGCTCTATCACATAATGTGATAAAAATCTTAGCTTCCCATTAAAAAAATTTGTTGATGACGTCATAACTTTGACAACTTTGACGTGTTATTTTTGTAACTTATGTCAAAAGATGCGGAATAAAAAGAACAGTTTGACGTGTTTTTGCATTTTTTTCAACATCTACATATATATTTATATACAGTGTCCGTCTAAAGTCCGTTCCCCCCCTACTAATTTTTTAACCACCTGGTATAATCCAACGAAATTTGGAAGGCTTACATAGGAAATAAAAACCTACTTTTCCATGAAAAAATCATAGCTTGAAGTTTTGAAATGGCAGCTGAGCGCCATCTTCAAATTTTTTTTCAAACACCCGGTATATCATTGCATGCTCTGTTAGGGATGATCATAAGGAATCCAACAATACCAAGTTTGATGCTATTATCTCGAAAGACTACGGAGATATCGCCTATTATTTTATCCATAAGCCAAATGAGTGTTCTATTTGAAAAAAATATTGAAGATGGCGCTCAGCTGCCATTTCAAAACTTCAAGCTATGATTTTTTCATGGAAAAGTAGGTTTTTATTTCCTATTAAAGCCTTCCAAATTTCGTTGCATTATACCAGGTGGTTCAAAAATTAGTAGGAGGGGAACGGACTTTAGACAGGCACTGTATATATAAAGTTATAAACTCTCAACGCGGTTCAACCCAGGAACTCAGTAATCTACATATAACTTTATTCTATAATTTTTCGCGTTGTAATTAGTTGTTCTTTTTTTAATATATAAAATTCGCAACCTTCACGTAGTTAGCGAAAACAACTTTTATTTCTTTTTTTTTCGTCCGCAACTAATTAGCGGCGGAAAAGCTTCAAATTATGGATAATTCAAAACGACAAAAAGTAGAAATTCGTTTTTGAAAATAGTTGCGGCAAATTATGGATACTTAAAAACTTCATATGAAGTCAGCAAATCATCCTCCGATCAAGATCAAGTAAGGCAACCTAGATGAGTAATACTAAAATAGTACTGAAGGTAACATCATATCATAATGTAATCCCTCATCATGACATTGTTGCCATGTCGCAATTTGTTAAGGATGCAATATGTAGGTCAGCTAGATTTTGATTTCTGTCGGGTATACCGGGTGACCACGAGGTGAGGTACGCCTTCCAATTTTTCTATAGTTTTGAAGATACAGGTTTTAAATTTGGTAAGTCAATATATTACTCAAATGCGCATATTTTGGAAGTGACCCCAAACTTTTTTTTTCAAATGACACAACATTTACGAAATGAAGGTTGGAGGTAAGATTCAGCTTAAAATTGGGCTTCTCTTGTAATTGCAGCAACCATATTTTCCAAAAAATATCAAAAATTTCCTCAAAACGGAGTAGTACCCATAAAGAAATGCTCACAACTGCCATTTTTTTTATCAAATGGCCACATACTCTTTTCATTTTGTTATATTTAAAAGTTATGAATAATCCAAAGATTGTGTTAAAAATTTCGGAGAATTCTGAAAGGAATCGAAGATACGGGATGTTTAATTATGAGTGTTCTCGAAAGCTAAGTGAAAAAATCAAATCTTTCCATTCAATAAATCATCATTTTTCAATACGACAATGTGAAAGGAGTATATTGCCATTTGAGAAATGGCAGTTGTAAGCATTTCTTTATGGGTACTACTCCGTTTTGAGGAAATTTTTGATAATAGTTGTAAAATATGGTTGTTGCAATTACATGAGAAGCTCAATTTTCAGCTGTATCTTACCTCGAACTTTCCTCTCGTAAATGTTGACGCCGTTCGTCAGTTGTGATGATTTGAGTTTGATGTTCATGGCCAATTTTGTTCGATTGAACAATCAACTGGACCGCGTTATGCATGACTCGACCAAGAGTCAAATTTTCTCAGGAGAGTGAAAAAACTTTACCAGTCTATTAGAAATCAGTACTTTCGTATTGAAACCTGGCGTTTAGCTCAACACCTTATAACTAAATCCGAAATTTGAGCGATTGCATTGGGCTACATTTTTTGGACTATTGTTCGTTAGAAGAAACCAGTATCTCGAAATTCGGTAATGGTGTTTGTTCAAGTAATGCATAACGCAGTCCAACTGTATCTCCGCCATTTTTCAACCGATTTTCAATTTTAAAGAAGAGTGTTATCACAAATTGCGTGTTCTTCCGAATAATGAAAAAAAATGTACAAGGTGTCATTTGAAAAAAAAAGTTTAAACTGGAAGTGGTGAATTTTTGGTAATGGAGTCAAAATATGCGAATTTGAGTAATATATCGACGTACCAAATTTGAAACCTGTATCTTTGAAACTATAGAGAAATTGGGGGGCGTACCTCACCTCGTGGTCACCCGGTATTCATAGCAACGAAAACCCAAAAATACTGTCTTGGATGAAATATATAACAATAAGAAGGCAATTGAAACTTCCATTTCAGCTTGTTGGGAGCATGTAAAAACCATAGTATTTCCATCGCCAAACGTAGATTTTTCGTTGTCGATATAGTCTGGTCAGTACGGCAACGCTGCATTTGATATTTGACAAAACATCAACAAAACATTTCTGTTTGTTTTCGTGCTAGAAATCGCACGTTAATCCTTGGCTCGCACAAGTTTCCACTTCTGAGGGCTGTCGTTCGTAGGGGAATGACAGCTGGTTAGCGGAGAAAACAATTTTAAAACAACTACAATTTGGCATATTGGAGTGTTTTTTTTTTTTCGTGAATAAAGGTCAATTTCTGAGTCGATTTGTGTAAAACTATCGTTAGTTTTTATTATTAAGCAATGGTGAATGAAGCATTGTGAAATGGGTGAAAGACCATTTGAAGCTGGAAATCAAAATATGTCATTTCATAGGTAAGCTATCAGTGTCGTAACTATCGAGAAAGGGAAACCGAATTGGAAAAGAGTAAAATTAATAAATTATGAAAAAACATGTCAATTAGAGCATCGGCTGTTCTCAAAATCATGTGGAGATTATTCGATCATATTTTCAGGTTTCCATTCCATATTGTGTTTCCATTATTTCTATTTTATTGAACCTCAATATTTCTTTCTGTGAACAACGCACGACACTGCCGGTGAGGGAAGATGTCCATTACAAACAAATTTTAAGGCGTGAGCGGCGAGTTACTCATCAGGTTGTGTTATTTGATCGTAGAAATCATCACCTATTTAAAAAAAATAGTGATGCAATTTTTTCTCCGCAACCTGAGTCATTCGTACCATTGGTATGTGGGGAAGGAACTAATTTAGTACTTTTGAGAACTGGTAGCCAAGCTTTCTTTAGTTATATTACTTCTTCAAATGTGTTGAAGTTGTGGTATTTCTGGATTTCAATTGTTTCCCAGAAGAGAAATTGTAATATGCAAATGTTGAAGAACTTACTTGGATTTCCTCGAATTTCACTTTGATCATTGTTGTTCTGCGACAGCGGATTTGTATGTGTCCTAACTGATAATTAGTCTTGTGCTCGTTGATTTATGGAGTATGCTACAGAAGAGCTTAGAGATCTGCTAGGATTAACAGGACGTGCTAAACTCTTCTGGGGTGAAATCATCATGTGTGCATAAGTTGTTTGATTATGAGAATTGTTTGTTTATTTATTCCTTAATTGTTGGTTTATTTCAATTTATTAAAGGCATATTGACAGAAATAGCATTTGATTTTGCTCTCACATTTATATTACATACGCGTGACTTGAATGTTGATGAGATTTTTGTAAATTCTAAATGTTTTTTTTATTTTTTTCTTGGTTGCAGGTCTTGCAACAGCACCAACAAATAACCTCACCAGCTCCTTTACCTCACAAAGGAAGAATGCCACGTGCAAAAGCCGATGCCAGACCAAGAGGCCGTATGACTGCATATGCCTTCTTTGTACAGACTTGCAGAGAGGAACATAAGAAGAAACATCCCGAAGAGAATGTTGTCTTCGCCGAGTTCTCCAAGAAATGTGCCGAAAGATGGAAGGTGAATACAATTTAATTTTTTAATTTGCATGTTGCATTCTTGTGGACATGAACACCCCCAACACCATATATATTTTGCTTGCAGTTGTCTTGTAAGATTTTAATTTTTGGATGTTACACCTGACAGTTTTATTGGGGTCTCAATTTTTTGGAAATACCACCATATATAAGTAAACAGAAGTAGGTTCATTTCCAGTCGGGGCCTTTGATGTATCTGGTTTAGATTTTTTTCTGGCATGCGGTGGGGTAAGAGGGGTCGGCGGAAAATACGAGCGGTATCAATAGAAGAACCCGAACAACGATCAGGCGCAGTTACTAGTTTATTCGAGAAGGTTCTGGATGAGATCAAATCTTTGAAAAGTGGAATGAGCACTCAGAAGAACAGGGCGTGTTATAGATGTGGAAAATTGGGACATCTTATTAGAGACTGTAGCGTAAAAATGCCACCACGTTTGCAATCACCTGTGAGGACAAGGTCTTCCAGCGAGTCCTTAAATAGGCGGCAGGAAAAATTTAAATCAGCCAATATTTCGGGGCACATGCTGGCTAGCAAAAATGAAGTCCCCATGATCATCCCTGTTAAGAGGCTAAGAACAACTGAATTGCCCAACAACGCAGATGCCTTGTCCAGAAAACCTGGTTCGGATACTTGTGAGCGGATTGTACGTCGCAAAGGGATCAACCAAGTGAGATTAATGGTTGAAGACAATTGGACCAGAGCGAAAATGAGGAAGAGCCAAGAAAGTGATCCAAGCGTTGCAGATATTCTACGATGGAAGGAAAGCGGAGCGAAAAGACCCACCTGGAAGGAAATCTCCGTTCGATCACCAGCTTTCAAGGCATTGTGGGCACAATGGGATTCCCTGATTGTTGAGAATGGTTCATTGAAGAGAGCTTGGGAATCAGCATACGGCAGAAAAGTGATTTCTCAATTGGTTGTGCCTAGTTTGAGAATAAGTGATGTCTTGGTGGGGACTCATGGCAGCAAATCAGGTGGAAATTTTGGAGTGATTAAAACTTTGGATAAAATACGGCAGAGATTTTACTGGGTACAATGTTGTGAAGATATAGAGAGGTGGTGCCGAAGATGTCCGAAGTGTGAAGCAAGCATAGACCCCAAGACAAGATCGAGAGGAGAGATGAAACAATTCAATGTAGGTGCTCCCTTCGAACGAATCGCCATCGATGTAGCCGGGCCGTTTTCGATGACGAATGATGGCAACAAATACATCCTCGTTGTCATGGATTACTTTAGCAAATGGGTTGAAGCTTATGCCTTGCCTAATCAAGAAGCATCCACAGATCTCTGGTGGATAACATGTTTTCAAGGTTTGGAGTGCCAATGGAGATACATTCCGATCAAGGAAGAAATTTTGAATCAAATTTATTCAAGGAAGTTTGTGAATTGATGGGAATTAGCAAGACCAGAACAACGGCTCTCCATCCACAGTCTGATGGCATGATTGAAAGGTTCAACAGTACTATGGAAGAACATCTTTTCAAAGTAGTAGAGGAGCACCAAAAGAACTGGGATCGACTACTATTCTTGATGGCTTACAGGGCCTCTGTGCACGATTCCACAAAGCTCACTCCAGCCAGCATTACCTTCGAGAGAGAACTTCACTTTGTGACTTGGTGTTCGGATCACTAAGTGCTGAAGAAACAGAGGTATAAGATTATGAGAAATAGTTTGAATGGGATCCACAAATTTGCGAGAAAACGATTGAAGATAACCAGTGTCCGAATGAAGGCTCGATACGATTTCAAGGCCAATACTGGCGGATTTAAAGAAGGAGATCGAGTATGGATGTACAACCCTCGTCGTAAGAAAGGAGTATCTCCCAAATTAACACCATCTTGGAAAGGACCATATACGATAGTGAAGAGGATGAACGACGTGGTCTATAGGATTCAACTCAGCCCAAGAGCGAGAATGAAGTTCGTTCACCTAGAAAGACTTGAACGTTATAATGAAGACAACGACGCATTGTTTGATCGGGATGATCAAAATTGAGAGGGAGATAATGTTACGAGGTTGATAAAATTCCCCTTGCTACGCCGCTGAGTGTTAAATTTCGTCGATGATTACTTCCTGGAAGTGTGTAGATGTTTTTTGGTATTGAGTATTCTCGAAATCATCGCTAAATGTCTGGTGTAGACGAACTGAGGAAGTTTTATGAAGAAGTGATAAGGAAGTTGAAGTGTTTGGAATATTTAGCTAGTTGAATAGATATAAGTGTTTTATTAGTCAGTGAAGTAGTTGTAGGTTTATAGCGAAGTTAGAAATAAACAGTTTAGTAGGGTGCTCGGCCTAATATTTAGCAAATATCGTAACAATAATGAAAAATTTGAATTTTGTGCATTTACGTTAGTAGTCTATCAATAGGTACGGTTCGTGTTTGATGTTAATCTGTCTTAGGTGAATATCAAATCCATCAGACTGCCATGTGATCAAATTTATTAGTTTATTATTTCAGCAAAAACAAATAGAGAATAAAATTTTCAAATTATCAACAAATAAATCTATTCGGTTTATTCATCGACTTGCCAACTATTTTCATATTCTCACTACTGCCGATATGAACTTGTGACATTTAAAATGTTAACAAAAAGTCGACACATTGAAACGAAATTACAAAAACTTTTCTAAGACAGTGCGTAAAAATAAATGATACTTGTAGCACAAGTGCGTAAAAAAATTCACTAAGCGTATAGTACTTTTTAACACATTCTTGAAAAAAATATTTTGCATGAAATCAATCAGATGCCATCAAACATTGAAATTAATGGTACAATTGCAACCATTTTCCAAAATATACAATATCTGTCATAGAAAAAACTTTTTATCATTCACTTTCGTAAAGAGCTTTTTTGTACTTACGTGTTTGTTGAAGTCGGCTGCGCCTCAATAACTTCACGCTCATACAAAAAGCGCTACTTTACAAACTTGTATCATAAATAACTATTATTGCGCGCTTTACACAAACAACTCTATATAATTATAACATTCCAGGCTTTTGGCAGATTGCAAGTGCCATTGGCTATGGTCCAAATACACTGAATATAAATTAATCATTTTGAACAGAGTTGTTTCTAATTCATTTGAAATACTCATGATTCTCAATATTATCATATCAATCAAAATACTTTACTGTCTAAAGAATCAAAATTCTTGCTGACACAGCTAATATTATTTTTACTAGGTAAAAAAATCATACAACAATGAATCAGGCTGAAGTAGTCAGTGTTTTCATTATTACAACATGTTTTTCTTGTGATAGGTGAATTTATCCTCAACATAAGAACAAATATTTTCAGAAACAAATTTCTCTGGTAATAATCCCCCTTTATTCAATCCAACGGATATATTATCTTATGATTCTGATGATAATGGACGCACTCCAAATCTCATCTGAATATAAATAATACATTGACTACAAACAAATTTAGTTTAAATGCTGAAATGATGTAATTTTGGATTGTTTTTGACACGGTAGGTCAGTAACATTATTATCCATTCTATTCTTCATTCTAACTATTAAAACTTACCCCAAGGCAAAAATGTCATGAGAGCAAGGAGTGGTAAGAGTTGATTTAGGTCTGTGAACATCGCTATTTATAGTTAATTTTTATTGTTTGAAATTTTCGGAACTGATTTATGCAGAATAAATAATGACAATTTATACGATTCATTTATGCGGAATATGTACAGTGCGCGCGTAAAGTATGGAAATATGAAGATATCGTTAAATACAATAACAAACTCTCAAAAAGAAAAATTTCTGCTCATATGCATAGGAGAATTGTCACGACTATTCCAGAAATGTTCCAAATTTGCCGTTCTACATGTCAAATTCTCAAGAAATCAGTTACCTGCAGTGAGACTCGTATGATAAATATTCCATAGCATTGAAATGGGACGAAAATGTGACGTCACATGCGAAATCTCTGTAGTCTGATTTCCATTTCAAACGTAATTCCCCTTCCCCATCAACGTCGATGAACATGATTCAAAACAAAAATTTGTAGCTGACGAATCATGTCGTTGACGGAAAGAGGAAATTACGTGAGTAATGGGAAGCAGAGTACCTACCGATACTTCGAATATACGTCACATTTCGATTGTGTTGAACATTTCTAATCATCGGAGTCCCACTGCATTCTCTTCATCGTGATTTCCGCTTCCACATAGATTTAAAATTGGTCAATAAACCTTTTTGCATATGAAAATGAGTGTATACCTACAGACAAGAAATCCATTCTTCATAATATGGAGGCCACCTGTTTCCTTCAATACAATCAAGTGGCAACACCGGCATCATTTGTTCCTGTGGTTTATTAAATCTTTTTTAATTGTATTTTTTTTTTTTTCGGGTAAGTGAAAGTAAACTGGTTTCACCAGGCCAAGTCGTGCCTCTTTGGTCAGGGGCTTTCATGTAAATTTTTGGCAGGTACAATTCGAGGAATCTTGAAATATCCATCGTTTTCGAGTTTTGTGACTTTTCAAGAATGGATAATCTTTATTTTTATATTCTAAATGATCTCGAATCTACTTGATAATTTATCGGTGACCGGGACAATTTTCTAAAGTTTCGAATAGTATCGTATATAGATTGAATGTAATTTAAATTGTAGAACAAATATGTATTGGAAGGTGACAAATGAAATTACTCTTGTTTACAACAACCATATCACTTAATGAATATTAATAAATAATTATTATGAAATGTACAGTTAATTGATTAACATTTACAATTAACTCACTAACCCTTTCAAGGTAATTGTTGAAATGTAAATTCGGGAAGTAAATGTTTATTTTTACTTTTTTCTGATGATTTAATTCAATTCCATAAGTTGTGCTTACTTTTTTTATCTATATTTTCAGGGTTTTCCAAATTGCCAACTCCGTTATTATTGATGCTACGAATTCGGTTAAACGGCCAAAATACTAGCATTTTTGTGGACTCGATGCCGAAAACAAAAAAAAAATTGACACTCGCGTTTTCAGAATATTTCATAAAATGATATTTCTTTCAATGGAACGCCCTATATTTTTTCATGCATTTCGGTACGTAACATTCTCAAAAACAAAGCTCAATTGACACCACTGAGCTATTTGGTATTAATGTACAAAACGATAATTTCCATCTTAAAGCCATTCCGCTATCCGCATTTATTTTGTGAATCAAAATATGTCTGCTGTAATGATAACTTTGAAGCCGTTTTTGTAAAGAACAGAAAATCCTGGAGGGTCATTTGAATGTGGTTGGAAAAAATGTGTTTGATTCGATAAAAAATAATTATGAGCAATCAAGTTGCCTTGATACTTTGTAGAAATACTATTTGTCAAATATTCTCAAGTATATCATGACAATGTCATAAATTATTGTAACTGTCAACTACTGTTCGAATATTTTTCGAAATGCCGTTTTCCCATCAAGAAAAATGTGATATGTTAGAATCCTACTTGGTTTGCCAGAAAAATAGCTCAAGAGCACTCCAACACTACAGCAATTCGTTCCCCGATCGTGAATTACATAATCGGCGTTGTTTTGCTGTGCTTCATCGTCGATTCAGGAACAATGAAAAAGTTTTTGAGAAGAGGTGAACTAAAATATTTAATTTAATATCTGAAGATACAGAAATTGAAAATAATTTTTCTGAGAAATTGCAAATGTATGTTTTTCCATTTGATTTAAAAATATGTCGGTCAGTGTATGAAAACTAGTACCTCGCCTCCATGAAGCCATTACTCTTCAAGAACTTTTCTATGGATTAATATCCTTTATGTACATTCAGTCGTCCGCCTATGAGTATCCGACATATTCTGTTGAATCTTTCAAGGTTCTTTGGGCCAAGATTCAAACTCGAGGCATTCTTCTTGTTTAGTTTGCTCATTGGTTATAAATTCGTTTTAGAATGCTGGGTTATCGACTCGCGTAGTTTTCGCATACCTCACTTTGTTTTTGTACAAGTTTTCGTTTGTGGTCCATCGTCCATCAGTTATTATAATAATTGATATGTAAAATCAGTGCTGCTGTATATCTTTTGATGGCTCGCTCTCCCACATTTGGTTAGTTGATTATACTCGACACTCTGATCTGTCAAAAAAATTAGGTACTTTGGGAAACTATTGCAAAACTATTGCTTTGGCGACAGTACAGCGGAATACCAGAAAATGAAAAAGCTGACGATCATATCTAGCGAAAACTCAATGCATTAGCCACCTATCTAATCCTCAACTGCTTAGAGCTAGCAATCCTCAAGTTTTTTGCTTGCACACTTCTGCAATAAATGGTTTTCCGTGCCTTTTTCCTGGTACGTTTTTTTTTCAGTATTTTTGTGTTGTTCATTTTGATACAGGAAGTACTGGTTGAGGGTCCAAAAATATAATGGTTGGTTTCGCTGGGAAATTTCGTTAGCCTTTGGAATAACTGCGAGCGGCAACTTGAAAGGAATGGATATTGTTTTTTACCTCGATTGTATATCACAATATCTGTACAGTTGATGTTTCGAAATACTTGGAATAACGATGAATAATACAAGGACTGAAACGATACATAATAAATAGTATGTCAAATGAAAAAAGTTGTACGTGGAAATATCTCCGGAATAAAAAAAAAGAATGCCCAAACCCGGGAGCACTAGAAGAGCCACAGCCGTCTTAATCTCCGAGCCGTGGTGAGAAAATCGGCAACATCGCGCTGTAATCAATTTGAGGACCGACCTATTTATTCTACAATGTCAATTTCTCGGCTTATTTGAATAACTAGGAAAAAACATAGGAGAGTGAATTTGTAGAGAAAAGAACACCGATTGATATGGTTTTTTAATTTTTTCCAGCCAATGGGAATCGCAATCTATTGAATTTCTTAGAAACGGAAAAACTGTCCATGCCCTAAAATTCACATTTCGGAAGTTTTTTTTCAAATTTTTTTTCTGATTAGTATCCAATCCACAAAGCTGACTGATGAAAAAAATAATAAATATATGGTATTTTTTCACGATAAAATAGGTATATGTTATTCTAAACAATATAAAATAAAATTCTGCCTATCACACAGAGAAAAAACCACAGAAATAAAAAAATATACTTATAAATGAATAAACAATGAAAAAATAATAATAGTGTACTTCCTGAACTAAAATCAAACTAATAATAATAACAATTTCAGTTATATTTCTCTCAAGATAGTGTAAGGGCTTTTTCCAAATAAGTATAACATATTTTTATCCGTCAAACTATTAATCATATTTGCCTCGGTCTGATTTGAGTTGCTTCCGAACCTAACCTTGTCAGAATATTTTCAAGATGTGACCGCACCTACTCATTATCAAATTGAAAGTAAGAATCCATTTCAACTCATTGAATCCCAACTTATTATTATCAAGGTAAAGTTGGACCTGCATCTCATTCAATATTATAATTTGCGAAATTATTCTTAGTTCATTCTCATTATCAGATAGTAAAACACCTGATTATAAACCTAATAGATAGAAATAAAGTTCAGCTACTTTCAGTGTGGATGAAATCTGATTTTTCAAACTCTTCTACTAAATTATTATGAACATCTAATCATTTCTGACTTCTGTCATCGGGGTTACTTCTCAACAATGTTGCAGGTTTCGAAAAACATTTTAGTAAATTCGGAAAAAATTGAAGGAACTAAGTTATAGTCTTTATCAACTTTGGACGTTCAATCAATTTTTTTTTTAATTGATCCATCTCGTAGAGGAAATGTTTTATAGCTGATAACAGACCTTTGAGAGGGGCTCCAATTTTTTATGAGGTATTGCAGAAATACATCTCCTTCGCAATTTCTCTTCTTTCGGGAAATGAAATACTGAGATATGTTTTTATTGAGAATAGTAATTCGACTTACACACTGTCACACAGCAACGAGTAGGCATATCGGCATAAATGAAGTAGAAATTCCCTCCAAAAGCAGAAATTGGTATACGTAGGTAACCTCACAATCACATTTGAGTTTAATACTATTTTTGATGGGCTTTTAATGCACTTTCACTGATAAATCGAACACTAGATTTTTACCAATATTTCGTAAAGCATTTCACATGAATCGTACGTTCATTCATCGATTAGAACACAAATGATTCACACTAGAATAAATTCTAACAACTATTCCACAATACGACTAATATGATGACTAATGTTAGTACTAATGTAGTCACATGGAAGGGCGCTTTTACCTTGTCAAATTTCTTCACCATGGCTCGGAGAATTGAGACGGCTGTGATTACAGTGGTGCACAATTTTAGGGATCATAATTACTCGAAATTAAATCCCAATTAACAAACTTAAACAAACCAATTCTATAACTATAATTATCCTGGGCATAAATTGAATTATTCACGTCAGTTAGCACGCAGCAGGACACATATATGTTAGATTGGATTCCACTCAAACCCGTTTTTAAAAACTTTACTTTATTTTACAAACAACAAAAATATTTAAATACAATAGTTTAACGTGAACTTGCACGGACTAAAGCTTGCAGCAGTAATAGTGATGCGTCGATCTTGGAGGTTTCTTTTATAGTCTTGGAGATGCTGACTGGGTGTCTTCTGGCTTCTACGTCTTCAATAAATAACTGGAATTGCGTTACAGAATAACCTTGATAGTCGGCGACATCCTGGCACCATTGGGATTAACTGCGTAGATAACTGCGCAATTTGGAATAAAGGTCCATTGTATTTTTTCATATAACAGCTCCCATCATTTTGAAAAAGTTGATGCTTTGGATGCAGCAACTTTTAGGCAAGAGTTTTGTTGCTCGAAATTGGATTCAATTGGAGTTCCTCTTCTTCGATGTCTTCTCCAATGTGGATATTTGGTCGCTTCCTCAAAGGGATGAATCTTGATAGGGTTCTAAACGTTCCTCGTCCTGGAGGTCTTGGGGGTAGATCATCATTTCTTGATGCCATTATTCCAAGTTTTACAGTACGATTTTTCTTGCATTTACAAAAAATGTATAAAATTATCAAAATACAAATTATTACAATTATGAAATAGGTAAACCAAGAAATATGTTTTGTTACAAAAGGTTCATTAATTATTCTATCAAGATCTTCTGAATATTGATCTAATTTGTGTTGCGCTATATTCAAATCATCGACATTTAATTTATTGAGTTTCATTGGCTTTAAATTTGGAAGATTTTTCTTTTCTGGTAGATGATTACAACATTCATATGGAATTGAAATAGTATGGCTGTTATATGTAACATTATTTTCAAAATTCAATAGAGATTTGGAATATACTCTCGTTATGCCAATGAATGCATTACATTCTGGTTGCAACTTCAAAACTGAATTTGTTTTTATTACTTTTGACATTGGTTCAAATCCTGAACATTTCATTGTGATTGGAATGGGATCTGATAAAGTTATAAGCCATATATTTGGATCTAAGTTGAAGACATTATAATCTTTAGCAAATAATAAAGACGTTTCGCAAATTCTCGGTAATTGAAACAAGTGTTTGAAAATTTGGGCCTCACATATAGCATTACTGTCAATGGGGTATGGCAAAATATTTGAACATAATTTCAAATTCAAACTCAAATCTTTGCAATCATTAAAATTTTCCAAGATAAAATATAACATGGAATCATCATCTTTTGCAATAAATTTATGATTTGTTGTTAAGATATGATGAAGTCCTGTCCTGTTGTCAAGGATGGGAATAGGATATAATTGATAACTTGTATATAATTCGGGTTCGACAAGAGGAATTTTTAAGACAAAAACAACTCTGTTATCAGTTTGAAAAGCTTGTAGATCAATTAGATCTAAATATTTTGAAATTGATGTCATTTTTACTGGCAAAGGTAACTTATGAGTTTCCATAGATTGTACGACTTCTTGAAGGTTATAGAGTAAATCGTTTGGTGTTATGATTGATGAATGAATTATTCTCAATCTCGCAAATGTAATAGAGTTCAAGATATCATCAAGATATGATTCTATAAATAAATAACTTTCCATAAGTTCTTCGCAAAGTTCTAGTGTCCTTGTTTTTGCTTCCATTAGGTTGAAATTATCTGTAATGTCGACAATAAGATTATTAATCTCTTTAATATCCTCATTAAAAGTGACTTCATCAATTTGAAGCTTTTGAATAGTAGTATTAAAATTTTTAATAACTGAAGTTACTACTGAAATCTGATTTTTCATGAGATTTTCTAGTTCATGTTCATCATTCGTAATTTTGTTGATACAATCGTTAAAATATTCGCCATCACTACTATCTAAATTTCCTGAAATTGCCTTCCATACGGTTCCTATACCGTTTATTAATCCACGTTTCACACGACTACGAAAGTTCGGTGTATCTAAAAATACTTCTTGCAATTTCAGTGTAAGTGAATCTGCTAGTTGTGTTAATAAGCTAATATGCGTTTTAACGTCTGCATAAAAATATTTCATCCGTGCACTTTCATTTTCTGCAAAGTTATTAACTAATGTATGCAATATATTATTATTCTGCTCTATGGCGTTCCTTATCGAGGTTAAATCTTTATAAACTAAGAATGTCCATTTATCGTTCGTGATTTTTATTTCTTCTCGCTGATGATAATAAATACCTATTGTATTGTTGATAGGGACAACGGAGTATTGTCCGAAAGTTGTTGCTGTTAAGACTGCAGATATCTCGATTAGCAGCATCGTGAATCTGAAAATAATTATTCATAGTAAGGTTTCATTCTATCGAAATTTATCTTAGATTCTTGATTTGTATTTAAGTTTTTCAATAGGGCTGAGTTTTTGTAGACTTCAATTATTTCAAATGGTCCGTTGAACTTATTTTTGAGTTTATTACCTATCTGCGATTCTTTGACATAAACTTTATCTCCTTTCTTATAGTCAGGGGGTTCGTGTTTGATATCTTTGTCAAAGCGTTGTTTTGCTTTTTCCTTTCTTTGCTCGGTTCTAGCGCGGGCAATTTTATAGAAATACTTAATTCTGTTATTCATGTCTCTGACGTATTTGGTTATAAGGTCTTTCTCATTATACAGAGTGTATGGAACTCTACTTGCGGTATGTCCGAATATTAATTCGTAAGGGGTAAATCCGTGAGTTTTATTTTTTGTAATATTATAGCATATAGTAGCGAATGGTAAAATGTCTAAGGGATGGTCGTTTGGACTTTCTGCTACGTGTGCTCTAATCATTTCCATAAGTGTAGCATGATAACGTTCTATACTTCCATTACTTTGGGGATGGTCTACACTGGAAAAGGTGAGTTTGATATCGTATAAAATACAAAGGTCTTTCATTAAGTGATTATTAAATTCTTTTCCACTATCGCAGTGAATTCTTTGAGGTGTTCCATAGTGTTGGAAATAAATTAACAGTGAGTATATTACGGATTTTGCAGATTTATCTTCAAGTGGATAAGATTGAACAAATTTTGTTAATTCATCAGATATGGTTAGTGCATAATTTTTCGTTGGGATTTCTATAATATCTGCATTTATTCTTTCAAATGGAACCTTTGGAGTTTCAGTTACTATCATTGGATTGTCTAAATTCTTTCTGCAAATTTTTGTTTTCTGGCAAATTTCACATTCTTTGATATATTTTTCAACATCTTTTATTAATCCTTGCCAATTATATTTTTGTTTTATTCTTCTTATAGTTTCATTTATACCTCTATGCATGTTGGCTTTTCCACTGTGATACTGTTCAAGTATTATTGGAATTTGATCCTTATCTGGGGTTTGAACTATATCTTGGCAGATTTGAAATTTAATTTCGTCTACTTCTGCTAATATATAGGAAAGCATTTCTTGAATTGGAAGATCTGGATTATTTTCGACGTGGTAAGTTTTTGATGGTTCGAATAAATTTTTATCTTTATAAAGTGAGGTGAACATGTATTCAATAGCTTCCGTAGGATCGAAAGGTACTGGAATAATATAATATTTTCTGTGTTTTACTGATGAACTGTTGAGAACATTAATTTTGTTATAGGAAAATAAATCATATTCTTCCTCTAATATATCTTCTAAAATTTTTTCATGTAGCTCGGTTGCTTTATGTTCTTGTGGAAAAATTATGATGTTTTTATGGTTTTTATTTAATAATTGAGCATTTGAGAATTCAAATTTAGAATAATCAATTAAAGATTTTGTTTTATAAAGTTTAACAAAGTTTTTGAGTTCTTCTAAAACTGTTTCGGGTGCAACAATTGTTTCTGTGTCTGATACTTCTTCTTGATCTTCATTTGTCATATGAATTTTCGAATAAAATTTTGCACATTGATTAAAGTGATTCACTTTGATTCGTGATAAAGCATCCGCATTTTTATTAATTTTTCCAGGTTTGTAAATAATTTCATAAGAATATTCCTCAAGTTTGAGCCGCCATCTAGCAAGTCTGCTACCGGGATCTTTTATTGAGAATAGCCACGTTAATGGTCTATGGTCAGTTACTAAAATAAATTTTCTTCCGAATAAGTATGGTCTAAAATGTTTCACCGCCCATACGATTGCTAATAGTTCTCGTTCGATAGTAGAATATCGTGTTTCTGCCGGACATAAGGTTCTTGAGGCATACGCGATTGGAAGGTCTTTTCCGATGGTTCCTTGAGAAAGTATTGCTCCTATGGCAAAACTACTCGAGTCTGTTGTCAAAATAAATACTTCATTAAAGTTTGGATATATCAAAATAGGGCTTTGTATCAAATAGTTTTTCAAAGTTTCAAATGCTTCTTTGCATTCTTCGTTGAAATTAAATGGTATGTCTTTTTGTAGTAAACGTGTTAGAGGTTTTGTAATTTTCGCAAAATTTGGGATAAATCTCCGGTAATAACCCGTGAGTCCTAAAAATGATTTTATTTCTTTTTGATTTTTTGGTTCAGGGAATTCTTTTACACATTCAATCTTTTGAGGATTAGGTTTAACTCCTTCTTTTGTAATTAAATGTCCCAGATACGCGACTTCTTTTCTAAGAAATTCACATTTA
Organism: Chrysolina americana; assembly: GCA_958502065.1. Lineage (NCBI taxonomy): Eukaryota > Metazoa > Arthropoda > Insecta > Coleoptera > Chrysomelidae > Chrysolina > Chrysolina americana. The sequence continues at coordinate 34,902,348 of OY293415.1, read as the reverse complement.
TCGGGTTGAATTTTGAGGTTGGCTTTTTGTAATCTCTGAAAAATTTCAGTTAGTCTTGAGATATGTTCATGAATGGTTGCTGAGTAAATTATTATATCGTCCATGTAGACTAGACATCTTTCATTTTGAATTCCTAATAAAATATTGTCCATGACACGTTGGAAAGTACTTGGGGCGTTCTTCAAGCCAAATGGCATACGACAATACTCGTAATGACCATTTTCCACTGAAAATGCAGTTTTTGGAATGTCTTTAGAATCAATTTCAATCTGGTGAAAACCTGAAGCTAAGTCAAGTGTTGTAAAATATTGGCATTGTCCTAACTGGTCAAGTAAGTCAGTAATATTGGGTAAAGGATATTTATCGTCAATGGTTACTTCATTGAGTTTTCTGTAATCAATTACGACTCTCCATTTTTGTTTACCTGATGCATCCAATTTTTTAGGTACAACCCAAACTGGGGATGACCATGGGGATATAGATGGTCGTATAATTCCTTGGTCTAACATTTTTGAAATTTGTGTTTTAACTTCATTCTTATGGATCTGTGGGTATCTGTATGATTTTGTGAAAATAGGTTTAGCATCGTTGGTATCAATAGTATGTTTGATCTCATTAGTGAAAGTTAGTTTGTCACCGTCTAAATAAAATATATCTGAGAATTTTAAGCATAATTCAGTAATCATTTCTTTTTCCTCATCATTAAGATGTTCAGTTCTCAATTGTTTTTTGATTTCGTACTCTCTGTCTACTTGTGTGTCAGAATAAAAGTCATTTTCTGTGTTGAAATTCATAATTGATTCTGTATCAATTATTGGTTCTAATATCAAATCAGAAAAATTTACTGTCTTTGGAATATTGTTGACATTAGCAACTGTTGTAAAGAATTCTCCTTCATTATTTATTCTTACAAGGGCATTAGGCAGGCGAACTTTGTCCTTTTCCTGAGCTAACAGTATAGCATCAATGTTGGTTAAATTTGTGTTCAATTTAAATACTTGTTCTGTTCGGGGTTCAATAGAAATTGTATTTTCAAATTTTAATTTGGGAATTTTGTTTTGTTCTGTGCAAATTTGTTCTTGTTTTTTCAATTCTACCTTGAATAGTGGGACAGTTTTGAAATTTGTTTTCAAAATTTTATGTTTTATGTCGACGATTCCGTCATAGTGTTCTAAAAAGTCTGCTCCTAATAATCCATCAAATTCTATGTCAAGATCGTGTACGTATACTTTGTGAAAATCATTATCTTTAAAAGGTACCATAACCGATTTTGTGATTATAATTTTCTCTTCAGTTATTCCACGAATTGGTAAATTTTCTCTGTTTCGCAAATTATATTGTTCAACTACTTTTGGTTTTAGTATCGAAATTCCTGCTCCTGTATCAATTAAAAATTTGTATCGGTTTGTAATGTCTTTTATATAATATAAATTGTTTGGATTAACAGAATTTAAACTAATTTCTGGAGATTGCTTTGTATGAAGTTCGTGCAATTGACTCGTTCCGGTGTTTTGTCCTGAATCTGCAACAATTTTGTCTGTTCGGCAAGATTGCTCAAATTCTCTGTTGTCGTTTCTTCTTGGTTCGCATATTGAATTGCTGGAGGTCTGTCTAGAGATAGACGCGAATGAAAATCCTGATTGTTTATTTCATCATAATAGAATTCATTGTTGGAAGTGTAATCTTCGTATTGCGAGTCTGGATAATAATTATTAGCGGTATAATAATTATTAGATGGTGCGTCATTATAAGGATAAAAGTTCTCATTGTATTCATTTTGAAAGTAAGAGTTGTCACTAAGTTCATGTTGAAAGTAAAAGTTTTCAACTGGTTGCTCAACATAATTTGTTTCATTGAAATGGTGTGTTTGATGTGTTTTTTGAAAATTGGGATTTTTTTGAATTACTGGTTGTCTCGGTTGAAACCTGTTAAAATTTTGTGCTGGATTTCTTTGGAATTGATTTGGCCTGTGTTGGAAATTTTGAAATTGAGTTGGTCTTTGTTGAAACATTTGAACATTTTGAGAAGTTTGCATTGATGGATGTTGAGAATTCTGAAAATTCTGGGGGTTTCTGTTCAAGTTAGGATTGAAACTTACAGATTGTTGGTAGTTTCTGTGAAATTGTGGATTATTTGGACGTACAGTAGTTTGCATTTTTCTTTGTTGATTATTAAAAGTATTTTGGGTTTTTCCTTGGTTATATTTTTGAGTTTCGAAATATGATAATTGTAGTTCTCTTTTAATTCTTAAACATGCTTCGATCATATTCGCTGGGTTACTTGCGCGAATGATATGTCCAAGTCGGGGTTCTAGTCCTGTTAAAAGTGTATTCAACACCATAGATTCAATAAGTGTTGATTGTGCCGCTTTTTGTAAGTGGGTTAAATTCGATTTCTGAATACATGAAAGCATTTTTGCGTTGTGGGTTTGTAGTCTAGAAAAGAATGTAAGAGCGCTTTCTCCGTTTAATTGTTTGATTCTTTGTAAATCTTGAATAAGTGATGTTAAATCTCTAGCGTCACCAAAATGAGCATTTAAAAGAGTCTTGATTTCACCATAAGTGTCTGAATTTCGTGAATTTATCAATTGAGAAGCTTTTGATTTCAATTTATTTTTTATATGAATGGTCAATAGAACTTTTTGTTGACCGATTGCCATTTGTTGGGCAGCATCGCAAGCATTTAAAAATGTATTCAATGTGATTGGATCTCCATCATATTCAGGAATGATTGAGAATATTTCAGATAATTTATAAGGTTCTAATTCTGGAGGAACATCAGTATGTTCTCGTTCATTATTTAAATTTTCGTCGGTTGATGACATTTTGAGTTGTTTTTCCTTAAGATTGTTAACGAAAAATTGGGTAGATTGTCAAAATTGGTAATAGGACAGTTTCAAAATTAAAAATTCAAAAATAGAAATTTCAAATTTTTGAAATCACGTACTTCGAATATTTAAAATATTTAATCTAATGACTAGGATGATTCAATGTTACTTACACTAATTCCTTACAGCTAAATCGGTTTCTTCGTGTTGGTTTCTTTGGGTTGACGGAAGATGAAATCCTTTCTACTGTGTGAGGCTAGCGCTACTCTGGGATGAGCAACGTTGGACGACTTCCGCGTGTTTCTCGATGCCTTCTTGGACAGCAAGATGAGCAGCGTACAGCGACTTACGCGTGTTTCTCAGAGCCACAGAGACCGTCTTCTCGTCTTTGCTTCTGGTTCTTCTCCCTTGAAGGTTTGGTAACCACCACCGTTGTGTAGGGATGTCTTCTTTCTTTTTCTTCGTTTCTTCGTGTGAGGGGGCCTTACCCTCGGCTAATTATTCTTCTTTTTTTCGGTGTTGAGGGATCCTACCCTCGGCTAATTATTCTTCTTTTTTTTCGGTGTTGAGGGATCCTACCGACTGCGCCAATTTGTTAGATTGGATTCCACTCAAACCCGTTTTTAAAAACTTTACTTTATTTTACAAACAACAAAAATATTTAAATACAATAGTTTAACGTGAACTTGCACGGACTAAAGCTTGCAGCAGTAATAGTGATGCGTCGATCTTGGAGGTTTCTTTTATAGTCTTGGAGATGCTGACTGGGTGTCTTCTGGCTTCTACGTCTTCAATAAATAACTGGAATTGCGTTACAGAATAACCTTGATAGTCGGCGACATCCTGGCACCATTGGGATTAACTGCGTAGATAACTGCGCAATTTGGAATAAAGGTCCATTGTATTTTTTCATATAACATATATGAAATGAAAAATAAACAACTTATTTATTTGTTTTTTTGACGATAACTATACTATTGTGAAGCAATTTTAAGATCATTCCAAGGATAGATCTCGTATAAGTGGTAGCCATTTGAAGTTTTGAAGTTGTGCTTGATGGAGCGGAAGGGTTGAGAGTATGGAGGTTCGCCATATGCGCCATTTTGGTTCCTCCGAATTTGTCTCAAGTTATGTCAGGGGCATTTCTTGATCTCTTTTCATTCCCGAGATATTCCCACTGTATTATTTCTGTGTTATTATTAACAATTTGCAAAATTACAAAAATACATTGAATATACCTACCATGAAGATGGAGATTTTTTTATTGTAAAATCATCTAAATTGCTTGCTCGTGAAAAATTTCGTGTCATCAACAATGTGGGAAACATTTCTCACAGAAACTGTGCGTAGTGTCACAAACAGGAAAATATTTATGAATTTGATATTACTTGTATCTATTCTCAGGGAGTTTTAACGCATTCATTTCGTCGCCAAGAATTCCTCAGTACAATTTATCCGATTTTATAGGGTCAGTTTTTTTGTGTTATCTGCCTGCCTCCCTTAATTTCGTTCAAGGAAACTATCTTATTGAAATTTCACCTCTAGCTATATTTTCCAGGAACTCGATTTTTAAATTACTCCGAGTAAATATTAACATCTCATTTACAATTTATTCTTAATTGCGAGAAATAGAGAATTTATAAGGTACGACACGTCTCTGAACTCCAAACAAATTTTATTTTTCATTAAAATTTCACCTCCGGCTATATTTTCCAGGATCTCGATTTTTCAATTGTCAGGGAACTTCGAGCAAATATTAACTAACATCTTATTTACAATTTATTCTTAATTGCAAAAGATAGTGAATTTATAAGGTGAGGCACGGTTCTAAACTCCAAATAAATTTTATTTTTCTGAAATGCTTTAATATATGTATATCGATTGGAATTACGAGGGAAACGTTTTTTCAATTCTATAGGGTGGGTTAAAAATTTGAGACATTTCAGAGTTTTGTTTTTTTGAGCAAAACATACTATTGACAAATAATATGATATTATAATATTTACACAACTCGACCGTTCTTGAGATTTTTTTTTTGTGAAAATACTTGTACTATTGATATCAATTAAACCCGTTTCTCAACATAAAGTCTTTTCAGAATCAGTGTAACATTTTTATAATTTCAAACGAAGGTAACTTTCTCATTTCAAATGGAACACCCTATATTTTTTCGTCCTGTGGAATACAAAATTAAAGTGTTCTTAATTTCTTATTGTCATATCCTAGCCTCAATGGTTTATCAAATATTTGCTTTTTCAAACATTAATTTTTATCCTTTGAATTAAAATAGCTCTAACCTGACATTCATTTAATTTGCTGACATTATTGACAATATTCCACAGGCTATCGGCGATCGATTTTTTGCTGTCAGGTTGGTAAGGAATTTTTGTTTTTATTATTTAAAACACTGTATTTTGATACACTGACATGTGCTGTGTCAGCAATGACAAATGTCAAATTATTATTGGCTGGGGATAGGTCATAATAATCTGACATTTCTATGGTTAAAGTGCAAAACCTCGTAAGTCGATTTTTTCCCTTTCACCCTTTTATACGGCAAACATCACAAATATTTATAATCTTTAAGCCTGCAAAAGCTCGTAAGTTCATTATTAGTTTTAGGGAACCCGTGGCGCCATCTATCAAAACCTCGTAAAATTTATTTTCCAGACTGAAGATTGAAGACTTTAATTGTTTTTTGCTCCTCCTGTAACAGTTATAAAAATCGACCTACGAGGTTTTGCTCTTTAACAATCGATTTGTCAAATTATTATTGGCTGGGTATTGGTTATAATAATCTGACATTTGTCATTGCTGACACATGGCACATGTCAGTGTATCAAAATACAGTGTTTCAAATGTTAATAACCAAAATTCATTACCAACCTGACAGCAAAAAACGATCTCCGATAGCCTGAGGAATATTGTCAATTCTCATTGACACTTATGTTATATTACACTTCATGGAAAATATTCAGCATACACTAAAATTAGGTTATTTCCAATAATTATTCATGAAGAGGGGACTACTTGACGGAAGACCATTAAACCGTAACCGTAATCCCATCTTCCGCAATAAAGCTTTACAATAGGTATTGTCGTCTGCAAGAATTCAACAGAAAACTACTGCCCCATACGACCATTGAATTATATCTTTTTAATACTTGGCAAATATTTCTACAAGAATTACTTGCAATGCTTTTTAAATATTAAATCTGAAATGATTTTTCGATTCAATTGGGGGAACACCTCCGTACCGGTTTCATGGTCTTTGCCAATCATCAGCAAAGGCTAGTTCGACCCAATTGAATCCCTAAGACAAATACTGAAGTATGTATATTCAGCGTCATCTCTGGATTCCGACTGCGTGTCGACACGCAGTCGGAGTGTTTAACAGATGTAATTCAATGGTCGTATGGGGGCAGTAATTGTTTTCTGTTGGATACTTGCCGACGACATTGGATACTTGCCGACGACAATTTCTCATGCAGTTGTCAAAAACAATTTAGATATTTGTTCCAATAATATTTACTATGATTGGCGATTCAAAAAGCGAAAAAACGGAATTACAAGGAACATGGAAAGCATATTAATGAACAAGTTCTGTTAGCACCTTTTGTTCAAAGAAATAACAAACATAAAGGTCCTGGTGGTTTATGGACGGAATATTCTATGCTAAAATCTACAATTTGGTAAAGGCAAGTTTATCCGGCTTCACCTTACAATAAAAAAAATAGACTAAACTTACGTACTTTTACTCCTGAACACGAATCCAAAAGTTTTTAGGGGTCTCGGTTACTTTTCGAGTTGTCCTAAATCATGGAAATCGACTATTTTCAAAATGTCTCATTGTTTTTGTCGACACTTCTCTAATTATCTACCTATTTTTGCAACTACTAGCACTAAAAATACGGTTAACCGTTTTGCACAAAAGTTTTGCCTTCTTTGATACATAACCTCCTTTCTTTAATAACTTCTATTCTCGAGGTTACGTTGGTCACTTGGAATATGTCCAGACGATTCATTTATATGTAGAATTGTTAAATATTCGCCATTTTGAATTAGGTATTGTAACGATTTCGAGACCGGCCCTGATCTAATTTATTATGCACCCTCGTTCAACTATAACAGCATATCTGCTGGCGTACGGATCGCCGAGAACAAGCTGGAATAAATCGATCAATTCGATACTGTTTGAAGAGCCATCTAGATGAAATGTTCTATACTCCAGAATAATCGATAGGGCCTTGCGACTATATAATCGCTGGAGGACAGTCAGAATTCAGAGTTAGTTACAGTTCCAGAGTTCGGTGATAGATAGCCACAGTAGAAATAAATTGAAATACCTAGTTATTGAAGTAAATGTCTTAGTGAATAATTGTTGTAAGTAGTAATAAATTAGGAAAATTAGTTAGTGCGGTTTTATTACATTTGTTGTCAGAAGTCGGATGTTTAAAATAAATAAGTGTTAAAGAGAACTTTGTGGTGTGGCAAATCGACTGGAAGGAAGAATAGGAGCCATTGAGACAGAGGTGGATAAAATCAAAGATGGAATCGAGACAGAAATCGGCACAACAAAAATTGAAGGGTGGAACTGAGTATGAACTTGGACGAAGTTCAGAAGGACATTAAAAATCTCTAGGTCAGTAGGGAACCAGGAAAGCTCTCATTGAAACCGCCTCAGTTTGACGGAAATACTCCATAGTCAAACTACCACCGACAATTCGAAGCTGCTGCCAAAGCAAATGGATGGAATGCTGGGGAAAAAGCTTTAGCATTGACACTGGCATTGCGTGGCGAAGCAACAAATATTTTACAAACGCTCACCGCCCAACAACAGGAAGACTATGAACAGCTGGTAAAACACTTGGAACTTCGCTATGGCCAAGCCCACCTTGAACACGTATATCACTCACAGCTGAAGAACCGATGCCAGAAATCAAGCGAATCGTTGCAAGAATTTGAAGCAGATATTGCACGCTTGGTTCGTCTTGCGTACCCAGCTACACCGGAAAATGTAATGGAGCGACTAGCGGTCCAGGCATTTTTGGATGGACTTCGTGACCAGGAAACCCGGCAAGCCCTAACACTAGCTCGCCCCGCACATCTCGTGGATGCATTGGCACGCGCTCTGGAATTCGAAGCAGCAAAACAATCCTGCAAAAGCCAGAGTAGAGTCCGGATGATTGAGGAAGATCCACAGCCACAGGAGCCCGATAATATCGAAGCTGTGATGCGAAAAGTGCTGAAGGAAGTTGTGCCTGAGAGAAGACTGATACGATGCCGAAATTGTAGAGAACTTGGGAACGTGCGTAGCAAATGTCCAACATTGAAAAAAACGACATCAACGATGAAGATCAAGAAGGAGCAATCGTCAGCCCGTATCCAACAAGCCCCAGTTAACAATGCATATGTCGCTGTACTTCAAAGACAAGACAAATGGGTCTTCGTAGACGGTCTCATTAACAACGAGCCTCGCACCATGCTCCTTGATACGGGTGCGACTAGGACAATCCTTGGACCTACTTTTGCCAAAACACCGGCAAGAATCGAATCGTCGAATTGGAAGCTACGCACAGCAACAGGAGAGCCGGCAACTGTGTATGGTGAACTTCCAATTGAACTGACTTTGGGCAGCACTACAGTGAAACACTGGGCTCTGGTAGCGGATATCGAGGACGAGATAATAATTGGAATGGACATCATGAATTCTAGAGGATTCGAGCTGAATTTTAAAGACGGCATCCTTCGTGTGAACGGAGAAGAGCTGGTACTTCATGGGAGAAATGAAGAAATGGTTCGAGTTCTGCTGGCTGAAGACGTAAGCGTACCGGAGAGGGCTGACACCATTTTGGAGGCTCGCCTGGATGGAGGTGCGAGCAGTGGAAACGTGATGTTCGAGCCCAAGCTACATGATGAGAAAATTGGACGAGGAATTGCACTAGGAAAAACCTTGTTGCGTGCTGATAAACTTGTGCCAGTAAGGGTAATGAATGTCAATTATTACCCGGTGACCTTGAAGAAGGGAACGACTGCTCGTCAATTTCCTCTGTAATTAGGAGTGTACAAGCCAGTAACATGCCAGCAGAATTGGAGAAGTTGGTTGCTATCTCGTCCAAGGACATGGGGCCAGCACAGAAGCCTAAACTGAGAGAACTAGTCAGGAAGTATCAGGACATTTTCGATACCGGAGTAGGCAGAGGCGGTAGAACAAAGGTGGTTCAGCACAAGATAGATACTGGAAATGCCCGACCAATCAGGCAATCAGCCAGAAGACTTCCTCTCGCCAAAAAGGAGGAGGCTGACAAAATAGTCTGCGACATGGAGAAAGACGGAGTCATCGAGCCATCCGACAGTCCCTGGTCCTCTCCAGTCGTGTTGGTGAAGAAGAAAGATGGATCAACACGGTTTTGCGTAGACTACCGTCAACTAAACAACGTGACGAAAAAGGACAGCTACCCTCTCCCAAGGATAGACGACACGCTAGACACGCTGGCTGGATCTACGATTTTCTCGACCTTAGATTTGAAGAGCGGATACTGGCAGGTAGAACTGGCCCAGGAAGATCGAGAAAAGACAGCTTTTACCATCGGCTCCGGATTATGGCAGTTTACAGTTATGCCATTCGGCCTCTGCAATGCTCCAGCCACGTTCGAAAGATTGATGGAGACGGTTTTGAAAGGACTATCATGGAAGACGTGTCTGGTGTATCTCGACGACATTATTGTGGTTGGCAGATCGTTCGAGGACCATGTAAAAAACTTGGAAGAGGTATTTCAACGACTGAGAAGCTCCGGACTGAGCCCTAAGAAATGTCATCTGTTTCAAAAAGAAGTACGTTATCTCGGCCACGTTGTCTCTGGGAAAGGAGTGGCAGTAGATGAGCAGAAGATCAAAGCTGTTAAGGAATGGCCCGTTCCGAAAGACATTCACCAGCTTCGAAGTTTTCTTGGCTTGTACACTTACTATCGCCGATACGTGCTGGGATTTGCTAACATCGCAAAACCACTGACCAGGCTCACGGAAGGACAAACAAAGTTCCAGTGGTCAGATGAATGCCAAAATTCATTCAGGAAGTTGAAAGGAGCTTTGATCAACGCACCAATCCTGAGCTACCCCCTTCCAGACAGAAAATTCATTTTGGACACGGACGCCAGTAACGTGGGACTTGGAGCTGTCCTGTCTCAGATCCAAGAAGGACAAGAGAAGGTCATCGGTTACTTCAGCAAGACCCTCATTAAACCGGAGCGGAATTACTGTGTCACCAGGCGGGAACTGTTGGCTGTTGTCAAGGGAGTTGAGCACTTCTACAAGTACGTGTATGGACGAAGATTCCTACTGAGAACTGACCATGCAGCTCTCAAATGGCTCCCACAGTTTAAGAATCCCGAGGGTCAAGTGGCACGACGCTGAATTGAGAGGGTCAAGTGGCACGCTGGATTGAGAGGCTCCAGGAATTCGACTTTGAGATCGAACATCGGGCGGGGACCAGCCATAAGAATGCGGATGCCCTATCGCGAAGACCATGTCCAGACGACTGTTCGCACTGCCGACGAACAGAGGAAAAGGAGTCGACACTCTGCAGAACCACGGCGGTCGATGATAACTGGAATGACCACAAGATCCAGAAAGACCAAGAGAAAGATCCAGATCTTGGTTTAGTCATCGGCTGGAAGAAGAGTGAGCGAAGACCGTCGTGGCAGGAAATAGCCAGTTGTTCTCCAGTCGTTAAAACTTACTGGGCCCAATGGAACTCTTTCACCTTAGACAATGGAGTCTTGAAGCGTGTGTTGGAGTCGGAGGATGGCGGGGAAGAAAGACGTCAGGTAGTAGTTCCCAGGAGCAGAAGACAGGAAGTGCTCCCAGAAATCCATGATGGGGTCACCGGAGGACATCTGGGAGTGACGAAGACCCTCCAGAAAGTTAGGCAACGGTTCTACTGGGCCAATTGTCAAGCTGACGTCAAGGACTGGTGCAGAAAATGTGCTGTATGCGCTGCCAGTAATGGGCCTCGAACAAGACCTAAGGCCCCGATGCGCCAGTACAATGTGGGCAGCCCATTCGAAAGGATCGCCATTGACATCGCTGACCCGTTCCCATAATCTGAACACGGGAACAAGTACATCCTTGTGGCGATGGATTACTTCAGCAAGTGGGCCGAAGCCTATGCCCTGCCCAACCAAGAAGCCATCACCGTTGCCGACGTCTTGGTGAAGGAGTGGATTTGTCGATTCGGTGTCCCGTTAGAGCTGCATTCGGATCAAGGCAGGAATTTCGAGTCAAACCTGTTCCAGGAGATGTGTCAGATGCTGAACATCCGGAAAACGAGGACCACAGCTTTACATCCGCAGTCCGATGGAATGGTGGAGCGGATGAATAAGACGATAAACCGCCACCTGTCCAAGGTAGTCTCTGACCACCAGAAGGATTGGGACCAGTACCTAAATCTGTTCCTGATGGCGTATCGTTCCGCAGTTAATGAGTCAACCGGCCAAACCCCTGCTAGTGTTATTATGGGCCGAGAGCTGCGACTTCCATGTGACCTGAAGTTTGGGACGCCACCAGGACAAGACACTGCGGGAGATGACTACGTCAGCAAACTGCGACAGAGAATGGACGACATCCATGAACGGGTCCGTTTGAACATCCAGAGTGCCAGCGACAGAATGAAGGAGACCTACGACATCAAGGCGGATGCTGGTGGATATCAGACAGGTGACCTTGTCTGGCTATACAACCCTAAACGTCGCCGTGGACTATCACCGAAACTCGTGGGAAGGTCCATATAAGATCATGAAAAGGATAAACGACCTCGTCTACCGCATATATAACCCACCACGAGGAAAACCTAGGTTAGTCCACTTCCATAGGTTGTCCCCTTACGCCGGAAACCACGATCAAGTCCGCACCGTCAGATCACCGGAGGACGAAATGACGTTTCAGAGGTTCATGTCCCTGTACTCGAACGGACAGAAAGTTCAATATGGGGTAACCCGAGAGGAGTCACGAGATATTTTCAAGGTGCCTGCCAATTACGCGTTAGCTCACTGTGTGGCAGAAGATCTCCAAATGTCCAGAGGCATTGCAGTAGTTTTCTCCAAGAAGTTCGGTCGAATCCAGGAACTGAGAGAACAGAACCCGGAAGTTGGAGGGGTGTTACAGCTGAGGAAAGGCCAGACAAACATCTACTATCTGGTTACCAAGAAGCGTTCTCGAGATAAGCCGTCTTATGAAGATGTTTGGAAGAGCCTTACGAGATTGAGAGACACGATGCTGGACCAGAATATTGTAGACCTGGCAATCCCAAAATTGGCCTGTGGGCTTGATGGGCTGGACTGGAGAGTTATAAGAAGCATGTTGGAGACAATATTCAGATCCAGCGGCATCAACATTCTGGTGTGCTGCAACCATCTTCCTCGACCCAACTTGAAGACTGTGGAGTGCTACTTCCCCCTACGACCGTTAAATTAAATCTTTTTAATACTTGACAAAGTTTGCTACCAGAGCTAATTTTTTGCAACTCCTTTCGAATATTGAAGCTGAAATTATTTCTTGATTTAATTGGGAGAACACCTCCGTACTACAGGTGGATTACGTAATCCGCCATTTTTCTTAATACGTTTATTGATCTCCGTCAAGTAATGTCGTCTCCTCTTCATGAATTGTTCTGGGCTTTATATTGAAGTCGACACGAAGTCGGGAGTGTTTTTCTGATACCCAGAGATGGCACTGAATACATAATTCAGTATTTGTCTAAGGGATTCAATTGAGCTGTAAGGATTTTTCGATTCAGTTGGGTTGAACTAGCCTTCGCTGATGATTGGCAAGGACTTTGAAACCGGTACTGAGGTGTTCCCCCAATTAAATCGAAAAATAATTTAAGCTTCAATATTTAAAAAGCATTGCAAAGTAGTTCTTGTAAGATTGGCAATATACAAGGTGTTCCATTTAAAAAATGTTATTTAATTATTTCTTCATCTACCCTGTCGAATCCAATTTTTGTAGCTTTAATCAATATACGTATATTGATGCGTACAGATTTTAGAAAAAATAAGACGTATGGCGTCCAGAGACAACAATTCTAAGGTATGTCTCTTACGAAATCAATATGGTTCCTGTTACATTTACCATTGATTTTCACCCTCCTGCAACGAGTCCGCGCTTGCGTACCTTATTTGCATAGAGATTGTTTGGGCGGATGAATAAGTATCAATCAGTAATTTTTCGGCGAAGGAACAATTTGGAATTATTTCGGTCGATGGAAACCTTAGGTCACCTAAGGTGTATTTTAGCCATATTCGTAAAATTCAATGTTTTTTGTATAGTTTCATCAAATTTCAAAGCGATCGCTAGTCGAACGTTTCTGTTCTGTAGGCGCTTTAACGAACATCTGCATTTTCAAACGGGTCGAATTTGAAATTTGATATTTTTTTATTATTAAAAAATGTGTCGTGTAGAATACGGAAAAAATAATTAAAAAAATCCACAATCGGCAGTATATTTTTTGGGCGATTATATGGGTTAGGATACCGGATTGGCCGTTCGGAGGTGACCTGCGCTCGCCAGAAATTTTTCAAATTTTTTTCCATATCATATTCGTAAAATTCAATGTTTTTTGTATAGTTTCACCAAATTTTAAAGTGAGCGCTAGTCGAACATAGTTTCTGTGGAGGTTTCGGCGAACGTCTGCATTTTCAAACTGGTCGAATTTAAAATTTGATATTTTTTGATTTTTCAAAAAAGTTTCGTGTGGAATCAATGGCGTAAAACACGGGAAAAAAAATAATGAAAAAATTCCACAATCGTCGGCAGAATTTTTTTTTTGGAGATTATATGGGTTAGGACACCGGATTGGCCGTTCGGAGGTGACCTGCGCTCGCCAGAAATTTTTCTAATTTTTGTCCATATCATATTCGTAAAATTCAACGTTTTTTGTATAGTTTCACCAAATTTTAAAGTGAGCGCTGGTCGAACATAGTTTCTGTGGGCGTTTCGACGAACGTCTGCATTTTCAAACGGGTCGAATTTGAAATTTGATATATTTCAAAGAGTGTCGTGTGGAATCAATGGCGTAAAACACGGGAAAAAAAAATGAAAAATTCCACAATCGTCGGCAGTATTTTTTTTTGGGCGATTATATGGGTTAGGATACTGGATTGGCCGTTCGGAGGTGACCTGCGCTCGCCAGAAATTTTTCAAATTTTTTTCCATATCATATTCGTAAAATTCAACGTTTTTTGTATAGTTTCACAAAATTTAAAAGTGAGCCCTGGTCGAACATAGTTTCTGTGGGCGTTTCGACGAACGTCTGCATTTTCAAACGGGTCGAATTTGAAATTTGATATTTTTTGATTTTTCAAAAAAGTGTCGTGTGGAATCAATGGCGTAAAACACGGGAAAAAAAATAATGAAAAAATTCCACAATCGTCGGCAGTATTTTTTTGGGTGATTATATGGGTTAGGACACCGGATTGGCCGTTCGGAGGTGACCTGCGCTCGCCAGAATTTTTTCAAATTTTTTTCCATATTATATTCGTAAAATTCAACGTTTTTTTGTATAGTTTAACCAAATTTTAAAGTGAGCGCTGGTTGAACATAGTTTCTGTGCGAGTTTCGACGAACGTCTGCATTTTCAAACGGGTTGAATTTGAAATTTGATATTTTTCAAAAAGTGTCGTGTGGAATCAATGGCGTAAAACACGGGAAAAAAATAATGAAAAAATTCCACAATCGTCGGCAGTATTTTTTTTTGGCGAATATATGGGTTAGGATACCGGATTGGCCGTTCGGAGGTGACCTGCGCTCGCCAGAAATTTTTCAAATTTTTTTCCATATCATATTCGTAAAATTCGACGTTTTTTGTATAGTTTCACAAAATTTTAAAGTGAGCGCTGGTCGAACATAGTTTCTGTGGGAGTTTCGACAGACGTCTGCATTTTCAAACGGGTTGAATTTGAAATTTGATATTTTTCAAAAAGTGTCGTGTGGAATCAATGGCGTAAAACACGGGAAAAAAATAATGAAAAAATTCCACAATCGTCGGCAGTATTTTTTTTGGGCGATTATATGGGTTAGAATACAGGATTGGCCGTTCGGAGGTGACCTGCGCTCGCCAGAAATTTTTCAAATTTTTTTCCATATCATATTCGTAAAATTCAACGTTTTTTGTATAGTTTCACAAAATTTTAAAGTGAGCGCTGGTCGAACATAGTTTCTGTGGGCGTTTCGACGAACGTCTGCATTTTCAAACGGGTCGAATTTGAAATTGGATATTTTTCAATTTTTCAAAAAATTATCGTGTGGAATCAATAGCGTAAAACACGGAAAAAAATAATGAAAAAATTCCACAATCATCGGCAGTATTTTTTTTGGGCGATTATATGGGTTAGGATACCGGATTGGCCGTTCGGCGGTGACCTGCGCTAGCCAGAAATTTTTCAAATTTTTTTCCATATCATATCCGTAAAATACAATGTTTTTTGTATAGTTTTGTCGAATTTTGAAGCGATCACTGGTCGAACATAGTTTCTGTAGGCGTTTCAACGAACGTATGCAGGTGACCTGCGCTCGCCAGAAATTTTTAAATTTTTTTTATAAAGTATAAAATATTTATATAAGAGACATCAAACCATTAAAAAAAATCAGAAAAGCTCTTCAATATTTGTTGATAGAATCTATTGCACATTGAAAAAGGAAATATTCTCATTTTTTTTAATGAAAATAGCATACTTATAAAAATTAATATTTTTTGTAATATCTAATAGAAAACAACTACTTCCACATCTGACTTTATATAATAAATAATAATAAAAAATCTATCGCAGTTTGAATGAGTTTTTTTTATCGACTCACTGGATGTTTTATATTTGTGTGACTGGTTTACTTACTAGAATGAATTTATTTGCAAATATTTATTTTGTGAGTATGACAATTGCATTGACTTTAACGTGATTGTGACTGTGCAATTTTGTATATTAAGTTTTTAAGCTATTAACATATTTATTTTCATATTTACTTGCTTCAGGGTTTGTCAATAGGAATTTAATTCTTCCGATAATAAAGGTTGTTTTGACCTTGATATGATATATTGTTGCGTTTTACTTCCCATCTCACGATGCTATATAACTCAATCAATATTTGGGTATTTAGTCATTGAGAAGGTGCGTTCAAAAGTTTCAGCACTAGTGCAAATAATTGAATTGATTACTGAAATTCGGCCTTTCGCCCAGAAATATTAATAAAGAAATGGTAATTTTTCAGACCATGTTGGACAAGGAAAAGAAGCGTTTCCACGAAATGGCTGAGAATGACAAGAAACGTTATGACACAGAAATGTCGACGTATACTCCTCCCAAAGGTGAAAAGCAAAGAGGAAAGAAGAGGAAACAAGTCAAGGATCCCAATGCGCCAAAACGCTCTTTGTAAGTAAAACTGTAGGTTTATACAGCACATAAATGAGAAGTAAGAATCAACCAATAAAATCACGGCGTTCTTGACTAGAATTCATGTTTGCTGTCAGTTCTGTCAAAAATTCCATAAGCACATGCGCATTATTTGTATTTTCATATAAGAATAACATAAGAAGTCGAAAGTTTGCCAATTCTTATTTTATCTCTATTTCTTGTCTTATTATCCTATTTGGTGTATAAACGTTCCCATTGATTTATGTGTGTTGAACATTCTCATCTTATTTCTTTTGATACCTTATTTGCTGTATAAACCCATTATACCCCAATATGATTTTAACTAAAACTTAAGAATATAGACAAAACAAACTCTCATAATCTCATCCCCATTTTTTTACTGATGCCAAGAGATTAGACAGTTTTTGCTAAATTATAAAGATGAAGTGAAGGGGTTTAGTGTTATATTTTTATTATTTTGTTCGATAATATAATGAAATTAGATCTGTCTCATTCACGTATGAAAATGAAAAACATTTAAAAATGAGGACCAACATTCTATTCCGGGGCCATCGGATATCAAGCGTGCTTTCATGCTATTTACTGGTTTGAAGAATCCAGCCTTATTTTATTATGTAAGGATATTTGTGGCCTAATAATGAATGCATTATTTTCGTTTGTTGCTTAGCAAGATTCAATTAGATTGTCATTATCAATGACAACTAACCTCGTTCTTCACTAAGAATTGACTGGACTGGTCTAGATGAATAGAATCTGCATAGTTTGATCAATCGTCAACCTTATCACCATGGTTGTTTGATTATATATCTATGCTAAATCAAACATGGAAAAATGTAAAAGCTTTGAAACTTTTTTTTTCAAATGTTGATAATTTTTTCTATAGCATATAACAGTAAGTACTCTCAGGTATATTACGATTTTAGATAACTTATTGATTCAAATAGTTCTTTATACATGGCAACAATAGTTTTCATTTAAAAAACCTGGATTTTACAAGCTTTCAAAGGAAGAATTTCGTCCAAGTAATCATCCTAGATTCTTTACGAAAAACCATCTTGTCAATTATAGAAATTCCTATGGGATTGTGTATAACAATTCAAATGACATCAGTTGGAACGTCTTGGTTTTGGTCATAAGCTGATAAATGCATATTTTATGTTCTAGGAAATTTCGTGTGTCATGTTTAATTTTAGTTTCATTTCATTGGGGAGTTTTTAGGCCACTTTAAATAACAACTCTTGTAGGTATTGTTAATATTGTTATTTGTGCAACTGCACACTAAGGGAGAATGGGGGAGGCAAATCAAGTAGCGATAACGACCAACCTCATCAGAGAGATATTGCAGTTCATAATAACTTCAGACAGTAATAAATCCGTCGTTAATTTGTTATCTGGAATAAGGACAACTATTAAAATAGGGCTTGCCTTTATTAGTGGACGTTTGAGACCAGGATTAATGTTCCTTCATTTTCACTTCGGGCAAGATTGTGGATACGACATATCTCTTGACTGATAAATACATATATGATATTTTCAGCACTACCTGATGTCGAGGCATCCAATAATTATATCTTACTGTAAAATTAATTATGTACAAAGAAAAATCTGAGAATCTTGAACGCCTGTGTAAATAAGGGATGAACAGACAAAACTGCAATATCTCTGTTTTTAATCACAGAATAGTGCCAGTCACTATTGAGATAAAGTTGCATAAAATATTACCTGACGTTATTGCCATATTTCTCTAATAATGATAAAATGCAGAGTTGTCACCATTTACTTACCACCAGTATGTAGTCTCGTATTTTTCGTATTGTTATATTTGGCTGTCACTTATGATAATTTCAAACTCAAATTTACCTTTTTTACCAGCCTTCATGTTCTAGAACAGGTCAAAAGCATCTAACAAAATACAAATAGTGGGCCAAAAAATAATAATCATTTGTTACACATTGTGAGTCTTTATAAAGTGCACATATTGAAATGAGGGAAACTATGCTTAATTGTATCGACGGAAATCGTATTGAAATAATCGAAAAAAAAAATGTAATTTTTTAGGGAATTTAAAAAATGTTGTTTTGCTACTTAACCCCTGTGTGAACAAAACGTTATATATTTTGAACTAACTGACCTATCACAATGAAACAAACTTCATAATGATTAGAAGTAATTGGGCGTCCTCGCAAAATAAAAATTGTGGAAAAAAACTATCCCCAATTGAAAATAAACATATTTCTTTAGCAAATTTGTTTGTTTTTCATAAATTTTTTCAATAATCGTAAATTTTTTCAATCAAACCTCATTACCTAAATTTTTTATTGCTTTAAGTTATTCTTCATCGTATTATCTACCGAATGGTAAAAATAATAATAATAATAACTCAATCATAACATTATCTATCAACTGTTCAAGAACGGCCTAGCGCACGCCTACGGATTATTGTTTACCAGGTAGATACCCTTAGAAAATGTTACAATTAAGTTATAAACATGCAATTTTTACATTCAGGTAGATAATACGATGAAGTATAACTTAAAGCAATAAAAAATTTATGTAAGTGGGCATTTCATTGGAAAAAATTACGATTTTTGTAAAAATTGCTAAAGAAATATGTTCATTTTCAATTGTGGGTATTTTTTTTCCACAATTTTGCGAGGATGCCCAATTACTTCCTATAATTATGGAGTTTGTTTCATCCTGATAGGTCAATTAGTTCAAAAGATATAGCGTTTTGTTCACACAGGGGTCACGCTAGTGAACAACATTTTTTTTAATTCCATATAAAATACAATTTTTTTTTTTTCGATTTTTCAATACGTTTTCCTTCGATAAAATTAAGCATAGTTTCCCTCATTTCAATATGTGCACTTTATGAAGACTCACACTGTATATTAGCCGAATGAATTAATTTGAATTTGTTCTCCATAGATTTTATATTCCAATAATAATGATGAATTTATTTCAATATTATACATAAAAGATAAAAGAACTTTTGGTAGTGATTTTAATAAAACCAATTCTGTTTCAGGTCTGCATTTTTCTGGTTCAGTAATGACGAACGTGGTAAGGTCAAGGCTCAAAATCCCGAATACGGAGTTGGTGATATCGCCAAAGAGTTGGGTCGAAGGTGGGCAGATGCTGACCCAGCAGCTAAGGGAAGATACGAAGCTCTCGCTGATAAAGATAAAGCCAGATATGAGAAAGTAAGACAAAAGTTTTTTTAGATATCACAGACAGGTATTACCAGGCATTTGGTTAAACGTTTCGGAAGAAGGAAATGGTTTCTTAAATTACATAGTGTTATTTGCAGTTGAGAAGTTCTCAATATAATGTTCTGCTCATATGTAGAAGAAGTGAGTGGATTCGATTTAAAATATGCTTTATTGTCATAAGCAGGATGTCTATCACTCGTTGACAAGCTTGTTAAACCTAAAATAACTTTAAATGAAATTGATAAAAAGCAATACAAATTATCAACAAACTATAAAGTTGAAAAGTTTGAGAAACAAATGAGCTTGACAGATTTTAACAATAAATAAAATCGATTAAAAAAAACATTACAGATTATTGAAACATTAAAAAATTTCTTTGTTCAGTTTCGTAGACAAGTAACAATAAATGAAATTGATAAAAAGTATTGAAAAGTATCGAAATATATGATGGTTCATATAAGCTTATAATCTTTATTGACCCAAGAAACATAAATGTTTATAATAGGATTCTAATTCTCTAATTAAAACAATAAATAACAAAATTCAAAGAAATGATTGCAACAGAAAATAAAAGGAAGGGTTGTCAAAAGCATCATTGTAATAAATGTTTCTTCAAATGTTTTTTAAAAAGATTTTTTTCAATGATATTTTTCAAATTTTTCGGTATTTCATTAAATATCAAAATTCCATTATATAAAATTGATTTTTTTCCAAAGGTTGTATTTATTCTGTGTGTGACGAGACTATTGGATTGTCTAGTTTTGTGATTATGAATGGTATTGATTGAATGAAATTGCAGAGATGAATGTTTCCTGTTATTTATAACAGAATGTATGAATATGCATATTTTCAATTTGTACAAAGAATTGATGTCTAAAAGATTGTTAGGAACATATAAATGGGATGTTGATTGATACTGGCAATCCTGAAAAAGGCTCCAAGAAAAGGGGAGCCAACCGGCGAGCCAGCGGAGGGTTTCATCCACCCACGAAGGACAAAAAAGGTATACCGCACCCAAGACCTGCGGGACCCGCCTACCCCCACCAGCAACTCCTGTGCAGCCCTCGACGGGGAGGAGGAGGAGCCACACCAGGCAACAGAGAGCGAGTTGGAATATCAGAACCCGGACAGCAAGGGGAAAATGCTGAATCCCCAAAATGGGAAGAAAAAAGCATCACTACCTCCGGCAGTGGTAAATAAAGAAAGAAAATGTCCCCCGATCATCGTTGAAGGGACAATTAAACTTGACAACGTAGTTAAGGCCCATCTACAGAAGGATTTGAAAGGAAAGCTGTTATATAAATATACTGGAAAGTCTTCCCATATTTACACGGATACTGCAGACGACCACCTCTGTCTGAAAAAGCGACTGAAAGCTGCCGAAGTCGAGTTCCACACGTTCACCCTGCCGGGGAAAAAAGACATGCGTTCATGTTGAAGGGACTCGATCACGACCCCTCAACAGATACAATCAAAGAAGACTTGGCGTCCCAAGAGTTGCAAACCTACTGGATAACGGTCATACCGAACACCGTCAGGAAAATGTATATGGTCCTGACAGACAAAAAGGTTACCGTCGGGTTTCTGAACAAGACCATTCGAGCAGTCGACGGGGTAATTGTCAAATGGGAGATGAAACAGAACACCCGCCAAGCTACCCAATGCTTCCGATGTCAGGCCTGGGGACACGCCCAGTCAAACTGCAACCGAGGGGTGCAGTGCATGAAATGTGGGGGCAAGCACTGGTCCAGGGCGTGTCCCAAACCAAGAAACACCCCAGGTGAAAAAGAAGCGGACGCCAGAGAAGCCGAAGCTAACAATCACAGGGTAATATTTTCCTCACATTCCTTACCACACCCCCCACCCCTAAACCCGAGACCGCAGAAGGAGGGCCAGCAAGGCCCAGCCAATGCACTAAGTGGTTTTATGGAAAAGCATCAGTTCATCGCAGGACTGGTAAATATAGAAGGCCTAATGCGGGCCATGGATGAAATCATCGAGGGCCTGCTGAAGGCCCGGAATGACTCAGAAAAATTCCTGGTCTTCTAGAAGGTCATGGAAAAGATCCAGAGCTACGGCCTGTAGATGCCTCTCAAGGTGTGTATGGTCAACGTGAACGGAATCAACAACAAAATCCCGTTGGTTGCTGATTTCGTCCGCAGGCACAGCGTCGACATAATGCTCCTCTCAGAGACGAAGCTCCGACAGGACCATAGACTGAGATTCAGAGGATTCACCACCATAAGGGTCGACAGGCCAAACGCGCTGAGAGGGGGCGAAGTAGCCATTATGATAAGGACAAGTATACCGCATACACCGCTGCCGCCAAGGCAAAGTTCAATCGAACACGCCGGTATCGAGCTAGAAGATGGCACAAGGGTGTATGCGATATACAACCCTCCGGGAAATGGATGGCGCCAATAGACCTAGACAACCTCTGCAACAGCGGGCACAAAGTGCTGCTGGCAGGGTATTTCAATGCAAGGCGGCCTGAGTGGAACTGCGCCTACCACCCCAATGCGAATGGAAAGACGCTCTGGGAATATTCAATGAATAACAATGTTGCAATTGACTTCCCAGACACTCTAACGCACTTCCTCTGGAACGGTACGTCGCCCACGACTATCAACCTGATAGTGAATAAAAATGTGACAGGCATATCAGAGCCCCGAACGGTCTCAGAGCTCATCTCTGATCACGAGCCTGTGCTCTTCACACTTCGGGGTGGGGGTCGTGTACGACTACTCCACCGTGAACTGGGATGAGTACAGGAAAATTCTAAATCACAAAACCGTGATAAATCCGAACATACTGGAGGAACAAATCGAGAGAGAGAGAGACTCTGAAGCTGATTAGGGATATACAGGCAGCCAGGAACACCACTATCAGGAAGAAAGCCGTGAGAGAGGACAGGGACTTGCTTCCAGACTTCATCTTAGACTTGATAAAAGTTAATAATCGAGAGCGGAAGAAATGATGACAGAAATGAGAACAGATGCTGTCTCTGGGAAGGGAAATTGCAAACTTAATCAAACGTCATAGGGATGAAGCCTGGAAGAGGAAACTCGAAAGTCTCAATGCGGGAGACAATTCCCTGTGGAGGATGAACAGGCGCCTACAGAAAAGGCGATAACGGAACAGGGAAAGGGCGAAATGTTCGGAGAATATTTCCAGAGCGCCTTCCGGGCTGGTGCCGACGAAACCGAAGAACACCGGAGAGTCACTAGGGAAGTTTCGGAGTTTAGACAAGCACCGAATGTCAACTTGGACAGGCACACCTACTCGACGTTGATTACCAACTTCGAGGAGGTGACAGATACGATAAAGAGACTTCCCAGGAACAAAGCACCGGGAATGGACAAAATAGACGCAGTTCTCTTCAGAAACCTTCCAAGGAAATCCCTGGTCCAGCTAATCCACATTATAAATGCCGAAGCATGCAGAGATTGTCCCGATACTATAAGCGGGAAAGCCCCAAGAAAGAATAGAGAGCTACCGCCCCATCTCACTGCTGATTGCGGTCGCCAAGTTGGTGGACAGGATCCTGCTGAAGAGAGTTGAGAATCTCGAGGAAGAACTTCGACTCATCCCGGATGAGCAGTTCGGCTTCCGGAGAGGTCACTCTACAACCTCTCAGGTGGACCAAGAATTGTTCACGGGGTGAGAGAAGGTTTCCATCGAGGCCTCAACACAGTGATGGTCCTGTTGGATGTACAGAAAGCCTTCGACACCGTCTGGACTGAGGCCTTTGTCGCGAAGATGCTGAGAGTAGGCATGCCTAGGTATATGGTCAGACTTCTAGACTCCTACTTGATTGGTAGGGCTTTCAAGGTTAGAATAAATTGTACCAGCTCGGCAATGAGGCCGATCGAAGCGGGTGTGCCGCAGGGATCCTGCCTCTCACCACTTTTGTACTCGTTATATACGCATGACTTTCCAATGTCTGAGCACACGAGCACGGCAGTATACGCTGATGACACGGCAATTTTTGCCCAGGCGAGTGAGAGCAATATCGCTGCTGCCCGTGTGGCAACACACCTGGATGGGCAGGTGGTGCCGTATCTAGCGAGTAACAAAATAGTGGTCAATCCGGGAAAAACAGAGCTCATAAACTTCACTAAGAAGAGAAAACGCAGTAACGTGGAGATTATGGAGGGGTTTGTGGCTCTGGGAACCCGGATCGAGGAGTCAGAGTCTGTGGGGTACCTGGGGGTACAATTGGACAGGAGATTGACGCTCGTTAAACACGTCAGCTTGGCAATTCAACGAGCTACGGGTGCAGTAAAACGGACATACCCGTTGATAGCGAGGAATTCCAAGCTTTCGATGGAAAACAAAGCGTTGATCTACAAACAGGTGACCAGGCCATCGATGACCTACGCCTGTCCAATATTCTGCAGCCTTCTCGCGTACCAGATGGTACGGCTGGAGAGGATGCAAAATGAAGTACTTCGTATCGTCTCGAACAGTGACAGGTACATTCGGCTAGCCGTATTGCATGAGCTGGCCAATGTCAAGACGATCACTGAATACATAAAAAAGATCGCAGATAAATTCTACAGACATCACATCCTTTGAAGCCCTCTGAACAGGGATATCACCAGGATCCGAAGCTACCGTAATGCCCTGAGAAAGCATCAGGGGCTTATATACCAGGCACTGGACCTGTTCCATGAGCAACTAGAAGATGACTAGGAGCTGAGGTGTAATGTCTAAACCGGTATTTTCTGAGTTTTTCCGGAACTTGAGCAGATGATTCCATTCATGAAATACCAGTGAACTAATGCTAGAAAACAGCCCACATAACACTCCTGCATAACTTGGAGGAGGCAGGGAAACATCCAAGCTGAGACCAAACCACTTACGTGCATATGGCCCACATTACAACGTGGGGTCTGTCTCCGGACAGATGTGGGGCGACTCTGCCTGACCCCTAGAAACAGGAGGCAGGTCTAAAGTCTCTCACCCTGAAACCAGTTGGAACCCGAACCTACCCCCACCCTGTAGTTGTAGCTAGTGTTTTAATATGTCATTTATTTATTTATATGTCCGTAATAGTGTGTGCTGTATTTTATCTATATTTAATATTGATTAATAAATAAATTTGGATGTTGATTCAAGGAATGGTAATTTAAAAATACATTTAATACTTTCGTTTTGCAAAGATTTAAGTGGACGTAAAATAGTAGAATTGGCAGTTCCCGATACTGAAATTAAATATTGTAATTTTAGATTACACAGAAATATATTAGTTTTAGATATTTTAATGGAATGTAATGTCGAATATTGAACAAAATACCAATTATAGGACATATATTTTTTTTCGAAGATTTCCAATATGACTTTTCCAAGAAAGTTGTTCATCAATGTATAATCCCAAAAATTTTGTTGTTTCAGAATATTTTATATTTTTTCCAGTGAAAACTATATAATTTCCTATATGTCTTGATTTTCTTTTTGACAAAAACATAAAGGAAGATTTATTAATATTCATAGGTAATTTATGATTGTTCAACCAAGGCGAAATTATTTTTAAATCAGCTTGAACATTTTCGATTATTTCATTGTTATCAACCCAAAATAAATTAATGTCGTGTCATCTGCCAATAATTTGAGGTCACCATGCAGGTCAAGGTTTGATATTGAATTTATGTATGAAAAATAATACAGATCCAAGAATTGAACCTTGTGGTACACCACATGTTATATTCCCCATCAAACTTTTTTCATTCCCCATACAAACATATTGTTTCCTCCCTGATAAATAATTTTGATTCAGTTTATATACAGGACCTCTAATTCCAAGATTTAATAAGTTGCTCAATAAAATTTCATGATCTACTGAATCAAATGCTTTAGACACTAAACAACACTGGAAATTTTCATCTAGCTTTATTTGAATTTTTGTGATTTAATCCAATAGAGTAGAGCAGACTCAGTGTCGCTGGATTTTCGAAAACCATACTGTCCATTGTACAAAAAATTTACTTTATCAAGGTAACCCACTACTCTTTGATTTACGATTTTCTCGAAAATTTTAGATAAAATTGGTAATACTGATATTGGTCGATAATTACTATGACCTATTATAGTTGGATGATGATAATTGAAAAAGAACCAAGCGACTTTGATCACATTCTATGAACGGTATTATAATGTTGAATTTTTTTCTATAATGGGCAACTGCATTTGCCTTCGAAGTCGCTTGGATCGTTAGGCAATAGATGTCGCCATAATTCTAGTAGGCGCTTAATACTTTTACACATAACGAATTAAAGAAACGTTGTCCTTTGGAACCTTTATCTCAGTTTTTGCAATTTGGCGCTTGGTTCCTTTTCAATTATCATCATCCAGTTTACAAATGAAAATTTCAGATTACCATCTGCATATAAATTAAAAATTGGACTTGTTGGACTTGCAATGTTGGTAAAATCAGGGAAAAGTTGTACAATTCAAAGTACTTTTATATAGAGTTTGTATAAGTAAGGCATGGTCTTAAAATTATATGATTTTTTTATTTCTTGAATTCCAATAACCAAAAAATTTGGAAAATTCTGTTTTCTTGACTTTTCTAAATGAGTATTTAGGTAATGTCTATAAAACATACTTGAACAATCATGAGCAATATATAACCTACGATAGAGTTCAAAATGGCTTTAAATTTTGTAATGAAATTAATTACATTATCCTATTAAAACAAAAATTGATGAAGTTGATTGTTGAGCTGAAGAAGTGGAAATTAAATTGTATTTTTTGATATCTTCTAAAATAACGCCAGAAATAATAAAAAAAATGTTTTTCTACTCACACTAAAATAGATATGTACTGAGCTAAAGGATTGATTAGTCACAGACTTGTAATCTATGTTCAAAGCACATTTTTCAAAACGTTACCATGGCAATCTCATTCTATGGTTACTGTTTGATCTACGGTTGAAGCCCGCCTGACAGAGTAGGTCTTGATCGGTCAATTGAAACTTTTATGATAACCTAAAAGAAATTAACTGAATCCAAGTTTTTGTGTTGATATGAGTTTGTAGAAAAATAACGCCTTTGTAGCAGGGGATTTCGGGATTTACTGAAGCGCGACAGATTAATATATAGGGGACCTTGTACCCGGTTAAGTACCTCCACCAAATATGAACCTCATAAATAAGGCCGCGCGTCCAGGATAAAGGATCAGATTAGTAAATAAAAATTGATCATCAGAAATTCTCGAGCGCGTCAGATAGGGTGAGTTAATTACATGCTAAAAAGTGTATATTCTACTAATCTGACAATTTGAGAGTGACGTAAAGAAACAAAGTTGTAAACAAAGCGTCATCTCGACATTCTCGAGCGTGACTTTTTTTATTTTGTAGGAAATTATTCAAGGATAATGAAAAATATATAATCTGACGATTTCCACAAGCCGAAATAACAAAAATTAGTCGATATTCCCCTCTCCGCGTTACTATTTCTCTCTATCTCTATCTATTAGGCTTGGCCATACTTAGATTTTGAATTAGGCCAAGCAATAGAGATATTGTCCTTGACAAAAATACTACCTGGAAGCCGCCTGTGCCATCCCGTGCAGGACAGTCCGTAGTTTATTCCCACTATGTCCTCAACTCGAAACAATAAACAACAAAAAATCGCGTTTTTTTTTAGTTTTTTTATTGTAAAATGGAACTTATGTAAGCAGTGTTAACGGTGCAAAATGATGATTTCCGAAGAGAATGACGGATCAAGCAATCCGATCGGATAATTAGAACCGGAGAAAAGCGGGAAAAACCGGAAAATTGTATTTTTTTTGTTAAATTTATAACTCTGCCATTTCTTAATATTAAAAGCTGAAATTTTGCACGATAGTAGCTATTGACGTGCGCCTTATGTGTACAAAACCTGGATTAAGTCGGATTAATACTTTTCGCACAATCCTCATTTGAATTTTTTTTAGAAATATTTTCGCGGAGAGCTGGATGCGTTTGAGGTCGTCCGATTGAAATTTAAAAAATAGATTTGTAAAGTAGACGTGAGCAGTAACAAAACGTCTATTCTGATTTTTCGATAAAACGCGTTTAAGTGTGTTAAAAACTAGTGAGATCATGAGGGAAAACGACCGACCGCGCGTGAGCGATCGAGTGGTGGGGAACTGTGCGAATCGAGGAGAAACGTTTATAGTCCGGTGGGAACAGCGCTGAAATCGCCTGTTTTGAAGTCTGATCCATTTTTGCGGTATATCAAAATGGAATCTATGCAGGTCGATTCCTTATGTCTTTCCACATATGAAATGGAAATCTACTTGGTCGTGACAAAAATTACATGGAAAAAAATTGGGATATTCCAAAAATTAATTAAAAGAAGGCGCTATAACTTCTAGTATAATAGAGTTATTTGAAAAATTCTTTCACTGTTAGAAAGGCATATTCACGAACTTTGGAATGAGTCTCCAAAAATTTCTAAAGAAAAAAAGCATTTTCTGAAAATGTGCTTTATTTTGTGCTGAGATAAAAATTTCAATAAAATGTTAATGTTTCAACACTCTGAAAGTCACTCATGATTCACCCAACTAATTGTAGTAAAACTGCACTAACTAATTTTCCTAATTTATTTAAAACACTATTTACAACAATTATTCCACTAAAACATAGACTTCAATAACTATTTCAATTTATTTCTACTGTGGCTATCTATCAGCGAACTCTGGAACTGTTACTAACTCTGAATTCTGACTGTCCTCCAGTGGTTATATAGTCGCAAGCAGGTTCCATCCACGACTCTCTCGATTATTCTGGAGTATAGAACATTTCATCTAGATGGCTCTTCGAACAGTATCGAACTGATCGATTTTATTCCAGCTTGTTCTCGGCGGTAGGCCAGCAGATATGCTATTGTAGTTGAACGAGGGTGCATAATTAATTAGATCAGGGCCGGTCTCGAAATCGTTACATAATATTCTCTTTTCACAAAAACTGCGCAATTTTCCGAGCTACATTTCATATCGATTATGTATAGATCTATTATCGATAATGAATTAGCTAGAGCAATTTGAAAACGACAAATACAAGGACCGCATGGCGTTTAGGTTTGCCACCGCTAATAATACTGTTTCGCCTATGAGCATTATTTTGTGCCGAAACTCAACTTTCAATGAAATGTTCATTTTTCAACACGCTGAAAGTCACTCATAATTCATCCGACTGAAATTCTTTTTTCACCAAAAACTGCGCAATTTTCCAAGTAGCATTACATGTAAATTATATATACATATTTTCTTGATAATAATTGGCTGCAGCCATTTGACGACGACGAAACATATCATCGGCGAAGCAATATTCGTAAACCACTGTCGCCTGGGACCATATGGCAAGGTTTGAAAATGGAATAAAGTCCATTGAATTGAAGTTCCTAATTCTTCACAAGTAATTCAATGTTTGTAGTGGCATTAGCCAGGAAGTAGTTATTTTTTGAAAGATTTTCTACCCAAATGCTGCTATTTTACAGGATATGAGCAATAAGAAGTCCTACAAACATCTTGTGTCTCATATTATAAGCTCATTGGAACTACAGATTTTTTCATTATTTTGTTACAAGAAAATGCTAATCTTTCTCCGAAGTGGTTTTCCATAGACTTCCGCAGAAAGTTTGGATTTGGAGTTGGATCTACAATAAGTCTTCTTTCTTTGATGATTTTTAATAACTGAACCAAGAGAGGCAAAGTCCAAACGTGGCTAGGTCACGAAAATCTGACAGCCACTGACTGGGGTTGGACTAAACAAAATAATCATTTAGTTTCCGTAAGAACCACTGATCCACCAATCCCTAAAACATTGCTTGAACAGATTTCGTGTTCATGCAGGAAAAAAGGATGATTTGATGCATTATGTACTTGTAAAAAACACAGCTTGAGATGTTCGAATCTTTGTGCACACTGCCACGAAGATACGTGTTACAATTTACTAATAAATAATAATGATACAATTATGTCTGATGATGAATGTAGATCCGAGGATGAAAGCGATGATTTCATGTCAATAGACAATATTAATTTTAATAGAGAAGTAGCAGAATGCGAAGAGCCTGCCATAAAAAGAAGGATTTTGTAATTGCGTTAAAATAAATATGTACAGTTATTATGTAAGAAAATTGATTACTTTATTTTGTAATAAAAAAGCTGCTATCAATTCATATATTGTCTATAAATAAAGATATGTAGCAAAAAACATAGAATACCTGCTTATTCTTTTAAAAGTTGCGCGCAGCGCGCGCCTATTACTATATTATATACGTTTCTCCTCGATTCGCACAGTCCCCCATCACTCGATCGCTCACGCGCGGTCGGTCGTTTTCCCTCATGTTCTCACTAGTTTTTAACATTCTTAAACGCCAAGTAGATTTCCATTTCATATGTGGAAAGACATAAGGAATCGACCTGCATAGATTCCATTTTGATATACCGCAAAAATGGGTCAGACTTCAAAACAGGCGATTTCAGCGCTGTTCCCACCGGACTATAAACGTTTCTCCTCGATTCGCACAGTTCCCCACCACTCGATCGCTCACGCGCGGTCGGTCGTTTTCCCTCATGATCTCACTAGTTTTTAACACACTTAAACGCGTTTTATCGAAAAATCAGAATAGACGTTTTGTTACTGCTCAAATCTATTTTTTAAATTTCAATCGGACGACCTCACACGCATCCAGCTCTCCGCGAAAATATTTCCAAAAATTCAAATGAGGATTATGCGAAAACTATTAATCCGACTGAATTCAGGTTTTGCACACATAAGGCGCACGTCAATAGCTACTAATGTGCTAAGTTTCAGCTCTTAATATTAAAAAATGGCAGAGTTATGAATTAAAGAAAAAAAAAACACAATTTTCCGGTTTTTCCCGCTTTTCTCCGTTTCTAATTACCCGATCGGATCGTTTTATCCGTCGTTCTCTTCGGAATTCAATTCTCTACAGTTCACCTTTTTGCCCTGTTAACACTGCTTCAATAGTTTCCATTTTACAATAAAAAAACTAAAATAAACGCGATTTTTTGTTGTTTATTGTTTATAACAAATTAAAAAATGGCAATTTCGAGTTGAGGACATGGTGGGAATAAACTACGGACTGTCGTGCAGTATTTTTATCCAAAAAGCAATCATTTGTGACTATAGCTTGGCCTAAATATAATTTGAACCGATTCGTATCGGTAGATTTTGAGAAATCTCAAAAAAACTACAAATTTTGTTTTTTTCAAATGTGATTTTTTTTAATAACTTATCGGTTGATTCGTTCGTGAGTTGTCGTTGTCGAAAGAAAACCGAAGAAAGTGTTTTTTCGAAATAACTCTGAAATTTCTAGTTCGATCAATTCAAACTTAAAGATTCTTCATGGAGCTTGAAAAACTGCGTCGAATGCCGCCAACTGCGTGAAAATCGATTCATTTATTCAAAAGTTATTGCGGTTTGAAAATTCAAAAAATTGTATAACCTTCTATCAGACTTTTGAGATCGGAGAGCTCATTATGGCACAAAAATCATATTTTTGAGCTCGAAGAGCTCAAAAACAAAATAAGTGAAATGTTGAGCGCTTAAGTATGGAGTCAGCGGGAAGTTGCAGGGATGGCCTTTAGGGTCAACCGTTTTCCTAATTTTTTTTTGTCAGAAGATCAGTTTGTAGTGGAAAAACGTATTAAAATGTTTACTATTAAATATATAAATTATGATGTGGACCCCTCTCTAGCTACGGACCACATAGTCCTTGGTGGTAATTAGGACCAGGACGTTTTTCTTCTTAATGTAATTTTTTTTATAATATGTTAACATTTTTATACGTTTTTCCACTACAAACTGATCTTCATAATAACCAACCCTTTTCAATGATGATGAAGAATCTTTCGAAACATGACTACATCTTTATGAAAGATCGATTTTTGATGGAGTTGACTGAAAGTTGTTTACCTACCCAGTTGCATCTTACCTCAACTGTAAGTGATGGATCGCCTCCGATAGATAACACTCGCTCAGTTGCGCTGTGTTCCTGCTTAAAATACTCGTCACTAAAAGGACGTGTATAACAATTGTTATACCGGGTGGCTACGGAAGTATTGCCTACGGAATATCTCAGTTATTGTATGAAGTAGGTTTGTGAAATTTGGAGCGTCGATATAATGACATAAGAGCTAGAATTTGAGCATATTGACGTGTCGAAGTTAACTTCCGGTCTGACCGGAAGTAACATCAACTTTCTTATTTTAAATGGAAACCCAATTTTTTTTCTTTTCGCTTTATTCAGCATTCAATTCCCTTTCTAATGACATATCACAAGTTGGTATCTAACCAGAAACTAGATCAGAAAAAAATTATTATTGAAATTCACCGAGTAGTCCGTGGAAGCAAAATGAAAGCCAAAAATTGAAAAGTTGGCTATGGAAACCATACGTCACCTGATAACAGTTGCTACTACTGTGATATTTTATCGGCGTTATAAAAAGCCGCCAAAAAAATATTGGAAAAATTGGGAAAAAAACAATACTCTGTAGGTCCATAACTTAAATAGGAACATAGAACTTTTTCTTGCCTGTACTATTCAGCATAACCATTCCTTTCTAATGATATAATAGAAAGTGATTTTTTGAAATGAAATACCAAAAAATCCAATTATTATTCTTCAAATAACAAAACAGATTATCGCCATACGCAAAAATAACATTAAAAATAATGTGGAATGATAAATTATATCCTGTAGGTTCTAGGTTAAATAGGAAAATAAACGTACTTGGTCTGTGCCATCGTCCATAGATATTCTAATATCTACCTATGGACGATGTTTGTGCTATTCAGAATAATCATTCCATTGCAATAATCATTCGAACCAAAATATTAACAAGTAGGCTGATTAAGATGTATTTTGGAATGAAACAAAAAAGAAACGAGAGCTCTCACGAACGCTGCTATCCATATTATTTTGACGTTCGAAGTAGTGTTTTTGATTCTGCCATTTTAAAAGGGTTTGGAAATCGAAATCAGTTAGTGGAATATTCAAAAAATGCCCCGTTATTCACGAACCGAACAAATTGACATGCTTCTCATTTATGGTGAATGTTTAAAAAATTCTTATGCCGCTGAACGATTGTATTTAGAGCGATATCCAGGGAGGCAGCAACCGTCAAGAAGGTATTTCCAGTGGCTTGAAGAAAAATTAAGAACTGAGCCTGATGTTCACGAAGACCAAGAAGCATTTGTTATTAATGAGGAAACTGAAATTAATGTATTAGCTTAAGTACAATATGATAGCACAATTTCCTCATGGCAGATTGGCGCCGAATTAGCTATAAGAAAGGACTCTGCTAGGAAAATTTTGAAAAAACATCGATTTAAATCCTTCAAGTATCAGTTGCATCAACATTTGTATGAAAATGACGGTGAAAGGCGCCTGGAATATTGTAATTGGTTTCTTCGACAAAATGCTGAGAATCACCTATTTAACTATTATATCTTGTTTACGGACGAGTCAAGATTTACCAACAATGGATTATTCAACAGGAATAATACAAGGTAGGTACTGTACTTTATTTGGATTATTGTCGATAGTCGAAGTGTAAAGTGCTAAAAGTGTGAACGGTCTTTTGTTTCAGGTACTGGGCGATAGAAAACGAGCACCGGTTTCGACAAGGTGGCTTCCAGGAGAGATTTGGTATGAATGTTTGGGCAGGAATAGTTGGAACTCATATTGTTGGCCCCATTCTTTTTCAAGGCCAACTAACCGGAGAGAGATACTTTAATTTTTTAACGAATGAAATTTCGGAATTCATTAACAACCTACCAGCGGAAATAACTGAGAGGATGTACTTCCAGCAAGATGGCGCCCCTCCGCATAATTCAAGAATAGCGAGAAATTATCTTCAAAATCGCTTTCAAGAGAGACTTATAACAACCCATGGTCCAGTCAGGTGGCCACCAAGGTCACCTGATCTTACTCCGTGCGACTTTTTTCTATAGGGGCATCTTAAAAATAGGGTGTATTCCACACAGCCTACAACTCTACATGAGCTAGAAGTAAAAATTCGTAGAGCTTTCCAAGATATCACGCCCCAAAGGTTGAGAAACGTTTTACATGAAAATATCACCAGAGTCAATAAATGTATTGACGCTGAGGGAATGCATTTCGAACATTTGTTTTGAATTTATTTTATCTTTAATCCTATCAATTTGAATTTTTTTTTTTTTTTCGATAAATCTGTTTTTTTGTTATTTGAATAATAATAATTGGATTTTTTGGTATTTCATTTCAAAAAATTACTATATTATATCATTAGAAAGGAATGGTTATGCTGAATAGTACAGGCAAGAAAAAGTTGTATGTTCCTATTTAAGTTATGGACCTACAGAGTATTGTTTTTTTCCCAATTTTTCCAATATTTTTTTGGCGGCTTTTTATAACGCCGACGAATGAAAATAAACTATCACAGTAGTAGCAACTGTTATCAAGTGACGAATGGTTTCCATAGCCAACTTTTCAATTTTTGGCTTTCATTTTGCTTCCACAGCCTACTCGGTGAATTTCAATAATAATTTTTTTCTGATCTAGTTTCTGGTTAGATACCAACTTGTGATATGTCATTAGAAAGGGAATTGAATGCTGAATAAAGCGAAAAGAAAAAAAAATAGGGTTTCCATTTAAAATAAGAAAGTTGATGTTACTTCCGGTCAGACCGGAAGATAACTTCGACATGTCAATATGCTCAAATTCTAGCTCTTTTGTCATTATGTCGACGCTCCAAATTTCACAAACCTACTTCATACAATAACTGAGATATTCCGTAGGCAATAATTCCGTAGCCACCCGGTATAGTGTACTATTTTATGAATGAATATATTGAGTAGCCAAACTTGAAACTTTCATCTCCACTTGACATAAAAAGGTGGACCTTGAAGTTACAATGGGGAATTCGCCTCAATTTGGGTTATTGGAGTAAATGCAAGTTGAGTTTTATTCATGAGTTTTCCAATTTCACTGAAAAAAGTATTCAAATTTATTTTTCGAATGTTGGGTTTTAAATTTTAAAGAGTTTTGTTTATTATTAACATGTTGGCAACAGCGCCTACAAAACGTGCAAGAATTCCTATCCACAACACTTTCCAATAGGCAATCCGCATGGACCAATCAAAACTCTATTTTAGTTGCGCCTGCGTGGTGTGCAATGTAATTTATGGTTACGTTGAGGATCAACTTGGATATCAAGGTCCAGTTTGGTTAGATTAGATCATGTTCCCTTCTTTTCTGGCCTAACCAAACTAACCTTGCTATCCAAGTTGAATACTTGGGACTACTATATCTCCTTAGCATCGATTCAAATATACCGCTTTGGCCAGGATAGTTCTGATTGGTTCATGCGGATTGCCTATTGGGAAGTGTTGTGGAAAGTATTTCTTGCACAAAACGTAGGGGATGGTAGTGTGCTAGAAAAATGTTGAAATGGTGTGTTATAAATGCAGTGTTTTATAGATCTTTAATAGAAAATACTTGATTGTCGTCAGGTGAAGAATTCCCCATTGTAGCTGCTGAAAAAAACTCGCATTTAAAACATTAAAACTCATTTCAAAGAGGTTTATGAGTACCGCAATAAGGATAACTAAGAAACCTACTATCTAATTTATGAAATGAAAAAACCCTAATTCTGATGATAATTATTCATTTTAGGAGATGACTGCTTACAAAAAGAAGAACAACCCTGCCATGCAGCCAGCTCAACCTGTAGTACCTGAAGTAGAAGAACCAGAAGAGGAAGAGGAGGAATTAGATGACGACGATGATGAGTAGAGTGTAAGAACACCTGAATAAGTCGCCTTCTCATTCCTCTATTGTAAATATACATATTAGCAGTGTATTATGTCTCGTTCTCTTTTTTTTTACCCAATTGTGTGTACTTACAAACTGAACAGTGTGAGTGAGCGCTTCGTTCCTCTTATCTCATGATTTGTATCAGTTTATATAAGTGTGTAGTATTTTATATTTCTATTCTGCATTAAGCTTTCATCATTCTGGATTGAGAGAAAAGTTTTTAAATGAATTATGCAACCTAAGGATTTCATTCTGTAATTCTCTAAGATTGTAATATTTTTCTCGGGTACTAAATTGACTTTGAATATTTGTAATGTCCCATGTTTCTCGTATCGAATTTTATAAATCATTTGCCGATCAGTCGCGACATTTAACCTGCTTATTGTTTACTTCGACTGACGGTTCAGCAGGCACTGAAATCAGTATTCCATTTGATTGATGCGCTCAGTTTTCATTCAAGTCGGTGGGTGCCAATTTATTTATTTGTGAAACAAAATTTAAGTTGTAAGTATCACTTGAAGTATAATTGTACCCT
The DNA here is from genome assembly GCA_958502065.1 of Chrysolina americana. Lineage (NCBI taxonomy): Eukaryota > Metazoa > Arthropoda > Insecta > Coleoptera > Chrysomelidae > Chrysolina > Chrysolina americana. The sequence continues at coordinate 34,866,535 of OY293415.1, read as the reverse complement.
GTTTGCCCCTACAGTATAAGCAGAGCAGTCTATTTTATTATATCATTTCCGTTGTTGATAGTTGATGATTCAAACCAAAGCATGCAGAGGTTATGGCTAGAGATGAATTTTTTTACTGTTTTCTCCATATGTACATTTAGACTGTTGATGCATTACTCGAGTTATGTGCACAAAGTAATGTGTGTGTTCTTGAAAATGTTATATAAAAGGTCCAGCAGGGAACCGAAGGTGTTTCTGGGGAGTTGGGAGACATGGAGTCCCGAGTCTTCACCTTGTATATGGCATTTCCAAAATTTATTTTCATTTTCAGTTTATATTTTTTTTGTTCGACAGTTTCTAGTTTTGTTTATGATAATTTTAAGATCTCCAAACTTTGTGAATCGAAAGTATCCACTGTACAACACAAAGTATTCGGATTTCATCTGATGTGACGTGAAATGTAGGTTTTGGCACTTTCAGTGGTGGTTCGAGAAAACAATTTTAGGCATTGTTAACGTTTGAATGAAGTCCATTAAATGGATGAACATTTCACCTCTCATATATAATTGCTCTGTGTTATTATAGGGAGAAAAATAGAAAGCAATGTTTGTTTTTTATATCTAATAGGGATAACTAAAAAAAATAATAAAAGTTTCATTAATGTTTATTGTTTGATTCCAGTCTACTTTATATTTTCATATACAGTGTGCAGTGGCGGATTTAGGGGAGGGCTGTAGGGGCTGCAGCCCAGGGCGGCACCTTTTAGAGGCATGTTTTTTTTATTTTGAAACTTAAAAAAAAAGAAAAAGAGATATGTTGAAATTTAAAATCTAGAAGTTCTGAACCGAAAATATCTTTTATTCGTAATAGCATTTACACTGGTGGATGGACCATTCTAATAAATCAATGAAGGTTTATGATGAGGAAAAAAATCTGGTTTGAGTCATTTTTACAGTCATCAGGAGTTCGTCTGACAGTCAGATAGAAATGGCAACATTGCACACGTTCAAATGTCGCGTTTTGTGCAAAATATACACATTTTGGTCATTTCAATGATCAGATGATGAACATCGAATATATTTGACGGTCGTCGGGTGTCTGGATTGTATAAAGACGTTGCAATGAAATCAGTTTGCAAATTTTTCAAACATAGTGGCGAATCATCATGGTGATCTGTTTTCTCGGGGAAAAAATCTGGTTTTAGTCATTTTTACAGTCATCAGGAGTTCGTCTGACAGTCAGATAGAAATGGCAACATTGCGGACGTTCAAATGTCGCGTTTTGTGCAAAATATATACATTTTGGTCGTTTCAATGATAAGATGATGAACATCAAATATATTTGACGGTCGTCGGGTGTCTGGATTGTGTAAAGACATTGCAATGAAATCAGTTTGCAAATTTTTCAAACATAGTGGCGAATCATCATGGTGATCTGTTTTCTCGGAAAAAAAATCTGGTTTGAGTCATTTTTACAGTCATCAGGAGTTCGTCTGACAGTCAGATAGAAATGACCACATTGCGGACGTTCAAATGTCGCGTTTGGTTCAAAATATATACATTTTGGTCGTTTCAATGATAAGATGATGAACATCGAATATATTTGACGGTCGTCGGGTGTCTGGATTGTGTAAAGACGTTGCAATGAAATCAGTTTGCAAATTCTTCAAAGTGGCGAATCATCATGGTGATCTGTTATCTCGAGAAAAAAAAACTGGTATGAGTCATTTTTACAGTCATCAGGAGTTCGTCTGACAGTCAGATAGAAATGGCAACATTGCGGACGTTCAAATGTCGCGTTTTGTGCAAAATATATACATTTTGGTCGTTTCAATGATAAGATGATAAACATCGAATATATTTGACGGTCGTCGGGTGTCTGGATTGTGTAAAGACGTTGCAATGAAATCAGTTTGCAATTTTTTTAAACATAGTGGCGATCATAATCATGGTGATCTGTTTTCTCGGGTGTCTCCGTGTTCTTGGTCCTTGGAAGGGCCATTTTCACGGCGTTTCGGCAAAGTCTCATTTGCCATCGTCAGGTGATATTAATTGTCTGGAATTTCGAACTAGACTGGAAGTTAATTTTGAGATCTCCAGTTGGAATAATTTATGTGAGCGGAGACAATTGAGATGATTAATTGTCTAGTAGTTCCATGAAAAGTTTGAAATCCGATGAGGGAGACATGGAAAATACATTATATACATTTTCAGAAATTTTGGAAGAATTAGGGAGAATAGGAACAGTGTTTCAACGATCAGATTGTCCTATTTTTTCGTTCATCAGGGAAAAGGTTTTTAAGAACTCATTATTAGAGTTCCCAAATGTAATGACTTTTTTCTACAATATTGTGAAAGTAAAACATATTCAGAAATAAACAGTGGTTCTTTCATTTTTAGCCAATGCTAAGTCAGAAGAACGTCAATATTTGGAATATTCTGTTTTTTCAAAAATATACCTAACTTGTCGATTTTGTCGTGAATTGCCTGGATGTTTATTAATAATATAGTAATTCGACTGTCTTTTTCGCTTGACATAAAAAAGAATTTGAATTTGAAAGGTGTTAGCCTGAGTGACTGTTACTAAAACAAAAAGAATATGATTTCCTATGAAATGTTGATTTCTTCTAATTCTTGCCCTTGAATTTCTACTGCTTCAGTTTGAAACAAACAATTTTTAAACAACTCACACCATAGTTTATTTTGCGTAATACATTATTACAATCTAGAATTTTCGCAAAATTGAAATATATATTGTGCACCACTTATTCTCATAAATAACTTATTCGATGAAATTATGGTCATAATAATAATATGATAATTACATTTGTATTTTCCATTCGGAAAAGGATTTTGTGAATGGAACCTACATTCGTCTTTTTTAGCCACAATATGACTTTTTTTTTTTTGTAAATTTTAAAGAATTTTCCAGCGCCGTCTGTAATATACTTTTCATTCAACTTGCGCTCCAACTCCCATTAATGTCACTTCAATTGATTTCGACTCGCGATTATTTTTAAAACAAATAGTTTTCGTTATCGTTCAAGCTCTTTGCACTAATAATAATACTTTATTTTAATGTTAGTTTTCATAGGAAATAGCAATTGGAATGCTTCCGATGTATCAATTTACCGAGGGGAAACCCGCTGAGGAAGTTGTGTACACTAATTCCTCTAATACCCAAGTAATACCAGACTAATGCCACTAATGCCCAAATAATTCCTCTAATACCCGAGTAATACCTCTAATTCACCAGTAATACCTGTAATAATTATTTTTACTATTTACTATTAAACATTTAATTCAACTCCAAATTAAATAAAATAGTATTTATATATTGAAAAAAAAATGTTACAAGTAACGGTGGATTTATACAGTAGATAAGATAACATAAGAAAAAAGATAAGAATGTTCAACATACATAAATCAATGGGAACGTTTATTCACCAAATAGGATAAGATCAGAAATAAGAGATAACATAAGAGATGGCCAACTTTTAACTTCTTATCTTATTCTTATCTGAAAATACAAATGCGCATGTGCTGCTGAAGTTTTTGACAGAATTGACAGCAAATATGAATTCTATGTCAAGAAAGCTGTGATTTTATTGGTTGATCCTTATTTCTTATTTAATCTGTATAAACGGATCTATTTGTGGCTTGTTTCTTATCCTATTCCTTATCTTATCTTATTTGCTGTATAAACCCACAGTTACAAACTGATAATTTTATCAAAACATAAATTAACTTGGGGGCGGAGATTTGTCGCTAGCCCTTGGGCGGCAAAAGATTAAATCCGCCACTGACAGTGTGTCCAAGATAAGGATGGGATAGCATTAGTTTCTCGGTAACGGTTGCAGATACAATGTTGGTTAAAATTAGATATAAGTTGCACAATCCAAAAGACTTTTATATGGAGTTTGCAGAAGTGGGGTATCATTTTCGAATTTCGAGATATTTTTAATAAAGTAAAATTTTCGATATTTGATTTTATTTATTTCTGACGTTATTTTAGTACCTAGATATCGAAAAATAAAAAATACATTTTCTTTGTCACTTTTCAAGCTTAACAAGAAGACGCTCACAGATTTTCAATACAACGTTTCCGAGGAACCTTCATCAACTTTTTTTTTTAAATACGAACCTATTTTTTTATTTCCGAATTCAAAGCCTTTTTTATTTTTAATGGACTAATGGACTGCATTAGTGATGACGCCACAAATATGCAACCAACATTACACTGAGTCCCAAATCATTTGACGCGAAATGAGAAGCTTTGTTCTGTTTCTGAAAATTATAAGTCCTGGGACGTCAAGATCATGCGCAGTTGAAGAAAAGTGAGCGAATATGAACCTAAAGAGCACACTTCTCGTCAACTGAGCATGATCCTGACGTCCCAGTACTGATAATTTTCAGAACCAAAACAAACCTATTGAGTACGGATGACATAAGAACGAAAATAGAAGTATCGGAACAGCCCTGGGATTCCGAACTTTCGATTCGATCACGAACGAACGATCAACGATTCGAACTTCAGACGACAAGAAGTAATCGTCGGGTGTTCTCGGTACTTGATGAAAATGGAGGTAACATGATCGTAGATCGTAGAAAATAAGAAATTAAAAAATGAAGTAGCATTAACCATATATCTATTAACTACGAATATGGATAATAAAGACAGCCTATGTGATGCCGAAACAAATGAGCATCGACCTCGAGTTGGGCGCTGTTGAATTAATGCTCTTGCGCCAGGAGATTCCTAATCAAAGACACGATTTTGTGTTTTCATCTCTTTTCAGCGTGCATGGTTCGGCACCAACAATTTTCGAGGATATGAGGAGAAGCATATCTCAACATTACATCGTATTCTGGTATCCATATTTGTTGTGTTTACTGTTTACAAAGTTTTTATTTTAATTTTTTAATCGTGTTGTTTTAGTTGTCGTTTGAGTTGTTTCTTTTAATAATCATTGTTTATTTCTTTCCTCTTGTTGTTTTAAGTGTTTTCGTTATTTGGGTTCGTTTGTGGTTGTTATTAAAGTTCGTTTTCGTTTAGTGTTAAGTTTCTGTATTATCAATTTCGTTTTCGTTTATTGTTCATTGTAGTGTATGTATAAGATGGCCCCATCAAAAAAAACAGTGTGATTACTTTGTGATAGTAGAAGTTCCAGCTCCTATCATAGGTAAGATAATTTCTCTTGAAATATTCATGGGTGACAGTGAATTTTATTTCAGATTCTTAAAAGATCCACAACGGCTATTGGTATGGAAGACAATTTGCATTTTGGATAGAAATGACGTGTCCAATGCAAGAATATGTGGAAATCATTTTCGCCAGGAAGATTTCAAAATCTCTCATAAAAAGACCGTTTTGAATAAAGATGCAGTACCCTCAATAAATATTGACTCACCCACTCTTTGGCCTCGATATAGGCAGCAGAATGAATGTAGTATAGGTATGTTTGAAATTTTATATACATATTCTTAAAAACATACTGGTGTTGATTGGGTTTAGTAAAATTTATATATTTCTGTCTCCTCAACACGAATCCGAAATGCAGTGCTTTCGATTACCCTTCAAGGCTAAAAAGAGACCATGATAATCAAAATACTTTTTTAATAAGCACACTATACACTTTGTTTATTCACTTATGGAGATGTAAAAAACTGTAGTTTCAAATGTATTTTTTTTTTCTTAGACTAGGGGACCAGACAAAATGACAAATATTCGTATAAAAATGACTCTTTAATATGTGTGAATACTGAGTGAAGCAAGAGAGTGGCATTTCAATTCAGGGTTTTTGTTCAGAAGGAAAAAATGTAGGAATCACTAAAATCAATTATTCAATATAATTAATTAATTAATCAATATATTTTTCCTCAATGTTTAACCTGAAAAATAAATTGAAATATCAGTTAATGTCTTCAATGATACTTTTTCCTTTTATTTTACACCACATGAGCATTTTTTTTATAAATATTATATTAACTTTTATTAGTTGGAGTTCAAAATATTAATAGTAGCCCTAAAAAACAACCTTGTTTTCATTAGTCACCCCATGAAGTTACCTCAAATAATTCTACCCCTTCAAGTAGCACAAGATAATAATGACCATATCCATATGCATAAACCAAGTCCAACGATTTGTTCATTTCATTAAAAGGCGAAATTTAACTATACATGAAAATGTATTCAGTGTCCACCCTTGCTTCTTATTTGTTGAAAATACTGTAGCTTTCGAATCTATGTGTAGGAAAAATCTATAATTTGACAACAAAAATAAGTTAAAAAGGGAAACTTTTTCAATTGAAAAATATACTTTTCCGGAGAAAATCTACGATATAAAATGCAAAAATTATTGGTAATATCTAACAGAAAACAACCTTTCCCGTATCGTAAACGATCCGGGAAAATTTTTGACGGCTTGTATACATTTTAGACAGTAAATGAATGCACGCAAACAATAAGTATAATTCCTTAATTTATAATAATGCTGATTGCAATTTCAAAAAAAATAGTATGTGTACCTCGTAGTAAAAGCACATTCCCAGACTTCAATGCTTGTTGGCCTCGGCTTATCGCCTCGGCCAACAATGTACATTGTCGTCCGGGAATGTATTGGTTTTACTACTAGATACACAATATACTATTTCCCCGCAAAAACCACGCTGGATGTTTGATGGATATTGTGAAAAGACCTAACTTGAAAGAACTATTCTGAAATTTAAAATTTGTATTTCAATTCAGATAGTTGATTTTTCAATTTTTTAGTATCAAAGTTTCATTGGGAAAAATGATATAATAGAGAATATTCATATTTTCGAAAAGTCAAAAAGAAATTGTTTCAGCCTCAAGTAATATCTGAAATGTATTTAAACTTGAAAAACGGTGCATGTTTGATCACAAATATCAAATGCTTCTATTCTATTTTTCTCAACTGTTTCTTCCTAACACTAAGTTGATATAGTATTTTTAGTAGTAGTATTTTATTAATCACCAAATTACATGAATTTATAAAAGCATAGAATAGAAAAAAAATGGTCGATTAATATAGGTAGAAGAAAAGGTTTGTCAAACCGAGGCTATTACTAAATTTTTATCAGCGGAAACATAGGTATTGATGATTCACTCAAGTTTTTGGAAAACTTGTTTGTGAAACATCAATATCGAAATTATTTCCTTTGAAGATGGTCAAGATATAATGTATTTTGAGATACTCGGGATATATTCCTGTATGTTGAAAAGCAAGTCACATTGTCCTTTCACTTACTTATTATTTCAGAACCTAATTTCGGAGAAGAATGAAGAAACTAACGGATAACTCCACCAATCAACTTTCAATCAGAAATCTGTCAAAAGGCATATTGCATAAAGCCTCTTCAAGAAAAAACATTTATATCATTATTTTTTATCTATAATATAAATATGTTGGTTCCCCTACCATATCTCTTAATAACAACATAATAGTTTGAAGTATTGAAAAATTGAATCAATAGATGAAATTTCTCCCAGGATCTATGGAGTCCAGAATTAGCAAGAATCACAAAAATAATTCTACAGCTTTCAAACTGATAATTTCTCAAGGTTTTCGTAACGATATTATTGATTTTTAAAGAGAATCAATTTGGTGTACTTTTGTCTTATGTATTCATCCTTTTGTAGAGTTTTTAATTTCGCCTCATAATGAAATCTGACATTTACGAAACATTCTACTATTAATTTTATCAATTGGACCCTATGGTTGTTCAAGATATCTTGAATTTTGATGTGATTGGTCATTTCAATCGTATCAAATATTTTCATTGCATTGTTCATAACAGTTGTTATTATTAAACATTTGATATTTTTCTTGGTGAATAGTTTATCTTTGTGTAGCCTAATTGTTTTCTCAGTCATATCACAAAGTTTTATTACATCTCTAGATGGAACTAGACTGATACAATTGCTATTTCCATCAAAGAACTTAATTTCATTTTTTATCAGTAGTCGTCTGAAAGCACTCTTGAACTGAACTACATTGGGATTATTATTGAATCCCCCTCTATTTCTTACTGCACTGAAAAACATTTCAATAAGATCTTGAGTTAGTTTGAAGGTTAATAAATATGATAGACCACGGGAATGGAAAGTTTTAAATAATTGAAATACATTTCTAAGACAAATGATCAATCCCAAAAACCCAGTGAATCTTTTTGTTTCTAAAATTGGAGTTCCGTATTCATCTTTTATATTAATGATATATTTCTCAAACTTAATAGCACTTTCCTCAAGATGATCTATTGAAGATGAGTCAATGGGAACATTAAATTTGTTTTTTTTCGAAAATCGATTTCTACAATTAAGTAAATCAAATATATGATTCATATTATAACACTTTCACTAAGAGTTTGTACAGCTAGGCGAACATTCATCCTGCTGTTCCCATACATAATATGCTTTTTAGTGAGTTTATTAGCAACGTGGAGACCTTGCTGTGCTTGAAGATCATAGAGTTTTTGAAAATATCTCCATTCAATTTTATTGTTATCCCCATCAAGGAGATTTTTTTTATCTCCAATCGTATTTCTTACCAACTTTATCATGTGGCATGGGTCCCAAAAAATGAAAACTTTTTCTTTGGTGTTAGGATTGATGAAATATGGTTTAAAATTTTCACCAATGGTGAAACTTGCACCAAGCACTTTACACATTTTTAAATTACCTGATGTACCATCAAATGTTAAGGATGTTACAATGCTCCCTGTTTCATGAATTAGTTTCAAACATAGCATGAGTAAATTAGCTCTCTCATCAGCATCTAAACCGTTTATCAAGCAATACCCAATCGGCAACTTTCAATTACTATTGATAGCAACTACCATAAAAATGAGAGCACTGGTTGCATGTTGTACACATTCATTTTCATTTTGGAACCCTGTGCCCAAATCTACACCTCCAACAAATGTATTGTTATGATATATCATTTGGGACCGAATTGACATTTCATCTATAATGATATTCAATAAGACCTGTCCATCTTTATTTCTCGAAGTGAGAGAATTCAATGCCTCACTCGAAAATCCAGGGTTACCATCTACCACACTATACCATTTTCTGATGGTACTTGTATGAGGCAATACATTTCCAAAAGTTTTTCTCACGTAGTTGTAAGCCCTGGTGGAGTAAAACTGCAAAGTCACTACAAATTTCCGTAACTCTGGGGAATACTTCATATTTCTTCTGTCTTTCAAAAATATATTTCAAATTGTCGGGAACATTCTCCTGTGAAAAATTAATCATAAACATTTTTTTTTCATTATAAAATTGAACTGTTTTCTGGAACTTGAGTTGATTTTGTGATATTACCAATAGAAACCTGTAAAAATATAGTGGTGTTTCCACAAGCCTTTATTTACCATCTTTCCAATTTTGACTAGACCCAATGAATATAGTAATAATAGTTGTGAAAATTATAAATTAATCAATATTTCTATCCAACATATATTTTCACTGAACTAAATGTTAATGTAACAGTTGACAGTCTGTTCAGCCTTTTTTTCACTTCGAAAATGATACTGAAATGTATCAGTGATTTTGTCACAGTAAATTTTGATTTTAATTGGAATGCACATGTGCTTATGAAATTGTTGAGCCATAAATATTTCTGTAAAGAAGAATAGTGAGTAAATAATAAAGTGGAGTTTCAAATATCTTCAAATCCATTAATATTTTCCAATGTTTTGGGTTTTACTGTTTCAATGTTAATGCAAGACACATTCAATTAATCGAACATGAATTATGTGTGAAAAAATAATACTTCCTGTGTTTATACTACAATTATTTGTAACCAACGTTACTGCAGTTTCATCCTATATGGACATTATCAAATGAAAACAATAAAAATGTTTGTAGCATTGGTTTGATTATGTCCATATACGACGAAACTGCAGTAATGTTAGTTACAAATATAAGTGGTATAAAAACATAGGAAGTTTCATTTCTCATTTTTTTCATGATGATCTACCACATAGTAACAGCTACATTCATCAATTTATTGAATTATGAATGTTTTTTTGAATAAATAAATAAAGAAAAATTAATTAAAACTAAGGATACCACTCATCATATGATTTTGTGAGCTCACAAAATGATGATTGAAATACATCTAATTGATTTCCTCAATTATTGTGGATATTGAATGAAATATTGCTTTGGCAATTTATGTATAATATACTAGTATATTGTGCTCCGAGGTCGAGAAGATACATGGAATATAATAATTGTCTCCTCAACCATAGTGACACATGATTGTTTCACTACCAGTACTCAATACCAATTATTTATTTTCCAATGAAAAATTAGAGAAATATCATAACTTTTTCAACAAGTAGGCATATCTATCAATTATTAGCTAATTAATAATTTTCTTTTCTCAAAAACCTTTGAGTTACGATACACAAGGGTTTCGCTCCCAGTAAAACATTGCATAACTCACAACTTCATAGTTTCAATTTTGTTTCATTACTGACTTTTTTTCCTTTTGATTATTACGCTTATGATTAAGGCACTTTCAATTCTAATGCAGTTTAAAAAATACAAAATAAAGATATATTTGATAAAATATAAGTTAAATGTTGATTGGAAAAGTATACGTTACCGTGAGATGCTCATATGCACCACTAGATATTAAATTTATGGACTTCAGTTGCCCCAGAAGTTGTTTGAGACTGGCAATCTTCTTTCTTTGTCGTCTGTTGTTCTGCTGGAGGATTCTAATTTTTTTTTTCTGCTGTGCTACTCTCCTTTGTAGAATCTGTTTGTTTGGTGAAATATCTGAATAAAAAAATACCTGTCATAATCAAAATCATCAAATCAAATTTCGGTATCTGAGAAAAAAAAATAATCATATGGCAGGTGCAAGCTCAACGTTTGACAGCAGGTATATTATATTGAGTGGTCGAATATTTTGTTTTTCTTTTACAGTTCAGTTATGATAATTGATCAGTAAACAGAAGTGAGAAAAACAGACACCCTCAACTTGCATCAGAAAAAAATCAGGCATGAAATATCAAAAAAAGTAATACATGAAAAAACTCAAACATCCGAGAGAGTTCTCAAATTTTTACTTTCATCTGCATGTTATTCAGGAATAAAATAAAAATTGTTACATTGACTTGACATCATTATCAACTTCGAAACTTTTTGATTATATCTTGTTACAGCTTCTGGCCTGATTACTCAACAAATTATCAATTTACCTGTTTCATAAACTTGTATATTTATTCAGTCATTCTAAAACTACGAAAATTCGGCCATGTCTTTCGGAAACAAGGAAAGCTTGTTTTCCTGAAGAATCAAGAGAGATTCTTTATTTAAAAAAAATTAAAGCAATTTTTTCAATAATAAATAGATAAATGTCCTCTATTCAGTTTGAACATATATGTTTGGATCACCCACTTCATGTATTCCATTAATTTTTTTGTTACTTACTTGTGTTCTCTAACTGTCTTATTGATATTTTCTTGTTCCTCTGTGCCATAATCCAGTCTGGAATATATTGAGTTTGTTTCACCTGAAAAATCAATAATTTCATATGATACCATATTTTGCAAAAAGCTTAGAAAATTTGTGTTTTAAGGACGAGTACAGCAAGTACTCATTAGCCATGTGAGTTTAGAACACATGTACAGTGCAACATAACTTTCATTGAAATGGGACTCTTCACTGTACAATGTGAATAAATAACAAATATTATGCCATGGCGTGACTCAGCAGTAAGAGTATCCAAATCTGAAACCAAAGGTCCCAAGTTTGTGCCCCAGTCAAAGCTGGGATTTTTTAAATTTAATTTGACAGATTGAATTATCAAAATCTCGTAGCTTGACTGGGGTGAGTCCTGCACGATTCACTGTTGCGTTCAAATGAACAGTGCTGCTCCTATGATGATGAGTAACACAGAGATCACAGCAATCGATGGCACTCTAAAACACCAAATAACAAATATTTAGTTGCCCAATATTTCTCAACAAAACAATCAATTCAATTATCTATATATTTACTCACAAAGAACATCTTTCACATCCATTCTTGTTTTCTTTGTTTGTGGACCACCACTACCAACAGATGTTTCGTATTTTCTTTTTGGAGAATTCTTCAAAACTTGGCAGTTATCTATAAGAAATATAAAAGGAAAAATTAGTAATTATTCAAATATTTTTCTCCTATTTTTGATTTATTTATTATCCGGCAAATTACATGAACTAAGCTATACAGTCTGCCATTGAATGCATTAATGTGAAAAATTTAACATTGCTATATTCTAAACCGTAATAGATACAAAGACGATTAAAAATGGGAAAAAAGGTAACTATTGTGGTGAGCAGTTAATTGGTCATAGAAAATTTACGGGGATTCTCGCCCTTCCCAACTTATACAGGGAAAACTGAAAATGCTGTTTTCGGTTTTTTACGAATAGAATTGTTATTTCAGAAAATATAAAAAAATTAAAAAGGAAAGTTTTTTATAATTCCCTGAATGCCCAATCCTCTTTTATTTCCTAACAACTAATTTTGGATGAGACTACCAATTCAATTTGCCATGCAATCATTAATAGTCATAAACACGGAAGAATAAGGTATGTATATTAATTGCATTACTTTATTTCAGTCATTTCCTTCATACAGTTTACTATCATTGCACTATCCTATAGAACAACTACCTGTCTAGCCCTATCCTATTCTATTACTCCCATGTTCCCTAATTACCGAATAATTTGTGAACATTCAAGACATTGGGTCATTTTATGATAGTTAATTCTTTTAATTTTGTATTGAGGTTATTTGTGAATTGAAATAGTTATTTTCCCAACAAGTGCGCAAAGTGTTACTTTTCCGCACGCAAATACAGTTGGGCGAACGACGCGAAGCGGAGTTCGTATAAGTTTTTGCGTGCGGAAAAGGCACTGCACACGTGTTAGGAACTAGTTATTATCCTAACAAGTACGGATAGAGTACCTTTCCCGCATGCGACTGCAGTCGAGTGCGGGAGAGTACCTTTCCGTATGAGTTAGTATCAATATTTTTTTTACAAGCGAATTAAAAAAATTGATGTAGCACTCTTGAACAAACTTTCGCGTGCGGGAAAAATTTTATCCGCACTAGTGCGGGAATAACTCACTTGAAGTGACTTAAGCGTGCGGGAAAATTTTTCCCGCACTAGTGCGGGAAAATGACACCTCTCAAACTAAATTGCATGCGGGTTTAGGGTGAATCACGCACGCTTGTAGGAAAAAAAAATCCTACGAGCTTCATATTAGATCTGACATCATATGTCAAAGTTGACAAATGTTCTTATTGTTGCTTGACAATATTATAATCATTTATCATTATACAAGGTACTTAAAAAATATATATTTTTTGTATTGAGCTGAAAACAAATATCGGGAAATACGATTGAAAGGTAAAAGGGAATACACTGGTAACGGTTTCTCATATTGCATAAAATAGTCTACAGCAACTAAAATAAATATGAATTTTCCATATCAGTAAGATTTTTGAGAAATTTTACTTATCCGCACGGCGTGCGGAAAAGTGTAACTTTGCGCACGCAAATGTATGCAGAAAAGTACTACTTTGCGCACGCTCGTAGGAAAAAATCAGTTCGGCTTTATGTTCCTTATGTATACCTACCTCTATTCTTTTAGTTCCACTGCTTATTTTATATTCATATTCCTCGTATACAATTTAAGAAAAAGAATCATTATATGCAAGGTTTCAGATTGGTATTTGAATGATTGTGATTCTAAATTTACGTCAAATCTGATAATAATTCATTTTCTTTTAAAAAACTCACCTTTTCATTTTGGGGTTGGACAAGAATTTGACTATAATTAGAGAAAACTTTGGTAGCACCTAGTACTAATGATCTTCAAAAAATTATTCATTTAAAAAATAGTTTATATTTTCCACAAATTAACTGAAAAAATAAAAACCTGCAAATACATTACATTTTTCTTATGACTATATAGGGTGGTTTTAGAGTATATCTTATTTATTTGAAATTTCTTCAGCAGTGAATATGCTCAACAATCATCATTGGAATTTATTAAAAGATTCAGGGCTTCTAATCACCATATGAAAAAATAAGTCATAATTTGTCCAACCCTTATTGCATTCGGATATTCCACTGAAAACACCCCTTCACTGTTCATTTATACATATGGAGTAAACTGTGTGTGATTCAGCAGTCTGTTATATTCACTCCTAACTCCTGCTCCTGACATTCGCTGTACTCCAGCTCCGTTACAAATACCCGAATGCAATATCTCTTTCAAAAAGTTTTTACTTTGTACCTTTAATAGGTTGGTACCTAAGGTTTCCTTGAATCTAAACAAGAGTAACAAGAGGAGAGGTATTGTACTGAAATTGCAAATGTATTAAATAAGTGCAAGTTTGTTACAAAACTCATATACCTACCTACTCGATCTGCGCAAGTTTGCTGTAAGAAATTTGTAATCACTGATGCGCATACCTGTAGGATGCTATAAAGAAAATGTTCTATACCTAGCTATTTTTATTCAGAAAATATAAGCAAGTTCTATTGTATTTATATTTATTCCATTACATCTTTCGACAATAAATGTTTAATTATTTCTTGTTTTATTATTGATATAAACCATCCCCAAAAATGTTATATTATCAAGGGTATTCATTCCATGAATACATGCACTTTTAGAACGTCATGAAATTTTGTTTAGAGGTTCCGAAATTATTGATTGAAAACCTCCATGAAAATGTATCGAAAAGAAAGATAATTTTGGTCTAATTTGTTTCATTTTAAACATTAAAGTGTTATTGGGACACCTGGTGAAATCGATGCCTAGGTATTGTAACTTTAATTTCACTGAGAGAAATAGAAACTACAATGCATATATCAAGATCTTGCAATTTTACAAAACATGAAATTGCATTCGTTTTGAACCACAATTCTTGTATCACTATACTATTATCTTCCACAGGTGAAGCTATAGTTCCCAATCATCTGTATTTTGAGCCCCTTTAACTGGATTTTTTTGGTCTTATTTATTACCAAACCAAGGCTTCGAAAAGTGTTCATTTCTTTTTCAGGGCTGAAATGTACCTACACATTATAGGCGTTAAATTAATATGTACATGCTATCAAATAAGCTTTAGAAGGATATTCTATAAAATCAATAATAATATGAATAAGAGGTTAAAGTTGTGCAATTAGTTTTTAATGTTTTTTTCTGAAGAGTTGTAGGTACATGGGGATTTGTAATGATTCATACTATTATTTTGTGAGAAGAAATTAATAAATTTTGCTGAGTTGGTCAAAGCCAGATCTTTTATTCATATCATTTTCATCATTAGTAATTTCAACCATTTCCAAAAAGGGTTTTGTTAAATTTTTGTAATTATATATAATTATGGTGTCACCAATTCATGATATGATCTTTTTTCTTTCTCTTCATGATCAGAGAGATGTAATACACTTGACATCGATAACTGATCAATTTTCATGAATTGAAAAAAAAATGAAGAATTGTCTGTGTTTAGAATAATCTTTTGAACAATAAATTCATTTCTTGTAGGTTTTTCCATCATTGGTTTTCAGATAACTCAATTTTTCACAATGAATCTGTTGAATGATGACCTGGAAAATTTGTCAGGGGAATATTTTTCAGCTAAATATCTAGTCGGAGGATCCACTCGTTGTAGGGCAATTTTTTAAGCTTTCCCTGATACAAAAATCATTTCAAAAGCGCGTATTCTGAAAAACTCGTTAAGCTTATATTTAATGAAGATTTAGCAATGAACTGATAAATGCCTTCCAAGGTCTGATATCAATAGCAACAAATAATATATTCTTTTCCAACATGATGAAAGGTCCTGTTGTTTGTCAAATCATTTTGGTAAACCATTGAACGATGTTGTGACTTATATTCGGAAATATTACTAAAAAAATTACTCTTTCCTATAAATAAACTACAGTAAACATTAAAAAACAGAGATTTAGCTTTGTCCCGTTGGAATAACTTCTTTCAGTTCTCTTGTGAATGTGAAAAATAATAAAATATTTTTGTTACTGTGAAGATTCAATAATCTAGGTGCATTATATGGAAAGATAACCTTGATCTGTCTTGTGAAATGCTGAAGAATTGTGAAACTCTTTAAATTATGCAGGAAAGATCTCCTTATTAGTAAGGTAAGTAATTGTTTTTTATAAGACATTTTGTGCAAAAGAAATAAAACTAAATGTTACCCAACTATCGATTTTCATTAAATTTAGTCTAGTGAATTGTAGAGTTACATGGTCTCGGTTAAAACAGGTTAGAAAAATGTAATAAAAAAAATATGCGGCAAGAATCAATATGAGACAATATCAGAGCTTGCAACAATTTTGGTTTGATATTTATATTTGTGGAGTTTCGGATGATACAAAGATATTTAAAAAAATGTTTTAGAGATATAGTTTCCATAAGCACTGAATGTGAAGCAAGTATCAAATTAAACCCCTGGGTTTTTTGAAGTGGAGACCCATTTTATGGGCCTGACATCCATTTATGTACTCTTGAAACACACTTCCTCTGACAAGAAAACTGAGCTCAGAAAATTATTTCACTTCACTTTCAAATGAGGACTGAGAGTGGGGATACGTAGAAAAATGCTAGAATTCTAGCATTATCCATAGCATAGCTTCCTTTTCCAACATTTTTTCATTTTTCAGACTGGAAGGTTAAAACTCCCAAAAAGGTATGTCAAGAAATATAACATTGGAATTGTTCCTCAGAACCAAAAACTATTGATGTTATGATTGTTGTGATCAAAAACAGTATGAGCCAAAGTTGAAGAAGTCAGCCTGCTTTTTGTTTTATTCTGGGTTATCATTCAAAATATAATTATCATATATAGGGTTCTGATTCCCTGCCCAATTCTTCTTCAAAAAAGTGCAATTTCTATTCAAATGACAGGAACGACGATGGTAGGCTCTAGTCTGTTCTTAATTTGGTAAATGTCTTCCATTGGGCTCACAAACTCCAAGAAACTTGGGGATGGCTATTTTTTGTCTCTTGAGTACAAAGTCAAAATTTGGCTCCCTCGAATACTTGGTAATTAAGTTTTGAATTGTGATTTCACCTCAACAATAGCTATTTAATTAGATACATGTAAATAAGTTCTTTTTCCAAACGAAAAATTACCTTCTAGAAATGATACACAAAATATTCTAACCAATGACTCCCCAGAGAGAAAGTGTAGATTGTGCTGAATATAAGACGGCAGTACTATAAGGGTTTTATTCCTGAGAAAATGACCAAGTTTTAAAAATTTCTAGATTCACGCATGAAAGAATTTAAGATCGCCGCGTTATTTCGGGTATGTGTTCATGAGACAAAAATCCATCACTACCACCAAACTATTCTTCTCGGCGGTTATGAGGCCGATATGAAACGAGATTTACCTTTTTAAACAACTGTCCGTCACATAGTCAATCCACATATCCTCAATTATAATGATAAATGAGTTTTTATCCGGATTAGGCAGAAAATTGATTGATGAAACTCTGGTAGCAGGTAACAGACATTATGTTATATACTGTTACAAATGAATAAATAAATCGATTTTTAAATTACACGACGTTTAATTGCCGTCTTGCATAATTCTCAATTCATTTTATCCACAATATAGAAATATAATAGTTTATTGCAAAAAATATCGTACGTAAAATGTCAAAATAAGCATAACCTGAAAATTTTATGACATTCGTCGTTTCAGAATTCGACATGCGCAGTAGTTTCTCAGCGCCCATGTGAGAAAAGGAAAGAGATATTTTTTTGGCTTCAATTTGATTACATGGCGTCTTATGGCGTGTTACCCATATTCGTAGTTAATAGATATATGGCATTAACGTATTTAATTGAATTTAAAATCCAGAATAAGTTTTTAGCATAGCAAACGGAAAGATGAAAATTAGAAGTGAATTAAAAAAATGTGGACAAACCGGGATTCGAACTCAGGATCTCTTGGTTTGATTGGAAATTTCCTGTAAATACCTACCTAAATGACATTCTTGGGCGATTCGACTTTAATAATTGATTCCCAATACAATCGTCGGGTGATTTCGGTACTCGATCAGTCTACACAATAAAATCAACATGGAACGGTAAGATGATGAATTAAACCACATTAAACATAAAATTCTGAATTGATAATTGACATATTCTCGATATTCTCAATATATTTTATTCAATCTGCTAGTTTTTTGTGATTTTAAATTTACATTATTAGTTGAAGGAGTCCAGAGTATTGATTGAACATTTTATTCTGTGAAGGAAATTCATTTCTTGAATGTTTGTTTTTGCGCTTAATTGTACCTTTAATAGGTTGGTACCTAAGGTTTCCTTGAATCTAAACAAGAGTAACAAGAGGAGAGGTATTGTACTGAAATTGCAAATGTATTAAATAAGTGCAAGTTTGTTACAAAACTCATATACCTACCTACTCGATCTGCGCAAGTTTGCTGTAAGAAATTTGTAATCACTGATGCGCATACCTGTAGGATGCTATAAAGTAAATGTTCTATACCTAGCTATTTTTATTCAGAAAATATAAGCAAGTTCTATTAATTTTTCATGATAGGTATAGGTGTACCGCCTCTACCAATTCCAATTAACTTTGGAAAGATAATCGTGACCGGCGTTGTTTATTGTTTAAGAAGTCGATATGCATTTATAGAAAGATTGTAAATTTCCAGTTGTCTATCTATAATTTCACTGAATTTGTTAGACAAATTGCCTGAATAATTCTGTAACCATTCATCCGCTGTTTTTGGAGCATTTAAAAATAAAGAAATTTGTAATCCCAATAGGTAACCTACCTCTATATAATACTTTTGAAGTAGCCTCTTCTTTCATTGCAGTGTATAAATTATATTACCTACTGGCATAAAATTTGATATTGCAGTAACCCGGGATAGGTACCTGCTAGCTATACCTACGATACCTACCAGATAGGTATAATACTCTAAAATAATATTAATAATGATTGTACTGCAGTTATGTACACTACTCCTATTATTATCATTATAAGAAGTATCATTAATTATTAACGTAGGTATATCTTTGTTGGGAATCCATTCTCGCATACTGTTGGTTCCAGTAATTCTGTTACATTTTCTGTTGAAGTTTAATTCGAAGGGATACGTACATTTGGTGCATACTTATTTGTATATCATTATAGGTACCTATATACTTCCTATTCCTTGAACTCGTTAATAATAATAATATTTCCAAAAAATATTGCAACAGTTGTAATGGTACCTTGTAATAATAAAAAAAAAATTGATAAAATTGTTTCCGTCAACCGGCTGTACCTTTACGAGCACAACCCTCAGAAATCCTCGAAAGAATTCCCCATTTAGCTATTCGTCACTTAGCCATGCCCTTTTCCCCATGAAATTCATTATCAACAAATACACAAGCAATGATGACCCGTAATGAACATTAAAAAAAAAGAGCAACACATATATCAGACCAAGATAGATATACTGACGACAAGAAAATAGTTGTCGTCAACTAATCGTAAAATGTAGGCAATTTGCAACACATTTACGATCGTCATATAGCTTCGGAATCATCAAAATCGTCTAGACGATACCATTGAGGCCTAATCGTCACTTCGGAATCCACTTTTCGTCAACTATCGTCAAAATGTAGGCTATTTGCAACACATATACGATCGGCGTATAGGCTCGGAATCGTCAAATTCGTGTAAACGACACGATTCATGCTCGATCGTGACTTCGGAATCCCGGCCCAGCTCTTTTTGTTTTATGGTCTCACACGAAATTAAATATTTAAGGAATTTCCTGCAGGGGGCCTTGGATATGAAGGATGGAAGAAACGATATTTCCGTAAAACAATTTTCTGAAAGGATTATACATAATTTATAGACGGACCCTGCTAACACTTTTACATCTCATACCTGTACCAAGTACGTCAAAATCTGACTGCGACTTCTTATTTGAACTCCCGTAGATGAACCAGAGATCTCGCCGAGCGGTGAAAATGTCATGCTCATGCTAAAATCGGATAGAGGTCTCTTGTATATCATATAGTGAGATCGCCAGTACATCCTAGACAGATTTTCCATAGAGGTCAACAACCAATATACTATAGTAAAACTGCACTAACTAATTTTCCTAATTTATTTAAAACACTATTTACAACAATTATTCACTAAAACATTACTTCACTATTTTATTTCTACGGTGTCAGTCTCTACGCGCTAACTCTGAAACTGTAACTAACTCTCTATTCTGACTGTTCCGCCATCTGCTATACAGCGGCTATATATAGTAGCATTTACAGTTTTCGATCTTTCCAGTCTGTTCGGCGACTCCTTAGAGGCTCCTAGAATGTTCGGTTAGAACTTCGCGTCTCTTCCACGGATGAGTCATGTGTTTGTCAGAAGAGGACTTGTTTACATTTCGAGTGTGGAGTGTAATTGGATGATCAGGGCCGGTCTCGAGGCCAGTCTCGAAATCGTTACATTGCCCCCTTCTTAAAGACTTTTCGTCCCGGAATGTCATTTTTGGAGTATGGAGATATTTGCATGATTCTCCATATCTGCACCTTGCTGTTAGATGGAAGTAGCACTCTACGGTCTTCAGGTTTGGTTTTGGACGATGATTACAGCATACCAAGATCTTGACGCCGGTGGATTGGAATATCCGTCTCCAACATGCTCCTTATGACTCTCCAGTCCAGTCCGTCGAGCCCGCAGGACAATTTCGGGATTGCCAGGTCCACGAGATTCTTCTCCACCATCATGTCCCTTAATTTCTCAAGGCTGTTCCATACGTCTTCATAGGACGGTTTGTCTCGAGACTGCTTCTTGGTGACTAGATAGAAGATGTTTCTCTGGCCTTTCCGCAACTGTAACACCCCTCCAACTTCCGGGTTCTGTTCTCTCAGTTCCTGGATTCGACCGAACTTCTTGGAGAAAACTACTGCAATGCCTCTGGACATATGGAGATCTTCTGTCACACAGTGAGCTAACGCGTAATCAGCAGGCACCTTGAAAAGATCCGGTGGTCTGAGGGTGCGGACTTGGTCGTCGTTTCCAGCGCAAGGGACCAACCTATTGAAATGGACGACTCTGGGTTTTCCTCTAGGTGTTTTTTTAATTCGGTAGTCCATGTCATTTATCCTCTTCAAGATCTCATAAGGGCCTTCCCATGAGTTCCGCAACTTTGGTGATAGGCATCGACGACGTTTGGGGTTGTACAGCCAAACCAGGTCACCAACCTTAAATCCTCCGGCATCGGCCTTGATGTCATAGGTCTCCTTCAATCGGTCGCTGGCACTCTGGATGTTCAAACGGACTCTTTCGTGGATGTCTTCCATTCTCTGCCGAAGTTTGCTGACATAGTCCTCTCCCGCAGTGTCTTGTCCTGGTGGCGTCCCAAACTTCAGGTCACATGGTAGTCGCAGCTCTCGGCCCGTAATAATACTAGCAGGGGTTTGGCCGGTCGACTCGTGTACTGCAGAACGATAGGCCATCAGGACCAATTGGAGATACTGGTCCCAGTCTCTTTGGTGGTCAGAGACTACCTTGGATAAGTGGCGGTTCATTGTCCTGTTCATCCTCTCCACCATTCCATCAGACTGCGGATGTAAAGCCGTAGTTCGCGTCTTCCGATTGTTCAGCATTCGATACAATTCCTGGAACAAGTTGGACTCGAAATTTCTGCCTTGGTCTGAATGCAGTTCAAGTCGGACACCAAATCGACAAATCCACTCCTTTAGCAGGACGTCGGCGACGGTTATGGCTTTCTGGTTGGGCAGGGCATAAGCTTCAGCCCACTTGCTGAAGTAGTCCATTGCCACGAGTATGTATTTGTTTCCGTGGTCAGATTCTTTCAAATGGGCTGCCAACGTTGTACTGACGCATTGGTGCCGTAGGTCGCGTTCGAGGTCCATTACTTGCGGCACATACACCGCACTTTCTGCACCAGTCTTGAACGTCTGCCTGACAATTGGCCCAGTAAAACCGTTGCCTCACTTTCTGGAGAGTCTTTGTTACTCCCAGATGTCCTCCGGCGTCCCCATCATGAATTTCTCGAAGCACTTCCGGTCTTCTGCTTCTGGGTACAACTGTCTGACGTCTTTCTTCTCCACCATCCTCGGACTCCAACACACGCTTCAGAACTCCGTTGTCCAGAGTAAGGGAGTTCCATTGAGCCCTGTAGGACTTGATGGCTGGCGAATATCCTGCTACTTCCTGCCATCTCGGTCTTCGGTTTCTCCTCTTCCAGCCGATAACTAAGCCAAGATCTGGATATTTCTCTTGGTCTTTCTGGAGCTTGCTGTCATTCCAGTTATCATCTAACGCCGTTGTTCTACAAACTGTCGCCTCTTTCTCCTCTGCTCGTCGGCAGTGGAAAAGTCGTCTGGACATGGTCTTCACGATAGGGCATCCGCATTCTTATGGCTGGTCCCCGCCCGATGTTCAATCTCAAAGTCGAATTCCTGGAGCCTCTCAATCCAGCGTGCCACTTGACCCTAGGGATTCTTAAACTGTAGGAGCCACTTGAGGGCGGCGTGGTCAGTTCTCAGCAGGAATCTCCTGCCATACACATACTTGTAAAAGTGCTCTACTGCTTTGACCACAGCCAGCAGCTCCCGTCGGGTAATACAGTAATTTCGCTCCGGTTTACTGAGGGTCTTGCTGAAGTACCCGATGACTTTTTCCTGTCCATCCTGGATCTGAGACAGGACAGCTCCAAGTCCCACGTAGCTGGCGTCCGTGTCCAGAATGAATTTTCCGTTCGGAAGAGGATAACTTAGAATTGGAGCGTTGATTAATGCCCCCTTCAGCTTCCTGAACTAATCTTGGCATACCTCGGACCACTGGAACTTTGTCTGTCCTTCCGTGAGCCTGGTCAATGGTTTGGCGATGTTAGCAAACCCTAGCACGTACCGACGATAGTAGGTACATAGGCCAAGAAAACTCCGAAGCTGATGGATATCTTTGGGGATGGGCCAGTCTCTAACAGCTTTAATTTTCTGGCCATCTACTGCTACTCCTTCCCCAGAGACAATGTGGCCAAGATAGTGGATTTCTTTCTGAAATAGGTGACATTTTTTAGGGCTTAATTTCAATCCAGAGTTCCTCAGACGCAGAAATACCTCCTCCAGATTTTTCATGTGGTCTTCGAATGTTCTGCCAACTACGATTATGTCATCAAGGTATACCAAGCAAGTCTTCTAGGAGAGTCCCTTCAACACAGTCTCCATTAATCTCTCAAAAGTGGCTGGAGCGTTACAAAGTCCGAATGGCATAACGGTAAATTGCCACAGCCCTGAGCCGATGGTGAAAGCTGTCTTCTCCCGATCTTCTGGAGCCAGTTCTACCTGCCAATATCCGCTCTTCAGGTCTAGGGTGGAGAAGATTGTAGAGCCGGCGAGCATGTCCAAGGTGTCATCTATTCTAGGTAGTGGGTAGCTGTCTTTCTTTGTCACGTTATTCAGTTGTCGGTAATCTACGCAGAATCTTGTCGATCCGTCTTTCTTCTTTACTAGTACAACTGGAGATGACCAAGGGCTGTCAGATGGTTCAATTACTCCTTCTTTCCCCATATCGCTGACTATTTTGTCTGCCTCTTTCTTCTTGGCAAGAGGGAGTCTCCTCGCTGATTGACGGATTGGTCGGGCATCTCCAGTATCAATTCTGTGCTGGACTACCTTCGTTCTACCCCATTTTTCCTGTCCGGTGTCAAAGACGTCTTGGTATCTCCTCACTAAATCTTTCAATCTGGGCTGCGGTTTTATGCCTCTCGATGATATGGCAACTAGCTTTTCTAATTCTGCCGGTAGATTGTTGGCTTGGTTAATGGTACCGCGTACATTCCTGACCACAGATGAAATTGGCGAGCAGTGGCCCAAAGTTGTTCCTTTCTTCAACGTCACTGAATGGTAATTGACGTTCATGACCCTTACTGATATAAGTTTATCGGCGCGCAGTAAGGTCTTCCCAAGGGCAATTCCTCGTCCGATTTTTTCATCCATACGAGCCTCCAGAATGGTTTCAGCTCTCTCGGGAATGCTCATGTCTTCAGCCAACACAACCCGGATCATTTCTACGCTTCTCCCGTGAAGTACCAGCTCTTCTCCGTTGACAAGTAGGACGCCGTCTTTGAAGTTCAGCTCGAACCCTCTGGAATTCATTATGTCCATTCCAATGATTGCATCGTCCTCGATGTTCGCGACCAGTGCTCGGTGTCTTAGTTTCGTGCTGCCTAAAACCAAGTCGATCGTTAACTCGCCATATACAGTGGCTGGATCCCCTGTTGCTGTGCGTAATTTCCAGTTTTACGGTTCAATTCTTGCCGGTGTTTTGGCAAAAGTAGGTCCGAGAATTGTTCTTGTCGCACCTGTATCTAGCAGCATGGTTCGAGGCTCGTTGTTAATGAGACCGTCCACGAATACACCTTTGTTCTGTCGTTGAAGGACAGCGACATATGCATTGTTAACTGGGGCTTGTTGGATACGGGCTGACGATTGCTCCTTCTTGACCTTCATCGTTGATGTCGATTTTTTCAATGTTGGACATTTGCTACGCACGTGCCCAAGTTCTCTACAATTTCGGCAGCGTATCAGTCTTCTCTCAGGCACAACTTCCTTCAGCACTTTTCGCATCACAGCTTCCATATTAGTAGGCTCCTGTCGGTCTTCTCGATCATCCTGACTCTACTCTGGCTTTTGCAGGATTGCTTTGCTGCTTCGAATTCCAGAGCGCGTGCCAATGCGTCCACGAGATGTGCGGGGCGAGCTAGTGTTAGGGCTTGCCGGGTTTCCTGGTCACGAAGTCCATCCAAAAATGCCTGGACCGCTAGTCGCTCCATTACACTTTCCGGTGTGGCTGGGTATGCAAGGCGAACCAATAAGCGTGCAATGTCTGCTTCAAATTCTTGCAAGGATTCGCTTGATTTCTGGCATCGGTTCTTCAGCTGTGAGTGATATACGTGTTCAAGGTGGGCTTGGCCATAGCGAAGTTACAAGTGTTTTACCAGCTGTTCATAGTCTTCCTGTTATTGGGCGGTGAGCGTTTGTAAAATATTTGTTGCTTCGCCACGCAATGCCAATGTCAATGCTAAAGCTTTTTCCCCAGCATTCCATCCATTTGCTCTGGCAGCAGCTTCGAATTGTCGGTGGTAGTTTGACCATGGAGTATTTCCGTCGAACTGAGGCGGTTTCAATGAGAACTTTCCTGGTTCCGTACTGACCTTGAAATCTTTGATGTCTTTTTGAACTTCCTCTACGTTCGTACTCAGATCCGTCATTGGGATGTGCACAGAATCCATTCGCTTTTCTAGCTCACAAAATGTTTCCTTTATTTTGTACATTTCTGCCTCAATTCCTTCTTTGACTTGGTCACTTACTGTCTCTTTCAATTTTTCCATTTCTGTCTCGACAGTTCCCATCCTTTCTTCCAACCGACTCGCCACACCGCAGACTTCTTCTTTCAAGCTTTTTGAATTTTCCAGAAGCTCCTCTCTCAAATTCTCCGAATTTTCCAGAAGCTTCACTTCTAGATTTTTCGAATTCTCTTGAAGTTTCACTTCTAAACTTCTCGAATTTTCTAGAAGTTTTTCTTCCAGGCTCTTCGAATTTTGAAGAAATTTATCTTCCAGACTTACGGAATTTTGTTGAAGTTCCTCCTTCAAACTTTTCGTGGTTTCCTCGAGTTTGTTCATTATAGCACTCATATCGATTCCAGAAACTTCGAACAAAAATGTTTCGGGGTCTTCTCCTTCTTCAATGAGTCCATCTGCAAGTCTTTTCTAGAGTACGGCCTTCTTTCCAGTTGTTTCTAACTCCCGCTCCTCTAACTCTTGCTTCAATTCACTAACTTTAAGGTCAACTAGGTGAACTCTTCTCGGAAACATTTTGTCTCTTATTGTCTTTACCGAGATATCAGTCTATTATTTATTTCACACACAGTTTTCAATTTAATGTCCCGCGACGCGCAAAACTGTCCAATTTGCACTCAAATGTTCAACGGGTCACTATAACTGTCTATTAGGCGCGATAAACGTCTATCAGTTTTTAAACGGCGAACACTTTAACACTTATTTATTTTAAACATCCACACTTCTGACGCCAAATATAGTAAAACTGCACTAACTAATTTTCCTAATTTATTTAAAACACTATTTACAACAATTATTCACTAAAACATTACTTTACCAGAGATCTCGCCGAGCGGTGAAAATGTCATGCTCATGCTAAAATCGGATAGAGGTCTCTTGTATATCATATAGTGAGATAGCCAGTACATCCTAGACAGATTTTCCATAGAGGTCAACAACCAATATACTATAGTAAAACTGCACTAACTGATTTTCCTAATTTATTTAAAACACTATTTACAACAATTATTCACTAAACATTTACTTCATTAATTTATTTCTACGGTGTCAGTCTCTATCCGCTAACTCTGAAACTGTAACTAACTCTCTATTCTGACTGTTCCGCCATCTGCTATACAGCGGCTATATAGTAGCATTTACAGTTTTCGATCTTTCCAGTCTGTTCGGCGACTCCTTAGAAGCTCCTAGAATGTTCGGTTAGAACTTCGCGTCTCTTCCACGGATGAGTCATGTGTTTGTCAAAAGAGGACTTGTTTACATTTCGAGTGTGGAGTGTAATTGGATGATCAGGGCCGGTCTCGAGGCCAGTCTCGAAATCGTTACAATACCATTTACATCCTGATGCATGGGAGGTACCAAGAATATGCGCTCTATGCATACTTTTTCATTGAATGCTTTCTTTCATTGGTGAAACTAGTGCCCGTTTTCTGTATCATCACCAAAAGAAGATTTCCAAAAGATACATGAAATAAATGAGCACTTGTCTCAACAATGAAATATTCTGAAAAGTAAATAAAAAACGAATCTTGTTGGAATAAATATATAATCTACCCGTAAGTACGAACACAATGATCGAAAAACGAATATTAAACATTCCACAAAAAACACTTTGTGAAAACTAAAAATTACTTGCTCTTGAAAACTATATCAAAAAGTTATTCAGTCTTATAGGACCGACCATAAAAAACTAATTTTAACGTATTTAAAAATATTTCAATAAAAACAAAAAACACTATAACGACTTGGTAAAATTCCGTTAACTAATAGCCACGAGCTATCAACATAATTTTTTTTTTGAACTTATGTAGTTTGGCCTCTTGAACAAAATAACCAAATGAAATTTTTTTAGTTTCGAAGATATGGGCCTGTTTTTGAGTGATGAATGGCATTTTTTAGGACACATTTCTACCGCGGAAAAAACTTAAAATTCTTCAAACTAACACAATGTACACACCCTAATTGACCTGTTTCACACTCTTTCTTTATTGAAAACGCTACTTTTTAGGGAAAAAAACTCATCCTTCTTTTATGATCACATAACCTACAAATCTAGACTAAATGGTAAGTGAATTTTATTCATGTCGAGTTGGTTTCTGGAAAAAAGTGAGTGAATATTTTTTTTTCATGTTGAAATGTTGAAATTAAATGCATAGGAAAGTTGGCTGTGCAAATATGGCAAAGTTCAAAGTTACCAACTTGACCCCAGACAGCATGGTATATTCCTGGAATATTCCTCAGATGTCTTAGATAGGATAGGTATATATATTCCGAATAATCATGGAATATTCCTAGAATATCTATATACCCTGGCACATTCAAGGAACATACAAAGTAGAATATTTCAAGAACATTCTTGAAAGAATATACCAGGAATATTTCAATGTGAATATTCTTAGTTGAATGCTTGTGGAATATTACTTATTGTATATTCTTTATAGTACATGCAGGGAATGTTATGCATGGAATATTCGTAGATAATTCTATACAAGACGTTTCCATATTTGGACCAAAGATTATTAATGTTTCTATACTAGCGCACTGATGCTTGATTCATAAATGATTTTCTTTTCTCTATGGCATAATCTCTATTTTGATAAGTACTTAGCAAAATTCACATTCGACAGAGAATGACTATAATGACTTATACATTTCAACTCGGTTTGCATACAGCTGATGCCTTGTTATTTAAACTTCCCGCCATTACAGTGACCAATCACACAGCGCTCATGGTATTTTATTCCGTGCATTTCAACTTCAACTTCAACTCGTCGTCTGTCGTCTGGGAAGTTTCAGGTTTCTAGTTTCATTATTCATTTCGATTTGTATTTGAACTGTTTTTTGTTAATTAGTGATGTGTTTAGTGTTATCATATAAAACGTAAGTAAACTAAGTAGTTTTTAAATAAAACTTTTCATCAGGATGAAATGGATAGTAATAAAATAGGAATTTTTATTTCTTCGATGATAGAAACCATCTGAATTCATGTCTAATAATTTCTGTGCATGAGATGTTATCAACAGAGTTTGAAAGCATTCATTACATTCTGATGATAATTAATATTGGGAATAATAATTACGCTATAATTTTTAGGTTATGTCTCATCGTTCTGGCCTATCATTGTTGCTGTTAATTATTGTATCATTTTCATTTAATTTCCAAGAACTCTTGTGTCATAATGATTTAGAAGACTTTGACGAACGCCATTCAGAAAAGCAAATTGAAAATGATAATATCAGTAATATAGATTTAGGTTCTGCTTCGTACCATTATTCTATCTCATATATAAATAGAAGTACTTTTATAAATACAGAATAAACTCTACATGTTTTATTATATTTGAATTAGATTATCAATAAAATATTAGTCTCAGTGAATCGCACACTATTAATGAATTTTTCATTTCTAGATGCAATTCAATGCTGCCACAATAGAACATATCTGAAGGACATTGAAGTGGTGGTTCTGTTACCTCGCAAATTCCTCCGACCGATTGAAAGAAATTAGTAAGTATATAAGTTACAAACTTGTATATTTCTCCATTATTGATAGATTATGGTTCCTAGTAAAATTCGAAGACCAATATATTTGCCTCATATTTTTCAGTTACAATATTTTTACTGAAGACTTATTTTAAGAGTCAATTTAAAACTTTTATAAATGAACAGCCACCCATTCATTTTGAGATTTGAGAGGCATTGTTTACAGTTTTGAATTCTACACATTAAACCTACAAATGCACATATATTTTATTTAAAAACATACCAAATATCAAATCACACTATAATTTTTTTTTCAGGGTTCTCAATTCAGCAGCATTGACGGATGTCCCAGAAATGAACGAGTAAATTTTATAATTAGATATCATACCCTGTTGAAATTTAAAAATAAAGCAATTAATTGTACCTTTGTAGAGATGAACTTTTCTTCCTGAATTATATACAACCCTCAAATTGTAGAGCAACTGTAGACACGTGTTTCAGACTGTTGGTCATCATGAGTACAGTGTAGCCAAGTGCAAAGATGTATAACACTTTTTACGAAGTCAGAAGTGTTGCACATCTTCGCACTTGGCTTCACTGTACTGATGACCAACAGTCTTGAACATGTGTGTCTATGGTTGCTCTATAATTTGAGGATTATACCCATTGAATTTTTTCTAATCGATTATTCGAAAAGGTAACTGTGGGAATATTACAGTAATATTCCTGGATCATACCATATATTCAAAGAATACTCATTGAATATTCAATAAGAATATTCTATGATTATTCTTCATTTATATTCCTTGGATAATCTTGGAATATCCAAATATTCTGAGGATATTCATTGGTAATATTATAGGAATATTTTGTATGGAATATCCGTGGAATATCCCAAAAATATTCTAGATATTCATAGAATATTCTCTTGGGAATATTCTACGATTATCTGAGGGATTCCCATTAGCATGTTCAGGGAATATTCCTCCAATATCCTAGTATATTCATAGAATGTTCTAGGATTATTCATGGAATATCTAGTGCTGTCTGGGACATAAATAAATTCACTAAACGTTTTACATAAATATATAAACTTTTTTGCATTTGCGTAACTTTATTGCACAATTCATAATAGTTCAACACATGGACTCAAATGAAATAATATATCCGTTTCATAACTTATAATTGATATTCACATTCCATAATGCATAACTATGAAGTTCCCAACAATTTTTATGCGAATAAAATGGCTGCCGACATGGTTCTGCATCAGCGATTGGTCCGGCATGACAGGAAGCCATTTAGTTAGCAGAAAAGTTTTATGCATTGATAAAGTTCAAATATTTATGTATTGTACATTAGTGAATAAAGGCGGATTTATCGGATTCATAATGCACAATTTAATGCATATGCATAACTTCAAAATACAAATTATAACATTTTACCTATACCACCCCAGAGGTGGGATTCCGTGTACCACAGAATTCTATAGTCGACACAATAAGTGAGATGACGTTATGGTTAAATTCATGGGAGAGAAAGAGACATAACTGTAACAGAAACACTGGGGTGGTGTTCCGTGTACCAAAGAATTCTATAGTCGACAGAATAAGTGAAATGAAATCAAGGTTGAGTTCATAGGAGAGAAAGAGACGTAAGTGTCGACTATAGAATTCTATGGTACACGGAATACCACCCTTGGCAGTTTCTGCATTGAAGTTTGACATGTTTTATTTCTCTGAAGAGAAAATAATTGAAAATGTCAATGCGGATTAACTGATGCATAAACATAATTTATTCACTAATGTTCAAATCATAAATATTTGAACTTTATTTATGCATAGAAATTATAAAAATATGGTTTACTACTTCTTCAGTGCATAAATAAGTACTTGACAAGTGACAGTTTACAATTTCTCAACAAAAGAAAAACTTTCGAATTCTTTGATGAAAAAAACAGTCTACGTACTAGAGGTTGCAAAGTATCGGTTCGCCCAAATATCGATACCGCTTCTGAAAAAACCTCGATATATCGATACTAAGTATCGATACTCTCATGAAGTATCGGTACCATTTCGTGCATTGCCACAGAACACTAAAAGAGCTCAGAACAAAAGTATACTGTTGTTCTATGGTCCAGTCTTAACCGCTTGTATACAGTTCTGACAGAAGTTAGTTTTTTAGGTTATAGTTAGATAATGTTTACCTTTAATGTTTAGTATTGTCATTGTCCAGATATTAAGGACTCCTAGTATTCCTGATCCTGAGTCCTTTGAATCTGGGTGGAAGAATTTCAAAGAACAAAAAATTAACATTTATATATTTTCTTCAGGCTTCACAAACTCAAAATATAACTCTGGTAAAATAAAAACTTCAAACTGAACCAGAAAAAGTCTAGCTTACCTATCTATATTTATCTGTTCAAAAAAGTATAATTTTTATTTATGAATATTATTTTATTTACGTTTTTAGACTTCAGTCTACTTCTTTTATTAGAAATGAGAATGCCAGCCTTTGAAAATATTCGCTCAGATGAAACTGATGTGGCAGGTACACACGAATATTTTTTTGCCAATTTAAACAGATCATCCTGGGTATGAGTTCTCCAATATTCAAGTGGATCTGAGTCCATGTTCAACGGTGGTAATTCAAAATATTGTTGTGTTGACATAATGGCCTCTGTTTTTGGTGTTCGTTCTTCAACTTTTGTCTTACGCTCCACCAGGAACTTCAATAGATTTAGTTCATTTTCTGAAAATAAAATAATAAATATTTGGAATGGAAAAAAAATCTTGCAAATCTTTCAAATTGACTTCACTGTTGCTTTCATTAGTACTGGTACTAGGACAGCAATCTCAGTACTGTTGCCATCAACTCTATGTGACATTATCATTTTCACCATTTCATCCTGCAGCAATTCTTGCCCACTCGTAGCATTCTCAGCAGCCTGAAAACCCATTTTTTTATTCGAGGGTCAAATAGAGAAGCCAATTTTGCTGTTACTCTAAGCTCATAGGAAAACAATCTTTTCACAATGCCTTGTTTCATTAATTTCAGGAGATTTTTGGAAATGTCATTAGTAAGTTTAGACTGCAGTTCATTCAATTCTAAATTCATACCCAGTACTAGAGGAATCACAAGAGATATAGTAGGATAAGAATCTGCTGACAATTGTACTGTTGCTCTTTCAAATATTTGTAACACCATAACTGCTTCCTTTAATACTAAGACTTCTTCAGCACTCTGTGGGGCCTTGGGGCAATGTATCATAACAATCATCAGATCATCACCTGAAATTATTCTGAGTGAATTTGAGTATACAGAATTAATACACAAGTTTACTTACCTATTTCCAAAATTCAACTGATCATAAATAATACACTATTCCAGCGGGTTGCAACATCCTGCAACAACTTCAATTGTTTACTCCCTGATTTATTTTGTTGGTCTCTCAATAAATCCATCGCTACATTACTTTTTTTGAAATAAGTAACTATTGACTTGACATATTTAAAATCTGATGGAATGATTCTTCTGCAGAAATTGCATCTTCTACTACCAAATTCAGTGAATGGGCGAAGCATGGAAAATGGCTAATATGTAGTAGAGAACAGCATAATTTCATATTTGAAGCATTTTCACTCACTATACAGGTGATTTTGTTGCCCAATTTGAATTTGTCTATGACTTCCTATAAAAATATTTTAATGTGAGTATTTTATATGCCATAAGTGGGACTGATAATGCACTAAACAGAAAATGAGACAACTTACCTGAATATGGTCCTTCAAATTTTCGGATGTATGGTGCATTGACAAGTTTACAGTCTGTAAAACTGCAGACTGCATTTTAGCACCCTCAATAAAATGGCACGTAATTGTGCAATAGGATTCCGTATTAGAACTTGAAGTCCACAAGTCTGTAGTAGGGCTCACCCAACTTACACTATTCAGAGCAGATTGAAGATTAGCATACACCTTGTCATATATCTTCGTATTAAGATTTTTTATAAAATTACTGCAAGGAACAATATATCTAGGATCTAATGTATTAACGAGATCCAAAAATCTTTCATCTCGTACTATACTGAAAGGCTGCAAGTCCCTTGCTATCAAAATTGCAAGTTTTTCATCAATTTTAATTTTTTTATAGTGTTCAGTTGAGTAACACTCAGATTTCATTTGATAGAAATCATTCACCATTTACTGTTTCTTAGTTTTTTTCGTTGGGGGTTCTTTACCTCCACTTTCATTCCCTTGATCAGATTCCGTTTCTGTTTTATTTGTACAGAAATCAACCAAATCTTCCTTCTCTATCTCCTTTTTATGAATTTGCAAAAGATGCTTTCTGAGGTTTGAAGTGTTTCCACTGGTACAATATTCTTTTTTACATATTGTGCATATAGCATAGTTCAGCATAGTTTTTTCAAAGTATTTCCATATTATGGACTTTAACCCTTTCATTTTTTTGGTCTTAGTTTCTTTCTGATCTGAGATCTGACTGAATCTGCCAGAAATCATTGCGCGCCATGACCATCGACATAGCTTAAGGTTATGTCGATTATCGATGGCCACGGCCGCATGGCCCATGACATCGATAGTATCGATACTTGAGACAAACGGTATCGATATATCGATTATTGATAATTTTTATAAAAGTATCGATACTCGGCATCGATACTATGCAACCTCTACTACATACTCATTCTCAAAATAAAACACCGACAAAACCACACTTTTCCTCTAACAAAAACCACGTGTTTTTAAGTGAAATATGTTGCCATCTTCAAATTTTGAGTCTATATACGCAGGTGCATAACTTATTCTTCAACTTCATTAGTGCATAAAGTTGAAAGTTGGAAACTTCATAGTTATACATAATGGAATGTGAATATCAATTATAAATTATGAAATGGATAAATCATTTTATTTGAGTCCGTGTGTTGAACTTTTATGAATTGGTGCAATAATATTAACGCATATGTAATAGTGTATGCATTATGAATCCAATAAATCCACCTTTATTGTCATGCGATTGATAGGTTTTCTTTAAGCTAGGTATCACACTGACCGACCAGCATCAACCCTCCGCGACCGTCCAGCAACGACCAAAAACTGAAAGGGATCAATAAAAACTTTCAAACTTACTCTGATCGACCAAAATTTTCAGCAGATTGCAATTTTAAACATTGTCTTAGAAAACCGGTTGAAGACGATCATTCAGTGTGAGTTTGTGAGTTATCCGATAAGAATACACGTTTTGGAAATTTTGGTGGTAGTTGGACCGGTTGGACGTTCAATCATGGTTGCTCAGTGTGCCTACTGCCTAATCGCATAAGCGTGTTTGGATATTTATCATAGTCGGCATATTATCAACAAGTTTTATGATTTTCTCTTGTTTTCGTTAATTTTATTATACATTTGCTGGTTTTTTGTATTTTTCCTATTTTCAAATTTTTTCGCGGTAAGTTTTTCAAATTCATTCAATGAACATAAAGAACATTAAAACACAAAAAATTTGATCTGATTTAATATTACTATAATTAATTATTAATTATCAATTTCATGGTTAATTTATTGATAATGCTGATAAATCTGAAGACATTTGTTTGTTGATTAGTACTATTTTCTTATTGCATTTTGTAATAAAGGTCGAATTTGAAGATTTTCATTTTCCCGGGTCCTGCGGATGTTTGACGTTCCCCCTCTGCCAATATTCAATAACCCATTGCCCTTGCGTTCAGACGCAATACGCGCCATTTGCTAAACTTTATTTCGTTATGGCAAAGGTAAGTTTTAATAATTAACGTTATTTATTTAGCTTTTTCTTCCATTCTAGTAATGAGAAAATATTTCATGTTCCTAATTAAACTGATAGTAAATTTGCTTGGTAGGTACACTTTATCAAACTCGGTATTTGTGTGTTTCAATGGTGTGCAAATGATGCTGTTTTCAGAAGTAAATAATGCGCTTGGTGCTCGATTGATTATAATATATATGTTTTCAGATTACTTTTTCACGGGATTGAAATTTCGTGATTAAGAGGCCTACTTATCACAAGAAACTTGCATTGTAGTATCGCATAATACTTGGTGTAGGTAACTATGGGTACCAATGTTGAAGAGGGCATTTCAGAATCGAAGGATTTTATCGCGATTAAAGAAGAGTTCGATGACATAACGGAGAATATGTTCGATGGAATTGAGAAGAAACCTCTAGGAGATGCCTTATTGGCAGATCCAGATAACTGTGGCATGTGTGGGTGAGTGCATTATTGATATTTCTGTCATTTTGACACCTAACCCATTATTTGTATTTCAGTGGATCATTGGTGATTCCTAGGATGCTTCATTGCTTACATGTATTTTGTGAAGAATGTCTGGATAAAAAACTTGTTGGCAGTGCTGGAGATGCTGGATCTATGGATACTTCTATTATGTGTCCAATCTGTAGCCATGTAACAATGGTTAGAATCCTTATTTAAGGTTTATTTACAGCACATAAGATTTATCCGTACTCAAACCAAGTTCAGTAAATCAGTCATGTCACAGCCTCTGTGGTTCCATTTTATGTTATATTTGGGAAGTGATAAAAGAATTCTAGAACCCATACTTATCCTTTTGAAAAATTTCGTTAATTTTAGTAGCTCTCCTTCATCTCAATCAGAAGTTTGTCATTTGACTAGCTTGGTGAATTCCAACAATGCTTCATAAAGGCAAAAAGCTTTTTTGGTTTAGGGTTTTACTATTTTGTGTTTGTAGATTGTTGTTTCTGGAAGTGATGCAGGTATGGAATATTTCATCAAAAACAAAAAGTGAGAGTGAAATGTAAAGATTGTGGTTTAGAGAGGGTAACAAATATAAAAATGGGTATAACCCCTGCAATGTAAATCAACTAGAGCTAGAGCTAGTGATAGCCAAACCTACCTAAGAGTATATATTCATTTATTCATTTCTTCAATGGGAAAAAAATACTATTTGAAAATCAGATTTTAATGTTAATTCACAGATAAATTTTAATTTGAAGGATATTTAAAGTGGATTAATAGCTAGAGGAAAATAAAAGAGAAGAAATACAGTGGGTTTCAAGAAGTTTGCATCATATGGGAAACGTTTTTATGATCCTTCTGTCAGGAAATTATATTCTTCATGAACATATGTGCATTGCAGAAAAGTTGCATTTGTGTTATCAAAATTATAAACTTCCAAACTCTATACAGCAACAACAAATAATTGAGGTTCTAATCAGTAGTGAACTACCCTTTAAAAAAATTTATTCAGAAAATTTGTTGAGAATTAAAATCAATATTCATGTTTGAAATTAAAACCACTTATGCAACAATTTTTTTTCCATTTTTTTATGGTTTTAATGTCATATTCATACACAATTTAGGATCCGCCCTAGGATTATTGTTAGTAGATTATCCGATGTTTCTTGAAAATGGTTTAAATTTTTACAAGTTTTTTGACACAAATTTGATATTTGACTCTTTATGACCAGAAGTCAAAGTCAAAATATACTTTTATTGTAGGAAGTTATAAAAACACATTAATAGTACTCCAGCCCTCGTACAAAATTGGAAGTATTTAAGTGTGAAGAGTCTGACAAGATGTGGCAGAGAGAAAACCTTGAAAGTGGTGAGTTGTTCTTTGTCACCAAATCGACATCTATGGAGCGTCGGACTACTGAAGATTCTTATTAATTTTGTCAGACGATGGTGCCATTGAAAATCTCATTACATTTTTGTATTCTAGAAAAATCAGACAAAAAAGTACGGTACTTCTAGGTTGTCCCCCACTCTAAACGTGTCGATATCACTACTACTACTTAGGTTGGCGACAGGTAGCAATCTGATTTTTCTAGGAAAATACAAAAATTAAATGACATTTCTAATGGCACCATGACAAAATCAATAAGGATTTCCAGCAGTCTGAGGCTCCATAGATGTCGATTTGATGACAAAGGAAAACTTACCACTTCCAAGGTTTCCTTTTTGCGACATCTAGTCAGATTTGGCACACTTAAACAGTATACAAAGTTACAACTTGCTGGTTATCACTTCCGATTTTGTACAATGGCTTGCATAGTATAATTGGTTTTAAGGTAATGTTGAAATTGAATTGATGATATTAAAGTACAGTGGTGATACTCCCTACTATCTGCATATCATCCCAGATGAGAGGAAACACAACCACTATATGCGCTCTGGGGCGACTTGACGATGTGATGGCGCATTTGCTATTTCAACCAAAGGAAAAACCTACAGTAATATGTATACAGGCCGTTTCTTTTATCATGTTGTAACATTGCTATATTCTAAACCGTGATAGATACAAAGACGATTAAATGGGAAAAAAAGGTAACTATTGTGGTGAGCAGTAAATTGGTCATAGAAAATTTACGGGGATTCTCGCCCTTCCCAACTTATACAGGGAAAACTGAAAATGCGGTTTTCGGTTTTTTACGTTTAATTAAAAATTTATCATTACATTTATCTAGTACATTTTGAATACAATAAAACTTTCCTCTTTCTTTTTTTTATATTTTCTGAAATAACCATTCTATTCGTAAAAAACCGAAAACAGCATTTTTAGTTTTCCCTGTATAAGTCGGGAAGGGCGAGAGTCCTCGTAGATTTTCTCTGACCAATGTACTGCTTACCACAATAGTTACATTTTTTCCGATTTAATCGTCTTTGTATCTATTACGGTTTAGAATATAGCAATGTTACCACATGATAAAAGAAACGGCCTGTATAAAGTTAGCAAGGCCACTTGCCGGAAAATCAATGAAACCAATTCCAGTAATTGTCGAGAATTTGTCGTGAACGAAAAAAATTTGTCGCGCTTATAGTTTTTTTTTGTATATGGGGTGGATGTGCTAACTTTATATTAACACTGCCACTAATATAACTTGACAGATAAATATCAAATTTTATCACTGTGGTAACCAACAATTGTCGAGTAATTGTCGAAGTCTATATGAAGTAAATAAAATGCGAAAAATCTTTTCTTTAGAGCTTATATAAATATGTATTTTTTATTGGAATTCTTGATATTCGGGGAAATTTTGAGTATTTGGCAACACCGCATGCCTATAGGGATAATTTGAGCTTTTATCATTAAAGTATTGTCAAATATGAATTGATTATGCATTCTTTTTGAAACAAATGAAAAATTTATTATGAAAAATAAGAAAACTCGCTGTTCAATGAAAAAACTCATCAAACTTGGTGCGTAATTTATATCGAGAGACTGGAAATTATTGAATTTTACCAATTACAGGTAGTTTTTCTGCTTCCGGAAATTTCAACGTTTCACGACAAATTTGATTTAGTTCGACAATTGATGAGTTGGTTTTCAAGAGCAGAAAAAATAATCCAACCAAAGTATGTGTGTATTACTAAGAAAATGGAATTTCTCCATTATTTAGCATTTAAAAGTAATTTTTCGGCTTTTTAAGAATGGAAATTTTCAAGACAAATATGTTTTCGTCGATCGACAACTGTTCCTTAAATTTCCACCCAAAAAAATTATATTTAATCATACAGTGCGTAGGTAATATCGAGAGACCGGAAATAATTGAATTTTACCAATTACAGGTAGTTTTTCTGCTTCCGGAAATTTCAAGAGCAGAAAAAAATAATCCAAACAATTTATGTGTGTATATTACTAAGAAAAGAGAATTTCTTCATTATTTAGCGTTTAAAAGTAATTTTCCGGCTTTTTAAGAATGGAAATTTTCACGACAAATATGTTTTCGTCGATCGACAATTATTGTTCCTTAAATTTCCGTAAAAAAAAATTTTTTAATCATCATACAGTGCGTAGGTGATATCGAGAGACCGGAAATAATTGAATTTTACCAATTACAGGTAGTTTTTCTGCTTCCGGAAATTTCAAGAGCAGAAAAAAATAATCCAAACAATTTATGTGAGTATATTACTAAGAAAAGATAATTTCTTCATTATTTAGCGTTTAAAAGTAATTTTCCGGCTTTTTAAGAATGGAAATTTTCACGACAAATATGTTTTCGTCGATCGACAATTATTGTTCCTTAAATTTCCGCAAAAAAAAAAATTATAATCATCATACAGTGCGTAGGTAATATCGAGAGACCGGAAATCATTCAATTTTACCAATCACAGGTAGTTTTTCTGCTTAAGAAATTTCAACGTTTCACAACAAATTTGATATTCGACAATTGATGAGTTAGTTTTCAGGAGCAGAAAAAAATAATCCAAACAATTTATGGTGTGTGTATTACTAAGAAAAAGGAATTTCTTCATTATTTAGTGATTTAAAAGTAATTTTACGGCTTTTTAAGAATGGAAATTTTCACGACAAATATGTTTTCGTCGATCGACAATTATTGTTCCTTAAATTTCTGCAAATTTTTTTTTATATTTAATCATCATACAGTGCGTAGGTAATATCGAGAGACCGGAAATAATTAAATTTTACCAATTACAGGTAGTTTTTCTGCTTCCGGAAATTTCAACGTTCCACGACAAATTTGATTTAGTTATTCGACAATTGATGAGTTAATTTTCAGGAGCAGAAAAAATAATCCAAACAATTTATGTGTGTATATTACTAAGAAAAGGGAATTTATTCATTATTTAGCGTTTAAAAGTAATTTTCCGGCTTTTTAAGAATGGAAATTTTCACGACAAATATGTTTTCGTCGATCGACAATTGTTCCTTAAATTTCCATCCAAAAAAATTATATTTAATAATCATACAGTACGTAGGTAAAACCGAGATACTGCAAGTATCAGAATTTTACCAATTATATGGGACCAATTATATGGGACCGTTAAATATAAATCAATATACATCTATTCCAGAAGCCAGCTCCATAAAATACCTTGGCATAAAAATTGACCGACATATGAAATGGGATATACATATATCGTATCTCACAAGAAAACTTCGAGGATTCATATCAAGATTCAAGCTCTTGAGGGAATATCTCGATATAACTCATTTGAAAACAGTTTATTACAGTTTAATTCAGTCACAACTTGCATATGGTATAATAGGATGAGGAAGAGGTAAATGACAAGCACTTAAATTCCCTCAATATTGTACAAAAGAAAATCATTAAAATAATGTTAGGTAAAGGAAGGACTTACCCGAGCGACAGTGTATACAAAGAAAGTGACATTTTCGATACCAGGCAACTCTATTGCCAGAAAATGCTGCAAAGGATATATAAAAATGAAATAAAAATAACAACACCAGATCACCCATATAATACTAGCAGAAGAAAACATAGTATTGTGACTCCGAAATGTATTAAAACAGTAGTACAGAGGCATTGTAGCTATCTGGGTCCAAAAACTTGTGATTTATTGCCCGAAACCATAAAAAATAGCAAAAATTCCCTAATATTCAAAAAACTATTTAAAAATTGGCTCAAAAGCAGTGACAGAAACATATTCCAAAGAATTATTTAACCCTAAAAACTACATCAATTCATCATAACTACCTAGTATGGTGTATTAGTTAAACAAAAAATGTTATGTTAGTGAAAAATGCATATCTTTTATGATACTTACTGATTTTGACTTAAAACCGATTGTGATACCTACCGATAGGAATATTCCCGACTATGATATTTTACACCTTATGTGATACTTACCTGGATAAGACATTTAGTCAATTGTTACATTTTAAATATGTGATGTATGAATGTTATGTTAACTCAGAATTGCGAGAATGAAACCTTTACCTTTAGACTTACTTTTACTATATAATTTTTGTAATTAATTATTTTCAGAGGCTATATCACGCACAAGAAGCAATCTTCTACGATTGTTTCTTCAGTAATGCCATTGTTTATTTATCCATCTCCTAATACGACTCACATAGGAATTTTTGTAATCATGATTGTGAATTTTGATGAATAAACATTATTATTATTATTATTATAGGTAATTTTTTTGATTCCGGAAATTTCAAAGTTTTACGACAAATATGATGTATTCATTCGACAACTGACGAGTTGATTTTCAGGCATAGAAAAGACAGACCAAGCAAATTATGTGAGAACACCACCGAGAAAAAGGAATATCTCCTTTTTCCACCTTTTCTATGTAGTTTTTCAGTTTTAAAAAAGTAGTTTTCTTGGGCAATATGTTCTAATTATTCGCCAATCGTTCAGT
Organism: Chrysolina americana; assembly: GCA_958502065.1. NCBI lineage: Eukaryota > Metazoa > Arthropoda > Insecta > Coleoptera > Chrysomelidae > Chrysolina > Chrysolina americana. Next base: position 34,825,478 of record OY293415.1, on the reverse strand, counting down.
GAATTTTTGAACCTACAAAAAAATAATCAAGTTTGATGGGTTTTTTCAATGAACACTGAGTTTCCCTATTTACCACAATAAATTTTTCATTTGTTTCAAAAAGAATGCATAATCAATACATATTTGAAAATAGTTTAATGAAAAAAGCTCAAATTATCCTTACAGGCATGCGGTGTTGCCAATTACTCAAAATATCCCCGAAAATCAAGAATTCCAATAAAAAATACATATATAAGCTGTAGAGAAAAGATTTTTCGCATTTTTTTTTACTTCAAATAGACTTCGACAATTACTCGACAATTGTTGGTTACCACACTGATAAAATTTTATGTTTATTTAAGTTATATTAGTGGCAGTGCTAACTTAATATAAAATTTTTTCGTTCACGACAAATTCTCGACAATTATTCGACAATTACTGGAATTGGTTTCATCGATTTTCCGGCAAGTGGCTTTGCTAACTTTATATACATTACAGTAATAATTATTAAGAAAATGATGGAATAATAATCTGCAAATTTAGGATTGCTATTGATAATGAATAGTTTACTCTGGATCAAAATTCTCATTTTTGTTCTCTCCTGTACAGTTTTGAAATTCTGAATTATGACAAATTTTTTCTGACACCTAGATACCTACCTAGGGGTGGAACAACGCCACACCCAAGAGGTTACTACTGTCAAAAACTCTCTCCGTAGCAAGTATCAGCATAAACTTCGATAGATCTGGTCATCAGAACTGTCGGGGAAGAACAAAGTTGCTGCAACTAATATGCTTGCCGTTCCGATTCTACTTTACTCCTTTGGAATAATGAAATGGACTCAGGAAGAGCTGCGACAACTCGAATGATAAAACTCGCAAAATGATGCATCTTCATAGGAGCTTGCATCCTGAAGTATCTACATAACAGAATGGTGCTGGATGGAGCCTGTAAAGTCATCAGGAGTTCAGATCCCCTTCTCTGCTTGGTTTGCGATCATGAAAAAGCAGATATTGGAAGCATTTCTTTTCAAGGCAGTAACCTGTGCAGCCGATGAACTTGGTTTCGTATTCGACGCTGAACGGACGAACCCAAACTCTGTCACCGAACTGGAACCCGTTCAGCAAAAAGCCCCCGTAAAAGCTGGGGAGAGTGAGAGTCTTCTGCAGCTACATAAGGATAAGCCAATGCATGGGGTCTTCTTCAAGAACATTGAAGACCTTGGCTTATCCAGAAACCTGACCTTTGCATTTCTCAGGTCAAGTGGGCTGAAGTCAGAAACCGAGGGATTCATAATGGCCTGCCAGGATGGTGTCTTCAACACCCTCGTCTACCGTAGTCGCGTGATGGGTATAGAGGTCCCTGACACTAGATGCAGAGCGTGTCGTGGGGCAGCTGAGACCATAATGCATTTGTTGTCAGCTTGTCCAGCTTATGCGGTCTCAGCCTATATTCACAGGCATAACGCATTACGACACTCGTACGGCGTAGACGAGGCACCGGTGTTGCCTTATGCTCCGGGGGATATTGAGTTCGTTGTGGAGAAGGAGAAGTACCAAATTTATTAGAACTACTCATTCCCCACCCCTAGGCAAATACAAGTCAATGAGCCTGATGTAGCCCTCCACGACCATCAAAGTAGGACGATTTTCGTCATTGAGTTTTCAGCTCCGGGCGAAACGAACATCGTCCGAAAAAAGGAGGAAAACGGACTAAATATCGAGATTTACTATTTGAATTCCGCAGGCTTTTCCCAAACCATTCTGTCAAGATGGTGGTTCTGATAATAATGTAAACTTTAAAATCATACCGGCTTGCCGTAATAAGGTAGAAATCTTAGCCGGACGATTGTAGAAGGCCGTAATTCTTGGTTCACTCCTGCTCAGGGCACATGATTCTCGAGCCCAATAGTCACTTACCCCACGGCGTGGGGAGTGGTAATTGGGATAAATGATCCAACGCGTCCTCCAGAAGTGACAGGGCTCCGGAGATGGGGCCTGACTGGGATATTCTTGACGAATTCAAAAAAAATACTCTATCACAGACACTCATAGAGTGTGTAGAGTATGGCATAGCCTATGCGAATAGAGGCCGGCTATTATTATTTGCCGCGGCGCTCCGGGGCGACTTACTGATTTTTGGTAGCGTATTCACTTTTCAGCTGTAGGAAAACCCGGAAAACAGCACCACCTTGAGTGGTCGGCGTGAACTCCAAGCAGGCACCAGACGTCGGGATTGGCATCAAGACAACTTACATCAACTCCTATGAAATTGAAAAAAATTTCCTCGTTTTCCAGGATTCGAACCTGGCCAAATGCAAGCGGAAGTTTAGAAGTCCGGCATCTAACCGCCTCGCTACCGAGCTCCCCTTGTCTAACTTACTCATGAAAAAATTTAGCCAAACGCAATCAATCAGTCAATCAATTAATATTGATAGAACTGCCAAACTTTGTGTTGCCATGGTTACGTCGTTGAAAATACCGAAGCTGATCCTCCAATCTGAATTGAAAGACAGCTGGTATTATCGCGATAACACGAGTTGTCTTTGGTTTGCGATTGGTCAGATTATGTGAAAATTTTAAGATGAGTGAAATAGTCAACAAAATTACACATTTTCATGATGATTTTCCGGGTTGTTAGACCGACGTTTGTAAAGAGACACGACATGAGTGATTGGCGAAACGTTGAGACTATCTCATATTGAACGTCGGCCTAACAATCCATAAAATCAGCATCGATGACCACGAAAGCTTTTCCCAAATTACACATTTTCAAATAAAAAACATGTTAACGAAACAATGATAATTGTACTTATATTGCAAAAATCAAATACTTGAAATTTTGTATAGTGTGTATTTATGAACAGATTGAATAGTAAAAGTGAGCAATGAGCGGAATGAAATAACAGAGGAGTACACCACTGAGACATGTTAAAAATGAAAATTTTAGAACACAGCACATTGTTCACTTCAAGTGCAAATTCATTTACCGTGCAACAAATTTGGTAGATTTTTCATAATTTGTATAATTGTTATTGATATCTGTTTCGACATACTAGATTGACTGTTTGCTGAAATACAGTTAACTAAGAGTCTTAAGGATGCAATAAATAAAGTGAATACGTTTGATTTTCTTTTGGGTTTTCTGTATCAAGTCAAGAAGTGACATTTTTTCCAGATTGGTTTTTTAAAGTCAAACATTAAAATATCTTAAAATAAGAAAAAACGACTACAGAAACAAGCTAAATAAAATCGTAACAGTAGGTACACCAGGGTTTTCAGACATAGTAAAAATATAGCTTTAATTTTCAGGTTGGTACCAAAAAACTAGCTGTTCTTCCTCTCGACGTGACAAAAACCAATATATCTGATGTTTCCAATTCGTCCAACTTACACTGTACATCTTGCACCGCAAAGGAAGTAGCCAAGTCCAGATGTAGCACTTGCCACAATCTGCTTTGTAATAATTGCGATACTGCGCATCACTATATGCGCTGTTTCGAATCGCACAAAGTTGTTGCTCTTGATGATATGCGAAAAGATGGTACAAAAATCACGGTTCACAAACCTCTGGAATGTGATGTGCATGCTGGAGAAAATATAATCTATAATTGTACAGTTTGTAATATAACCGTTTGTGCAGAATGCTCGAAGAGCGATCACAAGGGCCATCAATGTGAAGGCATATTAGATTCTGAAATCAGAGTTCGACAAGAAATAGAATCTCTGCTTGTCAAGAGTAAGGAGAAAATCGGCCAGCTTATGAAAGCTTCTGCTAGTTTCAACAATAATATGGAAGAGTTAGCCCATCAGCGATCGAACGCAAGAGACCTCATCAAAGAATCATATCAAAGTTACAAGGCTGTCCTCGAAAAATGCAGGGATAAAGCTTTGGAGGAATTGAATGAGCTGTATCATGACCGCGAATTGAAAATCATGAAAGAGACTGATGAGTTAGAAAAAACTATCGATAATATGGAAGACGCCTGCAAATATACTACTCGCTTATTGGAGAATGGTACAGTACCAGAAATGATGTACCTGAGAAAAATTGTGGCTTCAAGACTGTTGGCACTGAATGGGAAATCTCCGAAGGATGAAATATATTTCAGTATCGAATTCAAATCGGATTTTTCTCAATTTGAGCAAGTTACCAAAGATCAGTTTGGAAGATTTGTAACAGAAAGTGACATTAGCTCGAAATCATCCAGTCCAGTTTCTGTTAAACCAGAATTAACTCCTCTTTCTATCAATGGAGCACCAACCACTCCCACAATTATTACAAATGGTTGTAGTATTCCTTCTGTGGCAAACAGTCCTATATCACTTACATCTATGCAGTCCTCTTTTGATGGAGATTTAGGCAACAATTTACAAAATTTCACAATGGCCCAAAGCCCTCCGTTACCTCATGTCAATTCAACTGCTCTTCAAGGGTTTTCCAGTATGGCTGAATATAATTTGGCACAACTTGCTACTCTAGCAGAAACGACCAACAGTGCTGCTACCTCTCCTACACCAGCACCATTTAACTTGGCTGATTTACTGACCAATGATACTGCCTATAAAAACCTTGCTTCCCTCGCCAAGCTTGGACTTACTGCAGCTGGTAAGTTCAATATATATATATATATATAGGATTTTCAATAAGTTTACTTCTATCTCAATTTTCATTTGAAGCATAATTCATTTGGTGGTGAAACTCGAAAGGTTGATCCATATTATAACTGATGAAGTTGATGTTGGAAATTGAAAAAAAGTAAAGAAGCTCAGAATATCTATTTCTGCAATATGTAGGTTGACCTATTATGTACGAAGGTCTGTTTCATATACAGGGAGGGCCAATGGAAACTTTCCACCCTAATTTGTAGAATTTCATATCAAAATTTTGAAAAACGCTCGAACACGTCGATATTTCATTTGAGGGGGAACTAATTTTCAGTTTTTTTCACCCCCGTAGCTTTAACCCTGTAGCTGGGGGTGAACAAACCTTAAAATTCGAAAAGGGAAAAGGGGTCCTGCCATACCTCTTTATGAAGGTCTAGTCCCTTACCAAGATTTTGCCAACCTGTCATTTCATTATCAATGAAAACAACCCTCTTTCCCTATTCAAATTTTGAGGGTTGTTCACCCCCCAGCTACAGGGTTGAAGCTACGGGGGTGAAAACCACTGAAAATTACTTCCCCTCCAAATCAAATATCGACGTGTTCGAGCGTTTTTCAAAATTTTGATATTTAATCCTACAAATTAGGGTGGAAAGTTTCCATTGGCCCACCCTGTATACAGTCCCCCTCTGTTAATTTTTGAACGGTTTGATGTACAAACATAAGAAAACCGTTTGGAGAGTATCACCGATACTACCTTTTGAAAATTTTTCTGCAACTTCTGTAAGGATGACAAACTGTTTGCATCAAGAAGCAAAGGTTGGAAAGATCAGTATTCTAAGTGAGGTTTGATTATGATATTATGAACTGTAAGATTTGAAATGTTAAACATCTGCTGGTTAAAAAAAAAATATTTTTGTTGCACTTGCCGCAATATGCTTTGTAATAATTGCAGTACTGCTCATCAGTGTGATTTTCAACGCTGGAGAAAATATAATCTGTAATTCAGGTGCATCATAATGCCTATAAATCCAAGACATTTGAATTTTTGCATCAATTCATTTCTGCATAAATGTTGATGTTTATTGAACATTATATACCAAATTATACTTACGTTAAGTGGTTTTAATCATACTTTTAGTTTTATTTATGTTGAGTTTCATTTTAACGATATTAAGAAATTCTGATACTTTGTTATGGGTTATATTGATTTTATAAATAGCATTTGGTTTTGGTAAATTAACATCACTTGCTGTTGATAAAGGGTCATCTACAAAAATATTTATGAACTCTCATTCTGATATTAAATGAACATCAGTGGGCCCTGAACACTGCCTTGAGAAACACCGGTATTGATGCTATCTTTTAATGGTTCAAAAAGTTACCTATTCTGTGAATAGCTTTCAAACCGTATACATATTTATATTATTTATACCGTTTAAGTTGAATGTGTATGCGTTTATATTAATGCTATGAAACTTCATTAAATTGCAATTGGTGGAGGCATAATAGTTTATTTTTGATACTGAATATCTTCCTTTCCAAACAAAATTTTTCCGTGATTTCATAAATTTGTAACTTGAATTTTATCATACAGATGCCATACCTAATGGAAATAACATGCTCGCCCGTTCCACATCGGCTGCATCATTGAATTTATCGAATAATCTCATAAATGGCTTTAGCGGTGTATCCACATCAACATCTCCTTTACTTTCCACACCCGATGATATCATCCCTGATCCTTTAACCAATATTCTCCCCTCCACAGGAACTAACTCAAATCCTACAGTGCCCCGCACTAATAAAGTCAGTCCAATGCAGATTCGCTGTAAGTTCGGTCAGCTGGGACCCAGCAAGGGGCAGTTCAATTCTCCTCATGGATTCTGTCTGGGACTGGAAGAAGACATCATTGTGGCTGATACGAATAATCATCGAATTCAGGTAGTTTTCTTGCAGTCATATTTTCTCAAACATTGTTAGTCTAAGGCAACAAGGAGTGCTTTTTAGGTCAAAATTTTTTCGCCTTCTCCGGAAATTATGTGAGGTGTCAATATCTCAAAAACTATTCAAGATAATTCAAATTTGAAAAAAAATTAAAAAAAAGGGAGAAATTTCCTAAAAAAAGTCTGAACTCGCGGAACTCTAGAACCAATATTTATAGTTTTCCCAGAGGGTTGAAAATACGCCTAAAAACGGGTACTCCTGCTTGCGCCAGCTACCTCCTCTTCGGACCTTTAATGAATAAATATTATTTAAATTTATTAAATATGAAAATTAAAAATTGAAAAAATTCAGGCGCCTGCAGGATAGATCAATGAACAGTTGGTCAAAATATTTTTATCGCGATTTTTTAATAAATTATTCATTAATGAATTAACAATTATTTGTAGCACAAACATTAACGTTGCAAGTGCGATTATTGTTAAACTATTAATCTGAGAATTTTTTCTTTTCGTGGAGCTATTTTTCAAAGGTCTTAAAATAGTTTACCGTTGAAAAAATTGAAAAATTGTTAATTTTCGTTTTGTTATTAACTATTAACTAAGGTGAAAAATTATAAAGCTTTATTAAACATTGAAAAATTTTTTTTTGTTTCAATTTTATTGATCCGTTTTCGTATGATCATAAGCTACTTAAAAACTGATTTTTAATAATTTTTATCTCCTATTGTTTAAAAAATTGTTATAAACAAATGCGTTGTTTATGAGATAATTAAAATTTTTTTTGATAACATAATCTTTGATAATAATTATGATTTTTCGAAAAATAACCGTTTCTTAAAAAAAAATTTATTGCTGAAAAATGAATTTGTTAAATAACAATTTTTTTACCACTTATTAGGAAAATTAAGGAACCATTTTTTTTTAATCATCATTTATCTTGGTCTTTGATTAAAAAATCGATCATTATTTAAATTGTCATTGTTTATTTATTAAACTATTTGTTTGCATTTTTTTTCTTTTCCTACTCAAAAAAACAAAAACATGTATTATTTTACAACTACAAAAATTTATTTATAGTTCTGTTATCTTTAATTTTACCACTCTGACCTGGTTTTGTATGTTTAATTTTATTATAACTTCTTAACTAATGGAGATACAGAGAAAAAATCTAAGACTCATTAATTAAACAACAAATTAAGCCAAAATTTTAAGCTCTGACTCAATTATTTATTTAATTTATACCATTTGTTGGTAACAATAATCTTTCAGAAAAATTGTTTCTCTACTTTTATGTCTAAATATCTTATGAACTTATATAACCATCACCATACAACTTATGTAACTTTTTATCTAACGTATAGTTATTAACATTATTAGCTTATACATTTTAGTTTCAATTAATTGGTTCGAAAATAACCAATTATTATTTATTTTAATTTTTCGATTCTTCTAGATTATGCTAATAAGTTCTTAATGACGTATGGGTTTTTTGCAAAATAAACTGGAATAATAGAATCTTTAATGTTTAGTTCCAAAGATCTCAATATTTTATCTACTACACATAAAAGATTATTGTTATCAACAAATGGTATAAATTGAATAAATCATTGAGTCAGGCTTCAAATTTTGGCTCAATTTGTTTAATTAATGAAGAATAAATAAGTCTTGGATTTTTTCTCTGTATCTCCATTAGTTAAAAAGTTATTGTAATAATAACGCACTAACTGATTTTCCTAATTTATTTAAAACACTATTTACAACAATTATTCACTAAACATTTACTTCACTAATTTATTTCTACGGTGTCAGTCTCTATCCGCTAACTCTGGAACTGTAACTAACTCTCCACTCTGACTGTCCTCCAGCGGTTATATAGTCGCAAGGCCCTCTCGATTATTCTGGAGTATAGAACATTTCATCTAGATGGCTCTTCGAACAGTATCGAATTGATCGATTTATTCCAGCTTGTTCTCGGCGATCCGTACGCCAGCAAATATGCTGTTGTAGTTGAACGAGGGTGCATAATTAATTAGATCAGGGCCGGTCTCGGGGCCGGTTTCGAAATCGTTACATTATAATAAAATTAAACATACAAAACAAGGTCAGAGTGGTGAAATTAAAGATAACGGAAAATTGAAAATTCAATTACAACTATAAATCATAATTATCATCAGAGATAATGTGTTCAGAAAAAAAAAAAATAATTTTCTCATAAACAACGCATTTGTTTATGACAATTTTTTAAACAATACAAGATAAAAATTATTAAAAATTATTTTTAAGTAGCTTCTTATCATATGAAAACGGAACAATGATAAATTTGAAACAAAAAAAATGTGTCAATGTTCAATAAAGTTTTATAAATTTTCATCTTAGTTAATTGTTAATAACAAAACGAAAATTAACAATTTTTCAATTTTTTCAACGGTAAACTATTCCTAGTCCTTTGAAAAATAGCTCCACGAAAAGAAAAAATTCTCAGATTAATAGTTTAACAATAATCGCACTTGCAATGTTAATGTTCGTGCTACAAAAAATTGTTAATTCATTAATGGATAATTTATTGAAAAATTGCGATAAAAATATTTTGACCAAAGATTATTGTTCATTGATCTATCCTGCAGGCCTTGAATTTTTTCAATTTTTAATCTCCATATTTAATAGGTTTAAATAATATTTATTCATTAAAGGTCCGAAGAGGAGGTGGCTTGCGCAAGCCGGAGTACCCGTTTTCGGGCGTATTTTCAACCCTCTGGGAAAACTATAAATAGTGGTCCTAAAGTTCCGCGAGTTCAGACTTTTTTTTAGGAAATTTCTCCCTTTTTTTGAATCTTTTTTCAAATTTAAATTATCTTGAATAGTTTTTGAGATATTGACGAAAAATCACGCCCCCTTTTATTTTTTTCACTTAATTGTTTATAACAATTGCAATTTTTGCGAGCGGCCTTGGCATTTTCTCAAAAACTATCCACATGCCATTCCGAATCGAGTGACACCTCAATAATTATTTTCGGAGAAGGCAAAAAAAATTTGACCTAAAAAGCACTTGTTGCTTAGACTATGTACCACAGACTAATACTAAAGAACCAGTAGTTGTAGTATCCCCACTTTTTGGTAAAATCACAACGCGCATGATCAAATCGTAGCGTGAAGTTCGTCGATGCGCCGTGAATTGTCAATAGTAATATCCCGGCAAAAGCAAGCAAGCTCTCGTGGTGTTTCTAAGCAACACAGTTTTCGTGCCAGCAAGGCTAAAGTATTTTTCGAAAATTCTGCATTTAGAAGGGATATTCGATCAGAAAATTTCACGAATACATTATATTATGGACTAAATGCGTATTGCAAGAACGGTTCATCTTGTGTAATCAATGTCAGTTGAAGAGTTGAACCGTCAACCTGACGTTTCTTTATTTACCCTGATTGTCGTAACTATGGAAATGTATACACACGCTAGCTAGAAGCGAAACACCGTTTTGAAAATACCACGGACTGGAGAAAATTATGGCATTTGATTGGTTTATATAATATGAGGGAAATTGTCTCGATAATCGGCTACGTTGTCATGTCTAAATAAATTTTTTTTTAGAATTCACTACATATCTGTTTAATTATTATTCTTCTGAAAAATAATAGTTATTCAATCAGCAAGTGTATTAATGAAGGCGATTAATGATAGAGATATTTTAACGCGTGAGTTGATTGCAATATTTTTTCGTCGACCACACTCTTGTTGAACTAAAGGAATCCTTGATTAGAAGATATTTACTGAATGAAATGAACAGTAGTTACAAACTTTTCCTTCAATTATTAATATTATCAATACATTTATATTAACATTTCTAATGGTAGAATTGAGAAACTTGAAGAGAGTACAGAAACATTCCATTTCTACACCCGCATTTTACGGCCGCGCTACGAAATCGAACATTGATAGGTGTCATTAATGGTCGATTTCGAAAAATCATTCCTTGATGACAAATCGACCATTAATAATAATAATAATACTCCCTCATGAACACTCGTTGAGTGTACCCAAAGGCATAGCCTGTGCGGGTAGAGGACGGCTATTATTATTATTTGCCGTGGCGCTCCGGGGCGACTTACTGATGTTTCAGGTGATGTATTCACTTTTCAGCTGTAGGAAAACTCGGAAAACCTACAGCACCACCTCAAATAGTGGTCATTATTGGTTGATTTCGTTTGCACTGAAAAATATTAAATATTCAAAGGAAAATTATTTTTATTTCAATATTAAATCAAATGAATGCAGATCTTTCTTGGTTACCAATTTCAATTGATGAGTAGAGCACTTCGTGAATAATCGTATGTATTGAGATTTTCTAGAAGTTTTCAATGATCAATAGTATGGTATAATAATATTAAGGGCGTCGCCAATTTTTTTTTCTTTGGACGGTAAAGGCTTTTTGGTTTAGGTAACGAAAAAATTTTCAAATGTAACATAGAACCATGATTAACGTATTATATTAGAATTAGAAACATAACAAAACTTCTTTGAACAGTCGTCAAGTCACATATCAACCATTATTATAACTAGGAATGAAACATCGATATCCAAATGAATCATTCAGATATATCGGACTTGCACAGTGAGATTAACTGTCATTAGTATCAAAAATCCATCAAATTGTTTTTAGTATATTTCGTATATTCCCATCGGGTCCCATGATAATGTTAATTTGCTTCATTTTCATCTCTAGAGTGAAAAACTGTCACTTTCATGTAGGGTATCTGGATGAAAAATGATCATTTTCATATACATGAGTAGAAATAGTTCTTTTTAAAACTAAGCAATTCTGTCAATAAGACAGTTTCAGCAAATAGTACTTTGAAAGAAAATGTGGAAATAGAGGGGCTCTTCTTTTAATCCTGTTAGATGAAGTGTTTAGTTAAATTATTTCTACATTTGTCTGTTTGATCTCAGAGTGTTGTAAATGCTTCAACGTTCAAGAAGGCACTAATTGAGAATAAGATATATTTTTTTTACGAAGGTCTACTGATTTCAATCTTCACTAAAATATTTCAATATATTATACAAAAACCATAGAAAAATACAATAACGCTACAATTCTTCTTCTAACGTTACTCTTTTCTTAACGTGAATAACTTGTACAACTATTGGAACCCAGGGCCCAACGAAGATGCCTTCAATTTTTTTAAATGAGAAAGATATAGCCACGGTCAGGGTGTGTGTGAGTAAAAGTAATATCATTATTGCACAATAAATAACGAAAAAATGTGCGATAAAATTCACTATGAATTATTTCCCAGTGCTCTCTCTTTCGTGAGCCTTTCTATTTTGAGTGGTTTAAGAGAGCTGCTCAGTGCTTATTTCTTGAAACAAATCAATTTTATTGTCTAGATATTCGAGAAAACCGGAACATTCAAATTCCAGTTTGGAATACCTGGTAAAGAAGAAGGACAGCTATGGTATCCTCGTAAAGTAGCTGTTATGAGAACTACTGGCAAATACGTCGTCTGTGACCGTGGAAATGAACGCTCTCGCATGCAGATCTTCACAAAAAACGGTCATTTCTTGAAAAAGATTGCCATTCGTTATATTGACATTGTAGCAGGCCTAGCTGTGACAAGTCACAGTGAAATTGTTGCTGTAGACAGTGTCAGTCCAACTGTGTTCATCATTGGAGAAAATGGTAATCTTATTCGATGGTTCGATTGTAGTGATTATATGAGGGAACCATCTGATATTGCCATTCATGGTAAGATAAATTTAGTTATTATTTTATTACTTTTAAATTGTTTTTATTTAATGGTTATTTAACGAACAAGTGTATTAATTAATTAATGATTAATTTTAATTCACGAGTTCATTACAAAACATTTCCGTTGACTGTAATTTTCAAAAAAAAAAGACAGATAGTACTAACTCAGCTACTTGATTTCAAAATGAATGTTTTAGCGGGTAAGTATAAATATGTTTGGTTGCATATGCCACAGGTATATATGTGTGTGTATAAATATAATATGTATTGGAGCAATGTACGTTGGGTTGCATATAAGTAAATCGTTGATTAATAGAAAATCATTCATCAACAGGGGTCATTAATCAACGATTTTGAGTGCGTTAAAATACATCGTAAATAAACGGTCGACGGAAAAAGCTATAAACAAATTTGGCGAATCTGTTGTATAATGTAGGGATTGAAAATTATGGTTTTTGAGCTTGGACATTGAGATGGGCACTAACGATTACATATAATCGATAAAAACGGTAAAATGTAGATCTGAAATACACTATGATTTAAAACTAACACATTTCAGTAAATTTTATGGAGAATCGAACTAGATAGGATATAATTTAACCAAAATTGAAAAGAATTGAAAAATAACTTTGTAAAACAATAACATTACAATAACCAATTTTCATCAAAAACGACTTATGCCAGAATCAGAAATGACCACATCAGACTTTTGAAGAACCAAAATTTGATGAACTGAAAAATCACAAGACGGTATATCTGTAATTCCATAAAATGAGAATAAACACTAATGTGAAGACGAATTTTCGATCAAACCTTTAAATCACAGAAACAATATCTCATAAAAATGATAAAATATAATAACAGAATATTGTAAGTCTGCAAAGCATAATACTCGAAAGTCAAAGGAATTATAATCGTCGAATCAGTTTACCACAAGACCTAAAATTGGCAAACAAAAAAATCATCAGACTAATAAATGCTAATATCGAAAAGTAAAGAATCGAAAATTTTCAGAAATTAGAGAGGTTATAGCGTAGCGAAACACCGGTTAATCTATTCTCTCAGAGATGGCGTAGCGTGCGCTTAAAATACTTGAATAAATTCTCATATCCCTATCAAATTCCTTCTCATTTCTGTCTCACCACCTGATATAAAGTATATTTTGACCAAGGCCCATATTAAATTTTATCACCGGTATTAAGTATCACAAAAAAATATGATTCAGCCTCCAAATGTTTTGTGGATTGACAAGCGTAAATAATTGAGATCTGACATATTGCTAAGGTTGATCGTAGCATGATGGGATTATGTGTTCAGTGAAATTCAATGAATAACATTTGCCGTTTTCTTCGATATTCTGGAAAATCACCACCCAGCAATTGAATTCTCGAATAAATCGAGGAAGGAACAAACAAATGAACGATCAATATGAGTCCGAACCAGACGATTCGATTTATTCAACTAGAAGTTAGCGCCATCTAAGAGCTAATAGAGCAAGTTTCCACCAGACTGGTATATTATTCGACGAAATTGCTGCTAGATTTCGATTCTGATCGTTTTTTATTTTGAGTGTGGATCGATGTGATCTGTGGAGAAATCTTCTCTGATTTATTATTTTTATTATCTTTGTGAAAGTAATTTGTGGGTGCACGACTGCACGTCTGGACAAGGTGAGCAGGAGATAGGGGGTCCTCCGAGAAATCGCAGGATTCTCCTAAGCTCTTGGGAGCCGAGAGCCAGACTAGGTTGAGAAGCCACGCCCACTTAGGATAAGAAATCCAACAAAAAGGCTACACAAAGAACTACATTCGCCAATACGTATTTATAAAGTCATATATACATAACTCATGTTAAGAAGCCCGGGGGGTGAGAAGGAACTCACCCCCCAAAAACCCTCTACCCATGGGGAAAATAAAAGACGAGTCTCCACTGGACTTCCAACATCAACCCCAAAAATAATCCCGGTTCTCCCGAAGGCAGATCCCGCGCATGCGCAGAAACGCGCTGCGCCGGAAACAACGATCTGCGGGGCGGAAAGTCCACGCAGCCCACAAAAAGTGGACACTGAAAACAGCTTCACCAGCGCCTACCAACGAGAAGCTGGAAAGCCCCCTCCGGAAAAGAAACCAAAGACGGCGGATGAAGTCGGCTCCCAGAAATAGCGGAAGTGGACCTAGACCGGGAAGCTCAGAGGTGGATAGAAAATCTACAACGGGCAAGGGAGCCCACCACCAGGAAGAGGGTTGTGAGGGAGGACAGAGACCCTCTTCCAGGTTTCATCCTTGAACTTATAAAACTAAACAATAATGAAAGGAAAAAGTGGCAAACCTCCCGTAACCCAGTTCATCGTGAAAACATGATGAGACTGGGACGGGAAATAAATGACCTCATAGTGAGCCACAGGGATGAAACTTGGAAAAGGAAGCTCGAAAGCCTCAACGCCAACGACGGTTCCCTATGGCAGATGTCGAAGCGCCTTCGTAGAGGGCACAACGACATACCGACTGTGGGGAACGGCCAGAGGCAGGTGATGACCGACCAAGGGAAGGCGGAAATGTTCGGGGAATATTTCCAGAGTGCGTTCCAAGCGACTGCGGATGCCACCCATGAACACAGGGAAGTTACTAGGGGAGCCAAGCTGTTCAGAGAAACACCTAAAGTTGAACTGGACAGCAGAACCTTCTAGAAGTTGATAACCAACTTTGGGGAGGTTCAAGAAACCATCAAGAGGCTCCCCAGAAACAAGGCACCGGGCGCGGACAAGGTCGACGCTGCTCTACTGAGGAACCTCCCAAGGAAGTCCCTCGTACAGTTAATTTATATAATTAACAGTATTATAAAATGGCAGCACTACCCAAAGTGCCTGAAGCATGCCGAGATCATCCCCATCCTCAAACCGGGGAAACAGGACTCGAGGATCGAGAGCTACCGCCCAATCTCGCTGCTTAGTTTTTGATTTTCCAATGCATGAAAACACGCAAACGGCAATTTATGCCGACGACACGGCAATTTACGCACAGGCAACCGTGACGAGCGAAGCCGCCATGCACGTGAAGAGCCACTTGCAGAGGGAAGTCGTGCGTATATGGCAAAGAACAAAATAGTGATAAACTCGGCGAAAACTGAGCTCATGAACTTCACCAAGAAAAAAAAGCGTGAATACGTGGAATTTTCGGGTGGATTCAGGGCTCTGGACACCGAGATTAGTCAGGCTGAGTCAGTGCGGTACCTGGGGGTACAGCTGGACAGAGGACTAACCTTTGGTAGACATGTCATCTTGGCGTTACAACGCGCCGGGGCGGCAATTAAAAGAACATACCCGCTAATAGCGAGAGACTCCAAGTTGGCAATGGAGACCAAACTGTTGATCTACAAGCAGGTCATCAGGCCAGCGATGACGTATGCATGTCCAATGTTCTGCAGCGTTCCCAGGACAACTATGTTGCGCCTGGAAACGATGCAGAACAAAATACTCCGTATCGCCACTAACAGTGACAGGTACATTCGGCTAGACACACTGAGGGAGCTAGCCGATATTCCGAAAATCGAAGAATTTATCAGACAACAGTCTGATAAATTCTACAGACACTTTATCCTTGGAAGTAGGTTGACCAGGGATATGACAACAATCAGAGCCCATGATAACATACACCTGAAACATCTCTACATCATCTACCAGGCGTTGGATATTTTCCACGAAAATTCAGAAGGGTGACAAACTCATCTTAGGATGAATGTCCAAACCCGGTTTTTTCTCGTTGCTTTTCCGGGAGATCAAGGAAAACTCGACAATACATGCTCCTAATAGCCTCTGATGTCTTACACATAATTTATCAAGTCCCCCTGCATAACAGAGACGTGCACTCACAGCGTCTAAGGCCTACACAACACCGTAGGGCCTGCGCGAGCAGGCGCGAGTAGGTTTTTGCCAGCCCGTTGGATACCCCAGAAGGGCAGGACAGAAAACCCAAAACCCCCACATAAACCCTTTATTATAACATCCTAACCCCTGCGGCTTAGGGATGGTTTTAATATTGATTTTATTTATTTAGATGTTTTGTGAGTTGTATATATTTTATTGTAAATTTAATATCAATAACCTCTTTGTATTTTTTGTATTTTGTTTTATATTTTACACATTTCTATTTCTTGGATATTTCGATGCAACATTTTTTTTTTCGGATAATTTGTTTTTTGTTTTACGTTTTTAGATACTATTAAATAATTTTTCGATGATATTATGTTTTGTTAGTTTTTCAATTTGACGGTTTCATGATATGAAAAGCTTAGGTTATTGAGATTTGCGATTACTTAGTTATATCATTTCAGTCACTTTCGTTTATTAACGAATTCAGATCTATGAAAAATAGTTCTTTCCGTTTTCGCGTATGATGCTTCATCAGTTCTCATACATACACATTAAATTGATTTCTTTTCGGATCAAAAATCAGTTCTATACATTTCATCCTGATATATTTAAGTTTTATATAAAGTTATTCTGATAAATGTTTAATTCTCCATTTTATTGGTTTTACGTATTAACAGTTTTCTCATTTATTCTTATTACGTAAAAAATTCTAGTATTCTTTGGCCCACCGCACTAGCTACGTAAGGGCGAAGCTCATTTATTAGAAGGAAAAGTGGATTGATTACTTCCAATAACAATGTCATTCAATACAAGTTTATCAGGTAACATATTACTCTATCATGCCCAACATTGCTATATTGAACTTTCAACTTCTTACAATTATTGTAGTATTCTGACGTCAAGTTTATTCTAGGGATGTAGTTACGAATCTGATATGATATTCTATCTCTTTTGCGCCCAGTGCATTATCTGCTTTATCTGTGCATCTTACACAAGCATGATTCCATGAAAGATTTCATGGCGAAAAGTTTCTTATAAACATATGTCCCAAACGGCTTGGTTTTCGAGGTACAGGATGATAAAAATTAATTTTTTTCAATATTTTTTGGAGTTAACTTTGACCATTTCGACAATAATCATTTAAAATTTGGCAAGTACAATCCATTCAATATTATGCACGTTACAAAATAATTCATATCTCAAATAATTCACAGGGTTCTCCTTTTTTCAGAGTAAATGAAAAACTTGAGAAAACAAAAAGATGCTAAATGAAACAACATTGATTATTTTTCTCTCATAATTTTGCAGTGGCAGCTGAAAAAAAATTATTTTAGACATAGATTTTTTTGTAACGTGCCTACTATTGAATGGATTGTACTTGCCCGACATGAACTGATTTTTGTAGAAAATGACGGGGTTGACTCCAAAAAATCTTGAAAAAAATGTATTTTTATCACCCTGTACCTCGAAAACGAAGTCGTTCGGGACATATATGTTTACATAAACTTTTCGTCTTGAAATACTTCAAAGAATCACCTAAATCAAAAAAAATCAAATTAGTTTTATTTTCCTGTAGACTACAGAAGTATAGGAATAAGTCAAAACAATAGTTCACCACAGAATGGTGTCCATGAGTATGTAAATATAAGTAAAATTATGACTAGAGATATAAGTATAAAAATATGACAAAATAAGATAATTAATCTCTCGAAGTTTGTCAATGTACTTAATTAACACCCTGTATATACAGTGTCACACATAAAGTTCGCGACATATGGAAGATTTTTTTTATTAAAAGATATAAAGAAAATTTGACTTCGCAGTTAGTTTGTGCTTGAAAAATGTGTAAAATACAGCATCTTTCCTCTTTTCATGTGCTACTCTAAACCTGAGCACGTTTTTTCTTTGGCAATTTTAGAAATTTCCAAAATAAAACTGATTTTTTGAGGATTTTCGAAAAAAATGTCAAATTTGACAGGTTTAGAGTAGCACATGAAAAAAGGAAAGATGCTGTATTTTACTAATTTTTCAAGCACAAACCAACTGCGAAGTCATATTTTCTTTATATCTTTTAATAAAAAAAACTTCCATATGTCGCGAACTTTATGTTTGACACTGTATATAGTTTTCAAATTCTAAATTCAGCATTTTTGAAACTACAGATACATTCGAGTTATTCATTATGAAAACGAGTGAGCAAGCTGTGACATACCATTTCATTGACAATGCAGCAGCAAATTATTTATTCACTGTTAAACATAATAATAATAATGGTTTACCTTTCGATTTGAAGGGTGAAGTTTTGTATTTTGATTAAAATTGTTAGATATTAAGTAGGCACTTTCATTGGAATTACGTTATCATTTTGAGATTTATTATGGTCCTGAAAATACAATGGCATAACCATGTCATTTGCCATATGCCATTAGAAAAATAAACATTATCTTTACTTCTGAGTTGAAATTTTCGAGCTTATAGGCTAAAACATATTTAGAAGGTGGAATCAATCAATCAATTATATAAAAAATATATATAAAATCCCATAGACATGGCATTTCGTATCATTCTGAAGTTGAACTTTCATCTTATGAAAGGTAAACGGCTCAATTATCAATAATGTATTCTCATTTTATGAGAATAAATGAAAAATCAAAAACTCTTACACTAAAATTGTATTATTGAAATTGCTGTTGAGATTTGATCTTTGTTGACTGACCTATGATTTTTTTTTAAATAATGTTATGACTTTACAATTATTATTGTATACGTTAATTGTTCATCAGTGATTTATGATTTTTTTTATTGCACTAATTGTTAATTGTTCATCAGTGATTTATGATTATTTTTTTATTGCAATTGATAATTTATTATTATTCTTTTTTTTTCTTGAACATATGTACAACTTCCTAATACCAGAATTTGTTCTGTCTGGAAGCTATTCTTTCAATAAATAAAAAGAAGTTTCTATAATTCCAGAATTTTAAAAGTTATTAGTGGTTAGTGGTGTCGCAAGTCTGGTAGATCGTGGTCTTGTGGTGATTCTGCGTCACCTTCCGTCCACAACTGTGGCAGTCCTTATCAAAAGTGATGTAGTTGTACAGGATGTCATGAACTTGAATGAGTGGTTCAGCGATGCAAATAAACTTTTAATTTACTGGCTGTCAAAGCCTATTCTTTCTGAGAGAACCTAGGTTTGGGATTTTGCCTGTCTCCCACATAAAATAAAAAATAAGTTGTGACTAAAACTTCGATTCAGCATATCCAAAATACAGATAAATTCACCTGTCACTTATTTTCAGGTAAGGAATTTTACGTATGCGACTTCAAAGGCCACAACGTCGTTGTATTCAGCGAGGATGGGCATTATTTGCGCAGAATCGGATGTGAGAATTTGACCAATTTTCCTAATGGTATTGATATATCTGATGCCGGAGACGTCTTAATTGGTGATTCACATGGAAACAGGTTCCACGTGGCGGTTTTTTCACGTGATGGATCGCTCATCTCGGAATTTGAATGTCCATATGTTAAGGTTGGTGAATGTTTTTTGATCCGTTTTATAAAATTTCCAGAAAAAAAGACATGTGTACTTGGCTCTCAGTATTCGTGTATGTGTTAATGTTTTAATTGTTCAAAGAATCTTGATACGTCCGTTTTAGAAGTTATTTCAAGCCTTTTAATTAGAGGAAAACAAAATTTTCGTCAGTCCTCCTGAATATCCAAACATTTATTCTCGTTGAAGTTTAGTACATCGTGGCAAATAAAACAAATTTTCAAAAAAAAAACGTTACAAAACCCTGATGATGAATGAAACGTTGGCCCAAAAAAAAGTTTTTCTTTCCAAAGCTTAACTTTGAATGCTAGGTAAAAGTTTCAGTGAGTTTTTAAGTACAACGTTCAAAGTATAGATTACTTATAGTACTTTAAGCTTGATAAATCTTGTTATCTTTTTATTGTAGTATTTGTTTTGTCCTTCATTTACTTCACATATTCTAAAAATTTGTCATTAAAATGCTGCAAATGAGCTCTGGAATGATAAAGGAAAATATGGCCAGCTTTCGTAAAAGTTCCTCAATTGGTTGAGAAAATGTCACTATTCAGACCAAAAAAGTCAGAATTATGTCACTATTTCTGTGAAAGAGAAGTCACTATTCTACTCCTACTTCTACTTCTACCCTCTGAAGCGCTGGCAACCCTATGGTGCTGTTAATAAATCCTTATTTACTGAATATGATCTCCAGGCGGTATTATAATGCAAAACCAAAAATACAGTTCGATTATTTTATCTTAACCCGTGCGTCATCAATGATATGCATATGAAATAACTCGAGACGTTTCAGTCAAATTGTAGAATGCCATGGCTAATATCCCGACAAAATTACAACGAGTAGGTAATAAGATAGGATAATGAATTACTAAATTAACATTTTCAAATTCATGGAAATGGTGAACCACCAGACAATGAGAGTTTTTCTTTAGTTCCAACAGAATACCGTGTAACACACACTCATGGGTACACCCCCCTTTTCTCCTTTCCTTTTTTCATTTTCCAAACATGTCAAAAAGTGCCGTCCAGTGAGCATATTCAACGTTCCAAATTTCAAAAACATTGCTGGAGAAACAAAAGCGAAAAGGAATGAATCTGTTTAAAATTGTTTTTTCCGTTAACCAGCTGTCGCCCCCTTACGAACGGCAACCCTCGGTAGTCGAAACTTGTACGAGCCAAGGATTAACGTGGTCTTACCTTTTAACTTGCGATTCTTAGCACACGGTGTATTCCAATTATTATGAATCCAGTGATTCCAGGTTTGATAGGATAATGAAACATGGGGTCAGAGATATGTTCATGGAATTTCTTCATTTGCCCAGTGAGTTTACTAGAAACTTTTGACCTCCCTACTGTATTCTAATTCCAGTCACATTCATATAAGGAAGTTGTTTTATCCATACCTCCGCAGCCGTTTGACACAAATCCATCAAATCCTAATAATTTTATCCACATTAATGCAATTTCTGTGGATGTAAAAGTTAACGAAAAAAGTTGTTCAGAAAACTAGGTTGGAGTGGAATATTTCCAAAACCTTTCCATACTTTGATATAAAAAATTTAGTTTCCAAACCTCAGAAAAGGAATCTTTTATACTTAGGTATTCAAACTTTTTTAATTACCTATTTGTGCATGGATGCAAGGACACACTGAATAATGATAAATAAATGAATATCTAAGAAGTAAAAATACACCAGTTGAAATATATGTGGTAATGAAATACTCAACACATGATTAACAAAAATGTATTTATACATTTATTTATGTATTGCGAGCATGTAGAACTACGTCCACTTATGAAAGGTAAAACAAAATTAATATATTTAATCACTTTTAGATTCAGAACTGTCACCAATATTTATAATAATGGGTTTAATAACCATATCATATATTCATACCATATTTTAATCAGGGATTTAGTGTGTGTTGATGGAATGGGTTTATTTTCGTTTATTTTGATGTACACCGTTTTTTGAGATATTTTAAGTGCATCTGCAAATATCTAAAATGCAGTCTAGAAAATTTATGACACTTCTTTTGTGGTTTAAATTGTTACCTCTTAAACAGATAAAAGTGGTAAAAAAGGTCCACCATTCGCTTTTTCCCTTTCAATACAAATTGTCGTGCTTGTGAATTAGTTACAGGCATAATCTAAAAAAGAGTTCAAATATATTGTGAACGTTTTTACCTGTATTTATAGATTTAGGTAATTTTTTTTCTCTTATTAGGATTTTCACACTATGAATAACTCTTGTGTGAATATCCCGGCAGTACGGGATTATAGTCACAAATGTCAATTGTGAGGTTAGAAATTTTAAAAAGTGTTTGTGAATAAAACACATTGTATTTTACTTACTTTGGAAGTAATGATTGCAAGAGACGTTTAGCTTTGAAAAAAACAGTTATTATATATTCGATTGCAAAACAAAGTAAAACTGGCGACAAACAATACCCCATTGACAGAAAACAATGACGCAATGGCATGTATTCTGGCAAGCTTAACGTAGATGGCGCAATTGTTAGTGGAGGTTAGATTGGAGTAGTTGATAAGTGCATAACGGACATGAAAAGTTTATTCCTATCATAATCGAGTAATCTGAAAGAATAAGATTTATATCCAGTAAGTTAACCTACAAACTGACGTTTATGCACCGATTCCATCCACTCATTTTTATATCAACTGTTCTTTACGGCCGGAAGTTTTTGCTATTCTTTATTTCAATTCATAAATGAGGCTTTTTATACTTAAAGGGCCGTATTTCTCCATAACAGCAACTAATTGAAGTGTTATTGTATAATATTACTTGTTATTACTGTCACTCATGACCTCCACTCACACTAGCGCTCTCTGGCGGGAGCGATATCGTCCATGCCTGCCATTGATGGTTGGCAAGTTTAGTTGAAATGTAAAACACTGTCGGTTTTATGACTATCTCTTTTCACTGTTTTGGGTTTTAATTGATCATCACAATACCATAATTGTTAGCTTATGTCAACGAATTTTGATTCGCTCATAGCGGTTGATAGAAAGATGTTCGATAGAGGGTGTGTGATTTTTTCGATCATAAATTGATGAAGCATGGGTAAAGATAAAATAATCGAAGTGTATATCTTGATATTCGTTTTTGTAATTTGAATATTTGATTTACTGTTTGGTCAAGTTCCATAATCGTTTGATTTTAGCGAATCATATTAATTTTTTTCCAGGTTTCAAGGTGCTGTGGACTAAAAATCACTTCTGAAGGCTATGTAGTAACCCTTGCCAAAAATAATCATCACGTGCTGGTCTTGAATACGTTATACATCCTTTGAAGCTCTGAGCAAGTTGATTTGATCTCGCATTGTACACAGTACTGAACTGATTTTATTTTACATAAGTAGTCTAAATCTTATTTGATTTCTTTTGAAATGGTTATTTTGAATATTTTAATGGACGTTTCGCAAAGACTTGCGATATGGGCCACTATTCACATATGAATAAGTGGTGGTACAGCATACTTATTGATATACAGTTTTTATTATTTTAGTTTTTTTCAGAAAAACACGTTTTTGTTATTTGAACATATCCAAATTCGATTTTTTTTAAGCGACGGGCGTCATAAGGTTCCTAATTTTTTATTTCTATTTTGCATTTTAAGGTGTCAATTTTATTATCTGAATGTTTGGAACGCTGTATGTGCCAAGTGAATTTTTTTTATTTTTATTTTTTATACACTAAGCGCTATTGTTGATTTTTAGTTTTGTTTTTGTGTGTCTGACTTTGATTGTGTAGATGATGAGTGGCTTGTATTTTTTTTGTCATACAGTCTTGAAAAATGTTCCAAGTGAATTCAATCGTAAGTCCAGCAGGATTACTTGGCGCATTTATAGTTTATAATTTGATTTAGGTCAAGCACTGAAACATGTTATGCTTCTTCATACCACAGAGTATTCTGATAAGACACTGAAGTGATTGATGATCCTGGCAATCATTTTTTGAAATTCACGTTTTATCCACAATTTTTTTTTAATCAATCATTTTTTTATATAAATTTTTTCATTCAAAACTGAATCATTATCTTGCTCACGGGGACTTGGTATATATACGGATAATGAGTGAAAAAAATATCCATTGAATAATTTCATCCAAATAAGCGACAAAACAATCAAGGCCCAAAGATGAATGAAAATAAGAGCGAAATTTACTCAGTTTTGACAATTTTCACTACTTGGTTAAAAAAACTAATGATATGTTCTTGCCAAGAGAAAATAGAAATTAAAATTGCAGTTGTTTACATCAATGGTTCCTAGAAAGGGATAAAGTCAATTCAGTAAGATATTTTTTGGGTCCGTTATTTTCGATAAACTATTAAAAATTTTGATCAGATGAATGTATTTCGGTGGTTGGGGGATGTGCAAACGTTGAGTTTGTTTCATCATCAAAAAATTATAATTATGTTCAATGACCACGATAAATTTTCATCAACATAAAGTCCCAGAAATTTTAATGTGGAAGAGTATTGTATACTTTCATTATTCAATCCAATAGGATCTTTCATGAACTAGGATTCAATGTTAGTTTATGTGATATAAACCATGAAGATAATTTTTCAAGATCGATTGTCATGTTAGTTTTATTTCACTCAAATATCTTCCACTGTATATTATTGTTATGTCATCTGCAAACATTTTGATTTTTCTCGTCAAATTTAAATTAGCTATCGAATTTATATATACAAGAAAAATAATAGGCCCCAAAATTGATCCCTGTAGAACCCCACACAGAACAGTCTTTTGTGAACTACATTCTTTTTCTGAATAAACGAACTGTTTCCTTTCAGACAGATAATCAGAAAACCACAAAAATGTATATTTCCTCTAATACCTATCTCGTGCAAAATTCATCAATCAACTTTATTTCCCCAAGAAACATTACATGTTTATGGAAGGGATAAAAAAAAATCTTAAAAATAACATGAATAAATAAGCATACAAAGGTGTGATCGATAAATATAAAACAAAATAAAATAAAAAAAACTGACAATACATTTGCTCAAAATACAAAATACAATGTGGTGAATATAAACACAATAAACATTGAAATATACATAATTTTATCAGTTTTCAACTTGTATTGAAACTATTCAAAAAATTTAGTGGTCAAATTCATAAAATATATCACCTCAAAATTTCTTTTTTCAATTTGTTTTTGACTTTCTTTAACGAATTATAAGATTTTATTTCATCAGGTATCGGATTGTAATTTATTATTCCATTATAAAAAACTGAATTTTTTCCAAAATTTGTTCTAAAATTACTAGCAGCTAACAATTTTGTTGGTCTGGTATTATGAATGTGTATAGTATTCACTTCAGTAAACACTAAATTTGAGGTTTTCACTTTTTTTATATGAGTGGATGAAACAACAAATTTTCAGCTTGTAAAGTGAGTGCATATCTAGTAAACCATTTCGTTTGTATAAATTAATTGTTGGTTCCATAGTGACAACAAAATTATGTGATCTACTGTATCAAAGTTTTCCGAAGATCAAGTGACAATATAACACACTAAATATTCGAAATCCATATTGGCCATTACACAATAAATTTGCTTCTTCAAGAAATTCCAACAATCTACAATGTACCGCTTTTTCAATAATTTTTGATAATACAGAAAGGATTGAGATCGGCCTATAATTTGCCATTTGATCTTTTTTGCCTGATTTGAATATTGGTTTATAGCAATTTTGGGTTTGTCAGGCACTGTACCTGTTGGGAAGGTTGAATTTCTATCGTTTTTTTCTTTGTTGGTTAGACAGGAAGAACATTCTAAAATCATTCAAAATACATTCACTAAATGATGAAATAGAATTGAATAAGTTCACCACTTCTGGATTTGATTTATTAATTGATAAAATTAAAAATAAATTATAGAAGGACATACTGTATTGTAAATAATGACGGTAATTTACCTGTTATACTAATTTCTACAATAATCATTTTCAGGTGTGATTACACTTGAGGTTAAAGTAATTTTTCAAAAGTATTTCTTATTTGTGAGTGGTAATTACCCGAAGTGATTATTGTATCGAAAATACCACACTAAGTGCATTTCAAAATGAATTTCTCTTCAAAAAAGTCATTGCTGTGCAAAACATAGGTTATGATCAACCAAGTGAAAAAAATTAACAACGGATAAATGTTTTTTTTTTCTTTCTGTTTTTCTAATATACTTCACATTATCATTTCATTGTTCTTTGGAAGAATCCCTTCTCTGATATGTCGTTCTATCGGAGTAGCACCAACACAGGCACAATGAGGTTTTTTGAAAACGTGCTTGACTTACTTATTGTATATTTTTCAAGACTGGAATGACTATACTCAGGTTGGATAGCGTTTCCTCGCGGTGTTTGTTGCACCTCGAACAGTGCCATGTAGGTTAGGACCTAAGGTTGCAGCCTGAACAGCTAGCGTTTCGTGATTTTGTAAAAATCTGAAGGTTGCCACTGAAATTCCAGTTACGAGTGTGTGTGTTCTGATAAAAATCACCGATGCGAGCTGAATAATCGGTTGTGCTCGCACGGTAAACCATGCCTGTGATAATAGTATCTTCAGGATAAGTTGTGACCTTAGTCTCTTGTTGTTATTTTGTGTGCTACGCGACGACCGCTTGTTTTTCGGCGGTACCGTGTCTGCCACAAATGGTTTTTAAAATTATATGTATATAATTATATAAAGGAAAAAAAATACACAAAAAAAGTTGCTCGAATTTAGGGCAGAGTGTTTATGTATTTGAAAATAATCGTATCTTATACACTATTTGTTGGTTCTGCAAAAAGAAACTGCCTGCTTTTGATCGTCTGTTTGGTTTGTAGCGTTTTAGGTACATATTCTCGTGAAATATCGCCCGTTGTGTCTTTTTTGATAGGGATTACTTACTTACCTTCAGTTTATAGCTGGAAGAGATACGAACTTTTGTAGGTATTCAGATCACATTCGATACTTCTATTATTTTTGAAGAAAATGATCCGTTTCGTTTCAATTTAAATGCTTGGCTTCACAAACTTGTCTAAATTGTTCTTTTGAAAATTACGGAGCAATAGTTATTTCATGTTGGAGTTTTTTTTTTTATTTATACCTTTTTTTTAATCTCTTGTCAAAGGTTTCACGATTTCATTTCTAATACCGTCACATATATACTTTCCAATTCTCGAGTATTACAGATCGATCATGTCTCCAATTGCTGCTCTAGTGATATCAATAGAGGCTTCGTGAAATTCCGTTTAATGTCATTGTTATTCAACATTAGCATATAACTAAATATACAGTGCGGCTTTTAATAGTCCCCCCTTGTTATCTTCTAACCAGTATTACGTACAAACTCAAAAAAAAAAAAAGTTTGGAGGGTATAACCGATACTACGATTTGAAATAAAACACATTGTAATTGCTTCATAGATGGCGCGAGGAGGCAAATCAACTTGAATTTAAATGGTTGAAAAAAGAATTGTATTGTCGTTTCCACGATGTGAAAAAAAAAACATGTCATTTAAATTTTTTTAGTTGATGTGTCCCCTCGCGCCATCTATCGAGCAATCACAATGTGTTTTATTTTAAAAAATAATATCGGTGATATCCTCCGAACGCCTTTTTTATGTATGTACGTCAAACCGTTTAAAAGTTAACTGGGGCGGGACTATTAATAGCCGCAATGTATACAATCAGTAATATTTGTAGGAATCTGAAATATGATAAAATGGGATGTTATTAGTGTTGATGGGTTTTTTGGAGGTGGAATTCTATCTGATTTTTCATTTATAACTGAGGTGGTCACTATCAAAATCAATATGGCAAAAAATGTTGATAATTGTGTTGCTCTAATACTTCCAAAGAAGGCGAAACATCTTAAGTTTAATTTTGATAAGTATCTATACCGGGTGTTTCACAGTGGATGGAACATTAGAAGTATCTGGAGAACAGAAAGACAGATCATTTCGAAAATTTGTGGGCGTGGATAATCAAACTTGCTCTATCCGTCTAAAATATTTTCATCAATACAGTGTTGCCGCTTGTATCAGAAAGTAGTAGCTACTTTGTTATTTCAAATGGAACACCTCGTATATTATATCATTTTTGGAATCCTTATAAGATTCCTCACAACTTTTCCACATAATTCCCTATACATATATGTGACGATTTCCGAGATGAAAGTTATTTTGTCCAATTTTTGTGCAAAACCTGACCATTGAAAAATATCAATTTTTTCCCAATGCAAATTTACAAAATATTGCAATTTGGATTATAGCTGCATAAGACCATTAGGTATTCTGTCGATGAACTGTATCTCAGTTTTAGCATACAGGGAGGCTCAGAAGTGAGTTCCTTCCGGGGACTCATGAAAATGACTGAAACTCCGTTTTTTTAAATGAAACACCTTGTATATTATTACTTATTTGAAAAGCTGAAACATTTTTCAATTTAATTGAGTATACTTTCCCTATACCTATTTCGTACAGTTTGTTAGTTATGATCACTTATGTTACGAATTCGTCTTCAATAAAATAAATATTGGATAGTGATTTAGATAGTAGGCTATGAACTTCATTCTGACAGAAAACTAACATGTCATTCCTTCATTGTCATCCTGTATTCAAGTTGCATGGGTGTGAAAGTACTATGGCAGAAAATAATTACTCGAATGTGGTTTTGATGGATTTATTCATCATTTATGGTCAATGTAACAAGAATGTCAGCAGAACATACAGAGAGTTTAATGAAAAGTATGCTGATTTACCTCGAAAGAATTCGAGAAAATTTATTAGGTTGAGTAGAAATTTTAAAATGTTTGTATCATCATGAAAAGCTAAAAGTATCAAAGTCTAAATGTGTATTAATCAATCTAGAAAGATTTAGCGGTTCTGAATCATTTCAATAAATGTTCAAAATGTTTGCCATTCGTTTCCAAACACTTTCTTATGCGAACATCAATGGCATCTATTGTGGATCTTAGAATTTCATTTGGATCTAATTCCTGAACGCTAGGGTCACTCGATGTTCCAATTCTTCCCTTGTGTTGACCGGTGTTCTGTAGACTCTTTGCTTGATAGTGCCCCACAAATAAAAGTCTAGGGGTGTAAGATCGGGGGATCTAGGGGGCCAGTTCCATGGACCCAAACGTCTAATCCATCGATCGTCAAATATACGGTCCAATTCCAACCCGACTTCTGCTGTGCAATGGCTCCATCAAGTTGATACCAACATGATCGATATTGTTCTAGTGTCAGTTCTTCAATGAAATCCCCAACCGTTGTCCTCAAGATATTCAAATATTTTCTAGAATCAAGACTTTCATCATAAATCAAAAAGCGCAGTTGAATGTCCATAATTAAACAGAAAACGTTGAAAGTAAATTTTTCTTGAAATCCCATTTCTCTTGTGTAATGAAGATTCCTCCTGTTGAAAATACCTTCCCTCGAAAATTTTGATTCATCAGTCCATATTATCTTCTTGAGAAAATCTTCGTCTACTTGTGTACGCATTATCAACATTTCACATAGTTCGATCCTTTGCAGAGCGTCTTGGGGCTTGAGAGCTTGAACTTTATGAAATTTGTAGTCATGCATTCCGTGTTCCTTCAGAATCCTATGAACTGATGAAAGTTTCACACCTAAATCGTGAACCGCACTACGAATGGAAGCTCGAGGATTCCCGTGGAAGTATGCCAAAACATTTATTGCGTTGTCCTCATTACCTGTCACAAGTCTGGGCAAGTTTCTTGTTACTTTCAAAGAAAATCCAAACATTTCAAAATTTCTCTTCAATCTAATGAATTTTCTCAAATTCATTGAAGGTAAATCAGCATACTTTTCATTAAACTCTCTGTTCTACTGATATTGTTACATTGACCATAAATGATGAATAAATCCATCAAAACCACATTCGAGTAATTATTTGCTGCTATAGTACTTTCACACCCATGCAACTTGAATACAGGATGACAATGAAGGAATAACATGTTAGTTCTGTCAGAATGAAGTTCATAGCCTATTATCTAAATCACTATCCAATATTTATTTTATTGAACACGAATTCATAACATAAGTGATCATAACTAACAAACTGTACGAGATAGGTATAGGTACGTATACTAAATTAAATTAAAAAATGTTACAGCTCTTCAAATAAGTAATAATAAACAAGGTGTTTCATTTAAAAAAACGGAGTTTCAGTCATTTTCATGAGTCCCCGGAAGGAACTCACTTCTGAGCCTCCCTGTATGCTGAAACTGAGATCCAGTTCATCGACAGAATACTTAATGGTCTTATGCAGCTATAACCCAAATTGCAATATTTTGTAAATTTGCATTGGGAAAAAATTGATATTTTTCAATGGTCAGGTTTTGCACAAAAATTTGACAAAATAATTTTTTTCTCGGAAATCGTCACGGATTGGTATAGGTTATTATGTGGGAAAGTTGTGAGGAATCTTATAAGGATTCCAAAAATGATATAATATATGAGGTGTTCCATTTGAAATAACAAAGTAGCTACTACTTTCTGATACAAGTGGCAACACTGTATTGATGAAAATATTTTAGACGGATAGAGCAAGTTTGATTATCCACGCCCACAAATTTTCGAAATGATCTGTCTTTCTGTTCTCCAGATACTTCTTATGTGAAACACCCGGTATAGAAGCTTTGCTCAAATTAAATTCTTCCTTTCCGTTGAAAGTTTATTCTTCTATAATATACCATAGAGTGCCCATTCAAATGAACCTCCCCCCCCCCCCTAGCAAGGAAGATAAACAATCCGATCAATCTTCAACCGGAGAAACTAAACTAAAGAATCAGATATTACCGTCAACAAGGTCTGCTCTAGACAAAACTTCAGGTAAAATCAACTGTCCACGCCCAAAGCCCGAATCCATCAATAACTTGAACATTCCTGACTATGAAAATGGAGTAATATAATATAACAAAATCTTGGAATCCCACAATAACAAATACTTTTCATACATTTTAACTAACGGGTCTTTATTTCTGAACACTGTTAATATTTGTTGATTATACATTATAATTTTAATGTTGAGCTTTTCTTTCGTTTCTGTCTCACTAGCGCTTTTGTTAAATTTATTTTATTACAGAGATATATTTTTATTTTTAAATATGTAAATATATATATATTCATATATGATTTTTAAAACGAATTATTTTTTATTCATAAGACGGGCAGTTTCTCATTGAGAATTTTGTTCTTCAAAATTATATGTGATGTCAATAATCTCACAATTTAAGAAATATTCGGCATAGTCCTATATTTACTCTTTTTTTATTTATTTACCAAATATTAATTTACTTTTGATATAATCAGTTTTCAGTTTATTTTTATCGGATAGTATAGCTATAGTGATATTTGTATATTGCATTTGCTCACATTATTGAGGTTACGTTGAGTGTTTTTCTTCTGCGGCCATCACAAACTACAAAATCACCTATATAATAAGTCGTAGAAGAAGTACATGCCATTTCGAATTAAAAAGTGGTTAATTTCAATTAAAAATTTATATATATATTATCAATGTGATAGATTTTTCGATGATTTTTACAATCACAAGTCTTAGTGTATTTACCAAGTGTTTTTTAGATACTCGTATACCAGTAATTTTTGCCATAATATACATGACTAAAAGCTGACTTTTTCTCAGTTTTGTGTTGAGTATCGTAATATACATATTATATATTATTATTAACATATACTATCTCACCAATATTCATTAGCAATAAGTATTTTCAGTCAGTATTGGAGTGAGGAATTCAATCATTCCATTTCTGCTACGTATTTTCAACACTGTTGAGAAAATTATTTATTTTTTGGTATTATTTTTGTTCATTAGATTATAGATAGTTTAGTTGATAGTGTGGAGTAGTTTTTCAGACAATGAGAGTTTAAAAATACCAAATCATGCAACTCGACTATATCCTTGAAAAGACAGATGCACATTATTGAGTATTATGTGAGTGATGTTCCTTGTTTTCTTTCAAAGATTTTTTTCTATTATAGCTGACTTAAATAACTGTGCCAAATATATTGCTTGTTTGGTTCACTGAAACTAGTTTTCTCCGTATTACCCGTCATATATAATTACAAAGTTTGAATATTGATAATTATCTCAAAAGTTGAGAAGATTTGAGAAATCTCTTGAATATGAACGCTTTTGCTTAGAATGGTGTTTTTGAATATTCGCAAACATTACACTGCAACATTAGAAAACTCCACTGAATTTTTTTTCAAGCATTTTTCTAGTTATGGATGAACGATGAATCACTAGTAGGTAATTGAACGTAAACAGAATTTAGTTTTCTATAGAAAACTTTAAGCTGATTTTAAACTAAGATCTAGATTTGTATTTGATTTTCAAAGGTTTTTGATTTATTCATACTGAATAATACTTTGGCCCTTATTTGCTCAGTATTCAAACAATCAGCGATTGGCGAAATGTCTCACATCTCATTATAGTATAATTCAAAGTGAAGGAAACCGTAAATTACATTTTAGACCTCAAAATTGTCTCAAATAAGCTTATAAACAATAGGTAATTGGATACAAAAATACTCAGGTCAAAATATACTTTATTGTCAGAAGTAATAAAAGCTCGCAGACAAAGCTGCATTTACTAAATAATAATGTTAGTTTGTTTCCATAATGAACTGTTTTTTTTTTTGTATATAATAACATAAACCTGATAGATTCATTTCTGGGCTTCAGATTGTTCCTCAACAGAAGGCACAATTAAAGGTGAAGTGGCAACACTGGAAGTGCTCTTCTTGGTGGCACGATATGGGTTTCTCTTGATAAATTCCTTTCTACTTGGGATCTTTCAAGCACCTTGACCCTCATCATATCGCCATTAGTAATTTCTATTACAGTTGTAGATTAATCCCCGGATAAATGATACAATCCCGGAAATGATTATTAACTTGGAAAAAAGGATAGTTGAATAATCCGTGAAAAGTTTCCTGAATTCCTGATTCCCACAGCTCATAATTCAAGTTCTCTTTAACTTGTTTATTTGAATGAAATAGTAGTACACTTTGTTACCATATACATTTATGACGTGTAAAATTTTCTATAATTACACTTTTCCATCAGATATTACTAAATTCATTAACATAAAAAATCTACTGTTATACTAGGAAAAGATGCATTATATGCTGACTTGACATGCTCTTTTACAACCAACGAGGGCCACTAAATAATTCAGTGTAGTTTTCTTCTCTACAAAAATAGTAACTTTTGAAAATGAAGTGTTGTATTGAAATGTATGAAATGAATATGAATAGTTTGGTGTAAACTTAACCCTCTTAGTTTGCCGTGAACCAAACAAACTATGCTACAGATCGAACATAATCCGCATGTAATTGCCATTTTTTAATTCTCATTGATGGAATTCCTCGCACTTGCACCTGTCATTCAAAAGTACCCAGTGTATGTGGTGACCGTTTTGACAAATGTTACTTAATGAATATACAAAGATAAAGATATTAAAAAATATGTTACTGTAGGGAGCCTTCTAGGATTAAAAAACACTATTTCAGGCCACAGAAGGTTGTGAGATAAATTTTTCTGAGTAAGGTTGTGCCCGGTGTTTTTTTAACGCCTTCGGGAGTATTATTTATAATTATCACCTAATACGAGGTTATTCTGTCATATGGTTGAAAAATTCCACACTTGTACAAAGCTTCTTCTGAATAAACAATATATTTTTCCCCTTCGATTTCAGTTCTGATGAGTATGTTAAGAGTGAACATGCTATTCCAAGTTCGAATGTGTGACATATCTGTCTCCTTTTATTTTTTCTCTCACCTGTCCTTATCATATCTCTTTTTTTCCTGAAGTGGTTGTCATTATTATCATATTCTGTCAGCAATTGTGAAAAATGTATTGTTTTTTCTTTCTTTTTTTTCTAATTTCCTATGGTGCCATTGGAATATTTTTCTTGTGGTTGGATTTTTTCAATATATTTCAAAATCACTTGTATAGTGCTTTAAGATGGTACAAAAACAATTATTGTAAAGTACAATAATGATTTATTTTGTACCATTGGGAAAGTTTTGGATTTCTATTTTGTTGGTTTGATAGATCATTGTCAACAGACATTGATTACTAATTATGGTCATTAAAATTTGCATTTATATTTCGTCAAATCAAAAAGGCTAATTTCAAACGGCTTGATGAATTTAATCACTGTAACTTTAACTGGAATTTGTCAGCTTTTCTCAACTTGACAGAAAAAGAAAAAGTTTTCATCATCGTCATTTCATGACAATTTTGCATCTCGAACTTCAGTAATGATCTATGTACCAATTTTGGAAGTCTTCAATTTTTGTAGGTGTATCTTTGCTGATAAAGTCAACTTTCAAACTATGCTATTCCATAATATTTTCTATATCTTGAAATGTATGAAGCTTATAAAGTTCATAGTCATAGTCAATTGTTTTTGTCTTTATCTTTAAAAAACTGTGGCTCATCTGCATATTTTAAATGATATTCGGGATTTCTGTGTCCTTATATTTGGAAGATATAAATGTATATTTTCTTTCATGTAATAGGATCATCACAA
This sequence comes from Chrysolina americana, assembly GCA_958502065.1. Taxonomy (NCBI): domain Eukaryota; kingdom Metazoa; phylum Arthropoda; class Insecta; order Coleoptera; family Chrysomelidae; genus Chrysolina; species Chrysolina americana. Next base: position 34,791,195 of record OY293415.1, on the reverse strand, counting down.
GTGGTACTCTAAAGCAGTACGTTTCTGATAAAAGGTCCGAATTCCACCAGCTTGTAAATTCCAACGTTCCATATGTGATGTGCTTTCATTTCATTCTAGTGATACCTAAAATAAAGCCTATAATTTTGAATATTTTTTATGCAAATTATATGTAACTATTTAAGCAATAAAATATTGAAAGGTAGGAAGTGTACTTGCCATATATATATATATAGAAATATATTAGATATGAATATATTTTTTATTCCAATTTTATTTTTTTGAAACATTTAATGCTGTGTGGATTGATATATTACAAAACAAAATAAAAATCCTGTAATGTCCCAGTCGTGGCTTCGATTAGACACTTTTTATATAGTCATTTAAAGTACAAATGTTTTTTCTATGTATGGATGGATAACATATCATATTTTAATCCCTCTCTTTATCCGCCGAGTTTTGAACACGGATATTATTCATTTTTAAACCAGAGTTTGTTCTTTAGTTGTGCAATTGTAAGATTACGTGAATAACAAGACATTTTTCTCATTTCATTTAATTTTGTTTGTAATGTGAAATTAAATTTTTTCGAGCGCTTTTGCTATCGAGACAATTAAGTTATTATTAAGTTATTAATTCCAAGGATTGACTCAATATTACTTTCTGCAGTGTAATTACAGTTTTAAAAAAAATACAACATAAAACATATTAGTGGTATTTAATGGGGGGATTTCTTTGTAGCTTCTCTCAAAAAATATTGACAATTCATATTTTTATATTTCACTTTTCTTGAACCTGTTTATACATGAATTTATGTCTAAATTATGATATAAAAATCACTAGTATTGTTTGCTTGGTAAGGAAATAGTGATGCACTTTGGATTTTTTCATTTCCAAGTACTCTAAAATTTTTAGATGAGTTTAATGTCTGTTAATCACAGCGGTCTTATGATAAACGAATAAATTCACTGTGTCTTAGTCCTGTCATATTAAACGAATTAAGAAAAAATGTATACATTTTTTAATATTAATAATTGTTATCTATTTCCAAAGATTTTTAGTGATAAGGTTATAACAATGATAACTTTCGCTAAGCTCTATAGTTAGCTAGGCACATAAAATATCTGATATTAATAAATGGTGTTTTGAATAGAATGTGTTCGTTTTGTCAAAGAAAAGACGGGAAAGCATTAAGCGCCCATATGCTTGATAATAACCTTTGGAATTTTTATTGTAGATGTTGAGATCTTCGTACCCCTTTAATCGTTAAGAATCTGCAGTGTTATCCGCCTCTTTCGATAAAAGCAGTTGAGCTGTGGCACTTGACATGTTTTGATAGAAAATATTTTTCGATGTATGCTGGTCCGTGCAGATCGTATCTGAAATCCTTGGTTTATGCACAAAAGAATGCACCAGATGTGTGGGACAGAATGAAGAATTCTAGTACGTTCTGTGTGGATCCCAAATCTTCTGTAACAATCACTTGTAATAATGATAATATTTCTCATCTGGTTTGACCAGGTTCTGTGTACCTATTATAAGTAGCACTCTTGTTCCTCTGCTTAACCTTTCGGTCTAGATGTATCAGTTTTGGAAATTACTTGGTTGTCTTGCCTATTAATATTCAAGTACTAATATATACATAGTTTATCACATATTATATATGTATTATATTTACATTTGTGACAAGTTTTTTCTACTTGCTTTTGTGAGGACTTTTATCTTTGTTTATTTACAAAAGCATGAAACTCCTCAATAATACTGTCAACAGTCTGCAGATGAAATGTTTATACCAGTGTTTTTCAATAGTTACTTTCATGTGAGTTGACTCGGTCGTTTTTAGATACTCAAAAATGCTTGATTCTTTGGTTTTCTGAACAATTTCATTTTCATTTCAGCTCAGGAATGTTATAACAATTTAGAGTTGAATGTTGGATCATTTTCATTTGTCACAAAACTATTACAGAAATCACTTTAAAATAGAAAAGATTGCCTTATGTTTTACTTCTGGTTATTCAGGGTGGCAAGAGCTCCTGTATTTTTGGAACTGTTTTTTATTTAAATTGTACTGAACGTTGTTTTTAATTTGTAAGTTATATTACTGGTTTTTGAATAAATATAATTGTAAAAAACTTCCTTTGTTATATTTTTAGCAGTATTGGCTTTTTTCTAAGATGCCTAAAAACCCTAGTGTGCCGACTCATACCTGTAAAACTGTAGACTAAAACGCTGGACCATGGACATTCGCTTGCTTGATAATGAGAAAACAAATGAAATCGCGGTCTATTTTCCAAAAATCCCGCGATACTTCGTGAACCGCCACCGTCGGTTTTCTTGTTAGGGTGAATTTTCATGAACAGAAGTTTCAAGTATTACACACGAGCATGAAATGAATAAAACATTATCATTCAAATTTACAGAATCACTGTCCGCAAGCAGTTTTATTAAGGCTGCCGTACATTAAGCTATTTCTTGGCAAGTTCAGGGCAATGCAATTTATGGGCCATTTTCTGGATTTCTTGCAGGTCGTCGTACATTATGTACGAAGGCGTAGAAGGGCCAACAACAAAATATTTTTCAAAATAGTTGGAATTGCCACTTTGAAGTGACAATTGCCACTTTGAAGTGACAATTGCCACTTTGAACTGGCAATTGTCACTTTGAAGTGGCAATTGTCACTTTGAACTGACAATAATTGTCACTTTAATCTGACAATTGTCACTTCGATCTGGCAACTGTCTCTTTTTCCATTTAAAAAATATTGTTTTTCAGTCAAATTCAAAGTGACAATTGCCAGTTTGAAGTGACAATTGTCAGATCAAAGTGACAATTGCCACTTCAAAGTGACAATTGCCAGTTCAAAGTGACAATTGCCATTTCAAAGTGACAATTGCCAGATCAAAGTGACAATTGTCAGATCAAAGTGGCAATTCCAACTATTTTGAAAAATATTTTGTTGTTGGCCCTTCTACGCCTTCGTAGAATATGATATTTTTTTGCAAATAAAAAGTAAAACATTTTATTAATAAAGTTTTGTGTGTCTTCCCTATTACAATGAAATGTAATTCAAACCCGACTAGAATTAGAGAAACTGTAGTTGTAGCCATTGTTTTACTCTGCTCTGTTTTGTTATATCGAAGAAAAAGTAGAAGGAAACCAAGGAGATGGTGGATGAAACCATGGATGAACACTGTGCACGGTAACCTGTCTTTACCAGAAGAATTTATCTCTGTAAATGATAATCAATGTTTTCGCAACTACTTGAGAATGGATGATAAGACGTTCCACACATTGTTAGAAAAAATAAAACATTGAATTACAAAAGGGGATACAAGTTCTCGACAATGTATACCAGCTAAAGACAAATTAATAATAACATTAAGGTACCTGGCTACAGGCGAATCATTCAGGTCCTTGATGTTTAACTATAGGGTATCACAGACTGCTATATCCCTGTTTGTAAGAGATATTTGTTTAGCAATTTATGATTAATTGAAAACTGAATATTTGAAAGTAGGTAGTTCTCTTATAATTTTTATTTTCATGAGAATGTAGACATATTTACACTTAAATTTTATTTGTAGGTACCACAGACAGCACAAGAATGGCTTAACATTGCAAAGGGATTTGAAGAAATGTGGAATTTGCCAAACGTTATCGGAGCAATGGATGGCAAACACAACAATTCGTGCTCCAACAAATGAAGGCTCTGCCTATTTCAATTACAAGAAACAACATAGTATTGTGCTACTTGCTCTGGTTGATGCAAAATACAACTTCACGTATATCAATGTTGGTATGAATGGCAGAATTTCAGATGGTGGTGTATATAGAGAAAGTGATCTTAACAAAGCCATAGAAAAAAATACATTAAACATCCCTGAAGACAAAGCACATCCTCACAGATCAAAAAAAAGTTCCTTATGTCATTATTGCTGATGCAGCATTCCCGTTGTCAACACACATATTGAAACCTTTTCCTTTCAAGAACATGAGCAAGGAAAAGCGTGTTTTTAATTATAGGCTGAGCAGAGCCCGTCGTGTGATGGAAAATGCTTTTGGCATATTATCCACCAGATTCAGAGTACTTTTGAATACAAATTCCTAGGTTCCTGACAAAGTCAAACTCATAACACAAGCATGTTGTGTACTACATCATTTTTCAGGAAAAGAACTAAAATCCCAGTATACAGGTGTGGATCCTGAAAATGAAATCAATAGACAATATACTTTGCATGGATTAAGGGCCCAAGCAGGAAATCGTTCAACAAATTCAGCAATTGCAACAAGGGTGGAGTTCATGGAGTATGTTAATAGTATTGGAAGAGTTCCTTGGCAGGATGAAAAGATTTGAGAATGATTTAAGATTTTATGTTATTGTTATTATTGCGTGGAGTCATTTAATTAAAAATAAACAAAGTGCAATATCTATAATTTTCTTTTTTAGGTACAACACAGTCTTGAAACAATAAATTTATTTAATTGTCTGGTATTTTTTGCCTGTCAGCTTTCTTTGCCTTAAAAAGTTCTGAAAGCACATTTTCCTTGAATGTATCTAATATTGATTCATTATTAATATTTTCCATTTCAAATGCTAAGTAGCTGAAACAAAAGTGTTAATTACTCAACATGGAATCAAATTGTTATTCAATCATCTGGCAAAGGAAATTCTTGAGCTTAACTAGCATTCACTGAACAAAGATGGGCAGAGTGCAAGTGAGCAAGGCAGAATACTGCTAAGAATCGAGAATCGCCTTTGCCAACCATGTATACACAACTCACTCTGTGAATAAATTTTCCTTTGTACATTCTGACATTTTTTTCATTTGAATATTTCCTTCATCTTTTTTTGCACATATTGAAGTGAAGTTTTATCAATAATATTTGGTCTCTTAGTTTTCGTTGTTTTTTTGGAGCAGAGGTAGGTTGAAGTCTTGATTCATTTTTCTTTTCTGTTCAATATCATTTGAACTTTGGGAAGTTGATGCTACCAACATGGATGGACCTTCTCTCTTGAATTTAATATGTCATCATCATATACTAATTCTATATAATTCTGCAGTTTCTTCATGTGAACTTTCCTGGACATCTTCAGTTACCTCTGTAGCTTCTTCTGTATCTTCCTGTGTATTTTCTTCTGCAGCTTGTTTTTGTGAAGATACTTGTTTTGCTTCTTGATATTCACGTTTCTCAGTAAACTAAAAATAATATGTACAATTGATCCCTAAAAAATCATCTTAAAACGAATAATTTATTTCAATAACTCACCTGTAAATTAGAGTCTCCTTGGACAATTATGGAGTAATTATTTAAAAAATGTAGCATGTCAAAGCACCAAAGGGTTGGTTTATAAATATGATCTGTAGAAGAACCAGACACTTCAGATTTTTTTATTTTATTCAATTCATTAGTGAACTGTGCACGTAATCCATGTATCTTCTTTTGGATTAGTTCCAAAGTGAACTTTTTGTGAGGACAGAGCTCACACAAATTGTTGTAGATTGAGTTGAGTGCTGCTGTTCTTCTGATTTTGTTGTGATAGTCTTTTGTTGTGATAGTCTTTTGCTCTTATGTCATATAGGCATGGCCAATTCTCATATAATAATATCAAATGTTCTGTTTCATCCGCAGTCCAGAATTGTCTGTTACTGAAAATAAATCTTGGTGGTTGAGTTCCTTGAAATATGATTAGAGATATATTGTTGAAGTATGTGGGATGGAAATGCCTCTAATCATTCTATAATTCCAAGAACATCAGTGCTGATGTCTCATTGACTATATACTTTTTCACTTTATTAATAAAAATTTGATAACTAACCTTTCTGGTTTTTGTTTTTTCCTGTTCATGTTATTTCTATTAATTCTAATTGTATGAAAGGCAAACAATAAAAAGAACTTATTAAATATTATTGTCCTTTTCAAATTTCAAATAGGTTATACCAGAAAACTGGGTTTTCATTAAGTTAGTATGGCAATATGGCAAATAATACTAAAAATGTAACTAAAATTGCTCTTAAATTTCATGAAAATTTCCTCAAAATAGGACTGGTTCTATTTTGGAAATATTACCTAACTTGCATGCAACTTGCAGTAAAATATGATAGACGCATGCGCTTTGCTTGGTTTGAAATTGCATTACACTGAACTTGCCGTGGAATAGCATAATGTACGGCGGCCTTTAGTTAAATTTTCGACATATTATATAATTTTTATTTTACTGATATGCAATTTACGGGAATACATAATAATCACACATTTCACATAAAAGTATTGAAATTCAGCTGCATGGAAATTCACCATTAGAACCTGTCAATCTTGTGCTTGTGCCTATTTGACATCTGCCCAACATGCGCATGCGCAAGTATCTGCGCCATTGTATCCGAGTTTTCCTTTTAAAGTTCTAAAAAGGTATATATAAAGTAATAATTTTGTAGCTTATTTTGAGTTAAATTGCTGTTCAGAAGTGATATGTGTGATGAGTTGTGTGTTACAATGGTCTTTCGCTATTTTAAAAACTGTATGTCATGTAATAGTGAAGATGTTTAATTTTTTGTGCAATTATTTCTCGACAGACAATTTATTTTTGGATGATCTAACCACACTGAAAAGATTTTACGAAAACGAATGGTAAAATAAGAAAACCTAAACAAGCTTGATGATATACAGGGCAATTCAAATTCGACCCCCACCATTGGGATCTCCTAAACTACAGGAGATACGTCGAAGCTTAAATTGGGTCAAAGTTGCGTATTCTGGTGCTTAACAAAATACTGTTTTGAAACTTGGAAAATTTCGAGTATTTCCGGAAATATCGGGAAAAAACTGAAAATCGGAATTTTCGTTTTTATTTTTTTCTATCGTTATTTGACAACATAGCTCAAAACCAAAAGTACATTTTCATTGATACTTTTTTCAGCTACACGTTTTCATGTTCAGATTTACTATCCGACGTTTCGTCTTCTGGCATTCATCATCAACTTTTTTTTCTGTTATGGGCGCCATATTGTTTTTTATACAGAAAAATAGTGATTCTCATTCTGATTTCATTGATGTATAATTTGCACTTCTGAAACCACAGATATTAAAAAAAACAACTTCATCTGAGATGGTCATGACTCCATCGAAAAATTTTGTTTAATAAACACTAGTTGTCAGAACTCATTAAACATCATAAGTTTGCACAAATACTTCAGTCGAAATGTCCTCATTCTCAAATTAAGAAAAACGAGATATGTTGAAACTTTATTATAAATTTGATAGGAATACAAAAACAGCACAAATTTATTTTGAATTATAATCGGAAAGACAACAGCCGGATAGAACATTATTCGGAATTTTGGACAAACACTTGGCTGAGTACGGTGCGTTTCAAAAACCAAGAATAGAAAATAGGGGTTTGTCAGTTCGTCAGTCGGATGTTGAAATGGTCCACCTAAATCCTTGGAGTCCTTGGACACAACTGAAGAAGAATGTAAGTAATAAGTTTTTTAAAATATCAGTTTTGAAAATTAAACAGGATGCAAAACAGAATTGAAAAATAATAATAATAATCATAATAGAGTATTTATTGTCCATTCCAGTTGTTTTTAAATAACATTAACTTATATACATAAAAAATAGCGGCATAATAGGCGGAGTTCAGCTTGTAACAAAGTACAGAACTATTTTTTTTTTGTATGAAATAACTTTTGAAAAATCTGTATCGTTGGAAAAGGGAACCTCAATCGGTTTTAGGGTCAAATAGGGCAGACCACATAAAACAGAAAAAAAACTCATTAAAATAACGACTTGATACTTTGAAACCAGACTAAACAAAAACCCAACTTTATTATTTAAGCAGGTCAAAAGAACACGAACGCCATTAAACTATTCAGATAAGTTTAAAAAAAAACGCAATAAAGATCCCAACTTTATTATGTGAGAGGTCGAAGGGCTGTAGACAAATAAAACATCGTTAAATTTTAAGTACCTTCCAGGGCTCTCGACTTCGCATAACAAACAAACTAAAACATATGATAAGGGCTAGCCGGGAAACAAATCTTCGGAATAATTGAAAAATATAGCATAGTCGCGACATCTAGGGTTGAGGGATAGATATAGTCAGCCGACTTCGGGCGACACTCGGTGTGAGTAGCAGAACTCTATCGATAATTTTTGCATACTTACCCTTCGAGCTGAGGGAGGGCATTAGCAGTACCACAGTTTGAGAAATTCGAGAGAATTTGATTGGCTGAGCAGATTCTCGGGAGTGAATTTTGAAACTCACAACCTGTGGAATGATTTAGAAAAATTCGGGGAGTCGCGTACGAACCGGGATTTAAGACGGTTTAGGGGATTCTGGAGTGGACTGAAATACGAGGTATTTCAAGTCACTGTTTCGCGAAGAGGCTCTTGTGTTGAGTCAGAAATTTGTGGCGGTTTTTGTTAATTTTGTTAAGTCGTAGGGACAATTTGAGTTCCTTAATTTCCGGATTTCGAAAGGCTTGTGACCGACTAAAATACAGTGGCTTCTTTAATTGGAATACAGGAAGAGTTCGAGCGTCGATTAGTGGTGAGCGTATTTGTACCTTTCTTGCATTGGCATATACCTATAAACTACATTATTTTGGATCATCGAACCGAATAACAACGAACGGGGTTCCCTTTCTCCAAATTAGCCCAGGTAGCCAGACTGGCGAATATGACGTCGCTAGGACCGCTATCTTAGGTCTTTTTTGGTCTCATACGTCTTTTGACCATAATATGACGTCAGGAGGACGTCATATTTGTGACGTCTTACGGACAGCCACTGTTTAACGTCGTACAGACGTCAATCCATGGTCTTAAAATGTTTTCAGGTGTTATCAAAATTAAACAATGAGAAACACATCGAACGCCCACCTAACTATTGCTCACTATTCTAGAGCAATATATTCAACATGTATCAATGTGAAAATGGTCCGTTTTATTTCCGCGAGTGGATTTTCAGATTTTGAATTTAGCGCCAAATACAGTTCTCACCAATCACAAATTTCTTCGTATCAGTGCACCGAAACTAGATGAACAAAATAAGTGCTCCGACCATTGAACAAAAATATGTTGATTGAATAGTCGTTATTATTCTGTTTACATATGGTAAGTCACGTCAGGTAGGTTGGATAATAATTTATGCATTTCCAACTGTTTTCATTTAGCTGTCACAGCATTTGAACTTCCCGCCGTCACAGTCACCAATCACAGAGCGCTTATTTCGTGCACCGTGCAAACGAAACAAGAAACAATACGATAACGATATGAGTGCATGTATGCATTCATGCGATGCGCCCTGTTTGTTTCATTTTCATTGTTTCAGTTCGAAATGTTTTTGAATTTTTAATGTTCAACGGTTCAAACGGCATTTTACAAGTTTGCCTTCATTTCATTCAATTTTAGCGACATGCGCGTAGGTGTTAGATATTAATGATATTTAAAGATGCATTGTGTTATTCAGTTTGATGAGAGTGGAAGCAATAGCTTGGCTGTTGTCCATGAAACATGGCTAACCCCTCTCAAGAAAGAAGTGTTCTGGCCGCCATTCAAAGACAGCAAACATTATAAACGAGCTCTTGCTGAAGGGACAGCTATCGACGCTGAAAATTGGAAATTATTTGGTGTCAACAGGATCTTTTATACAACAGGTTAGTGGTCAATGTATTTTCAATTCATTATTGTTGGGTTTCGTTTCAAGCTCGATTTAAATACGCATCAAAATAACCTAACCTCTAGGCTAATAGAAAGGATAGATAAAAAAATTAATTTGTGTTTTCCTCGGCAATAATGTCATGATTTGAGGGACAACGTTATGAAAAGATGTTACCTTCAGTTCTATTCGAGTATTACTCATCTAGGTTGTGTTACTTGATCGGAGGAACATGTAGAAAATCACTTTTGAGGCAAACTGTTTTTTATTCCACTCACTCATTTTTGTTTTAGATGAGTTAGAAAAAGCTTTCAAAAAAGAAAAAGAAGCTGAGGCCACTAGTGATCTGGCTGACACAGACATTGATTCGAATACACACACCAGACAACCCAGAAAAACATCTAGGAAAGTATTCGAAAGCAGCGAGAGTGAAGAAGAGAGTCAATACTCTAGACCACCAACAATTAAAATCAAAAAGCTGTCAGGTATGTATTTATTTTGAGCAGCACCACCCTTGTATTATTTTAATAAAATCTTTCATACTCTTATTCAGGTTCAATAGAAACTAACCATCTAAAAAATATTGGATTGAAATCTGTGTCTACAGTCCAGCAGTCATCTAGTCGAAAGCTTGCTGTACCAGTTCAGCAGTCATCTGGGCAAAACCATTCTACACACATACAACATTCTGAAGAGTTTTCACAACCATCATCAAGTTTTTGCTCCCCTCTTCCAGTCAAGGATTCATTTGCAGAGTCAGGTAAGTTGTCTCTATTGTCAGTAAGAAGTTTAATTGTCTGTTATTCATTGTAACTCTGTTAAACTCCAGTTGAACCAACCTCGGTCACATAGGAACTGGGTTCATGCTTGGCAATCATTCAGAAAACCTGCTTTCGGACATGACCAACTAGATACAACATTAACCTAAGTAAAAAACTCAAGATCATTTTTATCCATAAAATTTAACTTGTATATGCTCAAACGTACATTTTCTAGTGGAACACCAAGGATGTTAAGGCTAGAATTATTATTATTGTGAAAAGTGTGTGCAAATTTGTTAATTGCAATATTTTTTCAGCTATCAAGACATTGATTTCCATAGTTAATCAAGTCAAAGAGCAAAATAAATTGATTATAGGAAAATTAGATGAAGTGCAAAACACTTTTCTAAACAAGCAGGGAGCTCATCAAGCTCAAGATATAAAAGATTCCTTTCCAGTGCAGCTTCCACTGAATAATATTGAAGGGCTGAACTCATTCGAGGAGCATACAAAGAAGAAAGAGAACTTTAATCTATTGGTATATTATTTTGCATTCAAGTTTTTCAGAAAACCACACTTACATGCAAAGAAATTGACTCAGCTCCCACTTGTGTTCCGACAATGGATATGGAAGAAAATGTTATTCAAATTATTCCTTGTGCCATCCAAGACATATATCATATTTTTCACATTTGAATTTGTTGAGGTGATATTTCATTTTAAACTGAATCATGTCTTTTGGAGAATCTCTGTTGAAAGTCCACTTGGAATGTTCTCAATGAGCTCAATTTCAGTGGGAACTATCCAAATTGTCTGTATTTGATGAAGTTCTACCTCACAAAAATCAAGATAGACCGCATAGTTTTCGTTTTCAGTTTCTACACTTGATTAAAACTAATTAATTTGGACTCTTGTTGAAGCATATTGAATGATTTTGCAGACAGCTTATTTAAAAAAAAAAACAAATCAAAGACAAGAGTGAGTTGATTTCTTTGTACGTAGGGGTACATTATTAATACACCATCTGATTTCAAAATTTGCAAACTGCTTACCATTATGAGTTTTTCTCATCAATAAGCCTTTATGTTTCAAACTAGCAAAATGGTGTTAGTGAATATTTTAAAGAGTACAAGAGTTTCATCATTAGAAAAATATGGTTGCTTATGAAGAAAAATAGGGATTCAAAACTGTTTTTTAAAGAATCAAGAATTTGTTACTTATATTAGATCTTGATGAAAAGGCCAAGGTAAACAATTTAACTTTTTTTCAGGTTACACATTTGATCTCATTGGGAGGAAAAAACTTGAAATCAAAAATCCATAAAGTGTTGAGGGAACTGCTAACAGACAATTTAGCATCATCCTTCAGCTATTATGGGAAACGAGCGAAGAAACCATTTTATGAACTAAACATCAATAAAGCGTTGTTAAGTGAGTACCAATATCATATTTTCTATTCGTTTTATGAAAATAAAAAATGTCTACTCATCTTTACAAAGTTGTTGACTTGAAAAATGATCGTGTTTTAGGGGCAGTTCAGTCTGAAAATACAACAATAAGTGATGTTGAAGAAATGATCAAACTTTGGATTAAACATGCACCAGACAGGCTGAAGGCAAGAAACAAGACTGATGCTAGCAAAGAAATATAGCTTAGTTCCTGAAGTACTGGGATATTTATCTTTCCACAAATAAGCAAATGGTAAAATTTTGTTTACCAATATTTAAAAAAGAAAGTGCAAAGTAGTAAGGAAGTAGTAAGTAAAAAAAGTTATATTGCTCTTGTCAAATCCATAACTAGTTAGTATTTCTCCCAATTCTTTAAATGAGTTCAGTTTTGAGTTGAATGAAAATGTATAAAAGGAAGCATCTGAGGGCAAATGTGGGAATGAGACAATTTTATCGAAGGGTTGCTAAAGAGAACGAAAAAATATTAAGTGGCTTGGAGAATAGTTATATTGATTGTGCAAATGTCAACAGTGTAATCAGAAATGTTCAGAACCATGCTGATAATAATCATCAAGGTTTGTTGTGTATGACTAATGGTAATTCTGAATTTTCTGAAGTTGGATTAGGATCAGAACCAGGAATATCTAATCCAGAAACGTCTGAAGGGACAACTCATTCCCCTACGGATATTTTCACTTTTTCACCAAGTTTATCAATTGAATCTAACAGTTCCTTGAACACTGCCACAGATTTGGTATCACAGTTAAGGCACTGGGCCATTGAAACAAAAGTTTGTCATAACTCTATAACAAGTCTCTTGAAAATTCTTGCTCCACTCCATCCTCAGCTTCCGTTAGATAGTAGAACATTATTGAAAACTCCTAGACAAATTTTGTTGAAGAAATTAGATAATGGTGAGTATTGCCACTTTGGAATTGAAAATGTTTTGAAAAATTTGATACCTTCCACGAGTCTTGATGAGATATTGAAGCTCAGCATAAATATTGATGGACTTCCTCTATTTTCTAGTACAAATTTACAGTTCTGGCCCATTTTAGGTTTGGTAAGAAACTTTGAATGTGTCCCATTTGCAATTGGTATTTTCTGTGGTAAATCAAAGCCATTTCCACTCAATCTTTTTTTGAAAGATTTTATTGAAGAAGCTAATCATTTGAGGGTAACTGGCTTCCACTTGCACTCCAGAGTATATTTTGTTGAAATACTGAATTTTATTTGTGACTCTCCTGCTAAAGCTTATCTGAAAGGCATTAAATCTCATGGAGGTTATTCTTCGTGTGATAAGTGTTGGGAAACTGGTGTTTACCACCATAGATATCGAAAAGTGATTTTGAAAGGGACAACAAGTATGCTTCGAACAGATGAGCAGTTTATCTCAGAGCTAGATGAAGAACATCATAGAGAGAAATCACCTTTACTTGAATTAAACATAGGCTTAGTTTCATCGTTTACCATCGATTACATGCATGCTGTTTGTTTGGGAGTGATGAAAAAACTTCTTGTTACCTGGATTTCGGGTGGTTTACATATCAGGTTAAGGCATTTGCATATTGAGGTAATAAGTGAAAATATTATGTTTTTGAGGAAATTTGTCCCTTCTGAATTCAATCGAAAGCCCAGGAGTTTATCAGAGATTTGTAATTGGAAAGCTACTGAATTTCGAAACTTCTTATTATATTTTGTGCCATTCGTTCTTGACGGGAATGTTGACATATCAGTGTTTGAACATTTTTTATTATTACATGTTGGCATTTCAATATTAGTTTCTTCAAAGCATCTGTCAAGTTTTGGTGCAAAGAATGCAGGCATTTTGTTGAACACGTTTGTAAAACATTGTGAGTTTATATACGGTTTAGAATTTTATGTATATAATACACATATTTTATGTCATTTGGATAAAGAGGCTGCTCAGTATGGTACATTAGATTCATTTTCTGCATTTCCATTTGAGAACTTTTTAGGCCATATCAAAAGTTTCGTTAGATCTCCATTGAAACCTTTGCAACAAATTTATCGTAGATTAAGCGAAAGAAATTTTATATTTGTGAAGCCACCCTACGACCCAAAAAGTTCATTCCATGGTGAAAATGAAAATGGTCCAACAACTGACAAAATATTTGTAAAGCAATATAAAAAAATTACCTACAGGAATGTAACTTTCAGTAGCAAATCTTATTCATGTTCAGATGCTTATGGTATGACGAAAGAAGGTGTTGTTGTAGAGATACATAATATATGTAGCACTTTCGATGAAAAGATAATTATTATTGGTAAACAATTTTTACCAATTTATAAATCTTTATATACTTACCCAATAGACTCTAAAGATTTGAATATTTATGTAGTTAGTACTTTGTCAGAATTACAATATTTTGATGTTTCAGATTTAGTATCAAAATGTATGGTTTTTCCCCGTAAACTGAATTGTTTAAGTTATGTATGTATTCCTTTGCTTCATACAGGCCTGTGAAGTCCTATCCTAATGTTGCTCAGAATTATTCTTTCAATTTTCAAAACTTATGTTCGGTATAATGAAAATAATAATGTTATTGCCATAGGATTCGTGTAAAACACCACTGAATATTTTGGAGGTAAAGCCAATACAGTATGGGTCACATTGTCATTTTTTGTGTAAATATAATATTCATTCATAACAAGTTTTTCATTACCATCAATATTCACCTACTTTACCAGGTTATAACCAAAAAACCCTAAATTCAGTTTTTGCCAAGATGCTCCGTTCAAAAACTTGAATTTAAGGTGGATACCTATTTTTATTTATGTTAGGGTTGAATAATTTTTTTGTGTAGTCGTTTCAGAACTGGGAGTTTCATTTTACTTCCTGAACTATATGCTCTCTCAAATATTTATGCATAAAGACTTCATTTATTTCAGTTCAAAACTTTTCTACCCATGAGTAGCTGTAGAAATTGGGTTGTTTCATAAGATATGCATTTCATATTTGTGAGTTCTGAAATACATTGAATATATTATAAAAACTAGATTTTTCTGATTCACAAAATGTTCTATATTCCACAAGGATCTATACTTGTTCCTATTCTTTTTTTAATATATATAAACTCGATATCGGAGCTCAAATTAAAAGGTGAAATTAAACTTTTTGCTGATAATACAACAGTCGTATATTTTGCAGAAAATTCTACCTAATATTGAACTATTCAAAATCATCGATAATGTTTATTTCTAAAAGTAGTATTGCAACTGATTCTCTAAGACTACTTAAATTCAAAAATTCGTCAATTCAGTATACCAATAACACAAAATTTTTAGGTTTGCATATCGACACAACACTTTCTTGGTTCAGTCATATCAACAAACTGAGAAAACAACTCTCACCTTTGATTGGAATACTATTCAGAATAAGGCAATATACACCACTGAAATATTTGAAAATTATATATTTCAGTTTAGTTTATTCTAAATTACAATATCTTATTTTCGTTTGGGGCCCAGCAAAAATTTCTATTTTGAAACCACGTCAATCAAATTTACTAAATCTTCGTTCATTATATGAATTAAACATTTTTCTTTTTATTCATTTTGTTGACACAGGAAAAAAACATCCGGATCTTACTTTTGATCATATTTCAAAAATCCATTACCATAAAACAAGAAATATGAATAATATAAGTGCAATATGTTTCAAATCAAATTTTGGAAAAACGTCAATTTTTTATGTGGGAATTGAGATATACTATAGAATACCTCAATCATTAAAAGAAATTAGAACTAAAACTTAGTTCAAAAAAGAACTTAAAAAATGTATAATCTACAGATAACTCTTCAAGTCCTTTATTATTTCAACCTTGACTGCTATTACTTTTATTTTCATTTTGTTTTGCTTTGTTATGGCGTTACTTAGGTTTAACTTATACTTCACATAATATTCTTATCACTCTCTTCCTATTTATTGTTTAATTATTTATCTATATATATTGCTGTAATTCAATTCATGTAAAAAAAACCCTCTACAAACAGAAATGTTTCTTGGTTTCAATAAAGTAAATTAAAAAAAGTGATAATTATTAGCACAAATCCTAGTGCAAAATAATTTTTATGTGGTGATGAGAATCTCAAAACAAAACTTTTTTTTGGTCAAATATTGTAAAAATCAGACGTCGCTTCGTCGTCCTAAATTGGTCCACAACGTTAGTTTTACGTCTTAATTGAACACCGCAAGGACGTCCAAAAGACCTCTAGAAGTGACGTCATTTAGATGTGACTTACTTACGTCATTCAGACGTCATTTGGTTTGATAAAAAGACGTCATTTGGCCGAATGTGATGCCGTCTTTCAGACGTCGAACAGTCGCCATGTGCTACCTGGGAGGTTATAGTTAGCAATATATATAATATACAGGGAGGAGTGTTTAAGCGGGCCTTCTTAAAAATTCCTCGCGCAGATAGTTTTGTTAAGGGTTATAACAGAGAATTCGATGAGGTAGTCTATTATATCTCAGGTAGGGCATATTACTTAAACAATAGGGCTAAGTACTCGAATTAGAGAGAAGTAGTCTCATAATTTTTCTTTTATTTTTGCTTGTGCAATATTGATTTTTTCGCCGCCTGTTATATTTTAAAATAACATAGAACTTTAGTATATACTACATCAGTAATAGAACAAATAAATATATACATACTATCAGTATAAATACATATCTAGATTCAGTTATAGGTATTTTGAGAGCAATAATCCTGGAAGGTTTTTTTTTATTGTTTTTTTCTCTCAGAAGGATAGTATCTCGATATTGCTACCATTTATAGTCGGACAAAAATCCTTCTTTAATTTAGTTCTTTGACATTGATGTCTCAAATTTCCGCCTCGTTAATAATTAATAAATTGGTTTGTTAAAACCTTGCTGGTATTATTTAATCCCTTCAAACCTTCCAAGGTCCACGCATTTAAGCCGTGGCCGAGTCTACCCTCCAAGGACTTAATTGGTGACTTAACCCAGCCGACCGCTAGGAACCACGAAACCACTAAATTTAAAATCTGCATGATCTGAGCGGATGTAAACTTCTTTCGGATCTGGTGGCAGCGATCATCGCGTTACCAGCTATTACTAAAAATAATCCTTCGGCTGGACGATCACCTTTGTAGGAGCGGCATTTGTTCTAGCGGAGATATAGATTATTGTTATTATTATATCTCGAGGGTTTAAAGGGATCGCCCCTAGCTTGGAGGTTATTACAAGCTTACAAAGTTGAAAAATATTTATAAAAATAAATTAAAGTGAGTTGTTCATATTAGCTGGTATTTTTGAATTTCGCCCATAAATTTTGTTGTTTGTACTAAAAGCAAATCTAATCTAGGAAGCAAGATCAAGCACTCACTGATTATATCTATAACAAACTCATGGGCACTGCTGGGTCCTGTCTATCAATTTGATTGATTTTGTAGTGTCTCCAGTTTCTTATTGGATGTATAGACTTCGGGGATCTCGTTATTCGAAGTCAGTGGCCTCTGCTGATTCCTGTCTATGATTTTGGTTTAATTTGTGGTGTCTCTGGTGTTGGGTCGAGACCTCGTTATTCGAATTCAATGGCCTCTGAAGACTATTGTCCGTGAATTCGGTGAAAGGTGCAGTGCTTCCGGTTTTGGTTTGATGGAAACTTCGGGGGCCTCGTGTTTAGAATTCAGTGGTCTCTGCTGAGTCCTGTCTATGATTTTGGTTGAATTTGTAGTGTCTCTGTTTTTTTTTGTTGGGTGGAAACCTCGTTATTCGAATTCAATGACCTCTGAAGAGTATTGTCTCTGAATTTGGTGGAAAGATGCAGTGCTTCCGGTTTTGGTTTCATGGAGACCTCGAGGGCCTCATTATTCAGTTTCAATGTCCCTTGCTGTGTTCTGTCAACAAATTTCAAGAAATTTATTGCGCGCGTCCTCAGATTTGTCTTTGATGAAGACCTCATTGTTCAAACTCAACAACACCCCGTACTGAGTTATGTGTGCAAGTTTCAAAAAATATAATAGGAAAGTTTGAACCGAAATTATTATAACAAATATTAAAAAAAGAATTGGATGTTTTCCACCATCATATGAATCATGACTTTGTATGCGTCTCATCAATGTTGACTTTTTACGATATACCTCATGTTTAATGTGTTGATAAAGAAAATAAAAATTTCCGAAAGCTCGATCAATCAACAGAGAGTATTCTTTTAAACAGCCCAGTATTTTGACAGCATCCTCAAGATCCATCCGCATTTTTCCTTCTAGTCATATATACCTATATATATATATTCCATATCTCTAATGTAGATAATACAGTAGATAAATAATTCATTATTGAAGAGAAAGATATCACAAAATCATCTCCACAACGAACAAGAAATATAATAATAATTACTATTATTAGTAATCCACAATTGATACCAGGTGATAATAATCATCCTGCGAGCTATTTCGCAGTACTTCGAATAATGTTGAGATTTGGCAACAATGCAGTAGCAGTAGGGTTGACCATTGGATATTCGGTAGATATTCCAGCAGAAAACTGTAATTTATTTGGAAATATGAAAGATCGCTGTCACTATGGTATGAAAATCATATCTTGTCAGTGCCATCTTACAGTTCAGACACGCGAAATAGTTGACTTTATATGAACCTTAATTTGAAATGTAAATATCTACAACTTGAAGCAACGTATCTGAAAGCAGTTTTCCCATAAAAGGCTTGTTGAAAATACAAAGAATAACGATTATTACGGTAAAATAAATAAATTTTCCAATAAAAATAAAACAGTATGGGCGGGTGGTGTTATAAATGAACAAAATATTCAAAAAGCTATCTCCTAAAATAATGATAACACAACAGTAAATGATCCACAATTAATACATTGAAGTACCCCTCAAATAATTTTGTTTCAAACAGCATATTTCTTTCATATAACAGAAAATTTTTTCGAAATTATGAAGAATAATATTAAAAATAAAACCTTGTGGTTCTGATATAATATATTTGGAATTGTCATTAAAAAAATTGCAAATTCTATAATAAAACCGCTTTCTCATATTAATTAATACTTCTTTTGAAGAAGGAAGAGTCAAATTACCGCACAATCTCTGTATTATTACCAGCTCTGTATCAAAAATATTTGAGTATGCTGTTGAACCATCTATCATCACAACGCCTTGGATTCTGATTTTGTTAGTTTGTTGAATTTTTGAAGTATTGTCCAATGTTTTTCGACGAGTTGAATGTCACTGTAATTTTGAAATTGAATTAAATACTTTTCTCTACGACTATTGTATTCTACGTTCATTACATATTGATTTTTAATTGAAGAATAAAGATGATTCCAAGACACCGTGAATCCTAACTCATTATTCATGCAACGGCACTCGGCCAATCACAGGTTCAGAATTTTCAGAATCCACGGGAACTGGGAGGTTTAACAAACAAATTTCTCAAGAAGGCTTTGCTTGATTGAACTTTTGTCACAGCTTGGCATCTGCGAACGTCAGATTGACTATTTTCTTAGTTTTAACTTTGATCTTCGTGACAAGTACCTAATATAAAAATGAATAGAGCGGATTGGGAAAGCAGTGATAGTGAGGAAAAAGAGATCTGTTGTACACCACCGGAGTTATTGGAAACTGCGAAAAGTGCAACTATTAACTTATTGCCGGAAAAATCAAGAAACCAATATTCGAAGGCATACGCGGAATTCGTGGATTGGCGAAATTCGAACCAGGCACTTTCTTTCTCAGAAAATGTCCTTGCCTATTTTACGAAACTCTCAGAGAAGTATAAGTCATCAACGTTGTGGAAGATATATTCTATGTTGAGAAGCACACTCAACGTGAACAACAATATCAACATATGATGTATTGGTTAACAACTCAAAACATAACAAAAACATAAAATGTGAAGTTTCTGGGACTATGTTTTGATTCAGATTTGTCTTTTAAAACCATTAAAACTCTCTGTTTGAATTTATCAAAGATGTTAAATTCTTAATGTTTTCAAACTAGAAATTTAAGGAAAACACTCGATGTAATAGCGTATTGCAAGACCAATCAAAATTCTATTTTAGTTGGTGTGCAATGTAATTTTAGGTTACGTTTAGAATCAACTTGGACATCAAGGAGGTCCAGTTTGATTATATTAGATCATGTTCCCTTCTTTTATGGCTTAAAAATTAAAAAAGAAGGGGACATGATCCAACCTAACCAAACTAACCTTGCTATCCAAGTTGAATACTTGGGACTACTATATCTCCTTAGCATCGATTCAAATATACCGCTTTGGCCAGGATAGTTCTGATTGGTTCATGCGGATTGCCTGTTGGAAAGTGTTGTGGAAAGGAATTCTTGCATTTAGAGCTTTTGTGTTCGGCGCAAGAATAAAATGCGATGTTGTGATGGTACTGATACTACTGACAATTGTGTTCTGTGACAGTTGATTTTTGAGCTTTTGACTTTTATTTTTTTTGTTTGTATTATCATCAGGGTTGTGATTTTTAGTATAATCCTACTGAATTTACTTCTCGACTCCATTTAGTAGCCTAGTATTCTCAATGGAAATTTAGTATTTTCACCCAACATGCCAATATACGTCATTCTGCTATTTTCATTCATTCAGATATGTGCTTTTCCATGGAATGAGAGGTTGAGGTAATGGGATTTCACAGCGTAAACGTACAACTACAGTATCTCAACCGAACGCAACCCTGTTTTGTGCGCTGCGCTCAACTCTGTGTTCCGTTGTTCTGTGATATCCTTAATCTCTCTATTGACGTTTCGTTTTGACGTCTTATTGCTGGCAAGTGACAAGTTACACGACTGACAGGTATAGAGTTGAGTTGAGATCATTCAAAAATGTGTGGTTGCCGTTACTCATTAAATATCTCTATTTATTATGTTGTGTTTGTATATTCATTGAAAACATTATTATATCAGCTTTTTGAATTTCCCGCATTTTCAATTATTATATCAGCTTTTCGAATTTCCCGCATTTTGTTTCATCACAGATATTCGAATTTCCCGCGTTTTGTCGATTAAGAAGGAATTTAGTATCGAAGAATCGAATTTAGTAGCCAACGATTGTCAACGAAGTCATTTTTAGTATACCTGACAACGGAAGCGTCTAAATAATGCAGTGCAGTAATAAAAGACGAAGTTATTTAAATACTGCAAGGCCTTATTTGTTTCATAAATTGAGAGTTATCGGCAATCAACGATTCTCGGTAGGATCCCTTATTTCTAACCTGAGTTGGTAGTCTAGTCAGGCAGTGGAAAAAAAGGTTATGTTGTATGGCAAATTCGGCAAATTATTAAATCACTTTAGTCTAACCATGGAGAATCTACTATAAGCAGTTATTTTAGGAGGCGAAAATGATGATGATATAGAATTCGTTATTTTGGATAACATTTTCATTGACAGGGATCACGTACTAGATCCAATTAATAATTTTGATTTGAACGACTTTTCGGATAACGAAATAAAACTGAATTTCCGCTTTGGAAGGAATGACATAAACAGAGTATTGAGGGTACTGGGACTACCGAATGAATTGAGAACCCGGACACAACATAAAGTCAGGTATTTGTAACAAACTCAAGTGTATTTGTTGGTTTACAGGATTAACAGCTTTGTGCATACTTTTGAAAAGACTGGCATACCCGAATAGATTAAGTGATATATGCCACCTGTTTGGTCTGTCCCCCCAATCTTTGTCACAGATAATCAAAGAAACAGTGGAATTTATAGTGGAAAATCATGGTGGACTATTGAATGATATTGGGCAATTAGAATGGCTAAATATCGATAAACTGCGAAGTTATGCACAGGTAAAGAAAGCACAAAAATATAAATTGGGAGGAAACACCGCGTCATTGTCTGAAACCTGGTATTTTCTGCACATTTTGAAAGAAATATGATGACAGGGTGTTTCTTGTGTAGCTTCCAGTTTGAACATTTTTAATAATCCTTTAATTACATTGTAGGCCATACAAGATAAGGGTGGTGCAGTACATAACTGTTGGGGATTTATCGATGGAACATCAAGGCAAATATGCCGGCCCACAGTGCAACAAGAGGAGTACTACTCGGGTCACAAACGACATCATTGTGTCAAATATCAATCGGTACTTTGTCCTTATGGTATTATAGTTAGTTTGAAGGGTGGATTTCCAGGGAGAAGACATGATGCTGGGATTTTTAGAGAATCAAATTTACATGAAGAACTTGAAAGGAAAGTGGTATTTGAAAACAATGAGAAATATACACTCTATGGTGACCAAGCTTACGCATTGATGGAATTGTTGCTGTCCCCATATCCAGGAAGGCCACAAGATTTACCATTCTACCAGCAGCAATTTAATGATTCAATGAAAATTCTTAGAATTGCAGTGGAATGGGGTTTCCAAAAAGTAGTTTCTGAATTTGCTTTTGTAGATTTTAGGAAAAATCAGAAATTACTTCTACAAGATGTAGAAGGTCTGTACAAAACTGCCGTTATATTAACAAACTGTCATACCTGCTTGTATGGTAGCCAAACTGCTACTTATTTTAATGTACAACCACCTAGCTTGGAAGAATATTTAGAAATGTGAAATACATAAAAATATGATGAAGTCCTCTTAGTACACTGATAAAAAAATAAAATATATAAATGAATAAATTTTATATCAATGAATATTAATGACAGTGAATTGTTAAAGCTAATGATCAAAAATTGTTCAATAAATTGTCAATCATTTTTTGTTGGGATTCCAACAGAGCATTTGTTGTTTTTCTTTCCGTGAATTCCAACTTAAATCGTTCTTTTTCTAGCTCTATCTTTTGTTTGGCTTCCAAAATATCAATTTCATGCTTCTCTTCCTGTAACCGCAATTTTCTTTCTTCAAGGGCTACTTCTCTTTCTCGAACAGCAATTCTTCTTTCTTCTAGTTCCAATTCTTTTGTTCTCATTTTATGCTCCTTGTCCTGTTTCTCGTTCAAATATGCTAATGCATCTTTTTTCATTGTTCTATTTTTATTGCTTCTCCTCCTGATTGGTTCTGAAAAAGTAACAAGAATTTTATATACAGAAGTGATTATTACTGGCAGTATCTGATTGCCATGAGAATACACCTATCACATGCAGAATAACAGAGACCAATGTACACCTACCAAAAATATGCCTTTTTGTAGAAGTGCTTGGCTCATTTTCTTTTTTCTGTTTGGCATTACTTGCCTCAGACATTCTTGAAACTTCTTCAATCTCAGATGTTCCTTGAACTTTCTCATCAGAACTGTTCACAGCCGATCTTTCCGGAATCTGCATATTTAACCCTACTGCACCTGAAAATAGTTTTAATGAATAAAAATGCTGAAAAAACTTCCAATTATTCAAATAATCTGATGAGAACAATGTACAAAATAATTTCAACATAAATTTACTTGTGAAACATCACTCTTGCTGATTTATCTATGACAAGGGTCAAATGCCTTAACGGTCTATTTAAGAATGTATATTTTTTACTTAGTTAACCTGTACATTGTAATGACTTGCAAATGTCAATTCGCCAACGCCTAGTAAAGTAATAAATTTATGTCACTTGACAGTTTGTTGTGGAGGAATCGTAATGTTTGGCATTGCTGTTTTGTACACTGAAAAGGTATTTTGTTCTTTGAACTGTTAACTCAACATAAATTATTTTACTCAAAGATAGGCAAAATTGGTGAACACAAAAATTTTACGACAGTTATGAAGTTTACTTGAAATATCAGGTAATGGGCCGTGATGGTCATGATGGTAGAGCGCTTGTCTCTTAACCTAAGGGTCATGGGTTCGATTCCCAGCATGGTCATCGGTCTCGTGCATGGCATCACACATTAAAAGGTAAGGGCTGCGTCTTCCCTAGCTCGGACAAGTCTTTCGAAGACTTTTGAGGGTTGTACTCTTAAGGGTGTGCAGCTGGTTGACGGAAATAACAATTTTAACAACAATTTTTAACAAAAAAAAATTTAACAATATTTTGGATAAGTTAGGATTTTCGTACAAAATCGATAATAAACTAAGAATATATGTTTATACTTTACCATATTCATGATCAAATATGATGACATTGTCCGTTTCTATGTCTTCTTCACCACCACAATTGTCATTTGCAAATGAAACAGCAATATTCTCCCTTGCCTCTCTTCCCAGCTCAGCGATGATTTTTTCCTTCGATATATTACTTCCTTTACTTTTTTTTATTCCACTTTCATGACACAGTAGGCTGATCTCTTGCAGTAATAAATCTTTCTCCGAATATGGTTCTTCATTACCTGATCTACAATAATTCCAAAGTTATAATAGTCACTCCATATCCATATCTCTAAGTTGACTCACCTTATCTTACAAATAGCATCTTTTTTCATCCAGACTTCAAGCAATAGCTGTAAATGCTGTTTTAATGTTCTTATCACAAACTTTTTGGAGACAATTCTCTCCAGATTTCGTTGAACCACTTCCCATTTTTCTGGGTATGAAATTGGATTGTGTGCAACAACTTCCCTCAATAAAACCACATCATCATCAAACGTAAACCGAAGACGTTTGTTTCGTTCTTTTGGAATAGACATTTCAACTTCACTATCAAACACTTGCATCACCTATGGCCTTTCGTACCTCAACCTCGTTTATATACAACACTATCCTATCCAGGACAACAAAACAAATTAGGTTATCAAGTATAAGGTAGGTTTGTAGGTTATATTTTAATGACAGTGGCCACGTTTATGACCGAATTCGACCGAACCATTAAAATAAGGGCAAAATAAGACGAACTTAAGGCAGGCATAAATAAAGTCAGGCACTATTCTTAATACGGGAAATATAAAGCATGGTACATGAGCGCATGCTCAGATGTCAAAATAAGGGCGACTTTATTACTGCACTTCCCAAATTGCAAGTCCGATAACTCTCTATTATGTTGTGTTTGTATATTCATTGAAAACATTATTATATCAGCTTTTTGAATTTCCCGCATTTTCAATTATTATATCAGCTTTTCGAATTTCCCGCATTTTGTTTCATCACAGATATTCGAATTTCCCGCGTTTTGTCGATTAAGAAGGAATTTAGTATCGAAGAATCGAATTTAGTAGCCAACGATTGCCAACGAAGTCATTTTTAGTATACCTGGCAACGGAGCCCAGCACAACACTGATTATCAAATTATCATGAGTTACTGAGTGTGGATTCATGCAGCACCAATTAACAATTATCAAGTAACAATTATCAATCAACAAGTATTGAAAATTCTGCATTCATGCACCCGAATTAACAATTACCAAGGAACAAATGAGCATGCGCACAAAGCAGATCCGTGCCATTTGAGTTAACCATACTTTGTCGTGAAAACTGTTTAAACATTCAGATTCTATTCGTTTTCCAAATGTTTATAATCAATTTTGTGCATTCACGATGGTCATTGAAATGGAAGATACTCAAACATTTTTTTTGTTCATTTTGATTGCTTTCCGTCATTATACTGACCAATCCACGATCATCTGCGTACTAGTTGCGCACTAGAGGAAAATCTCGTTCAATTAGAGTAGAAAGATAAAAGTTGGCCAACTTCTACTTGTTACTTGATAATTGATAATTGTTAATTGTCTGCATGAATGCATTCATTGTAATACAAGTAGTTCAACTTCAACTTGTACTTGTTAATTGATAAATTGTTCCTTGATAATTGTTAATTGGTGCTGCATGAATCCACACTGAGTTGCTAGTTACTATATTTATTAACTAATATAAAAATGACCTCAAAGCTAACTCAGTTTGTGAACTGTAAAATTTTGAGAAAACATGTAATTATGAAGGAAGATATATGGGTAAGAAATGGGAAAATTGTGAACCCAGAAACCATATTTTTTGATGAAAAAGTTCAAGCAGATGTAGTGATAGATTGCAATGGAAAACTTATTGCACCGGGATTCATCGAGTTACAAATTAATGGCAAGTAGTCTGTATTTGACTTGGTGTTTACTGTTTTGTCTTTTGTCATAGATTGTGCTAAGATATCCTGTTCGAATATTTCCTTAATAGTTATGTTATTTATGTAATGAATCATATAGCGCATTCGACTGAAATGCTCGCATTCGGTGTTGGAGCGTATTTAGTGCTGCTCTGATTTGTTACAGGATTCTTGATTATATACATGCAAAAAATGCGAATTTATTTAGCACAACTATCACTGACACGAGGCACATGTAAAGTGACAAGCGTATTCGACTGGACCGATCAAATTATCAAAAAGCAGAACCTGTGTTTGCACCGTCCACAACGTACAGTGCAGAAAGATTCGAATTCGTAGCAAGCGCTATTGCCAGTCGAACATAGATTTTGCTCTAACCTCAAGTAATACATGCCAAGTCGAATAAGAATATTATTGGTACCGTGTCAGTGTATATCCAGCCGAACACACAAGCTCTGTAAAGGTTGGAATAAATGCACATTAGTGCAGCCAGTTGAATACACTTTAATGACGATCATTATGTAGCCGTGAATATATTATCGAGCCAAGCCAGATACCGATAACACGGCTTTCGCCATAATGATCGTTTATGATCTGAAGTACATACAAGACCTTATCTGCTGGCATCAATAAACTTACCTCGTTTCTGATAGAACAATCACATTTTTTTTCCTTTTCCATATAAATCAGCAGTTCATCAAAGTGCTTCCTCAGACTACGAATATTAAAATGAATTATTCCAATATCATTCTCTAGTTTGCCTTTGACCTCTTATATATATTCTTGTAAACCACCAAGTTCTCTTGTATCAACTTGCTGTTTACTATCTATTTCATTTAGAAAGTCCAACATAATGATTTTGAAACGTGTGAAACTCCTGCAAAGATTATTGAATGAGTGAGTCATGAGTATGTACAGAAACAAAAAAAAGGCAGATACACGTACACCCACACACCTATATGCATGTGTACATTTGTAGTATTAATTATCCTAAATGAACCAAAATGATTTATTGTACAAGGTGCCAAGTATAATGAAAATTTCAAATTTGGAATGAATATATTTAGAACATTACAACTCTTATTTATTTTGCAACTCCTGGAAATTATTTGTAGACGTAATGAGTTAAATTATTTCATTATGGAATGCATAAATTTTCCCATTTTCTGACAATACATTTTCAAAACCAATTTTTTCAGCTATTTGATTCCCCAATTCCACTATTTTCTTTGTGAGGTCTTCTTTGACGACTATTCCAGTGCCTTTCAGCATCTTCTTTTTCGCATATTTATATGTTTTGTTCAACAGATATGTTGATTAGTTTGAAATAAATGAACGAATTTTTTTTATTCTGTTTACCTACTCTGTAACTTATTTCTATATCTCTAGAATTTAGCTTCATAACCATTTTCGAATTGAAAAGATCTATAAATTCAGTCCTGGTGTTCTCTTTTGGCTTTTCTTTGAGGTTGTAAACTCTCAGACTTGTTTGTCGACTTAGTTGATCAAAGTATTCTAGTTTCATTTCAAGTTCTTCTCTTTTACGGGTTTCTTCACTCACGGTTTTTTCCAAGTAATTGATTTTCTTTGTAATTTTGTGTTGGGCAGAATCAAAATCTAGTTGGAGAGAAGACACTGAATTCTCTAAATCGGTAAACCGTTCATCGAGAGTTTTTACAATCGCCTCAGTCACATTCTCAGCGGTAGTTTTTATGAATTCTGTTTGCTTTTACTTACAGCTTCATTTACAGAGTTTTCATTTTTTTCTCTAATATCCCTGGTTATAACCATGATTGGGTACTAGGATAAATAACTTCTTTAGACACTTTATAAATTTTTTTTCAGGCCTTAATTCAGTACAGTAACTTAGCTTTTGATAGTATTTCCGAAGCACAGGTTATCTGTGACTATGCACAATTAGCCAGAGACGTTTAAGTGAAGTCTTTCATTATTATAACAATTTTATATGAAAGATTTCATTTTGACCCAATTTTTGTTCATGTTTTCCTGGTGGAATATTTTTCTCTGTGTTTTGTGAAAAATTAACGTATTCTTTCTCTTTTGTCCTTAGTAAACTTTCCTCTTAGTGCTGAAACAAGAAATAAATTTCTTACATACATTCAAAAAATTCAACATAATTCTGTAGCCATTCGGACTTTCAGCAAGTTTGTTCTGATGAACCCATAAATTGGTTCAACACAACAAAAACATAATCATATGATACAGAAAATGAAATATCAATGGAAATATGATTTTATAGATTTTCAACTGTGGCAATTTTTATACAATGAGCCGAATATAAAACCATGGGGATATTGAAAACTGAAATAGATACGATTTTGGGTAAATGGGAAGAAAATTGCATGATAGAAGGGCCATTCGTATAGCATTATAACATTCTTAGAAATAATTGGGATTGACTAAACTGTTTAGTAAATCCTACTGATGCAAATAACATGGTTATCAAAATGCGCATCTACGAATCAAATTATTTGTGTTGTGAAGGGGAAAAATAATTTTTGTTCTCATATAATAATAACAAAAATGTTTATTGGCGGATAAAAAAAAAAATGTGTATGCATAGCTTTACAAATGAGACATAAAATGTTGCTGTGGTAACATATTACAATCCAGTGCAAATAAACAATGGTTTCTCTGAAGGTAGAGCCTGAGCGCAGGTGCTTTGATTATGAATACTCTTTGAGTAGGTTATATTTCATAAACAAGTGATTTATCTTGACAAGCAAACTCCAAAATTCAAATATAAAAACAAATTGAAATTTGTACAAATAGTTCCATAAAAAAATGGTACAAATTGTATAATAAGTTACTATGAAAATAAAAAGTTACGGTTAAACAGATTAAAAATTCATAATTGTAAGATAAGTTGAATGAATAAATGAATATAAATAAATATGAGGGTATTGAGAGTTTGTAAAAGTCACATGTCATCAAAATGAAATATGGAAGAAAAATACCTACAAAAATAAAGTATAAAGAGAACAACCATTCGCAGCGTATAATTAAATAGAGAATTACCAAAGGGTCGATCTGGATATAAATATAAATCCTTGGTGTACTAAGTAGTAAGAATTGTTTTGTAGCTTTTTCAAAAGAATGTATATTTTTTTTATTTTTCAGTTCATCTGGGATTTTATTGAAAAGTACCAAAGATACGTAGCAGAAACTTCTTTTTGATGGAACTAACTATTTGTACAAATTTCAATTTGTTTTTATATTTGAATTTTGGAGTTTGCTTGTCAAGATAAATCACTTGTTTATGGAATATAACCTACTCAAAGAGTATTCATAATCAAAGCACCTGCGCTCAGGCTCTACCTTCGATCTGGATATAAATATAAATCCTTGGTGTACTGATTAGGGTAACGGCACCAATAGTCGCCACTGTACCAGTAGTTGCCACTCGCTAATTTATTCGTAAATTATAACTAAAGAGTTCCAGTTTCATAAATGATATCCCCATCTGTCACATGGATAAATATTTCTGAAGTATTTCTAACACAGCTATCGATAATAAGATGTCGCTGTGAAGAGTAATATTGGAATACTGCACTGTCAAGTATTCATAGGTTATGTTCTGTTTTGTTGCGTCGGTGTGTAACGTAAGAAAGAATATTGTTTTTGTTTTTTTACATATATACATTTACGAATGGTTCATAGTTTTTTCAAATTTGTGAAATCATAGTTACCAATTTTTATATAATCATATAATTCTGAAGAGTTTTGCCATTTTGGGGAAAAAATAGAAGGTAGCAATTATTGGATACAAAATAAGTACATGAATTAGACTAGCCAGGAGGTAGCAATTACTGGTATCTTCATCAGATCTTGATAAACCACAAGTTTTTCTCATGTTTGAAAGGTTTATACATTTCTGTACCTCTGGTGAAAATATCAGTTCATTCAATGAATTATGACCAATAGTGGCCATATGTTGGCAACTATTGGTAAAATGGTAGGCAATTACTGGTTACTTGGCATCAACTTAGGTTCTTCTTTCAGACCGCAATGAATAATTCAACGGTCAGAAAAGCTTTCTTCAGAAAAAAATCAATTTTATATAATGGAATTTTAATATTCAATGAAATACAGAAAAATTTGAAAAATATCATAGAAAAAAATCTTTTCAAAAAACATTTGAAGAAACATTTATTACAATGATGCTTTTGACAACCCTTCCTTTTTTTTGCAATCATTTCTTTGAATTTTGTTATTTATTGTCTTAATTAGAGAACTAGAACCCTATTATAAACATTTATGATTCTTGGGTCAATAAAGATTATTATTATTAAAGACCACAATGTTATCCGTCACATTTGTTTTTGTAGAATATAAAATTTTAGGCATTCACCAAAACTTTTTTTTAGAGCAGTAACTGAACAATTCAAAAACAGGAGTTCCTTACCTTTGATTGACCATAGATACGATACAAGATCCAAAATGGAAAAAAAAATTAAGATATCTTTTCAGACAAAAACAATAGGTCAAAGAAGTTTCTGCTACGTATCTTTGGTACTTTTCAATAAAATCCCAGATGAAATGAAAAATAAAAAAAATATACATTCTTTTGAAAAAGCTACAAAACAATTCTTACTACTTAGTACACCAAGGATTTATATTTATATCCAGATCGACCCTTTGGTAATTCTCCATTTAATTATACGCTGCGAATGGTTGTTCTCTTTATACTTTATTATTGTAGGTATTTTTCTTCCATATTTCATTTTGATGACATGTGACTTTTACAAACTCTCAATACCCTCATATTTATTTATATTCATTTATTCATTCAACTTATCTTACAATTATGAATTTTTAATCTGTTTAACCGTAACTTTTTATTTTCATAGTAACTTATTATACAATTTGTACCATTTTTTCATGGAACAAACTATTTGTACAAATTTCAATTTGTTTTTATATTTGAATTTTGGAGTTTGCTTGTCAAGATAAATCACTTGTGTTTACGACCCGTATCATATTTTTTGTTAAGATTATAATTTAAGTACTTATACCTGTATTCAATTTAATTTTTATTTAACTCATTGGGAATCCCTTTAGTTTTTCCATTGTAATACATTGCTAGTACAAATTATTTCTTTATTTATGTAGAGTTCAACTTTTTTTTATACAAGTCAAGACTCGGCTATTCAGAATGGCCTATCGCGAAGGAAATCACCTAGCGATACGGGCAGTCTCAATTTTACTCCCGGTACGATCGGTACGCTCGTATATGCCATTTTTCGGCAGTACTCGAATTACGCAAAAGTACGGTGTCCGTGCAAGGAATATACTTCCCTAGTGCTCCCTAGTATACTACCATAACCAACTACAGTCCACACCCCCCCCCCCTCAGGAGACCGGTGGTTGCAACCCCAGAGGAGAAACGGCTGAGTGGGAAGCCAGTAAAGGAACCAGGTAGGCCTACATGTTAGTCGTTTTTTCTTGACTTTGTTATTATTGCAATCCTTACCAGTCTCAAATGTAACATTTTTTGGTCGGCTTCGAGCCGGATAATTGGTTTTCTAGGGGCATTCTCAATGAAAATATTCCAATTTCATTTAAACAGTAAATATTTTATTAAACGTATTTTATTTCAATCATAGACACAGACGGTAGGACCAGTTTTTTGCGTAGTTTGTTTATCTCGTTTTTTTGTTGAACAGTCTCTACACTCTACATGTTTTCTTTCCGCTTAGGGAAACATTTTACTGAAATAGTTTTTGGAACGATAAACATTGATAATATCACGATACTTTGATATAAAAAAGTATAATTTGTACCAGGTCAATAAATTTGCACTATAATTCGATTAGTCTGGTCATTCTCTTTCACTAGTAAAAACTTTCAAGTTGACGTCTTTCAAGAATTAATTATAGTCGGGATGGCCGCAAAACAGCTCAAGCAGTACCGTGCGACAAGAGATATACACCGATCCCGAATTCATGAAACTTTTGAATTAGCTCTTGCTGCGATAGATGATCTATCGCAGCACAGTTCTCTAAAAATGCGATACTCTGAATTAGGTACAACTTATGCAGAAATTAACGAGTCTCATAGCTCAATAGTTCAATTATTATGTGTTCAGGAAGAGCCTGGACTTTTGGAGGATGAAAATAATTGTCGACAAGAGGTCGATAAAGAATATTTTCGTATCAAAACTATCTGTTATGATCTCTTTGAAGCAAAGCCTATACTTTTGCCGAAAGTATCAAGTGTTAGGCTGCCAAAATTAAATGTCCCTAATTTTAGTGGAAATTTGAAAGCTTGGCCGACATTTATCGATTTATTCAATTCGTTGATTCACAAAAATGACTCTTTATCAGATATAGAAAAATGTCAGTATTTGTTGTCAGTTGTTTCCGGAGAAGCACTCGCTTCCCTCAAAAATCTTCCTCTCACAAATGACAATTACTCAATCGCTTATAAGACATTGACATCGCGATTCCAGAATGAAAGACTATTGGCCAACTTTTATTGGGAAGAAATAAATAATGCTCAAAAATTAACCTCAGAAGCTCCTCGGGATCTCAGATATTTATTAGACATTTTTAGTGATAATTTGCAAGCTCTAAAAAATTTAAAGTTTCCCGTTGATAGTTGGGATTTCGTCTTGTTCCATTTATTGAGCAAAAAGATAGATGCCGAAACTCTGAAACGTTTCGAACTCAACAATCCATCTTCAGGTGTTCCAAGATATGATTTAAATTTCTGGAAAAACAATGTAAAGCTCTCGATTCAATGGGATTTACCAAAAGTATCGTTAAATATACTTCAAAGTGTCCCAATAAAAAACCTCCCCACACAATTTACAAATGTCCCTTATTCGCAGCTAAATCTCCAAAAGAAAGATACGATTTGGTAAAAAAAATAATTGGTGCACCCACTGCCTCGGGTCAAAACATACTGCAAGATATTGTAACTCCACGTCTAACTGTAGAAGTTGTAATAGTTCATTTCATCATACGTTACTGCATTTCGACTCTGCCAATATGCCTTCTCCTTCCGTTACTCAGCCTGAAAATGCAGGAACCTCTTCGGAAACCTCTTTGATGAACCTCGGTGAAATCCAAACCACTTCTATGACTAACGTTCTTCCATACTCCTCCACAGTTCTTCTTTCCACCGCTCAAGTCCAAGTGCTAGATATTCGTAACAATTACCAAACTGTTAGAGTCTTACTCGACTCCGCAAGCCAAGCCAACTTTATAACTGAAAAATGTTGTCGAAGGTTAGGTTTGAAAAAATGTAAACTGCCACTTTCCATCAATGGATTAGATCAGATGAATTCTGCAGCTTCAAATGCTGTTACTTGTCGTATCGCTCCAGTACACGCACCAACTCCCGTTTTTACCATTGAAGCTGCTATCCTCCCGAAAATATGTACCAAATATGCCAGCGTACACCTTTTCTACTAGAGACTGGTCACACGTAGTTAACCTCCAACTTGCTGAAAATGTTTCAATATCTCTGGCCCTATTGAGATGCTCCTAGGAGCTGATATTTTCTCCTTGATATTGAGAGATGGAAAAGTAGTGGGAAGTGAAGACGTTCCTATCGCTTTTAACACCATATATGGGTGGATTCTCATGGGAAAAATGTCGTTGGACCCAAAACTGACTAACATAACATCCCTTATGAATTTGGTTGATTTGGATACCACTTTAAAACAATTTTGGAACGTGGAAGAAAGTCCACGAGCCAACATTTCTTCGCCTGAAGAAACTCAATGTGAAGAGAATTTTATAAAAACTCATTTTCGTACCCCTACTGGAAGATACGTGGTTTCTCTCCCCTTCAAGAATGATATCGAACCTCACTTCCATTCTACTCGAAATACCGCTCTCCAACTTTTGAACTCACTGGAACGTCGTTTACAAAAAAAAAAACCCTCTCTATTCTGAATATTGCAAGTTTATGAGAGATTATTTGGACAACAATCACATGGAACTGGTGTCTCCAAACGAATCTTCCCACAAAGTTTGTTACATTCCTCACCATTGCGTAATCAACAAAAATAGCCCCACTACGAAATTGAGGGTTGTTTTTAATGCCAGTTCTCGCTGCCCCTCGGGTCTCTCCCTGAATGACCATTTACTTGTTGGTAAGAAACTCCAACAAGATATTGTCGTTCTCTTATTAAATTTCCGTACACATCCCTATGTCTTTACCGCTGACATAAAGGGTATGTACCTTCAAATACTACTAAATGCTGACCATCGAGATTATCAACGCATTTTATGGCGATTTTCCACTTCAGATGAGGTGAAGGACTATCGTCTTAACACAGTCACCTTTGGAGTAAACTCTGCGCCTTTTCTCGCTATTAGAACACTTTGTCAGCTTGCTCAAGATGAAAAAAAAGATTTTCCCCTCGCCTCCTCAGTGCTCATGACTGATATTTATGTGGACGATATCATCACAAGATCGACTACCCTGAAAGATGCATGTGAACTACAGCATCAGTTAATTGAATTGCTCAATAGGGGTGGCTTCAAGCTCCGCAAATGGGCAAGTAATCACCCTAGCCTCTTGGAAAATTTCTCCCCCGATGAATGTCAACCTCAGGACCATTCATTCAACCCTGAAGATTGTGTTGTTAAAATTCTAGGACTGAAATGGCATCCTTCTCGAGACTATTTTTCTTATAATGTGATTCCCCTGGATGAAGTTTGCACTAAACGTACAATCTTATCTCAGATTGCTCGCATGTTCGATCCCCTCGATTTTCTCACTCCCGTTGTCTTTTTGGCTAAACATTTGATGCAATATATATGGAGTTTAGGGCTAGAATGGGACCAAACTCCTCCCTCGAATGTGATTGAAAGGTGGACACAGTATAAAGCTGAATTACCCCTTCTTTCTAAGTTGAATATACCCCGTCATTTTCCAGCTCTCTCTCAAAGGTGTGAACTCCACGGCTTTGCGGATAGCTCCGAACGTGGATACGCCGCAGTCGTATTTATTCGCATTAGGAACTCCGATAATGAATTTCAAACTTTCCTAATGGCTGGTAAATCAAAAGTGGCCCCTCTCAAAACATTGTCAATTCCCCGTCTGGAACTCTGTGCTGCTGCACTATTGGCCAAGCTTATGAGGTTTATTCTCGATACTTACTCTCCAAGAATAAAGTTTCATCAAATTTTTGCTTGGTCTGACTCAATGACCGCTCTCTATTGGATAAAATCCTCAGCTCACCGGCTGAAAACTTTCGTTGGTAACAAGGTGAGTCAGATTCAAGATAATATACCCCCAAATCTCTGGCATCATATTCGCAGTGCTAATAACCCCGCCGACTGTGCTTCGCGAGGTTTACTCCCCTCCGAAGTTTTAGAACATCCATTATGGTTCTCCGGCCCTGCTTTCTTTGATCTCCCTCAAGAGCAATGGCCTGTGGCTCTCGCAATTGTTCCCTCTCCCGAAGCAATTCATGAAGAGAAAACCGTTTCTCTATATTCTTTCGTGTCTTTAGGCTCTGTAGAATCTCTTTTAGAGAAGTTCTCGTCCCTGAATAAAATTAAACGTATAATTGCATATTGTTTACGTTTTATAATGAATCTTAAAAATCCCCGAAATAAAAATCTGGGGCATCTTTCTCAACAAGAGCTCCATTTATCTCTATTAGTCTTGGTTAAGCGTACTCAACATGTCGAATTCAGCCAAGAAATATCTAAGTTACAAAATAAAATTCCGCTACCTAAACCATTTCGCAAATTGAACCCCTTTATTGGAGATGACGGCCTGCTAAGAGTAGGTGGTCGCCTGGCACATTCGGGTTTAGCATATGGTCGTAAGCACCCAGCATTACTACCTGGAAAAAATCGTTTAACTATTCTCATCATTCAACTTTTTCACGCTGAAAATATGCACCCAGGCTCCAGACGTTACAGTTTTTACTTGTTCAGCATTTCTGGATTCTTTCCCCAAAGAGAGCGATACGTCATGTACTCTCTCGATGTTTAAAATGTTGTAGGGCTCATCCGAGCCCTCTTCAGCCCTTCATGGGCGATTTGCCTGCTCTGAGAGTCAACCAAGTCAAGCCCTTCCAATGTGTCGGAGTCGATTACGGCGGCCGCTTCAATATTACTCTAGGGAAAGGCCGTGGCATAAAATCGCAAAAGGCATATATATGTCTTTTCGTTTGTTTTGCTACGAAAGCCATTCATTTGGAACTGGCATCAGAACTTTCTTCCGAAGTATTTCTCGCTGCATTACGCCGTTTTATCAGTCGTCGTGGGCGATGTAACCGCATAACCTCAGACTGCGCGACGAATTTTGTCGGGGCAAAACATATTCTTTTGCAGCACATGAAAGAAGCTTCCGAATGCGAAAATATAATATTTTCTTTCAATCCACCATCTAGTCCTCATTTTAATGGACTCAGCGAAGCTGGCATAAAATCTGTAAAAACCCATTTATATAGAGTTGTGGGCAACCAAATTTTGACCTATGAGGAGTTCTATACTCTTCTCGTTCAGATTGAGGCCATCCTCAACTCTCGCCCACTATGCGCCCAGAGTTCCGATCCCTCCGATTTATCTGTTTTAAACCCTGATCATTTCCTGACCCTCGAACCTCTCACTACCATACCGGAGCCTGACTTGACTCACCTGAAAATGAGCCATTTGAATCGGTGGCAACTGTTACAGCGTCTACACCAAGATATTTGGAGGCGTTGGCACGACGAATATCTTCACACCCTCCAACAGCGTAATAAATGGCTTAAACCTGAAGTACCATTGGAAGTTGGCCAATTAGTGTTGATAAAAAATGAATTAACCTCTCCGCTTCAATGACGGACAGGCCGAGTAGTTAAAGTGCATCCCGGAGCGGACGGAATAGTCCGAGTTGCGACTGTTCTGTGTACTGTGTATTTTGGGGTGGGGTATGTTTACGCCCCGTATCATATTTTTTGTTAAGTTTATAATTTAAGTACTTATACCTGTATTCAATTTAATTTTTATTTAACTCATAGGGAATCCCTTTAGTTTTTCCATTGTAATACATTGCTAGTACAAATTATTTCTTTATTTATGTAGAGTTCAACTTTTTTTTATACAAGTCAAGACTCGGCTATTCAGAATGGCCTATCGCGAAGGAAATCACGTAGCGATACAGGCAGTCTCAATTTTACTCCCGTTACGATCGGTACGCTCGTATATGCCATTTTTCGGCAGTACTCGAATTACGCAAAAGTACGGTGTCCGTGCAAGGAATATACTTCCCTAGTGCTTCCTAGTATACTACCATAACCAACTACAGTCCACACCCCCCCTCAGGAGACCGGTGGTTGCAACCCCAGAGGAGAAACGGCTGAGTGGGAAGCCAGTAAAGGAACCAGGTAGGCCTACATGTTAGTCGTTTTTTCTTGACTTTGTTATTATTGCAATCCTTACCAGTCTCAAATGTAACAACTTGTTTATGGAATATAACCTACTCAAAGAGTATTCATAATCAAAGCACCTGTCAAAAGCCAAAGCCAAAAATTTATTTTACATTAAATTTACAATAAATAAAATTTATACACTTCACATAAAACATCTAAATAAATAAAAGCAATGCTAAAACCATCCCAAGCCACAGGGGTTAGGATGTTGTAGCGTTGGGATTATTTGGGGTTTTGGGTTTTGTGACCTGCTCTTCTGGGTTATCCAGCGGGCTGGCAAAACCTACTCGCGCCTGATTGCGCAGGCCCTACGATGTTGTGTAGGCCTTAGATGCTGTGAGTGCATGTCACTGCTCGGGTTACCTTCCCTGCCTCCTTCAAGTTATGCAGGGGATTCGCTATGTTATGGGTAAAGCTTCAGAGTATTAGGAGCATCCACTGTCGAGTTTTCCTTGACATCCCGGAAAAGCAACAAGAAAAAACCGGGTTTAAACATTCATCCTAGAATGAGCTGTTCACTCCTCTGGATTTTCATGGAAAATATCCAACACCTTGTATATGAGCCCGTGTTTCAGTTGTTTGTTGTCACGGGCTCTGGTTGTCGTCATATCCCTGGTCAACTCAATTCGAAGGATAAAGTGTCCGTAGAATTTATCAGACTGTTGTCTGATAAATTCTTCGATTTTCGGAATATCGGCTAGCTTCCTCAGTGCGTCTAGCCGAATGTATCTGTCACTGTTGGTGACGATACGGAGTGTTTTGTTCTGCATCACTTCCAAACGCAACATAGTTGTTTTGGGAATGCTGCAGAACACTGGACATGTATATGTCATCGCTGGTCTGATGACCTGCTTGTAGATCAAAACTTTGGTCTCCATTGCCAACTTGGAGTCTCTCACTATTAGCGGGTATGTTCTTTTAATCGCCGCCCCAGAGCGTTGTAACGCCAAGCTGACATGTCTACCAAAGGTCAATCCTCTGTCCAGCTGTACCCCCAGATACCGCACAGACTCGGCCTGACTAATCTCTGCGTCCAGAGCCCTGAATCCACCCAAAAATTCCACGTTTTCACGTTTTCTTTGTGAAGTTCATAAGCTCTGTCTTGGCCGGGTTTACCATTATCTTGTTCTTCGCCATATACGGGCACGACTTCCCTCTGCAGATGGCTCTTTACGTGCGCAGCGGCTTCGTTCGTGACGTTCGCCTGTGCGTAAATGGCTGTGTCATCGGCGTAAATCGCCGTTTGGGTGTTTTCATGCATTGGAAAATCGTGCGTATATAGCGAGTACAAGAGTGGCGACAGGCTCGAACCCTGCGGCACTCCTGCTTCGGCTTTCCTCACTGTGGAGCTGGTTCCATTCACTCTAACCTTGAAGGTCCTGTCGACCAGGTATGAGTTCAACAATCGTACC
Source organism: Chrysolina americana (assembly GCA_958502065.1). Lineage (NCBI taxonomy): Eukaryota > Metazoa > Arthropoda > Insecta > Coleoptera > Chrysomelidae > Chrysolina > Chrysolina americana. The sequence goes on along the minus strand of OY293415.1, from coordinate 34,752,534 downwards.
ATGTGGCAAGGCATGCCTGCCCGTAGCATCTTGACGACGAGGCCCTCGACTCAGACCGTGTCAAATGCCTTTTGGATATCCAGCAGGACCATTACTGTATTGTGCCCTCGATTGAAGCCTTCCTTCACCCCATAGACAATCCGCGCCACCTGGGAGGCCGTTGAGTGCCCTCCCCTGAAGCCGAACTGCTCCGCTGAGATGAGTTTCAGCTCTTCCTCGAGGGCATTGAATCTCTTCAGTAAGATTTTATCCACAACCTTGGCCACCGCACTGAGCAGCGAGATTGGGCGGTAGCTCTCGATTCTCGAGTCCAGTTTCCCCGTTTTTAGGATGGGGATGATCTTCGCATGCTTCAGGCACTTTGGATAGTGCTGCCATTTTATTATGCTATTGATAATATATATCAGCTGTACGAGGGACTTCCTTGGGAGGTTCCTCTTTATTGCCTGATCTATACTTTTTTCAAAATACCTGAAGAAAGCTTTTCTGACCGTTGAATTATTCATTGCGGTCTGAAAGAAGAACCTAAGTTGATGCCAAGTAACCAGTAATTGCCTACCATTTTACCTATAGTTGCCAACATATGGCCACTATTGGTCATAATTCATTGAATGAACTGATATTTTCACCAGAGGTACAGAAATGTATAAACCTTTCAAACATGAGAAAAACTTGTGTTTATCAAGATCTGATGAAGATACCAGTAATTGCTACCTCCTGGCTAGTCTAGTTCATGTACTTATTTTGTATCCAATAATTGCTACCTTCTATTTTTTCCCCAAAATGGCATAACTCTTCAGAATTATATGATTATATAAAAATTGGTAACTATGATTTCACAAATTTGAAAAAACTATGAACCATTCGTAAATGTATATATGTAAAAAAACAAAATCAATATTCTTTCTTACCTTACACACCGACGCAACAAAACAGAACATAACCTATGAATACTTGACCGTGCAGTATTCCAAAAAATATTACTCTTCACAGCGACATCTTATTATCGATAGCTGTGTTAGAAATACTTCAGAAATATTTATCCATGTGACAGATGGGGATATCATTTATGAAACTGGAACTCTTTAGTTATAATTTACGAATAAATTAGCGAGTGGCAACTACTGGTACAGTGGCGACTATTGGTGCCGTTACCCTACTTAGTACACCAAGGATTTATATTTATATCCAGATCGACCCTCTTTGGTAATTCTCCATTTAATTATACGCTGTGAATGGTTGTTCTCTTTATACTTTATTATTGTAGGTATTTTTCTTCCAAACAAACTTTACAAACTCTCAATACCCTCATATTTATTTATATTCATTTATTCATTCAACTTATCTTACAATTATGAATTTTTAATCTGTTTAACCGAAACTTTTTATTTTCATAGTAACTTATTATACTATTTGTACCATTTTTTTATGGAACTATTTGTACAAATTTCAATTTGTTTTTATATTTGAATTTTGGAGTTTGCTTGTCAAGATAAATCACTTGTTTATGGAATATAACCTACTCAAAGAGTATTCACAATCAAAGCACCTGCGCTCAGGCTCTACCTTCAGAGAAACCATTGTTTATTTGCACTGGATTGTAATATGTTACCACAGCAACATTTTATGTCTCATTTGTCAAGCTATGCATACACATTTTTTTTATTATCCGCCAATAAACATTTTTGTCATTATTATATATGAGAACAAAAATTATTTTTCCCCTTCACAACACAAATAATTTGATTCGTAGATGCGCATTTTGATAACCTAACCTAACTAAACAGTTTAGTCAATCCCAATTATTTCTAAGAATGTTATAATGCTATACGAATGGCCCTTCTGTCATGCAATTTTCTTCCCGTTTACCCAAAATCGTATCTATTTCAGTTTTCAATATCCCCATGGTTTTATATTCGGCTCATTGTATAAAAATTGCCACAGTTGAAAATCTATAAAATCATATTTCCATTGATATTTCATTTTCTGAATCATATGATTTTGTTTTTGTTCTGTTGAACCAATTTATGGGTTCATCAGTACAAACTTGCTGAAATTCCGAATGGCTACAGAAAGAATTATGTTGAATTTTTTGAACGTATGTAAGAAATTTATTTGTTTCAGCACTAAGAGGAAAGTTTACTACGGACAAAAGAGAAAGAATGCGTTAATTTTTCACAAAACACAGAGAAAAATATTCCACCAGGAAAACATGAACAAAAATTGGGTCAAAATGAAATCTTTCATATAAAATTGTTATAATAATGAAAGACTTCACTTAAACGTCTCTGGCTAATTGTGCATAGTCACAGATAACCTGTGCATCGGAAATACTATCAAAAGCTAAGTTACTGTACTGAATTAAGGCCTGAAAAAAAATTTATAAATTGTCTAAAGAAGATATTTATCGTAGTACCCAATCATGGTTATAACCAGGGATATTAGAGAAAAAATTGAAAACTCCGTAAATGAAGCTGTAAGTAAAAGCAAACAGAATTCATAAAAACTATCGCTGAGAATGTGACTGAGGCGATTGTAAAAACTCTCGATGAACGGTTTAACCTCACAAAGAAAAAAGTGGAATTGGGGAATCAAATAGCTGAAAAACTTTGACACCCTTTATCTTGAGGACGAATCAAGTTTTGCCACATGCTTATATGAAGAAAAAATGTTATTTTCACCTAAAAAACCGATACTGAACGTTTGGCGGTTTAACCCTGGGTCACCCTGTATATAATTTTGAGAAACTTTTTTGGATGACTTCAAATTGTTTCATGTAGATAGCAGAAGCAGTACCCCAAGCGAGGATCCCGTAGGTTAGTCGCGATTCTATTAGCGCGTGATACATACGTTTCAAGTGGATTTCAACCAAAATATTTGAAATTAAACAAAATCGATCTCAGGGTTTGTAAGTTACACTGAATGTGAATATTCCATCTCATATGTTTGTAGATATACAGTGTGTCCCAGCTAAAACTTGTCACCCCCCTAATATCCTCATGAAAAAAATGGAAAATCGCTCAGACCCGTCGATTTGTATTTCAAGGGGGAACACTTTCACCAAATACACCATCATCAACCCCAGCACCCCCTACTTCAGAATTTTCAATGGGACTACTATACTTGTGATATATCATTTTGAAGGGAATTCAATCCCAAATACATCGGTGTACTGAAATTGAGGATCGATCAAGTGTTGTTGAAGTTTTCATGAAAACTAATTTTTTCCAGATATTTTTATTTTTCATATGAGGTTTGTGTATAAATCTTCAAAAATATATTTTGTATATGCCTTATAGCAGGTATTTTAATTTGCCGTTTTCTTCTTAGGTGGTTTTGGATACGATTTCTCCCATCACAATCATACTGAGGAAGGAATAAATGTTGTAGCTAAAAATGTGTTAGGGCATGGAATCACATCTTTTTGTCCAACTATAGTCACTTCACCCAAAGAAGTATATCATAAAATTCTGGCAAATATAAAGCGGAGAATGGGAGACAAAAACGGCGCAACTATATTAGGAGTGCATACAGAAGGGCCTTTCATAAGCCAGGAAAAAAAAGGAGCACATCCTGCGAACTGTATTATCGAACATAACGGGGTAGGTATATAACTCTTGTTTACATTGTGGTCAAAATTTATATACTATTAGGGCTCCATGCAAATAAAGATAAAATACCAAAGAGGCAGAGAAAGTGGACAGAGAGAAATTGACTGAGAAAAATATATAGGTAAAGAGATATAGAGAGAAAAAATAGATTCATAATAATCGAACTAAAGAAGTGGTCTATATATATTGCTTTTATGTCTCTCCAAACAAACCAGCGATAAATGGGTGGATAACATGGTGGACGACAAAACAGGGAGAATAGGAGAAATGAGGAAAGATAATTATGGGAGATATAAACGCTGAATCGCCTATGTGGGGTTCACCTGTCATAGATATTACATTATTGAGGTATTGGAAGAAAAAACGCTCACTGATCACCCATTACAAATACTTTTCTATATCAACAGGAGGGAAAACTCAGAACGAAAATAAAAATAGAGCTACATGCGACCTATTCAAAGGGCTCGTGGAAGCATATAGAGGAAGCCTAAGCACAACTGAAAACACACGGATTCCTTTCTGGTGTGATGAAGAAATCAAAGAACAAAGGCATGAATGCCTAAGACTTAGAAGACAGGCTATTATGGCTAGCAAGAGATCACGGACAAACTTTAGAGGATGCAAACGAAACTCTTCAAGCATTACGGAAATGTAAAAAATAGTTGCAGATCTTGATAAATAAGTCAAAGATGAGATAGCTATTTAAAGAACGGGAGGAAGATATCTGGGAAAAGAGTTATAAAATAGCTTTTGAAAAATTGATAGCTAGTAGTAAAGCAAAAAAGGAAAGTAGCCAATGACTCGATCAATAAAAAAAACTTTATTGTCGAATTGTATTTTCTCTGACAGAAACTTGAAACGGTTATACTAAAAAGACAAAGAGGAAGAAAATAATTTAAATTCGTATACGGCGGGGAAGTAATTTCTCGTTGATAAAGCCGTACACAGGGCTGGGAATCCCTATAAGCGAAAACTGCAGCTTTATCCAGTATATAAAAACCATCACACAAAAAGCTGATAAAAGGGCCGTTAGTAAAGTATCTCCAAATGTCCTGTGTCAAAAAAGAGAGAAATGCTTTAGAAGGTAGTTAAGTCGATTCTGTTGTATGAAGCACCTTTATGGCATGAAAGCTAAAAAGCAGGAAAAATGCCAATTGAACCGACAGCTGCAGAAAGAGAAAGGCAATATAGAACACCGAGATTACACCGAGAATGAGGCGCAGTGGACGAAAACATTAATACCAAACGTGCGAGACTGTCCTTACAGGTCATGGCCTAACAAAGTCTACCAAAAAAGAATTGGAAGACTTTGTACTTGAAAGCAGTTGGCACAGCGGCACATACATATTTTGTATGTGAAAGATAGAGAGAAGAAAGAGAGCAGTTGACACAAGCTATAGGAATCAACCTTAATTCACAAAACTTAGTGGATACTATGATAAATAAAAGGGAGACTTGGTAATTGCTCCACTCCTGAAGATATGAGACAAGTGGTTATTATGAGACTTTATTGGTAAATTTCCCGGTAGACCTTTTTTTCAACAATCCGACGCTGACTTTACACCTTTGCCTTATGAGTCAACGAATACGGTAATTCCTCTACTGGACTTCCTAATTCGGAAGTTTGAGGACTAGGGCCTAATTGTTGGCTCCTGTACCAAAGATCAGAGAACTGCTTGAAGAAAAGAATAAGATGCGCAAAAACTACCTTCACTTATGGACAGTAAGATTGACAACAGCAAAGCTGAAGTCTAATGATGGCTTGAGAAGTCAAGAATTTTGAACTTCCTGGAGCCGACTGTATGTACGAGTGCTCGTTTATTACCCTTCTTCTCGACTGGGAAATTTGTATTATATATACGCGAAATGTTCTGCGAAGATAAATCCAGAAAGTGACTCTGCAGAAATGATCTTCCAGTCTTGCATATGAAAATTAAAATTTGATGATAATTCTCTTATATGTAAGGTATCTGAAATATATGAACTAAAAATAAATGATCAATCAACATACAGTGTGTTTCATAATTGAATGCTGATCATGAAGGGCGATTTTAAGAAAAATTCTTCATATGATAATAGGTCCGAAACTGCTTCATTTCTGAGATATAGAGTGTTGAAATTTAATTTTTAAAAAATCGTTTTTTCATCAATAATTTAATTTTGTTAATTATATGAAGAGTTCGCATCAAAATGAATTTTTAACAGGATACATGTTTTTTAAATTTGCATCAGTGGCGTCCCTGTTAACATGCCCAGCAATCTGGTTTGTGAAAATATTGACACACTATTGTTTTTTGTCAAATAAATATTATTTTTATTGCTTGTAAGTATCGCAATTTTTTTTAATCTCAAATGATTGCATTTTATTTTTTCAATAGAAAAATATCCGCCGGACGAAAAGAAGTCATGATACCTTTTTTATGAGATGTTAGAGGACAATTATGAAAATAATATAAATTTATTAACAAAACAGTGGCGTATCATTATCACTTTCGTTAAATTTCAACACCTTGTATCTCAGAAATAAAGCGGTTGTGGACTTATTTATTTATTTGATTTTAACCAAACAGGCCGAGACGGTCTTATTACATGGTTAACAACTATACATAATAATACTTTAAATGTAATAATTAATTATGTTCATAAGACGATTTTTCTTGAAATTATCTAAGGATTGTCGCCCTTTAGGGTCCGTTTTCAATGTATAGTAAGCTCGGGTAAGTGTGACCGTGATTTTCATTAGTTCGCATTGAATTTAGTCCATCTGATGAACCTGAACTAATATAACAATGAACTTTTGCAGGTATTCACTTCGAAGGTCAGTCTTTGTAATACGCCACAGAAAACTGTTGAAAAACGTATTCTATGAATTTTATTTATATATTCAGATATACATCTCCATAGGTCAAACTTTCCCGGAAATTTGGGGCAAGTGTGATTCTGGCCAAATTTAAAGATATTAATGCACGTAAATCTCTCTTTGGGGCAGGTGTGAGTAAACAGGAAAGGAACTTTCACCACAATTTATTTGTTTCGATATATCTTTATTCAAAACATAGTTGGGCACTTTTTAATATTGAATTTGAAATTCCCCATTGGAAAAAAACAAAAAAATAATCGTGAAAGTGAACATTTGTTGAAAAGAAAAATTTACAGGTAGAAATCTGAAAAATCGAATGAGAATTTCATTGATCCCCATCTTCTGACGATTGGTGATGGAAGTACAGTTGTTATTTCATCCTCAGAAAGTGTATCAATGTCTTTCACATCTGGCCAGGTATATTGTTTGGTTCTCTGAGATTTCCGTATATAATTTCGTACTATAGCTGAATAAATATTACTGTTTAGATTGGCCAAATGAACCAGGTTCCCACTTACCCCGACAGATAGGTCACACTATCCCGAATAACATTAAATTTCGGGGTAAGTGTGACATGCAATGGAAAAATGTAAAAAAAACAACTTCATGAAAAAACGGCAATCTATAGTCAGATTCATTGTTTAGGCAGAAGAAAAGTGTATAAAATGGATTCTTACCTTAGATTTTAACAATACACTCAAAGCTTGAAATAAACTCGTTATACTCGTTCGGGTTGATGAATTGTAGGTTAGAAAATTGGGGAGAATATTTGGATTTCACGAGATCTCTTTTGTATTTTATATGATGGTTATGGATTCATTATGAGTGTAGGCTATTCGTCAATAGATGGCATTGGGCTGTCGCCCGGTTTAGCGAAGATAGCGAGCAAACTCACACTTGCCCCAAATTCACACTTACCCGAGCTTACCTTATAATAAATGTTCATTTGTACGGTATAAATTTTGCAATCACATTATCTAACTTCCCGATGAGCTAGAGACTTGAAATTTTGATTCCGGCTGCATAAACTCTTACAAATCTGGTCATCAGAACTGTCGAGAAATAACAGTTCTGTAAGGTCATCATCTTCAGCGACCATAAAAAAGCAGGGATCTGAGCATTTCTTTTCAAGGCAGCAGCCGATGAACTTGGTCTGATATTCGACACTGAACGAGATGACCTAAACTCTATCTCCCAGTTGGAACCCGTTCAGCAAAAAGCCCACGTGAAAGCTGCGGAGTGTGACAGGCTCCTACAGCTACATAAGGATAAGCCAATGCATGGGGTCTTCTTCAAAAATATCGGAGATATTTTGAACTTTACCTTCCACAAGTCAGGTGGGCTGAAGTCGGACAACGAGGGATTCATAAGGGCCTGCCAGGATATGGTGTCTTCAATACCTTGGTCTACCGTGGACGCGTGATGGGTATACAGGTCCCAGACACTGGGGCTCCTGAGACCATAATGCATTTGCTGTCAGCCTGTCAAGTTTAAGCTGTTAGCCTGTCAAGCTCAATCTGTCTCAGCCTATATCCAAAGACATAACGCTGCGCCACGAGTGTTATACTGCAACCTACTACACGGTACGGTATAGACGAGACACCGGTGTTGCCTTATGCTCAGGGGGATATTGAGTCCGTTGTGGAGAATTAGAAGTGCCGAATCTATTGGAACTAATTGCAAATACAAGCCAATAAACCTGATGTAGTCCTCCTCGACCATCAAACTAGGACGATTGTCCTCGTAGAGTCATTAGCTCCTGGCGAAACGAACAGAGTCCGAAAAGAGGAGAAAAAACGGTCTAAATATCGATATTTACTCCTGTGCGGGTGGACGGCGGCTAGTACTATTATTTTCCGTGGCGCTCCGAAACGACTTCATGACTGCATTCACTTTTCAACTGTCAGAAAACCCGGAAAACCTACAGCACCACCCCGGCTGAGCGGTACGCACTCCAATCAAGACGTCGGTTTTGAAATTTTTAATAATAATAATGTTTGGTACAAAATTTTGCAATCTGTTTCAAATCAACTTCAAACATATCTGTTCGATATTTGCCAACAATTCTGACTAGAATATTAATAATCAAATATCATTTTAGGAATACCTATATGGCCTTTCGTCAAGTACACCCAGTTCCACATAAAAAATATTTTCCATGATGAAATAAGCTCAGAAATGGATCAAATAAATGAATATTTGGAACCTTTGGCGTGAATAAAATTCAAGGAATAGAAACTACCCAAAACAACGTTAATGCCACTAACCGCCCGTTTCGCCAACAAAGTTGGTATCCTCAGAACCTCTTACGTACTAAGCGTACTAAACTATTCTAATCTTATGTATACATACTTGAGTAGCTAATTGCACTCTAGTACCTACATTATACCTTCCTAAATTAAATTGTGTACCTAGTTTAATAATTTATTCAATTTCAATTTAAAGAAATATATTATTTATTTTTGTTTCAGTCACTATTCCAGTTCATGGAAACTTATGGCAGTTTAGAGAATATTAGGATAATAACTTTAGCACCTGAATTCCCCAATTCTGACACCGTGGTAAAGATGTTATCAGAAAACAACATAGTTGTATCACTTGGTAAAGTTAATAGAATCATAAATTTTGAAATTCTCATTCTGATTTTGTTTTAAAGGACATTCCATAGCTAACTTAGCTCAGGGGGAAGAAGCTGTTAGGAGTGGTGCAACTTTTATAACTCACTTGTTCAACGCTATGTTACCGGTGAGTATTTTCAGTGTGCTGTTCTACACTGAGGATTAATAGCAGTAGGTAACATTCAGGAATTCAAATATTGAGAAGTATATTTGAATTTCAACAATGTGTAATATTTTTACCAAGTTTCGAGTAGATTCTGGGGCTAATATTTTTTTATCTTTCTGAATAACAAACATCAGAAATCGACAATTTAAAATGCACACGTAGTCCTAAATCGCTGAAAGAATGTAACTTTCAATTCAATAGAGATATCAATTCATTTAAAGGAGTTGGAATTACACTGAGAAAAGGACTGATAATTTCCCAAATTCACGTTTTATTTTTATTTTACATAAACTCGGCACTAACTCAGATGCTGACACCTGTATTATATTTCAGAACTTATTTCACACAGAAGTTTTTCAACAGTTAACATTCTGTTGAGGATTCTTCTCTCCTCCTTTATAAATTGGCCCTTTTAAACTGGGAAGTTGATTATGTTCGCTATGATACCAGATATATATGAGGACCTAAACATTTGATCACCTTTGTAGGAAGACGATCAATACCTTCAGAGTCACAGAGAGTTTATAGCATCGAATACATCTTCAGATATTATCACATGTTTCACATTGTTGAAAAAAATTGGCAACAGCATTGCCGCGACTATGATTTTTGAGAAAACGACCGATAGTTTCATCTCTGCTAGCGTGCAATATATATCACTTATAATGATCCATTCAAGGTCATTCAGTACATTTCAGACGTCACTCTGGAAGAATATTGCTAGGGTAGAGGGTGAAATATGTAATTTTTCGTTTTGAACAAATTGTTAGGGTACAGTACCGAAAATTCACTCAGTAATTCAAGACAGTATAAGTAAGAAGAGAAAACATTTCTAGATCAGTAGTGTAACGATTTCGAGACCAGCTTCGAGACCGGCCCTGATCATCTCATTGTGCATTCACCTCATTAAGTAGGCCCCTCAAGTGTAAACATTCCTGAGCTCGCAAACACATGAGTTACGCGTGGAAGAAACGCGAACTTTCTAACCGAAGTTTCTAGGGAAATCTAAGAACTCGCCGGATAGACTCCATTGATCGAGAACTGTAAATGCAAGTATATAAGCCGCTGGATAGCAGAAGGCAGGATAATCATAGACAGTCACAGAGAAGTACAAATACAGTTCGAAATTTCGCAGATAGACAGCCACAGTAGAAATAAATTGAAATAGTGAAGTCTATATTTTAGTCGAATAATTGTTTAAGTAGTGTTTAAATAAATTAGAAAAATTAGTTTAGTGCATTTTTACTACAGTAGGAAGATGGTAAAAGGATGCCAGGCGGCGCCAATGTTGCAAAGCAATCCGCAATATTTACGAAGATTATTATTTTGAAAATTCGGTTTTTTGGGATCTTAGTTCTGCACCATCGAACTTGTCGCCGTTTATATTGAAAACTACAACAACTTTGATATTTTGAATTAAACAATTTGCATATCATTGCATTTTTCGTTTCTCTATGGCCTTTTAATTATTTGTCTATAATACTTCCGTGTATATCTCTTCAGCGGAACTTTTGTTCAAAATAATGATCTATTGTGGCATTCGTGGAACCTATCAGCAAATGTTGACTTTCTATTTGACCAATCATGATTCCTGATTCCTCCAGGTTCAATTTTGGGACCTCTTCTATTCTTCTCATTAATATTAATTTCCTACCCTATAATATGGCTGCACATTATCTGTACTACTTTCAGATGATGTTACATTTATAATCAGTATAGAGAGGAACAAGTCTCCCATTTTCCCTCTCTCTTCCTCTCCCACATCACATATGGAACTGTACTGTGGGGAAATGCTAGTTACTATAATAATTTATTCGTCCTACAAGTAGGAATGTTAAAATAATTGGCAAGGCTGGTTTCAGAGACACGTGTCGTCCATTATTTTGGGAATTGCTCATAATGCCAGTACCCTCTTTAAATTCATCGTTCTCTATTGGATATTCATGAAAGCCCAGCAACTTACATTCGTATCCGATATTTATACTTTTCACTTCTACCCAATATTCACTAGACATAAAATGAATTGTCTCTAAAAAGGAAGGATATAAACATAATTGTGGTGGTCGGTAGTGGTTAGATATGGGCCGTTGAAACTTCTGCTACGCTTGGCCAGGTTCGAAACTCGAAACCTGAGTGTTAGAAATTTTTTCTCAACTTCATCGGAGTCGATAGGCGACCACGAGCCTTGTTTGCAAGGGTGATGTGAGTTGTCTAGATGCCATCCCGACGTCTGCTTGCTTGGAGTGCGTACCGACCACCAGGGGTGGTGTTGTGTTTTCCGGGTTTTCCTACAGCTGAAAAGTGAATACGTCACCAAAAATCAGTAAGACAATGTGAAAGAATACGGGGTACCCTTCTCTCTCAGCGTTTCCACCAAGTGGAAAATAAAAGGCAAACATCTCTGTCAGAAAACAACTACTTCCCTGGCTAATACCACGACGGACATTGAACTACATCTGACAGATATTTGTGCAACGTTCTTCCAAGAAGACCCAATTGCAAGTGCTTGTCTTGTAATTAAACAGAAGATTATCCTTCATTTGGCTGATAATGACCACCTGCAGACATGCATGTTTCGAGGTTTATTGCCTCTCAACAGTGACAGGGTAGGTCGGGCAACATTATAATTGTCCTGTCCCTGCCAAATGAATAATAATCAACTGTTTAACTAATATTTCCCCACGGATGATACTACGAACTACAACAAAGTTGATCGCAGCGACATCCGCACGGAACAAGACAAAACACTCCATCTATCTATCTCTGGCACGATATATTTGAACTCGTTCGAATTTTTATAGTTTTCTCTTCCCGGAGCCTGTGCTACTTGGGAGTGTTTTGTCTTGCTCCGTGCGGATGGCGCTGCGATCAACTTTGTTGTAGTTCGTTGTGTCATCCGTGGGGAAATCTTGGAAGAACGTTGCACAAATATCTCCGGGAAGAGAAAACTATAAAAATTCGAACGAGTTCAAATATATCGTGCCAGAGATAGATAGATGGAGTGTTTTGTCTTGTTCCGTGCGGATGTCGCTGCGATCAACTTTGTTGTAGTTCGTAGTATCATCCGTGGGGAAATATTAGTTAAACAGTTGATTATTATTCATTTGGCAGGGACAGGACAATTATAATGTTGCCCGACCTACCCTGTCACTGTTGAGAGGCAATAAACCTCGAAACATGCATGTCTGCAGGTGGTCATTCCCAGCCAAATGAAGGATAATCTTCTGTTTAATTACAAGACAAGCACTTGCAATTGGGTCTTCTTGGAAGAACGTTGCACAAATATCTGTCAGATGTAGTTCAATGTCCGTCTTGGTATTAGCCAGGGAAGTAGTTGTTTTCTGACAGATGTTTGCCTTTTATTTTCCACTTGGTAGAAACGCTGAGAGAGAAGGGTACCCCGTATTCTTTAACATTGTTGATACCTCTCTGGCACGATATATTCGATTGACTTACCATACATGTACTGTATATAGTCTGTCCTTGAAGAAATCCCCCCGAAAATTTAGTGGCACTAGGATTCGAGTGGTACCTCATTCGAAACGTCTTTCAATTCTCTATACAACAGCAAAATTTCAGAGAAAAGTATGCATTCATTTTAAGATGGCGGTACCTACATAACTCTTAGTATTCTCTCAAATAGATGGCTATTAACATGCTTGAGTAAAATTATAAAATATTATTTCCCGAGTTCAATGCTATCACAACTATCGAAATTGTTTTTCAATAATATCTGACAAAAAACAAATATAAATCAGAAAGGTGCAAAATGAAAATATTGTGTTGATACATAACTATTGAACTATATTGAATAAAATAGCAAAAAACAAAATAAATCTTGTTTTATTTGTTATTTTTGCTGATTTTTCTAATGAATCACTAATTTCATAATAATTCAAAATATTTAGTATTTTATCACATACAGTGATTATTGGTCTTTCCTGCAATAATGTGTGTTTAGGTGGGAGTATTATTATTTTTTTTATTCCGTTGGCAATTTCCTAGTCGGCCCTATCTCCGGTGCCCCGATTCATACGAAGGGGGCGCTGGTTGTGTCATTAACCCCAGTAAACACTTCTCACGTCCATGGGGTGAGTGATTACTGGGTCCGAGAGTCATGGTTTGCGGAGTTCAAAGAGCAAGCTTCGATATTTAGTCCGTTTTTCCACCTCTTTTCGGACGTTGTTCGTTTCGCCAGGAGCTGAAAACTCAATGACGAAAATTATCATACTTTAATGGTCGAGGAGGACCACATCTTTCTTATTGGCTTGTATTTGCAATTAGTTCCAATAGATTCGGCACTTCTCATTCTCCACAACGGACTCAATATCCCCCGAAGCATAAAGGCAACACCGGTGTCTCGTCTATAGCGTACGAGTGTAGTAGGTTGTAGTATAACACTCGTAGCGCCGCGTTATGCCTTTGGATATAGACTGAGACAGCTCAAGCTTGACAGGCTGACAGCTAAAACTTGACAGGCTGACAGCAAATGCATTATGGTCTCAGGAGCCCCAGTGTCTGGGACCTGTATACCCATCACGCGTCTACGGTAGACTAAGGTATTGAAGACACCATATCCTGTCAGGCCCTTATGAATCCTTCGTAGTCCGACTTCAGCCCACCTGACTTGCGGAAGGCAAAGTTCAAATTTTCAGATAAGCCGCGAGGTCTTCGATATTCTTGAAGAAGATCCCATGCATTGGCTTATCCTTATGTAGCTGCAGGAGTGCTTTTGTCTCCGCAGCTTTTGCTGAAACTCGGTGATAGAGTTTGAGTCACCTCGTTCAGTGTCGAACAAGAAGTCATCATTATTTTTATCATTTGCAGGTAACGTATTTATTTGAACAAATAAATACGTCGTAGAGTGCAGATTATATGTTTCTACATAATGACTTAACATACAAAGCAACTGGAACATGAAGAATCTTTGTGAACAAAATTAGCTGTCAAATTTTATTATCATCCAGTTCATTTTCAATGTTACTGAAATTTTGCTAAAATATGTGTTATTGTCATAATAATGTTTCGCTCTGATAGGAGAATGATCATTCAAACTCTCGTAATTTTGAGTCAAGCGTTTTTTAGGGCCCCCGCAAATTTTTGGGGCTGTCCGACAACCAGAATGCCCAAAAATTTTGTTGAACGTTACTACTGAATTTTCTAAATTTTTATTAGGCAGTTCTGGAAAAATCAGATATTAGGGTCGCTATTTCTTGACGTCATAACATGATCGTATATTTTTCAATTACCTCATACTTCCCAATATCTTCTGAAAGATTTGTATGCCTCAAAATCTGTTCCATTTTGCACAGTTGGTCCTTCTATAATTGTACTTAATACCTCCTTCAAGCTTTGCAGATATTTTCGAATGTTTTCAGTTCCATCACAGAGATCCTGGTTTAGTAGGACTTTTAACTTCTAATAACATTCCCAAAGATAAAACTATTTACTTTGGAATCATTTCTGATGGAACACATACTCATCCAGCAGCATTGAGGATTGCCTACCGGGTACTTCCAGAGGGTAAGAATATCTGTCAATTGTCCTAAGAACAAATGCCGTATTCATACAAAATTTTTATTTTAAGATTTTTGTCTTATTAGGTTCGTGGCAGGCTAATTTACTTCGTTACTGGGCGAAAATGGCGTATAATTTATCAAGATATTTCATTTAGCAGTATGTGAAAAAGTAGTCTCAAGAAAACATGCCAAAACTAATCCCGAGAGCAGTATCTACTACCGCGTCAATGCATTTACGGCGTTTATTGTTAGGAACGGCGCCATATTCTATTTATGAAAACTGCAGCATTGCGATTTACTTGAAATTTGCATATTTAATCCAAAGATCTGAAAAACATTAGAATCAATAGCAATCAAGAAACATTTAGTAAATGAAAGTAGAAAATTCGCCGCAAATATCTGATCTTATATCGAAGGTCATTTTTGTGAGTGAGTTTTTGTTTTGGATGTTTTTTTGTTATGTTGGTTTTGAACTAGCGATTGAGAGAATAATTGTCTGTTGTCAAAAATTTCACTTTCAGCAAATGATTTTTTACTTGAATTTCGGTAAGGCTTGCCAAGTACGATTTTCAATATCCATTTTGAGATATCTCAGTTTTGTTTCAAAATGTTATATAAAAGAATAGTAGAATATCTTTCTTAATAACAATAAATGAAAAAACCGTTAATACGTAAAATCAATAAAATGGAGAATTGATCATTTATCAGAAT
Organism: Chrysolina americana; assembly: GCA_958502065.1. NCBI lineage: Eukaryota > Metazoa > Arthropoda > Insecta > Coleoptera > Chrysomelidae > Chrysolina > Chrysolina americana. Next base: position 34,737,049 of record OY293415.1, on the reverse strand, counting down.
ATCTTTTTATAAGACTCAAATATAGCAGAATGAAATGTATAGAACTGATTTATAATCCGAAAAGGAATTCATTTAATGCGTTTGTATGAGAACGTGTAAAGAAACGAAAGTGACTGAAATGATAAAACTAAGTAATCGCAAATCTCAATAACCTAAGCTATTCATTTCATAAAACAGTCAAACTTAAAATCTGAGGAAACATAATTTCATCGAAAACATCATTTGATATTGTAAACACGTAAAACCAACAAATTATCCGAAAAAAAATGTATCGTGAAATTTATGGAAACGTAATGTGTAAGATATAAAATGATGAGAATCGAAATCCAGCAGAAATTTTAGCAAATAATATCTGTCTGGTAGAAACTTGTTCTATTAGCTCTTAGATGGCGCTAACTTCTAGTTGGACAAATCGAATCGTCTGGTTCGGACACATATTAATCGTTCATTTTTTGTTTGTTTCTTCGTCGATTTATTCGCGAGAATTCAATTGCTGGGTGGTGATTTTCAAGAATATCGAAGAAAACAGCCAATGTTATTCATTGAATTTCACTGAACTCATAATCTCACCATGCAATATAGCAATATGTCAGTCAGATCTCAATTATTACCCATATATCGGCAAATTACTATCTACTACCTACCTACCATAAGGACGCTTTCGGAAGATGTAGCGTGTCAATCCACAAAACATTTGAAGGCGGAATCATATTATTTTCGTGATACCTACTACTGGTGATAAAATTTAATGTGAACCTTAGCATTTTAGTAATATCAGTTGGTAAGACAGAAATGAGAAGGAATTTATTTAAGTATATTAACCGCATGCTACGCCATCTCTGAGAAAATACATCAACCGGCGTTTCGTTACGCTATAACCTCTCTAATTTCTGAAAATTTTCGGTTCTTTACTTTCCGGTATTATTCGTCTGATGATTTTTGATATGCCAATTTTAGGTCTTGTGGTATACTGATTCGACGATTATAATTCCTTTGACTCATAACAATATTCTGTTATTATATTTTATCATTTTTATGAGGTATTGTTTCTGTAATTTGACGGGTTGATATCCGTCTTCACATTAGTGATTTTTCAGTTCATCAAATTTTGGTTCCTCAAAAGTCTGATGTGATCATTTCTGATTCTGGGATAATTCGTTTTTGAGGAAAATAGGTTACTGTAATGCGTGAAATTATTTCCTATCTATTTCGATTCTCCATAAAATCGTTACTGAACTTTGTTGGTTCGATAGTTTTATCATAGTTTATTTCAGATCTATATTTTACCGTTTTTATAGATTATATGTAATCTATTTCATGTTACAGAACCTTTCAATTCCTAATCAAAAAATCTTTCCTGATAAGCCAGAAGTAGATACTTAACCTGAATACATTTATACAATAGTCTATTTGAATACTTGTTGATTATCAATTGCGTAGATCTGTCGTAAAACCTATGGTCCAAAATTTATTTCCGAACCTGTCTATGATATTTTTTTTAGTTGGAAATATTCTGTTGTACATGCACCTTTTGCAAAGGTGTTTGCGGCGTAAAAAGTTTTCTTTAATGTTCCGTCATTCTTTTCCCAGGTCTGGTTTTGGTAACAGATGCGATATCAGCTCTTGGTTTAGGGGAAGGACAACATAAAATAGGACAACTGGATATTGAAATTAAAGAAGGACAGGCATTTGTTGCCGGAACAAATACTCTTTGCGGTAGCGTTGCTTCAATGATTCAGTGCGTCAGATTTTTCATGGAAGCCACAGGTAAAAAAATATGTAGTTATTTATTGGTATGTTTTCATCATGATTAGTTTGCCAACTTTTTAGCATAATGAAATAAAATAAATTAATTATTACATTGGGAAGAAACTAAAATCTGATACTATTTTTTTTCAACTATGACCTGGAGTAATGTCTAAAATTTCATACCGTTTCACACATGAAACGGTCTGATAACCCTCGTGAAAGACTATTGCAAATATTTAGAGTTTTTAATAATTTGATTAATACCAGACATAATAATGATTTGACACTTCCAATTTCTAAATCAAATTTTTTCAAATATTCGATAATTTATGATGGAGTCATGATATTCAATCACATTCAAATAAATATAGAAAGTATTCCGTAACTTTATCGGAAAAGGTGTTTTGTAGTCTACAAGAGTTTTATAATAATAATTTTTTTCACATGTCAAAATCTGAAATTTTGGTGAAAGCAACCAATACCAATGCATTATTCTAACCAATCATTCGCTATTATACCGATGACCCCTCCCCCCTTATCAATGGAGGAGCAGACTACCAAAATGCGATTTGTCCAAATTGCATAAATTTCAGGAAACGAGAAAGTTTACTATGAAGAATCGAATACGTTTCGGAAAGATTTAAAAAACCGGAAAAATTACAAAAAATATGTCCTAAAATATTGCTTTGTTGCTAAAAATCTCTTTTTGATAGCCAATCCAGGAATTTGAAAAATTAATGAGCCTAAATGCGTCCATAATGGACAAAACTCATTTTGGATGTATGCTCCTCAATTATACCCCTTATTCACATTGAACTGTCAAAATTAATTTGATTTATTGCGTATAAATAACATCTTGAGTAAACGTTCAGAATCAATTTAATCAATTGAACCTGTTTCAAAAAAAAAAAAACACATGCTATCATCCAAATTGGTAATTTTTTTTCCAAATATAACTCATTTTTGTAATTGTATCAGACAATTTTCTATTTTCATTACTCAAACTTCTGTATTCATTAATTAGAAATCGGTATGTACTTATGTTTTCAAATGATTTGTGGGTTTTCTAAGTTTTCCTGCAGTTGAAATAGCAAATACGCCATCTACATTGTTAGGTCAAATAGTGCTGGTGTTCCCTCTCATCCAGACTGATGTGTAGATGGGAGATAGTATTACTATTGTAGTTTCTAATTATTAATTTAATTCAATAAATTGAGTTAATGAAGCTTAGTCTATAAGTTTTTATAACTTCTGACAAAGTATATTTTTACTGCATTATATTATGTTATAAATATCAGTATTTCACCGAAAAATACAAATACCTGCATCACCTTTGATAGTGCGTTTAGCCAAAGACACAATGGAAGTTGTATAAGTTTTGGGATTTTGGATATCAATTTTACAAATAAAACAAGTTGCAAAACAGTACTGAAAAATAAAGCTTGATTTTCACCAACAAGATTCTTTGTGAGGTGTGATTAGAATAATAATGGCAGTGATAGTTTCGCGTTAAAAAAATATACAATATGAAAATTAAAACTAAAACAAAACTTCATTGTGTTTCAGCTTTTTGTAGACAAAACGCCAGAATAATTTTCTTTTATAGGTTGTGGTCCTGAGTATGCTTTGGAAGCAGCTAGTTTGCATCCTGCTGAAGTACTTGGTATAGAGAAGATGAAGGGAACTCTTGATTTTGGGGCCGATGCAGATTTTATTTTTTTGGATGATGAATATGAAATCGTTTCAACTTGGATAGCTGGAGAATGTGTGTTTGAGAATTAATTGGCTGGAAATTTCCACTTGGGATTAAATAGAAGATAAGTTTTACTGGATTTGTAAGTTCATTTTATTTGATGTTTTATTTGTTTAAGAAAATAAAGACTCTTTTACACTTGCATTAATTTTTTATTATAAATAGATTCACATGACGTGTTAAAACGAAATTATAAATTATTCAGTATTCTTTGAATATTAGTTATACCTTATAAATATTAATTATTTTATACCAAAAAAGTCCTTATTTCAGATTCCGGGTGCTCCTCCTGAATTCCATAGATCCTGAAAAATAAAAACGTCACTAATTAAATGGGTAGGTATCTGTGATATGACGATAAAAACAAAAAAGTCTCTAGTGAGGCGGGCGAGAAGCATCGCGGAAAACGTCTGCGATAAACCTTCTCACCTACCATCAGCGTATCCTATTTTGTCCTCAGTCGTTTTAAATTGAAAAGAGTTATTTAAAAATAAGTTAAAAATAAAGTACATGATTCTCCGTATCGAATGCCATAATCAAATCAACAATCACAATGAGGGTTTGCCTTGTTTTAGTGACCTATGCATTTTTGTTGTCAAGTCCAAAATGACATCAACAGTAGTACTTTTTTTTATCCATCCTGTTTTTCAGATGACAACCCATATTTTGCTATGAAAATTGTTGATTTGTCAATAAATGTTTCTAAAAATTTTGATAGAGGCCTAATAAGTGGTACTGGCCTATAATCACTAACACAGGATCCATTTCCACCAACTCGGCAACTTTTTTTTTTTAAAACCTCAGCTCTTATATCATCAGGTTCAGGCGATTTGTTGCTTTTGAGATCTTTGATAATTTTGTATATTTTTGCACTGTTTGTTGAAATAAATGCCTTTGAGTTGGGTGGAAGCTCTCTGTTTTATTTATAATGAGGATTTTCGGAATTTCGTCTGCTAATTTTTTGTTAAAACTGACGAATTTGAGATATTTATTTTTGTTACGTTTATTCGATAACTCGTTTGTGATTATGGTGCTATAGGACTATTCTATTATATATAATAAACCAATACTATTTTCAATTCTTATATAAACATGTTTGTTATTGTTACTTTCTTCAGTATTATGATTTAAGTGATTGAAGTTCAATTAATATAGTGCTGCTTTCAATATAAAATAACATAAAAAAACCGTTCGGAGGGTATCACCGATACTACTTTTTGAAATAAAACACATTGTGATAATTCAATTCTCATTTTCGGTTATCTTTCTGAATTTTTTTGAATTTCGTGACACTCAACCCCCCAGGATTTTTAAAATATTTAAGATGAAGTGCCCCCCCGCGCCATCTATGAAGCAATTAAAATGTGTTTTATTTCAAAACGTAATATCGGTTATACCCTCCAAGCGTTTTTTCAAAAGTGTACGTCAAACTGTTTAAAAGTTAACAATGGGAGGGGAGGGGGGCTATTAAAAGCCACACTGTATGTAATATAATACTTATAGGCAAGGACACGAAATTTTCAAAATATTTGTAATGGATTCTAAGGCGTATGAACAATGTTCTTGTTTTTGCGAGTTGTCTGAAACTTGAAAAACAAAAATTTCAATTTCATAAATACAAATGGCTTCTTTTTAGCGCCATGGTGACGAGCTACCCCGAGCAACCAATACCACAGTTGACAGCGTCAATTAATTTAGCAACGTTGCCATACTTATGTCCACAAAACGATGTGACACGATTTAGCGGTAAAGTATTTACTGTTACCAAAGTTTGTAAACCGAACGTGTAAGCATAATGGGGACTTTATTCCAGGAACCACTTTTGTAAATAACCAGGTTTGTGGTTTATAGTCATTCACTCAACTAGTACCTATAAACGGGAAAAAAGTATTCAAACTCTGAAATACCTTTGAGGCAAAACAAAAATAAATGAGTAGCTTTCTCTCTCGAACATCATTTTTATGGACCATAATAATTCACAATAATAAAACTATCCAGTTCTTTGTTTATTTCAAACATATTGTTTTATAACAGATCCAATGTTTTCACGGTGGTTTTCACACCTTTCAAATTCGCTATCGTCGTTTGGGAATAGTGTCTTCTGTCACTTCTCTTCGGAATTATTGTAATAAAACTGCACTAACTAATTTTCCAAATTTATTTATAACACTATTTACAACGATTATTCACTAAAACATTTACTATTTCAATTTATTTCTACTATGGCTATCTATCAGCGAACTCTGGAACTGTAACTAACTCTCCATTCTGACTGTCCCGCTTATATACTCCCAAGCAGTTTCCATTAACGACTCTCGAATATTCAGGAGTATAGAACATTTCATCTAGATGGCTCTTCGAATAGTATCGAACAATCGATTTATTCCAGTTTGTTCTCGGCGATCCGTACGCCAGCAGATATGCAGTTGTAGTTGAACGAGGGTGCATAATTAATTAGATCAGGGCCGGTCTCGAAATCGTTACATTGCCCCCTTCTTAAAGACGTTTCGCCCCGAAACGTCATTCTTGGAGTGTGAAGATATCTGCAAGATTTTCCATGTCTGCACCTGGACGTTCGATGGAAGTAGCACTCCACAGTCTTCAAGTTGGGTCGAGGAAGATGGTTCTGAATATTGTCTCCAACATGCTTCTTATAACTCTCCAGTTCAGCCAATCAAGCCCACAGGCCAATTTTGGGATTGCCAGGTCTACAATATTCTGGTCCAGCATCGTGTCTCTCAATCTCGTAAGACTCTTCCAAACATCTTCATAAGACGGCTTATCTCGAGAACGCTTCTTGGTAACCAGATAGTAGATGTTTCTCTGGCCTTTCCTCAGCTGTAACACCCCTCCAACTTCCGGGTTCTGTTCTCTCAGTTCCTGGATTCGACCGAACATCTTGGAGAAAATTACTGCAATGCCTCTGGACATTTGGAGATCTTCTGCCACACAGTGAGCTAACGCGTAATTGGCAGGCACCTTGAAAAGATCTCGTGACTCCTCTCGGGTTACCCCATATTGAACTTTCTGTCCGTTCGAGTACAGGGACATGAACCTCTGAAACGTCATTTCGTCCTCCGGTGATCTGACGGTGCGGACTTGATCGTGGTTTCCGGCGTAAGGGGACAACCTATTGAAGTGGACTACCCTAGGTTTTCCTCGTGGTGGCTTATATATGCGGTAGACGAGGTCGTTTATCCTTTTCATGATCTTATATGGACCTTCCCACGAGTTCCGAAGTTTCGGTGATAGTCCACGGCGACGTTTAGGGTTGTATAGCCAGACAAGGTCACCTGTCTGATATCCACCAGCATCCGCCTTGATGTCGTAGGTCTCCTTCATTCTGTCGCTGGCACTCTGGATGTTCAAACGGACCCGTTCATGGATGTCGTCCATTCTCTGTCGCAGTTTGCTGACGTAGTCATCTCCCGCAGTGTCTTGTCCTGGTGGCGTCCCAAACTTCAGGTTACATGGAAGTCGCAGCTCTCGGCCCATAATATCACTTGCAGGGGTTTGGCCGGTTGACTCATGAACTGCGGAACGATACGCCATCAGGAACAGATGGAGGTACTGGTCCCAATCCTTCTGGTGGTCAGAGACTACCTTGGACAGGTGGCGGTTTATCGTCTTATTCATCCGCTCCACCATTCCATCGGACTGCGGATGTAGAGCTGTGGTCCTCGTTTTCCAGATGTTCAGCATCTGACACATCTCCTGGAACAGGTTTGACTCGAAATTCCTGCCTTGATCCGAATGCAGTTCTAACGGGACACCGAATCGACAAATCCACTCCTTCACCAAGACGTCGGCAACGGTGATGGCTTCTTGGTTGGGCAGGGCATAGGCTTCGGCCCACTTGCTGAAGTAATCCATCGCCACAAGGATGTACTTGTTCCCGTGTTCAGATTGTGGGAACGGGCCAGCGATGTCAATGGCGATCCTTTCGAATGGGCTGCCCACATTGTACTGGCGCATCGGGGCCTTAGGTCTTGTTCGAGGCCCATTACTGGCAGCGCATACAGCACATTTTCTGCACCAGTCCTTGACGTCAGCTTGACAATTGGCCCAGTAGAACCGTTGCCTAACTTTCTGGAGGGTCTTCGTCACTCCCAGATGTCCTCCGGTGACCCCATCATGGATTTCTCGGAGCACTTCCTGTCTTCTGCTCCTGGGAACTACTACCTGACGTCTTTCTTCCCCGCCATCCTCCGACTCCAACACACGCTTCAAGACTCCATTGTCTAAGGTGAAAGAGTTCCATTGGGCCCAGTAAGTTTTAACGACTGGAGAACAACTGGCTATTTCCTGCCACGACGGTCTTCGATCACTCTTCTTCCAGCCGATGACTAAACCAAGATCTGGATCTTTCTCTTGGTCTTTCTGGATCTTGTGGTCATTCCAGTTATCATCGATCGCCGTGGTTCTGCAGAGTGTCGACTCCTTTTCCTCTGTTCGTCGGCAGTGCGAACAGTCGTCTGGACATGGTCTTCGCGATAGGGCATCCGCATTCTTATGGCTGGTCCCCGCCCGATGTTCGATCTCAAAGTCGAATTCCTGGAGCCTCTCAATCCAGCGTGCCACTTGACCCTCGAGATTCTTAAACTGTAGGAGCCATTTGAGAGCTGCATGGTCAGTTCTCAGTAGGAATCTTCGTCCATACACGTACTTGTAGAAGTGCTCAACTCCCTTGACAACAGCCAACAGTTCCCGCCTGGTGACACAGTAATTCCGCTCCGGTTTACTGAGGGTCTTGCTGAAGTAACCGATGACCTTCTCTTGTCCTTCTTGGATCTAAGACAGGACAGCTCCAAGTCCCACGTTAACGGCGTCCGTGTCCAGAATGAATTTCCCGTCTGGAAGGGGGTAGCTCAGGATTGGTGCGTTGATCAAAGCTCCTTTCAACTTCCTGAATGAATTTTGGCATTCATCCGACCACTGGAACTTTGTTTGTCCTTCCGTGAGCCTGGTCAGTGGTTTTGCGATGTTAGCAAATCCCAGCACGTATCGGCGATAGTAAGTGCACAAGCCAAGAAAACTTCGAAGCTGGTGAATGTCTTTCGGAACGGGCCATTCCTTAACGGCTTTGATCTTCTGCTCATCTACTGCCACTCCTTTCCCAGAGACAACGTGGCCGAGATAACGTACTTCTTTTTGAAACAGATGACATTTCTTGGGGCTCAGTTTCAGTCCGGAGCTTCTCAGTCGCTGAAATACCTCTTCCAAGTTTTTTACATGGTCCTCGAATGATCTGCCAACCACAATAATGTCGTCGAGATACACCAGACACGTCTTCCATGATAGTCCTTTCAAAACCGTCTCCATCAATCTTTTGAACGTGGCTGGAGCATTGCAGAGGCCGAATGGCATAACTGTAAACTGCCATAATCCGGAGCCGACAGAAAAAACTGTCTTTTCTCGATCTTCCTGGGCCAGTTCTACCTGCCAGTATCCGCTCTTCAAACCCAAGGTCGAGAAAATCGTGGATCCAGCCAGCGTGTCTAGCGTGTCGTCTATCCTTGGGAGAGGGTAGCTGTCCTTTTTCGTCACGTTGTTTAGTTGACGGTAGTCTACGCAAAACCGTGTTGATCCATCTTTCTTCTTCACCAACACGACTGGAGAGGACCAGGGACTGTCGGATGGCTCGATGACTCCGTCTTTCTCCATGTCGCAGACTATTTTGTCAGCCTCCTCCTTTTTGGCGAGAGGAAGTCTTCTGGCTGATTGCCTGATTGGTCGGGCATTTCCAGTATCTATTTTGTGCTGAACCACCTTTGTTCTACCGCCTCTGCCTACTCCGGTATCGAAGATGTCCTGATACTTCCTGACTAGTTCTCTCAGTTTAGGCTTCTGTGCTGGCCCCATGTCCTTGGACGAGATAGCAACCAACTTCTCCAATTCTGCTGACATGTTACTGGCTTGGCTAACAGTGCCACGTACACTCCTGATTACAGAGGAAATTGACGAGCAGTGCCCCAAAATCGTTCCCTTCTTCAAGGTCACCGGGTAATAATTGACATTCATTACCCTTACTGGCACAAATTTATCAGCACGCAACAAGGTTTTTCCTAGTGCAATTCCTCGTCCAATTTTCTCATCATGTAGAATGGGTTCGAACATCACCACGTTTCCCCTGCTCGCACCTCCATCCAGGCGAGCCTCCAAAATGGTTTCAGTCCTCTCCGGTACGCTTACGTCTTCAGCCATCAGAACTCAACCATTTCTTCACTTCTCCCGTGAAGTACCAGCTCTTCTCCGTTCACACGAAGGACGCCGTCTTTAAAATTCAGATCGAATCCTCTAGAATTCATGATGTCCATTCCAATTATTATCTCGTCCTCGATATCCGCTACCAGAGCCCGGTGTTTCACTGTAGTGCTGCCCAAAGTCAGTTCAATTGGAAGTTCACCATAAACAGTTGCCGGCTCTCCTGTTGCTGTGCATAGCTTCCAATTCGACGATTCGATTCTTGCCAGTGTTTTGGCAAAAGTAGGTCCAAGGATTGTCCTAGTCGCACCCGTATCAAGGAGCATGGTGCGAGGCTCGTTGTCAATGAGACCGTCTACGAAGACCCCTTTGTCTTGTCTTTGAAGTACAGCGACATATGCATTGTTAACTGGGGCTTGTTGGATACGGGCTGACGATTGCTCCTTCTTGATCTTCATCGTTGATGTCGATTTTTTCAATGTTGGACATTTGCTACGCACGTGCCCAAGTTCTCTACAATTTCGGCATCGAATCAGTCTTCTCTCAGGCACAACTTCCTTCAGCACTTTTCGCATCACAGCTTCCATATTAGTAGGCTCCTGTGGCTGTGGGTCTTCCTCGATCATCCGGACTTTACTCTGGCTTTTGCAGGATTGCTTTGCTGCTTCGAATTCCAGAGCGCGTGCCAATGCATCCACGAGATGTGCGGGGCGAGCTAGTGTTAGGGCTTGCCGGGTTTCCTGGTCACGAAGTCCATCCAAAAATGCTTGGACCGCTAGTCGCTCCATTACATTTTCCGGTGTAGCTGGGTACGCAAGACGAACCAAGCGTGCAATATCTGCTTCAAATTCTTGCAACGATTCACTTGATTTCTGGCATCGGTTCTTCAGCTGTGAGTGATATACGTGTTCAAGGTGGGCTTGGCCATAGCGAAGTTCCAAGTGTTTTACCAGCTGTTCATAGTCTTCCTGTTGTTGGGCGGTGAGCGTTTGTAAAATATTTGTTGCTTCGCCACGCAATGCCAGTGTCAATGCTAAAGCTTTTTCCCCAGCATTCCATCCATTTGCTTTGGCAGCAGCTTCGAATTTTCGGTGGTAGTTTGAACATGGAGTATTTCCGTCGAACTGAGGCGGTTTCAATGAGAGCTTTCCTGGTTCCGTACTGACCTTGAAATCTTTAATGTCTTTTTGAACTTCCTCCACGTTAGTACTCAGATCCGGCATTGAATTTCTGTTGAAAATTTCTGGGGTGTGCGCAGAATCCATTCGCTTTTCCAATTCACTGAATTTTTCTTTTATTCTGCCGATTTCTGTCTCGATTCCGTCTTTTATTTCATCGTGGAGCGTTTCCTTGATTTTTTTGATTTCTTCCACCATGTCGTCTTTGACTTGGTCACTTATTGTTTCTTTCAATTTTTCCATTTCTGTCTCGACAGTTCCCATTCTTTCTTCCAACCGATTCGCCACACTGCAAACTTCTTCTTTCAAGCTTCTCGAATTTTCTAGAAGTTCTTCTCTCAAATTCTCCGAGTTTTCTAGAAGCTTCACTTCTAAATTTTTCGAATTTTCTTCAAGCTTTTCTTCTAGATTTTTCGAATTTTCGTGAAGCTTTTCTTCTAGATTTTTCGAATTTTGAAGAAATTTATCTTCCAGACTCACCGAATTTTGTTGAAGTTCCTCCTTCAAACTCACAGAATTTTGTTGAAGTTCCTCCTTCAAACTGTTCGAATTTTCCAGAAATTTATCTTCCAAGGATTTCGTGGTCTCGTCGAGTTTATTCATTATGGAACTCAAATCAACTCTAGAAACTTCGAATAAGAACGTTTCGGGGTCTTCTTCTTCAATCAGTCCATCTGCAAGTCTTTTCTGGAGTACGGCCTTCTCTCCAGTTGTTTCTAACTCACGCTCCTCTAACTCTTGCTTTAATTCACTAACTTTAAGGTCAACTAGGTGAACTCTCCTGGGAAACATTTTGTCTCTTATTGTCTTTACCGAGATATAAGTCTATTATTTATTTCACACACAGTTTATTGTCCCGCGACGCGCAAAACTGTCCACTTTGCACTCAAATGTTCAACGGGTCACTAACTGTTAGGCGCGATAAATGTCTATCAGTTTTTCAACGCGACGAACACTTTAACACTTATTTATTTTAAACATCCGACTTCTGACAACAAATGTAGTAAAACTGCACTAACTTATTTTCCTAATTTATTTAAAACACTATTTACAACAATTATTCACTAAACGTTTACTATTTCAATTTATTTCTACTGTGGCTATCTATCAGCGAACTCTGGAACTGTAACTCCTCTCTCCATTCTGACTGTCCCGCTTATATACTCCCAAGCAGTTTCCATTCACGACTCTAGATTATTCAGGAGTATAGAACATTTCATCTAGATGGCTCTTCGAATAGTATCGAATAATCGATTTATTCCAGCTTGTTCTCGGCGATCCGTACGCCAGCAGATATGCAGTTGTAGTTGAACGAGGGTGCATAATTAATTAGATCAGGGCCGGTCTCGGGGCCGGTCTTGAAATCGTTACAATATTGTCAAGAATGGCGCTAATCCAAAACCTTATGTATTTATTTTGTATGGTAACAAAATCCACTGTCATGATTCATATTTCATAATTTGTTGAACTACTGAATTACACTTGAAGTTCAAACATCGGTCATGATCGAGCTTGGCCTGGCTCGATTGATAATAAAAACAAATCATGTGTTATAGGCACGGATATGAAGATTTCAACGAACTTCTTCATTGAATGAAAATGCACGTAACCACAGAATATAGGTCAGAATGTAGATCTATATTCTGTGACGTAACCATAACACGAAACTTGAATAAATTACAAGATGACAGATGGCGATGGGACAGTGAAGGGTCGACAGTCGACAGGTGAACCCAGGGTGGGTTTGCGACACTGTCGAACCCAGAGCCAGTTCACGGCGGTAAGCCTTCTTGACGAACCTCTGAGAAAGATGTCCTTAAGCGAGTATTTAAAGTGTCCATTTGGTAAGAAACCTTTGTATATAATATTCTATTTATTGATTGTGTGTTGACTTGTCCTGTTGGGGCGAATATATGAATATAGGGCTTTGTTGTGCCCTGGTTATTGTGTCCATTAAAATATACCTGTTGGTATCTTGTGAATTTGCGAATTGTTTTATTTGTCAATAGAAGACAAGAAGAAACGAAGTTTGTTCTTCCTGACTACGTCCCAAGCGATAGGGCTTATAGCTTCCCTAAGGCTCTAGTCGCGGCAATATTCTCCTCTTAATTGGATACATTTATTACAGCGAACCTGCAACGTCTCTAGACCTTAAAAAAAAAATGTTTCTTCTTGCTCTGCAAACCAGACCTCCACAGTTTTTATTACCTCCTCGTTGGAAGAAAATTTACTACCTTTTGAACTTTTTTTTAGTTGAGGAGAGAAGAGATGATAGTCGAACGGAGCCAAATCTGGTGAATAAGGGGGGTGTTCTAGTAATCAAACCCTGAATCACGAATTTTTTGCATGGCAACATAAGATTTGTGTGCAGGGGCGTTGTCCTGCAAAAACAAAACACCTTTGGATAGCTTTCCGCGTCTTTTCTCTTTACTTTTTTCCCGTAGAGTGGTCAGTAATGCCGAATAATAATCTCCAGTTATTTTTCTACCCTTATCCAAAAAAATCAATCATGATTACTCCATGGCAATCCCAAAAAACTGAAGCACGAACTTTTCCAGCAGATTTTTGGACACGAAACTTCTTAGGTCTTGGAGAACCGGAGTGTCGCCATTCCATCGATTGTTGCGTTGTTTCTGGATCGTAGAAATGTACCCAAGTCTCATCCATAGTAACAATTCGGTTTATGAAGTCTACATAGTTTTCAAATCGAGCAGAGATCGAACGCGATGCTACTACCCTTGAACGCTTTTGGTATGAAACATTCAGTGCTTCAGATATCCGTTTTAGCCCAATTCGACGGTCCGTTAAAATCATGTCATGAACTGCATCGATATTTTCGGGGACTGACACAGAAACTGGCCTTCCCTATCGGTCATCATCTTCAATGGAAAATTTACCTCTTTTGAAGCTTGCAGTCCAATTTTTCACGGTCGCATACGAAGGACATTGATAACCAAGGGTATTAAGCATATCTTCGTAAATCTGCTTACCTCTTAACCCTTTTAAATACAGTTACTTGATGATGGCTCCATACTCCAATTTTTGGATGTTCACAATTTCGGTGGACATATTTTTTCTTTTAATTTATTGCGTAACTCTGGTTTACTTATTTGACGTCAAACTTTACACTTCTAATAAGTTATTGTTTGTTGCTATGTTTATGCAGGGAACTGGTCTAGACTAAATAGATATCAATACATCCTCGTACGTAAATTTTCTACTGTTTTCATGCTTATACGAAAATCAAAATGTAAAAGACAAAAAAAATCCTTGAGAGACATATACGAATAAATAAGAGTTTAATTAAAAAAAAATCTAAATCTTACCTGAATGTGGCCTAGTATTCTGGTCGTAACGTCTGTTTTGATGGTAATAATCTTGTTTATTGCTATGTACTATTGGCAAACAATCACTCTTCAAGATTTCTTCAATATTTCCATAACCTTTGAACCGAACTGCAAAGGTTTTGTCAGTTATTGCCGTGATGGAAGCATTATAAAACTGAAAAAAAAAATAAATTGAGATCAAGAACAAGAGTTTTATTGGTGAACAGACCGCAAACCTGAAAATTCTCAAGTATATACATATAAGTAAAAACCAATATTGTTTTAAAAAAAATTGTTTCCATAGTTACGGCCACATCCATTAATTTATTGAAAATCAAATTATTGGAGGATATGGGCATAATGAAAAATAGTCAACTGAACAAATGCAGATTCTACAATATATACATTGAATCACATCCTAAAGTTATTCAATTTTCAGTCTTCGACAAATTTCTTGTACTTTGCGTTCTATAACCTCACATTATCAATATGGCTGAAGCTTCAGTGCAAAATGGATTAGTTCAAGTGGTGTATAAATGAACATGAAATCACTGGATCAGATATGTGGCATCAAGGAAAAACTTTGATTGCATGAATTCAGAACAATTATAGAAAACAATTTTTCTTGCTAATCCTGAATTATGAAGTTTATTTTTGCTGTCTAGAATAATTTTTCAGACCTCATTTTGATACCCACACATTTTTATAGATCGGAAAATGTAATGAATTACTTAAAAGGGTTGATAGATTAAAACAGAATTATTGCATTGCAACAGATAAGTTGTAACAAGAAAAATGTTGGTAGAAGTGCATCTGCTGGCAGTTACATTAAAGATCAGAGGAGCCAGCCTCTGAATCAGTGGTTATTGGAAAGCAGTCCTATTACAAATATGCCCAAGTATGAAGTTCATTGAAGCCACAGTGATATAGCCAAACCTTCCAAAGTATTAAACTCTCCTAGTTCTAATGGTTGCCTGGATGAATTTGTTCGATTGACTCAAGAACCTCAGCCTCTCTTGAGCAATCTAAAGAGGATTTTTGTAATAGACTGCTGATAGTTTCATTTATTTCTGTAGCAACATTTTGACTGATGATAATGCAATGCAATGACGGATGAACTGAAAAAGCACACAAGACATCATACATATCAGTCACTCAGCTTTGGCAAATTCTTTGAGATCAAATAGAATCGGAGTTTACGAAGAAGTCATTAGATTTGTCTAACGATGGGTTAACTAGGATATACCGAAAACAAAAAAAAAATTTCAGTCGCGTTTTCAGAATATTTTCTTTTAATGGAACACCCTATTTTTTTTCATGCATTTCGATTCGTAAAAACATTCTCAACAACAAATCATTTGACTTTTTTTCGTAAAGGTGAAAATAAGACAGTTTTATCAATAGGAAACATTTATAACAAACGGATTTGATAAAGCACTATAAAATATCGAGTAAATGTTCAAAAACACCGCCTTCTTGTTGAACACATATTTGGACCGTTCTATTGACACTACGTGTGGCATTTTTACGCCACTGACATTTTGTTCTGGTGCTCCATCCTGCTGAAAATAGATCATCTGATGAGCCTCCAGATCAAGATCATCGAAAAACTCTTCCAACACTCTTGTTAATAAATTAATGTAACGGGTCCGTTCAAAGAACCATGGTAGAAAAATGGACCAATCATTCTGAATCGTCTTTGTGGATTGTGGGGATGGACTAGAAATAGATTATGTCTACTCCAATCATGAAAATTGTTTTTATTATACATCCCACGATTTGAAAAATTAACTTCATCGCTCCATATAATATTTCTATAGAAGTTTGGATCTTGTCTGCATTCATTCATAAACCACCGACAAAACCCCAATCGTCTCTCAGGATCTCCACGTGTAGTGTTTGCACTGGTCTTAACTTATAAGGAAGAATCTTATGTTTCTTCAGAATTCGTTGAATACCAGACAGTGGAACAGCTATTTCTGTAGATAAATCTCTGATGGAATTATTTGGATATACCTCAGAGTAGAATAAAACGTCAATTTCTGTATCTTCAGATATTACAAAACGTTTTATAGTTCTCCTCTTCTCAAAAAATTTCAATGTTCTTGAATCGACGATGAAGCACAGCAAAAAAAAAACGCCGATTAGGTAATTCACGATCGGGGAACGAATTGCTGTAGTGTTGGAGTGCTCTTACGCTATTTTTCTGTCAAACCAAGTAGGATTCTAACATATCACATTTTTCTTGATGGGAAAACGCATAGACAAATTAATAATAAAGAGACTGTTTGAAATACTAGCGATCTTGACCATCAAATTTTACTTAGCCCAGCTGCGCGTGGAGGCGCTGCCCGCAATCGACAGACGACTGATGACAATGATACTTTTTCATTTCGACATTTGTCAAAATACAGAAGCATTATGTTTAAATGTGTTTACTGTTATTGTATCGAACAGTACAACTAATATTATGGACTTGAATTCATGAACCCAACGTCGGATATGGAATGTTTTGTTATTCGAGTTGACGCTGAAATTCCTGGAATATTCTTGTTCAAGGTGAAATACAAGCTGCTGCTGCTCTTCGCAAACTGATACTTATTTTCATCCGTCAGTCGCAAACACTACAAACGGATAGTTATTTCTATCCATCAGTTCTCGTTTTCATTGGAGGAAGTATATGGTTGACAGATTATTCAAGTGGAGTATGTGTTACAGCTACTCGTTCTTCTTGCTAATAAATGTACAAAATTATTGAAGGTTTGTTGTAAATGTAATTTGTTATTTTGGTTGATTTTGATGGTTATCTATGATTTGGATTTGATGATATAAGAAAACAATATTCTCATTTTTGTTCTTCAGAGTTCTATTACTGTGTAGTTGTTACCTACAAGTCCCAAAACAATGTTATTACAGCGTTTAACTTATTATTCTTGTTCTATATATACTTGAATTGAGTTCTTGTTTTCATGAAATAAATATTTTTTTTAAACCCTTTCATTTAATTCACGAATGATTTCACAAGGTCCACGAATCGTTTACTGTATATATTTTAGTAGTGATTGATTTTTCATTCCTCTATTTTAAATGAAACATTCGGATGAAATACAGGAATGGCAATTTGATCAATGATAAAATATATACCTTATCATCCATATGAAAGCAATATGGTTAAAAAAAACACCCTTTTTCAATCGGTAACTGAAAAGAGAAATCTGTTTTACCCACCGTACTAAGTTAGTTTACCCAGCTGCAAGGTAGGTCGCCACTGCTGAACGTGGTGCAAATTTTTACTGCAGGTTTGACAACTCTCTTTATTTTTCGTTTCTCTAGGGGAAAACGGCATTTCAAAAAATATTCGAACAGTAGTTGACAGTTACAATAATTTATGACATTGTCATGATATACTTGAGAATATTTGACAAATAGTATTTCAACAAAGTTTCAAGGTAACTTGATTGCTCATAATAATGTTACGTTTTTGCTAAATAATAATGCCGAGCATACTACTAAACTGTATATTTCCAACTTCACAAAAAAAAAAAATGCAACAACTTCACTGACTCTTTATATACTTAGTCCATTTATGCCGACTGGATCAATCGCGAAATTTCCTAGAATACTCGGTACAGAAGGCCGTCCAAATGATCACTTCTTAGAACTGCTCGATTACCTAAATACCTGCGGCGCTTCGTCAACACATTTGTATGCGATTTGTTTTTATGAATCTCTCAGCGGCGTAGATAGGGGAATTTTTATCAATCTCGTAACAATAATTATGTTTTATCGAATCAAACACATTTTTTCCAACCACATTCCTATGACTCTCCAGTATTTTCGGTTATGTACAAAAACGGCTTCAAAGTTATCATTACAGCAGACATATTTTGATTCACAAAATAAATGTGGCTAGCGGAATGGCTTTAAGATGGTAATTATCGTTTTGTACATTAATACCAAATAGCTCAGTGGTGTCAATTGAGTGGTGCAACATGATGATCACGAGTTCACATCCCAGCGCAATTTTTTCTTTTACTGTCTTATTTTGCTATTAGTAACAAAATATTGTCATTTGTATAAGTACCAAAATTGGGTGTTTGGACAATCATGAGGTTTTATTAGCAAAAACAAAGAAATTTTTTGTACTAGCGAAAAAAATTAATATTTCCACATAAGTCGCTCATTTTCCACTTTAGGAAGAAAGGTGATATGAGCTTTGTTGTTGAGAATGATATTACGAATCAAAATGCATGAAAAAATATAGGGTGTTCCATTGAAAAAAACATCATTTTATGAAATATTTTGAAAACGCGACTGTCAATTTTTTTTTGTTTTCGGCTCCGAGAAGTCCATTAAAAATGCCCATTTAACCGAATTCGTAGCATCAATAATCAGGACATCATAAACTACATTTTTCTTTCTTAATTCGATATATTGCCATCTTACCCCACTTTTTACCCCCTCATAATAATTTTTTCAATTTGCCTCCTTACCAGTGATCGTGTTTCAGGTTGACGGCATAATTTTTTTCAATACCCTATATTTCCCTATGAAAAAACATACCCTCCTTCAAACGGAAGGCAAAAAGTTCTGGTTTCCTTGCGCTCCCCCGCGCCGCGGGGGTGTTAGCTACGCCCCAGTTCATAACTATGTGAAGCGTCAGTTTGTAAAAAGATCATTGTGTGCATATTTTACTATATTATACATACTTCAAAATATAAATAAAATTCAAATTTCTCACCTTTCCGTCTTCCCAATATTTAGCTAAACATTCATCACCGACCCTCCATATCATATCAACTTCTTCAATATTTCCAGATGATTCATTTTTTTTAAACGAACCCAAGTTCAAGTGTTGCCTCAAACTCCTGCTAGCAAATTGACTATTCAAAGACAACTTTTCGGTATTATTAACCACATCATTTATTTCATTTTGTGAACTGATGGTGGTTTCTGATGTAGTAATTTCATGAACTTTCTGTTGTTTTTCTTGAGGTTTCACATAATGTGTGTTAGAATATTTATCATAATTTACATGATTCGTGTTCAAGGCTACATTTTCCTTTGCCTTATGAGGTTCATATCGATTTATGTAATTACTTGGGATTGTTGAATTACTATTATCATTTTGCTTTTGTTGTGATCTTTTTGAAGTGTTATACTGATGGTTATTATTTTGATTCTGGTTGAAGTCTCTATTATCTCTTTGTTTATGATGTAACCTATCTGAAGTCTCATGTGGGTTGCTATAATTATTTTGGTTGGTGTTATAGAGGAAGTCATCAGTTGATTTTTTCTGGGAGTATTGGGATTGATTAATAGGTTTCACCTGAGACCTATCAGATAAATTATGCCTATTACCAAAGTCATTTTGAGTAGTATGGAGTTTAGGTTTATCAGTTTGTTTTTTCTGTAACCTTTCTGGTATGTTGAAGTCATTCTGGGTGGTATGAGAAAAGCGATTATCATTTAATTTGTGTGTTTCCTTCTGATTTTTCTGGTTTTCATAACATGGTTTTTCGAATTGTTTGACGGTATTTTGGTTCATTGATTTTTCATCAGATTTACTCAATTCCATATTCTGTTGAGGAAATACATAATGATTTTCTTTTGATTTATGTGTTTCCCCTTGAAATGCGTGGTTTTTATTATAAAGCTTTTCAAATTGTTTGATGGTGTTACGGTTTATTGATGTATCACGAGATGTATTGAATTCCTTATTCTGTTGGCCATACTGATGATATTCATTCTGTATATGGGATATATAATTTTCGGGGTGAGTGATGTTTTTGGCAGTGTTGTGAGCACCATTTACTGGAAGTTTATCTTCAAGAAATGAAAACAGTGATAACTTTTCAGCAGGTTTCTGTGGTTTTTCTGCAAACTCCTCTTTTTGCGCAAACTTGCCCTTGCTTCTAATCTGTTCTCTTTTGTCCCTGAAATTTTCACTACTTTTGGGTGCTTGTATGTTCGTTCTCACTCTTCCACTAAAAACCTTTTTAGTTGCTCCCGAGGTAGCTTCAGCGATTGCACCTTGACGTTGTAGTTCAAATTCAGAGTTTTCTTTAGTTGAATCTTTATTTTTGCCTAGAGATTTGAAATTGGATTCTTGGGTATTACTCTGAATTTTGGTACCAAAATTCACCCATGGTGGAGGACCATCATCACTACCTATAAATAATCGTAAAATAAATAAAATTTGGTGTGATGGTTAGGCATACTGTTACATTTCTTTATCCACAGCTGGCACCTTATAAAGTCATAATACTTGTGATTATGAACGTCTCATGAAGTCCACAAAGCACTAGTATCTTATAAGCAAAGCCACTAGTGTCTTATGAGTTATTTTGATCAGACATGATATTGAGAATTGATTGATGTGTATTTGTTTTATCCAAACCACTCATTTTCTTCATCATAGCCTCCTCGGCAACTGTCATAAACGTCAAATAAGACCACAAATAAGGCAAAATATTCGTGTTTATAACACGTCAGCTGTGGGTGAGTATTTGTATTTCATTTCATGTTTTATTGGCATATAAAACACTCATACAGTAAGTAACTATAGGATGTTATATCGGATAATATAAACAAACAAACAATATATACACAAGTAATCCAAGTAGTTAAACCAGTTGATCTACTTGATTGTCCAAGAATTTTAGTAACAAACACTTTCTTTCTAAGTTTTATACAGTGTGTTTCACTTCTCATGGAAACACCCTCGTATCTTCCGTAATTTTCAACGTAGAACCATGAAATTTTCAGGATCGATAGATTCACTAGAAATGAACTCGCTGCAAAAAAGGTGTCATCCTATGAGATATACACTGCACAAAAACAGCGATGGAACCACTCATTTTTCCAGAAACTTATATTAGGGGGCAAAATTGGCCAAAAATTCCTTTGGATTTGTGTTTAGGATCCCCGAATTACTGCTACTACACCTATCTCTTGAAAAATTTTCAGTCCTGAAAATTTCAAACTTGTTTCACTTCTCATGGAAACGCTCCCGTATCTTCCGTAATTTTTTATGTAGAACCATGACATTTCCAGGATCGATAGATACGCTAGAGATGACCTCTCTGCACAAAAGGGGTCATCATCCGTGAAGTATTTGAAAAAAAAAATTGAATTTTTCAGAACTGAAATTTTTTCAGGAGACAAGTGTATTAGTAGTAATTTGGGGATCCTGAACACGAATCCGAAGGAATTTTGGGCCAATTTTACTCTCTAATATTACTTTCCGGAAAAATGGGTGGTTTCATCGCTGCTGGCGAGCAGTGTATATCACATAGGATGACCCCTTTCATGCAGAAAGTTCATCTCTAGTGTATCTATCGATTCTGAGAATTTCATGATATTTCGTCAAAAAGTACAGAAGATACGAGGGTGTTTCCATGAGAAGTGAAACACACTGTATATATACCTATGCTTAATTTGTTCAAAAATTTAATCAGTTAAGGAATGTTGCCTGGCAATATGGGAATTTGAATCATTCTGGCGTACATGTTTCAATAAAAAAAGATTTTTTTAATATGTTACATCATGTTATTTGGGATAATATTAGGTATATTAAAAACTAAAATTAATCCATTGATAGTTGAAGAAATATTTGATATGAACAGAAAACACATTTTATTTCGTGTTCAAACAAATTTGGTGTATGAAATGCTAGAACTGAAGACCATTTGTCCCTTGAAAAAAAGCTAACCTGTGAATAATGCTCGAAATACTAGTAGGCAAATGCTCTTGAGGCACTTTGAGGAAATCTGTGGAGAGAAGTTCTATTTTTGACCGTAGTCAGTTAGCGCTGCGACTGACTTACTATACGTCGCGGCTCCATTCGTAGGGGAATACTATAAGGCTTTTGAATGTTATCGTTCGTTTTGTGGAACAAGTCGACTCTATTGTTGTCTGACCTATCCTTGCACTGATGAGAGGAAAAAAACCTTGAAACATGCATATATGCAGGTGCTCATTTCCAACCAAAAGAAGGATAATATTCAATGGTTTTATTACAATCAGCACTTGCAATAGTGTCCTCCTTGAGGAACATTGCACAAACGGATGACATATGTAATTCAATGTCCGTATGGGGAAGTAGTTGTTTTCTGCCTTATTTCTCCACTGTGCCGAAATGTGTGGATAAAAAGGTATTTTCGACCGCAGTCTAAATTATATCTTTTCATTTATTTGAAATATCAAAAACAACTGAATTACTTAATGAAAAAATTTAAATATAAAACTCAACCATTTTTGGGTATTCATATTAATGAGCATCTGCGTTGGTATACACATATTAATTTAGGGAAGAAATTAACCAAATATGCAACTCCATCAGGATTATCGGTGATTATCTTAATGAAATTTCAGTGACAATCGTGTATTTTTCAAATTTTGAACCGTCAGCAACATTTGGAATAATATTTTGGGAAAGTCATAGTAATATATCATGCATTTTTTGAGTCCATAAAAGAACAATGGGAATCATTTTCAAAATCAAATATGGTCAATCCTGTCAAAAAGCATCATGACAATATGCACTCTATATTTATGAATGTGTCCTCTACATTTTCAAAAATAAAAGCAATTGTAAAATATCAGAATATAGGGCTTCCAATTCATTTGGTTCATAGTTCATGTCGCTAGTTGACCAGTACAAAATATATGAAAATAAAAATATATTCATTGAAATCGACATTCTGATATAGAAACAAATAAAACAATAACAATATATTCGAACATTTTTGCCGGAGAGTATCAATAAAATGAAACCAATGCGATCGTAATGTTGAAATATATTTCTATCTGAACTTTGTTCGAATTTATTGCTTTTACTCTTCCTGGAGTCTTTGCTCTCTGAGGAGTATTGTTCATGATAATCTGTGCGGATGGCGCTGCTACCGATTTAGTGTAGGTCGCGGCTTCATTTAGGTTAAGTAAAATGTATTGATTATTAAAGATCGCAATGAGGGTGATATGAAACACGTCAGTTTACATAAAGTTCATTCACATTTAAAATTGACAATTTAAAAAAGTGTACATTAATACAAAATAATTATTATGACAATCATTATAAGATGAAAATATCTGCCTAGCCGGCATAAAATTCTTCGGTTCTGTAGAACATTTTGGACAACAGGACAGTTTTAAGATGTTTTCTGAATTTGAAACCAGTAACTTCCTCACACTATCGGAAATGGGTCCCTTAAGGATTATATTCAAATTATTTTGAGTTGTTTTTAGATGGTGGTTAAATCTTGTTGAATAACTGTGGTATTATTATGAGTGGTAATATTTTTTTTTGTGAGGAAACATTAGTTAAACAGTTTATTATCATTCATTGGACAGAGACAGGATGACTCTAATGTTTTCTGACCTACTCTAACAACGAGAGGTAAAAATCCGAAACATGTCATGTCTGCAGGTGGTCATCCTCAGCCAAATGAAGGATAATCTTTTGTTTAATTACAAGACAAGCCCTTGCAATTGAGTCTTCTTGTAAAAACGTTGCACAAATATCTGTCAGATGTAGTTCAATTTCCGTCGTGGTATTAGCTTGGGAAGTAGTTGTTTTTTGTCAGAGATTTGCCTCATTTTTCCACTTTGTAGAAAAGTGTGGAGAGACAGGTACTTTGACATTGTTGAAGCTAATGCTTAAAATTAGTAACAGCTTCTAAATAATGTGGATGAAGTGAATAGTAACAAAATATTAATGATAATAAAACCAACAAATATAACAAATATACATGATGAAAGTTCAAGTATTCAAACTTGACCACTGTTTGCCTCCAGAATAATAAAAAAAATTGTATATTTTCTTCTATGGTGAACTTGAGCATTTTAGAATTTGCATGAAAGTGTTCTATTTTCAAATGTTGTGGTTTCTGATTGTACTGCTGCAACTTGAATCTTCATTGCACATATTTGTTTCATTTTGTACTGGTTGACTGTCCACACAATCTATGAATAAAACATACTAGGAATGCTATGTGCCGATGTTATTTCACCAGATATGTATGAACAAAATCTCATTTAAAATAGTACTGTATGTATAGTTAGTCAGTTATGAGCATGTTAGTAGAGATTTATCCTGATTTTTACACTTACAATTCACTCTATGATTTCTTTGAACACTTTTTGCAACCTCCCATTTCTCAACAAGATGAGGAACTTTACCACCCAACACAGTACAGTTGTTAGGGGTCAGTAAAAGGTACCCTGATGTAATTTTGGCATTGCTAACCAGAACCTTAGTGCCAGGAGGTGTCTTATTACGACTGATGGAGTTGATCAAACTAATTTCCAAAGCTTGAACATAACCATCACCATCTGTTAGGCTAAGCTTCAACATTCGTGGAGCTGCTTGAGATTCTTCATTAGCTTTTGGGGCTGAAACGTTACTGATCTTTTGAATCTGAAGAACAATCGTGGAAGTTTTATCTTTGCATAATTCATTTGATAATACTGGGCTACATATTTCTTTAAGGTCGATCTGAAAATAAAATAGAGAGAGCTGACTATCAAAAAAATGTTGTTGGTTCTTACATTTAGGGCAGAGTTATATATCTTCTGTTTATCTTTATTGTCACCATTGTCTATTATACCAGCTCCATCGGAAGAAATATGCCTAAAAATAGAATAATGAAAATCACTAAGTTTGGTGTTCCCACATGCAACTACCACTCGGGTCCTAATATGGATGTCATTATAGTCAGTTTTATGGCAGTTTCAAAGGATAATCCTTCAAGGTGCTGTGTTTCGGGCGATACAAATATTATGAATTTTCTCACTATTTTAGCATACATACAAATGCAACTATATTTATTTATACTAAATAAATGTCAAATACATAACCTCACTTCAGCTCTTCTTCTTTTTTGAGTTTGCCTAAATTGACATCCTGTCTCCTGTCTGCCTGTCAGTAAGGGCTGTTTCTGATTTCAACAAAAGCTTTTTAGCTCTTGTCGGCTTTCAGATCGAGATTAAGGTAATGTTGCGTTTCACCACTTTCAATTCCGAGATTTAATCGTCTAATCGCCATTGAGAATAAATCGCCCAATTAACGAGCCGCTTTCTAGGTACTACCTCGAAAAATAGAGGACTTGGGATTCTTTCATATCTCTGTTATGGGTGGTGCTGTAGGTTTTCTGGGTTTTCCTACAGTTGAAAAGTGAATACACCACCGAAAACATCAGTAAGTCGCCCCGGAGCGCCACGACAAATAGTCCCCCAGTAAACGTAAAAACATAACTTAAACATAACTGTTATATCACATTGTGTCTTGGTGATGTTATTCAGAGATATGATTGATGTTACAGATACGTTGCGTCCATATGCCTTTGTGCCTCTTTTAAATATTACAATGTAATGTTAATTACTTAACATTACATAAATGCATCATATTTTGCTTAACTTTAATGTAACTTTATTACATACATATAATGTTACTCAAAACATCTACGCAACATTTGTAAAATGTAACATTGTAACATCAGGGTGGAACATATACTCATGTTTTACCAACACTTTTTTCTATATTTATAGGTATATTTCTGGAATTTCAGTAGTCACTTTTCAGTAGATGAATAACAACAATAGCAATTAACAAAGTTATTCATCTACCAAAGAGTGGCGATTGAAATTCCAGAAATACAACTTTAAGTGTAGAAAAATAAGTGTTGCTGTATACTAAGAAATAAAATATGTATATAGGTAATGATGTAAAACATACCAATCAATCAAAAAACTTTATTGTCAATGATTAAAATCTCATGGATAAAGCGTTATAAAACAAGACAGTTACATCATTAACAATTAAATTAATATTAGCAGTATAAAAAATATAATCTTGAATCACTATTGTAACAATTTCGAGACCGGCCCTGATCATCCAATTACACTCCACACTCGAAATGTAAACAAGTTCTCTTCTGACGAACACATGACTCATCCGTGGAAGAGACGCGAACGCCCTAACCGAACATTCTAGGAACCTCTAAGAAGTCACCGAACAGACTGGAAAGATCGAAAACTGTAAATGCTACTATATATAGCCGCTGTATAGCAGATGGCGGAACAGTCAGAATTCAGAGTGAGTTATAGTTCCAGAGTTCGCAGATAGAGACTGGCACCGTAGAAATAAATGTTTTAGTGAATAATTGTTGTAAATAGTGTTTTAAATAAATTAGGAAAATTAGTTAGTGCAGTTTTACTACATTTGGCGTCAGAAGTGTGATGTTTAAAATAAATAAGTGTTAAAGTGTTCACCGTTTAAAAACTGATAGACGTTTATCGCGCCTAATAGACAGTTAGTGACCCGTTGAACATTTGAGTGCAAAGTGGACAGTTTTGCGCGTCGCGGGACAATAAACTGAAAACTGTGTGTGAAATAAATAATAGACTGATATCTCGGCAAAGACAATAAGAGACAAAATGTTTCCGAGAAGAGTTCACCTAGTTGACCTTAAAGTTAGTGAATTAAAGCAAGAGTTAGAGGAGCGTGAGTTAGAAACAACTGGAAAGAAGGCCGTACTCCAGAAAAGACTTGCAGATGGACTGATTGAAGAAGGAGAAGACCCCGAAACGTTCTTATTCGAAGTTTCTGGAATTGATTTGAGTTCCATAATGAATAAACTCGACGAGACCACGAAATCCTTGGAAGATAAATTTCTGGAAAATTCAAAGAGTCTGGAGGAGAAACTTCTAGAAAATTCTGTTAGCTTGAAAGAAGAACTCCTCGAAAACTCGAAAAATCTAGAAGAAAAGCTTCACGAGAATTCGAAAAATCTGGAAGAAAAACTTGAAGAAAATTCGAAAAGCCTAGAAGTGAAACTTCAAGAAAAGCTTCAAGAAAATTCGGAAAATCTAGAAGTGAAGCTTCTAGAAAACTCTGAAGGCCTAAAAAGAGAACTTTGTGGTGTGGCAAATCGACTGGAAGGAAGAATAGGAGCCATTGAGACAGAGGTGGATAAAATCAAAGATGAAATCGAGACATAAATCGGCAGGATAAAGGAAAAACTCAGTGAATTAGAAAAGCGAATAGATTCTGCGCACACACCAGAAATTACAACAAAAATTCAAGGGTGGACCTGAGTATGAATTTGGACGAAGTTCAGAAGGACATTAAAAATCTCAAGGTCAGTGCTGAACTTGAAAAACTCGCATTGAAACCGTCTCAGTTCGACGGAATTACTCCATGGGCAAACTACCGCCGACAATTCGAAGCTGCTGCCAAAGCAAATGGATGGAATGCTGGGGAAAAAGCTTTAGCATTGACACTGGCATTGCGTGGCGAAGCAACAAACATTTTACAGACCCTCACCGCCCAACAACAGGAGGACTATAAACAGCTAGTAAAACATCTGGAACTTCGTTCGAGCCCAAGCTCCATGATAAAAAAATTGGACGAGGAATTTCCCTTGGAAAGACCTTACTGCGCGCCGATAAACTTATAACAGTAAGGGTCATGAACGTCAATTACCATTCAGTGACGTTGAATAAAGGAACACCGTGAAGTACCAGCTATTCTCCGTTGACACGTAGGACGCCGTCTTTGAAGTTCAGCTCGAACCCTCTGGAATTCATTATGTCCATTCCAATGATTGCATCGTCCTCGATGTCCGTGACCAGTGCACGGTGTTCCTTTATTCAACTTTGGGCCACTGCTCGCCAATTTCATCTGTGGTCAGGAATGTACGCAATACCATTAACCAAGCCAACAATCTACCCGCAGAATTAGAAAAGCTAGTTGCCATATCATTGAGAGGCATAAAACCAGCACAGCAGCCCAGATTAAGAGATTTAGTGAGGAAATACCAAGACGTCTTTGACACCGTGTTGAAATAAAATATCTTTTGTTGTGTTTTGTATTTAAAGTATATTTAAATGTCTTGGAACATTTCATAATCTAAGTTGGCAACGATGTTGTCAGCACTGTAACTTCATGCAGTAGAGTAGGACAGGAATATATCGTCGTTGCATTTGTAATGTATCCTCATCAAAAAACCTTTGTTAATTTTTTTTGTAACAGTAAATTATCCAAGTAATTTTCTTGTTTCTTAGAAAGCTGTTCAATAAACTCAAACAGGTTATGGGCCCAGTGGTTAGTGTAAGCAGTTAATTTACACTAAAGTTGATCAGTTTTGATATTGAAAGACTTTGCCGGTTGGCGTGGTCTGATCTAATCCAAGAACAGAAAATGGCGGATAAGTTAATGGAATATAGCGGCGCAATCAAGTTCGACGGTTCGAACTACCAACAATGGGAGTTCCAGGTTAAGTGTGCTTTGAAAGCCAAAGGAGTCTATAGTTGTGCTGATGGGACATCCGTTAATCCAAGCACCGGTCCAGAGCTCGAGACATGGGTGAAGAAGGATGCAATTGCTATGTTCACCCTAACGGCGGCGATGGATCTCAGCCAGATAACCCTGATTGAGAATTGTGAAAGCTCCAAGGAAATACTTGAGAAGTTGGATTCAATGTACCAGCAAAAATCGGAGACAAATAAAATGTTGGTACATGAGCGCTTTCATCAATATAAGATGAACACGACCGGCAATATAGCACAGCATATTGCCAAAGTCGAGAGCCTTGCGAAACACATAAGAGAAACTGGAGAACAGTTAAGTGATACAGCTATTATCACTAAAATTTTAAGTACATTACCTTCCAAGTACAGAAACATTCGACAAGCTTGGCTATCTCTTGATGAGAGCAAGCAGACAATAACAAACTTGACTTCCCGTTTGATTGATGAAGAAGCTAGTTTAACAAGTCAAGACGAAGTGGAAACAGCACTTGCAGCAATTTCATTGAAAAATGATGAAAATTCCCAGCATAAACTCACTAGGAAGTCTGAAGGAATATTATGTTATAACTGCAGTAAACGAGGCCACATCGCAAGGTACTACAAAGCCCCCAAAAGAGGTAACAAGAACAAATCAGGAAAGACAGCTTTCGCAACAAGTAGCAGTGACCCTTCACCTGGAGGAAACGAGACTGCCTTCTACACCAGTACAAAATGACTGCTGGATTATGGATAGTGGTGCTTCAGCGCACATGAGTTACAGAAGAGATTACTTCTCAAGTTTAGATGACAGCTACTCATCTACGGTTACCCTTGGAAATAATCTAGTACTAAACGTTAAAGGAAAGGGTACAGTTAAAGTTGAAAAACTTGTTAACGACCAATGGCTGAGAGCTACCATAAATGATGTCCTTTTTATACCAGAGCTTCGCAAAAACTTGTTTTCGGAAGGAGTGGTCACTGAAAAAGGAATGAAAATAATAAAAGAAAGTAACCATGCCCTTATATACCAAGACACTAAATTGGTTGCATGTGGAATCAAAGAACAAAATAACTTGTACAAAATGTTATTTCTGCAGATTGTTCACAGTGCAAATACAACCACAGATGACTCGCTTCGTATGTGGCATGAAAGACTAGGTCATATAAACACAAAAAGCATTAAGGAAATGGTTCATAAGGGCTTAGTAAAAGGTGTTAACCTAACTGATACAGATAAATTCTTTTGTGAAAGTTGCATGTACGGGAAGCAACACAAACAACTGTTTAAGCAAAGTCCTCATGTGAAAATGGAACCTGGCGAAAGAATCTATAGTGATCTGTGTGGCCCAATGTCAACGCCATCAGTACAAGGCTGCAGATACTTTCTTGTGTTCAAAGACGAGTCAACTGGTTATCGAGTTGCATATGTTTTGAAACATAAATCTGATGTGTTTGAAAACTTTAAAGTTTACAATGCGAAAATCAAAAATAAGTTTGGGCGATCCATAAAAGTTTTGCATGTCGATAATGGCAAAGAATATTGCAATGTAGAATTTCGAAGGCATCTGGACAAAGAAGGGATTGAACTGGAAACAACTGCACCCTACACACCACAGCAGAATGGTCATGTAGAAAGGGAAGGGAGGGAACCATTGTTGAGAGTGCACGATCCATGTTGTATTGTGCT
The DNA here is from genome assembly GCA_958502065.1 of Chrysolina americana. Classification (NCBI taxonomy): domain Eukaryota; kingdom Metazoa; phylum Arthropoda; class Insecta; order Coleoptera; family Chrysomelidae; genus Chrysolina; species Chrysolina americana. The sequence continues at coordinate 34,706,860 of OY293415.1, read as the reverse complement.
GGTGCACCGAAATATCTGTGGGCTGAGGCAGTCAACACTTCCATTTACTTGTTAAATCGAACATCCACATGTCAAGCACAAAATTCCACACCATATGAACTGTGGTGCAATAATAAACTAACACTTGGTCATCTAAGAACGTTTGGATGTGAAGCTTACTCTCTTGTACCAGATATTAAAAGAACTAAGCTAGATCCAAAGAGCCAGAAGCTGATTTTTGTTGGTTATGACAATAATTCAACTAATTACAGACTGTTCAATATAGAAACAAAGAAAATAACAGTGTCCAGAAACGTAACCTTCAATGAAAAGTGCAGGTTAGGAAGTGAAAAATCAAATTTCCCATTGAATACAAAGAGTGATGATATCACAGAATTTTTCTCAGAATGTGAAGAAGAAGATATTCAAGAAAAAGTTGAAAAAGAAGAAGAATTTGACAGAACAGATGATAATAGAGACAGACAAGAAAACAAAACAATTCCTGAACTACATCCCCAAAGAAATGTGAAATTACCTCAGCATTTTAAAGATTTTGAACTAAATTTTGTGGAAGTGGATATTCCACAAACTTATAAAGATGCTCTCGATAGCCCCGAATCTAGGCAGTGGAAATTAGCCATAGAGGAAGAGGTAGCTGCATTGAATAAAAACAGAACCTGGGATATGGTTGAAATGCCACCAAACCGAAAGCCAATAGGGTCAAAATGGGTGTTCAAAGAGAAAAGAGCTACCGATGGGACCATTACTAGATACAAAGCCCGCCTTTGTGTCAAAGGCTGTGCCCAGAAAGAAGGGGTTGATTATTCTGAAGTTTTCTCTCCGACTACAAGATTTGACACAATATGTGTACTCTTAGCAGTAGCAGCAAAGAATAAATATCTTATGAAGCAGTTTGACATTAAAACCGCTTTCCTTTATGGTGAATTGCAAGAGGAGATATTTATGACTGTTCCAGAGGGACTCAATTGTAGTGAAAATTTAGTATGCAAACTAAATAGGTCACTATATGGACTTAAACAAAGCGATTCATTTCTTAAAAGTTTCGGTTTTCAGAACTCTCTCGCTGATAAATGTGTTTACAATACTAATATTGAAAACTCAAAAGTGCTACTTATGATATATATAATCATTTCGAAGCGGCTATCTCTGTACTTGAAGTCTCAAAAAAAGTAAAGCTATTTGTCATAGCAATCTACAGATCACCCCAGGGTGACCTGAATATTTTCTTAGATTACCTTTATGAGCTTATATGTGAGCACTATGGGAATTTGAACTACTACTTAGTTTGTGGTGACAGAAACGTAAATCTGTTACAAAATAGCTGCCCTAGTAAAAAAAATTGTTAACCTTTTCAAAGAATTCAATATGATAAATGCAATTACCCTACCCACACGCATTGCAAACTCAAACTCTAGCTCACTGATTGATGTTATGTTCACAAATATGACTGTGTGTGATCTTTCTGTAGAGGATACTCACATATCTGACCACACTTATCAAATATGTAAATGAGCACTGCATAATACTGATTTAAATAATAGGTATATTTGGAAAAGATGTTTTTCTCCAAATATGAATACATTCTCTTATCTGATAGAAAATGAGAAATGGTTCGAAATGTATGAGGTAAAATCATTCGTTGAAAAATTTGCTTCTTTCTATAATACACTCATCTATCATTATAATATAGCTTTTCCTATGAAAAAAGTAAAAAGGCACCACAAAGAACAAAAATGGCACACACAGGATCTAAAGGAACTACACAAAACTCTCTGTCAAATGAATAAATTAAGGAAAAGTTCAGGAAATGAAATAATCAAAGATATAAAGATCTGAAGGTACTATACAAAACAAAACTAACTGAAACAAAAAAATCCCATAATAATAATAGATTATTGCATGCATCTAATATAACCAAGGAAAGTTGGAAAATAATTGGCGAAATGAAAGGTACACGATCCCAAAACATTCCAACAGGTGTCGTTAACAATGATGGCCTAGAAGGTACAGGTGTAGGAAATATAGCAAACTGTTTTAATGACTTTTTCTTGAATTTTGAATGCCCAAAGCCAGACTATGATACACTGGATCTTAAAATAATCACAAACAAAACTCTATTCTTGACACCAACTACACCACCAGAAATTGACAGCCTATTAAAACAATCTTCAAAAAAGCCTGCAGCAGGTATAGATGATATTACAGGGGGGGTATTGAGCAGTGTGGCACACCTGATTTCTTCACCTCTTTCATATTTAATAAATGAATCTTTCAAATCAGAACAGTATCCAGATAGTTTATAAATCTAAAAATCACTTCCAATATTTAAGAATAAAGGCTCAAAAAAGGAAGTCTGCAATTATAGGAACATTTGTCTACAAAGTCAACTGGCGAAGGTAGTTGAATCCTGCTTTAACAGCAGGTTGACAGATTTCCTAGAACCAATTAATGTATTAACCTCATGCCAACATGGCTTCAGAAAGGCGAGATCTACAAATTCAGCTATTGACACATTGACTTCCTACATATATAATATCCTGAACATGAAACAAACACGGACAACAATATTCTTTGACCTGAGCCGTGTTTTCGATACCATAGATCACATTGCACTTATTGAAAAACTTAGTTGCAATGGAATACGAGGCGTTGCAAATGACTGGGTCAAATCCTACCTGACAAATAGAAAACAAGCCGTAGTAATTGATAATGTTAAGTCAGAAATGAAAGACATGACTGTTGGTGTACCTCAGGGCTCGATTCTAGGTCCTATCCTATTCATTTTGTTCATAAACGATTTACCAAAATCATGTAGCTCAGCCAATGTAATAGTTAAGTATGCAGATGACACAACTTTTGGTATCAGTGGAAAATCTGATCTAGAATGTCTTGAGAAAGCCAAAAATGGTATTAATGAGTTTTCTGATTACTGCGTGAAGAACGGTCTACTAGTAAATGTCAGCAAGACATTTTACATGTCGTTCCTACCAAAGAATGTAATTCAGGACTATAGTCTGCTTATCAGGATAAATCATCAGTCCATCCAGAAAACAGAAACGTTCAAATTCCTAGGGATATCATTGGACCATAAAATGTCCTGGGAGCATCATATAGACAACCTAACAAGCAAACTCAGCTCAATGTGTTTCTTAGTCAGACAATTGAAACCTACGGTAACCCCAAATATATTAAAGCTGGCATACTTTGGTTGGTTCAGTCAGCCTTGTCATATGGCCTTCTCTTCTGGGGAACATCGACACATGTGTACAAAGCATTTGTAGCTCAAAAGAAAATTGTCCGGTGTATGATGGGCGTAAATCAACATACTCACTGTCGACCATTATTTGTTGACTTGGAAATACTCACTCTACCTTCACTATATATCTTTATACCAATTAATGATTTGAAAAAAATCATTCTCATTCACCAAGAAATAAGGACATACACCAGTATTACACCCGCGGTAAGAATCATTATTATCAACCATTCTCAAGACTTGCTATATGTCAGAATTCTCATGAATATCAACAAATTATCTGCTATAACAAATTTATAAGTATATTTGGGGAAATAGACAATTTAAAACAGTTGAAAACTACCCTTTTAACATTTTTATTGAAGGAGGCATTTTATTCAGAGAATGACTACCTAGAATTTTAGTTATCATTGAAACAGTTTAATATAAAACTTCTCTGTGATCTGGCTATATTGTATTTTAATGATCTGAATGTAACTGTTTTTGATAACTTTATATAATGAAATCGTATACTAAATTGAGTAAATAAAGTAATGTATATAAGTTCCATGTGATTTGATTATATTGTATTGCATTGTATTGTATTGTGATCCGACACATGAATGTTTTTTGTTGACTAGTCTTATAACTTGTATATGCAATGGAAATTGTACATTAAGTTGAGTGATGAATAAAAGTATCGTATTGTATTGTATATTGTTGATGACGGACTAATATTTTCGCGAAGTGAAACTGCTATTAACATTGTGTTTGAAAGACTACAACAAACGTTTGAAGTTATATCCGGTGAGGCTAACTATTTTGTTGGTCTTCAAATAACTAGACATTCTGATGGTACCATTTTTATAAACCAAGAGACTTATGTGAAAAACATCATCAGACGATTTAACCTCGAGAGTGCAAATGTTGTTAATGCTCCAGAGGATTGCCATACAAACCCAACAGAGACAACAGGTATTTATCTTTCTGAGGGTGAAGTGCCATATCGACAAGCGGTGGGATCACTTATGTTTGCAGCCATAGTGAGCAGACCCGATATTATGCATGCTGTGGGAGTGGCTAGTCGTTACTTAAATAACCACACTCAAGCACATTGGTTATATGTGAAGAGAATAATAAGATATTTACTAGGAACCACAGGATATGGAATAACTTATCATGGAAAACCTGGTGATCCTCATTTAGTAGGTTATACCGATTCAGACTATGCTAATGACTGTGAAACTAGACGATCCACTTCTGGATATGTTTTTAAGATAGCTGATGGACCAGTAACGTGGTCTAGTAAAAGGCAGCACAGTGTAACACTGTCTACAACAGAGGCAGAATACCTTGCTGCATCTGAAGCTACAAAGGAGGCTTTGTGGCTTAAACAATTACTCAAAGACATTGAAGAGTGCTCAGATGAACCCATTCCTATTCACATTGATAATCAGAGCACAATAAAATTAATAAGGAACCCAGAATACCATCACAGAACTAAGAATATAGACGTCCGGTTTCATTTTATAAGAGAGAAGTATGAAAATGGAGACATCATTCCAATTTATGTGACGACTATGGAACAGCAAGCGGATATATTCACAAAAGCCCTACCAAGGCCTATTTTTCAAAGACAACTGAATCTTCTTGGAATATCTGAAGATAAACAAAACATACAAAATGTGGGAGTGTTGAAATAAAATATCTTTTGTTGTGTTTTGTATTTAAAGTATATTTAAATGTCTTGGAACATTTCATAATCTAAGTTGGCAACGATGTTGTCAGCATTGTAACTTCATGCAGTAGAGTAGGACAGGAATATATCGTCGTTGCAGTTGTAATGTATCCTCATCAGAAAACCTTTGTTTATTTTTTTTTGTAACAGTAAATTATCCAAGTAATTTTCTTGTTTCTTAGAAAGCTGTTCAATAAACCCAAACTCAAACACACCGGACAGGGAAAAGGGGGTAGAACGAAGGTAGTCCAACACAGAATTGATACTGGAGATGCCCGACCAATCCGTCAATCAGCGAGGAGACTTCCTCTTGCCAAGAAGGAAGAGGCAGACAAAATAGTCAGCGATATGGGGAAAGAAGGAGTAATTGAACCATCTGACAGCCCCTGGTCATCTCCAGTTGTACTAGTAAAGAAGAAAGACGGATCGAAAAGATTCTGCGTAGATTACCGACAACTGAATAACGTGACAAAGAAAGACAGCTACCCACTACCTAGAATAGATGACACCTTGGACACGCTCGCCGGCTCTACAATCTTCTCCACCCTAGACCTGAAGAGCGGATATTGGCAGGTAGAACTGGCTCCAGAAGATCGAGAGAAGACAGCTTTCACCATCGGCTCAGGGCTGTGGCAATTTACCGTTATGCCATTCGGACTTTGTAACGCTCCAGCCACTTTTGAGAGATTAATGGAGACTGTGTTGAAGGGACTCTCCTGGAAGACTTGCTTGGTATACCTTGATGACATAATCGTAGTTGGCAGAACATTGGAAGACCACGTGAAAAGTCTGGAGGAGGTATTTCTGCGTCTGAGGAACTCTGGATTGAAATTGAGCCCTAAAAAATGTCATCTATTTCAGAAAGAAGTCCACTATCTTGGCCACATTGTCTCTGGGGAAGGAGTAGCAGTAGATGACCAGAAGATTAAAGCTGTTAGAGACTGGCCCATCCCCAAAGATATCCATCAGCTTCGGAGTTTTCTTGGGCTATGTACCTACTATCGTCGGTACGTGCTAGGGTTTGCTAACATCGCCAAACCATTGACCAGGCTCACGGAAGGACAGACAAAGTTCCAGTGGTTAATCAACGCTCCAATTCAATTGTGGACACGGACGCCAGCAATGTGGGACTTGGAGCTGTCCTGTCTCAGATCCAGGATGGACAGGAAAAAGTCATCGGGTACTTCAGCAAGACCCTCAGTAAACCGGAGCGAAATTACTGTGTCACCCGACGGGAGCTGCTAGCTGTCGTCAAAGGAGTAGAGTACTTTTACAAGTATGTGTATGACAGGAGATTCCTGCTGAGAACTTACCACGCCGCCCTCAAATGGCTCCTACAGTTTAAGAATCCCGAGGGTCAAGTGGCACGATGGATTGAGAGGAGTTCGACTTTGAGATCGAACATCGGCGGGGACCAGCCATAAGAATGCGGATGCCCTATCGCGAAGACCATGTCCAGACGACTGTTCGCACTGCCGACGAGCAAAGGAGAAAGAGGCGACAGTTTGTAGAACAACGGCGGTAGATGATAACTGGAATGATAGCAAGCTCCAGAAAGACCAAGAGAAAGATCAAGATCTTGGCTTAGTTATCGGCTGGAAGAGGAGTAACCGAAGACCGACATGGCAGGAAGTAGCAGGATATTCGCCAGCCATCAAGTCCTACTGGGCTCAATGGAACTCCCTTACTCTGGACAACGGAGTTCTGAAGCGTGTGTTGGAGTCTGAGGATGGTGGAGAAGAAAGACGTCAGACAGTTGTACCCAGAAGCAGAAGACCGGAAGTGCTTCTAGAAATTCATGATGGGATCGCCGGAGGACATCTGAGAGTAACGAAGACTCTCCAGTAAGTGAGGCAACGGTTTTACTGGGCCAATTGTCAGGCTGACGTTCAAGACTGGTGCAGAAAATGCACTGTATTCGCCGCAAGTAATGGACCTCGAACACGACCTAAGGCACCAATGCGTCAGTACAACGTTGGCAGCCCATTTGAAAGAATCGATATTGCTGGACCGTTTCCACAATCTGACCACGGGAACAAATACATCCTTGTGGCAATGGACTACTTCAGCAAGTGGGCTGAAGCCTATGCCCTGCCCAACCAGGAAGCCATAACCGTCGCCGACGTCCTGCTAAAGGAGTGGATTTGTCGATTTGGTGTCCCACTTGAACTGCATTCAGACCAAGGCAGAAATTTCGAGTCCAACTTGTTCGAGGAATTGTGTCGAATGCTGAACATCCGGAAGACGCGAACTACGGCTTTACATCCGCAGTCTGATGGAATGGTGGAGCGGATGAACAGGACAATGAACCGCCACTTATCCAAGGTAGTCTCAGACCACCAAAGAGTCTGGGACCAGTATCCCCATTTGTTCCTGATGGCCTATCGTTCTGCAGTACACGAGTCGACCGGCCAAACCCCTGCTAGTATTATTATGGGCCGAGAGCTGCGACTACCACGTGACCTGAAGTTTGGGACGCCACTAGGACAAGACACTGCGGGAGAGGACTATGTCAGCAAACTTTGGCAGAGAATGGAAGACATCCACGAAAGAGTCCGTTTGAACATCCAGAGTGCCAGCGACCGAATGAAGGAGACCTATGACATCAAGGACGATGCCGGAGGATTTAAGGTTGGTGACCTGGTTTGGCTGTACAACCCCAAACGTCGTCGAGGCCTATCACTAAAGTTGCGGAACTCGTGGAAAAGTCCTTATGAGATCTTGAAGAGGATAAATGACGTGGTCTACCGAATTAAAAAACCACCTAGAGGAAAACCCAGAGTCGTCCATTTCAATAGGTTGGCCCCTGGAAACCACGACTAAGTCCGCACCCTCAGACCACCGGAGGATGTGATGAGGTTCCAGAAATTCATGTCCTTATACTCAAACGGGCAGAAAGTTCGACATGGGGTGACTCGAGAAGAACCACGAGACCTTTTTAAGGTGCCTGTGGATTACGCGCTAGCCCACTGTGTAGCAGAAGACCTTCAAATGTCCAGAGGTGATATCCAAGAAGTAAGGTCGTCTCCATGAACTACGGCAACAAAACCCGGAAGTTGGAGGGGTGCTACAGTTGCGGAAAGGCCAGAGAAGCATCTTCTATCTAGTCACCAAGAAGCAGTCTCGAGACAAACCGTCCTATGAAGACGTATGGAACAGCCTTGAGAAATTAAGGGACATGATGGTGGAGCAGAATCTCGTGGACCTGGCAATCCCAAAACTGTCCTGCGGGCTCGACGGACTGGACTGGAGAGTCATAAGGAGCATGTTGGAGACGATATTCCAATCCACCGGCATCAAGATCTTGGTATGCTGTAATCATCGTCCACAACCAAACCTGAAGACCGTCGAGTGCTACTTCCATCAAACAGCAAGGTGCAGATATGGAGAATCATGCAAATATCTCCATACTCCAAAAATGACATTTCGAGGCGAAAAGTCTTTAAGAAGGGGGCAATGCAACAATTTCGAGACCGGCCCTGATCATCCAATTACACTCCACACTCGAAATGTAAACAAGTTCTCTTCTGACAAACACATGACTCATCCGTGGAAGAGACGCGTACGCCCTAACCGAACATTCTAGGAACCTCTAAGAAGTCGCCGAATAGACTGGAAAGATCGAAAACTGTAAATGCTACTATATATAGCCGCTGTATAGCAGATGGCGGAACAGTCAGAATTCAGAGTTAGTTACAGTTCCAGAGTTCGCAGATAGAGACTGGCACCGTAGAAATAAATGTTTTAGTGAATAATTGTTGTAAATAGTGTTTTAAATAAATTAGGAAAATTAGTTAGTCCAGTTTTACAACACTATGAACAGACCAAAGTACCTAATAATATGACTTACCACCTGAATCAGATGAAGAATTTATTGATAGATCTACCAAAGTTAAGTGTTAATAGAAGAATAATACTGAATAAAAACCTATTTCTTTTGTAAAATAAAAACAGATATCACTGAATCAATAATTATATGGTTGAACTGCAAACATCTTTTACATATTCTGAAAATATAGTCATTATACAGTCACTGAAAACTCATATTAATCTTTATGGTATAAGAAAACGACCATCCAATAATTATTAATAATTCTATGTTGCCCCTAGAGGTAAAAGAAAAATAATGACTTACCTTTCAGGCTATGCCTTTGGGTACACTCTACGAGTGTTTTTGAGGGAGTATTATTATTATTATTATATTTCGTAATTAATTTCTCAGTCATTATAAATTGATTGCATTTTCGGATAAATTTAGGCCGAAGAAAATACGGAATCATCGACAATGTTTTTTATACACCTCACCCATATTATCTATACGATATTTGGTTGCCTGTGGTAACATTTTCGTAGTGAACTGCTGAAGGCTAGATAGAGAATGCGTAGGAATTCGAAAAATTCCCACTCGGTTTCATCAGACATAGAAAATTAATGCAAAAAATGTCAGTTGGGGAGCTAGGGCAGTTAGGGATAAATAAATGAAACAACAATCTTCAAACAGTTTTATTACAAAATATTTATAATTAACTATCATTCGGCACTGGAAGTTCGTCATGTTATCTGGAATCAGCAAATTTTTTACCGTTACTACTCGTCCATGACCAGAAGATATGCGATGGACCGATGCCTCTCTTTGCATATTCGTATTCGATGAGAATATTTGCCATTATGATGAGACTGAATGAAAAACAAATGAGAGCACAGAAACAAAATATTTCATGCATTGTACCGTCATCTATCCATTTCGTATATTTTTCGTTGAAATTTGCTCCCAATCTTCTGCATTTGAAATTTATTTTCTCCCTGAAAATAAAGAATGTATTATTCACTTCAAGGTACGGATTGACCTAATGGGTTGGCTATACACCATTTTAGTGCTGACGTCAGAGCTGTCAATTTTGTTGAGTTATTTCATATGCATTATCCAAACAAACTTGTCTTGTGTATGATTCCTATATAAGCTGTTGGATTTTTGTGGATATTAAAACTGTAACAAAATAACTATGGTAACATTTAAACATAATATATTTATATATAACTTCCATTTGTAGGTTGAAAATGGTAGGGAATGCAATGTTTTTGATTATTTCTCTAATTTCTCTGCACTAATTTCGACAAAAAAATCAAAAAATATTCCACATACACATTTTTTCAATGGTAAATACGGTTTGTTTGGATAATGGCCCGTGACACTCAAGCGGCGTGACGTCACACTAAACTGGTCTATTGATGCCCTCGCGCGACTTACGGAGCATCTTCATTAAAGAAAAACGATTGAAAAAGATTATTCTCTGCGACCATCACATAATTTAAAATTTGTTAACAGAATACTAACTTTCGTTCTGACAGGCTATCGGTGATCGTTTTTTTGCTGTCAGGTTGGTAATGAAGTTTGGTTTTTAATATTTGAAACCCTATATTTTGATACAGTGACATCTGTCAGATTCAAGGGATTGGCTGGGGATTGGTTATAACAACTTGACATTTGTTATTGCTGACACATGGCACATTTCAATGTATCAAAATACAGTGTTTCAAATATTAAAAACCAAAATTCGTTACCAACCTGACAGCAAAAAAAAAACGATCACCAATAGCTTGTGGAAGATTGTCAATTAACTAATTCCGAGATTTTAGGTCAGAATTAGATGATTACGAGATGCTGAGACAGAATTAGGAGTGACAGAACGTGCTTTAATTCTGAGATACTCAGTCGGAATTCTGACTAAATATAAGTCGGAAGTCTGACTTTTAACATCTCGGAATTAGCTAATTCTTAGTTATTAGGTCGGAATTCCAACTTAGTATCTCGGAATTGTCAAAAATAAATAAATTAATAATAGTGGCCCGTTACGCCTTCGTATGTTTGTAGTTTTGAAAAAAAATGAGAAAGTACACAAATTGAAAACCACCCTAACAAGGATAGAGTTATATTGTTTTAACAAATAACCTACTTTTGCACAACATTGTGTGACGTACATATTTTGGCGAAATAACGCTGAAGGTGTATATAGGTACTTACTTTAGGGTCAGCTTTGTTAGGTCCACTGGAGGCTGTACTGGACTGGAGAGATTTGACTTTGCTTCCTGAACCCTAATTTCGTTTTCAGTTTCAGAAGTTTGTTCATAATCAGTCGACATTTCCACATATCCCTCTTTTATTTCAAGAAGCTCTCCCCCAAGTCTGAAAATAACAAGGGAATAATGAAGTGATTACAACATAGTTATATGAAATCTTATTGAAATCATTTACTGGAAAATATTAATTTCGAAACAATCCAGTTCTTCAATAAATAGCTATTTTTCAAACTTTCATATATGATAATGAGAAGATAATTCGAAACAAACCGATTATTTTCATGAAACTCATTATGGAAAGCTACCTCAACTGACTCATTATTCAAAGATGATGCTTGGTTTTCATGCTTGGTATGACAAAATCAGCAATTTTGGGAAAACCACGTGAGGTGACAAGAGTTCCTCTTTAAAGTTTGAACTGTACACCATTTTCACAAAAAAAACTAACACGAATATAGGTTATCTAGTGATTTAATGGAGAATTACTTGAATTTCTTGGAGAATTGTATTCGCTATCAAATGTTTTCTTCCCATCAAAATCAAAATCATGTATTGTTCAGTTAAAATAATCAGAGATGAGGGAAAAACGACAAATGGAAGTGCAGCCTAAACTCGAAGAGCCAGTCTCGATAGGACCGCTAACGGTGGAACAAATGATCATTTCACTGAAAATATCTATAAAACAGAGACAGATCACCTGTTTCTTTGTTAATGTGGATAATGTATCTTCAAATTACTAGTAAGTCCTTTTTTAAATGTCATGGATCGTGTATAGTTCAGACGCGGCACATTTAAATTATTATTTCCCCTAGTGGGGTAATTATAATTTGGTGATAAAAAACTATAAATTGATCAAAATATAATGGTGCACTACCAGACAGAGAATTTTAAAGATGAATACCATGGTAAAATAAAACGAACGGTCTTTCACAGAAAGCCAATCCAGAACTTCCAACATTGTTGTAGTTTGCGTATATCTATTACATCTCAAAATTATGCGCATGCCCCTATTCTGTATTTTTTGCAATGCGGATAAAAACAATTTGCATCAAGTTGGGATAGTGAAGTAGCACAGTAAAGTAATCGAAATGAGGTTGAATGATTGATTTGAAAACTGTAATTGAAATCTGAAACGGTAAAAGCAAGTGTTTACACGGCCAAAGACTAATAATTTTTTAGCAATTTTATTGCGAATATAATTGTAATGATTTCTCAAATCCAGTGTTTGATCCACGATAAACCCCAAACCCAGTGAACACTGGGCAAACATCCACATCTCAGGGATATCAATATCGTCAAAATGGGATTTAGATGTCTTTGTGATATAATATCGTTGACATTCCTGCGATATTACACCGCGACACCCCTTAGATATCAAAATCAATAATAGCCGGATATAGATGTCTCTGCGATGCCATATTGTTGTCATTACTGCGATATCACACTGCGACATCCCTGTGATATCTAAATTAGTGATAGCTGGATTTAGATATCCCTGCGATGTCAAATTGTTACTCGCTATAGACGTCATACTGCAAAATCAAAATCTATACTTAGATATCTATGCTACTATATTTTTATTGAGTTATCTCCAAATCAGGTGATAATAAGACTTTCACACAACGGACTGTCCTTCACCACGGTCGAAAGGAAAATCCTCAATTTGTATTAAATTTTTATCTTGAATTAACGCGGTAAGTTGGCAAGATCGTGGCATTGGGTTCGTTCAGCGGTGCGCAACCGTTGGGAATAATCACCAAACGTGTTGAGTCCGCTGTTCTTCAACGATCGTGGTCGGCTGAACGTTCCGATAGCTAACAGCGCTGTGTGTACCCATTTCCCAAAAGATAAACATAACCCCTAATCAAAGTTCGAACTGTATTGACATCGTAAAAACCAGTTTTTTAATTATTATTATTTATTTGCATCAACATGGCTAGAGCTAATAAATATACCCGTTATTGAGGAACTGTTAGAAGATGATTCCGAAATCTGCTAATAATTCTGCGGTAATGTCAACATAATATATGTTATGATCTAAAAAAAATTAATATAAATACTATGACAAACAAACAAATTACCACTTACATTCTGTAGCACCAGTTTCGGCAGTTACTCATTTTGAACAACAGGTTCGCCTTTCTCTCCCACCACCAAATAAAAATTTTGTGTATTAAATTCCATCATATTCAAATAAAGCACAAATATTTCATAACCTAATATGTTTAATATTTCGACAATTCATAAGGCGCTGGGCAAGTCAGCATAGTTTAATTCTGCTGCGAATGCTGTTCAACGGTTGAGAGTGATCACTGGTACAGCGGTCGGTTCAGCCGAACAAGTTGACTCATCACTCAACTGTTGAGCACGGCTGAACGTACCCAATGTTGGCCAACCTGAAAGCGGGAGGCGACAGCGTGATCTGCTGTTACCGTATCGTATAACCACAGTAACGCATTGTATGCTTTACTGTGGTATAACCATACCATATTTAGTTCTAGTTCTTTGTATCTACGCATTGATCGAAAATCGAAGCTTTGTTGCTTTGAATGATTTGCATACCGTTGATGTTCTGATATTTCCAACTGGAGCTGATCACATTTGCGAATTTTAGTGTCCATAAACTGAGTGTGAAAAGTGAGTATCGTTGTATCATTTACCGTTATCGAGATACCAATAGTGGCATGACCTAAAAATACGACCTGTATATTTGAAATCATAAAATTTAGAGCTGTTCAATGGTGCCAAATTATTCCATTACTGTCTGGATTATTTCATGTCCCACTACTATCTGGCATTGTAGCTTTCAGTGGTCTCATATTGTTTTATCGATTTTCAGATATGGTGATGAGCCTTTACCGGGAGAACGGAAAAAATGTGGAAGCAGCCTGTTCCAATGGACGAGTTTAGCCCACTATTGCCAACATTGAAAATGGTCAAAAATAGTCTACCACTGGAAACGCATTTTTTGTAAAAGTGTATCATCAGACCGCCAACATTTCATCTGACATAGCCACAAAATTACTTTATATCAATTTTTCATCAAACGACTTGGAATTTGAAATTGGGGACACTCCTAGGATTGTAAAATGAGTAAGGGAACCGAAAGGCATAAATAGAATACAAAAAATGCCTTTTTAGTGGTAGACTATTTTTGACCATTTTCAAGGTTGGCAATGCCAATCAAAGGCTTGACAGGAAAAGTAACCAAAGCAATTGACTTTCAGTTTTTTAATTAATATATTTTTATTTTTCACTTTTTTAATTTTTTATTTTGTACTTTTTAATGTTATGCCAGAATGTTTTGATTTTTTGAGGAATTATTGTTATATTTTTGTTATATTTATTTTTTTGATATTGAAAATATACTTTCTTTTCCTATTTGTTGTTTCTGTCCGGAATATCGCATAGACGTTGACGTTTCTTGAATATAACAGTGAAGAAATAGTTGCTATGTCGCTCTGTTACATCCCTGATACGTTATTAGGAGGCTTCTTTGCGGCGTCTCAGAACTACATCGGACAGAGGTCGCCAGCATGGATCATGAGTGTGACAAAAGTGAGTCGCTGGGACGTCTGTGTGGCAGGTCACGAAGTGACATCGCAGCAATATCTTAGAGATGTATCTGTGTTGGCTGGGAATATTTGAATTCCTCGACAATTTAAATTTTTTGATTATAGATATTTATACTTATAGATGTATTGTCAATCGAATTATGTTTATGTTTCGTTGTAATTATCATTGCTTTCGTTTTGTTGACATTGAGCTTGAGCTTATTAACCCAGATAAAACTGAAATTATTTTTTTCAAAATTTTAAGATTTGCTTATAAATTGTGAATGAATATATAAGTTGAAAACCTAAAAAAATGTTGAACAAAATTTTGATAATCGTGTTTTTCAAATATGAGGTGTTCTTTTAAAGGAACAGTAGGACAATATACAACCATTAGAGTATAACATAATTTATTGTGAATACAATTACAATTTACAAAGTGTGATATAACTGGAAACATTCTTTTGGATGTAATGCAATTCCATATTTTTTGCATATAAAAAATGAATTTTTGTGACAGACACGGCATCTTGTTTGTTTATTCTGATACTGAACCAAATTATCTAACCTGTCATATCTCGAAAATTCATTATGGTTTCTAGGAAATTTTGAAGGCCCTCTTCGAGAAGTTTTCTTGTAAATCTCCAAAATATTCGTCGCTATATACATCTCCTGAAGGCCAACTGATCTAGTTTACTATTGTTATTTCGGTGAAGCTGCCACGCATTTTGGATAGCCATGTCGATGGCATGACAAAATAGTGGGAAATACCATTTTTTTCCTCTGATAGAGATTCTGTTTAGCCCGATATTTTGATCAGCTCTATCTACTCCTCCCATGTTTTCATTGTATTTTTGAATTAGATGGGGCTGATCTATATAAATATGCTTTCTGTCAGACCTGGAGTATCGTTTTACCTTGTTTATGGGATGAACTGACAAGGAATTTGTGGCTATTGACACTACACATTGTTATCGTGCCATTTGCAAATTAGTACTTTTTTATTTCCAGTTTTATGAGTACATGAACCCCTTGATTTTTTTTCATCACTTTTGATGTGTCCATTGGATCCGAAGGAATTATATTTTCTCTCATGGTTCCCGTGCATCTAATGCCCCTATTTTTCAGTTCTTCTAGCAACAAAAATGACGTGAAGAAATTATCACAGAAGATATGATATGGGCGACAAATCGTACTTGTGAGGGTATCGACATATTGTAATACCACACTTGAACCAAGTCCTATGTCCTTGTATTTTTCTGGAAGAGTAGTAGACGAACCTTGATAAGGATGAAACCATACAATGTATCCTCCTAGCCTGGTTGTTCCCGTCCAAAATTGATATCCCCACCGTATTGGCTTGCCCTTTATTAATTGTTTGCAGCCATGGCGCCCGAAATAAGGCACCATGGATTCATCAACGCTGTGGTTTTCTTCTTCGGGTGCAAACAATCGAAATCGGTAATTCAATGAATCGAACAAAGGTCTCATTTCAGAAAACTTATCTTCCTTATTTAGAAGATTATTGTCATTACAATGTAGATTTGACATTATGTATTGGAACCTGTCTCGAGAAATTGCTTCACAAACGAGGATATTATTTGCATCTGGAGAGTTCTGTAACTAAATAGCGCGTTATGAAATAGCGCTGCAACCAAATAGCGCGTATTGAAACAGCGCTGACTCTCACTCAGATTTCACATGTATAAAAAAAATTCTCATCAACTCAAATCTCATCACCCACTATACCTATCGAATCAGTGTTTTTTTTTTCTTTGATGTATTGGCATCGACTGCTTGGTCATTAGCCATGTGTTCTGGATAGGCTTTGTTACTAACTCCTTACGCCACCTTAGGAGCAGCACTGTTAATTTTTAACGCAACAGTGAATCGTGGAGGATTATTCCCAGTCGGCAACGAGATTTAATCATTCAGATTTTCATATCTGAAAATGAAAAAAGCTCGCCCTGGCTGGGAATCGATCCTGGGACCTCTCGATCTCCAAGCGAACGCAAGGTCACGGCGCTAATCCCCGCTCGAATCAGTGTTAGTATTAATTATCTTCTCCAGTGAGTTATTCGGAAATGTAATTCACAATAGTACCATATTTGAGTTTTCAAGTTGACAACACTCATCTATATTCTGTAATCACTGTCAGAATAATGGAGATTTCAAAAACGCAGAAAGGGAAAGATTTACTTGCATATGAAGATTATAGGTATAGACGCGTTAAAGTGCATATTCTTTCCGAATCATGGAGATGTGTGAAAGCTACCTGCAAGGGGAGATTGGTTGTTAATTCCGGAAAGCCTAAAGCAACAACTAGTCATAATCATGGACCTGATTTGGCAGAAAATGAAGTATATAAGGTGAAGGAGAGAATTCGCGACATTGCGAAGAGCACCGAAGAGCGACCAAGAAATATTATCCACGCATCTACTTGCGGTATTACGGGAGAATGTTCGGTTTCATTACCGACCTATGATGCTGCCAGGACTCTCATACATCGCCAACGTCGCAGCGAAGGTATGATACAACCGTGAAAGAAATTACTATTGGTGAAAACTAAAAATTAACAGAAAGAGGAGACAATTTTCTACTGTGGGATTCTGGCACAGAAGACGCCGATAGAATATTCATCTCTGGAACGACCGGAAACCCCTCGATTATGAATGAATTCAAGCACTGGAGTAGCGATGGCACATTCAAAGTTGCGCCAATTCTTTTCTTACAGTTGTTCACAATTCATGTACTAGTCGATGACAAAGCAGTTACAGTTATGTATTGCCTCATGCGCAATAAAACAGAAGAGACAACAAGAGAAATTTTTCCAAATTGATTAATTTAGAGCCGCTTTTACGCCCCTCTATTATTTTATCAGATTTTGAATTAGCATCAATGAATACTGTAACGATTTCGAGACCGGCCCCGAGACCGGCCCTGATCTTCTTATTAATTATGCACCCTCGTTCAACTACAAATGCATATCTGCTGGCGTACGCATCGCCGAGAACAAGCTGGAATAATCGATTGTTCGATACTATTCGAAGAGCCATCTAGATGAAATGTTCTATACTCCTGAATATTCGAGAGCCGTGAATGGAAACTGCTTGGGAGTATATAAGCGGGACAGGCAGAATGGAGAGTTAGTCACAGTTCCAGAGTTCGCTGATAGATAGCCACAGTAGAAATAAATTGAAATAGTTATTGAAGTCAATGTTTTAGTGAATAATTG
This sequence comes from Chrysolina americana, assembly GCA_958502065.1. Taxonomy (NCBI): domain Eukaryota; kingdom Metazoa; phylum Arthropoda; class Insecta; order Coleoptera; family Chrysomelidae; genus Chrysolina; species Chrysolina americana. Next base: position 34,689,020 of record OY293415.1, on the reverse strand, counting down.
TTGTAAATAGTGTTTTAAATAAATTAGGAAAATTAGTTAGTGCAGTTTTACTACATTTGTTGTCAGAAGTCGGATGTTTAAAATAAACAAGTGTTAAAGTGTTCGTCGCGTTGAAAAACTGATTTTTACATTTATCGCGCCTAATAGACAGTTAGTGAGTGACCCGTCGAACATTTCAGTGCAAAGTGGACAGTTTTGCGCGTCGCGGGACAATAAACTGAAAACTTTTTGTGTGAAATAAATAATAGACTGATAATATAAATTAGGCAAAGACAAAATATTTCCGAGAAGAGTTCACCTAGTTGACCTTAAAGTTAGTGAATTAAAGCAAGAGTTAGAGGAGCGAGAGTTAGAAACAACTGGAAAGAAGGCCGTACTCCAGAAAAGACTTGCAGATGGACTGATTGAAGAATGAGAAGACCCCGAAACGTTCTTATTCGAAGTTTCTGGAATTGATTTGAGTTCCATAATGAATAAACTCGACGAGACCACGAAATCCTTGGAAGATAAATTTCTGGAAAATTCGAATAGTTTGAAGGAGGAACTTCAACAAAATTCCGTAAGTCTGAAAGAACTTCAACAAAATTCGGTGAGTCTTGAAGATAAATTTCTACAAAATTCAAAGAGTCTGGAGGAAAAGCTTCTAGAAAACTCGGTCAGCCTGAAAGAAGAACTTCTAGAAAATTCGAATTGTCTAAAAGAGGAACTTCAAGAAAATGTGAAGAGCCTGGAAGAAAAACTTCACGAAAATTCGAAAAATCTAGAAGAAAAACTTCACGAAAATTCGAAAAATCTAGAAGAAAAGCATGAAGAAAATTCGAAAAATTTAGAAGTGAAGCTTCTAGAAAACTCGGAGAATTTGAGAGAAGAGCTTCTAGAAAATTCGAGAAGCTTGAAAGAAGAAGTTTGCAGTGTGGCGAATCGGTTGGAAGAAAGAATGGGAACTGTCGAGACAGAAATGGAAAAATTGAAAGAAACAATAAGTGACCAAGTCAAAGACGACATGGTGGAAGAAATCAAAAAAATCAAGGAAACGCTCCACGATGAAATAAAAGACGGAATCGAGACAGAAATCGGCAGAATAAAAGAAAAATTCAGTGAATTGGAAAAGCGAATGGATTCTGTGCACATTCCAGAAATTTCCAAAAGAAATTCATTGCCGGATCTGAGTACTCACTTGGAGGAAGCTCAAAAAGACATCAAAGATTTCAAGGTCAGTTCGGAACCAGGAAAGCTCTCATTGAAACCGCCTCAGTTCGACGGAAATACTCCATGGTCAAACTTCCACCGACAATTCGAAGCTGCTGCCAAAGCAAATTGATGGAATGCTGGGGAAAAAGCTTTAGCATTGACACTGGCATTGCGTGGCGAAGCAACAAATATTTTACGAACGCTCACCGCCCAACAACAGGAAGACTATGAACAGCTGGTAAAACACTTGGAACTTCGCTATGGCCAAGCCCACCTTGAACACGTATATCACTCACAGCTGAAGAACCGATGCCAGAAATCAAGCGAATCGTTGCAAGAATTTGAAGCAGATATTGCACGCTTGGTTCGTCTTGCGTACCCAGCTACACCGGAAAATGTAATGGAGCGACTAGCGGTCCAAGCATTTTTGGATGGACTTCGTGACCAGGAAACCCGGCAAGCCCTAACACTAGCTCGCCCCGCACATCTCGTAGATGCATTGGCACGCGCTCTGGAATTCGAAGCAGCAAAGCAATCCTGCAAAAGCCAGAGTAGAGTCCGGATGATCGAGGAAGATCCACAGCCACAGGAGCCCGCTAATATCGAAGCTGTGATGCGAAAATTGCTGAAGGAAGTTGTGCCTGAGAGAAGACTGATACGATGCCCAAATTATAGAGAACTTGGGCACGTGCGTAGCAAATGTCCAACATTGAAAAAATCGACATCAACGATGAAGGTCAAGAAGGAGCAATCGTCAGCCCGTATCCAACAAGCCCCAGTAAAAACCTTGTTGCGTGCTGATAAATTTGTGCCAGTAAGGGTAATGAATGTCAATTATTACCCGGTGACCTTGAAGAAGGGAACGATTTTGGGGCACTGCTCGTCAATTTCCTCTGTAATCAGAAGTGTACGTGGCACTGTTAGACAAGCCAGTAACATGCCAGCAGAATTGGAGAAGTTGGTTGCTATCTCGTCCAAGGACATGGGGCCAGCACAGAAGCCCAAACTGAGAGAACTAGTCAGGAAGTATCAGGACATCTTCGATACCGGAGTAGGCAGAGGCGGTAGAACAAAGGTGGTTCAGCACAAGATAGATACTGGAAATGCCCGACCAATCAGGCAATCAGCCAGAAGACTTCCTCTCGCCAAAAAGGAGGAGGCTGACAAAATAGTCTGCGACATGGAGAAAGACGGAGTCATCGAGCCATCCGACAATCCCTGGTCCTCTCCAGTCGTGTTGGTGAAGAAGAAAGATGGATCAACACGGTTTTGCGTAGACTACCGTCAACTAAACAACGTGACGAAAAAGGACAGCTACCCTCTCCCAAGGATAGACGACACGCTAGACACGCTGGCTGGATCTACGATTTTCTCGACCTTAGATTTGAAGAGCGGATACTGGCAGGTGGAACTGGCCCAGGAAGATCGAGAAAAGACAGCTTTTACCATCGGCTCCGGATTATGGCAGTTTACAGTTATGCCATTCGGCCTCTGCAATGCTCCAGCCACGTTCGAAAGATTGATGGAGACGGTTTTGAAAGGACTATCATGGTAGACATGTCTGGTGTATCTCGACGACATTATTGTGGTTGGCAGGTCATTCGAGGACCATGTAAAAAACTTGGAAGAGGTATTTCAGCGACTGAGAAGCTCCGGACTGAAACTGAGCCCCAAGAAATGTCATCTGTTTCAAAAAGAAGTACGTTATCTCGGCCACGTTGTCTCTGGGAAAAGAGTGGCAGTAGATGAGCAGAAGATCAAAGCCGTTAAGGAATGGCCCGTTCCGAAAGACATTCACCAGCTTCGAAGTTTTCTTGGCTTGTGCACTTACTATCGCCGATACGTGCTGGGATTTGCTAACATCGCAAAACCACTGACCAGGCTCACGGAAGGACAAACAAAGTTCCAGTGGTCAGATGAATGCCAAGATTCATTCAGGAAGTTGAAAGGAGCTTTGATCAACGCACCAATCCTGAGTTACCCCCTTCCAGACGGAAAATTTATTTTGGACACGGACGCCAGTAACGTGGGACTTGGAGCTGTCCTGTCTCAGATCCAAGAAGGACAAGAGAAGGTCATCGGTTACTTCAGCAAGACCCTCAGTAAACCGGAGCGGAATTACTGTGTCACCAGGCGGAAACTGTTGGCTGTTGTCAAGGGAGTTGAGCACTTCTACAAGTACGTGTATGGACGAAGAGTCCTACTGAGAACTGACCATGCAGCTCTCAAATGGCTCCTACAGTTTAAGAACCCCGAGGGTCAAGTGGCGACTTTGAGATAGAACATCGGGCGGGGACCAGCCATAAGAATGCGGATGCCCTATCGCGAAGACCCTGTCCAGACGACTATTCGCACTGCCGACGTGCAGAACCACGACGGTCGATGATAACTGGAATGACCACAAGATCCAGAAAGACAAAGAGAAAGATCCAGATCTTGGTTTAGTCATCGGCTGGAAGAAGAGTGAGCGAAGACCGTCGTGGCAGGAAATAGCCAGTTGTTCTCCAGTCATTAAAACTTACTGGGCCCAATGGAACTCTTTCACCTTAGACAATGGAGTCTTGAAGCGTGTGTTGAAGTCGGAGGATGGCGGGGAAGAAAGACGTCAGGTAGTAGTTCCCAGGAGCAGAAGACAGGAAGTGCTCCGAGAAATCCATGATGGGGTCACCGGAGGACATCTGGGAGTGACGAAGACCCTCCAGAAAGTTAGGCAACGGTTCTACTGGGCCAATTGTCAAGCTGACGTCAAGGACTGGTGCAGAAAATGTGCTGTATGCGCTGCCAGTAATGGGCCTCGAACAAGACCTAAGGCCCCGATGCGCCAGTACAATGTGGGCAGCCCATTTGAAAGGATCGCCATTGACATCGTTGGCCCGTTCCCAAAATCTGAACACGGGAACAAGTACATCCTTGTGGCGATGGATTACTTCAGCAAGTGGGCCGAAGCCTATGCCCTGCCCAAACAAGAAGCCATCACCGTTGTCGACGTCTTGGTGAAGGAGTGGATTTGTCGATTCGGTGTCCCGTTAGAACTGCATTCGGATCAAGGCAGGAATTTCGAGTCAAACCTGTTCCAGGAGATGTGTCAGATGCTGAACATCCGGAAAACGAGGACTACAGCTCTACATCCGCAGTCCGATGGAATGGTGGAGCGGATGAATAAGACGATAAACCGCCACCTGTCCAAGGTAGTCTCTGACCACCAGAAGGATTGGGACCAGTACCTCCATCTGTTCCTGATGGCGTATCGTTCCGCAGTTCATGAGTCAACCGGCCAAACCCCTGCTAGTGTTATTATGGGCCGAGAGCTGCGACTTCCATGTGACCTGAAGTTTGGGACGCCACCAGGACAAGACACTGCGGGAGATGACTACGTCAGCAAACTGCGACAGAGAATGGACGAAATCCATGAACGGGTCCGTTTGAACATCCAGAGTGCCAGCGACAGAATGAAGGAGACCTACGACATCAAGGCGGATGCTGGTGGATATCAGACAGGTGACCTTGTCTGGCTATACAACCCTAAACGTCGCCGTGGACTATCACCGAAACTTCGGAACTCGTGGGAAGGTCCATATAAGATCATGAAAAGGATAAACGACCTCGTCTACCGCATATATAAGCCACCACGAGGAAAACCTAGGGTAGTCCACTTCAATAGGTTGTCCTCTTACGCCGGAAACCACGATCAAGTCCGCACCGTCAGATCACCGGAGGACGAAATGACGTTTCAGAGGTTCATGTCCCTGTACTCGAACGGACAGAAAGCCCAATATGGGGTAACCCGAGAGGAGTCACGAGATCTTTTCATGGTGCCTGCCAATTACGCGTTAGCTCACTGTGTGGCAGAAGATCTCCAAATGTCCAGAGGCATTGCAGTAGTTTTCTCCAAGAAGTTCGGTCGAATCCAGGAACTGAGAGAACAGAACCCGGAAGTTGGAGGGGTGTTACAGCTGATGAAAGGCCAGAGAAACATCTACTATCTGGTTACCAAGAAGCGTTCTCGAGATAAGCCGTCTTATGAAGATGTTTGGAAGAGTCTTACGAGATTGAGAGACACGATGCTGGACCAGAATATTGTAGACCTGGCAATCCCAAAATTGGCCTATGGGCTTGATCGGCTGGACTGGAGAGTTATAAGAAGCATGTTGGAGACAATATTCAGATCCAGCGGCATCAACATTCTGGTGTGCTCCAACCATCTTCCTCGACCCAAAATGAAGACTGTGGAGTGCTACTTCCATCGAACGTCCAGGTGCAGATATGGAGAATCTTGCAGATATCTTCACACTCCAAGAATGACGTTTCGGGGCGAAACGTCTTTAAGAAGGGGGCAATGTAACGATTTCGAGACCGGCCCCGAGACCGGCCCTGATCTTATTAATTATGCACCCTCGTTCAACTACAAATGCATATCTGCTGGCGTACGCATCGCCGAGAACAAGCTGGAATAATCGATTGTTCGATACTATTCGAAGAGCCATCTAGATGAAATGTTCTATACTCCTGAATATTCGAGAGCCGTGAATGGAAACTGCTTGGGAGTATATAAGCGGGACAGGCAGAATGGAGAGTTAGTCACAGTTCCAGAGTTCGCTGATAGATAGCCACAGTAGAAATAAATTGAAATAGTTATTGAAGTCAATGTTTTAGTGAATAATTGTTGTAAATAGTGTTTTAAATAAATTAGGAAAATTAGTTAGTGCAGTTTTACTACAATACCGTTAAATGTTCATTTCCGAATGCAAAAACAGATGGTTGTTTTTTCCATCTTTCCCAAAATTTATGGAGAAAAATACAACAATTCAAACTGACAACAATGTACAGGTCTGACGAGAATTTTAGAGTTTGCTCCAAGATGCTTCTAGCATTGAGTTGTGTTCCTGAATATGATGTCGAACGAGCATTTCATGCAATCGTGCACAATCAGGATTCCTCAATCTCAGAAGAATTGGCTCCATTGATGGAATACTGGGAGCAGAACTACGTGGGAAGAAAACTGATGAAATTGGAACCTCGTTTTCCTATTTCTACATGGAATTTGTCCGAACGCATAAAAAATCATTTGCCCAGAACAAATAACTCTTCAGAAGCTTGGCACAATTCTTTCTAACATTCAGTAGATTGTCAACATCCATCCTTTTATAAATTGATAAATCACTTGAAAAAGGAACAGCATCAGGCTGAAATTTTCATCACACGCTTCAAATGCGGCTTCAGACAGGAAAAGAGAAATAACAGCAAATATGAACAAACGATTGGAAAGATTAGTCAGAAATTATAACTTTGACCAAATTGAAGATTACTTGCAGTCTGTTGCCTATAAATTGAGTATTTAATTATTATATTTTCAGATTTACTTTTTATTGTCCAATAAACCTAGAAATGAATAGTTTTTTAAATTTCAACCATTCTGTATGATTGGCGCTGTTTCGTTGCAGCGCTATTTCGTAACGCGCTATTTAGTTACATCGCTGTTTAGTTACAGCGCTGTTTTGTTACGCGCTGTTTTGTACGCGCTGTTTTGTTACGCGCTGTTTTGTAAAGCGCTCTTTCGTTGCAGAGCCTCGTGACTTTGGCATTGGACCGACGACTTGATATCAATTGCCATTCTAGAGTCTAGTAGAGGAACCATTTAAGTACTTTTGAATTTGATGAAATTACTTTCATGACACTATTAAGTATTGTAAACCGTACAAAATATCAGTCACTATACTCACTATCTACACAGTTTACAAACCCGAGAATAGAAATTACGTCTGGTGCAAGTGGATACATGTTAATCCTGTAGAAGACTTTCTCATTTGAGATTATTCTCCGATGTGTTATTTATCAGGCTGATTTACCATCCTTGTTCCCACTGCAAGAAATTGCACATACCACTGCACCTATTAATTTGAATACCAGGCAATCGAAACGTAAAAATCTTAAACCCATATTCACGATGCCCTAAATGAGGACTGTCGCGGAATATAATTTTTCGATCAACGACTTACTTAAGATGACTAAACACCCTGGTGTGTCGACTGATTAGATTTTGTTTAGAATTTTTTGAACACAAAACAAATGAAATCGTGGTCTGTTTCTGTAATCGGATCCAGAGATGGCACCTGGTCCTCGGGTCAATATTCCAGGGACATAGTGATTGTGATTGTTATTTATTTTACGGTATGTCAATAAACTTTTTAAATATCGTTCTGAAGTAATATAGTTTCCATACTCGAAGTGAGAGACTGAATTTTTTGGAAAAATAATAACGCACAAAATGTGTTATTTTTCGTAAATGAATAGTTGTGGCAGAATACAAAATTTCGTAGTGCAATATTGATTATTAATATGAATAATTTGACCATAATTAGTTTTTGTGTGGATAAAATCCTGAAAGATGAACACATTAATTCATTTATATCTAGTACCGAAAGTGAGTACCGTTTAGAATATGTAACATATACTTTGAAACCAATTTGAAACTTACATTTTATTTCAAAATTCTGCATGATCTAATTTACAATACTTTATGGCAAACATTTTTTCAAGTAAATTAACTGGGTGCGTGTTGTTATATCCTACTGTTTCTTTAAATCTTCCAAAAGTTCAAGTTGTGAAAATCCGTGATAAAGTAAATAAAAATCATCACTCCTACTGAAATCTATCAATTTTGCATATATTATCCAGCTTGTTAAGGTTTTCATTATTTTACCATTCGTTTTCGTAAAATCTTTTCAGTGTTGTTAGATCATCCAAAAAATATTAATTTTCTGTCGAAAAAAATTGCACACAAAAGAAATATCTTCACTATTACATAACATTAACAGTTTTCAAAATAGTGCAAGAACATTGTAACACAATTCATCACACATATCTCTTCTAAAAAGCAATTAAACTAAAAAAAAGCGACAAAATTATTACTTAAAGAACTTTTTGAAAAAAAATATGATATAGTTGCGCAAATACTTGCGCATACGCATGCTTGGGCAGATATCAAATGGGCACAAGATTGACAGGTTCTAATGGTGAATTTTCATGCAGCTGAATTTCAATTCTTTTATGTGACATGTGTTATTATTATTTATTCCAGTAAAATGCATTTCTGCAAAACAAATATAATATAATAAGTCGAAAATGAAACGAATAAAACTGCTTGCAGAAAGTGATTCCGTTAATTTGATTGATTATGTTGTTTTATTCATTTCATGCTCCTGCGCAATACTTGTAACATCAGTTCATGAAAATGTACCTTAACTTCACGCAAGTATCGCGAGATATTTGGAAAACAGACCACGATTTCTTTTGTTTTCTCATAATCAAGTTAGCGAATGTCCAGCGTTTTTGTCTACAGTTTTACCGGTATGAGTCGGCACACCAGGGTTTTTAGGCATCTTAGACTTACTCTAGCCTGTTCGGTCTTGTGGTCTTGTTCAGTAATGCACGCAAAGAAACATCCGATATCCTCCTAGTGATTTTCTTGAAGTCCCCCGTAGGCTTATTTTCAATGATTTGTTGTGTTATTGTAGCAATGCTCGCACGGCGTTTGCCCATCCCTTTCATATTGGAGTTTACCGGTGAGGATTTCTTGTTGTTAGTTGGACTAGTTGTTTGAGGATCTGATTCATTTTGATAAACCTGCCTGAAATAAGAAAAAATTGGCAAATTATAAAAAACTGATATATCTTTGTATAGTCTAGTTCCTAAATTGTAGATAGTGACTCATTGTACATTTTGTGGTTTTTACGGGATTTGAAAGTGTGGAGGGGATGTACAAAAGTGGCAAAATAAAACTTGATTTGAAGCCAAAGTACCTAGCTTATTTCTATTCTATTTTTTGACCTGCTTTATATGAATTCTGTACAACCGTACAACCGATGAGTCACTATCTACAATTTAGGAACTAGACTATATAGCGCAATTTATGACAAGAATCGATGTTATCACCCATTAAAAAAGCAATAACAAAGGGATAACAACAATCAAGCCATCCACATAATACATAATTCAAATAATGAGTATCTGACAGTACGCAACTACTGTTATGGCTAACATCTGGGTAACTATTACATCTCTCAAATGCGTGTGCATTGTTCTACAAGACCAACTCAGCAAGTGCTTTCTTAAAGGGATGGAATAATTCTGTTAGATTAATTCGCAGCACCACTTATATACTTATTGTAGTAAAAATACACTTAAACTAATTTTGCTAATTTATTAAAAACAGTTAAACAATTATTCAACTAAAACATTGACTTCACTATTTATTTCTACGCTGTCTGTGTGCAGACTCTCGAATTAAATCTGCAAGCCTCTGCGACTATCCCCGCTATCTCATGGCAAGCGTCTTATACAGGGTGTTCCAAATTAAGTCGGCACCATTGCCAACTCCGTTATTACTGATGCTACGAATTCGCTTTTCAGTAAGTGCCTTGTAACAATTTAGTACCATAGGTTCCAGTTCCTTTTTTTTTTCGAAAAAAATCTCATCTATCGAAAACTGCTTAAAATATCACAAAAACAAAATTTCAAGAACTTGATTGATAAAATAAATGTTTACCATTCTCCAGACATGAACTCGTCCACCCTCCATGCTCACAAAAGTACGCATACGAAAAAAAAAAAAACAATAGCCAGAGTTCAGCAATCAAGTAGTGATTAGGATAATGAAAAACAAAAATATGAACCTCGAATCAGTTTTAGAGGCAATTGAAAAAAAAAAAACACACAATCAAATCCCTTTTTCAAAAAGGTAATATCTCAACCAAATGAGACGTGTTTCATTAGATGCCCAATCCACCATAAAATATCAGTGAGGAAAGTCAAAAATCCAAATTGACAATAAATAATTATTACAAACAAAATTATTTACTTTTAACGGCAACGAACGATGTGTGTTTTACTATTCATAGAAGACTACCGAGAGATCGCATATTCGTCGTAAAAACATTCTCGAGATCGCTGTTTTTACGAAGTTTCAATATTCGAAGCAGCATACAGGATGTGCTATAGAAGATACTCTAACTGAATTCATTTGATTATGAAATGAAACGTAACAGCGTTTTCAGAATATTTCATAAAATGATATTTCTTTCAATGGAACACCCTATATTTTTTCATGCATTTCGATTCATAATAACATTCTCAACAACAAATCTCATTTGACTTTTTTTCGTAAAGGTGAACGAGGGGGCAACTTAACAGGACCATTTGTAGCAATCCATCTGTTTCCAAAACATCCTCGCAGCATTCTTTTTACGCCACTAACATCGTGTTGACGCTCCATCCTGCTGAAAATAGATCATCTGACGAGCCTGCAGATCAAGATCATCGAAAAACTCTTTCAACACTCTTGTTGATAAATTAATGCAACGGGGTCCGTTCTAAGAACCATGGTAGAAAAATGGACCGATAATTCTGCCTCTAAATAGACCACATCAAACATTAATACTAAATTGTCTTTGCGGATTGTGGGGATGGACTAGAAAATGATTATGTCTACTCTAATAATGAATTTTTTTTTTATTATACATCCCGCGATTAGAAAAATTAGCCTCATCGCTCCATATAATATTTCTATAGAAGTTTGGATCTTGTCTGCATTTATTCATAAACCACCAACAAAACCCCAATCGTCTCAGGATCACCAGGTTCTAGTGTTTGCACTGGTCTTAACTTATGAGGAGAAATCTTATGTTTCTTCAGAATTCGTTGAATACCAGACAGTGGAACAGCTATTTCTCTAGATGAATCTCTGATGGAATTATTTGGATATACCTCAGAGTAGAATAAAACGTCAATTTCGGTATCTTCAGATATTACAAAACGTTTTTTAGTTCTCCTCTTCTCAAAAACGTTTTCATTGTTCTTGAATCGACGATGAAGCACAGCAAAAAAACGCCGATTAGGTAATTCACGATCGGGGAACGAATTGCTGTAGTGTTGGAATGCTTTTACATTTTTCTTGATGGGAAAACGGCATTTCGAAAAATATTCGAACAATAGTTGACAGTTACAATAATTTATGACATTGTCATGATATACTTGAGAATATTTGACAAATAGTATTTCAAGAAAGTTTCAAGACAACTTGATTGCTCATAATAATTATGTTTCATCGAATCAAACACATTTTTTCCAACCACATTCATATGACTCTCCAGTATTTACTGTTCTGTACAAAAACGGCTTCAAAGTTATCATTACAGCAGACATATTTTGATTCACAAAATAAATGCGGCTAGCGGAATGGCTTTAAGATGGAAATTCTCGTTTTGTACATTAATACCAAATAGCTCAGTGGTGTCAATTGAGTGGTGCGACATGATGATCACGGGTTTCACGAGTTTACATCCCAGCGCAATTTTTTCATTTTACTGCCTTATTTTGCTATTAGTAACAAAATATTGTCATTCGTATAAGTACCAAAGGTACCTCCTGTAAACCTCGAAGATTACTTAAACTCATGAAGAAAATATTTTCAATAAAAGTTTCTTTGGTATTGACACAAACAAACTCCGTTAATATAATATATAATTGGACAAATATAATGGTTACCTACCCCAATAACACCACCACTCAAAAATGATTAGCTGAGAAATTATGAAACTAGTGGACACCATGCTGTGCTGTAGAAAAGTTACAAAGAAACATTTATTGAAAAAAATCCAAAATTCAGCATTGATTATGTTCAATATAGGTACACTAATGCGCAATTTTTAAATCATGACACTTGTTTCAGTCACTAACTGATCATCTTCTGGAAGAAAAGATGACAACAGTATTTAACAGTTCAAATCTTTACCAAAATACTTATTCTATACAATACTAACATTCCCCTGTATGATAATTTGTCTTTAATATTTCGTATATTGCATTCGTTTCGTGTTGACATTTCCTGAAAATATGCGTTTTAAATTTGCTTTCTAGCATCTGTTATTTTGCATTGTTTGCCATGTAGATGGTGATTTTTTGTTTGCAGCTTTATGATCAAAATTCTGCTCTGGCAATTTATAAATTTCAAATCTCATTATCTACAGATTTTTCTAACTTTGGAGATGATCTGCATTAAAAACTGTGTTAGTAGGGTAACTATAGGCGTTTGAATGCACCTTGAACTTTGGACTCTCGGTTCTTCGCTGGTCTGCGTTCATCGTGTGACGTAGTCGAGAGAGATCCCTAGATTGATAACAATTGTCCAGTACAGCGCGCGCTGCTAAATTTCGGTGCGTCGCTGTGTTTGGCGTTCATCGAGTCGCGGTGATAGATCCCTTAGATTGATAACAATTCTCCACTACCGCGCGCTTATAATATATATAATAAGAATAATGATTGTGGATGACATATTCAGACTCAAAATACAGGATTTAAGAGAAAAAAAAACATGGCGGCTGTCAAATGTTATACCAGGTGGCTCAAAATACAGTATTTAATAGAAAAAAACATGGCGGCTGCCAAATGATATACCGGGTGTCTCAAATAACAATATTTAAGAGAAAAAACATGTCAACTTAACGGAGGTCGTGACGTTCAATGTGCGATACCCATTGAACCGTTCAGTCTTCCGTCCGACTGTATTCGTTGACACGTGTCGATCAACGTTTGATATTTTCGATTCTTGACAGACAGACAGAGAGTGACAGATATTCAGTTTGATTGAACCAGAACGAACTAATGAACTAACCTTATAAAAAGCGTTTTTTTGCGGTCGCATTTTTACGTGTTTTAGCGTTTAAAATTTTAGTTGTTTTTTAGAACGCGAAAAACGCTTATTGTAGTCACATTTTTGCGTCTTTTAGCGTTATGAATTTTAGCTGTTTTTTCGAACGCGAAAAACGTCTATTTTGATTGGATTTTTGAGGGGAGGAAGACCAACTTAGGTTATAAAGTAAAAATAAAAGAAAACAGTTTGAATACAAATTTATTGAAAATTTTTATTTTGGTAACATATCACATAACCATTTGTATAGAATATCTACGTTTCGGAGACTGCAATTATAGTGGGGTTGCTTATCAATGTGATGCATACAGGGTGATATACCATCATTGTCGCCGAATGTGGGAAACATCCATGATGTATTATCATAGTCCTCCAAATTCACAACACGTGTAGGTAGGTTCAATTGATGAAATTTCTCTGTAAGATAGTCACGTTTTTTGGAGTCCTCGTACATAAATGATATCAACATTCTGTAAATTTTTCTTGAGGGTGGAATCTAATTGATGATATTCCACAAAGCCAGAGGAATACCTCAATCCATGAACGTTTCGCTCCAAGAAACAGGCAGTACGTTTATCTGTTCTACTCAAAGAGGAAAATGGTATAGTTGGCAGCAGAAGAAAATTACTACATTGAATTCCAATCCTAATGGCAATCTCCTTAGGATGGAATTGTTGCTCGATGGTAAAGCCTTGAATATCTACAACAGCTATTTTCATGTTGACTCTGTGATTGATACTGAAGTGACAAGCATATGTTCAGTTTAATTTGTTAATGATTTCGCTGAGTGGGAGGTGCTCAATAACAGTGTCGTGCACAATGATGCAATAGGCTCTAGTATTTTGGGGAAATCCTTCAGATGCCTCGATTTCGAGTTTCACATCAACAGTGGAACTTTTTATGCTCTCATCCCTTCTGGAATGTTGAATGTTAGATCAGTGGTGCTGATAACCCCAGCGTTGCTGGGAAAAGTCCAACTTGAATTGGCCAAGTGCTTGATATCTTCGTCAGTGTAGGTGAGAAAGCCCCTGACAGTACTAACAATTCCAACTTCACGGACCGTCTCCAACTCCTTACCGCTTTGTTCATAACTAACAGATTGAAACATGAAAGCACCAGCATTGTTTACGAATGTTACACGACCATCTCCTTTGGTTTTCACAACTTTTCCACTGATGAATAACAGGCTATCATACAAAGCATCGTAAGCGTCAGATTGATTGATGTTGATTTCAATGACATCATTGTTGCGAAAGGACTTGACATATGGGTAGTAAGTCCGCCATTCCACCTTTTGTATGGATTCATCGTTTTGTGGTTTTCGGAAAATGTTGAACACTTGATTGGACAACATGATAACCGAGAGATTCCAAAAACAGTTTATTCTCAGTTTATAGTAGTTGACGCACGTTGAAGGTCTTGGTGAAGACTGAAGGGGGGTATGGTGGTGAGTTATTCTTATGAATAGTTAGCACCATACTTTCGCTTCAATTCCAAACGAACGATTATTTCTTCGTTTCGAAAATCAACGAGTTGAGAATGCTGGTCCAGCACTCGCAGCGTAAGATTGTTTATTTCGTCTCTATGAGCAATGGGTAGATGAATGAGGTGGTTGGGTGTTTCGTCGATTGCGTAACCAGGATCAACGCCAACAATAATTCGTATATCGTATGAGACGGTGCGTCGTTGTAGAATGCTCCGAACGTAATGTTGCTATCTATGTGCATGGTACGTACTTTAATGATATCTACAGGTAGATCTGATGCGTAATGCAAGTTGGGTTTGAGAAGAATAGACGAAAACCCTAAAATGCGGGCCAAACTGTTTTCAGGTCGGAAATCAATTGAGTGTTTAAGGCAGAATATTTCGCTTTTCAGCGTATTATTATTCGGTTTGAGGTAGAAAAATTCCTGAGGGTTTTCCTTGTACGTTTTGGGTGTGATGTGTTTGCTGATCAAAGCCTCAATATCACCAATTTCGTAAGAGCCAGTAGGGATATCGATACTCAGTTTAGTTTTGCCGCCGTTTTCAAAGTAGTAGAATTTTGTACCTTCTTCAATGTTGGGTATACTGTTGTACGAATGGAAGCTGAGCAAAGCCAAACTGTATTCTGAATCAGAATCCAATTGAATGGGCGGATTGAAATCGATGGAAAGCGTTGAAGAAAGACTCGTTAACGTCAATATCATAGACATGACTGATATAGTGTCGGAAGCGACCCGCCTTAAATAATGAACAACAACTTGGATGAAAAATCATTTATTATTACAATAATAACATTGAAATTGTGCACTAACTGGTCCATGATACTCTGCTTCTTTTAGTGATGCCGTTGACAGTCCAAACTCATTTTGATAATGAATGAAACATGGTAGACGAATCTGCAAAGCGAATCGATTTTTGTAGTCCTTTGGTAACCTATGCCATACATCCAGCAACTCCCAAGGTCCTGCGTTCCCAATCAAATATTCGATTGACAAAGCTCGCAGTTGAGTATCAGTGAAATCTCGCAATGATTTATATTTATGCATTTCAACCAACGATTGATGCATCTCAGCGGTGGACATTATGAAGTAGAAACTTTAGGCAGATATGTCCGCAATTACTCTGATTGTAATTTTGATATTGACTATTATTATATGTAATTCTTACGCCCCTCCCAAAATATCTTGCCAATTTCAATGGAGGTTTGAGATTGCCAAAACTATCGAAATATTGTAATATTGTGCGACATTGTCGTTTTTATTGTAAGCTACCCAATGAGTGCCCGCATTCAAGTGGGAATCCAAGTTCAATATAGCGCATTTTCGCAGCCAAGGGCCACAAGTTGGCAACGTATCACGCATAAAGACTCCACGAAAATGTGGTATTTTCATCTGACGAGCACACTTCTGAATTCCCGAATCGTATAATGCTCTATGGGGTAGCTTATCTAGCAGTTTTTTTGCTTTTTCAGGTAAAGACCGCGTCCTTTGCGTTTATGTTGTTTTTTCAGGAACAGTCCAAATCCTCGAGGGGTTTTCCGCAGGTACAAACCCGAACCTAAATGCTCCATGGATTTATTGTGACGTTGATCTTCTTCAAGTTTCTTTTTAGCATTTTTTGCGTCTATTACGGTTTTTGCTATGGAGCTCGCTCCACCTGCCAACGCACCCAAAGCCGAAAGTGCAGCAAATATAGGTATAAGTGGTAAAATTCCTCCGGACTTTGCATCGAATGGAATTATTCTAGGCACTCGTATTTTCTTACGTCCTCCAGCTTGACTCAATGCCATTTTAGCAGCTCGCAAAGCCGAAGCACTAGATTTCTTAATATTAGTAGGATTGTGTTTCCAATTTTTAATAATTTTTTGAAGCAAGTTACGGCGAAAGGACACGCCCATACCTAGCTTACGTTTGGCTTTCATGGTGGAAGTAACAAGCCAAGCTGCAGCCCGTTCTCCAAATTTAGCGTCTTTAGATTTAACTCGTTCCCAAGCTCTATTTTCCAACACTTGATCTGCTTTATGACGGTCTTCTAGAGAGTCGGATTGAGAATATGCAATATCGTGCTCTCTGCAGCTTTCGTCCAAAGGATTCACGCCAGTTTCTCCGCGTTGTAATCTCTGCCTCAATTTGGTGCCAGGCCCGCAAAACGAATAACCTGGTAGATGC
Organism: Chrysolina americana; assembly: GCA_958502065.1. Taxonomy (NCBI): domain Eukaryota; kingdom Metazoa; phylum Arthropoda; class Insecta; order Coleoptera; family Chrysomelidae; genus Chrysolina; species Chrysolina americana. The sequence continues at coordinate 34,672,472 of OY293415.1, read as the reverse complement.
AATTCGAACGGGAGCTTATTGATGATTGAATTGACAACACCTGCACCAGAGTAAGTCAACATTGATAATGATGAAAGATACCTTCAATGCGTTTATTTATAACCGTGGCGCACTCATGTTTTTTCATCACATCATGGAGGTCGTTCAACAAGACAAGACACTGCCTATTGAAAATTTAGATTTTTTTAATGGAGACCTCGATAGCAGTATGGCTGGGAAGCATGGTAAATTATTACCGAATTCGTTTCGTGCAATTATTTGCGGACCAAGTGGTTGTGGAAAGACAAATGCCATCTTAACACTGTTATTCCACCCGAATGGAGCAAAATTCGAAAACATCTACGTATATTCAAAATCTTTGTACCAGCCCAAATATCAGGTGGTTCAAGAAATTTTGGGGAAAGTCAAGGGATTGGGATATTATCCGTTCAGGGAAAATGAGGAAATCATAAGCCCTCACGAGGCCAAATCAAATTCCATATTCATTTTCGATGATGTTGCATGCGATGGTCAACAGAAAATTCGAGAATACTACTCCTTTTGTAGACACCGATTATTCAAAAATTCCAAAACAATTGATACGAGACAATTGTAATATGATTGTGCTTTTCAAGCAGGATGAAATGAATTTGAAACATGTATTCGATGAACACGTTTCCCCAGACATGACGTTCGAAGAATTCAAGGAAATGTGTGCAGAATGTTGGCGACAGCATCGATATGGAACCGTTGTGATTATGAAAGATTTTGATATAAATGCTGGACGTTATCGTCAAGGATTCGATAAATATATAAGTATACAGAGAGATTGATATATCCCACAGTTATCATCATGAAACCGTTGAGCAAAGAAGTTGATGTTATTCGAAAGACTAAAATCAATGAAATTGCAAAAGCTATTCGAAAAAAATATTTGGCTTTGAAATTGGGTAGATCCGAAGAAGATGAGTCATTGCAAAAATTCTTTAAACCTGTATCTGTCCCATTGAGGAAAATAGCAGCAATGCCGCCGCCGACGTCGCAATCTCCTACTACCCCAATGAAAAGTGAGGTAAAATCTGAACTCAAACAAGAGAAAGTGTAAGAGCGTAAAACGTCTCCATTCGAATCCATCGAAACGATGACTCCATTCCAATCCCTCGAACATGTTGCAAGTACAGATGATAAGGATGGTGATGATGAGGATATCTTTAGCGTAGGCACACAAGAGGAACAAGATAAAAGCTTTGTGTTAGACATGAATGAACAAGTTTTACAGGAATATATCGATCAATATCCTATAATGGCTCAACCGTACATTATAAAACATTGGAGTAATGACAAAGAAATAGATAAAGTATACGGTCCTGTATATGATGGTGTATCTTCAAAATGGTTCCTAGGTAACAACGAAATAGATTTCAACAAACGCAGCGGATACATTAAAATGGGTGGATATCAGTGGAGAGCAACACCCGGTATATATGAACTCATATTTTTAAACACACCTGCAAACTATTATAATGAAGATATGCAGGCATACAAATCAATTGTAGATTTGTCGAATATTCACAAAAACTCCCTAGGCTATCCGAAAGGTAGTAAAAGATACAAATATACCGAAATAATTAAACCGATGTTTCCTATACGAAATCAACGTAAAATATCGACACATACCGGTTTACCTAAAACATCCAACCCTGATGCAAAAGGTGGCGGTTTACCTAAAAATATACCTATTGCAATGACATTCAATACCAAACCTATGGAGTTTGTTTATTGGGATGACCCAAACGAACTATGCGAACGCCTCAAATTATTGATAGCCTCTCGGGATGCTGGAAATACTTCGCATGACAATGAGATTATTGCCATTTTGAGTGAACTTAAAGAGGCAAGATGACATACATTCATGCATACATTCACATTTTCAAAATGGTTATCGATAAGTTCGGACGTAGCGACAGCAGCACCGCTGGTGGCAGTGGTGATAGAAAGCGAAAATTACCTACGCCCTCTGGAGGCGGCGGCTTGCTGCACACTCCAGATGGTAACATCGATTTTGATAATTTGAAATTGAGTAATGTAAAGAGACCCACCAAAAATACTGATGCTGCCAATAAACAATATGTGGATGAAATCGATGAAAAAATTACTGCAACTATACGACACCAAGCTGAACTACACCATTCGGAAATAGCTCAAGTGAATGATGAAATGGCAAAGTTGTATCGTGAAATTAAAAATGAATCGAATAAAACAAACAATCAATTGGAAAGGAAAATTCAAACCCTCAATCAGAATATCATTCAAATAATGCAACTGAGTGAGGTACGCTATAATGAAACAAAGTCATTTTTCGAAAAATTCAACCATCAATACAAAACTGATATTGAAAATATTCGTGGAGATTTGTTGAAAAAAATTTCTGAAATAACCGATCCGATTCATGCACACAATTTAAAATGGGATATCAAGCACAAGGAAACGCTGATAACCACAAATGAACTGAACCAGTTTCGAATTGATATTTCACAATATATCTCCAAAATAAATTCAGATATAGCGAGTGTAAAATCTGCTGTCGAGGAGATTACTAAAAGACAAAATGTAGTGTATACATCACCTTAATAAAATAGTAGGTTTCACAGTTTCGTCATCACATATGTGCGTGATGGCTTCCAAAGACAAGATTCAACTTGTCCGTGAACTGCACAAACCAATTAGAAAAAATTATCCTCGACGTCGCACCATTATTAAAGGCTTAGATGATTTATGGCAAATGGACTTGGCTGAAATGAGACCTTACGCCCATCAAAATCGTAATTTCAAACTCATTCTAGTCGTTATAGATTGTTTTTCGAAGTTCGTGTGGACTCGACCGTTGAAAACGAAAACGGGGGAGGAAATTACCAAAACGTTTGCAGATATTTTGGCACACACGAAACGATGTCCAAAAAATCTACAAACCGATCAGGGAACAGAATTTTACAACAGTAAATTCCAGAGTTTGATGAAAAAACATGAGATAAATCACTACAATACGTACAGCATCCTCAAAGCCTCTATGGCCGAACGGATTATAAGAACTTTGAAGGAAAGATTGTACAAGTATTTCAGTTTGAAAGGCACCTACAAATGGTTGAATATATTACCTGAAATCACAAAATCTTACAATGATACGCGCCATTCAAAGACGGGTATGAAACCTTCGGAAATTGATAAAACCAACGAAAAAGAAATTCTCAAATCAACATACAGCCACTTGAAAATATCTGGACCGAGAAAATTCAAAGTCGGCGATGTTGTGCGAATTAGTAAGGCAAAGCACGTTTTCGAAAAAGGCTACACACCCAATTGGACTACGGAATTATTCAAAATCATCAAAGTCAATATCACCAACCCTGCCACCTTCATGCTGGAAGATATGCAGGGTGCTCCTATCAAGGGTGCTTTTTATGCAGAGGAATTACAAAAAACTGCAAATCCAGATATATATCTCGTGGAAAAAGTTCTGAAGAAGAAAGGCAAAAAAATGTACGTTAAATGGCTCGGTTTGCATAACAAACATAACAGTTGGATCGAAAACGTTGATTTTGTATAGAATCTCATGGGAAACAAACACAAATCATATAATTCCGAGGGGTCTTTCAAATATTTTTTTCATAGTTAACAAACATGCAACAATTTTAAAATTGACCACGTGATCTGAAGCTATAAAAGCGTATGCAAGCACAGACGAATATTCAGTTTGAAAACGAAAATGTCTCAAGATAGTGGTTACGTCAGTGAAGTTGAAGTAATGTGCGATAGTGATGGAGAAGATTATAAAGAAACTCTAAATGCCATCGACAGAGCATTGGGGCAATACGAAATGGCAGCTCGGAACGAACATCAGTTGATGTTGATGGTCTTCCCTATGCCATCCTACGAAATTCGATGTGGTATAAGTCCCTCCAGGGATTTTAGCTCATGCATCGTTTTGAAGCAGCAGTTCTCCATTCGATCTATCAATTTTGCTTCTTTTGAATGGGCAACCCTCATTGACATCCTGCAAGAAATAAAGGAAAATTTCTTTGAATCACAAATCGATGAGTATGTAGATGAGTATGATCCAATCACAACACGTTGCGGGGATTACATTTACATCACACAGTACATCGAAAGTAATACCAATCAAATTTCCATTTCCAAGGATATCACGAACATGGAGTTGTCTGAACAAGATGTGAACGACATTCTCAATACACACTTGGGGGTGCTGTCTGACCGTATCGCTATGCTGGATGCTATGAACTTTTGTGACTATTATCGAGGTGTTTTTGATATTATGCAATCTTGGTTACGTGAAAATAAAACCAATTTGAGTTTGGAAGAAATTATAGAAGGTTTTTGCCAAGCTTCATCTTTAGATAGTATGTTGGCTAATGCTTTACGTGAATATTTATTTTATTATAAACAAAAAATTGTGTATGATTTATGCAATAAAAATTAAATGGTAATTTGTTTTATTTATTTGAAGATTTGCTTAGATTTCCAATCATTTCTGTTTTTCTTGAGACCACAATACCAACTACACCGGAAATTCGTTCTCGTTATCAGTTTCAACAATTTCCTTCGAAAACGATTTCGTGGTTTTGATAGGTGCACCATTTGTGTATGTCAGTCAGTCAGTCTATTTTAGCTGCTTTTAGAAACACAACATAAAAAATGAATATCAGCGGCATCAATACGTGTAAGAACAAAAATGAGCTGGTGAGTTGCAAGACTTGCCGGAAGATTTATCATTGTATGATATGTGCTATTATGATCGGAGATGACGTCCCATGTCACAATAACATGGGTGTGGCCGTCACCTCCGGACACATATGGATACCAGCAGGCCTTGCAACGAAGATGGCGTTGACGAACATCGAGGAGCCGCCGCCAAGACGACGTCGTCGATTTTCATCAACAACATCGGAGGAGAGCGACGATAATAGAGCCTTGCAGAATTCGCTGGGGGATTTGCACTGAATCTTATTTTGGCATATTAGATAAAATTTATACAATACATATTTTGATAAAAAAAAAATTGAAAAATATACAATGCATATTTTATTCAAGCTCATTTTATTCAGATATGCATGTAGCAGCAACATCTGAAATAAATGACTTTTTCCAGCATATTCTGGAAATACCTACTTCAAGTAAGGTAAGCTCGGATGAGTGTGAATTTGGGGCAAGTGTGAGTTTGCTCGCTATCTTCGCTAAACCGGGCGACAGCCCAACGCCTACACTTATAGTGAAATCAAAATATTTTCCTCAATATACTAACCTACAATTCATCAACCCGAACGAGTATAACGAGTTTATTTCAAGCTTTGGGTGTATTGTTAAAATCTAAGGTAAGCATGTTTAGATAGTATGTTGGCTAATGCTTTACGTGAATATTTATTTTATTGTAAACAAAAATTTGTTAATGATTTATGTTATAAATGAGAATAATGAATTCTGTGTGTTTAATTTCAAGTTTAAATTTTTATTACTTTGCAGACACTCAAACATAAAAACATTTTCAACTTACCTTTTTTTTTGCTCAACACTATACAAAGCCTGGGTTCACTGTCCTCCATAGAAAATACTTCATATTCTAATCTTTCAAAAAAACAAATTTTGAGACACCTTTTCAATTCTCTATATAAAATGAATCTTTTTGTTTAACGATTATTGAAATAATTTTGAAAAATATACAATGCATATTTTATTCAGATATGCATGTAGCAGCAGCAGCATCTGAAATAAATGACTTTTTCCATATTCTGGAAATACCTACTTCAAATATATGAATTTCAAGCATATGCTGGAAAAAGATACTTATTTCAGATGTTGCAGGTACATGTATATCTAAAATAATTCATTGTAATATTTTAAACGCTGCGCTTTCACGAAAACGAAGCGTAAGTATTTCCAGCATGTGTTGGAAAAGGACATTTATTTTAGATGTTGCAGGTATTCCAATCAGAATTTACAACTTCCACTCTGAAATTCTCCATACTTGAAGTAGGTATTTACAGCAAATGCTGGAAATACCTACTTCAAATATAAATAATTTCAGAGTGGAATTTGGAGATTTTGATTAAAAACCTTCCTTTCTAGAATGATTTCTTTTTATGAATGATGTTTAAATAAAAGCATTTTTTTTTCTTTTTTTATTACATAGAATATATAATTACATGATCATTTTGTTCGTTGAAAGCAGTAGTTATCGTTCATAAATGAAAGCAAATTTCAAAATATATTTTTCATTACAGGTATTCCAATCAGAATTTCCAACTTCCACTCTGAAATTCTCCATACTTGAAGTAGGTATTTACAGAAAATGCTGGAAATACCTACTTCAAATATAATTAATTTCAGAGTGGAATTTGGAGATTTCGCAGACAATTCTTGTAGACTTGGCGGAGTGGATAGTGTTCCTTCAATTCCTGGTGTAACGCACCTATTAGCCATGTTGAATCTGTAACCTTTTTAGGAAATTTTAGACCTGTTATACAGTTGTAAATATATAATCCAATGGTTGAATTCTCGAAAACTATGCTCGATACCCCCATGGTAAAGTATCGAATGACTGAGGAATCAGTTGACGCTTATCATCATAAGGACTCAGGGCGACTTTAGTCTGCTCGATACTGAAAACGTTGTGAGAAAATGAGCGAATGGTGTTTTGAGTGACGATTTTTCTTTAAAACAAGACAATTGACATAATCTTCGAATTGAATTTTATTTTTTACCACACCGTATTTCACCCCCTTTGATTTTTTTGTTACTTTCCCACCCTGGACTTTGTATGTATACATTTTGGATCTTAAACCTACAAAATGTGTTATTATTTTACCATTAGCTTCGTCCTTCATTAGACCTGGTACTTTTTTGTTTAGAAGGGAGATGTTATATTCATTATTTTGAGAGTAATCAGAGGTATCGAATTTTGAAGGATGATTTTTTATTATTCCGGAATAGACGTTATCACAAGTTAATTCATAAATGAAGCTGTCTGTATCAGTATACAGCAGCTTACATCCATCTCCCATGATGGGTATCATAAAATCATAATGAAAATCAAACATACACGTTTTTGAAATATCTAGGATAGCCATTCCAACATTCATAGGTTTATTGAATGTTAGTTCAGCCTTTTTCAGTTCAATAGCCATCAAGTCTGCATCAAAAACGGTTCTACTCTGAAACCTAGGGCTTGAAATCAAATTTTTGGCACCATAACGCCCGTTCCAAGATTTGAGAAGTTTAACTACCCTGTGCAACCGGATGTTCTCCATCGTTTTACCAAAAACTGCATTGTTTGCTAATTTGAAGAGATTTTTTTCAAAGGTACTGGTAGCTGCAGCCCTTAGACGAGTATTCAACTCGATGTATGGTCGCAGCCACGCAGACTGTTGAAATTTCAACACCCTGTGAATTCTCGTTAGAATCAAACCGTTTCGCAATGCCTGTTTCAAATTCCGATAGTGCAAAATATATTTGGATTTGTTGTATAGAGTACCCATTAATTTCTTTTGTTTAGCATTTGGGGGAGCGTGGTGTTCAGGACAAAAAGGGAAATCTTTATGGGAATCGTGCAATCTCTCAGGATATTCCAAGTCTACCTCTAAGATATACCCTTCTGATGCGTCGTCTGGGATATCAGTTATATCCAAATTTAAATTATCTACCCACTGAAAGCCGTCGTAAGGTAGAAACTCTGACATCGTCCAGCCATAAAGGTTGTTGACGTCCAAATATAAAATATATTTCGAAGGTTTATTGGGATCGTAGACATCCATATACCTGTTATTGGCTTCACTAAATCTGTTTGAACAAACTGAAATTCCACCTCTTATACCCCTTTCTATGAACATTATCATATCGATATCTTTCAAAATTTGTAATTTGCATTTAGTATATTTCAACATAGCATCCCACGTGAATCCGGGCATAGTGTAGAACCATGCTGGATCCAAGTCATAAGTTGCTATACAGTTTTTTCGAAAGTTTTCAAATACATCGGCCAACAATAGAATATCGGTCTTGAGGTATAAGTCTGAGTACGACCCCAAATTTTGAATTTCGAAAGTTTCCCAAATATGTGAAGCGTGAGCATACTTCTCTTCAGAAATATTTTCCTCATTCAATTTATTATAGAAATGTTCCTGTGATGGAAGCACAGTTTCCTCTAGTTTTCTCACATTATCGACATAATCGTAGGGAAATACACCTTTCTTAGTGAGAAGGGTGAACTTCTCATCGTCATATTGTTGAAATTCTTTCTTCGATATTTTTAAATCAACAACTTTCAACGTGGAAACTAGCTCATCTAAGCTGGCATCCAAAAAACGAAAAGAATCTATGAAACGGAATTTGATTGAGGTATCGGCATCGAATTGAGTAAAAGAAATGTACCTTTCTTTATTTGAAGGAAGTATGCTAACGTTTCCCTTTTTAGCAATATCTTTGATAATGAAGTGGCTGTCATAGCCTGAGAGATTGTGGAAAGCAATGGGTACAAAAAACAATTTTCGAAAATTCAAGTTACAAGCTTGGTGAGCAAAGTTTCTGAATTTACCTGTAAAATGGTCATGATCACGTACAATGATATCTTCTTTACTGAAGGGTTTTTCGCAAATAATGCACACTCTAGCATTAACAATATCAGGATTGCATGTCATTGGCACAATATTTTTGATTTTTGATTCTACAAATTTGGCAATGTTAGCCATTTCATCTGTGAACCATTGTATGCAATCCTCACCTCGACAGCTTTTGAACTGTGAAAAGCTGTCATTGAAAGAACATTTGAGGTAGTAGCCCGCACTAAATGTTTTATGTTTTTGATATTTTTTCGTCTTTTGAGAAATTTTCTTGTTACATTTTTCCAAAACTGATTCAAAATCCGCGTAAATGATGAAAGGACATTGTTGTTTATAAACATGATTACGGAATTCAACGTAATCGTATGATGGAAAAGAAATTTTACAATTATTTGAATTTTTGCAAAGTGCTTCATGGTCTTTCAATTTCTGCTGGCAATTGAAATAATTGAGACACCGATCGCACAAAAATTTTTTACAATGAGACTTGCTTACTTGAGTTCCTATCAGTCAGACATATCTCTTATCCAAACATAATGGTACTTTATATCAATATTTTCATTGTCAACAGGTGGGGCGTCATAGTCGTTTAATTTTGGAAAATATTTATCCTGAATGAGTAATAAATTAACATGTCTTTGTAATTTGTTGTTCGTCAGTCTTGCTGGCACTACTACATAAAATGATTTTTCGTTAATTTTATTCAATTCTAAAGCATAAACGTTTACTGAAATACTGTTTAGTTTTTCAAATTTTGAAATTTGTTGTAAATTCATTGGAGCGTCTAGCCCTAGAGTATTCAAAACTGTAGAATAATGTGGATATTTTGACAACCTTTCTGTATTTTTTGCTACAGGATATAATGCGCTAACAACAGTCCAATAGAAGCACATTTCATCATTATTCTGAACGTTAACGCAAGCTCGTTTCTTAATAATTTGGTTAGGTAGACTAATGAAGGATGTGCCGTTGTTTCCAATTTCGAATTTATTTATTGCTACTTCCAACAATACAACTTCACTTAAAGCCCATCCGCTTTCTTTTTCTTCAAACTCGCTCAATTTATTTAGGATAATAGCTACAACATTTTTATTATACCAAACAGCTAAGTTAGTACCTTGGTCTATGACGGCATTGGGAGTATTAAAATATTTCCTATCAACTATTTCACCATCATTCGATTTTTTTACAAAATCCCCCAATAATGTTGTATTTACTTTCAGACATTTCATTCGCTTCAAAGTTTTAGATATTTTTGATCGGAGTGGAAAAAAAGCATCTTCCAAAAAATTTTTCGCGTCTTTATGCGATAAATTGATAATTACTCCTGTTTCAACTCTACAATCGAAAATAGCATCAACATTTTGCCATTTCACTCTACTGCTTCGCTTCAATCCTGAACCTATTTTTGAACACCCCATAATTTTGATAAGTGATCTGAATCGTTTTAATTCCCCAATTTTTGAAATAATTTTAATTTTTTCCCCCACAGAAAATTTAATTTTTTTCATCGCTGAATTACACTTCCTAATATGTTGATTAATGAAATTCGAAACTTGTTTGGCAAGAGCACTAGAGTAGTTATCTCTGATAATTTTGATGTATTCGTTAATTTTCGACATAGTTTTCGAGAAATCAACCATTGTAATATAATATAATACAACAGTATAACTTACAATAGGTCTTTTTTTCCGTGGTCGCTAATTTTCTATGAATTCGAACTGCTGAGCGAGGTTTGGCTTCCCTGAATCTTGGGACTCTCTGCAAATGATGGAGTATTTTCCCTCGCAGAAATATTGAATGTTAGGCTTGATTACTTCGGTAACACGGGTTGGTAGAAAAATGATACAATCGGCCAACTCTAGGAGCACAGCCTCGCCAAATTTGCTCTTGGTTACTCTAGCTGATGATATTTTTTGAGGAGTGTTTCTTGGGAGGTCAGCTAACTTCTTTATTGGTTTTCTGTTGAGAAGAAACACTGAATTAACTTTCGATAGATCCATCTAAAATAAAAAAAAAAAACATTCTCCATTGTAAAAAGAGTTAAAAAAGAACTCGTTTCAACAGAATTATCAAAACGTTTGCGGAGCAGAAAAATCTTATGAAAAACACAAAATGACTTTTCCAAAAAAATATTAGAGCGTAAGAAAAAATTGTGGAATCACACGTGAAAAAGAACTATTTTCAACTAAAATTTTCAAAACGTTTGTGAAGCAGAAAAATCTTACGAAAAACGCTAAACGACTTTTCCAAAAAATCTTATGAAAAACGCTAAATGACTTTCAAAAATTCCAGATATCACAATCAAACCGAAAAGCAAATAAAAAAGTACTTACTTTTCACTTATTTGATGCACGACACAGGTACAACTTTAACTGGTGCTTTCAACGAACAAAATGATACGCAAATTTGTGTGCACTTCGGTTTTATAAAATGCGAGATAAGGACGTATTTTTCATAGAACAATCCGATATAATTCAAGTAACGGAAAAACATTTTAATCGCGGATTTGATAACGAGTGTGAATTTCCGGTGTAGTTGGTATTGTGGCATCGAGATAATCATTATCAGTTCTAACGATTTCCTTCGAATGTGGTTCAGAAACTCTTTATCAGTTTCAACTATTTCCTTTGAATGTGGTATTTATATCTATAATGAAATATTTTTCAACTCTTCGATAAATACAATTTAGAATTCAATTTTACATTTTTTATTTAAAAAAAGTAATGCCATTTCTATTAACCACTACAATTAATTCCTTCACAATTCTGATCAATATACATGCTAATATCGTAGATACTATAATGAAGATTCTGTAAAGATGAAATTCCATTTTAGATTTGTTTTTCTCACGCCCTGCTGGAACAAATTCCTCAGTTTTCGTGTCTATTTCTCGAAGATCGTCAAATATCAGTTTCAGCTTGTACTTGAACGCTATATTCTTCGGAACATGGCTAACAAATACTGCCAATTGCCCTCCATTGACTGATGTTAAATGCATTGTTTTCCATTGAGTTCTATCGCAACCCCGATCGAAATCTTCTTGCTTCACGCATATTGCCATGTATTTCACTCTTTTTGGTACGTTGACGTATAAAACATTATTCAATATTGCTGTCAAAAGTATAAAATTTGTTTTCAATCGCAGAGACATATTCTACAATGCGTGAGGCTGGATTCTTCTTAACGGATATTTCGTTTGCGGCAATTTTCGATTGAACACTTTGTCTTGAATGTCCAAATTATTCAACTGCTTCAAAACGTTCTCATTTTCTTCAAAAAATTGAATATCTGACTTTAGTTCTTGAATACGTCTACAAAACTGCTCCACCTTCCATCCGTATTCTTTAGATGCCATTTTATTACTGATTATTTCAACTACCCAATGACACACACATACTTTCCAAAAACAATGTTATCTTCCCCCCTCCCACCTGATGATGATGATGAAAAACGAAAACAATAACGTAAATGGGTATAGCACATTAAATTGTGTACTTAGTAAACATAACTTTGTCTCTGAATACTCCAATGGGTATCGCACATTGAAGGTGACGACCTCCGTTAAGCTGACATGTTTTTTCTCTTAAATATTGTTATTTGAGACACCCGGTATATCATTTGGCAGCCGCCATGTTTTTTTCTATTAAATACTGTATTTTGGGCCACCTGGTATAACATTTGACAGCCGCCATGTTTTTTTTCTCTTAAATCCTTATTATATATATTATAAGCGCGCGGTAGTGGAGAATTGTTATCAATCTAAGGGATCTATCGCCGCGACTCGATGAACGCCTAACACAGCGACGCACCCAAATTTAGCAGCGCGCGCTGTACTGGACAATTGTTATCAATCTAAGGGATCTCTCTTGACTACGTCACACGATGAACGCAGACCAGCGAAGAACCGAGAGTCCAAAGTTCAAGGTGCATTCAAACGCCTATAGTTACCCTACTTGTGTTCCAAGCCGTAATCCACACGATGTTAGGTAAACTGGCTTCTGGACACGGGGACTTTTTCTGTCCTACACTAGGAATACGATTGAGATGGTGAAAGTATATTCACTTGAAAAACTCGACTCAATCTCAAATAATTTCGCTCAAAATTTATTTCACGAAACAATATTCATGATCATCCAATTAGTGGTGCACACTCGAAATGTAAACAAGTTCTCCGCTGACAAACGAATCACGTGGAAGAGACGCGAACTTTCTAACGAAGGTTCTGGGGACATCTAAGAAGTCGCCCGAAAGGCTCGAATGGTCGAGACCTGTAAATACGGATATATAAGTCGCGCGGCGGGAGATGGCAGAATAGTCAGAGAGATAGCCACAGTCGATATAAATTTGAAATGGTGAAGTCAATGTTTTAGTGAATAATTGTTCAAGAAGTGTTTAAATAAATTAGAAAAATCGGTTAAGTGCAGTTTTACTACAATATATTGAATGAATCTTACATCAGGATTCATCGTACCGAAAAAGATTTGTCACAGTGTGACTCACCATTGCCAACTCACTTGGTGTATTCTAATTGTCTTCTTGCTGCATCCCTTTGTTGTTTCAACATCTGCACGTGGGTCACCATTAAACTAGCTGATTCCGTAAGTCTTTCCTCGTGCTGTACTGATCCGAATCTTTCTGCAGCCATCGCAACCAATGAGGTAGCTTTCATCAGTACGTCTATCTGAAAAATAAGATAACATATATTTGTCAACTGATTTTGTTGTGACCCAGCCAACACATCTTTGACATGATATCTCTGAGATGTCGCGTTTAGGTAACAGAATGCGATATAACAAACGTTCCATCGCTGCGATGTTTATAAGCAAATACATCTGCGACATGACATCTCAGAGAGGTCGCGATGAGGCAACTCTGCGATATCACGAATGTTGCATCAGTGCGATATTCATTATTCTCTTTGTATATTAATATGCTATAATGGCTTCGTTGTGCTATTTCGCAATCTTGAAACTCTGGGCCAAAATACGAGTTCTATGTGCTCTGACAGCTTAATACGCTTGCGTCAGAAATTGATTGATGGAAAGTAAGTAACTAATTCAGTCGTTTCGTTTCAAGATTAGTAGGTATGAACGTGGGTGAGTATAAAATCTGCCGATCACTGTATGTATATCACTATTTTTATTGTTTCCTTCATTTTCAGATGTTGTATTAGAGGTGCATGGAGAAAATAATAAAAGAGTAGAGGAAATATGCTCTAAATTGGTTTACGTATTCAAAACAAAGGATGTCCAGAAATAATAGGAAAGAACCATGAATTTTATACCTTTTATATTTTTTGTTAGAGAATCACTTTTTATATTTTTTGCATTATTTTTGGTTCTGTTCATTTTTTATTGAAAATAAAGGTTTATTTATCTTCTTCACTGACATTTTCTCCTATTTATTACCTCACCTCTGCATAACGAATGTACATCGTAGTTTTATTGCAAAGACACATCGGTTTTCCATCACAGATAACATATCGCTGTTATATCGCAAAGAACTTATCGCAGCGACGTCGCATGGATGAGGCTTGAGTGGGACAAAATAACATCCCTCGCAGTGACGTCTATGCGACATAGAATTCGATATCTCAGGTCACAATTGTTACATCACTGCGATATATCTGTGATGTAACAGTGTTTGCTGGGGAGTATATCTCATTCTCATATATTTTTTCTCTGAAACTTTACAAATATAACATATGGTGGCCAGAGTAGCGCGGCGGTTAGATGTCGGCCGTTTCAACTTCTGATAGCGCTGGACCCCTTGAGCTGACCTACAGCTGAGAAGTGAAATCAAAAGTCGCCCCGGAGCTCTATGGCAAATAACTAGGCTATGCCTTAGGGTACACGAGTGCTTATGAAGGAGTATTATTATTAATACGATGAGTTTGACTCTATAACTGCATGCTTTGATAATTTTAGTTGGTAGTCCAGACGAAGAATGCTTGGTTATTCCCAAAACTTTAATCTATTTGGAAGCTAGAATGAAAACAATCTCTGGAAAAGCTCGATAAATTGATGCAATAATCTTACCTTAGACATGATTGATGCAAGTAATTCAGCCTTTTCACAATCTGTACACAGAGGTTGCATGAGGGATAGTTTTTCCCTGAGTCGTTCAATCTCCTTGGACAAGTTCATTTCCGTTTGATCCCTACATCGTTTTTGTCGTTCGCATCTATCTTTCACCGTGGTTGCATCTATGGTGAAAGCAAGTGCTAAGCTAGTAAACTTCTGTTCTAGTTCTTCCTCACTCAAACGTTCGCTGAAAACCGAAAAAAATGTTTAGTCGTTACCGAAAATGATATCGCAAACAATGAGTTTCTCTACGACCCACAGTGAGGTATTTGGCCAATATATCCGATCAAAATTATAACTTTGGATATTATGATTTATAATGGCTTTATAAGGTAAGCTCGGGTAAGTGTGACCGTGATTTTCATTAGTTCGCATTGAATTTAGTCCATGTGATGAACCTAAACTAATATAACAATGAACTTTTGCAAGTATTTACTTCGAAGTTCAGTCTTTGTAATACGCCACAGAAAACTGTTGAGAAACGTATTCTATGAATTTTATTTATATATTCAGATATACATCTCCATAGGTCACACTTCCCCGGAAATTTGGGGCAAGTTTGATTCTGGCCAAATTTAAAGATATTAATGCACGTAAATCTCTCTTTGGGGCAGGTGTGAGTAAAGAGTAAAGGAACTTTCACCACAATTTATTTGTTTCGATATATCTTTATTCAAAACATAGTTAGGAACTTTTTAATATTGAATTTGAAATGCCCCATTGGAAAAAAAAAATCGTGAAAGTGAACATGTGTTGAAAAGAAAAATTTACAGGTAGAAATCTGAAAAATCTAATGAGAATTGCATTGATCCCCATCTTCTGACGAGTGGTGATGGAAGCACAATTGTTATTTCATCCTCAGAAAGTGTATCAGTGTCTTCCACATCTGGCCAGGTATATTGTTTGGCTCTCTGAGATTTCCGTATATAATTTCGTACTATAGCTGAATAAATATTACTGTTTAGATTGGCCAAATGAACCAGGTTCCCAGTTACTCCGACTATCCCCAATAACATTTAATTTTGGGGTAAGTGTGACATGCAATGGAAAAATGTAAAAAAAACAACTTCATGAAAAAACGGCATTCTATATTCAGATTCATTGTTTAAGCAGAAGAAAAGTGTATAAAATGGATTCTTACCTTAGATTTTAACAATACACTCAAAGCTTGAAATAAACTCGTTATACTCGTTCGGGTTGATGAATTGTAGGTTAGAAAATTGGGGAAAATATTTGGATTTCACAAGATCTCTTTTGTATTTTATATGATGGTTATGGATTCATTATGAGTGTAGGCTTTTCGTCAATAGATGGCATTGGGCTGTCGCCCGGTTTAGCGAAGATAGCGAGCAAACTCACACGTGCCTCAAATTCACACTTACCCGAGCTTACCTTAATTGACTTTGAGCTATAAAAAGTAGTTTGCAATAGATGAGGTTTAATAACTACATCTGAAATTTGAATGTTTTTTTTTATTATACTCAAAATTTATTATCTAAGATGATCTTCGATTTCTTCTTGGGTAATATCTACAGTTTCTTTAACGAATCTGATTTGAATGGGACGACAATATAGCGTTGATGATGGGTTTTGGTTTGGCCACAATAGTTTTTGTTAATTGGTACCATCAAGTAACACAACATAGATGAGTAATACTCAAATAGAACTGAAGGTAACATCTTTTCATAATGTTATCCCTCAAATCATGACATTATTGCCATGTCGCAATTTTTTAAGGATACAATAAGCACGTTTTGATATTTGTCGGGTAGATTCATGGCAACGAAAACACAAAATTACTGTCTTGGATGAAATATCTGACAATAAGAAGGCAATTGAATCATTCATTGCAGCTTGTTGGGAGCATGTAAAAACGATAGAATTTCCATCGCCGAACGGAGATTCTTCGTTGTCGATATAGTCTTGTCAGTACGACAATGCTGCATTTGATATTTGACAGAACAATCATTTGAAGCTACCAGTGTCGTAACTATTGAAAAAGGAAAATCAAGTTGGAAAAGAGAAAAATGTCAATTAGAGCGTCGGCTGTTCACAAAATCCTGTTGAGATTATTTCATCATAATTTCAGGTTTCCATTCCATATAGGGTTTCCGTTATTTCTATTTTATTGAACCTCAATATTTCTGTTAACAGCGCACGACACTGCCGTTGGGGGAAGATGTCCCTTACATACAAATCTTAATGCGTGTGCGGCGAGTTACTCATCTAGGTTATGTTATTTGATCGGAGGGTATATTTAAGAGTTGAAGAGGCACTAGGCTACTGCGAACTCGCATTAAACTTTTTACAGTCACTTCTAATAATCTCATATTTTCGCCGAGACAAATCAGCTTCCATGAGTCTTTGTTTTTCTTTGTCTTTATGCGCCTTTTTGGTTTCGTCAACTTCGTTGCTCTCGTTGGGGAAGTAATAATTTGTTTAAATATATTTGAAGCATCTCCTTCTCCAGATGTTCCTAATTTCGTTCGTGCAACTTGTATCAACTCGTCATCATCTGCCGCAAAACAAATATGTAACTACATTTTTCTTCTTCTACTTAATAATAATAATAATGTTGTCTTTATTATGTGGAAATGTAATTTGAACAAAACTTGTGATGAGTTGTCGATGTTCGGCTGAAACCGCTTTTTCACTACTTTTTCTTTCGCTCAATTCGGTGAATGATTTTGATGGCCGACTTCAGCTTTGCTGCTGCATTCTCGGTATTATGAATGTTGTTTTCAGCCATTCATCATGGTTTTGAAGGGATGTTGTTTCTATTTTACCTGCTTTCTTCCACCTTTGTTTGAATTCCGACTCGATATACGAAGATTTGTACTTCAACTTCTTTATTTCATCATCAAAGAAGTTTCCGCAAAACAAAAAATAACTCTCCAAACTGTTAAATATTTTTTCAATATTAGAAAAAAATTTCCCTTGCATTCCATCATAGAGTGATCTACGCATCACTATTCTCACAACTGACAATCCAGCTGACCCTGGAACAGAATAATCATAACGTTAGCAAATAGAGTTTTCAATTCAAATTTTCGATTTTTTCACTATTATGGTTAATTACCCCTTACTCGAAAAAGTGCGATTATGTGCGGCTGATCTGATGATGATTATATTGTACAAACTATCATCCCACAATTCCAATTGAAAAAGTAACCGGGACGAACAAAGAAACACAACAAAATCCTTTTTATACGTAAAAATTGGGAGGAAAATTTGATTATCCTAAAGTTATTTTTCGAAAGACGACAAAACAATATTTTATTAGAAATAGAAGAGCAAATAATTTCACAAGTATGTGTTCTTACCTTCTTGATTCAAATCCATAACAATATTCTCACAAAAATTAGTGTTCACAAAATTTTTTACTTTTTAACTGAGGTGATCACATTTCGAAAGCCGAAAAAGATACAGTTCGATTATTCTATCTTTACCCATGCGTCATCATCACAATACCATAATTCTTAGCTTAGCAGACAAAGGTAAGAGATGTTCGATAGAGGATGTGTGATTTCTTCGATCATAAATTGATGACGCATGGGTAAAGATAAAACAGTCGAACTGTACGTACCCTCGCAGAGATGGTAATGTTCCGACCGATACTAGAGCGTCGAAGCAGTCGATGAGAAAAGGGGATGGGTTGCCTATTATTCTCTAGTCATTTAGCAATAATATTAACCAGTTTTTTTTTCACCTTCGTGAATATCTTAGAATTTGATTATGATCGGCTAGATTGGCGAAATACCCCACTGTGTGACCATGCGTTTCTACTCACTTTCCCGCAGGCATTTTATCGAAAGTGCCACTTTCCCGCACTGGTACGGAAAAGTAAAATATGTCAATTCAACGTTATTATATGTACATTTCATTGATTTCACCAGTATATTACTATTCAAACTAATGTAGGATTTAATATTTAATCTAATCCAGACAATTTTTTTGTTTCGCAATTTTTGATTCATTGGATTAATTGGCATATTTTTTACAGTGTATTCCATTTAAAACGAGCCACCCTGAATAACTGTTGGTACAATGATTTTCAGGAAAAATAAAAAAACACGTCAACAATAGTATAGAGGGGGATACATTTTGACATATTCACATTTCATCTATCTTTCCCTATCGCAACCGAAGAGCATGTCACCAATTTTTTTATAATAGATCACCCTGTATTGTTTCGCATTATCAGATGCTCCATGATGAGCAGATTTCAACAAAGTATAAAACATATGGTCTGAAGTTTATGGTTCGGAGCTCAAATTATTTGAATTAAAAACGAGACACCCTGAATAACTTTGCAGTAAAAATAAAAAAACAGGTCAACAATTATACAGGAGGCCACATTTTGAAATATTCGTTCTAGAGACAAATATGGAAGCAATCATTCAGAAAAAGAGATTTTTTATTAAATTTTTGAATCAAAATCTGATGACTTGACAATGAGAAGAAACAAATTTTCTTTAGTAAATGTTTAAAAATGTTTCCACCAACTTCCATATAATGGTACAAACGAGCTTTCATTGCCGCCCTCACATGGTTGAGAATTTCGAAAGTTATTTCTCTGCAATGCCTCATGATATTCACTCTCAAATCTTCTAATGTTGTTGATTCTATCTCATACACTTTAGACTACAAATGAGCCCTTATAGTCTAGTCAACAAGTGCCATTTACACCAACTTTTTTCAGCAGTCTTCGAAAATTATGATTGAGGTGTCATTCGATTCGGAATGACATCCAGATGATTTTTGAAAAAAATGAAGTTCCGCATGAAAAAATTGTAAAAGTTATTAACAATTAACTAAAAAAAAAGAGATGGCTTTAGTATTTTGTAAATATCTCAAAAACTAATTAAAATTTTTTAAATCTAAAAAAAGATTCAAAAAGAGGAGGAAATTTCCTAAAAAAAGCTCGATTCCCGGAATTGTAGCATCAATATTTATAATTTTCCCAGAGGGATGAAAATACGGCCGAAAACGGGTACTCTGGCTCGGGCAAGCCACACCCACTTTGGACACTTTAACAATAAAAATTATTTTAAAATACTAAATATGAAAATAAAAAATTGGAAAAATTCAGGCACTAACTGAATAGATTAATGAACAATAATCCGCTTGAAAAAAAATTTTATCACAATTTTTCAATTAGTTAATCAATAGTTAATTAATAATTTTTTTCTGCTTGAACATGAACATTGCAAGTGTGATAATTGTTAAACTATAAATTTAAGATTTTTTTCCTCTTTTGGAGCAATTCTTGAAAGGCTTCAGAATAGAACCCCGTTGGAAAAATTAAAAAGTTTTTATTTTTCAGTTTTTTATTAACAATTTTCGTTGTTGCAAAATTAAATACTTAAATTAATCATTGAAAAAAAATTTTTTGTAAAATATTATCAATAATCCGTTTTTATGTTATCAGGAACTACATAGAAATAATTTTTTTAAATTTTTATCTCTAATTGTTTAAAAAATTGTTATAAACAAATGCGTTGTTTATAAGATAATTGACATTTTTTTTATGGAATTTCAATCTTTGATACAAATAATGATTTTTAAAAGAAAAATTGTTCCTTAAAAAAATTTTTTTATTGCTTGAAAACGCATTTGTTAATTAACAATTATTTTCTCCCGCTTCTAATTAATATTAAGGAACCATTTTTTTTTTTTAAATCAATATTTGTCTTTCTTTCTGATATAAAAAAAAAAAATTCCATTTTATTTAATTTTTCATTGTTTATGCAATAAACAATTTGTTATAAACAAATAAATTTTTACCTTATATTTTTTTTTTCTATTCTAATTTCTGTCACAAAAACAGACATGATTTTTTTTCTTTTTTAAATTTTTTTTTATTATTTTTTATTTAATTTTTAAATATAAGTTCTCTCTAACTTCGTCATTCTTACCTGGTCTTCATCCTTAAAATTATTATAATTTACAAACTAATGGAGATACGATGAAAATACTTATGTAAAAATGTTGAGTAATGAACAATAATTGATAAGATACTTGAATGAAGTAGTCATATTTTTAATAGTTGATAAGATTTTTAAGCATTAAAACAAAAAAAAAATTTTTTCCCTAAGTATTTTTCAACAACAATTGCTATAAATTCAATAAATAAATAAGTAACAACTAAACTTTTCTGCTAAATTTGTTTTTTATGTAATGGAGAATAAATAAGTCTCAAGTATTTTCATCGTATCTCCATTAGTTTGTAAATTATAATAATTTTAAGGATGAAGACCAGGTAAGAATGACGAAGTTAGAGAGAACTTATATTTAAAAATTAAATAAAAAATAATAAAAAAAATTTTAAAAAAGAAAAAAAATCATGTCTGTTTTTGTGACAGAAATTAGAATAGAAAAAAAATATAAGGTAAAAATTTATTTGTTTATAACAAATTGTTTATTGCATAAACAATGAAAAATTAAATAAAATGGATTTTTTTTTTATATCAGAAAGAAAGACAAATAATGATTTAAAAAAAAAAATGGTTCCTTAATATTAATTAGAAGCGGGAGAAAATAATTGTTAATTAACAAATGCGTTTTCAAGCAATAAAAAAATTTTTTTAAGGAACAATTTTTCTTTTAAAAATCATTATTTGTATCAAAGATTGAAATTCCATAAAAAAATTTTCAATTATCTTATAAACAACGCATTTGTTTATAACAATTTTTTAAACAATTAGAGATAAAAATTAAAAAAAATTATTTCTATGTAGTTCCTGATAACATAAAAACGGATTATTGATGATATTTAAAAAAAAAATTTTTTTTCAATGATTAATTCAAGTATTTAATTTTGCAACAACGAAAATTGTTAATAAAAAACTGAAAAATAAAAACTTTTTAATTTTTCCAACGGGGTTCTATTCTGAAGCCTTTCAAGAATTGCTCCAAAAGAGGAAAAAAATCTTAAATTTATAGTTTAACAATTATCACACTTGCAATGTTCATGTTCAAGCAGAAAAAAATTATTAATTAACTATTGATTAACTAATTGAAAAATTGTGATAAAATTTTTTTTCAAGCGGATTATTGTTCATTAATCTATCCAGTTAGTGCCTGAATTTTTCCAATTTTTTATTTTCATATTTAGTATTTTAAAATAATTTTTATTGTTAAAGTGTCCAAAGTGGGTGTGGCTTGCCCGAGCCAGAGTACCCGTTTTCGGCCGTATTTTCATCCCTCTGGGAAAATTATAAATATGGATGCTACAATTCCGGGAATTGAGCTTTTTTTAGGAAATTTCCTCCTCTTTTTGAATCTTTTTTTAGATTTAAAAAATTTTAATTAGTTTTTGAGATATTTACAAAATACTAAAGCCATCTTTTTTTTTAGTTAATTGTTAATAACTTTTACAATTTTTTCATGCGGAACTTCATTTTTTTCAAAAATCATCTGGATGTCATTCCGAATCGAATGACACCTCAATCATAATTTTCGGAGACTGCTGAAAAAAGTTGGTCTAAATGGCACTTGTTGACTAGACTATTAAGGTACAAATATAGTGGAGCGGTGAGGGTAGAGGCACGCGGCGAGGTAAGAGGGCGATTCAAATATCCTACTGTATTTAACGTGAACACGCACATACCAAAGCTATAAGCGGCGAGTTGCCGCAGAGAGGCATCTGGAGCGGGGAGTGTAGATTTGATTTGGGGATTTATTAGCGCGAGGCAGTCTGCGATTTAACTTGTTTGGTGTTCGGTACTACGAAGGAAAATGGAAAAGGAGCAACTAATAAACTCTGTTTATAATAGAAGGCCAATATGGAATCAGTCGCACCCTGATCACAAAAATCGATATATTTTAGACAGATTGTGGGCAGAAGTGGCTGAAGAATGCCAATCAACAGGTAGGTCAAAATATATTTTGGGTAATGAGTAAACACAAACAGAATTTGAGAACTTTTATTATTTATTAGACTGAAGATAATTTATAACCATTACATGTTTATGATTAATTTTAGTCAATTAATGAGTCTATGCATACTGAATTGGAAAGGCGTTTACATAATCCTTAAATGTATCCCTTACGAATTTTCCATTTGTTGATACCCGGCCTCGTTGATGTGGCCTGATTAAACCACCCTCATTGAAATCTTTTCTGATCTCTTTTAAATGCCGTTCAAATCCTTCCTTGTTAATAATCACATTTTGTAAGATACAAATTGCTTTGATAATCTTGTCAGCAGTTTTTTCATCAGTTTCTATAGACTTTGATAGTATCCGCCATTTTGAGTATAGAATACCAAAAGAACATTCGATTGTTTTACGTGCTCTCGACAGACGCTGATTGAAATATGTACATTCTAAATTCAATTCATTTCTGCTATATGGTTTGAGTAAAAATGTCTGAAGAGGGTATGCTTCATCTGCTATAAAAACAAAAGGCATTTTGATATTTGTGTTTGGAAGGCACCGGTCTTCAGGAAGTTTCAATTTTTTTTTTAGATAGTAGCTTGTACATATTTGAACTTTGAAATGTCCCTCCATCGCTTTGTCGACCATAGTCCCCAACGTCTATCATCGTGAATCTGTATTTAGCATCACAGACCCCTTGAAGTACAATGGAAAAATACTGCTTATAGTTGTAGTACATGCTACCAGAATGGCTGGGACATTTTATTTTTACATGTTTCCCATCCAATGCCCCGAGGCAATTTGGGAAATTCCATACTTTAAAGTATTCTTCGCTAATATTTTCAAACATTTCTGTCGATGGAGCTGGCATGTGTTCTAGTTGTAATACCTTCCATAGTACATCGACAGTTTCTTTAACAATTTTTCCAACTGTTGATGCGCCCATGCGAAATGTAAAGGACAAACTTTTGAAGGATTCACCAGTAGCCAAATATCTGCAATGAAACCAAATAAATTAAAACAGACAAATATTAAGTATGTGCTTGTGAAAACTAATTTTCATAATTAATTTAGGTATTATGTTTTGTTTATGCCTAAGTTTTCGATTTATTTCAGTTAAAGCAGTTCAAGCAAAATGGAAAAATCTCAGGGACTATTTTAGAAACGAGATAAAAAAAATACCAATCCCGAAGTCTGGAGATCCAGGTGATATAGCACCCAAATCTCATTGGCCCTATTTCAAAAACTTAATGTTTTTAAAAGATCAGATTCTTCCTAGGCAGTCTCAGAGTAATTTGCCAGAAGATAATGCCATCAGTGGAAATGACGATAGTAATTTGGAAGAAAATCAGTCTAGTAGGCCACAGCTTGATCAGCTGCTCGATGAAGATTATCACACACAACCAGAGTCGGTAGACCAGTCCCTTCCTCCAACACCTTCTTCTTCTGCCACAGACGAGCCCCGCACTATTCTGGCAGGTAGATCTAGGAAACGGCCTCATCAGATCGACGCTCTTATTTCGATTGAAAAAGAAAAAATGCAATATTTGATTGAAAAACAATCGAAAAAAGTAGAAACTTCCGCGGCAGATGAAGACAAGTTATTCTTTGAGAGTATCTTACCGCATGTGAAGAAAATTGAAGACTGCAATAAATTAAAATTCAGGAATGAAGTTCAAACATTAGTTCAAAAATATGCATATAAACCGATGCCCCTACAAACATTTCAAATCATTACCCCTGATGACGATAGTAATATTGCATTGTATTCTGATTATCAATAATTAGTAATAATCATTCTTACTTTTACTATTACCTACTAGTGGTTCACAAGAAGTTATTTTGAGTTTTTCTCTCTTTTTTTTTTCTTTCATTAAGTGTCTACTGACATAGGTTTGTTTTAAAGGAAATAAAAATCATTTTAGTTCCTTGACGGTGTTTTTTACTAACCTCAAAGTTACAACCAGTCTTTCCTTTGGTTGTATTGGCTGATGAATAAAATTTGTCCATTTCTTCGTTAAATGGCTAGCCACTTTTTCTAGTATATAATTGAAGGTGGGTAAGCTAATACGTACATACTCAAAAAATTTGTCAGGATAATTTTTTAGTTTCAGAAACAAGTTGTGATATTGTCCCACCATGTTTCTTCTTTTATTGATTGGATGCACATTATATTGCCTACTACTTGCCAATAGTATGCGAAGTGTCGCGTTATCAAATAAAATTTCGTCGTCACTGTCTGAAAACATGTCAACAACTGGAAAGCACAATCCACTGAAAATTCCAGCCGCCTTTGGTTATCTCTTTAAAATGTCGCTTTACTATATTCGTATGTCTCGCGCGGTACCGCTAGACTCGCCGCGTGCCTCTACCCTCCCCGCTCCACTATATTTGTACCTTTAGAAAGAAATCTAAAGAGTGAGATCCGGAGACCTTGTTGGCCATTCTGAAAGACCTCTTCTGCCAATCCAGCGACCAGGAAAATGATAACCCAAAAATTGTCGCACTGGAGCGGCATAATGAGGAGGTACACCATCCTGCTGAAATACTATTTCGTTTTCGAATAAATTCATATTCTCCTCAATTGCCCTATTGATTCACAGTATTATTCGATTCTCCAACATATCCAAATACTTCTCACCAGTCAAATTATCATTGGTAAAAAAGGTCCTATGATGTGGTGACCTAAAATTGAGGTCGTTTGGTATGAACTTGACGGTATAAATGAGGATTCGTATCACTCCAATATCGACAATTTTGCCGATTCACCTCTCCATTCCAACTAAACGTACTTTCATTCGAAAAACAAATTTTATACAAGAAATTCTAATGCAAGTTGATCCGTTCAGTGAGACTTTCACAAAACGATCATCTTCGTTCAATTCATGAACTAGTCTAATCTTATATGGATGATATTCGTACTTATGAAGGATCCTGAAAACATTTGTACTACTGATTCCTCATTCTCGAGATAACTTGGTAAGATATTGCGTATTTTCCATTAGTCCAACGTGCCATAAAACTGCAATAGAAATAGCCTCATAGGTTATGCTTTTTATTGTTAACAGATCCAGTTTCCATAAATTTGTTCAATAATTCCGAAACGTATTTGTGCCGTACATTTCTTCCTGGATGAATATCACTGAAAATACGGGCAGCAGCTCTAGCACTATTTCCATTCTGGTAGTACAAACTCACTTTTTCAATCCGTTCTCGAAGCGTATAAACCATTGCTTCTCAAGAATTCACAAAAACAGAAACACCAATTGTAACTTCACCTGGTAGGTAATCGTTACTGTAGAATGAGACAAATACAAAATGAAGAGAATATTGAATTCAAACTTAACTAGGCAAAATAAGACTTTTTTGAAGTATACTTCATAAAAACACCTATGAAACCTAGGTACAGAAAGTTCATTCAGGGTGGCTCGTTTTCAACTCAAATAATGTTTAGCTTCCGAACTATGAGCTTCAGACCACAATGTATTCTACTTTGTTGAAATTTATTCGTCATGGAACATCTGATAATGTAAAACAATATAGGGTGATCCATAAAAAAAAGGATATTAGGAAAATGAATGAATCTACAAATTTTGATGGATAGGGCCGCTGGCATGATAAAAACTCAAAGAATCGAGAAAAATTTACGAACAGCAATGAAGACTTTGTTAGTTGGTGTGAGGAGGAAAAAGTGGAAAACTACAATAAAAACGATTTGTTGGTTAATTTCAACGAAAAATCAAACAAGTTTTAAGCTTCTACACTTTGGTCGTACTACTCAATGCTGATAGTATCAAGCATAATATTGTAACGATATCGAGACCGGCCCTGAACTAATTAATTATGCACCCTCGTTCAACTACGACAGCACATCTGCTGGCCCACGAATCGCCGAGAACAAGCTGGAATAAAATCGATCGCTTCGATACTGTTCGAAGACCATCTAGATGAAATGTTAAATAAGTCATAATCAGAGATAGCCACAGAGAGTTACGAATATAATAGTTCCAGAGTTCACAGAGAGAGACTGACACCGTAGAAATAAAAAAGTGAAGTAGTAAATGTTGTTGTGAATAATTGTTTTAAGTAGTGTTTTAAATAAATTAGAACAATTAGTTAGTGCAGTTTTACTACATTTGGCGTCAGAAGTGTGGATGTTTAAAATAAATAAGTGTTAAAGTGTTCGTCGAGTTGAAAAACTGCGAGATTTATCGCGCCTAATAGACAGTTAGTGACCCGTTGAACATTTGAGTGCAAAGTGGACAATTTTGCGCGTCGCGGGACAATAAACTGTGTGTGAAATAAATAATAGACTGATATTCCGGTTAAAAACGATTGAAGACAAAATGTTTCCGAGGAGAGTTCACCTAGTTGACCTCAAAGTTAGGGAATTAAAGCAAGAGTTAGAGGAGCGTGAGTTAGAAACAACTGGAAAGAAGGACGTACTCCAGAAAAGACTTGCAGATGGACTGATTGAAGAAGGAGAAGACCCCGAAACGTTCTTATTCGAAGTTTCTGGAATTGATTTGAGTTCCATAATGAATAAACTCGACGAGACCACGAAATCCTTGGAAGATAAATTTCTGGAAAATTCGAATAGTTTGAAGGAGGAACTTCAACAAAATTCCGTGAGTTTGAAGGAGGAACTTCAACAAAATTCGGTGAGTCTGGAAGATAAATTTCTTCAAAATTCAAAGAGTCTGGAGGAAAAGCTTATAGAAAATTCGAAAAATCTAGAAGAAAAGCTTCATGAAAATTCGAAAAATCTAGAAGAAAAGCTTGAAGAAAATTCGAAAAATTTAGAAGTGAAGCTTCTCGAAAACTCGGAGAATTTGAGAGAAGAGCTTCTAGAAAATTCGAGAAGCTTGAAAGAAGAAGTTTGCAGTGTGTCGAATCGGTTGGAAGGAAGAATGGGAACTGTTGAAACAGAGATGGAGAAAATCAAAGATGACATGGATGAACAAATAAAAAAAAATCAAGGAAAAATTCAGTGAATTGGAAAACCGAATGGATTCTGTGCGCACAACTGAAATTTCCAACAGAAATTCAATGCCGGATCTGAGTACGAACTTGGAAGAAGATCAAAAGACGTAAAAGATTTTAAGGTCAGTACGGAACCTGGAAAACTCGCATTGAAACCGCCTCAGTTCGACAGAAACACTCCATGGTCAAACTACCGCCGACAATTCGAAGCTGCTGCCAAAGCAAATGGATGGGATGCTGGGGAAAAAGCAACAAATATTTTACAAACGCTCACCGCCCAACAACAGGAAGACTATGAACAGCTGGTAAAACACTTGGAACTTCGCTATGGCCAAGCCCACCTTGAACACGTATATCACTCACAGCTGAAGAACCGATTCCAGAAATCAAGCGAATCGTTGCAAGAATTTGAAGCAGATATTGCACGCTTGGTTCGTCTTGCGTACCCAGCTACACCGGAAAATGTAATGGAGAGACTAGCGGTACAGGCATTTTTGGATGGACTTCGTGACCAGGAAACCCGGCAAGCCCTAACACTAGCTCACCCCGCACATCTCGTGGATGCATTGGCACGCGCTCCGGAATTCGAAGCAGCAAAGGAATCCTGCAAAAGCCAGAGTAGAGTCCGGATGTTTGAGGAAGATCTACAGCCACAGGAGCCCGCTCATATCGAGGCTGTCATGAGAAAATTAATGAAGGAAGTCCTGCCTGAAAGAAGACTGATACGATGCCGAAATTGTAGAGAACTTAGGCACGTGCGTAGCAAATGTCCAACATTGAAAAAATCGACACAAACGATGAAGGTCAAGAAGGAGCAATCGTCAGCCCGTATCCAACAAGCCCCAGTTAACAATGCATATGTCGCTGTCCTTCAAAGACAAGACAAAGGGGTCTTCGTAGACGGTCTCATTAACAACGAGCCTCGAACTATGCTCCTTGATACGGGTGCGACTAGGACGATTCTTGGGCCTACATTTGCCAAAACACCGGCAAGACTGGAATCATCGAATTGGAAGCTACGCACAGCAACATGAGAGCCGGCAACTGTATATGGTGAACTTCCGATTGAATTGACTTTGGGCAGTACTAAACTGAAACACCGGGCTCTAGTAGCGGATATCGAGGACGAGGTAATAATTGGAATGGACATCATGAATTCGAAAGGTTTCAAGCTAAATTTTAAAGACGGCGTCCTACGTGTGAACGGAGAAGAAATGGTACTTCATGGGCGAAGTGAAGAAATTATTCGTGTACTGCTGGCTGAAGATGTGAGCGTACCGGAGAGGGTTGAAACTATTGTGAGGGCTCGCCTGGATGGTGGTGCGAGCAATGGAAACGTGGTGATGTTCGAGCCCAAGCTCCATGATGAGAAAATTGGATGAGGAATTGCACTAGGAAAAACCTTGTTGCGTGCTGATAAATTTGTGCCAGTTAGGGTAATGAATGTCAATTATTACCCGGTGACCTTGAAGAAGGGAACAATTTTGGGGCACTGCTCGTCAATTTCCTCTGTGATTAGGAGTGTAAATGGCACTGTTAGCCACGCCAGTAACATGCCAGCAGAATTGGAGAAGTTGGTTGCTATCTCGTCCAAGGACATGGGGCCAGCACAGAAGCCTAAACTGAGAGAACTAGTCAGGAAGTATCAGAACATCTTCGATACCGGAGTAGACAAAGGTGGTTCAGATAGACACTGGAAATGCCCGACCAATCAGGCAATCAGCCAGAAGACTTCCTCTCGCCAAAAAGGAGGAGGCTGACAAAATAGTCTGCGACATGGAGAAAGACAGTCCCTGGTCCTCTCCAGTCATGTTGGTGAAGAAGAAAGATGGATCAACACGGTTTTGCGTAGACTACCGTCAATTAAACAACGTGACGAAAAAGGACAGCTACCCTCTCCCAAGGATAGACGACACGCTAGACACGCTGGCTGGATCCACGATTTTCTCGACCTTGGGTTTGAAGAGCGGATACTGGCAGGTAGAACTGGCCCAGGAAGATCGAGAAAAGACAGTTTTTTCTGTCGGCTTCGGATTATGGCAGTTTACAGTTATGCCATTCGGCCTCTGCAATGCTGCAGCCACGTTCGAAGGATTGATGGAGACGGTGTTGAAAGGACTATGATGTAAGACGTGTCTGGTGTATCTCGACATCATCGTGGTTGGCAGATCGTTCGAGGACCATGTAAAAAACTTGGAAGAGGTATTTCAGCGATTGAGAAGCTCCGGACTGAAACTGAGCCCTAAGAAATGTCATTTGTTCCAGAAGGAAGTACGATATCTCGGCCACGTTGTCTCTGGAAAAGGAGTGGCGGTAGATGAGCAAAAAAACAAAGCTGTTAAGGAATGGCCCATTCCAAAAGACATATATCAGCTTCGAAGTTTTCTTGGCCTGTGCACTTACTATCGCCGATATGTACTGGGGTTCGCCAACATCGCCAAACCGCTGACCAGGCTTACAGAAGGACAAACAAAGTTCCAGTGGTCTGGTTTTCGAGTTTTGTCAGTGTAACAGTGAGCACCTGTTTAAGGTTGCTCTCAATAAAGTTGTGTTTTCTAAGATTTGAAGTGAAGAAAATCTTAAAATTTCACATCATTGCAATACTCATAAAACAATCTATGAGGCGGTTAATTAATCAAAATTGCATTATTTTGTATGCATCAATCTCATGCTACGGTGTACAAACAATAAAAAAATCTACTCGAAGTGAAAAAAGACGTTGAAAGAAATGGAGAAATGAAATGGCCCATAGAATAAAAACTACCTGAAATAAATCATCATCTAAATAGTGCCAGGGCCGTATCAAGGATAAAATATTTTCGAGTAAATATGACTTGTTCTAAATGCAAGACACAGCTTTCTGTGGACGATGTCAACAAAAAGATCAAGTGTGGTAATTGTAGTTCGTGTTTTTGTCAATCTTGTTCCTGTTTGAACTCAACTGAGGTTCGAGCCATGCAACTTAGCGGCAAAAGAATTTTGAAATTCTTTTGCGAGGATTGTAGTCATGCCGGTATTTCTATTTCCAAGGACATGCATACGTTCGGAGAAAAAATTAATGAAATCCAGCATTATTTCAATGATTCTCTGGCTTCTTTGAAGAAGGAGTTTGAGATGATGAATCTTGTTACAAGAAATGAAATAACTATGCTTCGTGAGAGTAATATAGAGCTTGTTAACTTACTGACAAATAAACCAGTAGTGGCAAATTCCGGCGCGTCTATAGACCCTAAAATCAAAACGAATGCCCAAACGAATGCCCAAACTTATGCAAATGTGCTGTCTTCTCCAAAAAAAAATCAACCCAAGGGCAAATCTCAGTATACTAAGTCAGCAAACATCTCATCAAGCGTACCAAGGAAATTAGTTGTAGGGTCAGACTCTAGTGATGTTTTCGTTGAAGTAGAGAAAATGAAGTATATTCACTTGAATAATGTTAGTCCTGGAGTTGAAGCTAGTCAAGTATCCGATCATATGTTGAAGAAACATGGGCTGAAGAATGCTGACTTTTCTGTTAAGGTACTAACTTCTAATGAGAATTACTGCTCGTTCAAGATCGGTGTTCGCGAGTCTTTATTTGATTTGATGATGGAAGCTGCATCATGGCCATCCAAAGCGACTGTCAGGGAATTTCTTCCACAGCCACCACGTCAGTATCGTAAAACACCAATTTTTTTAGAAAAGTGAAAAAGTTGTAGGTATATTATCAGAATGTTCGTGGCTTGAGGACAAAAATGATTGATTTAGCTATAACTGTGTCAACTTGTTCATATGATGTAATCGTATTTGTAGAATCATGGCTTACGTCGATGATTGGGGATGCAGAACTTGGCCTTGTTGGTTATACTCTGTACAGGTTCGACAGGGATTCTGATGCAACAGGTAAAACTAGAGGTGGTGGCATTCTCATTGGAGTTCGAAGTGACATAAGATCGTCCCTTATAGTCACTCCATCCGATATTGGCTATTGTGAACAGATATGGGTCTCCATACAAGATGAATGTTATTTCGGTGCCGTCTATTTACCTCCAGACTCATCTTTAGAGGTATATGAATCACATTGTTCAACCATTGAATATATTTGCGAGCTTTACGGTGAGAAAAATGTGTACTGTGCAGGAGATTATAATGTACCTGATATTTTATGGTCTAATGGGAATGATGGTGTCTCTGCAACCGGTTCTGGCTCTAAATCGGAAACTCTTATTGAATGTGTATCATTATGTAGCTTGTATCAACTGAATAATGTTCCCAATTTGTATGATAAATATTTAGATCTTGTTTTTAGCAATGTGTTCAGATATTGTATTACTAGGGCAGCGGATCAACTATTACCTAATGATAACTATCACCCTGCATTGAAAATTGACATATCCCTAACAACATCTGATAATTTGAACAATACTGAAGTAAGATTTGATTTTAATAGAGCTGACTATACTAGTTTGAATAGTATAATTATTAATTTCAACTGGGATCTACATTTCTCTACATTGAGTGCAGATGAATGTGTGTCAGTTTTTTATGATGTTATGTACACGATTTTGGAAACGTACGTTCCTAAAATTACAATTAATACTTGCCCCAGATTTCCAATTTGGTTCAGTAGTGAATTGAAAGAACATATTTCCTGTAAAAAAATTGCGCATGTCAGATATAAGCAGTCTCTCTCCGATAATGATTATATTGAATTTCAAAACTTGAGATCACAATGCCGTTTGTTATCTCGACAATGCTATCGTACTTACATTGACAATACTGAATTCCTTATAAGCGAAACTACTAAACCCTTTTGGAAATTTGTGAATTCGAAAAGGAAAAACTGTGATATGCCTTCTACTATGAAATATAATAAATCTATTCTGACTGATAAAATGAGCATTGTCGGAACTTTCGCTCGTTATTTTTCATCTGTATATGAAACAAGTTCAAATTTTGATAATTTTGATCCTATATCGTCAAAAAATCAGTTAATCAGTTTACACTGTCTCTCATTTGGCATTACAGAAGTGATGGAATGCTTGTGTTTACTTGATGTCAGTAAGGGACCTGGTCCTGATCTCATTCCTAACGTGTTCCTGAAAAAATGTGCATTTTCACTAAGTAGACCGCTGTGGCTAATGTTCAATAAATCTTTGACAGATGGAATTTTTCCACTCTACTGGAAAAAGTCCTTTGTCAAACCTCTTCTCAAATCGGGAAATCCTGCACTTATCGAAAATTATAGACCTATAACTATTCTCTCCGCTATTCCCAAGGTGTTTGAGTGCTTGGTTAATAAATTCCTCAGTTCGATGTTAGCTAATGAAATAAGTATAAATCAACACGGGACGATCGACGAGTACTAACCTCATGATCTATACCAACTTTATTGTATCTGCTTTAGAGAAGGGTCTTCAGGTTGATTGTGTTTACACAGATCTATCTAAGGCTTTTGATAAAGTTAATCATGATATTCTTATTCAGAAGTTATCTCATATTGGCGTTCGCGGATCTCTTCTAGAATGGTTAAAAACATACCTATCAGATCGCCTCCTATTTGTCAAGTTGAACGCATGCATATCTGATGATTACATCGCTACATCAGGTGTGCCACAGGGCTCCCACCTAGGGCCTTTACTGTTCAGTGTATTCATCGATGACATCGTCAGAGAAATCTCTGATTGTAATTTCCTCATGTATGCAGATGATGTCAAAATATTTCGCGTTGTACAGAATCCCGAAGACTGTATCATTCTCCAGGATAGCCTGAATGTTTTTTCACGTGGTTGCTTGATAAATAAAATGAGCATAAATCCTTCGAAATGTAAAGTCATCAGCTTCCACCGCACAATGCAAAGATTGAACTTTAACTATGTTCTCGATAATATTGCAATCCAGAAAGTTACATCGATCAAAGATCTTGGACTCGTGTTTCAGTCTACTCTCTCATTTTCTTTGCACATTGAGTACATTTGCAATAGAGCACTTAAACAATTGGGTTTCATAAAGAGACATTCCAGAGATTTCGTTCATATGAGTACAATGAAAATCTTATTCAATTCATTAGTAAGATCTCATCTGGAATATGCTTCGATTATTTGGTGCCCTTATGCCCAAGTTTACATTGAAAAACTGGAAAGAGTTCAACGCAGATTTCTCATGTACTGCTCATTTAGACTCAGCATTCCATACTCCTATACCAACATGCTCTCAGTAATGGATATGAGTCCATTGATCCAAAGAAGGCAGGGGTTTGACTCCTTGTTCATTTACAAAATTCTGAACGGTTTGACAGATGCTCCCGAATTATAAGAAGAAGTGAAACTATATGTACCTCCAAGAGCACTACGTGCATATAGTACATTTGCCTTAGTTGCACATCGATCTAAGTATGGTGCGAACACAGGGATGATTCGATTACTGCGACAGGCAACCTTTCACTCTATGACTATCGATTTTTTCTCAGCTTCCTTATGGCAAATGAAAAGGGCCACAATGTAGGTACACTTTTTAGTACGTCATGTCTTGTATTATTTATGTATTATTGCGTATTCAATTCTGTACCTGTAAACATGTTTTTATTTATAGTTAACCATACTCTTTTTTATGTATTATTGTTTTATGTTATACATTGTTTGTAAATGGGTATCTTCCCCGTATATATATATATATTAAAGAATGCCAAGACTCGTTCAGGAAGCTAGAAGGAGCCTTGATCAACGCACCAATTCTGAGCTATCCTCTTCCGGACGGAAAATTCATTTTGGACACGGACGCAAGCAATGTGGGACTTGGAGCTGTCCTGTCACAGATCCAGGAAGGACAGGAAAAAGTCATAGGTTATTTCAGCAAGACCCTCAGTAAACCGGAGCGGAATTACTGTGTCACCAGGCGGGAGCTGTTGGCTGTTGTCAAAGGAGTACAACACTTCTACAAGTAAGTGTATGGGAGAAGATTCCTGCTGAGAACTGACCATGCAGCTCTCAAATGGCACCTACAGTTCAAGAATCCCGAGGGCCAAGTGGCACGTTGGATCGAGAGGCTCGAAGAATTTGACTTTGAGATCGAACATCGAGCGGGGATCAGCCATAAGAATGCAGATGCCCTGTCACGAAGACCGTGCCCAGATGACTGTTCGCACTGCCGACGAGCAGAGGAGAAGGAGTCGACACTCTGCAGAACTACGGCGGTGGATGATATCTGGAATGACCACAGGATCCAGAAAGACCAAGAGAAAGATCCAGATCTTGGTTTAGTCATCGGCTGGAAGAAGAGTGATCGTCGTGGCAGGAAATAGCCAGTTGCTGTTCTCCAGTCGTCAAATCTTATTGGTCCCAATGGAGCTCCCTTACCCTCGACAATGGAGTCCCGAAACGCGTGTTGGAGACTGAGGATGGTAGAGAAGACAGACGACAGATAGTAGTTTCCAGGAGCAGGAGACAGGATGTTCTCCGTGAAATTCATGATGGGGTCAGTGGAGGACATCTGGGAGTGACGAAGACCCTCCAGAAACTGAGGCAACGGTTCTACTGGGCCAGTTGTCAAGCTGACGTAAAGGACTGGTGCAAAAAATGTGCTGTATGCGCTGCCAGTAATGGGCCTCGAACAAGACCTGAGGCCCCGATGCGCCAGTACAATGTGGGCAGCCCATTCGAAAGGATCGCCATTGACATCGCTGGCCCGTTCCCACAATCTGAACACGGGGACAAGTACATCCTTGTGGCGATGGACTACATCAGCAAGTGGGCCGAAGCCTATGCCCTACCCAACCAAGAAGCCATCACCGTTGCCGACGTCATGGTGAAGGAGTGGATTTGTCGATTCGGTGTCCCGTTAGAGCTGCATTCGGATCAAGGCAGGAATTTCGAGTCAAACCTGTTCCAGGAAATGTGTCAGATGCTGAACATCCGAAATACGACAACCACAGCTCTACATGCGCAGTCAGATGGAATGGTGGAGCGGATGAATAAGACGATAAACCGCTACCGGTCCAAGGTAGTCTCTGCCCACCAAAAAGATTGGGACCAGTACCTCCATTTATTCCTGATGGCCTATCGTTCCGCAGTTCACGAGTCAACCGGCCAAACTCCTGCTAGTGTTATTATGGGCCGAGAGCTGCGACTTCCATGTGACTTGAAGTTTGGGACGCCACCAGGACAAGACACTGCGGGAGATGACTACGTCAGCAAACTGCGACAGAGAATGGACGACATCCATGAACGGGTCCGTTTGAACATCCAGAGTGCCAGCGATCAGATAGGTGACCTTGTCTGGCTATACAACCCTAAACGTCGCCGTGGACTATCACCGAAACTTTAGAACTCGTGGGAAGGTCCATATAAGATATTAAAAAGGATAAACGACCTTGTCTATCGAATACATAAGCGACCACAAGGAAAACCTAGGGTAGTCCACTTCAATAGGTTGTCCCCTTACATCTACTATCTGGTTACCAAGAAGCGTTCTCAAGATAAGCCGTCTTATGAAGATGTTTGGAAGAGCCTTACAAGATTGAGAGACACGATGCTGGACCAGAGTATTGTGGACCTGGCAATCCCAAAATTGGCCTGTGGGCTTGATGGGCTGGACTGGAGAGTTATAAGGAGCATGTTGGAGACAATATTCAGATCCAGCGGCATCAACATTCTGGTGTGCTGCAACCATCTTCCTCGACCCAAGTTGAAGACTGTGGAGTGCTACTTCCATCGAACGTCCAGGTGCAGATATGGAGAATCTTGCAGATACCTTCACACTCTAAGAATGACGTTTCGGGGCGAAACGTCTTTAAGAAGGGGGCAATGTAACGATTTCGAGACCGGCCCGGAGACCTGCCCTGATCATTTACGACAGCATATATGCTGGCCCACGAATCGCCGAGAACAAGCTGGAATGAAATCGATCTTTTCGATACTGTTCGAAGAGCCATCTAGATGAAATGTTCTATACTCCCGAATAATCGAGAGTCGTGGATGGAATCTGCTTGGGAGTATATAAGTCATAATCAGAATTCGGAGAGTTACGAATATAATAGTTTCAGAGTTCACAAAGAGAGACTGACACCGTAGAAATAAAATAGTGAAATATATGTTTTAGTGAATAATTGTTTTAAGTAGGGTTTTAAATAAATTAGAATAATTAGTTAGTGCAGTTTTACTACAATATAGACAACAGTAAATTTCCCAAACGTGTACACTTTATACAAGTTGGTACTCCCCGATGGCTGCCGAAAAAATTTACGAAACATGTCGGAAAAGTCGCGTCCAAAAAACAGTTTTTCCGAACTTGTTACGTAAATTACTATTCGACCTATCATAATGTCAACAGTCACGTGCCAAATTTCATATACTACTACAGTCAATCCTTCACTCTTACTTCGAATTTGTCTGTGCCTACTGGATCAGTTACAGTTTCCAAAAATGCAAGTACAACTTCTCATTAATCCACTTTCCACCACTGTGATAAACCGGTAGACTTGGAGTGATAACCGCTCGACTCAACTTATGGTCCTTATGGATTTCACCATATACATATGCAAATGCTAGAAATTAGCATACGAATGTCTTTTGCTGCATAAAGTGCTCATTTTAAACCTTTTTCACAGTGTTTTGAGATATACCGATATACGGATGGCAGAGGTCAATGGCAAATTATTATATATTCCTAAAGTAAGTATGTTGATCATGAACTTTGAGGGAGATATCGCATATGATCTCACATCGAAAATATCTATTGGGTTTCTGAATGTGAAATATTTATCAACAAAGAAACGAGTTAATATTTCTGTAAGTATTTTGGTATGTTTTCTACCTCAGTCACTAATAACATATTTTGTCATTCACCTTAGTTATCACTAAAGTGCTATCAAAAGGATTTCACTGATCTCCTGTGCGGGGGGAATGCCAAGTTTTTTGGAAATTGAATATATTGGAAGAAGACATTAAAATAATGACACCACTGAATTATTTTCTTCAGGCGATGCTTCATTATATACAATAAACAATGTTTACTGCATGTGACGTCATTTGATCACAAAGTTAATATGGCAACGGTGCCTACTGACACGTATGTAAGTGTCAGTCGTCAGCGACCACGGAGCAAGAATTATGGTGTCGACTCTGATGGAATATCTCTTTTCGGCATGCGACGTTGCCAAATGTGGTTTTACTACATATGACGTCACAATTAGATTTTTCGCTTTTTTAACAAAGATCATGAAAAAAATTATAAAATACAAAATACGTATCCCTTATTTTTGGAAAAGCTATACATTCATAACGAAATCGAAATATAGTGGCTTTGCCCATTCAGCTGCCTGGGATATTCTTCACATATTTTCTTTGCGTTGTCTTGGATGTAGGTGGTTTCTCTTCTGGAGATTCAACATGATGCGTAAGTCAATTTTTTAAGTCATTATGCTACTCAATACAAAGTCATGTAAGTAGTATAATCTGTTTCAGAAAGAAACTGCCCCACAGCTGTCCTCTACGAACATGCATCATAACTAAGTTTGAAATATTTGTTTGATAATGTCCTTATAGAATGAAACTAAGTCAGTGCATAGATACAAGTGGTATAACATAGTAAGTTTTACTAGATTCTCATTTCTCATGATGATCTCCTGCCACGTAATGGCTGCATCTACCAATTTATGGTTATATATCTATCTACTGAATTTCAATAACACTTATTACTCTAGTTCCTACAATCCTTTCTGTTTAATTTTTATGAGTTGATTTCATGCTGAATTTCAGTCTGATGAGATATATTTTCCTGTTAGTCAAATACTTATGATTTCCAACAAAATATCTGGTATACATTTAATAATTGAATAGGATTGTTTCCAGGCCCTTGGAGCATTGCTGCACATAATTTATTTCAATAACCTTTTTGTCTTCTTCCGTTTCTTCTAGCTTTATAGGTATTTCCACTTATCTCAACTTCTGTCTGTTTTTCCTTTGACTTTGGAACATATTTCCCTAGAATGTCTAAAAGGACTGATAACATGTCAGTTAGGTACGAATCCGAAATACAGTTTGAAGTGGTCATAATCAACCACCAAATCTGCACAGAGAAGGAACGTTAGTTGAGAACAGATGCATGGGCTGGAGTGGGCGTTACAGGACCAAGTTTCGTGCTCTAAAAACCACTGTGTAACACTCCAACCATTTTTCAAGCAGAAGTATGAGCTATAGAGATATGTTCCCGGGAGTGCCTCAAAACGGGCACCCGGAGCGAAGAAATGTATTTGCTGTCAGATAGCTAGGCAGCACTCAAAGCTCTGAAGTCATACAACTGTGAGACAACGAGGAAGCAGACTTACTTACCAACTAAGGTGCAAATACACAATTTTTTGACCCAGAATCCTTCTGTGGATTCTCCAAAGCCAACTTAAAAGAAGATTTGTGACGCTGGGTAGCCGATTGGATGAAATCTCACTGGAACAAAGAGCATGGACAAATCAGACCTTGCTCTTCCATCCAACCATTTGTACATGTTACAAGAACAAAAAGATAAAAAATTACCAGAAGAAAAAATCAGTTCTGAAATTAGTTCAATTCACATATTTTTTAATACAAGTACTTTTCCATTACGACTGGACTAAAATATTTATTAGAAGGAGGTCCAACTCTTTTAACTTGTTTTCAAATTAACGTTATTTCACTAGTCACTGTCTAATAACAAATTCCAATCTGCCCGATATCAATCATCGTTCTTTAAACTTGTATATTCATTAATTGTTTCAATGAAATTCGCTGGAAATAGGCCAACAAACAATATTTTTTTTATCATAAGTAGATGATAAACTACATAAGCAAGACTTTTATATTCTACAGTAATAATGATAATACGCAGATCAAATGACTATGAAAATTCAATAATTTCAGTACAGAATCAGTAGTAACGTATTAATTGAATTCATTAACAACTGTCAATGACAGACTTTGCATCTTATAGAAAAATTATCGAAAATGACAATTTTCATATCTGAAGCTGGTGTCCAATTGCATGATCACGAAATAGATTTGTGTGGCAGAGAAAGGTCCTGGCAGCCGTCTTATGGAAAAATCGACAGCGGTTAATTTTTCTGAACTTTTGGTACATTATAGAGTTTGACCCTCTGAACAGACAGCTCGATCCTATGACTAGTTTTAGAAATACAGGGTGTTGATATTGGAAAGTGGCAATAAAGTAACATTTCTCTTAGGAATACATCTTATTATTGATTGTTTTGCGACCTATCGCAATGCTATTTGTTATCTCGAAGTTCATGGAAAATGCTGTCAACGTCGAGTTCTTGAAATATATAGAACGTCTAAGAATTGTAAATGACCGACAGTAGGTATGATTTCCGTCATCAGAGACTAACTGGTGATCTGCTTGCTTATCTCTCACGTATATGGTAACAATCTATCGAATATGGTGATATCTGCATGTTGATTCACTTTCTAGGGCAACCCCAAATGCTCTGAGAAATTATTGCAGCTCTATGTTTTCTTGGTGGTGAAAGGTCAATTGGGGCTTGAGAAGGAGGCAAGAGGATGCAAGGAAAACACCAAACAACGTCCAATTCCGTAATTTCGTACTTCAATTTTATCTACCGAATCAATAGCTTTAAACTCTTTCTCACAGGTTTAAATCTCAGGAAAACGATGTTACCAAATACTCATAGCAAACATTATTTTATCAATATATTTATAAAATTAATGCTTAGACTCTACCTTTAAAGAAAATTTCCTGACTCACAGATTAAAAGTGAATGTGGTGGGTCCTACAAAACAAACATCATTGAGCGATAATTTCGAAGGGGTTTTGGCAGAGACATCGAATATTACGCATAATTTTGTAGTTACACTGGTATGTTTCAAGACCCCTTGGGGGTGTAAATAGTACACTGTTTCGGTTGTATCAATTTGTTCTTCACTAAGCTTCACTGGTTTGAAATTTCGTATTATTTGAATTTTTCCTTCTGAATTTTAGAATCGTTGCTTAGCGCTTTCTAATAACTCACCTTGATAATTCGATTTCAAAGGTTACAGTTTTTGCAGAATTGTTTCTCCGCTGTATGACATTTTCTCTGATATCCAGAACCGTTCTATTTTATTTTGAATATCAGTATCATAATTTTTCATTGAATATGAAAAACTTTGCAGCGTTGGGTGATTGATTTGGGTGTAGTGCCACAAATTGAATATAGGCTGATTAATTCTCAACTTCATATGACCGTACGAGTCGGTTGCTGACAGTCGACTAGAGCAGACGTGCTGTTACTGAGAGGGCGTGTATTTGGTTTGAATACCAAATCGCAGTGCATTTCAAGGGTTTTTGAGTTTAATGTTGGCCAACGTGGCAAACAACATTAATTTTTCTCGCGTTGAAAAAAGGGGGAGCGGCCTTAAGCCGTTGAATTCTCAGTTCGGAACTGGGGGTCGTTTAGTGTGGTCTGCTATACAGGGTGAGTAGGCCTTGTGTTTTCAGGTGGTACGTTCGAATATCATTTACAGATCTTGAAGCACATCATCGTGAGATTTGGCGTTGGCCCGGAGGACGTGGCCAAACTAGTCAAGGACGATGATGATATCTCATCTTTTTCGCCAAGCCTTGGCGAAGATTTCCCACGTCTTCCGGCCCCGAGGGTCGAAGGTGCTGGGTCTGTCATCAGACCCAAGCGAGTCTGCATTCGCAAAGCGTCAGGTGCCAGGTCCGTCACCTCCGACACCACGGTGTCAGCGAGTGACAGCGCCGAATCCCAGGATGGTGATGATGGAAATACCAGCAATGCCACTCCGTCAGAGGTCAAAAATGTAGGCAATATCGAAGTCAACGATATCAACGCTAGCAATGACGAAATGCAGGTGGATGGTGCTGAAAGCACAATCGGGCAAACCATCGCCCCCACTCCTGCCACTACCGAACAGGAAAACCTGGTACCTGTGTCGAAGGGTAAGGCACGCAAGAGGCCCGCTGCCGTACAAATGGAGGCCGAAGACGACGTCCAAACCGTCGTCGGAGCTGACCCAGCCCAAGCTGGGCCTAGCACTACTGGAGCGAGGAGGATCTCTAACACAACGCCAGCTCCCCGAAAATCCGTGCCGCCGATCACCATCCGGCAAAAGGATTGTTGGGTACAAGTCCATAAGGAAATCCAGCTGAGGAAGATCAACTTCACTAAAGCCATCAACGTTCAGGACGGTATGAGGGTACAACCTGCTACCGTAGATGACTACCGGAAGCTGTAGCACTTTCTAGTCGAGGGGAAAGTGCCCCACCATACTTACAACTTCGCCGAGGACAAACCCCTCAGGGTTATCCTCCGAGGTGTACCTGAGTTTGTCCTCTGCGAAGACACAGAGGAGGATTTGTCGAGGAGGGGCTTCAACCCCGAAGTGGTGGCCAGGTTTTGGTGCTCGTGCCAAAATCGGAGCGAGATATCTATCAGGTGACTGATATTTTAAGCGTGAAGATTTCGACCGAGCCCCAGAAACCCAGGGGCGCGGTAGGCCAGTGCCACAAGTGCCAGTACTTCGGACACGCACAGAGGAACTGCATGGCGGTTCCTGTGTGTGTGAAATGTGCCGGCAAACATTTGAGCCAGGAATGCACAAACCCGCGCGCAGAAAAGGCTAAGTGTGCAAACTGTGGGGGTTCCCACACGGCCAGTTACAGGGGATGCCCCAACTTCCCCAGGCCCCGAAGCGGCTACGCCAAGGGCACGCGAAGGGGGGCACCCTCTGCTGCCGGAAAGGCAACCAAAGCTGGCTCTAGCCCAGCCACGATCGTCGCAGGTTCCGGCACTGTCCGTGCGGGAATCTCATACTCAGGAGCCACGAAAGCCGGCCCCTCTTCGACCAAACCAAGCGGTCCGGACGACTTTTTCGCCGCCCTTGAAAAGATGAAAGTAAACTTCATGCAGTTCCTGGTATTACAAACCATGTTTGTGCCGAATCAAGCCGTACTTTCGAAGGCTTGTTAATGGCTGTGCACCTCAGAAGGCCCAGTTCCTTGAAGATCATATTTTGGAATTGTAATGGTTTCAAAGACAATAAATGGGATCTTGAAGATTTCATGGTGCGACATAACGTTGACCTCGTGCTCCTTCAAGAGACCCATCTTGACAATGAACCTATTATTACGATTCCCAACTATCGAGTTTTCAGAAAGGACCGTATTGGTCGACGTGGAGGGGGCGCGGCTGTTCTAACCAAACGTGCACTCCCCGTCGCACAGTACGGCATTGACGACCAACGAAACCACGGTACGGAAGTGGTTGGTGTCGAGGTTCAGACGAGCAGGGGCGTCCTTAGGGTAATCTCTGCTTATAACCCTCCGAACAATCTAATACAGGATGATACGCTGGATTCTCTCTTAATGGAAGACAATACTCCGACGATCATCGCAGGCGATTTTAACGCCAAGCACGTGTCGTGGAGCCGGGTGTCAAACCGCAATGGGATGGCGCTCTGGAGACACATGGACATACATGACTATCATGTGGTTGGTCCAGGTGAGCCCACACACTATGGTCATTTCAGACCGGATGTACTTGACATCGCGTTGGTC
Source organism: Chrysolina americana (assembly GCA_958502065.1). Classification (NCBI taxonomy): domain Eukaryota; kingdom Metazoa; phylum Arthropoda; class Insecta; order Coleoptera; family Chrysomelidae; genus Chrysolina; species Chrysolina americana. The sequence continues at coordinate 34,629,377 of OY293415.1, read as the reverse complement.
AGGAATATCCTCTGGACTTGGGAGGTCTACCCCCTTTCCGAATTAAGTTCGGATAATAACCCAGTCGTGCTATGGCTGGGCGATGATTCTATTCCCCAGGGAAGTTGGCTATGGAAGTCGGTGAACTGTGAAGCTTTCACGTCGAACCTCGCGGATGCACACGTCGTGCCTGAGGTACTCCAAACTTCTGCTGAGTTGGACGATGCAGTAGCGCATTTCGAGCGCACTATGAATGACGCACTTGAGGCCGCCACAACCAGTGAGCGGGGTCCTCTGAGATCGTACAATGAGTTTCCAGAGAGGATTAAAATCCTCATCCGGGAACGGAATCGATTGCGACGAATTTCTCAGAGGACAGTGTTCCCTGGAGACCGGGTAAGAGCCAGCCATAAGGCTAATGAAGTCAAAAACGCGATCCTGGATTACAGGAATCAAAGGTGGAGTGAAACGCTTTCCGCCCTTGAGCCCGGAGACAAGGAGCTTTGGCGAATTGTCAAAAGGCGAAAAGGTCGGAAAGCTGAGCTACCGCCCATTCATGGTACGCGCGGAATGTGCTATGCGTCGATCGACAAGGCCATGGCCTTTGCCGATACGATGGAACGCCAGTTTGTGCTAAATACCGACGAGGATGATGACGACGATCGGGACATCTTCGTGGAATGGACGGCCCGACAAATCCTTCGAGAGGACGACGACGATGTCATACGTCCAGCTTCTGAGGAGGAGCTTAAGGCGTAGATACGCGGCTTGCCGAAGAGAAAGGCTCCGGGAGCGGATTCAATCACTAACGTGATGCTGAAAAAACTCCCGGACAGCCAGATCATGTCTCTTCGGAACATGATCAACAACTCTCTGCGTCTTAGGCACTTTCCCAGCAGGTGGAAACATGCCATCGTCGTTATGATCCCTAAGGCTCGTCAAGACCCGATGTTCCCGCAGAACCAACGTCCCATTAGCCTCCTTAGCTCGGTGGCGAAACTGGCGGAGCGCGTCGTGTTGGAAAGACTCCATGACGAAATAATTGATCGGAATGTTCTCCCCAACGAACAATTCGGATTTCGACCTGGTCACTCCACGGAGCTCCAGGCCTTGAGGATGGTCGAGGAGACCACCGGCGAGCTGAATAGAAGACACTTTGTCTTTCTCCTTCTGCTCGATGTGGCGAAGGCCTTCGACCGTGTGTGGCACGAAGGCCTTCTCTACAACATGCGCTCCTAGGCTTTCCTCGAGGGCTGGTGAAATGGATTGGCTCCTTTTTAACGGGGAGAACATTTCAGGTCAAGGCCGAATATGAGCTCTCGGGCACGAGGGCCATTGATGCCGGAGTTCCTCAGGGCGCCGTGTTGTCTTCGCTGCTCTACTCGGTGTACACGAGTGACCTGCCGAGAACAGCACACGTGAAAGTTTCCTTGTACGCTGACGATACCGCGTTGCTCGCCAGTTCTGCGAATCCGGAGCAAGGGGTTGTCTACTTGCAGTCTGCAATAGACGGCCTTGAGCAATGGTTCCTGGACTGGAAAATACGAGTCAACCCTGCGAAGACGCAGCTAATCTCCTTGGGGAGGAGACGGACTTATCCGGAAGGGAGAGTGACAATCTCAGGAAGGGAGATTGACTGGCTACCGCGGGTCAAGTATCTTGGCCTGACTATCGACCGTGGACTTACCTGGAGTTCACATATTACCGAGTTAAGAGCAAAATTACACTCTAGGATGGGCATACTTTACCCGCTCCTTAACAGGAGGAGTAAACTCAGTCTATAGAACAAAATGCTTCTTTACAACTCGATGGTCAAATCTGTAATGATGTATGCTTCAGCCGCCTATGGTCAAGCCCCCCCCTACCCATATATCATCTCTGGAACTGGTCCAGAGCAAACATCTGCGGATGATAACCGATGCTCCGTGGTTCGTGCGCAACGTGCGAATCCGTGACGATCTGGGACTACCTTCCATTAAGCAGTCCATCCGTGAGCGTGCATGAAAATCCGCTTATCAGGGCGGCAGTAGATTACACTATTGACGACCCTACCCGTCATAAACGACCACGTTTATCCGTGGTCTAATCCACCAACACTCCGACGGAGCTGTATGAAAAGTACCTTTCATTACAACTCGCATCCCCCCGCCATCTAGTGCCCTTAAACCGTCCTGAACAAATATCATCAAATTACGACCCAACAATCCTCTAGATGACGAGATGCGCGGTGAAAGAGTAAGGGAGCCAGGCTCCAACTCGCACCAGTAGTGAAGATCCACAACTTCATTTGACCGATGACCGATGCGAGGAAGATCGAAAATCTGGCTGTACCGGGAATTGTGTGTGCAGAAAAACCGGATTATTCTATATCGGAGCTTGTGTTATCTCCTCCCAGAAATACGAATAATTTAAATTTCGAGTTTGATCAAATTGTTTGACAGTTGGCCACGGGCTTTATCAAATATCGTATTAAGTATCTATCTTCTTATATGATAAACTCTATGTTTATTAGTCATATCGGGTTTGGATATTGAATAATTCAGGACTAGGAGACTTTTTGATTTTGTTTGTTCGTGAAATTATCTCAATAAATATAACTGTGCTCCCAATATATGGACTTGAAATTAGACATTTGACATAATCCCATCAAACCTTTGAAATTACTAGATTTATTATGATAATCCTTGACGAAATATAGAGAAATATACTATTGCACATATTCCATATTTGAAAACACTGTCATTCTTTTTCGAAATGCACATAACTCTGCGAATATTTATAAAATTAAGGAATGTGTATACGAAAAACTTTATTTAATTTAGGACTTGTGAGCAACACAGTATGTAGAATAATATGATATTTTCAACCCAGAATTATTGTTTATTTTTGTATGTTGTTTGCTTTCGATTATTCATCAAACAACATAAAAACTTAATATGTGCATTTTTATGCAGTGTGACTTTTTATTCATTTCACACTGGACAAGAACAATTTTCATGATTGGGAAACTTTGAGTACTTGTACTGGACCATCAATGATTGCCACATTTTTGTATTCAGAGGTTAATTTTTTAAAAAACCCCAATATTGTCATAAAATCACAGGTCCTCAAGATATCCGTTGTTTCTAATTTTCACCGTCTCACCAAAATTGTTTGCTCGGTGAATTTTTCAACCGTAAATGAAAAAATGCAATTTGTGATACTTACCGTGGACCGGCTCCTCGAAGTCCCATTTTCTCAAGAACGGAGTTTGGTAAACTAGGAAAAACCTCGAATGATGAATCATAATCTTTCAATTTGGAAGCAGCACCATCAGACATAGACCTCTCCCTTTTATATTGTGCTTGCTGGAAGAAAACGTCCATTATATCAAAGGTTGATGATAGTGTCAGATTTATAATTACTATTGTACTTTATCGCAGTAATTTGCAATTCATTAAGATTTCTATATTATCTGTTCGGTAATATGTATAGAGGCTAGTTACATTATCAGAGACGGCATTTCACTTTTGGGGGCATTTTGCGATATCGAAGGCGCTTTCGACAACATCTAGAAGGCAGGGAATTGATGGAGTGGGGAACTAACTAAATGTAACGATTTCGAGACCGGCCCTGATCACATCAATAATAATGCACCCTCGACACGTAAACAAATTCTCGCGTAAAAGAAACGCGAACTTGCCAAGGAACGAAATCGAATGCCTTCGACGCTTCGAGAGATCTATCTGACTGCATCGACGTGTACCTAGTCCCGATTGATCGAGAACTGTAAATAGAATCTGCTTGAGGGTATATAAGGCGCTGGATAGCAGAGGGCAGAGTAGTCATAGTCAGTTACAGAGAGTTGCAGATATTATTCCAGAGTTCGCAGATAGAGAGGGACACTGAAGATAAATTAAAATAAATAGTGAAGTCAATGTTTTAGTTGAATAATTGTTTGAGCCGTGTTTTAAATAAATCAACAAAATTAGTTCAGTGCATCTTTACTATATTTGGTGTCATAAGTCGGATGTTTAAAATAATTAAGACTTAAGTGTTCGCCGCATTGAAAAACTGATAGACGTTCATCGCGCCTAATAGACTACCCAGTCAACACTCGGCAAACATCCACATCTCAGGGATGTCAATATCGTAAAAAATGGGATATAGATGTCTTTGTGATATCATATCCTTGACATTCCTGCGATATTACACCGCGACACTCCTTAGATATCAGAATCAATAATGGCCAGATATAGATGTCTCTGCGATGTCATATTGTTGTCATTACTGCGATATCACACTGCGACATCCCTGTAATATCTAAATTAGTGATAGCTGGATTTAGATGTCCCTGCGATGTCAAATTGTTACTTGCCATAGACGTCATACTGCGACATCATTTAGACATCAAAATCTATACTAAGATATCTTTGCTACTATATTTTTATTGAGTTATCTCCAGATCAGGTGATAATAGGACTTTCTCACACATTCACTTGATTGCCGACAACAAGGACGCCATCTGTCCTTCACCACGGTCGAAAGGCAAATCCTGAATTTGTGTTAAATGTTTATTTTGAATTAACGCGGTAAGTCGGCAAGAAGTTGGCAACACAGATCGTAGGCAATGAATGTTGGCCAACCTGAAAGCGGGAGGCGACGGCATGAACGGCTGAAACACAACGGAAGTTTTATGTTTTTAGTTTTAATTTTCAAAATTTTGGATATTTTTTAACGCGACTATCATTGCCATTATTATTCTGATCACGCCTCATAAATAATCTTGTTGATAAAATTCAAGCTACATTTTTCAATTCTGTTTTGCATCTTGTTTTATTTGTAAAATTGATATTTAAAATCCCAAAACTTAAAACTTATTACATAAAACTTCCATTTATAGTTCTTTGTTCTTTGTATCTATGCATTGATCGAAGATCGAAGCTTTGTTGCTTTGAATGCTTTGCATACCGTTCATGTTCTGATATTTCCAACTGGAGCTGATCACATTTGCAAATTTTAGTGTCCATAAACTCAGTGTGAAAAGTGAGTATCGTTGTATCATTTACCGTTATCGAGATACCAATAGTGGCATGACCTAAAAAATACGACCTGTATATTTGAAATCAGATATCTTAGAGCTGTTCAATGGTGCCAAATTATACTAAGTATTCTATTACTGTCTGAATTATTTAATGTCCCATGTTACAGAAAATGCTCCATCGGAAAGTAGTACCGAGAAGGCGAAATATGGGAATTTATTGAATTGCTGGTGTTTCTGGATCCTCATTTGGGTGAAAGACCCAATGCTCAGAGAGTAGTTCTTCCGGTTCCTATATTACGAATCCCGATGGTTTCCTAGAACCTATCCTATCAGAAGACGAAATTGAAGTAGATAATACTACAATGGCTGTTGAAGTTCATATACCTAAAAACAAAGGAGGTCCCGTTATGATATATTATTTACAGTTCGATTATTATATCGTTACCCGTGCGTCATCATCACAATACCATAATTCTTAGCTTAGCAGACAAACGTAAACGAATTTTGAATCGCCCATAGCGGTTGTTAGAAAGAGATGTTCGATAGAGGATGTGTGATTTCTTCGATCACAAATTGATGACGCATGGGTAAAGATACAATAATCGAACTGTAGTGTGAGTTGTGCGATACGAATACTCGTTTTTGAGGTTTTGGTCGTAGTTGGACGGTCAGTCATGGTTGCTCAGTGTGCTTTTTGCAAGCCTAATGCTGAAATAAAGTCATTCGTTGTCAAATTGGATAGTTTAAGTGAACATTATCCTACAAGAGCTGATGTGAGATAATCAATTTCCTGTAAGGGATTCATTTACAATAGTAAAAAACAAATCTCAAAAAAAAGAGTACTGTTCATTCTAAAATTTTTGGTACGTGATTCTGAACCAACGCTGGATTATTACTGTCCATTAATTCAAAGTGCAAAAATAATCACCACCAGAAATGAAAATTATAGGTACATTACTTCAATATGATTAACATTAACCTTTGAACAAGAATGAAATGAGCAGGTATATTTAAAAATCAGGAAAATCAAGTGGATATCCTTCAGGTAGGTTTATTTCAATAAATGCATATGCTGTTTATAATTATACACATAACTTCACTGTCTTTGCACCCACCGAAAAATCTCGGATTGTATTATTGGTGCCAGGTAGCACCTGAAAAAGGGTCCGTACTACAGGTCCAAGAACCAGCTCTACCAGCTTTTTCGCAGAAAGTTGGATTGAAAGAACTCGCCACTCCCTTGACTAACACCTACACACCACACATAACTTACAATGATACAATGATGGAAGGAAATGAAGATAAATTGGTAAAGGTGCTGTGGAAGTAGAGACAGAGCGCCCTCTGGTTATGAGCCAAGTGAGAGAAAGATCTTCAACGGTCCCCAGCAGAAGAACAGAAGAGGGGGCAAGAAGCAGGAAGATAGGGAAAAGAGCAGAAGATCTTATCAAACTATCCGAGGCTATCTCACATACCAAGTCCGACACGCCGTGAGCCGGGCCATAGACTTGGTCCAAAGCAAAGAGAGGACCTGAAGTGAAGGAACTCAATAGGCGGGAAAATACTATTGTGAGACCTCTAATTGTGTTTTCTACTATGCCCAGGGCGATGATCGACCTAGGACCTAAAGGGGACTCCTTAGAGGAGACTTCAATATCAAGGCGTATCGGGCCGCCCAGGTGTGGCCACGGGGGCGTGGAAAAGAGGCCTTGGGAGAGACTCCCACAGATCGGCCTGCCAAACTCTCTAGATCAGAGGGTGGGAACTCAAAACCATGGCCTTTTACAGCTCGGCCGTGAAGAGGGACATGCAGGTGTTCATTTGAAGTGACAGTAAGGATGTTACCTTTCTCCCAAAACAAAGCTTATTGAGTAGATGCTGAGGACTATGGAGGGGCCCGAAGAAGGGGCAATTCAGAAATTGTGGCGTCGTGAAACAAGGATGGTTATCAATAACCGTCTAGAACCAAGCGTCGAGCACGTCAATTCAGGGCTATGACCTCAGCGGACGCTCCTTGGCCGATGAGGATTATTCATGGGCCAAGAAGTGGGCCTACCGAAGTTGACGCGGTTGCTGAGCGTATAAACCGTTCGTTGGATATGGAGAGGTGGAAGCACCTGGAAACGGCATGAGAGAAAGTTGGGTAGTTGTTGTTAACCTTCTTGGTTAGCCAGGAGACTGCTCGTGTCTTCGCATGACGCTCTACTACGAGCTAGTCACCCTGGTGGTAGGTAAAGTGCCGCTGGCATCTTCAGGCAAAGCGGATAGGACCGAGAATGGATCACTCCCATCCAAATGAAAGGACGCATTAACGATCTTGAAAGTAGGCAAGATCAATATACAATATTGTAGTAAAAATGCACTAAACTAATTTTGCTGATTTGCTGAGTACTTAAACAATTATTCAACTAAACCATTGACTATTTCAAATTTATCTTCACTGTCGCTCTCTGTATGCGAACCCTCGAACTGTATCTGCGATTCTCTGTGACTATATCTACCCTCTGCTATCCAACGCCTCATATACCCGCAAGCAGATTCTATTTACAGATCTCGATCAATCGGGACTACACGTCGATCCAGTCAGATGGCTCTCTAGAAGCGTCGAAGGCATTCGAATTCGTTTCTTGGCAAGTTCGCGTTTCTTCTACGCGTGACTCATGTGTTTGCGAGCGGAGACCTTGTTGACTTGACGAGGGTGCATTATTAATGGGGTGATCAGGGCCGGTTTCGAGGCCGGTCTCGAAATCGTTACATTATAGTATAGATGCAATTAGGCTACTGTAAAGCATCCTTATTGGTGAGTCGAGATAGTTCTGATACAAGAACCGTATGTATACAAAAATGAAGGGCTTTACAATTTGGGCAATCATTTTCAATATGATCTAATGAATGATTCGGTGGAAGCAAATTATGGTATTGCAATAAATTCATTTTGTTTGTCAACAAGGGGTGGAAATTTCAAATTATGGAATTTATGGAGTACTGCTACTAAAATGAATAGATTTCAATAAACCAATGAATCATGACTTCCCTTGTATTGTGTTCCAGGGTCGGGTTTTTCAATCCTCACAGTTGTAAAATTGGTTTATGAAAGAAGTCTTGTTCCTAGTATAAACAGATTTTGGCAGTTGATTTGCCATTGGAATGGTTTATTCAGTGAAAAAATTATCGACTTCCCTTGTGACCCAGGGGTGAATTTTTCCACTTTCAATATCAATTTCTGGAGATGGAATTGTACTATCATAAATAGATTTTGGCAGTCGATTTGGTTGTTTCATTCGTGAAAGAATTATCAACTTCCCATGAGATTCAGTGGTGGATTTCTCACCTTTTAAATTTTAAATTTCAATTTCTGCAAGACAACTTTGTTCTATCACAAACAGATTTTGACAGTCGATTTGGTGTTGCAACAAGTGCATTTCGTAAAAAAGTCATCGACTCACTTAGAATCAAGGGATGGATTCTGTGTTGAATATCTGAATTTATATCATATGTTTAATTTATCAAAGTTCCCTGTATGACGACGTTTTCAGTTAATTTATGAAAAATAATAAAAACTGACGTTTTTTGTCAAAGCTGAAGATAAGAGATATTTTCATTTTCTCAATAATTTTTCAATAGAATTTTCACCAAAAATCAATATTCTGCACATTTAAAATTTTGAATATCAATTACCGCAAAAAATTGTCCTATCATAAAACAGATTTTAGAAGTCTATTTGCTGTTAAAGATTTTTTTTTATGAAAATAATATCGTATTTTCCACTTTTAAATTTTGAATATCAGTATTTTCATTCGTGAAAATATTATCAACTTCCTGTGGGATCCAGAGGAGAATTTCTCTACTTTAATAGTTTAAATATCAATTTCTGCAAGAAAACTTCGTTATATTTTAAACATATTCTGACAGTCGAATTGGCGTTGCAAAAGGTCAAATTCGTTGAAAAAATTATTGACTTTCCTTTGGATCCAGTTGTGGATTTTTCAACTTTTCCATCTCCTCTCCCTTCTCATCTACTTCTCCTTTACAGCCACATTGACACGTGGCATATCTGTCACTTTGTAACTGTCTGAGGAGAAGCTCTGACATAGCCTCGACTCCGAAAATAAGATTCATAGTCCCTATGATTTCGTGCGATAAAGGTGGCATGCTCTGGGTGTACCTCACAATACAAGTATGTATTATTGCCATGTATCCTCTCTGAACACTTTTTTTCAGAAGGTTAAACTGTACAACATACCAAAAACTCGAAAAAAAATAACCTTCGACAATTTTTCCATTAGGAAGCTGCCTGGTCCTTTATGTAATAAACTGCTTGTGAAGCTGAAATATTTGAAAGGAAATAAATAAGAAAACCTTCTCTACAATGCAAATTGATATAAACGGACTAGTGATTGATTGTGAATCAGAAATAGGTATGTATTATATCACCATTAGTATGTTAAAGCAATTACAATAAACATTTCACGGTAATCTACGCGCGACCTCTAGGGAAATGTACATTCAGGTTGGTGTGTGGAGTCGAAAATCAGTTGTTTAAAGTAAATATTTTCAAATTTGCCATACATCAAAGCTTAAAGTAAACTGTTTTGTGAAGGCGATATTTTTTGCAGTCTATTTCTAACGCTTGGAATGTGGATGTTGCTGATATTTTGTAATATAGTAAGATTAATTCGTTAGTTTTATATTAATGTAACGAAAAGAAAATAGTGAGAATTTGTGCTATTTTATAATTTGTAATGGGTTTGTTGTTCTTTGAGTTCTGTGGTTTGTTGTTGTGGTTTTCCGTTCAGAAAAAGATTAGGTATGAAAAGGGATGATATTTTATTGAAATGCACTTGAACAAACACAGCAAGATGAACATTTTGCAAAAACTATTTCCAAAAGTGAAGTAAGTGTCAAAATTAAGAACAACTGGACGTTACAGGGTCGGCGTAAGGGGTTAATAGTATTCACAAATAATTCATATTACAATCTCCTCATTTGTTACGTCCCGGGAGTCATGATTTATCCTTGATTCGGTTCTGGCGATTTAAAACAATCGATTATTTTATTGACCTCCGGATCAGAGATTTGTTCATCTTGATTTTTGCTTGCTCAGGGCTGCTGATTGTAGTTATGGATAGAGATTTCTAATGGCTTTGGACACCCTAATAAAAAGAGACGAAAGTTCTTAATTTTTCCGTCCTTGTTGCCAGGGAATGTACTCTGTGATTGGTTACTATATGGTCAGGGAGTATAAATGTCATTTTCAACTGTAGCTGTCATGTCATTCAAACTCCCCGCCATTATGGTAACCAATCACAGAGCGCGCCCCTGGCAACAAGGATGGAAAAATTAAGAACTTTCGTCTCTTTTTATTTGGGTGTCCAAAGCCATTAGAAATCTCTATTGGATTAAGGATTATCTGGTAGTTCCCAAATAGTGAGATACAACCACCACTACCCTTCTGACTTTCTTGCAACATTGGGCATTCCTTTGTCATTCTACTCCCTATTTTAAACTGACTTTTGCCTAAATCCTTTTTTAATGTCTTCATTACCTAATATCATTCATTCAGTTTTGTTGTACTAATCACATAATGCCATACTTTGTAAAATACTTAATAAAACACCGCCTTTTTGTTGAACACATAATTGGGCCCTTCTATTTATACTAAGTGTGGCATTCAACACAGTTCGGCCATCAATTCTATTAATTATAGTTTCAATATAATTTTTCAGTTCATCTCCATTATTATGTTTCATTTTGAACACCGCATTTTTCAGAAATCCTCAAAAATAAAAATCTAGAGGTGTCATGTCTGGTAAACGAGGGGGCCACTTAACAGGACTATTTGTAGCAGTCCATCTATTTCCAAAACAGCCTCGCAGCAGTCTTTTCACGCCACTGACAGTATGTGCTGGTGCTTCATCCTGCTGAAAATAGATCATCTGACGAGCCTCCAGATCAAGATCATCGAAAAACCTTTCCAACACTCTTGTTAATGAATTAATGTAACGGGGTCCGTTCAAAGAACCATGGCAGAAAAATGGACCGATAATTCTGCCTCTAAATAGACCACACCAAACATTAATACTAAATCGTCTTTGCGGATTGTGGGGATGGACTAGAAATGGATTATGTCTACTCCAATAATGAAAATTCTTTCTATTATACATCCCACAATCTAAAAAATTAGCCTCATCGCTCCATATAATATTTCTATAGAAGTTTGGATCTTGTCTGCATTTATTCATAAACCACCGACAAAACCCCAATCGTTTTTCAGGATCACCAGGTTCTAGTGTTTGTACTGGTCTTAACTTATAAGAAGGAATCTTATATTTCTTCAGAATTCGTTGAATACCAGACAGTGGAACAGCTATTTCTCTAGATAAATCTCTGATGGAATTATTTGGATATACCTCAAAGTAGGATAAAACGTCAATTTCTGTATCTTCATATATTACAAAACGTTTTTTAGTTCTCCTCTTCTCAAAAACTTTTTCATTGTTCCTGAATCGACGATGAAGCATAGCAAAAAAACGCCGATTAGGTAATTCACGATCGGGGAACAAATTGCTGTAGTGTTGGAGTGCTCTTTTGCCATTTTTCTGACAAACCAAGTAGGATTCTAACATATCACATTTTTCTTTGTTTTGTTTTCGGCATCGAGAAGGCCAATAAATATGCTACTAGTTTGCCCATTTAACCGAATTCATAGCATCAATAATAACGGGGTTGTCAATGGTGCCGAAAATTATTCTGTGAAGACATTGCTCTATAATTCTCAATGTTACACTTTTGACGATTTTTAAAAATTATCATTAGTTGCGTAATGAATGGTCTCTGATATGATCTCTTTTTTTTAAATATCATTTTCTGACTGTCTGACATGTACTAGAGGGATTAGATACGGAATAAAAAATATTGAAAAATGATTTCAACGAATCAAATCTTTTTTATAGATTAGTGAAAATATTTTACTCATGCAGCATTTCTTCTGAGAATTTAGACGACCTACTCTTCGAATGTGATCAGCGGTGTCGACTATCATTTGAAATTGATATCTGTTATCTTCTAGTAAATTGGCATATGCTATCTTGATATCTTGTTTTATCAGATGTTTTGAAATGTAATAAATCACGATCTGTTCTGTATTTTTTTTATATTTTCCATTTCAGTTGGTTGTTTCTTATTATGGTGAAATTGAACCTTGGAGGATATTTTTGTCTGAAATTTCGAATGTGCTTGAAATCCCAAAAAATGTATTTTAAGATGTCGTTATGTAAAATATATTGTCGGAATATTGCTCTAGCTCGCAGAAGTTTCTCGAAAACTTTGCTCGTAAGCATGCAGTCGGTTTACGGAAAATACAAAAACAAAATAGTTTATGTGCATTAATGAACAATTAATAATAAGCATAAGACATTTTACATCATACGTTGATTACAAACCTCGTTTTAAATAGGTACAAAGCTGAGTTGCAAAATTTCCTAGGCAGATTCCAAGAAACACTTTTATAAACTATAATGACGTTATAAAAAAACAAACAGAAAGCACTCAATATCTCTTTGATTACAAATATAAACTATTTTGGGATTTTAATAAATCGTAAAAGTATGATTTATGATACATTGCCATCAATGTTCGGAAAATCTAAACTATCAGTACGTCGATGTTTATATAATGGATTCTCATCAAGTATGTATCGCCCGAGTTGATTCAAGTACCTACGTCTTTGATTTAACTCATCAAAAATTCACCACATATAAAAAGGTATGGAACACATGCAGAGTTTGAGAAATTTGTAGAAGGGTTATAAGTAAAAAAAGAACGAATAAACAGTGTCGAAATACTTGAGGCTTGATACACTCAACACTCCATCCAAAATAACTAAAAAACTATTTATTCATCGTGCAAATTCTCTAAATGGGTACCCTCACAACTGAATAACTCGCAGTAAATTTCGGATACTTCACAGATGTCAGTTTAGAATGTGCATTGAGTTACTAACTGTTTTACTAAAATATGCAAAGTGTATCAGTCCTCCCATAGTGAGGGAGCTTTGATACAATAAATGCGAGCTTCGATACATAGGTTTTTACAATTATTATAGACATAACTTTATTTAGAGCGGCTTTTACCTCTGAAAGTTTTGAATTTTGAATAATCTAAATCATCTAGCACTTTAAATTTTTGTGGGTAAGGGTAACTCTAAGTAAACCCGAAAAATTATTTACAAAACATTTTTTATTCTTGAAAACATTATAAATTACTTGCAAAACTTTTACAGAACATTATTCTATTTTGAAAAATTAATGGGAAATCTCAACTTTTTGAAGATCTGGCAGTTCCGCCTTCAAAACTCGGTGGTACTATAGTTTGATGACATCTTCCTCGGGCACAAAAAATTCATCTTTTACATCAAGATATACAAAATGAAGAGAAGATTTTTTTGCGACGCATAAATTTTATAAAATATTCATCCTCGACTTTTTGTAAGACTTGGCCAATGTAGTATGCTATTGTCTTTTTTGTGGCAAATCATACTAGCACGTAATTATTTTCATTTACTACTCCTGCAACAAAATTTTCTTCTATTTCTTTCTCAATTTGTTTATCTATATCAGTGAGCTCATCAGATGATCCGTCGAATTTTGGCTCCTCTGATGTGTCAGAATCTTTTGTTTTTGTCTTATTTACTGTATCGTCCACAATTTTTCTTTCAAAGTTCTTTTTATATTGCGTTCCCTGTTTCTTCCATTCTGACCTCTTTTCATGCTTACTTCAATTTCCTCCATGTTAGGTGTGTCAGTTAGAATTTCAGTTATCGTGGGTTTCCTGCTTGAGCTGTACTGTTTCCTTGGCGGGGCCTGAGGAAGTGGTTGTATTCCCTCAAGCGCCTTCTAATAATCTGTCCAAAATCAGATTACGGTGTATGGTTTGTATGATCTGAAGTTGATGGTGTGTGTGATGTTCAACAAGTATGCTACTTCTACTTCTGGTGTACGTTCCCTCTGGGTATGCTCTTCAGTAAGTGAAAGAGCTATTTCAGTTCAGGCGATGTTACTGTTGTTTGTTTTTGTTTTCATTTGAATGGCATCTGAAGTGATAAGGAATATTATTGTTTAAATGCCACTATTACGGGAGGCATGATACATGTATCAGGTCTCCTTCACATAACATGTATCAAGCATCCCTAATGTGGAATATTTTACAAAAAATCGTATTAGGAAAACTCTAATTATATTGCGAATCTAAATCATATGATAAATGAAAGCTAAATCTATATATTATCTCATATATATTGAATAAACAGGATATTCTGAAACAGTTGTCTGCAAAAGATTTACACTTACCTTTACAAAATGTAGAAAATATGTAACCAATAACGAATTTTTGTCACCAACAAGTTATCTTCGCGTCTAACGAAAAAAAAACTGATATTAAGTGTAACGGCCACGTGCAAGGACTCAGCTGTTGTCAAATCTAGTGATGGCAACATATTTTAGGCGGTTAATTTAAACGTGTATCATACCTCCCACAGTATCAAGCCTCCCTAGTCACCCCTATCGGGTGACCACGAGGTGAGGTACGCCCCCCCAATTTTTTTATAGTTTTGAAGATACAGGTTTCAAATTTGGTAAGTCCATATATTACTCAAATTCGCATATTTTGACTCCATTACCGAAAATTGACCACTTCCGGTTTAACCGGAAGTGATCACAAACAATTTTTTTACAAATGACACCATGTACATTTTTTTTCATCATCCGGAAGAACACGCAATCTGTGATAACACTGTTCTTCAAAATTGAAAATCGGCTGAAAATGGCGGAGATACGGCGTCAGCATTTACGAGAGGAAGGGTCGAGGTAAGATACAGCTGAAAATTGGGCTTCTCATGTAATTGCAGCAACCATATTCTCCAACATATATCAAAAATTTCCTCAAAACGGAGTAATACCCATAAAGAAATGCTCACAACTGCCATTTCTTAAATGGCAACATACTCTTTTCATATTGTCGCATTGAAAAGTTATGAATTATCCAAATAATCGGGTTGAAAGTTTCGGAGAATTCTGAGAGAAATCGAAGATACGGGATGTTTCATTATGAGTGTTCTTAAAGTTAGAGTTCTTAGAGTTCCTTGTCTGTGACTAGGGATAATTTCCAAAAAATTGTAACTTCCAAACATTTCTGGTAATAATTCAAGCACTCTTCTTTACAGTGAATTGTCGAAATCAATTATCGTGAGCGAACGTTCAAAATCAATTTTATCAATGTACTTCTATAGATTTAAATTGAACTGGTTTCATCAAAATTATATATTTACGTTAACAAGGTGTTGTTGGGGTTAGGTCTCTATAGAAAAACCACTATTTTTCAATAAGCCAACGTTTCGACAATATATTTTGCCATCCTCAGGGCTCTAAAATATAGAATTATGGACATTTACAAAATATAAAATGTTTTGAACAATAACACTTTAATAAAAGTCAAGAACGTGTAAACGTTTATAGTTAAAATAATAATATTTGAAATTTTGATAGCAGTTCAAATTCCGAAAACAGTGTTTTTTTTGATAAACTTACATGAATGATTTAGTTTTTTCTCGTCACAATACATCACAGCATAAAACGAAAATATTAAAAAATATATGACTAGACACTGAATTAAAATTAAATTTTGTAAATTTTCTCTCCACGATTTCATTTGTAAGTATTCGAGTTAAGTTTGAACGAATAGGTTGATTTAGAGTAACACTTTTTTCAAGGAAATTGTGAAACGCTTGTCATCCGACAAATGATCAATTATCTTTATCCAAAAAGTACGTAGACCCATTGTTCATGGCTATATGTATTCTGAAACCTGTGATTTCGCGCTGAACGTGGTTGAAAGCCAAGTTTTATTTTCTTGTTTGTTTATTATTTTCTTATTTTTAACACAATTCACCTCTACGAGCAACTTGCAGAAGTCTTCGAGATATTTGTGCGAGTTAGAAAAAACGCAGCCCTTGCCTTTGAACATGTGATGCCTGCCACATGCATGTACGGGACAGGTAAGTGAGCTAGAATTAAACTCACGCCCCTCAGTTGATTTGGTTGAGAAGCGAACGCTTTGTTACCACGCCACCACAGACTATCCATACCGGCGGATTCAACATTAGAGAAAACCAGTGCAGTAGAAGATTTAAAAAACGCCATGAAATCAACAATTTTTGATACTGAAATTAAATCGGTTGAAAAGTAATGGTTCCCAAGCAATTCCCATAAAGCCTTGATCATTAATGGTTCCAAACAACTTTGACTCCCAAAATGAATAAAGAAGTTCTGGAATTGAATTGTTGTTTATTACCAAAATTTTTGCATGGCATTTGTGAAAATAAGAACCAGCACCAGCCACGAATAACCCAAATGTAGTAATTAGCTTCCATTATTATATTACATTGCATAATTCATTTGTCTGACATGTGGTCTGACAAATAACCAGATATCCATATCTATGCCGGTTACGGAAGATTAGCATATTTGTGATAATCACTAATTTATTCAAACAATAGAACTCGTTTCTGCGGGTATTTTGTGTTATTATTGTTCGTGTGAAATAGACGAATACCAAAGATGTAATCCAGACACATTTATTGTTGATGTTAAAATTGTTGTTATTTCCGTCAACCAGCTGCACACCCTTAAGAGTACAACCCTCAAAAGTCTTCGAAAGACTTGTCTGAGCTAGGGAAGACACAGCCCTTACCTTTTAACGTGTGATGCCATGCACGAGACCGATGATGAATATTACGTGTAATAATTAAAAACGGTTTGAATAATCCAATCTTCTGCGGAAAACCTATTGAAATGGTATTTTTGTTGGTAAGTATCCAACAATTTTCATCTTACCTACAACTCTGGAGAGGTGAAATGGACTCAAGAAGAAAGCGATCCTAAAACATCCTTTCCACGATTAGGCAGCAGGCACTCTGAGCAACCATGACCGACTGTCCGCGACCGTCCAACTACGACCAAAATTTCCAAAACGTGAATTTACTCAGCAAGGAATTGTATACATTTTTGGCGCACACAGCGGAACGGTGTTTTGGGATTGTGAGTAATTTGGCGTTACGAATAGCAAATCTGATGTTGGAAAACGTTTTTAATCTTTCGAAAAGGTACTGCGGTGTATAAGTAGTTAAGATCTTATGTCTGTTACAAAACAGGTGTATGTTTCTGAGAGTTTCTAACCTCACCCAATCAGAGCTGTTCATTTCGCTAGAAATATGGTCATATTTTCGGATACCATAGCAGAAACGTAGGTGGGTATTCTGAATTTGCTGCAAGCGGTGCGAATCAGAGTGTAAAAATGCGGGTCCGTATATACTGTCACAATATGAGATTTTTGAAAAAATTAAAGTTTTGCAGAGTTTCATTTTCAGTTTTCTTGACATACCATCTCGATTAGGATATAACTGCCTCAAAGTATTATAAAAAGTCTGGCAGAGATAGCTCACATCTATGGTGAATCTCATGTCGGAATCGAAGTATAATCCGAGGTTTTTGGTTTCGTATATTATTGGCAGTGTATCATTGCCGATTTCTATGTTCGAAGAAGACGCAGCAAGTTCTCGCTTCCTTCGTGATCCAAATAGCATGACAACTGACTTTTTCGAATTCAAGTTAAGTTCATGAGCAGACTTGACATCAAATATAGCTCGAAGCAGGTCATCGTTGATATCTGTTTCAGCTTCATAGAGATTGGTATAACTGAACTAGAAATATATTTGTGTGTTGTCTGCATAGTGGTGTATGGAGCATTTACTAATGAAAGTGTAGAAGTCGGAGATATACAAACTGAAAAGTAATGACCCCAATACATGGATCCTTGTGGTACACCTTTGGTAACCTTCAAACTTCCCGACAGGTCTCCATCAAAAATAACACATTGACTACGATTCGACATGTAATCTTCAATCAAGTTCACTGCACTTTCTGAGAATTCGAAAAAATGCAGGTTTCTACACAAAATGTCATGATCCGTAGTATCAAAAGCTTTGCTGCAGTCAAGTTAAAGTTACATCAGACTCATCTGTGGCTCTGAACATATCATCAGTGATGGAAAGAAGAGCGGTAGTACACTGTGTTGTTGTCTAAATCCAGATTGATGTTGTTATTTTGATAAAGGGTGGTACCTGTCTACTGGTAGTACCGATTACCATATTATTTTTTTCCATGAGGAATATCCCAGTCAGGCCCTGTCTCCGGAGCTCCGATACAACTGGAGGGCGCGCTGGTATGCCATGGAAAATCGTCCTACTTTGACGGTCGAGGAAGACTACAAGAGGCTTATTGGCTTTCATTTGCCTGAGGGTGGGTATCATTCAAATCTCAGATTCGTAAATACTACGTCACTGTTTTTATTCCGTAGTTGATTATTTTGCACATGTGGGTGAATGTGCATGTGAGTAGGTAATCATCCTTTATTTTTCATTTTTATTACTTACATAATGTCTGAAAATCCGATGTTCATATTTTTATATATATTTTATTATATTTTATACATACATATATTTACATTTTTTGTGATTTTGATCCTAGATTTATTGACAAATGTACACGTGTTTTATTGTTTACATGAATTTATATATTATATTCTATTCTAAGCTGGAAAAGCTGACAGCAAATGCATTACGGTCTCAGCTGCCCCACGACAAGCTCTGCATCTAGTCTCTATATCCATCACGCGACTACGGTAGGCAACGGTGTTGAAGACACCATCTTGGCAGGCCATTATCAATCTCTCGGTTTCCGACTTCAGCCCACTTGACCTGAGAAATGCAAAGGTTCGGTTTCTGGATAAGCCAAGGTCTTCAATGTTCTTGACCCCATGCATTGCCATATCCATATGTAGCTGTAGGAGCCTTTCACACTCCGCAGCTTTTACGTAGGCTTTTTGCTGAACGGGTTTCAACTCGGTGACAGAGTTTGGGTTCGTCCGTTCAGTATCGAATACGAGACCGAGTTCATTGGCTGCACGGGTTGCTGCCTTGAAAAGAAATGCTCTTATCTTATCCCTGCTTTTTCATGATCGCATACTAATCAGAGAAGGGGATCTGAACTCCTGCATGTTAGTTGCTGCAACTTTGTTCTTCCCCGACAGTTCTGATGACCAGATCTGTCGGAGTTTGTGCTGATACTTGCCGCGGAGAGAGTTTTTTTAACAGTAGCTACCTCTTGGGTGTGGCGTTGTTCCACCCCTAGGTAGGTATAAGTCTCTCTGGCATCCAGATAATGTAGGATTGTTAAAAAAAAATGTCCTCTTTTGAGATGAACCGTGGCACATTTGTCGATACCAAACTCTATTCCGATAGCATGCGTGTACTCTTGTACCATCCTTATAAGGACTGATGAAGATCCTTTTCTCCGGAGGCATGAAAAAACAGATGGGTGACTTTATGCCTTCGGTTGCTGGGGGTGCCACAGCTGTATCCGCGGGTTTTCCGTAGCCCAACGGACAATGGCAGTAGTGAGATACAGAAGAGAAAAGGGCTGAGGGAGACTCCCTGAAACACGCCCCTTAAGATAGCCTGCTCTGTTTGGACTCTGACTTGACCAGATGATATGATAAAGCGAGTCCTCCAGAGCGGCATCAGCTGTTCAATGCATCTCACTATTTGATAGGGTACCGCAAGGCATCTGAGCAAATGTATGATGAGCTCATGTGATGTTGATTTTTGGTTGAAGTAGGGACATCTATCTGTACAGGTTGCGATCTCCGATCAAGTAACACAACCTAGATAAGTAATACTCAAATAAAACTGATGGCAATATCCAGACTATCGAGAAAGGAAAACCAAATTGGAAAAGAGAAAAATGAATGAATTATGAAAAAAACATGTCAATTAGGGCATCGGCTGTTCTCAAAATACTGTGGAGATTATTTCATCATAATTTCAGGTTTCCATTCCATATTGGGTTTCCATTATTTCTATTTTATTCAACCTCAATATTTCAGTTAACAACGCACGATACTGCCGTTGGGGGGAAGATGTCCCTTACACACAAATCTTAATGCGTGTGCGGCGAGTACTCATCTAGGTTATGTTATTTGATCGGAGGTTGCGATGATAGAACTCGATGTCTTCATCATTTGAATTACCTTCACCTTTTTTTTAAAAAATGTACAGTTTTTTATACAGGCTCAGTCAAAGAAGCAAGCATTTGGGAATTTGTTATCATATAACTATCATCCTATATGAGATATTGTGCTGAAACTTGGAATATAGGTGTTTGAAATTTGCCCAAATAGAATAGGTCATCCGCTTTTTGAGAAAAAAATGCCTTATGGCCCTTCTCGAAATGCTGATCCATATATCAGAGCATAGTAGGTAGGCCTTGAAAATAAGAATAATTCATGTGTCAAAATATTTGAATAGAGTTCGTCTAGTACTATAGTACTTGACGAAATATTCATATATGACTTGAAATTTTAATTTTTCAAAATCGGTCCATGGGTTCCAAAATAACAGGGGTTTGTGCATTCAAATCACACACACCATATGTGGAATTATTCTCCATTGTATTCTTTAAATTACAATAATGCATTCCATGTTCAAGTTCATAAATTCACATTTTTTTAAATTTTAATTGAGAAATTTTTCCTTTTCGATCAAAAATATTGTTCGGAAACATTGTTATTATACCTTGATTTCATAGAGGAGTAACTTTTATTCGATCATTACCGCATAATTAAAATAGGAACCTATGTTTTTATTGTAGAAATTTTGTTGTTTAGTGGAAAATTGCCTTTATTCTCTATCAATTCTTCAACTGAAGATCCCGATGGCCATATAGTGACTGCTTTCTCAGTTTCGAAACTGTATTTCCATATATTTTCAATATTTTTGTCACTCACAATATGCAACAGTGGTTGAGGCAAATTTCTCGGCATGGAATAAAAAGCGGGCGACCCCTATAACCGTACCATAAGAAGTAGAGGTTACATACCAAAGTTTTGTCTTCAACCTTTTGTATAATCTCTTGCAAGGACGCCTTCCTCTCCAATTTCGCACTCTCTTCACTTGAGTCCGATAAGTAACTACTCGCACTAGAAACTGATACAATCGATCCCTTTCTGTTTTTCTTTGCGGACGAATCATTCGAATTATTGTTGATTTCACCAGCTGTTCTACACTGCTCCATAACTATATCGTTCTCAGAAGTCTATTTATATATGAATTTGATAAATTACAAGCGTTAATGAACTTATAGACGGAATATGCTGATGAGAAGGCCGATGTGATATCTGACTTGTGGTTTCACTTTGCTTTCAAATCACTCTTTTCTCCCACTCTACCCATGGTTGTTTATTATCGTTAGGAATATGTGTAAGTTGCTCGTTTGAGACAATTTCAACAATATCAATATGGCTCCTTTTGTTGGCATGTATAGGAAGGATAATATATGCTCTTAAACGATGAACGATGGGGCTACGATAAGCAGATGTACACTTATTTATAATGACAATGTCGTTGATTTGAACGTGCTGCAAATGTGCTACATACAGGGTACACCACGATGAGCTGAGTCGATGAAGTACCCATCTGGGAAACTGGAGTGTTACGAGGAGCTCGTTTTAGTTATAATATTTTCTGTTATCTACGACTTCCGGTTATACCGGAAGTGGTCCCCAACTTTTTTTTATGAAGTACCCTTCCTACAGCATTTTTAGAATCTCCGATGGAATTCAATATATTTTTTTCTCAAACAGAATATGTCTAAAGGGCTCGAATGTTTCAATTTTTTTCACAAAAAAAAATTATTTTTTGGAAACAAAGAAAGTCAGGTCGGAAATGTGCCTGAAATTGCCTGAATAAGACCTGAAGCTTCCTAAATCTCTGAAAACTTTTCAAAACAAAATTTCGGACTGCTAAAAAATTGGCGCAGAGTTTGGCAATCTCGAAAATTGTGAAACTAATATTTTTCAAATAACAATTTCATTTTTTCTCAACGCTAGTGGATTCTACCCCAAAAAAAGTTTATGCTCACAAACCTATATCTAAATTAAACGGTTTTTGTAGAAAACTTGAAAAAAATTAAATACTCGTGAGTTATAGAGATGCTAAATATGGATTTACTCGAGCGTCATAGAGACCTTTTGGGTAGCATCAAAGCTTAGATGATAAAAAGAAAAAAATGTTATGTAATGCATACCTTTTCATTGGTGGGGAAAGCGGCTATAGATTTTCAAATTTGTAAAAAAAAAACTGTTGCATGGACATACTCGAGCGCGTCAGATATTATGAGAGCATCACCCAGACAGCACATAATATTCCATGAATATTCTGACAACGTTCTAATATACTTTATTTCAGAATATTCTGATGAAATGTTCTCAGAATATTCTTGGAATATCTTCATTCTGTAGCAAATATTCCATGAATATTGCATTCCATATATTCTAATAACATTCGGTTCTAATATTCTGAGGATATACTGAATCGTATTTTTGATGTTATTCTTCATTCTCAGATAGGTAAAATATAATATTACTTATATATTTCCCCTGTCCTGACCGTCCTATCTATGAAGGTATATACTGTAACGATTTCGAGACCGACCCCGAGACCGGCCCTGATCTAATTAATTATGCACCCTCGTTCAACTACAACATCATATCTGCTGGCCTATCGCCGAGAACAAGCTGGAATAAAATCGATCAATTCGATACTGTTCGAAGAGCCATCTAGATGAAATGTTCTGTACTCCAGAATAATCGAGAGAGCCGTTGATGGAACCTGCTTGCGACTATATAACCGCTGGGGGACAGTCAGAATTGAGAGTAAGTTACAGTTCCAGAGTTCGCTGATAGATAGCCACAGTAGAAATAAATTGAAAAAGTTATTGAAGTCAATGTTTTAGTGAATAATTGTTGTAAATAGTGTTTTAAATAAATTAGGAAAATTAGCTAGTGCAGTTTTACTACATTTGGCGTCAGAAGTGTGGATGTTTAAAATAAATAAGTGTTAAAGTGTTCGCCGTTTAAAAACTGATGACGTTTATCGCGCCTAATAGGCTGTTGCACTAATACTGGCATTACGTGGTGAAGCAGCGAATATCTTACAAACCCTCACCGAGCGAGAACTAGAGGACTATAATAAGCTGGTGAAACATCTGGAATTACGGTATGGCCAGATTCGCCTGGAATACGTGTACCATCTACAGTTGAAAAATCGAAACCAGAAAGAGAGCGAATCCTTACAGAAGCTGATATTGCATGTTTAGTTCGCCTGGCATACCCAGCCACACCGAATAACGTACGATTAGCGGTTTATGCATTCTTGGATGGACTTCGCGATCAAGAAATCAGGCAAGCATTGATATTAGCACGACCAATTGATCTCGTAGACGCACTGACATGCGCTTTGGAATTTGAGAGTGCGAAACAATACTGCAAAAGCCAGAACAACATCCGAATGGCGGAGGAAGACCCACACAGGAGCCCGCTAATATCGAGGCTGTCATGAGAAAATTAATGAAGGAAGTCCTGCCTGAAAGGAAACAAATAAGGTGCTGGAATTGCGGGAAAATTGGGCATGTGCGTAGCAAATGCCCAACTTTTAAAGAAGCGACACCGACACAGGAAAACTAAAGAAGGTCGATGAGGAGGGGCAGTCGTCGGCCTGTATCCAGCAAGCCCCAAATAACAATGCATATGTCGCTGTCCTTCAACGACAGAACAAAGGTGTCTTCGTAGACGGTCTCATTAACAACGAGACGGCGTTCTACGAGTGAATGGAGAAGAGTTGGTGCTTCACAGGAGAAGTGAAGAAATGATTCGTGTTCTGCTGGCTGAAGATGTGAGCGTACCGGAGAGGGCTGAAACCATTTTGGAGGCTCGCCTGGATGGGGGTGCGAGCAATGGAAACGTGGTGATGTTCGAGCCAAAGCTCCATGATGAGAAAATTGGACGAGGAATCGCACTAGGGAAGACCTTGTTGCGAGTTGATAAATTTGTGCCGGTAAGGGTAATGAATGTCAATTATTACCCTGTGACTTTGAAGAAAGAAACAATTCTGGGGCAGTGCTCGTCAATTTCCTCTGTGATAAGGAGTGTACGCGGCACTGCTAGTCAAGCCAGTAACATGCCAGCAGAATTGGAGAAGTTGGTTGCTATCTCGTACAAGGACATGGGGCCAGCACAGAAGCCTAAACTGAGAGAACTAGTCAGGAAGTATCAGGACATCTTCGATACCGGAGTAGGCAAAGGCGGTAGAACAAAGGTGGTTCAGCACAAGATAGATACTGGAAATGCCAGACCAATCAGGCAATCAGCCAGAAGACTTCCTCTAGCCAAAAAGGAGGAGGCTGACAAAATAGTCTGCGACATGGAGAAAGACGGAGTCATCGAGCCATCCGACAGTTTCTGGTCCTCTCCAGTCGTGTTGGTGAAGAAGAAAGATGGATCAACACGGTTTTGCGTAGACCACCGTCAACTAAACAACGTGACGAAAAAGGACAGCTACCCTCTCCCAAGGATAGACGACACGCTAGACATGCTGGCTGGATCCACGATTTTCTCGACCTTAGATTTGAAGAGCGGATACTGGCAGATAGAACTGGCCCAGGAAGATCGAGAAAAGACAGCTTTTACCATCGGCTCCGGATTATGGCAGTTTACAGTTATGCCATTCGGCCTCTGCAATGCTCCAGCCACGTTCGAAAGATTGATGGAGACGGTTTTGAAAGGACTATCATGGAAGACGTGTCTGGTGTATCTCGACGACATTATTGTGGTTGGCAGATCGTTCGAGGACCATGTAAAAAACTTGGAAGAGGTATTTCAGCGACTGAGAAGCTCCGGACTGAAACTGAGCCCTAAGAAATGTCATCTGTTTCAAAAAGAAGTACGTTATCTCGGCCATGTTGTTTCTGGGAAAGGAGTGGCAGTAGATGAGCAGAAGATCAAAGCTGTTAAGGAATGGCCCGTTCCGAAAGACATTCACCAGCTTCGAAGTTTTCTTGGCTTGTGCACTTACTATCGCCGATACGTGCTGGGATTTGCTAACATCGCAAAACCACTGACCAGCCTCACGGAAGGACAAACAAAGTTCCAGTGGTCAGATGAATGCCAAGATTCATTCAGGAAGATGAAAGGAGCTTTGACCAACGCACCAATCCTGAGCTACCCCCTTCCAGACAGAAAATTCATTTTGGACACAGACGCCAGTAACGTGGGACTTGGAGCTGTCCTGTCTCAGATCCAAGGACAAGAGAAGGTCATCGGTTACTTCAGCAAGACCCTCAGTAAACCGGAGCGGAATTACTGTGTCACCAGGCGGGAACTGTTGGCTGTTGTCAAGGGGGTTTAGCACTTCTACAAGTACGTGTATGGATGAAGATTCCTACTGAGAACTGACCATGCAGCTCTCAAATGGCTCCTACAGTTTAAGAATCCCGAGGGTCAAGTGGCACGCTGCATTGAGAGGCACCAGGAATTCGACTTTGAGATCGAACATCGGGCGGGGACCAGCCATAAGAATGCGGATGCCCTATCGCGAAGACCATGTCCAGGTTCGCACTGCCGAAGATTAGAGGAAAAGGAGTCGACACTCTGCAGAACCACGGCGGTCGATGATAACTGGAATGACCACAAGATCCAGAAAGACTAAGAGAACGATCCAGATCTTGGTTTAGTCATCGGCTGGAAGAAGAGTGAGTGAAGACCGTCATGGCAGGAAATAGCCAGTTGTTCTCCAGTCGTTAAAACTTACTGGGCCCAATGGAACTCTTTCACCTTAGACAATGGAGTCTTGAAGCGTGTGTTGTAGTCAGAGGATTGCGGGGAAGAAAGACGTCAGGTAGTAGTTCCCAGGAGCAGAAGACAGGAAGTGCTCCGAGAAATCCATGATGGGGTCACCGGAGGACATCTGGGAGTGACGAAGACCCTCCAGAAAGTTAGGCAACGGTTCTACTGGGCCAACTGTCAAGCTGACGTCAAGGACTGGTGCAGCAAATGTGCTGTATGCGCTGCCAGTAATGGGCCTCGAACAAGACCTAAGGCCCCGATGCGCCAGTACAATGTGGGCAGCCCATTCGAAAGGATCGCCATTGACATCGCTGGCCCGTTCCCACAATCTGAACACGGGAACAAGTACATCCTTGTGGCGATGGATTACTTCAGCAAGTGGGCCGAAGCCTATGCCCTGCCCAACCAAGAAGCCATCACCGTTGCCGACGTCTTGGTGAAGGAGTAGATTTGTCGATTCGGTGTCCCGTTAGAGCTGCATTCGGATCAATGCAGGAATTTCGAGTCAAACCTATTCCAGGAGATGTGTCAGATGCTGAACATCCGGAAAACGAGGACCACAGCTCTACATCCATAGTCCGATGGAGTGGTGGAGCGGATGAATAAGACGATAAACCGCCACCTGTCCAAGGTAGTCTCTGACCATCAGAAGGATTGGGACCAGTACCTCCATCTGTTCCTGATGGCGTATCGTTCCGCAGTTCATGAGTCAACCGGCTAAACCCCTGCTTGTGTTATTATGGGCCGAGAGCTGCGACTTCCATGTGACCTGAAGTTTGGGACGCCACCAGGACAAGACACTGCGGGAGATGACTACGTCAGCAAACTGCGACAGAGAATGGACGACATCCATGAACGGGTCCGTTTGAACATCCAGAGTGCCAGCGACAGAATGAAGGAGACCTACGACATCAAGGCGGATGCTGGTGGATATCAGACAGGTGACCTTGTCTGGCTATACAACCCTAAACGTCGCCGTGGACTATCACCGAAACTTCGGAACTCGTGGGAAGGTCCATATAAGATCATGAAAAGGATAAACGACCTCGTCTACCGCATATATAAGCCACCACGAGGAAAACCTAGGCTAGTCCACTTCAATAGGTTGTCACCTTACGCCGGAAACCACGATCAAGTCCGCACAGTCAGATCACCGGAGGACGAAATGACGTTTCAGAGGTTCATGTCCCTGTACTCGAACGGACAGAAAGTTCAATATGGGGTAACCCGAGAGGAGTCACGAGATATTTTCAAGGTGCCTGCTGATTACGCGTTAGCTCACTGAGTGGCAGAAGATCTCCAAATGTCCAGAGGCATTGCAGTAGTTTACTCCAAGAAGTTCGGTCGAATCCAGGAACTGAGAGAACAGAACTCGGAAGGTGGAGGGGTGTTACAGCTGAGGAAAGGCCAGAGAAACATCTACTATCTGGTTACCAAGAAGCGTTCTCGAAATGAGCCGTCTTATGAAGATGTTTGGAAGAGCCTTACGAGATTGAGAGACACGATGCTGGACCAGAATATTGTAGACCTGGCATTCCCAAAATTGGCCTGTGGGCTTGATGGGCTGGACTGGAGAGTTATAAGAAGCATGTTGGAGACAATATTTAGATCCAGCGGCATCAACATTCTGGTGTGCTGCAACCATCTTCCTCGACCCAACTTGAAGACTGTAGAGTTCTACTTCCATCGAACGTCCAGGTGCAGATATGGAGAATCTTGCAGATATCTTCACACTCCAAGAATGACGTTTCGGGGCGAAACGTCTTTAGGAAGGGGGCAATGTAACGATTTCGAGACCGACCCCGAGACCGGCCCTGATCTAATTATTATTACAACATCATATCTGCTGGCCTATCGCCGAGAACAAGCTGGAATAAAATCGATCAATTCGATACTGTTCGAAGAGCCATCTAGATGAAATGTTCTATACTCCAGAATAATCGAGAGAGCCGTTGATGGAACCTGCTTGCGACTATATAACCGCTGGGGGACAGTCAGAATTGAGAGTTAGTTACAGTTCCAGAGTTCGCTGATAGATAGCCACAGTAGAAATAAATTGAAATAGTTATTGAAGTCAATGTTTTAGTGAATAATTGTTGTAAATAGTGTTTTAAATAAATTAGGAAAATTAGTGTAGTTTTACTACAATACCTACCTTATTTTCGTATTGAAATGACATGAACTACATAGTTGTATTATAATTGTTAAAGAAATGAGTTGGGATTTGAAATGAATCAGCACATGATGTGATGCCAGACATGAAGAAACTTCCTCACATTTCTTATATGAAAAATATTGAATGACTCAGCACAATAGCCATTCGTTTTTCAAAACTATGAAATTTGATCAGTATATTTAACTTAATCAATAATAATTTGGATGACTTTTAGATGACATAATTTTCATTTAGGATATAATAAGCATTGTGCATATACTTTTGTTAAGATTAAAGCGTAAGCGGCAACTGTGCAAAATCCGTCATTTCAGCTCGCAAAGTATCTGACAATTGACATTGACAAGTGATCTTTGTATGTGATTTCGTGGGTTTTGTCATGAGTTCTGTCATGTTTTTTGATCTTTGTCAAAATGTATTTTATCAATAATTGGATTATATTGGATACAACAGTGAAAAATAATTAATCTGCGCTCCGGGGCGACTTGAATGAATACGGTGGCCGCCGTATTCGCTTTTGCAGCTGTAGGGAAACCCGGAAAAACGTGTAACACCACATCTGGAGAGTTGGAGTTGGCAGAAAAACTTCTGCAGATGTTCGTCGAATCAGGATTATCTTCTTTCCTGCAAAATAGGATGTATGGTGTCTCATCCAGATGCAAATATTTATATTAACCTAACAACAAAGTTCAGTGTATTTTTAATTTGAATTAATTTTCATTAACTATATTAATCATTCCTCGTGATCGTGAATAAGCGTGTCGTAACAATAAACAACTAGAGGAATCAACAGTAAGTATCAAATCAAAACATCTTTCTAGCTAGTTATATATTAGCTCATGCAGACATGTTGTATCCATTTTTTTCCGTACGTTCCTCAAATGTTTTTGAAAACAAAACTGTGTTTTGAGGAAAATAAATTATTTTTGAATTGAAGGAGTTTTTATTGTTGCAGTACCCAGTACCCAGAAATATTTCATATTCATTCTAAGAATATTCCCTATAGATGTCAGGAATATTCCCAGAATATCACTAATTTTAAATGTACACGAGTAGAGAATGTTCTGAGAATATTTAAATATATTATTTCGTAATATTCTACGAACGTTTCTAGAAAATACCAGAAAATATTCTCAGAATATTCAAAACAGTCCATTCCAAATGTTCATAGAACATACCTAGAATATTTGTATTGCATTGTGAGAACATTCTGTGAATATTCAAATATTCTCGGCAAATATTCTATAAATATTCTATGAATGATATTGTGCTATCTGGGCAATAATGTCCTACGTATTTTTAATAATGTACGTATGTTGATCTGATCGTTTGCATGATGGGGGTGGTCGTAGGTAAGGGTTGAAAATTGAAAAAAAATATTGATCAAGCGCGTCAGATTTTCTTAGGGGGTCTTAAGTGAACCTAAAAAAGCTCCCATGCAATAATCTGACGATGTCGATGTGACGCAAACTCGCGGCCATTATTATAATATAAAAAAAAACGCCATTTTGAAATACTCAAGCGCTTCATATTAAGATATGTTCATCTTTATGTCCTAGATGTGCTGTCTCCTAAGCTGACGATTATCTATAGAGGGATTCAAATAATCTGACAAAAAAAATGTAGGAAAACAGTTGACCCTAAAGCCATCCCTGCAACTTCCCGCTAACTCCATACCTAAGCGCTCAACATTTCACTTATTTTGTTTTTGAGCTCTTCGAGCTCAAAAATATGATTTGGTCATTATGAGCTCTCCGAGCTCAAAAGTCTGATAGAATATACAATTTTTTTAATTTTCAAACTGCAATAACTTTTGGATGTCGAGATGACGTTTTTTTTACAACTTTGTAGGCTTTTCCTTTTTTTACGTCACTTTCAGATTGTCAGAGCGCTAGTGTTTGGGGGAAGTTATTCGACCTCAAGGTCAAATTGTGTTAAATCGAGGAGCAATTTCAAAACTCAAAATTTCGGAAAAAATAGAATTTAATGAATTACTTTCATTAGTAAATGTTATTTTTGAGGCCCAAATTGATACAGAATAGCCTAAAAATAAAATCATGCGTGTTCCCTATTCAGAATTTTATGTTTAATGTGGTTTAATTCATCATCTTAACGTTCCATGTTGATTTTGTTGTGTAGAGTTGAGTGATCGAGTACCGAAATCACCCGACGATTTTATTGGGATCAATTATTATAGTCGAATCGTCCAAGAATGTCACCTAGGTAGGTAAGTATTTGCAGGAAAGTTCCTTGTGTGAAATTACAAAAATTGACTTATTAATCAACGAGTGAGTCAAGTACATTGGGGATAATTAAGAGAAATATGTTTTTATAAAGATCCTGCATGGCATATGTCTACTATGAAAACTTTTGAAACCGCCAAATTGTTGAAAGCTCTTGAAATGGGTTGAAGAACCAGTATTAAATGAAAAAACGTGAGGTGAATAGTCTCTGAGTAAGGATTATTGATCTGTTTCATTGAAACAAAAAAATGATCACTAATAGGTATTGGACTTTCTGTAGAATTTTTTTGTGATAAAACAAAAAACTAAGTTGGTAAAGAAAGTTTTAGATCTATGTAAGTTACAATTTTACATACCTATCAATCAATCCAAGAGGCCCCGAGTTCGAATCCCGGTTGGTCCACATTTTTTAAATTCACTTCTAATTTTCATCTTCTCGTTTCCTATGTCACAAACTTATTTTGGATTTTAATTTTAAATTCAATTACAAATGTGAATACTACTTCACTATCAATATGTACATTTTTTTTTTCATTTCTTCTTATTTTCTACGCTCGACGATCATTTCACTTCCATTATCAACAAGTACCGAGAACACCCGAAGATTACTTTTTGTCGTCTGAAGTTCAAATCGTTGATCGTTCGTTCGTGATCGAATCGAAAGTTCGGTATCCCAGGGCAGCTGTCAATAATTAGAGAGTGACGTATGACGTGTAGACAATACGAAAATGGAATGGTGCAATGGTGACTGATGACTGTTGACAGTGGTGTGGTGACATGCGACAGTGGTGACACTGGTGACAGAAGACAGAACAGAATGAACAGATGCATAGAGAAACAAATTTGTCTATGAACAGATGTCTTCTGCCTCTGTGTCTTGCCACAGATTAATGCTAAAGAACAAAAGAATCATTATTCTGTCTGTGGTCCTGTCCTGTTGTCCTGTTGTCAGATGAAGTTTATAGTTTATTAATGATTATTAATAATATTTAATATTACTATTGTTATTAATACTTGGTACCGTCCGCGCTAGCCACTGGACTGAGATGACCTATGAGTAAAAACATAGATGCAGAATTAAACCAGTAAAATCCCTTGGGACCACTGAAAGATGTGTAGGTTGGCCTGGACCAGATAGGCGAAGAATTACCCCTAAAATCTTTGGAGTCAGGGTGCCCCTTGAATTTTCTACTACAAAGTATCAGGAATGGAGACAGATAACAAATAACCTTTGAATTAAAAGTAGAACAACGGTTGTTGAAATTATTTAAAAAATGAAAAACTATGTCAAACAAATTGCTGAGCTGAACAGAAGTCATGTGTATATCAAACGCCCAGATCAAGTGAATGAAAGGATTAAGAATTTAGTAGATGGTGGTTGTGATAAGCTCCAGATTGTTTCAGATTTTGACAAAACTTTGACCAAACAACACGATAACGGCAAAAAGCATACAAGTAGTTTTGGTGTGTAGGACTATATATATTTCAAAACTTTGATTTTTAAAGAAATGAATTTTTCAGGAATGTTTAGTAAGTGTCCATCTGTTACAAAAGAACACATTCAAATATCAAATGACTTGGTGAATAAATATGCCCCAATTGAGGTAGATCCAAATATTCCATTTGAAGATAAAACAAAGTTGATGCAGGAATGGTGGACCTTATCAGAAGATTCACTGAAGTAAGGACATGTTGTAAGCATATTATATTTCTCCATATCAGGTAATTTTCACATTACATTTAGATTTACTTGCAGTTTAGAGGTAAGCATAAATACTATGTAGACATCAAAGAAATAGAGACAAATGTGAAAATATTCTCAATTACTTTTTTAAGGGCACATTGCAATAATTATCATTATTGATGTGGTTCTTCTAGGGAAACAACGAAATGGACTTAGGACAGTGTGCTTTCAGTATACAGATCTGTATTCCACTCAGTAATCAAATTGGAATTATTCTGTGTTACTGAAATAATAAATAACTTTTTTTGTAGTGTTGAAGTAGTATTCAGAGGATTTAGACAAAACTCTTTTAATAGTTTTGCAGCACCGCTGAAACTATCAGCAATGTTATGAAGTGAAATTGTAAAAAAAACTGATAGTGTTTTTCTATTTCAGAGGATTGAAAGTCAGCTCAGAAGAAATTCAAGAAGTTTGTTCTAAACTTTGTCCATCCCTAAGGTAAAAAAATCCATGTTTATCAAGGAGAAGACAAATCATTTTTGGTTATTTCAGAACGGGGACAAATGAGTTCTTCAGGAGGCTCCATGAAGCTAATGTACCAGTTTTGGTTTTTTCAGCAGGATTGGGGGATACTGTATTAGCTGTTCTGAAATGTTGTGACGTATTACTTCCTAATGTTGAGGCAAGTTTACTTATTTAATCCAACAAATGATGAAAATCATCATAATTATTTTCAATGGTAATTCAAGATGAAAGTATATAGCAAATATTTGATAGAATATTTTTTTGAAAAAATTATTTCCTTATGCTTGATAGATGAAAATATAAAATTTTATTACTATGTTAAACAAGTCAAACGCAAGATCATTTCTGGATGATGTTGACTTTAACTTTCAGAGATGGACAAAATGCATACTAAATGTAAAAACTTGGTTTTATTTGAGGAGCAAATATTACAGATGAACAACTCGATAACTAATCAAAAGCACTGGTTACCTGACCACCACTCTACACTATATATAACAAAAATGTACTGAGTGAACAAGAATGTAAACAGAAATTATATTTTCACACCCCCTTGCAATTCTGCTTTCCATTACCAATATCACATACATTTAATTTTTGTTTGGGATATTCAAATTTAGGGAACCCCAATTGGTTTATAGATATCAGCTTCTTGTTCAATAGTTGCAATATAAATAATAGTTATTTTACCTTGATTAATGAAGTCTGTTATGAAATGATGTTTCACATTAATGTGTTTGGTATGTCTCGTTTCTAAAGCAGATCACATTTTTTTGCCAGACTGATTGCCTTCATGTATGTTTATGGGATGTCAATGAATATTCAAAATTTCTTTGAGACTTTGTGATAAAAACGGACTCTCTGAAATATTCAGTGAGAGTGCAACATACATACTCTGCACTTGAAAGATCTACATTATCTTGATTTTTCGTTTTTGTTAACTTTTCTTGCGAAACCAGACATACTACCTCTATCATTTGAATTACTCGCCCAATCTGAATCTGCAAAAGAAATTATTTAACTATTGGTGCTCTGTGTAATTCTAAATTTTTTTTTGAATTCAAATACTTATTGTAAAATATTTTTTAAATAACCCCAATGTTCCCTAGTATAACAATTTTGTAACGGACTGAAATATTTAATGGAAAAACTTAGATCAGGTCTTGATCGTCACATGATTTACATCAATAATAATAATTATACTCCCTCATAAACACTCGTCGAGTGTACCCAGAGGCATAGCCTGTGCGGGTAGAGGACGGCTATTATTATTATTTGCCGTGGCGCTCCGGAGCGACTTGCTGATATTGTCGGTGCTGTATTCACTCTTTTCAGCTGTAGGAAAACCCGGAAAACCTACAGCACCACCCCGGTTGGTCGGTGCGCACTTCAAGCTAGCACCAGACGTCGGGATTGGCATCTAGGCAACTCACATCACACTTGATTCACAACAAGGCATGTGGCCACCTAAAGAGACCCGTGTACATGACCCTATCAACTCCCATATGGGAAATTTTCATCGCATCTAACATTATTATTTAGGTACTGGCAGTTCTAACTAGGTTGCTTAGGTAACCCGTTCCCCCTAGATCTGTTTCTGAGTGATATTGAGTTCTTTTATAAAATTTTCAGTTTGTAAGTTCTTTCATTTTGAAACCTTGAGATAATTAATTTTTCACAAAATCCGGGCTGATTTTCGATGAATAAATTATTTACATTAAGGTATGGTACTAGTTGTTCGTATACTGTTAGTTCCAGTATTTTCCATAATAATGGTAGCAAGATTGATAGTCACTTAGCAGTTGATATTAGAATAGCAAACAATTTAGAAGAACAATAAAGGAAAGCAACTTTTAGCAAAAAGGTTAATGAACCACTTAGAAGAATATTTCCCGTTATGTGATAAATTTCTTAGCCTAATTGAAAAAAAAAAATAGAAGGAAATGATATGGGAAATGTGCCACCAACAATAAAGGATATCAAAAAATTACCGCAGTGCACCAGAATGGGTACTCTCAAAGAACTCTTTTTTATTTTTTAGGCAGTCATCGGATGATATCTCATTATCCCTAGTTCTTCTCAATGTTCAATCGGTCAGACACAAATTAGATGAACTATATATATTTTTGAACAGTCTGTCCTTTCCACACATAATTCTACTTACTGAACATTGGTTAAAACAGAAGGAGCCAATTTATATACCTCACTACACAGTAATATCGCAATTCAGGCGAAGTATTGCCTCCAATGGGGGTACAATGATCTTGATCAAAGACTCGCTTCTTGTACATACTAGCAAATTTGACAATTGTTTACAGGAAAAAATATTCGAATTTTCTGCTAGCTATTCTAAAAAGATCAATGTGTATATATTAGATCTCCATCATCAGATAGCCATGAATTTCTCATCCAATTAGAGAGACTGTTAAACAGTATCCCAGGAAAATCTAATATACTAACAGGTGATCTGATCATAAATTTTAATGAAACAGACAGTAACGTTAGGAATTCACTTATAAATCTCCTTTCTGCTTTTAATTTACACATGCATGTGGAATCCGATACCAGGTTCTCTCAATACTCTAGCACTACTATTGACTATGTTTGTAGCAACATAGAATCTCAATACATCACATGCTCAGTGGTGCCAGCTGGTCTATCCGACCATGAGGCGGTTCATTGCATTGTGAAAATATTGAGGCAAAAAGAGCAATTGAGAGATTCAGGTATGGCCGTCTTTACACTAAGTCAAACTATAATGGGTTCTACAGGAAATGCCAACAAAGTAATTGGGATTTGATATTTACTTAGAATGATCCATTTGATGATCATATGAGAAAATACACAAATGAAGATTTTTTTTCTGAACTGCTACAATAAATACAGGTCAATTTATCGAAGGCTAATAAAATTAGCAAAACACAATTATTATCAAAATCGCATTGGAGAAGCCGGAAATAAAATAAAGGAGATTTGAGCAATAATCAATGAACTCCGAGGAAAAAACTCAGTAAAGAGGGTTGAGCCTGAACTCAGTCCAGACACTGTCACCAATTACTACTGCTCAATCGCAGACACTCTGAGAGAGAATTTAACAATTCCCTATGATCCACTAGGTAATTTGAGCCACATTACCGTGGACCAAAACTTTATACTATATGACACCAACGTCGAGGAGTTTAGAGATGTCATATGCAGTATAAAGAACAAATCCACAGCTGGAATCGACGAAATGTCCTTAAGAATTTTCGAAAACTTTCCTCTTAATGCACTCTGTTGCTTAGTGTCACTAATAAATGAGTCCTTTCAAAAGGGCATTTTTCCATCTTTTTTAAAAACATCCTTAGTGATACCTCTACATAAAGATGGTGATACGAGCTCACGATGAAACTGAACTGCATCAGAATATCAGCAACGACATACAGAAAGTGAAGAAGTAGTGTGACTCAAATCTTCTCACATTCAACACATCCAAAACCAATATAGTTTCTTTCAGATGCACAATCGGGGATGTATCCCTAGTAACTAAAATAATAGAAAAACAAACAAAATTTAAATTTTTGGGGCTTTACATAGACTGTGGTCTAAAATTCAAGGAACACATAACCAACCTCAATATAAAGTTATCCTCTGGTTGCTATGCTGTCAGAATGGCATCAAACGATCTGGGATTTTCAGCTGCGAAAGCAGTTTATTATGCCCTTATAGACTCGCAACTGAGGTATGGTATACCATTCTGGGGAGCATGTAATAGTTCCTCTCTACAAAGTATCCTTGTTCAACAAAAACGTGCCCTGAGAAGCTTATGCAAACTAAGACTTCGAGACTCATGCAGAATACACTTCATAAATCACAAAATACTTACTGTCATATCGATATATTATTATATAATGGAAACGGCATGCCTAATACACAAAAATAAATCCAAATTCCAAAGAATAAACACTTATACCACCCGACAAAAAATCAATTGAAACTACCAATTCCTTCATTTTCTCTAGTGAAAGACTCAATAATATATAATGGATGAAGATATTCAACCACTTGCCGGATAATAATAATAATAGAAGTGGTGTCTGGAGTTATTTTTAGAAAAGAAGTCAAGGCATTTCTTTCTTATAGACCCTTTTATAGTTTGGATGAATTTTTTAATGACCTACCTTTTTAACAGATATAAGGATCTCAATATTTTTCACTTCTCAACATGCCTTGCTTGTTCTACTTTCTGACGATTTGTGTTTATATGTATATTCACAATTTTAATTAAAGTTGACTTAGCGACTGTTATGTATATCTTCTTAGGAGATAGGGAAGAATGCAGTCAGTCTAACTTCTTAAATAAAGTTTTATTAGCATATGTACACTATTGTATAATTAGGTCTACCAAACGATGTATTGTGGAGCTTATTATTATCAAGACTGCTTTTCATGTTTATCTTATGTTTGTTATTTATTGTATTTGTATTATTTATTGACTATGTTATTTATTTTACGGATGGGTCTACACTATCTAATTATGACTATGCTACCAATTGTAACCTATCCTAGCACTATGCTTTGCCAATGAGAATGTCATTCTTTGCGCAATAAAGTATATTTTGATTGATTGATTGATTGATTGAATGGTTCAGTATATTTGTTGATATGAATCGAACATTTCTTCTCTTCCATCTATATGTATAGAATTTTATAACTACTTTTTGTTTTCAGGTAGTGTCGAATTTTTTGAAATACGACATAGATGGCAGAATTTTAGGTTTTAGAAATGCCCTTATTCACGTTTTCAATAAAAATGAGTATGCAATAAAGGGCACAGAGTTTTACAATAAAGTAGCTGGCAGAAACAACGTTATTCTATTGGGTGACTCACTTGGAGATGCCAATATGGTAGAAGGGATGGAACATCTGGATAGCATCTTGAAAATTGGATTTCTTTATGAAAGGGTATAAATATTGAGTTTATTAACACAATTTTCGAACTATGTTCAAAAAACTTTGAAAATGAAGTAGTTTCATTTTACATGTTTGTCAAAATCTCACAAACACACACTCTACTGCTTTGTTTAATTCATCACAATTTTTTCGTGGTATGGCTGATTCTGATTGTCTTCTCCATCAACGAAAGACCATCTCTAGTCCTCGTCTCCAATCCTTTACCCTAGAATAATTCAAGAAATGTCTTGGCAACTAAAACTTTTTTCCTCTTTACTGATTCGTTTTGTTTTCCAAGTATCATCTTAGACGTCCAATCAATAAACATTTCTTGAATTTTTTTGGTAAATTCTTTTGTAAGCAAAATGTAGTGAAAAACAGTACATTGGAAATTCTGAAATTACAATATGTATCTGATATTTTGTTTACAGAGTGAAGAAGCGCTTCCCAGTTATATGGATACTTTTGATATTGTTTTGCGAGATGATCAAACGATGGATGTCCCTAGAGCTATTTTTAATCTCATTGGCGCTTCCACCAACAACCAGTCTGAATTGGGTCCTAAATAGTAATTGTTTTATATTTTAAGTAAATTAACGGAATGTTTGTTGTTAGTGCAAATCAAGTACGTGTTTGTACTGTAAAAAGTTAATTTTAAATAAGCAACAATTTTTTTCTTTTCTTTATTGAATATGTTAGAGTATTAAAATTACACACCGTTAACACATTCAGCGCCAAAGCAGACACCTATGTCTGTTCACGATACTTACTCTCAGGCCATGACAGACACCAGTATCTGTTTTCGTATTTTGCTTTCAACGCCGAACAGGCACATTTTATTGAGGAATCCATGCGCTGGGTGTCTGTTCTGGCCTATTTCAACAATCTCCCATACTTGGGCAAAATGAATCAAGGATCAGTCTGAATGGACGAGTTCAGCCCACTATTGCCATCCTTGAAAATGTTTAAATATAGTCTACCACTGAAAACGCATTTTTTTTGTTTTCTATTTACGCCTTTCGGTTCCCTTACGCATTTTACAATCCTAAGAGTGTCTCCAGTTTAAAATTCCAACTCGTTTGATGAAAAATTGATATGAAGTAATTTTGTGGTTCTCATATGAAATGTTGGCGGCCTGATTTAAAATTTAGTAATCAGTACCAGTTGATTAGTTCGATCAAGTTGTTTGTTGTTTAAGTTTTAACACCTCTTAAACTCACCAAAAAAAAAATACAAAACGTCTTTTAACAAAAAGTGAAAACAAATGAACTGTATCTGTATTGTATATCACTACAAATAACTTGATCCAACTAATCAACAGATATTGCAATAACGCCAGCCAATATTGAAGGCATCATTATTTTAATAATGACTGGCACTATTCTGTGAATAAAAACAGATATTGCAGTTTTGTCTGTTCGTCCCTTATTTATACAAGCGTTCGTTAAATGAAATATAATTTCTCAGATTTTTCATTCTACATAATTTATTTTATACTAGATACAATTTTTGTGACGATAGAAACGCCAAAGGGGGCTTCGATATCGATTTGTGTTGAAAAAATTATAAAATTATCAGGCATAACTTATGTCGTGTGCACGATCTCACTCGAAGTGAAAATAGAGGAACCTTAAGTCCTGGCCATAATAATACCGTCCTCTAATAAAGGCGGGCAGTATTTTAATAAAGTTGTCCTTATTTAAAATTCACATTGCGCGTGCGTATATGTCAAAATAAGGATAACTTTATTACTGCCTGACGTTATTATGAACTGCAATATCTCTATTATTAAATTTATATGATTCATTTATTCTATATTTTACACTCGGAAAGTTATTTTCTTCTTATTTAGATATTTTAATGTGAAAATTTATCAGGCTGCCAACATTTCATCTGACATAACCACAAAATTACTTTATATCAATTTTGTATCAAACTACTTGGAATTTGAAACTGGGGACACTCCTAGGATTGTAAAATGAGTAAGGGAACCGAAAGGCGTAAATAGAATACAAAAAAATGCGTTTTCAGTGGTAGACTATTTTTGACCATTTTCAAGGTTGGCAATAGTGGGCTGAACTCGTCCATTTAGAGCGTGTGTCTGCTTCTAGGTCTGATGTGGCCTGCTAGTAAGATTATCTCATTTTTTAAATTATATTATAGGGCCAAAGCAGACACAACCGAATAAGTGAAACTAGAATAAGTTTCCTAGAAAATGTTTATTCGAAAAGTGATGGTAACAGTGAATTAAACATAAGTAAAAATTCTGGCAGTTTCATAACAAACACAAACGAGCATAATAATACATATGAATGTTATGTAAAATAAATGAATATATAGTACAAATCTAAAAAAATACTCTGGGAGTATACTTATATGAACTATTTATGTCATATGCAGTACATTAAAACATTCCAAGCAGTAACGAGGCTTATCATCACAGTCATCGCAATAGGTGGTAACTTTTCGAATTTTACTGCTTGGAATCAATCCTTCTGCTTTCTTCCTGTAGCAATCCTTACAATATTTTCGTCCCACTTTTGTGCTTCCAGCCATTTATTTGACGGAATGACAACTCATTCGTTGACGATGCATGGAGGATGATGCTGGAGCATCCTGATTAAATTCCGGTCGTTCCAACAATTTCCTCACTACTAATTCTCTGAATCTGATTAGGGGCATTGATTTTCCTGTGATATTTTTGTAACAATAATATGCATTGACAACTGCTGTTCCTAGTATGATTTCCTCCCATAGCTCGAAATCTGATCTGAAAGGTCGAATGGACTTTTACCTTTATTATAGTCTATGACTATTTTTGTTTTTTTCACTTCTTTGCCTCTCTTCATTATAGTGACCATTTCATCCGAATGTTTTGTTGATAACATCAATACTTCCCTTTTATCTATTCACTTCAAAATCGTAATACCATCGGTATTTTCTGCTATGATTTCGATTTTCTTTAGCCTTTTTTCACACACACACTTTTTGGAATGCCTTTCCAAAAAAAACTGGATGAGTTGTTTTTCCCAATAATTGCTTGGCCAGGTCAATACTTGTATAATAATTATCAGTAACTAAGGTTCTTCCAGAATTCAATAATTGCTCACTTAGTTGCAAGACTATTTTTGTTGGGACAGATTGTCCTTTATCAGCATGTTTACCGGAATATACTTTCATATTCCAGGTGTATCCTTCATTACAACAAAGTTTGAATACTTTTATTCCATATTTATGTTTTTTGTGGGATATACTGGTGCATAATAATTCGGCCCCTAAATAGTTTTAGAGTCTCATCAAGTGGTCATCAGGTATAACAACAGCTTGACTATTTTCTATGAACTGCTCAATTATGGGTTGAATTTTGCCAAGTCTATCTTGAGTATATCTGGGATCGTCATTATTTGAGAAATGTAACATCGTGAGTAATAATTCGAATCTGTTTCGTGGCATAGTACTTTGACACAATTTATTTGAAAAAAATATATCTTTCGACCAATAATATCTCATAGAAGGCATCTTCACTATTCTCATGTAGGCTAGTATTCCAGATAAATTTTATAACTCTGTTCTTGAAGTAGGAACCCTGGCATGTTTTCGTGACTATTGAGGAACATCGTTTGAATCGTCAGTAAGACATTACGTCGCGTATAAATTTGTTTCGTCTACGATTGTATCCCATATTTTATCATCAATGAACACAGAAAAAAAATCAAATGGTGTTCCAGTACCTAATTGTGCAATGAATGCTTCATTGATGCCCCCCATACCAGTGTATTCAAAATACTTTTGATTTCCTGTTACAGGCACAAATTGGTCAATATTTATTGTATTTTCGGCAGTTTCATCTTGTGTCTCCTATATCATATTGTCATCTTGATTTCGATGAACAGTAGGGTCTTCATCAGAATAACTCTCGTTCAACATACCCTGGACCGCAGTCAGATTCATCGGATGGCTCGTATTCTAAATCCCTTGAGTCGTAAGAGTTATGAAGCGGATCTGAAAATGAGACGAAGGCTATATTTCTTTCTGAAACATAGTTATACTCAATATATTTCCATTGCTTACCCACAAATTCGTCATCATCGCTGTCCTCAATATATTTCCGCTTTTGCTGAGCTAAAGCCACTAGACGTTTTGCTCTGCTACTCATTCTATACACCTCTCTCAACGACAACCAATGATAAACTGAATAATATGCGCGAGGTCGCATGTTCACCAAGTCCTGACGTGTCTGCTAACAAACACTGTGTCTGCATCTGTGTCTGCTATGGCCCAGTGACACTTGGCATCGTGTCTACAATTAGTGTCTGCTTTGGCCTAGTACGTGAAAATGTCATCACTGGGACACAACAGACACGGGTGTCTGTTTCTGTACTGATGGCAAAATATGGTAGTAGTAGGAATATCAAATTCGACCGTGGCGCTGAATGTGTTTGGCCCTCCACAAAGTAAGCTATTGTAAGTGCATCTTTACCTGACATTCTTTAATTTGTTTTTCTACATTCATGCAAAAAGCGAAACTTTATTGAACTATATTCAGTGGAAAAAGAAGCTCGTCATTGCACTAGTGCAATAAAGTTTTTATTGCACTCGTCTGTCATTCTACTTCAACGTGCTGTCATCATGATAAACATAAACGTTCAAACCCACTACATATTTAGCAGATATTCTGTGAGATTGGCCATACGTTTTAAACAGCTACATATTCTATTTTATTTTGTATTAATGTTAGCAGTCAGAGTTGAACAAACAATGCCTTCCCAAGAATAAATCCATAATCAAAACCGATCCGCTATGTTCTAAACCGTCTACCTGCATAGAGCAAACTGTCTGTACTATGGCCACACCTCGAGGTAACATACACGCTCATGGCTACTATGATTTTGATTTTTATAATGCAACTGGTTATATAAACGTCAGTCAAAATTTTATTCTGACAATTACAGAACTGAAAGTTTTAAAATGTGTAATATTAATGGAAAACTAGATGATGGTGATGAAATTGATAGTAATAATTATTTATTTCAATTGCGTATTTCATTTTCCTTCACCTAGTGCCGCACCTAAATAAATAATTTTTTGGTTTTTGCATGAACGTAGAAAAAATGTTGTATGCAACTCGTGCAAAAAATGTTTATTGCCCTCGACGTGTTGTCCAACTATTTCACGTCGAGTGCAATAAACACTTAATTTTTGCACTTGTTGCATAAATAACTATTATATCTTATATGAGTTGAGTTACTAAGGAATTAAATCAATTTTCAGTTGTTTGGGTTGGATATCGAAATGTCAAAAGTGTTTAGTCAGTGTAGTTATAATGGGTATGACACTTTTTGTCGTCCTTGAAGCTTGAAAAAATTTATAACTTTTTTTTTAACTCAACAAGGAAAATTGATTTAAAAAAAAATCCAACCAATCTGTTGATAAGTAAATAGTTGTTTTCTTGTGGAGTTAACATTTTGCTGTTTTTTCTATGAACGATTTGGGTATGTTAATAATAAATAAAATTTACATTTGAATGAATCTCATGTTGGACAGTATCAAGTGATACTCACTGAACAAATCTGAAAGAATCAGTCTACAATTATACAGTGGGGCCCAACAGAAACTTTGAACCCCAATTTTTAGGATTTAATATTAAAAAAAATGTTGACACCCTGTATATACTGTCACGGATAATTTAGGGCGTTCTATGATAATGAATAGTAGGATGTTCCAAAATACTCGAAATGTTCGAGAGAAATGTTCTAAAGCGATCTAGAATGACTTGTAATAATGATAAGAAAGAAAAGTCTGGAAAACCGTGGAATGAACCAGAACGAATACTTTGAAAGTTGTTGGAACGTACTGAAATCATACTCAAGTGAAATTTTGAAGAGCTCGGCCACCAGTGGGCGGAGGGGAGCTTTTTTGAGTAAAATTTCTAGAATATAAGGAAAAAAAGGCTGTGAGTGAATTTTTATACGGCCGTTAGTTTGGAGGCAAAAGCTCTAAACTTGGTCTTCCTCATTGCTTTTAATTTAGTGATTTATCTTTACAGTCCCATGGCGGTTTCATTTGAAATTTCAGTAAACTAGAACTAAATTAATCCTTGATTTTTTCCTGCAGAGTGATAATAATTACAAAGCATTTATTTTATTAACATTATAATTACATGATGTTGAAAGGGTCCGAGGACATAATTGTATACATATAATAAAATTGCTCAACACAGTGTAGTAAAAACTCATAAAAAAATAATGTAATATGAAGATAGAATTTGAACAATGAACGAATATATCGAATTTCGGGAATAAATGTCTCCCTGTTTGGTCCAGGAGTAATAAGGGATTGGTTGATTGGCCTGATAGTTTGATCGCTTGCCCAAAAACTACAAAATTAGTAGTCACTTAGGTAACTTCGTGCTTAGCCGACCTGATGATGACCGAAGCGAGCGACCTTGGATAAGTACTGATTCCAGGTGCGATGATTTTCTAAGACGTATGGAATCAACATAGTCTTCAACACCCGATGCGTTCGCTCGACCGGTTTG
This sequence comes from Chrysolina americana, assembly GCA_958502065.1. Lineage (NCBI taxonomy): Eukaryota > Metazoa > Arthropoda > Insecta > Coleoptera > Chrysomelidae > Chrysolina > Chrysolina americana. Next base: position 34,585,490 of record OY293415.1, on the reverse strand, counting down.
GCTTGAGCGTGATAGTTGGCAATGAAACCATGCTGGATATCATCTTTATTGAGAAGAGCCCTGAATTTTGTTCTATTGAACTGTCGACCGTTATCAAGTATGATTTTGCGTGGGGCACCACATACCAAGATTACTAAACTTGTCTTTCAATAATGCGGCTCATCATACTGGCTGTAACCCACCGCAATGGAAAAAATAGTACAAACTTGCTGAAGATGTCCAATATGGACAAAAAGTAGCTGTTACCAGATGCTGAGCGAGGGATGGGAACCGCTATGTCTACACTTATAAGTTCAAATGACGAGTCCCTATATAGGAGCTTCGCTGAGTAAATGACAGGCCAAAGCTTTCTGAGGTTTTTTTCTGTAAACATTCAACTTTGGCCAATAGTAGGTTCTATTAAGCCGAGAGAAAGTTTTAAAAATTCCTCCATGTCGACGAATTAGCTCATTTCTCTGTTCCTAATGTTGTGCCTACACTTTGCAATATCGGAAAACGTATAGTGTACATGTGATTGTAAAACTTTAATTGGGGTAATTGAAATGCACAGCTACTCCATAAAGAACAAAACGAAGATTCTCTTTATTTCATATCAATGTTGCCACTACACCAAGCAGAGACACCAACCTAAACTTATAATAATATGAAATCCCTTAACACCCCACCTCAATTTTGATCCAAACAATAAAAATGTTACATTGTATATAGATACAATACATATTTTGTGGAAATATATTTGTTTCAAGGAACATAATTGCTGAACATATAAATCATTATTGTTAAAAATTGATAAAATATATCCGTCAACCGGTTGCACCCCTACGTGCAACCCTCAGAAGTCAGAGACTTATGCGAGCTAGGGGAAGAAGTAGCCCTTACCTTTTAATACGTGTGATGCCATGCACGAGACCGGTGGCAGTGCTAAGAGCACTTTACCCGTTTGCCACCGCTGTAGATAAAACAATATTTGGAAAATCACAATATTACAAATTCTTAATTTCTTCAATATTCAATTTATCCCGCAAGTATTCGAATTTATCCTTCACACAGATACATCTCTATGATATTGCTGCGATGTCACTTCGTGACCTGCGACTTGCATCGTTACGTCGCACGGACGTCCCAGCGACTCACTTTTGTCACACTCATGATGCATGCTGGCGACGTCTATCCGATGTAGTTCTGAGACGTCTTTGCGATGTAGTTCTGAGACGCCGCAAAGATACCTCCTAATAACGTATCAGGGATGTAACAGAGCGATTTCTTCTGTTATATTCAAGAGACGTCAACGTCTATGCGATATTCCAGACAGAAATAACAAATAGAAAAAGAAAATATATTTTCAATATGAAAAAAATTAATATAACAAAAATGTAAATAAAAAAAATTCTTCAAAAAATGAAAACATTCTGGCATAACATTAACAAAGTATAAAATAAAAATAAGTTAATTAAAATACTTAAAGTCAATTGCTTTGGTTCCTTTTCCTGTCGAGCCTTTGTTTGGCATGCCTGAACCAATTGGAACAGTCTGCTTCCACATTTTTTTCGTTCTCTCTGTGAAGGCTCATCACCACATCTGGAAATCAATAAAACATTATGAGATCACTGAAAGCTACAGTGCCAGATATTAGTGGGACATGAAATAATCCAGAAAGTAATGGAATACTTGGTATAATTTGGCACCGTTGAACAGCTCTAAATTTTCTGATTTCTAATATACAGATCGTATTTTTTAGGTCATGCCACAATATTGATATCTCGATAACGGTAAAATGATACAACGATACTCACTTTTCACTTTCAGTTTATGGACACTAAAATTCGCAAATGTGATCAGCTCCAGTTGGAAATATCAGAAAATGAACGGTATGCAAAGCATTCAAAGCAACAAAGCTTCGATATTCCATCAAAGCATCGATACAAAGAACAAAGAACTAGAAATAAACATGGTTATTTGATACGATACTGTAACTGCCGGTCACACGGTCGCCTCTCGCTTTCAGGTGGGCCAACATTGCCTACGATCTGTGTTGCCAACTTCTTGCCAACTTACCGCGTTAATTCAAAACAAACATTTAACACAAATTGAGGATTTGCCTTTCGACCGTGGTGGAGGATAGATGGCGTCCTTGTGGGCGGCAGTTAAGTGAATGTGTGTGAAAGTCCAATTATCACCTGATCTGGAGATAACTCAATAAAAATATACTAGCAGAGATATCTAAGAATAGATTTTGATGATTTCGCAGTATGCCGTCTATGGCAAGTAACAATTTGACATCGCAAGGACATCTGAATCCAGCTATCACTAATTTAGATATCACAGGGATATCGCAATGTGATATCGCAATGTGATATCGCAGTAATGACAACAATATGACATCGCAGAGACATCTATATCCGGCTATTATTGATTTCGATATCTAAGGGGTGTCGTGGTGTAATATCGCAGGAATGTCAATGATATGATATCACAAAGACATCTAATAGTTATTTGTTTTACTAGGCATAAAAGCACAAGATTTAATGCCGCGGCTGGTGTTTCATAGCCGAGCGTAGCGAGGCTATGAAACCAGCCAAGGCATTAAATCTGCTTTTCTGCCGTGTGAAACATATAATTTTTTCTTCAAATTTGTTCCAATTTCACGCAAAATCGACTTTTTCATATTTAAATTGCGTTTCATTATCAATATCCAAATAACTAAATTATTTCATCAAAGGTAACTGGGCCCTGCGTTACTATGTTTACCGCTGATGACGTTTGTTGAATTTGTTTGTTTACTGTTTACTTTGTCATTGTCAATTTTAATAACCAGTTTGATTTAAATTATTACTTGGAAGGTTGCCTAGCAACGAACTTTTTCTGCCTAGGCAGTAAAAGTGGACTTTTTCTGCCTAGGCATTAAAAGTACAACTTCTAAGCCTGCCAAGTATCATTAAAAGGCCGCTTTTAATGTCATTTGGAGAAAAATCCAATTTTTGACGATATTGACATCCGTAAGTTGTGGGTGGTTGCCCAGTTTTGACTGGGTGGTTTCGTAATTATATCTGCCACATTTTCTTTAGTTTGTACATATTTATGAAAATAACTGAATGAATCGAAATTACCACCAAAAAAAATAACATGAATAAAGGGTAAAAAAACATTCAACAGAAATAAACTCTTCATAAGCAAACGGTCTTGTTGATTTTCATTGGTGCATATTCTGACATTGAAGTGAGTTGACAAAAAATAAGTATATATTTCTGTAAAAATAATGAAATGTCACTTGACTGAATGGGACAGAAGTTGCTAATTTTTTGGCAGGAATAGGAATAGTTCTCAAGCATCACGGATCGTGCTAGCTTCACTATTGTTTAAGAAGTTTTGACCCTATTTCACATTAACTTGGACTTGGGATGATCAATTTTGAATAGGTAGTTTTATCATCCAATGAATGCCACTTTCAACCCGATAGATTTCTGTTGATTGTGCTTGAAGAACACAATAAGTGGAAGAACAAAACTGCAGTGTTTTGCACTTGAACTTCGCCTTTTGGCCAAACTATCTTTTTGTTTTCCAATAAAGACTATTATTATTATTATTAATACCCAAAACAACGCACTAGGTGATACATAAACATCACTGCCACATAAATTCATCAGATTTTGCAACGCTTTCTTCACAAGGTGTTGTTCCAGGCATTATTATATTTTTTTCCCAAAAAACAGATCGATGGAAATAGTGTTGAGAGTGCCAAAAGGTTAACTAATATGAAAAACAAGAGATATCTCGAAAACTACATGGGCACAAAACTAATAACATACTGCACAGAATGGGCACAATTTGATGGAAAGGGAAAATTTTGAGACCAAATGAAAAACTCTTAATATCTCGAAAACTACACGGGAATAAAATTTGAAACATACGGCACAAATAAGCACAAAATGGGCACAATGTGATGATATTTTATTTTATTTTTATTTATGAGTCACAGCGTCAAGTTGGTGACTGACTCATTGAAAACTTCAAATATCTCGAAAACTGAACCGGCACAAAATTCATAACATACGGCACAAATTGGCACAACATGGGCACAATTTATTCATAACATCCAAATACATCCATATACGTATTACCAGTTCGACGCACTTCCTATTTAGACAAGTGAATTGACAGATGAGTGTTTGACATCCTCAATTCACTTGTCTTAGGAAAATGAAGAAGAATAGGGCAACATACCACCGTAACTACGCCACTGTTTTACGGAAATTGAACACTATAACATCAAATTATCTCACTGACGAACCTAGATCAGTGTACCAAGTTTCAGTACCTACTTTTCCCCAGAAAAAATTAAATTAAAATTTTTTTCGGACTTTTCTCAGAAAGAATGCATTTTAGGATATACTTATATTGACAGGAACTTCTCACTTCGAAATGAGATGAGAAATCTGTGTTCAGAGTTTGTCGGTCTTGTTCTGACTCAAACTGCATGAAAATGTTAGCAATTAGACAACTAAAAACTACATTTCAAACTTTCGAACCCTATAATCTTTATTTACACCCATTTTACATTAACAAATAATATTGGATGTGTTATTCTTTAGACTACACTGAGAGTTATCGTCTTCGAAACTCATTTGAACTCCTATTGATTTGATAGAAGTACGAGATTCATCCGAATTCATACCAAGCGTTTCGTGAGATTTAAATAAAAGAGGAATTGGCTCAGGATCAATTGCAGTAATTTGTGACGGAATATCAATTACTGATTCCAATGTTTTTCCACCCATGAAATATTTGTTCATGGCATCATTTTTATTCAAATGAGATTCAACCAAACATTGAAAATAAGGATCATTTTCAGATGTATTTTCATTTTCTATAGAAGTTTCTTCGTCAGGTCCTATCTTTCTCTCAAGTTTTCGCCTTCCTGGAACGAGTTCGCTTAACATTTCGGTAGAAATTTCATTATCTCTCAGAGTTTCTAGTGCACCAACAATAGCATCAACGGCTGCACATAGGTGGGTGTACACTATTATATATTTTTCATATTTCATTGCACTGGTGGTACATTGTTGGATTGACTTTTTTTCAATTTCGTACAAATTTTCAGACACTTTGGTCGATGATTCTTCCACTTGTGAGATAATGGGAGTGTCGATATCAGCAAAAGGATCAAAACATTCCTTAACAGTGGTTTCTGGATTATTTTTAGAGTTTTTAACATTCGAGTCATTTTTCAATTTAGATTTTCCTTTCAACTTGCCATTTTCTGCCATCATATTTTTATTGGATTTTCCCTTCTTGGGTGATACGTAGAAGTAAGTATCATATACCAATTCCGTATCTTCAGGTGATATACTCTCTAAAATGTTTGGCTTTGGCGTTACCTTAAAACCAGTTTTGAGCTCTGGAGGCACGCGTTTTGTTCTTTCAATCCAAACATCATCAAAGCGCTCAAAAATAAGTCTTTCAGGAAGGTCATTTAGTTCACTAACCTTTTCAAGATTATAACTTGGGTGGTAACTTTTGGTACTTTTGATTGAAATTCCATCAGTTTTTTCCAGGACAGCACACATTCTGAAAATGTAGCTGCGAAGAATCAAGTATGCAAGGGCATAGTTTTCCCTTTTCCTATTTTTAATCATGGAGGGTCTTTCTAGTTCGGACACTAGTATTTCAAGAGTTTTGTAATTGTTTCCTAGAGATTCGGATTTGAGTGGTTTGTCTTCGAGGTTATTACTCATTGATTTTGATTTATTTTGAATATCTGTGGTATTATCGGGATTTTGTAATATTACTAGCTTATTTTTTGCACTTCTGCATTTTTCTGTTAAATTTTCCAAGTAGTTGATTACGTCTTTTTTTCTGGCAATGCATTTTAGTATATCAATTGAATAATTCCACTCATCATCATCCACTGCTTCTTTTATACGTTTATAAAATTCTTTCAATTTGTCAACACTAGCCTTGTTATACAGATACCTGGTCTTTTTTTCAGTTTCATACGTTTCTCGATTTGCACATTCAAAGAGTTCCTTTTCGGAAAAAGTAAACGTTATTTTCGACATGTCTCCACATTTCAATTTTCTTAGGGTATTGTTCAGTATTTCTTTTATCAACGTATTCCTGGTATTGATATCGAGCATTTTTCTGACCTTTTCTGATTCTTTTTCAAAGTTGCGTTCGTATACGATACCTTGCATAAATACGATGAGTTTGTAACTTCCATTCCAAATTTTAGGTAGAGTGGTGATTTCCCAACTTTCACTGAAGTGGCCTGCAGATTTTGGAAGGAATAAAATAGGCAGTTCAAATTCCCTTCCAGTGACGAGAATTATTTCTGAATTTTCAAAGTAAAAAGGAGATGCTGTTTTTTTTTTCGGAGCTATGTCTCGAAAAGTGCGGAATTTGTCAAATTTCCTAAAGTACAGTCTGAGAGTTTTGAGCCCTTTATTTTCGAATTTCAGAGTTTCAGCTACAGGTGATGTTGGAATTTCGTGTAAATTGAAGATTACACGAATTTTAGTGTTACTGTTAAATAACTTATCCTCAGTCGATATGACTGTACCGTTTATAATGAATACCAACTCGGGAATAGAAAATACTTTGAACGATATTTGTGACTTCGTTTTGGACGGTTTCAAATTGCAAGGAGTTGTTTTCAGAGGCGGCGAAGAATTTTTGACATGCAGCCCTTTTCCAAGAACGATTAATTGAGTATCGTCAGGCCGATGGGGTTCTATGAGACGAAGTTTGGAAAACATATTTTCCAAATATAGCTTTCTGTAAGAACTTTTCTTCCAGCTGTTATAAAGACTTCTTTTTCTTGGCAACACATGTTTTTCATCAAAAATGTATTCAGGAGTGCCTACGTATTCGATTGAGGGGATTTCATTTTTTTCTTCGTTCGATTTAACAGCGAAGTAAATCGGGTCTCCACTACCAAAACGACGATTGCCCCTCAAACCTGGAGGTAGATGCCAAAACTCGGGGTTTCCTCTTAGTTTGTCAAAATTTGTGTTGATCTGGCTATAAGCGAAAATAAGTTTTTCTTCACGTATCTTCCGCTTTTCTTCATTGATGTTCATTAGTAATTCTCCTGCAGGTTTTTTCAGTAACCGCATCAGTTTGTCTTGTACTCTTTTTCTTTCTTTCAACCATTTTTCCCAATTCCTCAGTGGATTTGTTTTCTTTTCAACATTACGTTTTGATTTTTTGGTGTATTTGAAACACTGACAGAAGGCACATGCGTTATCCATATTGTAATACAACGTCAGTTTGATTCAATAAACTAACTGCCAAAATATGACATCAGAAATGAACTTATATTTGTAGAGAATCCTAAGTAGAAACGTCCTTCACCTATCCTTTATTCAATATTGAAATCAGTAGTAAGGATACAAAAACCTTCTGGGAAGAATTAGATAATGATATACTAGACGAATCACAAAGGCTAGCCAATGTGTTAGTTGTACCAATCATATTCTGATGATATATTTACATCATTGGAGAACACATCAAGACGAAAAGCATGAAAACACAACGGAAGAAAACTTTCCAGTAATGTAGAAGATGTCGTTCTTTCCTTATAAAATTATACTTGCTGAAAAGGATCTTTTCAAATAAAAATATAGGGGTGCATATAATTTACAAAAGATTGAGACCGGAGCTAAGAACTGAAATATGGACCAATATTTGAGCCGTCTAAATGCAACCAGTCCGTGCAAAGCTTACTATTTCATCATCTGAAAACAGAACTTTTAACTGGTGATGATCAACTGTATTGTCCAATGTGCGCTAATATAACTAATAATTATAAGACAATGAGTATAGCCGAGGCACCAGTCAATCTAATAATAACACTGATGCACTTCAAACATGACTCAACCTCTGGCAGAAGCACCAAACTCATACGAAGATTCGAAATAAATGAACACGTAAATCTAGCAGACCACAATTATAATATTTATGCGGTTATTGTTCACTGTGGTTCCGGCGTTGAATGTGGCCATTATTACGCATTGGCAAAAGATAAAACGGACTGGTTCAAGTTTGACGATAGTTGTATTACCAAATACTCAGACAATATCTTGGGTTTATTGGATCCTCTGGAGACACCCTACATTTTATTTTATGAGAGAGAAGACATTGATCAAGATCTTCAGATGATGTGGTGCTGCAGGTTTTTCCGGGTTTTCCTGCAGCTGAAAAAGCAAATGCGCCACTGGAATCAATCAAGTCGCCCCGGAGCGCCAATTAATTTGATGTTTTATATTTATTGATTACTTTTCTGTTACTTTACATTGTAATTTTGTCATCAAGCATGAATATATTTTGGGGAGAAAATGCCCAATTAATGGTTTCTTTAATAGAGGAATAAACTTCAAAAATATCAACAATCTGATTAAACGAATCTTGTATCATCTTCCGCGGGTTTTGGTCGCAGGTGAATTCTGTCAATGTAGAAGAGCTTAATGGATCTTGGATGTTTTGGTTCTCCATTGCATCCTTATAAAATTTTAGATTTATAACGACGAGGTATAATCAAAATGCCAGTCACGTGGTCACATGACAAAAATATTCCTATTGGTCACACGTACTTATAAAGGTTTTTGAAAATTAACAAGTCTGCAGTTGGCGATGGATTGAAAGTAAACTAATTTGTAGATACGCGATAATAATTAAACTGGCTGGTTTTGAGCAATAAGTAATATTTGAACAGCGTGGATATATTAATACTTGAATTTGGTAATTTCGGTGATATTTGTGAGTGCTCTGTTAAAAATTCGATTTACACGAGGACTTAAGTGAGTAACTATACAAATTTTATACTGCTGTAATCAGAAGATGAACATCTTGTGAGTGCATTAATAAAAAAACTCATTTATGGTATATTATAAGTGGTACAGCCGTTTAAATAGACATTAGATATTCGAATAGTTAGCCAAATTCCAAGCAAACACACACAAAAACGTTATCTGGTCCAGGAAACAAAAACTCCCATTGTCCGCACTTTTCCGCATAAAACCATATACATACTGAGATCGCTCCCAAAGGATAAATAGTACGGAAGATTAGTTGTCAATTTTGGTCATGCACGACATCACTAAAGAAGATGTTTTCAGAATGTTTCAAGATCTGAAGGATCAAAATACAGTTATAAAAGAGCAAAACGCATACCTTTCCTCTCAAATTACTACGCTATCAGAAGACTGGAAACAATTCAAAAAATCTGTGGAAAGCGATCTCAACGAAGTGAAGGAAGAAAACAGAACCCTCAAAAACGAGACTAGTATATTGAAGGAGAGGATAACGTCACTTGAAAGAAAAACCAAGAAGTATAATTTAGTTGTGTACAATCTCGAAGGTACAAATCCATTAGAAGCTGTTAATACGTTATTTAAAGAAAAACTGAAAATCAGCTGCGACAAAATTGACTTAAGAGATGCTTTTAGATTGGGTCCAAGATTAAATGGTAATGCCCAACAACCAATATTAGTAGAGTTTGTATCCAACTCCTTGAAAACTGAAGTCCTTAATAGAGCCAAGAATCTCAAAAACACAGGAATTTATATCTCCATTGACTATACGCCCGAGGACTACGCCAAGAAGAAGTATCTCATAACCCAACAAAAATACATGAGAGAGAAAGGTCACACGGCACTTATAAAAGGATTTAATTTGGTGATAAATGGTGAGGCATTCGGTCTGGAAGAATTACAAGAACTCAACTCCATAGGTAGCATTCCAACTCAGAAAGAAGAGGCAGAGACCTCAACCAGCCGTAAAAAGGAAGACAAAAGAAAAAGAGAAACTGGTGCATCTCCGGATGAAAGACTCAATAAACTCAAAAAATTATTCTTTAGTAATTAGACTCCAAACTATCGGTGGCAAATACAGCTAGTCTCTCATTTTGTACTTTTTCTACTGCATGTATCTACATTGTTCTTTTTCATCTTTTATTACAAAATAAATTAACAGTCGATATCGTCTTGAGTTACGCCAGAACTACGAAAATACAGTTCCTAATACTTCGTATTTCATGGGGTCCTGAAATAATTCAATTAACAATAGCATTTGTACTTTATTAATTATTTACATTTTTTCACTTTTTTTTAATCAAGTGCCAGTACTACATAAATATTGTTCAGTATATTATATCTTCACTGTGATCATTTGATTTGTAGAAATTCGTTGAACGGATAGAAATGCTTCTTAGAATCTATTACCAAAATTGCAGGGGTTTAAGAACCAAAACTTCACAGTTTTATCGGAATATGCTGGTGGAGAATTATGATGTCATTGTTCTAACAGAAACTTGGCTAAATGATGAAATACATGATGGTGAAATATTCAATTCAAGATACAGGGTGTTTAGAAAAGACAGAAGTCTAGAAATTACAGGAAAAGCCAGGGGAGGGGGCGTCCTCATAGCGGTTCTGAGTAAGTTCAAACCTCATGTCCTGAACGTACCTACAGATCTGGAAACAATTTTCGTTGCAGCAAATTTTCTAGGTAATTCTTTCATTATAAACGGTACGTACATAATCCCCAATGCTAATTCTCTAGTTTTCCAAAGTTATCTTGACTTATTTGACATTGTTTCTAACAACCTATCAAAAGACACGCATCTGTTGGCACTAGGAGACTACAATATTCCGCAAATAACTGGCTCAAATTTCAACTTCTTTGAGAATCACTCTCGAACATTTAAAATCTTGAGCACATTTATTGAACTATATAACCTTAAATCGTTTAATGACATTCCAAATGAAAATGGCAGAACTCTTGATTTAATCTTGAGTGATGTCGAGCTCAATACATCACAGGAACATTCACCTTTGGTACCGATAGATAAAAAACACCCAGCCTTAATATCAGAAATAGAACTCAAAAAATTCACAAAAACATACTTGCCTCCTAGTATCAACGAAAACGCCTACAATTTCAGACGTGCGAACTTTCCTCTAATGTGTGACCTATTGATCAACACCTCCTGGATAGATCTTGGTCATATTCAAAATGTAAACGAGCAAGTAAACTATTTGTACAGGGTATTCTTGAGTATTTTAGATACGTGTGTTCCCAAAGTTAGGCCATTTAATAGGAATTATAAAAAATTTCCGCCATGGTTCACAGCCGAAATCAAAACTAAAATCAAACAGAAAGAATTTTATAGAAAAAACAAAAATATATCTGAAGAATATCTCATAAATTTCAAGAGGCTCAGAGCTGAGCTAAAGAGAGACATTAGGCGTGCTCATACCGAGTATATAAGAAATACAGAAAACGAAATTATCGTCAACCCGAACGGTTTCTGGAACTTCGTTAATAGAATGAAGCAAGACAATAATATTGAAGAACAGTTTGTCGTAGAAGATGAGTTAACTGCGGATCCCGTAAAAATATCAAGTGCCTTTGCACATTATTTCTCATCCGTCTATGGAGATGAGTCGACATATGAACTAAATAACTCACAATCACTAAATATAGAATTCTTGAACTATACACATATCACTATATCTGATATGGAAAAGGCATTCGATAAACTAAAACCTAAGAGGTCCTCGGGGCCTGATGGCATCCCCTGTTATATTATCAAAGCCTGTAAGGAATACCTGCTCTACCCACTAATGATAATATTTCAAACGTCTTTATCTCAGGGGACATTCCCTGAATTATTCAAACAGGCTAAGCTCACACCGATACACAAAAAAAATTATAAAAACGATATCTCAAACTATAGACCAATTACAATTCTGAATGGTTTCTCAAAATTATTTGAATACGTATTGTATGACAGAATATATTGGCATGTCTGTAATAACATATCTGAGTCTCAGCATGGGTTTTGTAAAAAAAGGTCCATTGACACTAACCTCACATCTTTTCTTTGTAAAACCGGGGATATAATTGAGAAGGGAGGACAAATAGATTGTGTCTATATTGACATGGCTAAAGCATTCGACAAAGTAGATCATGACATACTTATAAAGAAACTTATAGGATACGGTTTCAGTGACAAACTATTAATGTTATTGACTAGCTACTTACAGAGAAGGTTTCAATACGTTGAATTCAGGGGCAAGAAATCAGAATACTTTCTTGCCAAATCAGGGGTACCCCAGGGCTCAAACCTTGGTCCACTTCTCTTTATGTTGTTCATAGATGATTTGCCAGCAACTGTCTCATCTGATTGTCTCATGTATGCGGACGACTGCAAAATATTCCGTGAAATAAAAACCCGTAATGACACTATGATATTGCAACATGATCTGAAAGCTTTATACAACTGGACAGTAGAAAACAAACTTCCGTTAAATATACAAAAGTGTTCAATTTTATCTTTCAGTCGCTCACGAAATGCCATTTTGTCAGACTACATGATCGATAGTGAAAATATAAACAGATGCTCTCAGATCATCGACCTTGGAATAAAGTTTGACATATCTCTGAGATTTGATAAGCACATAGAGCACATTACAAGTAAAGCGAGGAGATTGTTGGGTTTTCTCAAAAGGATGTCAAAAGACTTCAGAAACACAGTAACGCTAAAATATCTCTACTCATCCTTGATTCGCAGTCGTTTGGAATTTGGATCCATAATATGGGCACCATCAAAGCTTACTATGAAAAAATCAGTAGAAACAATACAAAACAAATTCATAGCTTATCTATACTATAAAACACATCACACGAATCCAGGACACTCCTCCTATGAACCACATAGAAAAGAGTTTGATTTAATTAAATTAGAATACCGTGCAGAGATTCACAAAATTATGTTCATTTGTAAATTGCTTTCCAATTCCATAAACAGCCCATATCTTCTTTCCGAAATCAAATTCATAGTTCCGTCTCGAATTTTACGACCAAAAAAAGTTTTATTCTTCGTCCCTAGGAGGCCAAACACAATTGACAAATGTTGCTCCCTTTTGAACAAATATATAGATGAACTCGACTTGGACGTCTTCACCTACACCAAGAGTCATCTGAAAAATCGGGTGACAAAATTCCATTTGTAAAAAAAAAGAAAAAAAAAAGAAAAAAGAGAAAGGAAAAAAGAAAAAAAAACAAAAAAAGTTACCTCGAAATGTAAAATAACAAAAGAATCTCGACTTGCCCTCATGTAATAATCATGCCAATTTTGTTTTTTTTATTCTTATATTCGTATATCTATGGATTTTGATATTTTTCGTTACCTTTTTTTTTAAAGACATCTCTTGCTCCACCAGACTTCATCCACTATCTTTTCTTCATTTATAGGGGTATGTATGTGTGCGTACAAGTTTGCATTTAATTATATATACATATATGTACTGCTTAATGTATGTATAGGGGTTTGCATGCACTTATAGCTCGTAACTCGTTTAGTTTCTAATTAGGCTTAAGTAAAGGAAATCTTGTAATTAGGACCCACCGGTCCTGTTTGTATTTCTTGTTCAATAAATAAATATTCTTTATCGAATAACAGCGCTATCTCAGTTTTTGTTTTTTTTTGCACTTGGCGGGGTTTGCAGTTAGACGGCTCATTTATGAACGATGTCCATTCCAATTGTGCATATTTATCAATAATAGAATGGACAAATAAAGTCAAAGTTGAAAAAAAATGGATCACATCAGGATTATCAACATAGTAGAAAACAAAAAATTATCTTTATGAACTACTGATGGAAAATTGAAAAATCCAAATAATCTACAATTCAAAAAAAAACATATATTGATTTCAAACGCAACTACAGTGAACAGTGTCCGAAAATTATATTTCACTGTCCATCCCTTATTAACTGCAACCTTTGAGAATTTTTTTTGGTAAACTCAGTTTTTTCATCTAGCCCAGCCGAGTAACTACCCGTCTTCTATGTATATTATGTAAAAGTACTATAATTATCGTCTAGCAGCACTGAAAGCGCTTGAATTCAACTGCTTTCAATCCAGAGCAGTATGGAACTGCAGAGAAACCTTAAACCGACTAGCACAACGAAACAATGTTAACCTAGTCTGGATACCAGGTCACACGGGACTATAGAAGGGAACTAAATAGCGGACGCCCTAGCAAAATAACATTCACCGGGCCAGAACCGGTAATCGGTTTAGAATGCACATAGCTCTGCCAGACAATAAAAGACTCGAGTATTGGCGTAGTCTACCGGGCCTAGCTCATTCCAAAGCATTTATTGCTTGCACAAGGAAAAAACAAGACTCCGACAAACTGCTAGAACTCAGTAGAGCACATCTTAGAGTTAGTAGATTTACTTACTGGCTACTGCAAACTCAAACACCACATGCATAAAATCGGACTTGCACAAGATGCAGAGTGCCGTCTATGCATGGAGGAGGATGAAACGGCTAAACACATTTTATGTACATGTCCCGCAGCGGCCAGAACCAGATTCTCAACATTTGGCAATACAACAGTAACGCCAGAGAACCTGGTAAAGTGTTCTCCCAATACACTTCTTAATTTCGTTAAGAGATTGGATATACTGGGAGAAATATAACCATAGGGTGAGCGCAGTAGAGGGCCCACTCACGTTCAAATCTAACCTAACCTATCATTCTCGATAAGAAAAACACTTTTTAGTTTTTAACGAGCAATCCCTTCCAGACATACAGTTGTCGAAGTTCCCGAACAAAACTCGTTAGGAAAAGTTATCTTTTTTTATCATAAAAATGTGAACAGTCTCCATGAAATTGATACATTTATTTTCGATTCCAAATATGAAACCGTCAGACTGTAAATTTTCGTGGACGTCGGGCTATCTCCCACACTTCATTTGTTCACAAATCATTTGGGTTCGTTGTTGCCAAGTTTGCAGGTGTGAGTTGTATTCGAAGAAATCTAGGTAGGATCAACCTGGGAAATATCTTTTCACAAGAAAGCTATGAATTCCTCAGGCATTCGTAAATATGATTTTCATGAAATTGCAACTCTACCAATGAATGAACACAAATGTTTAGGACCAGTACCGGAACAGTTGAATCATACACGATCATATGAATTTAAAATATCCATTTTCTAGATGAGAGCTGACAAAAATTATATTTTTTCATAAATTTTCGACTAGTTTTTTAAACATGCATCTCAATCTTTTCCATTATTATTGAAAAAAATTACCAAAACATAGATAAATGAAATTATAAACAACTTTTACCAATTTATATTGACGTTTTTACACTGAATGATCAATATAGGCAACATTTCTAAAAAATGATGAATGAACAAAGAAAATAGAGGAAATTCGAAGATATATTGGATGGGGTGAAAAGTTCGCCAAATGTATCCTCTCAGGAAATTAGGATTTCTGACCCCCGAAGAAAGTACATGCAAAATGTTCAAGCTTAAGATTGAACCCAATTGCAAGGTTCGATTTGTCAACTTAGCCGCTCTTGTGATTTCTTCAATTCTACAGCCTATAGGAGACGTCAACCATTGCGATGATCGATTTTGGTACCCAAAATAAAGAAAAATATGTTAAATGCATTGCGCCTCAACCAATGATTAAGTACGTCACTTACATAACAAATTTATCAACGGTCTTTTTGAAAATTTTTATGAAATTATTCACATATATTAGAAAGGTGATTAATCTGTTTTGTTTATAAAACACTGTTGATTTGGATATGTCATCATGACATTATGTATACAGGGCTATTCAAATACGAGTCTATACATGGGGGTTTTGGTAACAGTTTAAAATAGAAGGTTGGTTAAATGGAGGCAAGGTTGCGTATGTCAGAGGTCAATAACTTGAAATAAAAAAATCTGATCTAGCTTCTTCGGTTCTTGAGATATACAGGAAAACTCGAAAGTTCTTCTTTTGCCTATATTTTTAATTTTGTGATGATTTTTCCAAAGTTCTGGCAACTTTTTGTAGACTATTCAACTTTTTATTTTCAAATACGGATCTGTATTTTTTATTGCATTTTTTCAAATGCCAAGAATCATGTTCCATATTGGCGTAGTATCTTTATTTGAGCTACAAATTGTTTTAGAAATATTGAACTATTATTTAAATCTTTTCTAAATGCTTTAACGGCTGTAATTGGAAAATGTCAATTTGTCATTAATTTATTTTTGAATCTTTGATATTTTTCAATTGCAGTTGTTACGGATTTAAAATATGTAATATTGAAATTTTACTACTGATAGTTCACTGCTTCCACAACACTCCGTAGTTTAGATGGAAAAGCTATGCCAATATGGAACACGACTCTTGGCATTTAAAAAAATAAAATAAAAAACACAGGTCCGTATTTTAAAATAAAAAGTTGAGTTGGTTGGTTGGTTTGAGGCTGACGAGCCAGACGCAGGGTTTACCCGTGAGGGTGACCCTTAACACTGAGACCAACTTAAAAGTTGAGTTACGATACGTTGTATATAATTTTTATTTGCATATTTGAATAGTTCAAAAAAAGTTGTTACGGCAATGTGCCAAAACTTTAAAACAATCTTCACAAAATAAAAAGATATAGGCAAAAGAAGAATTTTGAAATTTTCCCTATATATCTCCAGAACCACAGAAGCTAGATCAGATTTTTTTGTTTCACGTAATTGACCTGTGGAATACGCAACTTTGCCCCCATTTAACCAACCTTCTATCTCTTACCATTAGCGAGATCCCTATGCATAGACTCGAATTTGAATAGCCCTGTATAAATAGATATTTTGTTGAAATTGTTAAAATTGTTATTTCCTCCAACCGGCAGCACCCTTTACAACCATCAGATGTCTTGAAAGACTTGTGCGAGCTAGGGAAGACATAGCTTTTACCTTTTAACGTGCGATGCCATGCACGAGACCAGTGATCATGCTGGGAATCGAAGCCATGCCCCTTTGGTTAGAGGCAAGCGCTCAACGCTCAACCATCACGACCCCTAGGGCATATCCAATACATACTAATCCAAATAACCATAATCAAACCATACGAGGCGAATGAAATAATCGGCAACATCGCTTGTGTTTCTCCACTGACACCCCTATTATAACGAAGTTTTCGAGATCATCGGAGCACAAAATATGGCTAGATTCCGCGAGTTTTACTGGTTTCTTACCATCTCGACGTTATAATTTATTGATATGAATTTTAAATGGAACGATTTGTTCAAAACAAGCAAACTCACAAATAAATCCTGTGGAATTTGAATATTTTGCAGATTATCGAGCGATTCTTTTGTCAGTGGAATACGAAGAGGAAAATAATCGTGTTGATGTAATACTTATCGGATATATTTCCGAGTTCGCAGTTTTCATTGTAAATGTGCAGGTTATAGTGATAAAGATGTTTGGACCTTTTAATAATTCAAACTGGAGAACTTGTGTTCTTATTGTTGAGTTCAAAAGAAATCATGCAAACCGCTGTAGGTTCTTAGACAATATCCGTTTGTGAGACATGGTGTGCCATAGTAGCTTTTTTTTTGTAAATTATCTGAATATACGTACCTAGTATTTTTACGACGTTTTACGAACGTGGATCGCTTATATTTCAGAAACGACACATACAAAATCGTATACACCCAGATAGCACACAATAATTTCCTATGTATATCCGTTTCGAGTCCATTTCAGGTCGGGATATCCTCGGACATAGAATGGATATCCATAGAATATCCATCAAGAGATAGTAAATGGATATTCAACACTGGATATTCTATGGAAGCCCATAGAAAATCCATTAGCGACAGTGGATATATATTCTTCTCACACAATAACGGATCTCCTATGGACATCCACAAGACGTCCATATGATAATTGGACGTCCATTCATCCGTTAAAGTAGATGAGGTTGAAATTCAACAAAAAATAACGAATGTGTGTACAACTACATTTTCTTACTATAATAAATTTTGGTATTAGGTTTCTTTCCGTATTCAATTATTTGGAAAAATTCGGATATACTTACGTCGATGACACAGGCCAAACTGAGTCAGGAGTCTCAGGACACCGCCCCTAGATTTCATTTCAAGTTCCACTTTCAGATCATGATCATTTGCATGATTCGATCCACTCTGGTGCAATATTATAAAGTTGAATATTATATTTTTATAATTCATCGCTTCTCTCAGAAGAACAGATACGGAATTCATTCAGATGTTTTCGCGACAATGATTCGGATTCGGAATCATACCGTAGTCAGCCGACAGTTCGAAGTCGCTGTTTCTTTAACACTCCACTCTCTCTATCTCTCCAGTTAAAGGCGCGCTCGCGAGACAGAACACATTTATGACTAGATATAGCCGAAGCCGAATGCCCAAGCCGACCAGTACCAGTTACCAGAATTAAAAAGAACGCAATAGAACTGTTTTGTGTGCGGCCACTCTTCGCTCTTGTCTATGTTTGCAACTTCTGAGTCTGAACTGCGTAGTTTGATTTTATTACTAATCAGTTTTATCGAGCTTTCGAAATTGATACTGTTGTTTAGTGTCCGTTTCTTGTTTTCCTTATTGGTGAGTATTGAAAAGTAAAGATTATTTTCGTAAATAACAACCATACCTACTATTATACGTTAGAAAAGTGACGTGGTATTATACACATTGTATACCGGTACATTAAACAAAAGAATACAATAGGCTCCATTCTTCTGACAATTCTTATAGTAGAAGTTGAAAGTTTCCTGATTTTTAGTGGATGCAGATAAAAGTAATTTCTCTACAGTTAGGAAGGCAACTGAAATTGCAATAAAAATTGGCTCAGAAGGGCCAAGGAGAGGACCCTGGCCAGCAAAAAAAGAACAGAACCGACTATTCGAACTCTGAAGAAGTTTTCTTACATATTAAAGTTTTTTTTATGTGGTGTGTTTTTTGTTTGAGTTTTATTTTTATTGAGTTATAAATTATGTTCAAAGTACCCTTTAAATTTTCCATTTTTGTACTGAGATTCTAGTAATCATCCTGTATTTGCGAATCAGGCTATAAAAGTGCATTATTCAATAATGAGATTGATGTATGCGAGCGTATTTCTATTGTATGGATATCCCTGTATAATAAATATTTTATGAATATTCCTCAATGCTATCTTATGGATATCCTTGAAAGATATCTTTTGGATATCGGAGAACAATATCTTACCCACTAAACATGATACATAACAAAAATATTTTCCAGATATAACTTTTGTGCAATTTTGTGATATTGGCAAACTAACATTATATTGATGTCATCTCGACGTTTCCAACACAGTGTTTTCAACTTTATGTTTATGTAACATCAAAATAATATAACCAATAATATTCATTAGATAATACATATAATGTTGATTATATGTTGCCCATATATGTCTTAGACAGAGTAGTTATGTTATTTGTTCGATATTTTTGTCTAACCTTCTCAAAACATTACTGACATGTGTACAGGGAGCCTTGAAATTAATATTATTGTAGTAAAACTGCACTAACTAATTTTCCTAATTTATTTGAAACACTATTTACAACAATTATTCACTAAATCATTGACTTCAATAACTATTTCAATTTATTTCTACTGTGGCTATCTATCAGCGAACTCTGGAACTGTAACTCTCCATTCTGACTGTCCCGCTTATATACTCCCAAGCAGTTTCCATTAACGACTCTCGAATATTCAGGAGTTTAGAACATTTCATCTAGATGGCTCTTCGAATAGTATCGAACAATCGATTTATTCCAGCTTGTTCTCGGCGATCCGTACGCCAGCAGATATGCAGTTGTAGTTGAACGAGGGTGCATAATTAATTAGATCAGGGCCGGTCTCGGGGCCGGTCTCGAAATCGTTACATTATCTTAAAGGTTTCTCAAATGTAATTTTTGGGTAATGACCACGTCATGACGTCATTCATCTACGTAACTTAAAAAAATAATATCCACGTTCAAACAATATTACCCAGTAAATATGAAATATATATATCATGCACTGACGCCATCGTTCATTTTATCCTAATAATCATGCCGGTCATGGTATGAGTTTTGAGTTCATATAATTAAAATATAATTCAAACTACTTAAAAGTGATTGGAATCAATAGGATTGCAAAACTCATAATTTTCATGGTAAGATTATGATTTTCCACTACTCCATCCACTAATTGTTATTTTAGCATTTAGGTTATGTAGTGAATGTAGTGATATCTACTAATCTACTGGCTAATCAGATATTGGACAGCACGGAAATGGTTGCTGACATCTGGAGCTGTGTCAAATTATTTTGAACCGATTGATCAAGGAATTTTTGGAACTGAAACCAATGAATTTAGCTTGCTAAAACAACAATATTGGAGCTGCTTAATTTGTAAGGGAACTCAAAATTATATATTTCATACAGAGTGTTCTGATCTTTCTGAATTTCATTAATCTATGATAATATTAACGTTTCTTAAGATTGTAGAGAAATCACTTGAATTGTTTGATACAAATTATCAATAAACTAACTGCATTTTCTCTTTCTTTTCAGTTTGGTAGTGTCCTTTCACATTCCTTTTGATGTACAAACTGGTACTTATTGAATGATTAGATTACAAAAACTTAAATAGCAGTTGTTCCCGAACTAATCGAAGATTGGGCTGGGCAAAGAAAAAAATCCAAAAGTTTTGAATTGATAATTATGGACATACTGAAACGTAAGTAATTATTTTTCTTTTACCTCTAGGGGCAACATAGAATTATTAATAATTATTGGATGGTCGTTTTCTTTTATCATAAAGATTAATATGAGTTTTCAGTGACTGTAATGACTATATTTTCAGAATATGTAAAAGATGTTTGCAGTTCAATCACAGATGAAGAGTTTGACTCATAGTGATGGATTGGATGACATTAGCAGAGCAGAAACTAAAAAAAAAGGAGAAGTGACCGAGACAACAATCATATAATTATTGATTCAGTGATATCTGTTTTTATTTTTCAAAAGAAATAGTCTTTCATTCAATATTATTCTTCTAATAACACTTAACTTTGGTAGATCTATCAATAAATTTTTCATCTGATTCAGGTGGTAAGTCATATTATTAGGTACTTTGGTCTGTTCATAGTGATTTAAGATTATATTTTTTATACTGCTAATTTTAATTCAATTGTAAATGATATAACTGTCTTGTTTTATAACGCTTTATCTATGAGATTTTAATCATTGACAATAAAGTTTTTTGATTGATTGGTATGTTTCACATCATTACCCCCTTATATACATATTTTATTTCTTAGTATACAGGGTGGAGCTTATACTCATTGTTTACCAACACTTATTTTTCCACACTTAAAGTTGTATTTCTGGAATTTCAATCGCCACTCTTTGGTAGATGAATAACTTTGTTAATGGCTATTGTTGTTATTCATCTTCTGAAAAGTGACTACTGAAATTCCAGAAATATACCTATAAATATAGAAAAAAGTGTTGGTAAACCATGAGTATATGCTCCACCCTGATGTTACAATGTTACATTTTACAAATGTTGCATAGATGTTTTGAGTAACATTATATGTATGTAATAAAGTCACATTAAAGTTGCGCAAAATATGAAATATGTAATGTTAAGTAATTAACATTACATTGTAATATTTAAAAGAGGCACAAAGGCATATGGACGCAACGTATTTGTAACATCAAGCATATCTCTGAATAACATCACCAAGTCACAATGTGTGATATAACAGTTATGTTTATGTTATGTTTTTATGTTTACTGGGTATGGATATCCCAGAAGGATATTTTATAGAAGTCCAGCTTCTTCCACTTGTCACATCCATCGGACGTCCATGAAATATCCTGCGGATATTACTGGATGTCCTCTGGACATACACAATGTCCAAGATGAATGTCCAGTGGATATCCATCGAATGTGTGTTGACTGGGACATCGATCATAAGCAACCATAAGTACGGATGACATAAGAACGATAATAGAAGTATCGTAACAGCTGTTTTTGTTTTATGCTCTCACACGGAATAAGTAAATATTTAAGGAATTACCTACAGCGTGCTTTGGATATGAAGGATGGAAAAAACGATATTTCCGTAAAATAATTTTCTGAAAGGATTATACATAGTTTATAGACGAAATAAATTTGAATATTCATCTACATCTAACTTCATGCTGCAAGGAAATGCATCCCCGCTAGATGGAGCTCATAATTTAAGCACGAAACAGTATAGTGGTGATCAACTGCCAAATTCTATGAGACCACCTGTTAAATTTTATTCCCATTCGAATTTGAAAACATTGCTGAAGATGACGAAAGATGAAATAAGTTTGTCAGACGTTTTCATCTACGCAGACATTGATACTTTTTGCATAACTCTTTGTTTTCGATTGGAAAATAATGTAATGTATTGTTCAGCATTGGGGTATTGGCACTTTTTACTCTAGAGAATATCAAAACGTTAAAAAAAGCAAAAAAAGTTAAAATTTACACCGCTTATGGTAAGAAAGACCTCATAATACTTAATATCAGTTCATCCAAATATTTATAGATGGCGTACCATGGAAAAACGTAGTGTCTCCACAAGTCGATTGCGCGGTAATTTCAAAATTTCTCCAATAAGAGCAAAGTTAGAGGCCTACTCTGTAACTCATAACTATGTCGTTGGTGAACGATAATCGGTAATTAACGATATTTGCGATTCTGTAGCCAAATATCGTTATCGTTTTATTGGTATTCTACGATACAATTTATCGTTTGAATACGACGTCGATGGAGGTGTCTTTATTTTGTCGTTGGTGGATATCAAACAAGAAACATGATTTAATTCACAGAACATATGGTTTGGGTGATTATTTGAAATTTGAATAAGAATCTAAATATTTGGAAAGAGGAGAGAAAGAGTGGTCGTTAGCACAAATTTTGGGATATTTCAAAGTGATGCGATTATTGTTCAATAAAAAATGAATAACCAGAGCCAACTAATACAGCTAGTTCTTCTTTCTTTTTTGGCGAATGTACAGATCGAATAAAGAGGCAGCACAATAATTATTCAAAAAAGTTGTGATGTTCATGTTCCCAGCACAAAGAAACACAGGAACACCTCCAGTTATCAGGGTGAGATGAAAATAGATGCCATATTTCGAGTGTGTCATTTGTATGTTCACAGTTTTTTTAACACATTATTATTTCTGGCGCATGACAGCTACCAGAAGCCTGCAGGATCCACAACAGTTCATCTCAAGCGAATGTCAGCAGATCTGTTTACGAGGTTGTTGATATATGGCTTTATAATAAGTAGTACTTTCAATAATTATGTGTCCGTGAGGAACGTTGCACAAATAGAAGACAGATATAATTCAATATCCGTAAGGGGAAGTAGCTGTTTTCTGTCAGATATTTGCTTTAATTTCCCCTGTGTTATGTGGAGAGAGATATCAAATATTTCACACAAAACATGAGTATGTAGCAGATGTTTAATAATAACAAATAATTGATGAATTCACAGATTATTTATGAAACATGAGATACCAGGAATCATAGGATGTATAAATTACACCCATATAAAAATTGTTTCACCGAGTTTTCAGAATCTTTAGAAATGCCTCAAATTGGCTCTTATAGTCGTCTTTTATTCATGCCCCGATGCTTCTTTGTTATCTGTTTGGCTATAGTCATAGTCAAGTCTGGACGAAAACAATAATTATTTATTACAGATTATATCAAATTGTATATTATTATGTACGTATATTGTATTCAAACTGTAACCAAATTTAATTCTGACAGCAGGCAACTTCGTTCAAACGCGCGCACAAGTATCGACAAACGTTTTTGGTTACAAAACATTAAACTTCAAGTACCAACATTTACCAAATTCATTTAATACTATGTTACCAGATTTTGTTCTAACGACATCGATACTGAATGTAATTTAAGAATTTATCGTTAGGATTGTCGTCGTCCAAAATGTCGTTAGCGCAACGATATCGTATTCTAACGACAATTTACTGAATAAGTCTCTTAGGTATAATAGTTATTTATGTATCAAGGGCGTAAAGTAGGCGTTTATGGCCTGCGGCGTGGATAATGGCCCGAAGGCGTTAGCATTTTACACATGTGATACAAACAAAATTTTATGCACTAGCGGTTTATAAAGTGTCCACCAGAATCTTGGAACAGCATGGGAAACTAACTTTTATGCAGAATGACATTTTCTGGGAAACTATTAATAAAAAAGTTTTCCATATGGTTCCAAGATTTTGGCGGACACTGTATATATATTTATATCGCAATTATCGTGTCAATAATCATCTGTGTATACTGAAATAGATTCATTTATTCAAATTGTACACAGAATACCCAGTATATACCCACCTAATTATGACATTGTTAAGCAAGCTGGTTGTTGTCTAGCAACAAATTCAATAAACAAGGTAAACGGTCATCTTCATGTTTATCTGAAAAAGTGCGTGAGTGAACTCAACATGGAAATTATGGAATTATGAAGAACATAATATATACATACCAATGGAAATTTTGGAATCAGCTGAGAGTGCCAAACACGAACTGCTACCAACAAAGTCAAAGAAACTTTACGAAGAGACGTATAATGAGTTCATAAAATGGCGCAATGAAAATAATGTGAAGGTGATTACAGAAGATATATTACTGGGATATTTTTTTGAGAAGTCCAAGAATCGAAAACCATCTTCTTTGTGGTCATACTATTCGATGTTAAAGTCTACTTTGAATTTGTATAATAATATAAACATAAGCAAATTTCCAAAATTGATAGCATTTTTGAAACGGAAGAATGATGGATATAAGCCGAAGAAATCCAAAATATTGAATAGGGATGAAATCGAAAAGAATTTCCAGATAATGTATATCTGATGATGAAGGTATGTTATACCTACCTATATTTATTAATGTAGATTATGAATAAAAGTTGTTAAATGAGTATTACTTTATTGAATAACTGAACTCATTGTTTCGTGGTAGGTCTTCCGTGAAATGATATGCGTAGGTATATATGTACAATTTTAGTATATTGTCTACTTTACCGCCCGCGGGCCATGATGCGCCCACGGGCGGTAAAGTGCCACTTTACGCCCGGCGAACCGGGCGGTAAAGTGTACTTTACCGCCCGCTAGTGCATAAAATAAATTTACGTGATTGAGTTTGGATATAGGTAAATATTACAAGAGCGCGAAGACTACATTGTTTATTCACTCAGAAGTTTTGGTAAAATTTTTAACGTGAATTATTCAGTGTTCGGAAGTCGATTACAAATTGATATTGAAAAATGGGTTTGTGTTTTGCTCCGGACTGCGAACAAACTAGTAAGATAGGGTAGGGTGTAGGATGTTTCGGTTTCCGAATGATCCTAATCGTAAACAAAATACACGTGTGTCATAGTTTTTTGATGATAGATTATTTATAGGAGAGGCGATCGGACATCAAATACATTTTCTGATGATGTTCTTGCCATTTTGAAAATGGGGATAAATTGAAAATGCTAACTATATATTCAAGCGGAATTTTGGAAAACGTTTCAATTTTCCTTTACAGCAACAAAAGAAACGATCAATTTGAGGTGAGAAGATACATATTACATATGATATAATGTTTTTTCTGTGGACACGACTACACGAGCAAACAACATGAAGTTAGTAGCATGATTCTATTTTGCTATTGGTCGACGCATAATGGATTTTCTGGAATTTAGTGTGGATTCATGCAGCACCAATTAACAATTATCAAGTAGCAATTATCAATTAACAATTACCAAGTACAAGTTGAACTCCTTGTATTACAGTGAATGCATTCATACAGACAATTAACAATTATCAATTATCAATTATCAAGTAACAAGTAGAAGTTGGCCAACTTTTATCTTTCTATTCTAATTGAACGAGATTTTGATTTTCCTCTAGTGCGCAACTAGTACGCAGATGATCGTGGATTGGTCAGTATAATGACGGAAAGCATCGAAAATCAATAAAAAAAATGCTTGAGTAGCTTCCATTTCAATGATAATCGTGAATGCACAAAATTGATTATAAACATTTGGAAAACGAATAGAATCTGAATGTTTAAACAGTTTCCACGACAAAGTGAGGTAAACTCAAATGGCACGGATCTGCTTTGTGCGCATGCTCACTTGTTCCTTGGTAATTGTTAATTTGGGTACATGAATGCAGCATTTTCAATACTTGCTAATTAATAATTGTTAATTTATAATTGCTACTTGATAATTGTTAATTGGTGGTGCATGAATCCACACTTATTCAGAAGTTATTTAGAAGACTTTCTTTACATTAACCATTCTGTGAGACGTATTAATTCTTTTTCTATCGAATTCAAATACATACATGTCTTAAATATTGCTGATAATAGCGAAATAATCAAATTAATAACATTTTAATTTTGATCGCAGATTCTAAACCTTATGTAATGGTTACTGAAGATTCATGTAGCGCATCTTCTTTCAGATATATTTCGTTAGGACTCAGTGCACTGTTAGTTGCATACATTTTGACGTCACACTAATGCGGTCAATTGTTAACACCAAAACAGCATAATGCTTCCAAGAAGGAAACTTGGCAGTCTCAAGTGCAACTTTCCCGACAAATATAGTACTCATTTGTATCCTTACTGTATCATTCT
This sequence comes from Chrysolina americana, assembly GCA_958502065.1. Classification (NCBI taxonomy): domain Eukaryota; kingdom Metazoa; phylum Arthropoda; class Insecta; order Coleoptera; family Chrysomelidae; genus Chrysolina; species Chrysolina americana. The sequence goes on along the minus strand of OY293415.1, from coordinate 34,558,946 downwards.
AAGTGTTAATTCACTCGAGGAATATTTATAGTAACTTCCCCTTCTAATTCGGGCGACTCCGACAGAATAACGGTGAATTTATAATCAACGAAAGATATAAACAGGAATGTGTGGGGTGAAAGTAATTTTCAGGATACTATCTGTTTATAAGGTAATAATGGAGAAATATATTCCCTGCTTCGGCCAGAAAGCTTGCGAGACTCCCCAGGGTGCAATGAAATTCAAATTAAAGTTGAGCTGTCTCGATTTGGAATGAATTTTTGGTGGTGTATGTTTCATTTTTCGTTAGGTGAGATGAGTACCGGAATAATAAGATCGAGTTTTAGCTCGTTCATAATGATTTCCTAGAAGTATTTATACCTCTTTTTTGGAACTTCCAAAACAACAGAAAAATACTTTCTGACGCCGGCGCCGGTACTGAATGTTAAAAATTCGATAACGGTATGAAAACAATTAATTTTACGTCATTTGTTCATTCCTCATTAAAATTCAATGTGTGGTTGTGAAGTTTTATCAAACTAAACATGATACCTATCAACTTTCTGGATACGTTCTGAAGTATGCCAGGACTGTAACTTCATTCTCTCCATTATCTATGACTGCTTAACCTTCTTCTTGCTTTTTTTACATATTACTGTCCGGTGCTTTGCAGTTGTGAATTGGCCGCGTCAGGGTCTCATGAGTGGGTGTTGGTCTATCCGGGTACCGCGAAGGGAAGGTTTCCCAGACTCTTTTAATAAGTTGTATTACTTGCCATGATCCACTATACCTCTATGAGATTCAAATTTTGGAAATTCAGGAGGACTTACCAAAAATTAGTTTTTCTGCGTTCAAAATGCTCCAAATAATTTTAAAATCCCAAATACAAATGTTTTTCCCCTGAATATTTTATTTCTAGTAACCACACAGAAAATTTTGTATTTCCAAGTTTTTACAAAAACCGTTCAAATTTAGATATAGGCTTGTAAGCATAAACTCACCCTATTTTTTATCGTAGAATCCACTGGCGTCGAGAAAAAAATTAGTTGCACAATTTTTGAGATTGCCGAATTCGGCGCCAATTTATGAGCATACCGTACAATTTTTTTGAAACATTTCCAAAGAGTTCTCAATAACTTTCCGTCTGTGGAGTCACTGAATGGGGAAAAGCCCCAAGGAACAATCATCAACAACCTACAAAAAATTCTAGAGTGCATATATTCGGGGATAGTACGTTTGAATGATACCAGTTTTTTTTTTAATGTCAAGGCATATATTTCTTTGCAAGTCATTTTTATTTTTGCTGTTCCGTGATAATTTTAATTCATTTGTATAAAGAACAAACAGTATTGGCCAAGCATCAATCCTTGTGGATCTGTGCAGTTTGTGCTGATTTGAGATGAGAAAGATGTTGTTTTGACCATTTATTTCCTTTCAGTCAAGTAAGATTGTAGCCATTCTAGTGCAGTTCCACTTATATCATAGTGAGACAGTTTTTGCAATAGCATACTATCGACACAGTCGAAGGCTTTAGATAAATCACAGAATACTGCTTTCATCACTTTGTAATGGTTCTTCTAACCAAGAAATGAAGGTTGAACACAATGGACTATTCGAATTCGATTTAATGAGCGATTCTTTATAAAATATTGTACAAAATTAAAACAAATGCAAGAACTACTGAATGAGTTGGTTGAATGTCTGAATCTGAATGATCATCATAATGCACTCCAAGTACAAGTTGACGTGTGTGTGGGCATAACAACTTCATGTCCGTTCATTTAAAAACGAGAATGTAGCATCGTGGATATTTTTCTGTGCATGGAAACCGAACATCACACTAAGTGTATATTATTTTCCAATACATTTTTGCCACTTGTCAAGTGGATCAATAATAATTATAAAATATCATTAATGATAAAATAACCACTCGTTACATTTTTTTCTACAAGCGTGCGTTATTCACATTATACCCGCACAATTCAATTTGGTAATTTTCCTGCATGATAATGTTGTTTCAAACGAGTTTTTGTGAAAATTTTCCCGCACGCGAGAGTTTGGTCAAGAGCTCAACGTAACTTTTTCAATGCGCTTGTAGAAAAAATCTTGATCCTCTCATGCAGAAATGTACTTTACCGCACTTGACTGCTTATGATATGTACTATTTCCGTACATGTTAGGATAATAAGTATTTTACAATTACAAAACGAATATTTGATATTCCGGCACAATAAACGCACATGTTAGAAACCGGTGTCCGCTAACATTCCGACCTATAAATATACATGGAGTCAGCAGAACAATACTACCAGTCATGTACCTATAAATCTAGAGTGAAATTATTCAATCCATCGTGGGAACTTACCGTATTAACCATGTGTATACATAGCACGGCATTTCGTCAGAAGATCCTGCGAAATCCTCGAACTTGCACTCTCTATCAAATGTAATCCTCTTTGACCCCAAATGGCAGTTGCCATTTCTCAGTCTTATACGACTCCTGTTTCATGATGCCTGTTCATTCCAGTGATGATCGTCATTCCGCAAGTATGCGTTTGGATAGAGTTTACTACGTGAGTAATGGATGCAAAACTGAAACTAATATATATGAATGAATCGACTACTATCGGGTGCTTTGGTTTCATGCAGTGGTGTAGATGGAATCTGGCCTGATTTTTTTATATAATTTTACGGTGACCATGAAATTTGTTAGAGCCACAGTCTGTGTTCGAAATGTTTTGCCATTAATTATTATATGAGAACAAAAGAAGTTTTCCCCTTCACCACACTAGTTATTTCATTCCTAGATACGCTTTTCATTAACTAAGTTTACTAAACTGAAGATCAGTACCAAATTAGTTATATTTATATCTATCTAATTGTTATGATTAGCATAATATGAAACAGGAGTTGTGAACAAATCTACAGTCAGGTAAAATTCAACTAAATAAAAATGTTATTGATTACTTTGTCGGTAACAACTCAAATAGTTCTGAACAAAATGGACCATTGACCATCGTTATTAAGCAAGGGCCTGCTTGAACCGTTCTTGTATAGCAATACTTTCATAACTATCCAATTTTCTATAATCATTAACGGTTATAATCATTAAAGGTTTGTTTATAAATAGCCCTGCAGCAACAATAACTAATAGTAATATTCAACTTGTACTCAGATACTTTACTTTCCATTGCAATATTTTCAAATAAAATTTGAGCAGTAGGTAATACTCCTTTTGACATGCAATGATCTTTTTTTCGAAAGTGCATAATTAGAAGTGAAATATAACAATTGGCGCAGTCGTACGAATTTTTCAAGTTTTGCAGAATCAGGAAAACATAACGGAAGGCGATTGATTTCAACCCCTTAAAGGAATAAAGAACCTACTTGCTAATTTCAAGCAACCTCCTAGCAATATACGACATCAAAGAACCACGAATGGACCCATAGAATACTCATAGATACAGGTGCTGGTCTGTCTTTCTTCGAACAAAAAACAGAACAAAATTACACTTGCAGAAAGCTGAATGAACTTACTGTGGACAATGAATACCCGCTACCAATGATCTCTGATCTGCTGGATCAACTTGGCAAATGCCAATATTTCACGATCTCAGATGTAGCTTCTGGCTTTCACCTAATAGAGATAGATATCAAAGTCATTTTGAAAACTGCCTTCACAGTTGAGAACGGTCATTGAAAATTTATAGGAATGCCATTTGAAATGAAGAACGCACCAGCGACGTTCCAGAGTAACTGATAGCATACTACTACTTGAATTCCAGAATGAACGATGCCTCGCCTATGTAGACGACTTAATCATTTACTGACCCACGATACAACATATTTCTCGACTGAAAGAAGGTTTCAAACGACTCAGGCACGCAAATCTGAAAATGCAGTCAGACAAGTGCGAATTTCTCAAGAAGGAAGTACCTAGTATATCTCCGCACAGATTAAGAAGCTCCGCCCATTTCCTTTGATGTTTGAAAGGTCGCCTCATTGACCTCGGACCTTTAAATTTTGCGCGCCAGAGTTGCCGGTTCGCAAAATTCAAGTCGACATGGTTGCGTATTTAGATTCGTTCCTGCTTAGGCTGAGTGCATACGAATGCTTTTTGCGTTTCAGTTCATGGAAATTCTGATTTTCATTGGTTTCCTATATAGAGATTTGTCTAGAAGCGCGAAGTTCAAATAATTTTTTTTATTAGCCTTCATACATTGCAGTTCAATGTAGATTGTCATACTGAATATTGAACAAAAATACCATTCATATTGGTTCTACTTTTTTATATAATGTTAATGGTTCAAGATCTTATAGATTCAAGGTTTTATGACACCGAACTCCAGAATTAAATATATTGACCAAGTTATAATATTTATATAAACTGATTATTTTCAAAATATTCAAAAATTTTGTTTGCGGTTCAGTACTGCAGAGCTGTAAGTGCAGAAATGCCTGGAAGTCATGAATATTCTCAGATATTTATTTATATATAAGACTTTTCGAATACACAACGTGATTTGAATCTCAAAGGAATATGGTGCCCAAAATCGATATGAAAATAAAGGTGTTAGTACATTCTGGAAGTTGAATTTAATCACAAGCCATTTATGAGACAAACTGGGCGTTGTATTGGACACAAAAATGGACTTCGACTTGCACTATGACTACGTAACAAATATGTGTAGAAAACTGAATATAAAAGGATTTGTCAAATGTTCTCTGTGTAAAAACACTATACTATTCCTAGGTGACATTGGTTGTGTTTGGTTACCCAAATATTATAAAAGCCTCATATACAACTTGGAGAAAATCAAGAATACATTCCTGTACTTTGTAGCATTAAAGTTACCAAGGACTCTTAGCGAACACTTATACCTATCCAGATATCATTAATCTTGGTTCCAGTAGTGATGTTATTTTATTTTCTCCTATTAGTAACATCCACGTTCCAATTGGAAAATATTCAATTTCCCTTTGCAATATATGTGCAACTGATGAGTACTTATATCAAGAAATGTTTGGAAATAAATCAACACACATGATAAGAAAAACATTTATTTCAAATATTTTCACATATTCTTCATTATTTTCCCTTCGAAAATGTTCTACGTGAATTATCAATCAGATAGTCATATACATATTTGAATTCATTTTGTTCTGAAAAAAACAATCTTCTTGATAGTTAAAATGTCCTATTCTGAAATTATGTACAATCTGTTTTCTAGTATTTTCACTGAACATACATGAATTCGAGTTTTCAGGTATTTTGAAGTCTAAAATTCTGATTTGGAGATTCCCTGAATTATCAGCACAGTTATTATTGAATTGATTTGATTATTTTTAAAATGAACAGTTTTCTGAATGCCTTAGTGAACTGAATTGAAGTTGGATTCTCGGCATAGCCATTCTGCTGTCTGATACAACTAAAGAAATCTTCTTATGGGTCTTGGTTCAGTTTTCTGGCAAAAAAGATATAAAACCCTTAACAATCGATGAATTTAACGTAAATTTTATTTGGCCCCTTTAACACTTTCAATTCATTGAGAAAGCATTATATCTCTGTTGAAAATATAGCTGAAACTTTTCCCCTTTGAATGTTTTGAATGCAGTGCATGTATAATAGTGCGGAAGAATTGAAAAGATGAAATAGTTTATTGAACTTTGATATGACCTCAACAGTGGCCATAGCAGTTTCAGGCAAATTATTCACATTAATATGGCTTTGGTTATTTGGTCGTGCATCCATTTGTATTGGCTCTTGATGTTTTGCGGTTGGCTACTTCAGAAGTTACAAGTGTAAAGATTATACTCCAGTGTTAGTATAATCTTTCTCTTATACACAAGCTTCTATCTATATTTTGCACCGGTAATGCAATAAGACAATCAGTATGGGAATTTAAGCAGCAGTTTGAAGTCATAAGAAAATATCATTGGTTAGAAATAACGGTCCAACCAATCATTGACGAACAGTCTTTCTTATCACTAAACAGTTCACATATTACTAGAAATATCCCAAGAAAACACATACACATACGTAATCAATCTATTAAATCATTATCGTTAATCGTAATGATTCAATACATTTAAGAATCCAACCCTTTGCTTTTTCTAATGATTGTTCCTGGGTAGAATGCGAGTATTTTATGTAATTGAATAAACAAAAAAGTACTTACTTAATTTCTCCATATGGGAAACTTTGTAATTTGATGCTGTTCGATTTGCTGTTACAATTTCTGCAGTTTCTATATTACAATAATGTCTTCCGCCTCCCCTGTGAAGTGCTTTATTCTGTTCATCACTCATCGTTATACTTCAAGGATAATCTAATAATCGTAAATGGTATGTATATCTTCATCTTTCCTTATAACGAAAAACAATGATCAACGGATTTCATCAACGGTTTATACTGAGATCGAGAACCCTTGTTGTTGTTATTGTAACGTTTGACATCTGTCAAAGATTGAAGTAGAAGAGGTCTTTGAATGTCAGATGTCAATGTGGCCCTTTAAATTTTGCGCTTTTCTTTCTCTCTCCTTAAATAACGTTCCTTGTCTGCCGTCTCATCTGTAAGTTTCTATAATCTGTGATCTCGGTCATCTCATTACCTGAAATGGTGCAAAATCAGATTCAAGCAAAGTAAACTTTATACATTTTCCAGAACCCAAAAACCAGAATGATATTAAATCCTATCTGGGGTTGGCTGGATCAAATTCCACCAAGATCTCGCAACCACTCACTGAAAGAATTCAAAAGGAGATGAAATAATAAACACTAATTTCGATAGATTTTCTCGTACACCCTAATTTTGAAGAGACATTTCCGTTGGTAAAGACTTATCCATCGCGTATGCCTCAAGGACACTCTGTTCTGCAGAATCAAAATACGCCACGATACAACGGGAACTTTCAGCCATAGTAATGTAATGTTCGCCTTCTCCTTTCTACGAAATGTGAAAGCATGAACCATGCCTTCTGAAGGCATTTCCATTAGTCGCTTCTTCATTTTCACTATATTCCACAAATGTAGCCATTCCATATAAATATCACTCTGGTGCACAAATTAATACTACCCGTACAGTATCACTCAAAATCTCAAGCGTCTATTCGGAAACAAAAATGAAAAATGTCTGCATTTTTCACGATTGTCAGAGTAACGTGTGACCATAATTGAGTGGACCGTCGTTTTAGTCACAGTGAAATGCCGCCATATGCTCGTTTGTAAGCGAAAGTTCATATGAAATACAAGGCCCATCGATAAATTACGAAACAAACAGCTCCAACTCCAACTAATATTGCTAGCTTTGATTTACGCGCTAAAAATTCATTGTTGCCAAAATAATTGTTACATGCGAAATGATCTATGAAAAATTGATATTTGTTTTTTAAGTTTTATGAAAATTACATTTGAACGTATACATTAGTTCTCACAGCGCTACGAAATTGAATAAGGTTAATATTATTAATTATTTCAGAGCCACCGCCTAATCCATATATACACGATCGTTGCTAAAACGAGTAGCAACAGTAAAGTCCTAAAACCACTTGTAAAACGTACAGTTTCCCCAAACTAGCTAAGTAATTTCGCGTGTGAACGTTAAATTGATGAGTGGATCCAGTTGTTTACATCTTGAATTGAAGTCGTGAATGGTCACATTCTGCAGTCGTGCTTTTCAGTTAGACGTTGACAGATCACGTCAGTGACTTATTATAACCATTGTTTATAAACTCTATAAACAATGATAAAACGTAAAAAGGTAACACCTATAGTCTAATGTAGGAATGTAAGCTTTCACGGCTGGCTTCAATATTTTGGTTGGTTTCCGGGTTTTGCCGTGGTCTTCTTTGGTTTAAATCTCCAAACGTTTCGACTGCAACTGCGGCAGTCATCTTAAGTGGCGTGGTCGCAGTACTTTTCTAGACGTATCAACTGAAACTGAATCTTTCGAGTTTGCCATGCTATTTATAGTGATGTTTTTTTGCGCACTTTCTGTAATAGTGGGTTCGCGCGCACTTTCCGCGCGATTCGGGTGACATGGCTTCGTTTTGGCCCCTTTCAATGCTGTGTGCCAGATCTTTGGTAAATATGTTCTCTCTTCTTTTCTCTTGGTGTTTGTGTATTTCTGTTGCTTCTAGATACATTCTTGTTCAATAATGATTCGACGTTGCTAGTCTCTCGGTATTTTCGAAAAGGATCTTGTGTTCTCCGTCAGACAATATATTATGCTCAGCGACTGCGGACTTCTCGGTTTGTCCCAAACGACAACTCCGCTTGTGCTCGACTAGGCGGGTACCAATGCTCCTTTTCGTTTGTCCGATATAGACCTTCCTACAGTTACATGGAATTCTGTAGACTCCCGCTGATTTGAGTGGTCTCTGCTGTCTTTGGCTGATCTTAGATATTTCGATATCTTCTTCGTTGGTTTGAAGACGGTGTTAATTTTCTCCTTCAGAATTTTCCCCTGGTTGAGGTATGTAGATGACACGTTCGTTGTTTGGATCTACGGAAGAGAAGAACTTCAGAACTTCCTAAACCATCTGAATAGTTTTCATCCAAAAATCCAGTTCACCATGGAATTAGAAGAAAACCTTTAAATTCCATTTCTTGATGTATTAGTCACCAAAGAAGGTAATCATCTAGGCCACAAGGTGTACAGGAAGAAAACACACACAGATCGATATCTACACAATGGATCCAACCATCATCCAAAACAGAAACGAACCGTCATCAACACCCTAGTGAACAGAGCTTTGAGAATATGTGAACCAAGGCACATCGATGAGGAAATGCAACACCTTACAACTCTGTTACAAGCGAATGGGTACAACAAGAAAGACATCATCCGTGCTACGCGCCCAAGGGAGAAGAAAAGGAACACCAATGAAGAGCAACCCTAAGGCACTGTTTATCTGCCATACATAGAAGGTGTCACCAACAGAATTGGGAAAATTCTGAAGAAGGAGAAAATTAACACCGTCTTCAAACCAACGAAGAAGATATCGGAATATCTAAGATCAGCCAAAGACAGCAGAGATCCATTCAAATCAGCGGGAGTCTACAGAATTCCATGTAACTGTGGGAAGGTCTATATCGGACAAACGAAAAGGAGCATTGGTACCCGCCTAGTCGAGCACAAGCGGAGTTGTCGTTTGGGACAAACCGAGAAGTCCGCAGTTGCTGAGCATACATTGTCTGACGGAGAATACAACATCCTTTTCGAAAATACCGAGAGACTAGCAACGTCGAATCAATATTCAACAAGAATGTATCTAGAAGCAATAGAAATACACAAACACCAAGAGAACTTCAACAGAAAAGAAGAGAGAACATATTTACCAAAGATCTGGCACACAGCATTGAAAGGGGCCGAAACGAAGCCATGTCACCCGAATCGCGCGGAAAGTGCGCGCGAACCCACTATTACAGAAAGTGCGCGAAAAAACATCACTATAAATAACATGGCAAACTCGAAAGCTTCAGTTTTAGTTGATACGTCTAGAAGAGTACTTCGACCACGCCACTGAAGATGACTGCCGCAGTTGCAGTCGAAACGTTTGGAGATTTAAACCAAAGAAGACCACGGCAAAACCCGGAAACCAACCAAAATACCTATAGTCTAGTTCCTAAATATTGTAGATAGTAACTGATCGTACATTTTCTGATTTTTACGGGATTTGAAAGTGCGGAAGGGATGTACGGAAGTGGCAAAGTTAAACTTGATTTGAAACCAAAGTACCTAGCTTATTTCTTTTGTATTTTTTGACCTGCTTTATATGAATTATGAACCGTACAACCGATAAGTCACTATCTACAATTTAGAAACTAGACTATAGATCGGTGAATGTGGTAGGACCCTGAAGTGGAATACCGTCTATAATTATATAAAAGTGGGATCTTTTTTAGTTTGAATCATAACAAAACATTTACTCGCATTTAAAGGCAGATCCATTACATAGGCACTATTGCTCTAATCGTTTCAGATTATGGGTGAGTTGCAGACAGTTTCTGTGCCATTGATCTCACAATATAATTTCAGTTCATCCGCGTATGTCATGCAGACAGTTAACGTCAATCACCTCAACTATGTCATTGATGAACGCGGAGAATAAGGGTATGAACTAGCCTCATACCCTCGCGAATATTCGCAGGTTTTTGCGATTCGTAAATCGCAAAAAAATTGCCGCATGAACTTTCATACCCATGCGGCAAAAAAATTGAGGTAAATGATGAATCATAACATGTCATTTTCTCAGTATTTGGGGTTAGGAATTGTTTTGTTTTCCTTTTTCTAAAATAACTTAAATATCAGTTGAACATGGAAGAAGTTCAATGTTTCCCAAATAACATTACGTACATGTTTCGAATGTAATTCGTAATACGGAGTATTTTTCAATTCGGCATGCAAATGACATCGATATTGTGATGTATTTTCCTCTACTAAATCACAAGAAATGTTATAACTTTTGGAGAGAAGGCTTTATTCTCGTATTGAAACAATAATATGCCGTTGATATTACAAAACTACTCCATGACAACTATTTCAACTATATGAGGATCAAATATACAGAATGTTATATACATTACAGATATCATGTAATTGTTATCTCCAGAAGCCAAGTATCTTCAACAACAATGCAGCTACAGTATAACTTATATCAAGAATCTGTGGTTGGAGGATTCAGCAGATTGAGTGCTAATACAGTGTCTTCACAAAGTCAGATCCAAAGTTTTACACACCCTGCTTCAACAGTAACGCCCATCAAGATGCTCAGGAGTTCTTAAGATACATATATACTAGGTATTCGGCATTAAGGTCGTTCCGTACCTGCAAGCGAACCCGAGATTTGCATTAACCAACAAATATCTGAGGGTTTAATGGGCGTGTCTTATGAACCAAGCACAGACACACTTGCAAAAGGACGCCTTCTTCTATCGTGCTTGATATATTCACTAGGCGAAGCGACGGGCATGTGCTGTTAGCAAGTATGCCTCAATACATACGTTTTTCATGTTCTCGCTTGCTTTGCAGTGATATTGTCATAGTCGGAGGGTAGAGATTTCTCAGATTTCACGTTGGGACATTATATTGAGTATTGGCACAAGTGCATTGAAATTATGGGTAATTATTGTGCTAATAAGCGAGTTATATTATAACTGAACGAGTTTATTTCTACATTTTTGAAGGAGTATTTTGAATAAATGAATTGAATTTGTGGAATATTTCTGGAATATAAGCATTTTATGAATTACCACGTCAGTGATAACATGCCGTTGTTATGGATACCTACCTTTTCAAATTGGATATACCTAGTTATTTTTCTTATAATTGCGGAAAATTATACTTTCCCACACGCGACTTCCGTTGACCCGACGCGAAGCGGAGTTCGTGCGAACAGTCAAGTGCGGGAGAGACACACTTTACGCATGAATTAGGAACATTATTTTTTCTACTACCGCATAAATATTCAAAAAGCACATTGAAAATATATATTGTATTTCAACATACAATGAAAATTCACTAATAATTATCAATGTTAATGTTAAAAACACAATTCATTACATTCTGCAAAATGAGTCAGAATAGCCGGTCCAGCGTAGTTAGTTTTGAAAGTATCTTTCAAAACTAAAATGCGTGTGAAAAAGTGGGTAAAAACGCACGGTCGTAGAAAAAAAATTATTTTACTCGTACTGCAAATATCGAAATCATGATGCAAAAAATATACCATAAATATGCTAGACATCAAATGTAACCCAACAGTTCCGTTCTATTTTAAACTCATTCAATTTTTAATGAACCTACAAGAATAACAAATACATCTATCACATCACTCTCATTGATTTAATTACAAATTTAAGTTCTGAAGTGGAAAATATTCAAGTATCGGATCATAGCCGAGTATATTGCGAATTCGATATGTATATCCAAGAACAATATGACGAAAAAAATAAATTCTTAAAGGAAGTTAAAAAGTATAGACAAAGAACATTTTCAGAGGAAGCTTCAGGAATTACCATGGTTCTCTTTCTCTTTTCTGTTTTTCTCACACTTCTCTATATTTGTCATTACGCTGTCATATATTATTGATTCCATTAAGTTGGCACTGGTGGAAGAACAGAAACTTCACTGTTATCTGAACCAGTCTGCCAATAACCCGCCTTATTTATTCTATTTCTAGAAATATTTTTGTTAGGCTACTATCGGCATATCACCGTATTTTTTATTGTAATAGTGCTCTATTTATTGTAATTTTTGTATGGTGGGTAATGAAAATATTATTATATCTATGGAGGAATACCTTCTTGCCACCATATTTAGACATCAAATCCACTTTCATTTGGGGGTAATTTATACTTCTAATTTTTCGAAACTTTGCTGACCGAGAGTTTCCAGTGAAAATATTTCATTAAAACAGTAGCTTACAATTTCTCAAAACATATTTTTTTGTGGCACCATTAGAAAAACTTTGGATCAGCCACCAATAAGGGGAGCGAAAATTTTTCATTATATATTTCTCACTATTCTGGTCGGCAAGATTATTTTTGTTCAGCAAATTATCCACACTTTTCACAACGCAATTTTCGATTTCTACAATATACTTATAAGAATTACAATAGTGGGTATATCAAATTTTTCGATGATCATTCATCTGGGCTATTTGGATGTACGAGTATATCTTTGGGTGATGAGAGGGTTTTGAAAAATCAAACAAGAGTGCTTAGAAGTTAGGTTGACAATAATTTTTATTCTTGGAGGATTCATTAATTTCTTGGGGGATTTCGAATCTCCATGTTTCTTGGAAATCGCGGATCTACCAATTCCGGAAGAAGACAGTCCATGTAAAACATTTCAATTTTGGTGCCATATTGTTGATCCAGAAGGAATCGTCCCGATGAACCTGCAAAAATGTAATAATTTTCGAATATAAATAAATAGCTTCATTTACGACTGAGCGAAAATGTATTAGTTTTCAAGAAAAACATAGTACCTCTTGCGTCATCATTCCTAATGGCGACCAAGTGATGAAATAACATGTCCTCTTTGTTATGTGCAGCTGGCACTGTATTTGGTAAAAATAATTATGATTCTTTTTCAAATTCATTTCATTATTTTCATCCAAACTGCAGAATTTCAATAATTTGTTTTTTGCGCCTACAAGTGGATGCATCTTAGAAATATATTTTGGACATTTCACTTCAATTATGGAGTCAGTACCTATTAAGCCATCGGGACTGGTCCCAAGATAAAATTCCACAGTTGGCAACACTGCGACCACCACCATATTCTAATTACATGGATCGCTCGGGCGGTGATTGAAGCAATAATTGTGTTTACCTGTATCCGAATATGGAAGCTGATAGTAAATAAAATTCAAAACACTTCTTTCTACTTGTTAAAAAAACCTAATTCTACTATTTGTAACTACCACAATAAAAAATAGTCTCCGCCACTGTCACTGTTGCACCAACGAATTGATTCGCGTCGATTTGATGTGATGGCGCCGCATTACGGCTGTTTTATTATGCAATTCTTATTTATCACTTTTTAGTATTTGTACTGTTTTGATCTATAGTATATTCTATATGAGATAGTGAATTGCTATGCACTTTTAAGGAAAGTAGTCTGACTCGAAAAAAAATCAATATTTTAATTAGTTTGGGCCAAAATTATTCAAAATAAAAAATGATAATAACTTTCCCTGAAAGAGTACAATATTTTGAACAGGCAGGTGCAAGTTTTATTGAAATCGGACCAGGCATTTTCTAATAATTTGAATAGGCGTTTCAGAGAACATGGGGAACGCTCTTAACATGTCATTAGATCATTGCAGAAGCGAGATTTGATATCAACAAAAATATTTGAAAATGCCACAGAATAGTGGTCTAGATACTTTTGGGGAGTAGCACCCAATAGAGCTTGCTATCTACCCCTGAACTGAACCTGAAGTAATAATAATAATAATAATAATAATATACGCTTTATTCACACAAAAAATACAATAAAATACAAATTCAATACAACATACAAAGTTTATAATATTTGTGAAACAAAGCAAAAATCCGAAAAGTGTATACACACTTGTTTCGGTTCGAGAATTAGGAATGAAAAATATTTGGGTAATAATAGCTAGGTATAAAATCATGAAATATATAGAGGTATATGTTTAAAAATGTGGTTAGTTTAATAAAATAATACTATGAATAGAATAGAAGTATGAGTACTTAGTAGTTATTCAAACGATGTGTATTAAAATTGACTAATTCATTTATCGAAATAATGATTCACAGTTCTACCCATTTGAATTATGTGATTCCTTAGTTGGTATTTGAACTGATTTATATTGACTAGAGACTTCATGATTTCTGGAATGCTGTTGTACAGTTTCGGTGCGAGGTAAGAGTAAGACCTTTGAGTAGCTGTTTTGGACATGAATGGTATGATACAGTGCTGTTTTTTCCGAGTATTGTGTTCATGTTCTGGTATTTGAAAAAATTGCTTCCGTAGATGTTGTCGCACACAGGAGTAGTGGTAATACAATTGCCTGATATCGAATATTCTCGTTTCAATGTAGAAGGTATTTGTTGGATACCGGGAATTCCTTGAACAAATTAATTTCAGGAACCTCCTCTGCATGACTTCTAAAGTATGGAGATAAGTTTTTGGAGCTGAGCCCCAAACAAGTATCCTATAACGAAGATGGCTTTCAACTAGTGAATAATATAATGTTTTGAGATAGTTTTCAGGTAATAGCTCTTTGAGTTTCTTTAATTTGTACAATATAGCTCTTAGTTTCTTCAGAAGATATGCTATATGCAAGTCCCATTTCATGTGAGAATCAATAATCATGCCTAAGTACTTTATTTTTGTTTGGGGGTAGATGGTGAAAGTCTTTAAACGAGAATTCATATTGAGCTGGTCGAAGGTCGGTCTAGTGGAGGATTTACAGGTGAAGTATAGGTAGCTGGTTTTTTCCATGTTCACGGTTAGTAGTTTAAAGTCCAGCCATTGTTTAATTCGTGAAAAACCAGCTTCCGCATTAACTTTCAAATCATTCCATGTGTCCGCCCTATAAAAGATAGCCGTGTCATCGGCAAAACCTATGATATTATCATTATTTTCCAGTGAGAATAGTCCATTAATATATATGTTGAAGAGGGTGGGACCAATTACAGTCCCTTGGGGAACACCATATTCAATGCTGAGAGTATCCTCAATCCTGACAACTTGGTGTCTGTTCATGAGGTAGCTTTCGAAAAGCAGCAGATTATTATTGCGTATTCCAATATCTTTTAGGCAGTTTATGAGCAGTTGGTGACTCACTGTATCGAATGCTTTCGATAAATCGATGAATAAACACAAGCACGGCTTGCTGTCATTGAGGCTTTGGTTTATTTTTGTAGTTAGGGCGATTACATCCTGTGTCGATGTTTTTTCTCTGAACCCGTACTGCTGCTTGGATAATATTTTGAATTTATTCAGATAACTTACAAAGCGTTGTTTTATAAGTTTTTCGAAAATCTTCGATATATGTGTAATGAGGGATATGGGTCTATAATTATTAATATTGTTCACATTGCCTTTTTTGAATATAGGAGTAACGATAGAACTTTTGAAGTGAACTGCACCTGACTTTAACTTTATGAATGCATTTTGTTCCTCAACTCAAATCTACTTTGAAATTCACATGTTGTAGTCACCGTTCAGTCACCACAAAATACAGGTCAAATAATGCTTTCCTAGTGTTTGATTTTTCAAAATGGCCTTAATGTTGAACGGGAGAATAATATAAGTATTATGTAAATTCTTTATAATACATCAGTCACAACCAGAGCATTTCTTGCAGAATGCAATGGTTCCAAACTTGAAGACACCCTCTTCTCTTCAGTTTTGTCCCCACTGTTGACTCTTTTCAGAAATAAGTTTCGAACATATGTTTCAGCTCAAAGAATAACTGGGAAATATTATTATTGGTGGTTAATATATTGTCTCTGAACGATTCTGTCATAAGTAGCGCCTGTAAAACGCTATTTATATAACAAGTATTTCCCAAATTATTCAACCCAACTTTGCTC
This sequence comes from Chrysolina americana, assembly GCA_958502065.1. Lineage (NCBI taxonomy): Eukaryota > Metazoa > Arthropoda > Insecta > Coleoptera > Chrysomelidae > Chrysolina > Chrysolina americana. The sequence goes on along the minus strand of OY293415.1, from coordinate 34,542,893 downwards.
CTATGACGTCCAAGGTGATTTGTAGACTTATCCAAAGACATTACTGGCAAATTAGGACACTGCCGTTGGGAAGATGTTCCTTACACACAAATTTAAATGCGTGTGCGGCGAGTTACTCATCTAAGTTGTGTTATTTGATCGGAGCCTAGAATTGATATAAGTGGAATATTGGGAATGCAATATATATTCTAGATGGGGAAAACAATATATAGACAATATTATTTTATCAATATTAGAAAATATTATTCAACCAATATTGACCCAATATCACATTGATAATGTACATTCAGAATCGGTTGAAACAATATTCAACCAATATTAATCATATGATATTGTATTTCTAATGTTCATCCATATTGGCTCAATACGAAATCAAGTTTTAGCCAAAAAAAATTATTACTCAGTCCCTTTTTAAAAATTTTCCAGAACGCTTATGATCGTATAGGTTAACACAGAAATATGTTTGGTGGAGAATTTGATACTAATTAATATAGAGAACCCATTCACGCGATCTCTACGGTTGTAATGCAATTTCTGGAATAAGGATTAATTGATTTAACGTACACTGGCAAGTGGTTTGGTTTCGATGACTTTCAAGATGTTCGAATAGGCTACCAGCTGGAATTTGCTTAATGAAATTTCAGATACGCCAAGTGGGACTTATATCGAAATATCGGTTTTCTGTGTTGCAGTTAATGAAAATGTGTAACAATGCTGTGGTCAAAGGATGTCGGGTATAGAGGAAAATTGACCACATACCTATGTAATGTTTACGTTGAGTAGAATTGAGTACGATTTATGACTATGTTCCTTGATTGATAATGACAAGGTAGTGAGTTGCAATTGGAATTAGTCGGATTATGGGGAAATTCTGGATTCATTGAATATTTTGTACAAACATTAGATTTGATGAGAAAGGCTACGATACAAAAGGCTCAAGTACACGGGGCGAGTTTGCAAACTAACAAGCCGGCTTGCAAAAAGCCGGCGAGTCGGCGAGTGGATAGTAGTCGAGTACACACAAAATTTCCCACTTGCTCAATAGCCAACTAGCTGGCGTGTGGAAAACATCTGTTGTCGTCTGCTGTTAGGAGGTTATTGTGAAAGTTTGCTAAACTATTGGTATTTTCTCTCCATTCACCAGGTGTTACATGTCCTGTGTTAAAATCTTGTCTCTCCAGTGCTTGTTGTGACATATAGTGGCTTGGGGCAGTCTCTCGTAGCCAGTTATGCAAACTGCAAGCAGCCCAAACAACTCTATCAATAGTATCGGGTTTCAACAAAATTGGTCTTGAAAACACTCTAAATCGCCAGGCAAGTATGCTCCTCCGACATCTTCAAGACCAATGCTACTAGCCACTTGTGCACAAGCTACTGTGAGTACACGTTGCTAGTTTACAAGTTAGCACGCTCAAAGGCCGGCAAGTGGTGTGTAAAGTCGCCGGCAGTTCAACTTTTTTCAGAGCGTTTTTACAAGCAGCTAACGGAGCGAGTGCATCGATTACACTGGACTTGTTTACGAGCTGCTTGTGAAAAGGACGGCTTGTAGCTTGTAAACTCGCTTCGTGTACTTGAGCCTTAACCCTCGAATAGATACAAGCGGCAAGAAGAAATAATGAGATATACCAAATTCTAGCGGCAATATTGGGTCATATTTGAGGAAATATCCTCAATAACTCTATTAAAGCCCATCACCACACGTTATCCATATTGTATGAAAGCGAACTACACAAAATATGTCTTAGTTATTTTTGTATTTCTGTTAACCTGAAAATGAGTTGAAACTCTTCATTTACTGGGTAAAAGAAACTACTTGTTGAAATTGTCTAGCAATGCGACTCTGGATGCACTGTAACTATAAATAATAAACGTGCTCTCCTGATAATTAATTATTCGAAACCTATTATCCTTTTTTCTCATCACGTACCAGTTAGGAACATATCAAATGAGTGCCTGGTTGTAAGATTTCGGATTTTGAGTCTCCCACGACAACATAGTGAGAAGTGCGAGAAAAACAACTTTAGCGTGTGGACAAAGTTGTCACCCACTAGTGCGGGAAAATGTCACTTCCCAAATTAAAATGCTTGTGGATATAGGGTGAATCAAGCACGCGTGTAAAAAAATAATTTCAATTGGATTATGCCCAGTATGTCTTGTAATGATCCACAAATAATTTCTGGTCGGAGCTGGTATCTGTCTAGTTCATATTTCGCGGAGTTCTGCAATGAATGCCTCACGTTTATTGCCCTAGTATATTCTTTCAGTAGTTTTGTTGCTCTATTCGTCCTTTGAAAACATATCAGTTTAGGTTCTCAAAATGTTTTGATTGAACTCTAGTACATGTTAGATTTTTATACTGTAAGGTAATCAAAAACTTCACTTTTAATCACTTTTATATTTCCTAACAGAACAACGTTACAACTCGACTGATACAGTTCGATTATTATAACTTTACCCATGCGTCATCAATTTATGACCGAAGAAATCACACACCCTCTATCGAACATCTCTTTCTAACAACCGCTATGAGCGAATCAAAGTTCGTTAACATTTGTCTTCTAAGCTAAGAATTATGGTATTGTGATGATCGATTATAACTCAAAACAGTGAAAAGAGATAGCCATAAAACCGACATTGTTTACATTTCAACTAAACTTGCCAAACATTGTATTGGCTAGCGTGTACCATCAATTATTTGTCGCCCGTTTTACTTTGTTTTGCAGTCGAATATATTATAAAAACAGTTTTTTTCAGAGCTAAACGTCTCTTGGAATCATTACTTTCAAAGTAAGTACAATACAATGTGTTTTATTCACAAAAAATAATCTTCAAAATTTTTAACCTCACAATTGACATTTGTGACTATAATTCCGTACTACCGGGATATTAACGCAACAATTATTCATAGTGTGGAAACCCTATTGAGAGAAAAAAACATTACCTAAATCTATAAATACAGGTCAAAAACATTCATAATATATTTTAATTCTTTTTTAGATTATGCCTGGAACTATTCTACACTCACAAGCACAACATTTTGTGTTGAACTTGTTTGTGCGAGTATTTTGAAAGGGAAAGAGTGAATGGTTGACCTTTTTTACCACTTTCATCTGTTCAAGAGGTAACAATTAAAACCACAAAAGAAACGTCATAACTTTTCTTTACTGTATTGTAGAGAATTGCAGATGCTCTTAAAATATCTCTAAAAACGGTGTACAAGATCAAAATAAGAAACGGAAATAAACCCATTCCATCAACTTCAGGAATAAGTAGACGTCGTCTCAAACAGAAAACAGCTGGTTTATCTGAAGGACAGAAAATGGCAGTATGAAATACTTTGTACGATATGTATGAAAAAAGTGAATATACCTCCTTATTACCTGGTGAGGGAAATTAGGATATTATTGATTGTTCATTCGATGGATGTGACACTGACTAGGGAGAAAAATTTCTGAACAAATGTAACCGCCCCATTTTCATCAATCACAACTTCATCAGGAAAGTCATTGGATTTATGTATATTAGTTGAAAAGTCGAACTTTATTGTCACATCTAGTTTTCTTTAATTTGAAACTTCACTTCGTATGAATTTTGACATGTACCTATATTTATTTGAATTTTCTTCTTCCAGAAAAACATGTTACCCTTCAATCCTTGAACGATGAACTGAAAAATAAGGAGATTGTTTCGATGTGCAAATCATCTTTGAATGTTTTACTTAAAGAGCTGGGATTTAAATTTGAAAAAGATGATAATCGAAGAGCTTTGATTGAGAAGACTCATATTGTTTCACAAAGAGCATATTTTTTACGTAAATACCAAGATAATCGAAAAAGTTTGTATCCACGAGAAGTGGTTTTTTAGATGAAACATGGATTTATTCTAGAGGAAATATAATAAGTCTTGGCAGGATGATAATGTCAAAAGTGTACGCAAACCCGAAGGATTTATTGTTGTGCATGCTGGTTCTGCAAAAAGGTTTGCTCCAGAAGCCAGTTTATTGTTCTGTTCGAAATCTTTGATTCATGGAGAAATGAATAGTACAATGTTCACCAAGTGGATCACTTCACAGTTAATTTCCAGTTTGGAAGAGCCATCTTTGATAATAATGCACAATGTACCATACCACAGTGAAATTTTGAATAAACAGCCTATCACTTCTCCAAGAAAATCGGAAATTGTTTTTTGGCTACAGGAAAATAATATTGATTTTGATGAGAAATTAACAAAACCAGAGTTATTGCAATTGGCTAAGATGAACCGAAAGGAAAACATATATATTATAGATGAACTGGTACGAGAACATAGGCATGAAGTATTAAAATTGCCACTTTATCACCCAGACTTTAATGCTATTGAATTAATGTAGGCTAATTGTAAGACATACTACAACAATCATATTGGCAGAGATGGATACAGTGATGAAAAAGTATTGGGTCTGTGGAATGAAGCATTAGAGAAGTGCAACACTGAATCCTGGGCAAAATGTGTGAAACACACCGAATCGCTCATTGAAAAATGGTATGAACGAGAAAAGCTCCTTTGTGATATGGTTATTGGACCCATTATTATAAACATTGGTGACAGTTCTGAATCAGAAAGTGATTAAATATATTAATTTTGTTTTTACTTTCATAAATGGTACATAGTTCTACATGCTCGCATTTCATAAATAAATGTATGCATACATTTTTAGATATTCATTTATTTATCATTATACAGTGGGTCCTTGCATCCATGCACGAATAGGTAATTAAATAAGTTTGAATGCCTAAGTCTAGAAGATTCCTTTTCTGAGTTTTATTTATCTAAGTATATGTTTATTGTACACAAGAACCATTTCTTGTAGACAAACACAGTTGAATTTAAAATACGAAACTATAGCCGACTAAAAGCAGTGCAGGCGTGTAGGTGTATACATAATGAATAATCATGGCTAAAAAAAGACATTAGAATGTGTCGTCATAAAACTCTGCCATGTTTGAATGGAAACTGATTTTTTGATATCCCCGTATGCAAAGGTTTTGAAAATATTGCACTCCAACCTAGTTTTTTGAACAACTTTTTTCGTTAACTACTACCTAGAAAACTTGCATTAATGTGGATAAAATTAGGATGTGATGGATTTGTGTCAAACGGCTGCGGAGGTATGGATGAAACAACTTCCTTATATGAGTGTGACTGAAATTAGAATACAGTAGGGAGGTCAAAAGTTTCTAGTAAACTCACTGCCTCCATGTTTTATTATCCTATCAAACCTGGTGTCACTGGATTCGTAATAATTGGAAAACACCGTGTGCTAGGAATCGAACGTTAAAAGGTAAGACCTCGTGTTAATCCCTGGCTCGCACAAGTTTCGACTACTGAGGGCTGCCGTTCGTAAGGGGACGACAGCTGGTTAACGGAAAAAACTATTTTAAAGATTCATTCCTTTTCTCCTTTGTGCCTCCAACAATATTTTTTAAATTTGGAACATTGAATATGCTCACTGAACGGCACTTTTTGACATATTCGGAAAATAAAGGAAAGGAGAAAAGGAGGGTATACCCATGAGTGTGTCACACGGTATTTATTCTGTTGGAACTAAAAAAACACTCTTATTGTCTGTGGTTCGCTATTTCCATGAATTTGAAAATGTCACGGTCCACGACATTCCACATTTAGACGTCATTTGGCTTAAACGTCTCGACTTATTTCATATGCTTAACTTGATGACGCACAGGTAAAGTTATAATAATCGAACTGTATCTATCTAATGAATTCCCTTTTTCCCCTTATATCACCCAAATAGTCAAACCTCCTTAGTCATTGGCAGGACCCGTAATGAGAGTAGCACTAATTGATATTTGTCTCTTCAAATGCTTGTTGTCTGGTTTGATACTAAGACATTTGGCACAATACCGAATATACCTCGCAAAGTTCTCTATCAAAGGAATCCTAACTTATTCATAGTTTGATACTAACGATTCGAAATATTGAGGATCAGTATCAAAATCATGCATTAGGTCAGAATCACTGTTGAACACTCTCCATCAACAGTCATACACAAGTTGTCGAAGAGAGCGGACGTGTTCTGAGTGATACAGTTATATAGTGATAAATAGTATATCACGTGAATGATGAACTCAATAACATTGGATTTTAAAACTGTTCGGAAGCGTTACTAAAAATCGAGAATGGGATAGAGATGTATATAACTGAAGAAGGACAAGATGTCGAAGTTTATGTCACCGAAGATGAAGATGAAATCAAGCTGAGGGTTTTCGATTTTCCTTTCGAAATGGAAAATCAGAGAATAAAGGATGCTCTGTCTCATTATGGTTTGGTAAAAAGTATAAGAAACGAAAAATACAGTGGTGAAGAATTGTACAATGTTAAAACTGGGGTGAGACTCGTAGCTATGATCGTAAGAAAACCCATACCGTCATACATAACGATAGAGGGTTTAACATCTCTTGTCACCTACCCGAACCAAACACGGACGTGCATGTTCTGTGATCAACCAGGTCACGAAAGAAGAGATTGTCCTAAACGCCATATGAATAAAATCAACATGATCAGGACACCAAATACTCTTAATTCAATTGATGAACAATTGAAAACCCAAGAAATATCTGAACAGCAGAAAATACCAGAAGACAAAGAAACAGCAGAAAGACAAGAAATAACAAAGGAACCAGAAGTACTAAACAGAGACGAACCACTACAACCGATCGTGGAACAGGAACAGGAAAATACAAACTTCCCCATTACAATGAATGACTCAGGAAGTGATTCCAATATAAGAAGCAATGACCCTGAATTGTGAAAAATGGAAGTAGCTGAATCTCAGTCAGATGAAAACATCATAGATGAGACACAACAAGAACCATAACCAAAGCAGAAGAAGAAAAGGCGCCAAAAAGTAAGTAGTTCAGAAGAGGAGGAGAAAGTGCCCAAACAGAGGAGAGAATAAGGCAAACAGAAATTTAAGAATTCACAGTCCGATGATGGAGACGTAAGATGTCTATTAACTCATTTGAAAAATAATATCAATCAGTTGGACAATGCGAAATTAACTAGAGAAATATCGAGAGAAGAGATTTGGCAAGTCCTGAAAGAATGCTCGAAGAAAAAAATTCCTGGGCCCGATGGTATCTCATATGAATTTTACATAGCTTTCTTCGAAGTAATTGGTCACGACATACAGAAATTATTCAATCTCCTATTGAACAGCACAACGCCGCCAAAAACTTTGTAGAAGCTGTTATGATTTTGATACCTAAAACCAAACACCGTAGATCTTAACAGCTTCAGGCCCATAACTCTGTTGAACACAGACTATAAACTTCTCGCGAAATTGGTAGCAGAATGAAAGACATTGCAGGAAAAATATTTGAAAAGGAACAAGCTTGTGCTACCAAGAATTCTATATTCAATAACTTGTTACTTTTGAGAGACACAATTTTGCATTTTGACAAATATAAACAAGAAAGCGGAGCAATTCTGAGTATAGACTTTTACCAAGCCTTTGATAAAGTCAATCATGACTATCTCTGGAAAGTAATGAATAGAATTGGATTCGATCAGAAAATAATCACTTTGATTCAAAACATGTATAGTACTGCAAATTCTAAAGTTCTAGTTAACGGATACCTCTCCGAATCCTTTGATATAAATACATCATTGGGCAAGGCTGTCCCTTATCGATGTTTTTATTTAGCTTATCATTGGAACCCTTTATTCCACTGATTGATTTCTCGATACAGGGAATAACATTCAATAATGATACTCACAAGGTAACAGCATATGCAGATGGCGTGTCAATATTTAATGCGGATGAAAACGAACTGAATAATTTCAATAATTTGGTAAAAATTTATGAAGGCGCCTCAAATACTGAAGTGAATATAAGGAAGTCGCACATCCTACCTCTAGGAAGATTAGCTGAAACAGAAAGACACGCAATGCAAAATTATCCGGTAGAGGGTACAATAAAAATTTTAGGAATGACCTTATCGAAAACCTTTAACGATACTGTTAAGAATACCTGGGAAGGAATCAAAAAAAATATTCAAACAACTCTTATAGTCAACTACGTGAAACGATCCAAAACTCCAAAGTCAGCCGTGAAAGCATCCATTCCTACATACCTTCATAATTATTCAATAGCGTTTCATCATCACAAGTAATAATTACGTTTAAAATGAGCGGGTCTGCTCGGCCCTTCACTGCGACACGTAAGGGACTATTGTACCTAACAATGAATACAAAATATTTTTTGGAAAAAGTACCATGTCAATTTCCATCTCAATTCTTGGTATGATGAATCGTTGGAAAACAGGTCATGGTGAGACTTCCTATCTTGCATATGCCATTATCCAGTAGGTAGTGTTGGGGAATGAGGCTCGTCGGTTAATAAGGCTCACCTTTTTTTTCCTTGAAGACTGGCAAATTTTTTCAAACCTGTCAACATGGTTAATTGTATCATCCGAGTGGTAAAGCTATACTGAAAGATCGTTTACTTCAGTTCGCCATTAACAACAGTAGGAACATGAGCATTTTTATGGTGCACAGATTTTAAGTTCGCAAGAATGTAAGACGTCTTTTTTAATTCAACCTCTTTTACTTAAAGAAACTAATAGTGCTCCATCATTTACTATAACTTTGGTACTATCTTCCGCACTAAGAGAAAAAATTTAAAATTCTTAATTTTCTGGAAATTGCATGTTTGAGAAAAAGTGCTCGCCCAGTAATAAGACCCTACCAACGATCGCGTAATAAGGCCAGCGGGCATTATTATCGAACATGGGCCGTATTAGCAGACATAATGGTTCTTTCTACAAATCAATTTAATTCTTGCTGGTCTTAAAATGTGAAAAACTTCCAAGAATATTCGTGCCAAATGGTCTGAAGAGCATAATTTGCATCGAGAATTATTCGCTACTGCAATGTTGGTATGCCACTTAACCTAAGTTTTCATGTACACGAATTATTCGTTTTTCGTACGAAATCTGTCAAAAGCTGTTCGAAGATATTTCGTGACGGCAAATTTAAACTGATGGTACGAATGAGTTCGAGAAGTTGAAATAAAGTCAACTTGTCCGAAAACAATGATCAGTGCGGTTATGTATGTTTGTTTCCAGGCATATTAAATATTTTAATGTAAAATATGGACAGCAATCTCATGATTAATAATATAAGGATAAGAACATCCGTAATATTTTATATTTTACTGATTTTGTTATTATTATTGAAATTTTGAATTGAAGAAAAAAGAAAAAGAGCTCCCAAACGTTTTTGGGTGAGACCCATTTTCAAACTGCGAAAATTACATTGCAATTACCACAGCTTAATTAACGAGCTGAGGAATTTTCTTTAGAAAATGGAAGGTAAATTAGGGGGTTGTCGTTGAATATTTCATTTATTCCGTGAAGGCATTTGGCATAAATGAATACCGCTCAAAATATCATTGGTACGAAAAAGTGACATTTCTTTCAATTACTACATCAATAGTACGCCATCAAGAGTTTAGATTTTGTGAACTTAATTTGATTGGTTTATATAATATGAGGGAAATTGTCAGTAGAAATATCCCGACACAATGCAGAATTTTTGAAAAATACTTCCGCCTTGCTGGCATGAAAACTGTGTTGCTTAGAAACACCACGAGAGTTTGCTCGAGCGGTGTTTTGTACAGCAACACAGTTTGAGTGCCTGGCAAGGTGAAAGTATTTTGGAAATTCTGCATTTTGAAGGGATATTCGATCAGAAAATTTCACGAATATAATGGACTAAATGCGTATTGCAAGAACGGTTCATCTTCTGTAATCAATGTCAGTTGAAGAGTTGAACCGTCAAACTGACCGTGATTATCGTAACTATGGAAATGTATACACAAGCTGGAAGCGAAACACCGTTTTAAAAATACCACGGGCTGGAGGAAGTGTTTTCAAAAAGTCCTGTTCTCATTGGGTCGAAATGAGAAAATTATGGCTTGATTGGTTTATATAATATGAGGGAAATTGTCAGGTGGAGACTTAATTCCACTGCAACAGCTTGCTTGCAAGCAAAATTTAACCGAAAACGAAACTGTAGAAGAAACAATACTGATTCAAACAAAATCGCTATTGAGACAGGCCCAAGCTGAACCACAGTCAGAAAAAGGAAAGCTCAATATGTCTTTTACAGAGTTACTACCAACACCCAACATGAAACTCAAACCGAAATCTAATCGGCGAAAAGTTTTGAATTATAAAGCTCAAGCTGTAACCAAGGACCTCTTTAATCCATAGCCATCGACCTCTGGTTTGGCAACAACAAAGAAAACGTGGAAAATGTGTAATTACACAAAAACTGAAAGTTGGTTCTGCAGTGTTTGTGAGACTGAAGCCCAGTTAGACATGCGAAAGTGTCTTAAATGTGGAACTTCGTTCCACGAAACTTGCATGGGACTGACGGCTGAATATGTTGAGGATTTTTACTGCAGTGAATGTTCCTTAAATTTGGTTTATTAGTTTTTTTTTAATAATTTAATTTCTTTGTTAAAATTTTGTTACGTTTATCAGTTTTTCTGAAAAATAATGTTTATTTTTTTTATTTGAGATTTATTAAGTTTCTACTGTCTTTGATTAAAATAAATGATTTGTATATACCTATATACACAATAAATATACACAATTCGGCGTAACTTACCATAGGCTTTATTACCATAATAAGCGGGTAATAAGGCCCAACGCAAGTTTTTAATATTTGTCTTATTTAGATCACCAAGATATTAATGGAGACGAATATTGAAGTTAACATAGCGATATATAGGACAAAAAAAATTACAAAAGTTAAGCGGGCCTTATCACCCAACACTACCTTATTCCTACCGTCTTCATTTTTGAGACCTAGGAAATTAGGAATTGCAAAGAAGTATATTGCGGATCCAATTTCTGTATAGAATTTTTCTCTGAGTTAGGAAAAATTTTACTTTTCCAAACCCACGAAAAATTCCAAATAGCGTTTTTTGATATTGTAACGACTATGATGTTCATGAGTCACTCGTAGTTTTCGTTGAACTTTCTCAAATATTTTTATTGACTGTTCTACTTCTTAAACTAATTTTTTGTAATATCCAATCTCTGAATTCTAGTCGAGGCTGTCCCCATAGTGAAAATAGCGAATTAATATTTTTTATTGCTTTAGAATTAGGAACAGTTGATTTACTCGACACTCAGTTTCTGGAAATACTACCATTTAACCGTACATAACCAGAATTATTGAAATTTCGATGTGGGTTTGACTCAAATTTAATCACGTACATTTCATTTTAAATCCTGTTTCATAGTTAGTAATCGACTCGTATATGTGAACCATTACCCTGGAAAGTGTTCTGGAATCATACCTTAAGTACTCACTGGATCTGGTATTTGGGATTCTTCAATCTTCTGATGTAGAACAGATATCAAGTAAATCTGTTTCATGTTGGCTGACCTCATGTACAAAATTCGGCCCTCTATGTTGGTTCGAGGAATCTTCTTTCCTGATGAAAGCTACTATTCTGGAAGACTGATGCAAAGTTTGTTCTCAACTGAGAAAACTTTAATTGTGCTATTGAATTCCCCATTACATCACTATAACCTGCACCCTCAGGAGAAACAGAGTGCAATAGTGAACAGATTGTACCCAGTCTCTAACATGTGTTCTTCCTGTATGTTCACCTACAATGAAAGATTTCACTTTGAAACAGATTTCCAAGTATTATCCGATTGTGTGAAGGAGTTTTAAAATATTGTTTCAATTCAATTATCTCTTTTGATCCCTACACTAAATGCATAAAACGTACGAATAACGTGCGGAAGACTTCTGAACCGAAGGCGAAAGGTTTAAAGTCTAATTACCTCTCTAGAGATTCATTAATCACAAACTCCAGTAATTACATTCCCAAGTTTATACATACGTATTACCAAGCGTCGCTTCTTCGCTGCCGGGTACAAATAGAGTAATACCGATCTGATAATTCAACAAAAACCACTCAAGGTTATCACTTCTTTAACTAGCGGGTTCAAATCGTTGAATGCGTTATCTGCCATCGCCGAGTACACTTATTATTTGAAGGGTTGCTTTTTCGTATTTATTATCTCTACGAACGTGAAAACATGTTCTGGGATTACCTAGTGAATGCTCAACTCAACAGTAGTTACGGGGATGGGACTGTTTTTCAGGAAGAGTCCATATATCCAGAAGAGAAATATTCCAGTAGAACTTTATAAATGAATCAATGTACTAATCTTTATAAAAAAAATACAAGAACAAACGACTTTCCTGTAGGAAGTTTGTTCTGAATTAAATGAGTCTCCTCGTCCGAATAGATTACCACCCTGTAGATTATCATTCTTTATCGAGAACATTCTGAAGATCTTAATCACAGCTTTTTTGTTCAGTCAGTTTGATTTATAACATTATTTTACTTTGTGAAACAGAAGAAAAATATTTATGAACGGACGGGTTGGGACAAGGATACTCTTATAATTCAGAACAAACTTCCCACAGGTGAGTCGTTTGTTCGCGTAATTATATTTTGCACCCCTCTTCCAACAAATAGATTATCACCCTGTAGATGTTTAAAGATGAGATTTTTTTCCTTTCCAGACAAATTCCCTATTGTACCTACTTCCACTATTTCTCATTTGAAATTGTATAGAAAAGATTTTACAGAATATCCCAAATTCAGTGTCTTAATATCGTAAACAGAATAATTGACCATCATGCAGTCAATGTCATATATTAATCAATTCATCAAATGTTGAAGGACCACCATTTTTTTTAACGATTACATAAAATCCAGATATTGCTAACTCCTATAATAAAGTGAATTTGTCAAGCTGTGTGCATGCTTCAATATACATTTCCACTTCAACATTCAGACAGATATGATGTAGTATCCCATATCTTTATTTTATGAATCCTTGAACAGGATGAAAATTGTTCAATTTTAAATATGTTGTAACATTTTAATTTGGTCCATGGACATGATGTTTTTATATGGCTTCTTGTACACCTGACGAGTACGCATTGATGATGACTACTTAACAGTCGAAAGCGCTCTGCTATAATTTTTAAAATAAAAATATTTTGCACGAAATACAAATTTTCTTCCTTCCAGTATCCTATAATACAGTTCCGGTCCGATTGCGACAGTGAGAGGACATGCTTTTCGCCCTTCACAAAGATGGCACGTGGATGTTGCGTTGGAACGAAACTAATTTGTGTTAGTGATGTCCGATGTTATAGTTATCTTTTTTGAATCTAGTGAATGTTAAATAGTTTTTCGATTGTGGAGATATTTGTGAAATCATTGCCATCTTTTTCTCTACGCGGGTAGCCAGGCCCGATGACAACGGATTTGTCGGAAAAAGAGGGTATATCATCGTATAATAACATTATCAAGAATTTTTTTGTGTGAAATTATAAAAATATTTTTTTTTGTTATACTTACCTGATCTGGAGAAATTGATTCCGTAAAGGAGTCAGAAATCCAATAAACAAATAGAAGAAGAAGTATCCTATAATAAAGTTTCGCAAGCACTTGTGACCTAAATAAGTTACCCAAAAGTGTTATATAGAGTGGGCAGAATATATGAGTGAAAAATATAATTCAGAAAATCAGAAAATGGAGCTTTTTCAAAATTATGAAGTGGGGGCGGAAAAAATTATCGAATACACTTATCAAAGAAGAGTGAACAACCCTACTTGACGGTATATCCGCATAGACCTATACATTTTTTCATTTGCAAGTATTCAACAGAAAACAACTATTGAATTTTTATAATTTACAGTTGCTCATTTTCACTAAAATCATTTTTAGCTACCCTGTATAATTTGAGGGAATGAGAATGGATCAGAAATATCACACATCTGTCTATCAAATGTTATTATAATTATTTCCTCTATTATTTCGATTTGCATCTGCATATATAGAAGCCCATGGCCCATCAGTACATTTTTGTATCTAACCTAATCATAATCAGTAACTTTTTCAGTTATTTATAGTTGTTTTCAGTATAGATTCTCTCTGCTGCTACTTCACCTTCCACTTGAAGATAAATCTCGTCATTTTTCATCGAATATGTTTATAATTTTGTTTATTTTACGAACCTTGAGAAAATTTGCAACTTTTCTACACCAAGGGACTGAACTATGCACGAATACCTACAAAATACACAACTTTATTAAGTACCGATATAATAATTAAGTTTTGTTAGCAACTTACAATTCTAAAACTAAACAAACAATGTTGCTACGAACTACAAGTTCATCAACATCAAATGACAAAGCTGAAATGTCTGCCATGGGCCGGCCGTTGCCAGTTGATATCCTCTGCCGCTAGTGTCGAAAGAGGCGCTGTTCACTTCTCAAAAAAGTCGCACGATCATAATCCATGGAACTTCTCGAGTAATATATTATTGATAATTCAATAAATATCATGAAATGAACGTTAACATAAAATAGTCAAAAATATGTGGCATGGTGGTAACATTGTGAAAGTCGAAAGGACTTCTCTACATCGCATTGATTTTAACTGCTTTTGAATGGTATTTTGCGAAATCACAAGGTTAATATTTATTGCATATCATTGCCCGCAAAGCGAAATCGCTGGTACTTATCTGTAAAATCGCATTGTTGATCCATATAGAGACATAAAATTGAATTCCCTGCCACTTACTGCGACTTCGCTGGTTGACTGGGCTCCACCTCACTTCAATGGGGTTTTGAGTTCATAATAGTAGTGATACCCTTATTATTCATTGTTTGAACAATTAATGATACCACTCATATACAAACTATGTACATTTTGAACATTCCCATAAAACGAAAGTTATTTCTCAAAACGTTTAAACAAATCATAACTTGTTGAACCAAAAACTTAAGGGACACATTTTATTGCCGGATTTGTAAGAGACGTAGGCAACATTGGCGTGAAATGTCCCATATAAAATGCATTGACGTATATCACGTTAACTGACTTCTCAATGTGGATCAGACTATAGAATAATGAGTGATTCTCATTGAATCCCTGTTTTCTCATTACTCCGATTCCAAGGAGTTCTTTCCTCTTCACCGATTTATTCAGTCTTCCGTTTCGTCTTGCTCGAAAATCCATTTACTTTCTCAACGCAGCTTTTCGGTGGTATTGGATATTAAAAGCCAGAGAAAGGAAAGACAAACAGAATCGGATGACATTAGAGAATTCCATTTGATTGTTTCCTGAAGGTTTCATATCCCTGCATATATAGCAGGTATTGAAATGAAGAAGACGTAGTTCATCTCTTGTAAGAGTACTGAATTTTTAAAGTTAGGTAAGATGGGAGTTCCAACATCCTTGGTAATCTAAATACGCTAGATGGCAGTGGTATAGCAGTGCGCTACGGAAATAAAATTTTATGCAACAAACTAGTCATTCATGAATGTCTATTTGCGAGAACGTCAAATTACTAATTTGAGCATCCCACCGCAATTTCCATGTGTTATTTCAATTTGGTCAATCTCAGGTAAGTTTGGCTAATAACTAGTGTGTGGTAAGTACACTATTTGTCCTATATCAACTGTCAGAAGCTTACTGCTGAAAAAGACAAAGAGAATTGGTAGCGCACTCTGAATTTTTATATCGAGTCGACCAGTTCCTTGAAGAAAATAACCGTGTCATCGGCAAACCCAGTTATATTACCAGAAATTGGTAAGCTAAAGATCTCGTTGATGTAAAGTATGAAGAGAATGGGCCCTAGAATAATTCCTTGCGGAACTCCATATTGTATAGTTTGTTTATTACTTTAGTATTATCTATTTGTACACACTGTTGCCTGTTATTCAAATAGCTACTTTTCAGATTCAGTGCATTATCCTCAAAATCAATATTTTCGAGAGATTGCATCAAATTTGGACGGTATCAAACGCTTTTGCCAAATAGATAAATACCCAAATTGCAGGTTCCTTATTGGAGTCTATCGCTCCGTTAATATTTTTGATCAATTCAGCAATTGCATCTTGCGTTGATTTACCCTCTACTGTTTTTCTGAAAGTAATTTGTATTTCTTCACAGAGCTAATGATTCATTTTTCCATGTTTTTTTTTTATTATTTTATTTATATCAGAGAGAATTGAGATAGGTCTATAATTTGAGAGAGAATTTCTTTTCCAGTGTTCAAAATTTTATTAGTTATTATATCAATGGGGTGAACTATAAACGGACTATGCATTTTTTAATTGTTTCTGCCCCGATTCCGTCCATTTCAGGAGCTTCTTTCAACTTCAGTTCTTTAACTACCTGTCGTACTTCGTTTTCATGAAATAATCGAACGATTCTGCTATAATAATAATAATAACAATGATCTGCCAAACAATGACAACCGCAACGACAACGGACGCTTTGAGTGGACGGATGAACTAAGGGACAGTCTTCTGCATTGCTATGAGAGCAGTGAGCCCGCCTGAAGAGGATACATGGCGAGAATGCATGCTCTGTGGTGTTCAGCATACCCAGAGCATGCTGCCTTTTCCTCACAAAATCTGAGGGATTATGTATTATGTATCCCACCTTCGGGTTCGAGGCTAAGTAAGAGCCCCCCTCAGCCTGTTAACGCAGTGGCAGAAGTGGCAGATATGCCACATGTTGACTTGGCTGTAGAGGAGGCCCGCATCATACCACCAATGGAAGGCATCAGAACCCGCAGGGCGCTTCATAACACCAAGCCCCTGAAGCCACAACAACTGGCACGGGTGAATGCGGAGATTCACGATTCAGAAGAGGCTGACATCTGGCAGATCAACTCTGCCGTGTATGACGCCGCTCAGGCTCTGTCCCAAGCGGAGAGGAGGAATACCACCCCTCTGATTGGGAGGCATGAGCGACGCATTCACAAGATGGAAGCTAAGATCAGTTCGGCGAGACAACACGCGTCTCGTATCCAGTGTGTGGCGGACTACGTGGCGGCCAATAGGCCCTTCACGCCCGCAGTGCGGCGAATTGCTGCAAATTCAAGACGAACTCACCACATACTGAATCAAGGCGTGATGTTTACCATCAAACAGCACTGTCTTGATAGGATACGAATGCTGGTGGCTGCAAAGAAGTCACTAATGAGGCGGGCGAGAAGCATCGCGGAAAACATGAAGTTCCGCGATAAACCTTCTCGCCTATTCCAAGAGCCTCCACGTGTTGTGGATAACCCGCCGGCGGCTGATCGGGTAGGAACCTTCTGGAAGAACATTTATGAGTTTCCGCAACCACTCATCGTAGATACTCCAGCTCTAGCGCAGTTCGAAGCCTTCTGCAGGAGGCTTCGTCAGCCTGAGCTCAATGAACTGCGCAATCCGATAACCTCGGAAGATGTTCTCAAAGGCTCGAAGAATTTTGCTGCTCCAGGTCCTGATGGCCTGAATAACTATTGGTGGAAAAAAATTTCAAGTACCCACCACCATCTAGCAAGAGTTTTCAACTCATGGCTAGATGGGGAGCAGCAGATTCCGGATTGGTTTGTCGAGGGGCGAACCGTGCTAATCCCCAAAAACGGAGATTTGTCTGATCCGAAGAACTACAGACCGATAACATGCTTGAACGCATGTTATAAGATGTTTACACGCATCTTGTGCATGCGAATACTCTCCGCAGTTGAGCCGGTGTATGAACGGATATATGAGCAAAGAGGGTCAAAGAAGGGGGTCGCTGGCTGCAAGGAGAACCTACTGATCGACAGATGCATCACGCAGGACTCCGTGCAGTACAAGCGTAACCTTTCAATGGCCTGGATCGACTATCGCAAGGCATTCGATACAACATCGCATGAACTCATCATGCATTTGCTCAGATGCCTTGCGGTACCCGATCAAATAGTGAGATGCATTGAACAGCTGATGCCGCTCTGGAGGACTCGATTTACCATAACATCTGGTCAAGTCAGAGTCCAAACAGAGCAGGTTATCTTTAGAAGGGGCGTGTTTCAGGGAGACTCCCTCAGCCGTCTTCTCTTCTGCATCTTACTACTGCCATTGTCCGTTGCACTACGGAAAACCCGCGGATACAACTGCGGCACCCCCAGCAACCGGAGGCATAAGGTCACCCATTTGTTTTACATGGATGACCTTGAACTTTATGCCTCTGGAGAAAAGGTCCTTCATCAGTCTTTAAGGGTGGTGCAAGAGTACACGCATGCTATCGGAATGGAGTTTGGGATCGACAAATGTGCCACGGTTTATCTCAAAAAAGGACGATGCGAGGAATATGGAGAGGACGTTCAGCTCGTAGACGGAAGCATCCAACATCATCTGGATGCCGGAGAGACGTATACCTACCTACCTAGGGGTGGAACAACGCCATACCCAAGAAGTACCTACCGTTAAAAACTCTCTCCGCGGCAAGTATCAGCACAAACTCCGACAGATCTGGTCTTCAGAACTATCGGGGAAGAACAAAGTTGCTGCAATTAATATGCTTGCCATTCCGATTCTACTTTACTCCTTTGGAGTAATGAAATGGACTTAGGAAGAGCTGCGACAACTCGTCGTAAAAACTCGCAAAATGATGCATCTTTATAGGAGCTTGCATCCTAAATCGTCTGTTCCACGGTTATACTTCCCCAGACAACGGGGAGGACGTGGACTCTTGAGATTGGAGTGTCTACACAACAGAATGGTACTGGATGGAGCCTGTAAAGTCATCAGGAGTTCAGATCCCCTTCTCTGCTTAGTATGTGATCACGAAAAAGCAGGGATTGGAGCATTTCTTTTCAAGGCAGCAACCCGTGCAGCCTCGGTCTCGTATTCGACACTGAACGGACGAACCCAAACTCTGTCACCGACTTGGATCCCGTTCAGCAAAAAGCCCACGAGAATGCTGCGGAGTGTGATAGGCTCCTACAGCTACATAGGGATAAGCCAATGCATGGGGTCTTCTTCAAGAACATTGAAGACCTTGGCTTATCCAGAAACCTGACCTTCGCTTTTCTCAGGTCAAGTGGGTTGAAGTCGGAAACCGAGGGATTCATAATGGCCTGCCAGGATGCTGTCTTTAACACTCTCGTCTACCGTAGTCGCGTGATGGGTATAGAGGTCCCTGACACTAGATGCAGTGCGTGTCGTGGGGCAGCTGAGACCATAATGCATTTGCTGTCAGCTTGTCCTGCTTATGCGGTCTCAGCCTATATCCACAGGCATAACGCGGCCCTACGAGTGTTGTACTACCATCTACGACACTCGTACGGTGTAGACGAGGCACCGGTGTTGCCTTATGCTCCGAGGGATATTGAGTCCGTTGTGGAGAATGAGAAGTGCCGAATATATTGGAACTACTCATTCCCCACCCTCAGGTAAATACAAGCCAATAAGCCTGATGTAGTCCTCCTCGACCATCAAAGTAGGATGATTTTCGTCATTGAGTTTTCAGTTCCTGGCGAAACGAACATCGCCCGAAAAGAGGAGGAAAAAGAGGAGGAAAAACGGACTAAATATCGAGATCTTTTCTTTGAACTCCGCAGGCTTTATTCAAACCATTCTATCAAGATGGTGGTTGATAATAGGGGTCCTTGGTGGAATGATGGACATACTGCTCTCAAACTTGAAAATCATACCGGCTTGCCATGATGCAGCAGAAAACTTGGGCGGAAGAATGCAGAAGGCCGTAATTTTTGGTTCACTCCATCTTCTCAGGGCACATGACTCTCAGACCCAGTAATCACTCACCCCACGGACGTGAGGAGTGTTCACTGGGGC
This sequence comes from Chrysolina americana, assembly GCA_958502065.1. Classification (NCBI taxonomy): domain Eukaryota; kingdom Metazoa; phylum Arthropoda; class Insecta; order Coleoptera; family Chrysomelidae; genus Chrysolina; species Chrysolina americana. Next base: position 34,523,162 of record OY293415.1, on the reverse strand, counting down.
GCCTTCCGGAAGTGTCGGGGCATCGGAAACATGGCCTGTCTGGGTAATTCCTAACGGATTGAAAATAATAATAATAATAATAATAGTTGTAGTTTTTCAACACACTTCCACATATGTTTCGGGCAATTCTTATTTTTATTAATTTCTCGTTTGTAGTAGTCTGCCTTAGTATTCCTAATTAGGGCATCTAAAGTGTTTCCGCATACTTTGAATTCACTTCTGAGAATCGAATCATATGGGTTTCTCTGCAGTTTTTATGCATACAATTTTTTTTATTAACCGATTTGACTCGGCCGTCAGTTATCCGTACATAATTTTCGTAAATAAAAATATTTTCTCACCATATACTTAAATTTTATGTGAAAGTACTCCTACTCAACATTGCAGATAGGAGATACCTCATCCTGACAAAATATGAACGTGCTTTCACTTCCAGAAGACAGAAATCGTAATATTTTCATCATCTCGACGAGTAACTTAATCTACGAAATGACTTTGTCCTCTCTTTTGTGAATTACGAACGCCAATGAAATACCCTCCAGCATGCAACAACGACAAAACTTCAAATAAATTGACCAAACACTAAACAATGTTACAGCGTACGACTACAGAATAATAAGCAAATCATTGAAACAACGTTGTTGGGAATGAGGTTTGAAGAAGACGGGTGCAACCAAGTAACTCTAGGAGTGGAGTGTCTAAGAGGCGTGCAGATTTTGAATTGACTGAATTTCGCATTTCAGTTGAATCGTGAAAATAATTTCTATAGAATTACTCGATTTATTCAACTCATCGACTGGTGAAGAGTTGGAAAAGTGTTTGGTTGATAATACAGTGAAAAACAACAACGAAAAATCAAGTCATCAATGGCTCTTCAAACTCGACCATATATATTGTGTAATAATTGTTAGGCAAGCCGTCTACTGGGAAATTAATTTTGTTGACACTCTACAACAAATGCATAACAGAAGTGTTTAGTATTCATTTTTTTCTTCTAACCAAAGGAATCAGAATAAATACAAATTTACATTAGCCCAGGGGATTTAGGCAGAATTCCAGATTATTTAATGAACTTGGTACAGTTCGATTATTTTATCTTTAACCATGCGTCATCAATTTATGATCGAAGAAATCACACACCCTCTATAGAACATCTCTTTCTAACAACCACTATGAGCGAATCAAAGTTCGTTAACATTTGTCTTCTAAGCTAAGAGTTATGGTATTGTGATGATCGATTAAAACTCAAAATAGTGAAAAGAGATAGCCATAAAACCGACAGTGTTTTAAATTTCAACTATGAACTTGCCAAACATTGTATTGACTAGCGTAGTACCATCAATTGCGTCATTGTTTTCTGTCATTTTCTGTTTGTAGCCAGTTTTACTTTTTTTTTTTGCAGTCGAATATATTATAAAAACTGTTTTTTTTAAAGGTGAACGTCTCTAGGAATCATTATTTTTCTAATGTAAGTACAATACAATGTCTTTTATTCACAAATATTCTTTAAAATTTCTAACCTCACAATTGACATTTGTGACTATAATTCCGTACTGCCGAGATATTCACACAACAATTATTCATGGTGTAAAAATTCTATTGAGAGAAAAAAAACATTATCTGAATCTATAGATACTGGTAAAAACATTTAAAATATATTTTAAATCTTGTTTAGATTATGCCTGTAACTAATTCACAAGCACAACAATTTGTATTGAAAGGGAAAGAGCGAATGATGGACCTTTTTCACCACTTTCATCTGTTCAAAAGGTAACAATTAAAACCACAGAAGAAATGTCATAACTTTTCTTAACTGTATTCTAGAAAAACGGTGTACATCAAAATAAGAAAAAAAAAAAACATTCCATCAACCCACACTGAATCACTCATTGAAAAATGGTATGAACGAGAAAAGCTCCCATGTGATATGGTTATTAAACCCATTATTATCAACATTGGTGACAGTTCCGAATGTGAAAATGATTAAATATATTAATTTTGTTTTTCCTTTCATAATTGGACATAGTTCTACATGCTCGCAATACATAAATTTTGTTAATCATGTGTTGAGTATTTCAATACTAAATATATTTCAGCTGGTGTATTTTTATTTCTTAGATATTTATTTATTTATCATTGTATCCATGCACGAATAGGTAATTAAAAAAGTTTGAATACCCTAAGTCTAGAAGATTCATTTTCTGAGTTTTAGTCATGTTTGAATGTAAACTAATTTTTTGATATCAAAGTATGCAAAGGTTTTGGAAATATTGCATTCCAACCTGGTTTTCTGAACAACTTTTTTCGTTAACTGTTACATCTACAGGAATTGCATTAATGTGGATAAAATTAGGATGTGATGGATTTGTGTCAAATGGCTGCGGAGGATGGGATAAAACAACTTCCTTATATGAGTGTGACTGAAATTAGAATACAGTAGGTAGGTCAAAAGTTTCTTGTAAACTCACTGGGCAAATGAGGAAATTCCATGAACATATCTCTGCCTCCATGTTTCATTATCCTATCAAACCTGGTGTCACTGGATTCGTAATAATTGGAATACACCGTGTGCTAGGAATCGCACGTTAGAAGGTAAGACCTCGTTAATCCTTGGCTCGCACAAGTTTCGACTATTAAGGGCTGCCGTTCGTAATAGGGAACGACAGCTGGTTAACGGAAAAAACAATTTTAAACAGATTCATTCCTTTTCGCATTTGTTTCTTCAGCAATATTTTTGAAATTTGGAACATTGAATATGCTCACTGGACGGCACTTTTTGACATATTCGGAAAACAAAGGAAAGGAGAAAAGGAGGGTGTACCCATGAGTGTGTCACACGGTATTTATTCTGTTGGAACTAAAAAAACACTCTTATTGTCGGTGGTTCGCTATTTCCATGAATATGAAAATGTTAATTCAGTAATTCATTATCCTATCTTATTACTTACACGTTATAATTTTATCGGGATATTAGCTACGGCATTTTCTACTTTTAGACGTTATTTTGACTCAAACGTCTCGACTTATTTCATCTGCATAACAATGATGACGCACGGGGAAAGATAAAATAATCAAACAGTATGTACTCTCTGAATCGTTATTATGTTAGTTTGGTTGTCTATCGAAAAGTATCCGTTATCGTAGTAATTTTCAGTATAGGTATAATATATATTAGCTCAAATTAATTATAACTGATATATAGAAAGATAAATGAATGCGCTTTTTGACTAAAATGACATACATTTTGTTAACAATACATATATTGATGATAATGAAAGTATACAATAAAACCTGAAAGAGAACAAACACTTCTTGATATTAACTGATTCGAAACGTTTTATGTAAAAACATTCCCTTTCGAAAGGTTTTTCACTGATTTTCTGAAGTGCTTTTTGTCAGTGGTTGTTGTTATTCGTTTTGGCAAATTTTTATATATTTGTCTAGTTCTGTGTATTACAGAATGTCTGGTCAAAGATGATATGGGCAATCGAAGAGCAAGTTTTTTATCACTACGAGTATGCCTTTCGGTTTGGTTCGAAAAATTTGCTTTATGTTTGTCAAGCAAGCAGGCGGACTCTTAAATGGAACAGAGTTAAGTGAATTTCTATTACAATTAAAAAACAATTGCATACACTTATTCAGAACATTAATCGGACCTAATTTTTGAAACCTTAGATAGGATTCCGAACTTTCTCTGGATCTTCGTTCAAAAGTTGTTCATTGTCTCTATGGTCACGAGAAGCAAAATTTTGATAATTGGTCTATTGTCTCTAATTTATGTCATTTGTTGAGTGTTAACCTGAATTACTACATAAACTTTAGGGTTATGAATTTCTAATTGGACGTTTTATCCTTTTTAGACAGCTATATGGTAATATTGATTTTGTTGGTGCGTTTTGCAGTGAAACCTTTCAATAGTTGTTTGATAAGTCTTTTGAGACATGTCAGTTCGAATCTCACCTCAATGTGCAATGGTGGATGAAGCACAATATTTTCAATAAATCTCCAGATTTTGATAAATACAGCCGATAGAACTAGTCATGATGAATTTTTTTCTTCTTAGGTCATAGTACAACATGGAACAATGTAGTTCGGATAGGGCATCCAATGCTTTTGAAGTATCATAGACTGATGAATCGTCTCTAATCATTCTTCCGGTTTCTGCTTCGACTGGGGAAAATTTTGATTGCATGAGCGAGTTTTTTATTCGATCAGACACGGAAGTCTGTTCATACGATATTGGCATCAAACATTCCTAGCAATCAAAACCAGGACACTGAACGTACAATCAAAAAAACTGTGCAGGCAAGAAATAATGGGTGAATCTTCGCAAGATTATCAATCAAATTTATTCTCAGTACGGTATATGAATCAGGTGAAATGAACCTCCTTCTCTTGGCCCTCAAGTGTGGATGAAGTTCATTTTATTATAATAAACTTCGAAAAACCCTAGTTCAAAACATTTGTATCCACCATCATGTTCAAGCATAATATATCTCTGGAAACCCGGCCACTATACTATTACCATGCAGATAATACTTTCCATCGCATTGGATAGAACCCGTCAAAAGAACTTATTTTGCTCTGTGAATAGCTGCGAGAAAGTCAATCTCAGCCAGATGCTGATAAGAAACCGATGGGAATAGAACACGGAGAGTTGGATTGGATTTTTATAAACTATAAACGACTACATAAATCCAGAATTACTGAGGAAGTACTGCTGCAGTGTTGCACTGTATCTAAATTGGAGTTTGATTGTATATTTTGCAATACCTAAAAATAGTCCAATGGAGACATGAAGTTTTTTTTGTTAGGTCCATCTATCCTTTCGTTGTTTTCTGTTAATTTTATTCGTAAAATATTTCCATGACCCATATAGTAGATGAATATTAAAATCAATTCTCGAATACACTTTTTCAAACTCTTTACAAAATGGCAAATATGAGTAGTTTCATTTTCAATTAATTAAGAGCAAAGAACAGTAAACTGAAAAAAAACGTTGAGAAAGAATAAAAAACGAATTGATTCAACTGTGGTAATTTGATTATTCAATATTCAATTCATATATTATATGTATATACATATAATATATGAATGTTGTAAATAATATGTTATATTCTCCACAATAGGATCACAAAATGGAAAAAAGTATTGGGAGTGATTCCCTTTAAGATATGTTTAGTTTATTTTTCATGTCATTCGTTCATACGTAACGAATTACACTGAAAAAAAAATTTAAAAAAATTCTGACCGGCCCAGGTCACCTCCGAACGGCCAATCAGATATCCTAATATATATATATATAATCGCCATAAAAAAATACTTTCGATGACTGAGGAATGTTTTAATTATTTTTTCGCGTTATTCGCCATTGATTCAACACGATGCAATTTTAAAAAATTGTCAAAATCAAAATTTCAAATTCGAAGCGTCTGAAGATGTAGATGTTCGCCGAAACGCCTACAGAAACTATGGTCGACCAGACATCCTTTTGAAATATGGTAAAACCATACTAAAAACATTGTATTTTACGAATGTGATATGGAAAAAAATTAGAACAATTTCTGGCGGGCGCAGGTCACCTCCGAACGGCCAATCCGGTATCCGAACATATATAATGGCCATAGAAAAATACTTCCAACAATTGTGGAATTTTTTGATAATTTTTCTCGTATTCTACGCCATTGAGGCAACACGATAGAATTTTGAAAAATTGTCAAAAATTAAATTCCAAATTTGAAGCTTCTGAAGATGCTAACGTTTGCCGAAACGCCTACAGAAACTATGTCAGACCAGCGATCGCTTTGAAATTTTGTGAAATTATACAAAAAACATTGAATTTCACGAATATGAACTGGAAAAATATTTGAAAAATTCGGAGGTGACCTGCGCCCGCCTCCGAACGGCCAATCTGGTATCCTAACATAAATATTCACAATTCAAAAATTCTTCCAACAATTGCGGAATTTTTTCATTATTTTTCTCGTGTTTTTCGCCATCGATTTAACACGATACATCTTTGAAAAATTGTCAAAATCATAATTTCAAATTCGAAACGTCTGAAGATGCAGACGTTCGTTTAAACGCATACAGAAACTATGTTAGACCAGCGATCGCTTCGAAATTTGGCGAAACCATACAAGAAACATTGAATTTTACGAATACGAAATGGGAAACACTTTGAAAAATTTCTGGCGGCCGCAGGTCACCTCCGAACGGCCAATCCGGTATCCTAACATATATAATCACAATAAAAAAATACTTTGAACAATTGCGGAATTTTTTCATTATTTTTCTCGTGTTTTCCGCAATCGATTCAACACGATACATTTTTGAAAAATAAAGTTTTTATTGTACTCATCTGTCATTCTACTTCAACGTGCTGTCATCATGATAAACATAAACGTTCAAACCGACAACATATTCAGCAGATATTCTGTGAGATTGATCATTTAAACAGCTACATATTTTATATTATTTGGTATTAATGTTAGCAGTCAGAGTTGATCAAACAATGCCTTCCCGAGAATAACTCCATAATCAAAACCGATCCGCTATATTCTAAACCGTCTACCTGCATAGAGCAAACTGTCAGTACTATGACCACACCTCGTGATACCATACGCGCTCATGGCTACCATGATTTTGATTTTTATAGTGCAACTTTGGTTATATAAACGGCAGTAAAAATTTAATTCTGACAATTACAGAACTGAAAGTTTTAAAATGAGTAATGTTGATGGAAATCTAGATGATGGTGATGAAATCGCTATAGTAATAATAATTTTTTTAAATTGTGTATTTCATTTTCCTTCACCTAGTGCAGCACCTAAATAAATAATTTTTTGCTTTTTGCATGAACGTAGAAAAAATGTTGTATGCAACTCGTGCATAAAATGTTTATTGCACTCGACTTGTTGTCCAACTCGGCCTAACGGCCTCGTCGGACAATTTCACGTCGAGTGCAATAAACACTCACTTTTTGCACTTGTTGCATAAATAACTATTAAGCGCATTTAAATAAAGGCTTGAAATGAAGATTTTGAAAAAAGTTTTTTTACTCTTAATTTATGAGTTTTAGTTTCATGATTATTTTAGAAACTTCATTTTCATCAGTGTGTTTTCAGATTCGATTTTGAAGAAATAAAATTCTGTCAGGTAATTTTTTTCCTACCGTACTGTAATGTTGATTGAAACTATCGGTGATTTGTTAATTGTTCTTTAATACTTTTTCAATTTTTAATTAAATTTTTTCTGTATCCGTTTCATTCCGAGTTTTATTGCAATTGATATTTACACATTCCCTAAGCGCTTTGGAGCTATATGCATTTTGATCTATAAGTCTTTTCGAGTAGTTCTTTTTTGCTGCTCTCGTGAGCTTGTTCAACTTATTTCTGTATGAATCATATTTTTCTCTCGATACTTTATTTTCAGCGGTTCGCAAAAATTTTGTGTATACCTATATCATTTTTTTTTCTCGATGGATTCATGAAAAGTAGACGTAATCCAGCTTTTTCGAAAGCTTACAAAATGTTTCGACGGTTTGACTTCGCATATATTTTTTTCTATCAGCGTATTTAACTTCGCAACGAAATTTCATTCAATTTGATTTGGAAAGTTTTCGTCGTAAATACCAAACCAATGTTAATCCCTCAGATTTGATTCCAGAGAAGTACGTAAACAATCGTAGTTTACAGTTAGTCCTATTGGAAATTGGCCCGTTATGTTTTATTGAAATATGAATGATTTGATTTCAGAAATAGAGCTTTTGACAAAAAAGTGATCAATGCACGTTTTTCCTTCCGGACGAGTGATAGTATTAATATATGACACAAATCCTTGACTGTTCAAAATATTTTTATATTCCTCTACATGATCAGAGTCGAGACTTTCTATTTATGTCTCCGGTAATTATATGTTTTTTCAATATTTTCCAAATAGCTCAATATCTCAGAATTGATCTCTTTTGTGATCTGTAGATAATAATAATAATAATACTCCCTCATAAACACTCGGTGTGCACTCCAAGCTAGCACAAGATACCAGTTAGAATAATGTTCTTTCCACTGATTCGAGTCTCAAGCGTCAGGGCTTTGATTTCACCACAATTTTTGGTCTTGGTATTGGTCTCGCGAAGCCCTAACCTTATCAGTTGAATATCGATCAATATTATTTCGAACAAAGTTATTAAAATTTTTAAGAGATTCGAAGAGTTACAAGATGTTGATATGAACGCTGATAATTCTGACCAAAATTTTTAAGAAATGCCTCAAGACTCCCAGAATACATAAAATCCCAAATAATTTCCTTTAATAGCATCGATTCTAGCGAAACCAGCTTATATCGAATTTTCTGAATTTAATGTCGAAATCTTGATAGATTGTCGAACAACGAAATCGTTCATTGACCCAGAAATATCTTTAAAAATTTTCCCAAATATAGTTATGAATGAATCTTTCATAGTTTCAACAGTTTTACAAAAATCGGCGCATAAATTCGGTACTTCGGTACCAGCTACAAAAACTTTTAATTTCCTAAAACCAAATAGGTATTTCAAACTTTTTATTTTTGAATTTCATAATCTGTTTGATGGGCTTATCGGGCTCGTCAACTTGAAATTTTCAATGAACTATATTTAGTAACTCCACACATTAGAATTCAACTTATATTTCAACTAACAAAAAAGAGCTCTATCTAATTTCTGTGAAGCATAGAACCTAATAAGTGATCAAGTGATGAATTCGAAATGGGAAAATTATAATCCCTCACCAAAAAATTCACAAGTGTGAGATATTGAAAAGTCTCACTATTACAAAAATTGTGAAGCTTTTACAACGATACTGAACAACACTACGGCACGAGTAACCCTAGACTCCTCAAAAACATTTTCAGTTGAAGAATTTGATAAAGAAAATATTCTAAATATCGTTTTGAATTACATGCAACAGCAATGTTGAGAGAAAAGTGAACAGTTTATTATTTGATTCGTAGGAAATATTCCAAGAATTTACCAAAACACTAGTGTCAGTTGATTTGGGAGCCCCTTGGACCTCCAATGGCACATATTATAACGGCATCTATAAGCGGGTTGAGGATATGTCACTCAATAATTGAAGTGAAACCCAAAAAATATCTGTCTGTAACTTGTACATATACAGGGTCTTTCAACGACGAGCGTTCGTTGGGAATGAATGGAGAACCATTCAAAATAAAAACTTGAAAATTTGTGGTAGTAGGGTTTTACAATATGTCCTTCTTAATTAAAATATTTTCAACTTCCGATCTTTTTTCGTTATACCGGAAGTAGAGGGCAACTTCCTTAATTCGAATGAAACATCCTGTATTCCATTACATTTTTTAATTTCCCAGCAGATTTTAGGCCCACTTTGTCTAACAATGTCTATACCCAAATTTGTTAGTTTTCGAGATATTAATTTTTTTCTGAAAAACTTGACAGTTACTACTCATAGACAGTAATAGTTGGAAATGTGAAATTTCACAGAATTACACCTGAAGCATCAAGTCATGAACAGGTCCATCGAATTTTCAAAAATAACTTACAGGGTGGTCAAAATTTCCACACAAAACAGTACATCGAGAAAACTGATGAAACACAATTTTTTCAAATGGAAACCATACACTATTCTATTATTTTTGGATACTACGGAAAAAAGATATCAAATTCCCTATACCTAAAATACACTCCTGGCAAGATATATGCGATTTCGGGAAATATTTGAACTTTAAATCATTCGAAGCAATACCAAACCAAGAAAGCTTTGGAAACAAATGAAGTAACAAGTATGTCAGAATTTGATGCGATGTAATTAACGTGTATTGCATAGTTTGGGGTATTCTAATGAAGATTTCCTGAATTTAATAATTATTTATGGCGAATGCAACAAGATAATCGACAGAACTTGTCGTGTTTTCGCAGAAAGATTCCCAAATCTACACAGACCTAATAAAAATATTCTGAGAAGACTTCTAAGAAACTGCCGCAATTTCGGATCTTTTTCGTCTGTCATCAACAAAAAAAAACACTCGTAAACAAGGAGGACAACGAAGTTGTAGTTTTGGCCTACTTCACAGCTTATCCAGAAAATTCGTTGAAAGACGCAGAAAAATCACTTAGAATTTCATGTTTGTTAATAAACCGGATTTTAATCAAACATAAGTGGAATCTCAAGACTTACGTGAAATTCTGCGAATGGTTTCTCATCATGATACAGGAGGACCATGAATTCATGATATGGACCGATGAAGCCAAATTTGACAAGAATGGTATGTACAACTGTCATAATAGTCATTTTTGGGCGGCAGCGCAACTTTCAGGATTCATGGAGTTTTAATGATTTTTGTGCTATAAAGGATAACCGAATTTTATGTTTATATCTTTATGATGACAATTTGAATAGCGATAGATATTTGCATATAATTAGGAATGTGGTTGGTGAATCCATAAGGCATGTTTCTGAACAATACCGTTCCAAGTTATGGTATCAGATGGATGGAGCCCCTGCACATAGTACTGCTGCCGTTGGTTGGTTGATGAATGAGATGTTCGAAGATCAGTGGCTTTGTTACAATGGGCTATTTAAATTCCTTCCTCACTCTCCAGACCTGACGCCACTGGACTTCTTCATCTGGGAATATATCATAGAAAATGTTTATGCAGATCCTGTGAGTGATAAAGAAAACATGAAATGAAGGGTTATGAAAGCTTTCAATAATTTGATTCCTGACTCCATACAGAAAGCATAGTGGTATGCAAAAAAGAATCAATTCTTGTTTAGAACAAAACGGAAATGTCTTCCAACATCTGTTGAAATGAATTCGAGTGGAAAGAAGAATGACTGTATTCAATATGAATAAACAAAGATATATTCACCTCTCTGGTAGTATTTTATTTCAATTCATTCATTTTCATTTTGAGTTACCTTTTACCAACGACAGTGAAAATGCCAGAGTTAATATTAGTTCATTTGTTTTCAAAACTTTATTTGTTTAATATTGCTTCGAATGATTTACATTTCAAATATTTTTCAAAATAGATTTATCTTGCCAGGGGTGTACTTTAGGTATAGGGTATTCTTCACGAATTTGATATATTTTTTCCCGAAGTATCCAAAAATAATATAATAGTGTATGGTTTCCATTTGAAAAAAATGTGTTTCATCAGTTTTCTCGATGTAATGTTTTGGGTGGAAATTTTGACCACCATGTAAGTTATTTTTGAAAATTCGATATACCTGTTCATGATTTGATGCTTCAGGTGTAATTCTGAGAAATTTCACATTTCCAACTGTTACTGTCTATGAGAGATGATTTTTTGGGAGTAGTGCTGTAACTGTCATATTTTTCAGAAAAAAAATTAATATCTCGAAAACTAACAAATTTGGGTAAAGACATTGTTGGACAAAGTGGGCCTAAAATCTGCTGGAAAATTCAAAAATATATATAGGGTGTTTCATTCAAAATAAGGAAGTAGCCCTCTACTTCCGCTATAACGGAAACAGATCGGAAGTTGCAAATATTTTAGTTGAGAAGGCCATATTGTAAAACCCACTGCCACAAATTTTCAAGTTTTTATTTTGAATGGTTCTCCATATATTACTAACGAACGCTCGTCTTGGAAGACCCTGTATTGTAATTAACTTGTGTTACCACGTTGTCATCTGTGGTTGAAGAACGATTGTTCATTTTGTTTGTTCGCAAGAATATTCCCTTTTTGCATGTAAACAATCAGTACAAAAAATTCAATGATAAAAAAGTCAGAAATTAGTTGTAAATAGAGCCCCATTGGCGGGGAAACAGAAAAGTATTTAAATAATATTTTAAGAAAAATAAAAACAAGGAACTTTGGTCAATCCAGAACAATTATGTAAACATGATTCTTTTTGTTAGAATCAGTTCTAGTGGAGCACAATCCACAATAACTATCATGTATACTAGTATCATAATTTTTCGAGTTTTGTAATTAAAATGAATTTTTTGAAAGAGGACTTGATCATCCCGAAGAGTTATATCATGTTCATTATTCATCGTAACGGCCGACGAATGGTTGTGATACTTTTTATTGGATATCGATCATACCGAGCAAATGAAGCTCTCATCTCGCGGAGCTTCATTACTAGAAACTTAATCAAGCAGCTACTCGAGAATGCATAAATAAGTCTTTAACGTCAAATCCCGAGAAGATGAAAACGAGAAACCGCTTCGAACCCCAAAATTAACATCACTGATAGGAAATACAAATTTATGACGCCCTACGTTTGAATTTTTCAGTATTAGATTATTCTGAAATGCTTTCTTGGTATGACCTCATTCCATCAAATCTAATCTTTCATCAATTTATTAGTATTCTTAGGCCTTAGCTTGAAGCTACATATTTTTTAATGATAGATTATTTAATTCTTCTGAAACTCCTATGAAGCCACGACTTCCTTTTTATTGAGTATTCATATCAGACCCTCTACATAAATGTGGTTTTTTGATCAATTACAAATAAGTAGAGATACAATGTAAACTATTTTTGAAAGGAATATGTATTTATTTTGGATCCATATTAAAAAAAATCGAGGTGGTGAGGGTTAATTTAGATCTTTGTATAACTTTTAACCTAGGAAACCAGAGAAAACATGAAAAAACCGTGTGGTCATATAATATGTGTTGACTACCTACATTTTTATCAATCGAGATTAGATAAGCTGCAATAAAGAAGTGAAAAGTGATCAGAACTCAAGAAAATGCCGACTTTTAATTGAAGTATATTCAGGACTTCAAAGTCTGAACAGCTTCAGTCCCATTTATACAGGGTGTCCCAAACTCGATGGCCTATTAGACGTTTCTGGAAAAAGGGACGTAGGATTATTCTGAAAATTTGGTTTCTTGGATAATCAAATCTGCTTCATCGATCTAAAATATTTTCAACGCTGCGGTATTGCCGCTTCTATCGAAAAGTAGCAACAACTTTGATATTTTAAATGGAATACCCTGTACATTATTGCATTTTCACTTTGCTATTGGTTTTCTACCTATCTCCAGTGGTTTTATGTTTATTACTGCATTATTTGACTACGTAGAAAGCTGAGATTTTGAATGTAGTTTGACAATGTCCTGTCTTTTAGTTATAACCAAGGGAATTCGGGCTTCATTATACAGGGTCGTTGGAAATTTGTGATTTTACCGATACATACTAAAGTGGTGAAAAGTGCATTTTTTCAAATGGAACACCCTATATATTATCAAATATCCTGAAAGACAATTGAGTTTTCTTTCAAATGATGTATTATGTTCCTATACCTAGAGAGTCAGGTTTCCGAAATAGAAGCAAGTTTTCTATAAAAATTGGATTATTTTGCCATATTTCGTATTGGGTAAATATGAAATGTCATGAAACATGTCCCATATTCTTAACTGTTCGTTGGATATTGATACTTTTCATTTTTTTCTATAGAGTCTTTGCCCAAACCAAAACTTGGCAAAAACTAATATTGCATGAACCGGAAAAAACAGTGAGCTGCATTCAGAGTATCTGAAAAACCTGTGTCTGCGTTGCGAGATCATAATTCACCATAAGTAGAACTCAATTTTTATTCCAATCAATAAACAAATTAAGGTAAAAGTAATCGCTAATTCATGTGTTCGAAGTGCTGATCATTTACACGCAAACATTCCTGAATCGAAGTCATTACATGGTTGGTGGTTGCTCTTTGAACCTCTTCTGGTCGAATTTCCTCGAAAGCACGAATTGTCCTCTGTTTCAATTAGTCTCTCGAATTCACTGGTGTTTCATATACAATCTGTTTGATTCTTCCCCAGAGGTAAAAATCTAGAGGACTTAGATCCGGGGATCGCGGTGGCCAAGGCTGTGAACCCAAGCGTCTTATCCACCGATCTTCAAAGGTTGTAGTCAGTTCTCTGCTCACTTCTTGTGTACAGTGAGGGGGGCACCGTCCAACTGATACCAACAACTTCGATATTCATGAAGCGGCAAATTGTCCAAAAAGTCACCAACTATTGTTCTCAATATATTCAAATATTTTCTTGAATTCAAGTTTTCTTCATAAATACTAAACGATAATTTATTGTTCATCAGCAAACAAAATACATTTAAACTGAATATTTCTTGAAATCTCTTTTCTTTTATAAAATGAAAATTTTTTGTAGCCCAAAAATAATTGTTTTTGCTGCGATTAAATATTCCCTCTCTTGAAAGTTTAGATTCATCTGTCCATATAATTTTCTGAAGGAAATTTGGGTTTTCATAAGTCCATGTTAAAATCCATTCACAGCTATCAACACGTTTCGGAGGAACACCTCTATGTAGGGCATGTACTAATTTTCGAATTATCTGAATGACATGTTCCATGACATTTCATATTTATCCAATACGAAATATGGCAAAATAATTCAATTTTTATAGAAAACTTGCTTTTATTTCGGAAACCTGACTCTCTAGGTATAGGAACATGATACATCATTTGAAAGAAAATTCAATTGTCTTTCAGGGTATTTAATAATATACAGGGCGTTCCATTTGAAAAAATGCACTTTTCACCACTTTAGTATGTATCGGTAAAATCACAAATTTTCAACGACCCTGTATAATGAAGTCCAAATTCCCTTAGTTATAACTATAAGACAGGACATTGTCAAAGTATATTCAAAATCTCAGCTTTCTACGTAGTCAAATAATACAGTAAGTAATAAACATTTAATTGAAGCTTTGTTTCGTGCAAAAAATAAGGAAACTAATGAATTTCTCGAAAACCACTGGAGATAGGTTTAGGGAAGTATCATATAAAAATAATCGAAAAGCAATAGCAAAGCGAAAAATACAGTAATATACAGGGTATTCCATTCGAAATATCAAAGTTGTTGCTACTTTTCGATAGAAGCGGCAACGCCGCAGCGTTGAATATATTTTAGATCGATAGAGCAGAACTGATTATCTAAGAAACCAAATTTTCCAAAAACTTCTAATAGGCCATCGAGTTTGGGACACCCTGTATATATTTCCAAAGAAGCGCAATAATCCTGAAATTTCAAACATAATGTAGTATTCGTGTCCTTCACTTTGAGCCAGAATTAGGTTAGCAGGAACAAGAACAATAACAAGTGATTTCCACTTAAAAAAATGCCATCAAGTATTCAGTAACAGAGCTATGGAAGCTACCGTTTTGGGACACGTTACATTACAAGCTCAGAAATCATTATCACAAATATCTAGAATAGTGGGTGTTGTGAGTTTGAGATTTTACATAAACACAATTATTTTATTGCCGTCTGGAGTTTTGTGAAGTAATGGCTGAACGACCTACTGTAACTCTTACATCTACACTTCAACATCTGTTAAGTAACGAATGTTGATTTTTCACCTAATGATATGGTTTGCAGACACAATTGTTGTAGTATTCCAGGTTCACCTAATGTTAGATCACGCTTTCCCAAAAAATTGCTTCCATGGTCGCGCTCATGGACTGTTAGATAGAAAATCCTAGTATAACAAGTGAGTGCTCGGATCCACCTATAGCTCAGAAGTTGATCCGATGCTTAAAATACGACCTACGTGGATCCACCTATAGCACGGAAGTTGAGGTGCCTCGAGGCCTATATGCCACAATTCTCATAATTTTCGTATTATTTCCTAAACCATCGGTACTAAAGAAAAAAGTCGTTTACATTTTTTGTTCACCTATTCAAGTGTTATGAAAATCTTCATATGAAGTTTTTTGAAACGTGTATGGTTTTCGAGATTATCAAGTTTTTGAGATATAATTCTGTCAAAAATTTTCATAATTTTCGTAATATTTTCCAAACTATCGGTATTAGAGAAAAAAGTAATTGAATTTTTTTGTTCACCTATGCAAGTTCCATGAAAAGGTTTCCATGAAGTTTTTCGTCACGTATGGTTTCCGAGAAGGCCATTAAAAATGCCCATTTAACCGAATTCGTATCATCAATAATAACGGAGTAGGCAATGGTGCCGACTTAATTCGGAACACCCTGTATATTGAAGTATATGGTGTGTTCCATTTAAAAAAACAGATGTTTGACTTTGTGAGCCTTTCTTGCGCTCCTCTTATAAAAACCTTTTACTGAAATATAAAACTTGAAGATGCGTTTTTAATTTGGTACTGAGCTGTTCAATTACTGCTAACTCTTCTAGGGAGCGTTTATACAAAACCCATTACAAATAAATTATAAAACATTTCAATAATCAGAACCAAAATGCTATTATGAATATATTTAAAAATAGGAAAAAAAGGGAAATATCATTTACTATAACTGGATATTATGATATCAAAATGCTTTAATTCCCTTTATTATCCACCACCTGTACGTTTTCTTGATTTTTCGTTTTTTTCAGTTTGATCTGAAATTGTTTTCAAGTGTACTCTTTAGCTAGACAGAACAAGCACTTCATATCTTTCTTCTTCATAGGAGCAAAATAAAGTTAACAATTTGTTCATTCGATTACTTGAATGTTTGAATAAACCGAAACTGAAACTGAATGTTTTCTGAATTGCTTACCTATTAACATTTCCAAAATTTTAGACATTATAGTTAAAATGCTTATAGCACGAAGATCGTCGAACACTTCAGAATTATCTGTTTTCAGCAGAGTTATGTTCCAACTTTACGGAAAAGTACTGAATATTGAGATGACATGACAGCACTGATTCAATATTTCATATTCAGGTTATAATACACCATCAAGCATCAGTGAATCGCTCCGGAATGTCACGGCAAATAATAATAGTAGCCGTCCTCTACCCGCACAAGTTATGCCTTTGGGTACAATTTATAAGTGCTTATAAGGGAGTACTATTATTATAATCATAGTGTGTTTGAATGTTCCCAAATATACTACAATATGTGCTTTGATATTGTTAATGGAAAATATTCCCACCATGATAAATTACTAGGCATCGAAATATATTTGTAATCATTTGACAGCTTACTGAACATCCAACAACGAAAGAACCAATTCGAGTGCTTGAAAGTAATCCCTCCCTTCGAATTCGAATGGAATCCATTAGAGCGTACATGCATTTAAGAATAGTTTTGCATTATGCAAATGTATCTTCCGCAGTTTCAGCCACTGAAACTGCAACATCACGCACTCGAATCGCAGCAGGCTTTTTAGTTCTCTCTCTCTTTTTCTTGTTTCCGCTACATTTACCTCTCCACCTCTTTAATTATGATTGTTCTCGACGGGGCTGGAACGATGCGTTCGTGTCTTTGGGGACCGAATTGCATGTCACATTGTAGGGAGTTCAAATTAAATGAAAACAGAAAATTCAGTTGAGAGACAGTCTTGATTGCTACGGAAGTTCTGCTCTGAGGAATACTCTAGTGTTTTGTATTTAACGGTACTGCAATCACATGCACAGAACCCAGTCAGCACAAGATTATTCTGAGAATGTTTTCAGAATAGTTCCGTAGAACATTTGACTGTTCTCAGAATGTTCTCACAAGGTGCACCAAATTTTCTGAGAACATGAAAATGGGACAGAAACGCAAGTTTCAAGAACATGCTGAGAATAGTCCTGGGTATGTTTTGGAACTTTCTGAGAACTTTATCAAAACATCCTCAGAATATATCTAAGTATATTTTCAGAACATTCTGAGAACATTTCATGCAGCATATTCTTAAAATGAGCCCATAATAACTATTGGGATTAAATAAATCGAACATATAATTTAAAACAAATGAGTTCAACTTGAGTTGAAAATACCATCTCTCTACATTTCGTGAGAGTAGGGTATTTTAAACTTTAGCTGAAATTATTTGTTTTAATTTATATGTTAGATTTATTTAATCACAATATTTATTATGTATGTCCCCAAGGGTGGCTGAGTCGTTGTAGCCAACAGGATTGGCGACCCGTGGGCCCTAGCTTACCGTACACCAACGTCAAAAACACACATGTTCCCCGACACTTAACAGACACCCACTCACACAGAAGGAATGCGAGAATCTGCCTCCAGTGGGAGCTAAGGAGGGGCCTCGGAATATTATTATTCACATTAAAAGGGACGGTAAAGAGGCTCTGAGATTTATAATATAAATAATATTAAAATATTCCTTCCTTGAATAAATCTGATGATAAAAAATAGTCAATACAAAACATGAATCAAACATAGAAATCGTCGGTGTAAAATATAAAAATGAAAAATTTTAAAATAAATTTATCAGACAAAGCATCTTTGAATTTCATCACAATTATCACGAGACGTACACATTACTATTTCAAGAGTTTTCCAGATATTCGTTAATAGAATAAAAACTTCTTTCCCACAAATATTTTTTAACTTCCTGTTTGAGTAAAGGAATTTCTGAAATATTTCTTATGGCTGATGGTAAACAGTTGAAGAGTCTTGTACCTGCTACAGAAGGTGACTTTCGAAACAACGCAGTACGGTGTTGTTGTAATTTTAAAAGATTTCCGTTTCTAGTTGGATATATGTGACACTTTGCGTTAGTTTCCATCCTGTATTAATTTTTTTTACATAAAGTAGACAACTATAAATATAAATAGAGGGTAATGTTAAAATATTTTTTGCTTTAAAAATGGGTCTGCAGGATTCTGTATAACGAAGACCATATAATACGCGAATAATACGTTTTTGAACTACGAAAGCTGTTTCTATGTTTGTTCCACCCCCCCATGCAATTATATTATAAGAGAGAACTGAATGAACCATTGCATAATAAACATTCTTCAAACAGTTTTCATCCAAAACCTTGATCAGTTGTAGCAATGCATAAAAACTGCAGTTTAATCGCTTACATACATATTTTATATGAAATTTCCAACTTAGTCCAGAATCTACGTGTAATCCTAAAAATTTGGTTGTTCCTGATGGATATATTGTTAAGTTGGTAATTTCTATATTGAGAAGTTCATGTGTATATTTCCTGCCAAAGAATTGAATCAAAACTGTTTTTTCTGGATTAACTATAAGCCTATTTCTGCGACACCAATCTGTAAATCGTTCACTAATAATATTGAGTTTACATTGAAGTTCTTCAGGACTGTCAGCCTCTTGTGAAATCGAAGTATTATTTGCAAACAGTGCTACCGAACTTCTACCCAAATGTTGTGGGAGATCATTTATGTAAAGTAAAAATATTAATGGCCCTAAAACTGAGCCTTGTGGTACTCCAATGTTAACCTCACACATATCAGAATCAGTATTGTCCCATCTTACATATATTCTCCTATATTTCATATAGGAAAGAACCCAAGCTAGAAATTTTTCACGAATACCTATAGTGTACAACTTATCAGCGAGTAAATCAAAGTTTATGGAATGGAACGCTTTGGATAGATCGAAGAAAAGTGCAGCAACAAATTTTCCTCTGTCGACACCACTATAAATAGTTTCTAAGAAAGCTGCCGCCGCACTTTCCGTCGATCTTCCTGGGCAAAATCCATTTTGATACTTGCTGATTATATTGTTTTTTACCAAAAAGGGTAATAATTTATTGTAAACACACCTCTCTACTACCTTACTCAAAACACTACGAATGGTCACAGGTCGATAATTATCAGTATCACCTTTTTTAAGTAGCGGAATAACTTTTCCTATTTTCAACAAGTCTGGAAACGATTCCTCTTCAACAGATCTGTTTATAATGAATGCTAAAGGTTCAACGATATACTCGGATACAGATTTGATAATTTTCGTGGAGAAACAATCTATTCCAGTAGAATTTTTATTTTTGAGGTCAGCAATAACATTGAAGACTTCTGAAGAGGAAACAGGATGAAAAAAGAAGCTATTCACGGTTGAAGTCATATCCGTGGTACCTGGAAACGATTCATTGAGGAAATGTTGTTTTAAATTGTTTGGAACTAAGGTTGCATAATGGTTAGCAAAAGTATTTGATATAATTGATTCATTATCAATAAAATTATTTCCAATATACATTTCCTGTGGATACTCATTTTTTTTTACCCGTTAGTTTATTGACTGTTCTCCATACTTGTTTTTGCTTACTCTGTATATTTTCTGATTTGTTAATTTTGTTTTGATAATATGTACGCTTACACTCTTTGATATTTTGCCTATGCTGTTTTTTCATGGTATGATACATACGTAGCGAGTTATGATCATCATTATTTTGAATTAACCAATGAAAGTCCTTCAATTGTTTACCCTCAGCCTTGAGCTCTTTGGTTATCCATTCATTTCTTGTAATTTGTACATCGGTCTTTTTATAAAGGTGCAAGTTATGTCTGAAGCGTAAGTTAATAAACTAAAAAAGCTCATGTAGGCTTCGTTAACATTTGAGCTACTTTCATAAACAGACTGATATTTTTCAGCTCTCAAGAAGTGTTTCAAATTCAATAAATTATCTAGGCTTGTATCACGCTTGGTTATGAGTTTTTTGTCAGCATTAGTTTTGTGAAAGTCAATTTTTAAGCTAAATATTAAACCATAATGATCACTTAAATCAAGTTCTTCGAGATTTTCACTAAATAATGAGTTACTAATATTTGTGGCAAAATAATCAATCTGTGATTTTGAAGTATTTCCGTATTTATCAGTAAACACTCTTGTGGGTTTGTTATTTTTGAACACTAATTGGTAGCTCTCCAGTAAATCGATAAATGAGTTTTTATCTTTTTCCCTCTTGGGACAATTTTTTGTATTTAAGTTGTCTATATTAATATCGCCACAAATAATAATATTTTTATTTCACTTGGTGCACTGGCTTAAAGTTTGTGACAGTCTGTTTATGAAAGTATCTATTAATCCTATAGGAGGTCTATATACATTAATCAAACAATAATTTTCGTCTCTAACAGAAATAGCTATATAGTGCAATGTTCTATATTCATTTCATCATCTTTGCATCTGACTATTTTCAATTCTTTGTATATAATGCTTTTGTGTACATCAATCAGTACACCACCATGAATATGTTTTTTCTATTGAAGAAACTGGCAATATTATAGTTTCCCAATACCATAGAGTCAATACTGGTATCAGAACACCACGTCTCTGATAGACATAAAATATCTATTTTCCTCGTTTCAGCAATTAGCTCCAATTCCTCGAGTTTATTAGATAATGATCTGAAATTAACATGCAAAATATTCAGTGTATTTCGTCAAAATTAGTCAAAATTGTTGGATTGAACTGGGAATTCATCATTGGTGAATGATTTTCGTTGGTTTCGAAATGATAAGTTCCGAAACTGAAATCTTTTTACTAAAATGTTCTTCGGCCAATATGAAGGTTCATAAACGACATCTTTGAGTTTCATATTAGCGCCGACTCGAAAGGCTGAATATCGTCCAAGCGTATTCAGATTGGTTACATCAAATTCGTATCCCCGAGATCTCTTCACATGGTTGGTTTTAACTTTTTCGGCTGTTGCATGTGGAATGCAGCGACCAACATAAAGCCAAACCATGGGATCATCACCAGTGAAATCTTGGTCCAAATCTTCATTAGTGTTTGAACCAACAATATGCCTACCAGATGTTACTCTGCTTTTTTTGGTACGTGTTGGTGGATGTGTAGACACTCCATCATGAGCTCAAGAATCTGATTTTGTTTCTTGGCCTCTATTTTTATATTTTACTTCAGTCCAGTGCTCTGTGGATTTATTGTTGGGTACAGATTCGTTTTTATCTATGATGGTATCCCCTGATAAATCCAAATCGAATGATGAATTCTCACTTTTATCGTTCGAATCCTCTTTCATTATTTGTGTGTGCCCACGATTGAATAATTGAATTGAATCTATATTGGACTCTGCCAAAACCTGCACTTCATTTTTCAGATCGGAAATTTCTTCGACAAGTACTCGGGTTTGTTTTTCTAGTTCACTTGCAATAATTTTTTTCATGAGTTCAATAGTTATAAGAGTGTTACCTTGACTGGTGTTCTCATCACAATGAGTCTGCTCTCCTTTCGTTGTACGTGTGTTAACCATTCCAACACAATTTCAATTGGGAATATTTGAGGAGCACTTCGAAACACGTCTAACACGGACGGATATTGTGATAGTCACCCGCGGCCGCCGCTTCGCCCGGTTGAGAACCAGCCCTACCAGGGTTTTCACGAGGAGGTGGATCGAAGGAACTCGCTGCGGGAACTGGAAAATCTGGTCTTCGGTGGGAGCCAAGGAGGGGCCTTGGTTCGGGTGCTGCGGGACTGGTAGCCGGTGAATGAATATCCCGCGGCCGCCGCACCATCCGACCGAGAACCAGCCCTACCAGGGCTTGAAGTGGCGGATTGAAGGAACTCGCTCCCTCGACAAGCACAAACACACTACGCACCCAGACTTTGAGGAGAGCAGGTGGAAACCACAGACAGGCAGAACACCATGCACGAGGAGAGCAGGGGATAGCAAAAAGGGCCCATGGGGGCCTACTTGCTTGGCTGTACCAACAGCCTCCCCATAAGTACTACTACTACTAGAGAGAAGGGTATTTTCAACGTTTGTTGAAATCATTTGATTTAATTTACTTACCTATCTGATAACTCTCTGATGAAACATTTATTATACAGTGTGAGTCTTTATACAGTTTGTATTTTATATGGAATAAAAAAAATTGTTGTTCGCTACCGTGATCCTTGTGTGAACAAAACGCTATATCTTTTGAACTTATTGACTTATTTTTTTCCACAATTTTCATTTTGCGTGCAAGCCCAATTACTTCCAATCATTATGGAGTGTGTTTCATTGTGATAGGTCAATCAGTTCATAAGATAGCGTTTTGTTCACACAAGGGTCACAGTAGCGAACAACATTTTTTTAAATTCCATATAAAATACATTTTTTTTTTCGATTTCAATACGTTTTCCGTCGATTAAATTAGGCATAGTTTCCCTCATTTCAATATGCGCACTTCATGAAGACTCACACTGTATATAGACGCATTCCTTATATGAATAGGAATATCAAAAATTTGTAAAAATATAATATAACTTTAATGAAAAAATATAATTCTAAAAATAAACAGTAGCTGAATACAAAACTAGTATTTATCAATATATTTTTAAACTTTGATCAAAGGTTCTGCTTCTTTTCAATATTCAAATAATATATTCTGTTATTACTTTTGGAGAACATCCCTAGAATATTATAAGATATTCTAGAACGTTCTTAGAATATTCGAATATTATATCTATGACCATTCTTTGAGATCATCCACGGAATATTGTGACATATTCTAAAACGTTCTAAGAATATTCAAATA
Organism: Chrysolina americana; assembly: GCA_958502065.1. NCBI lineage: Eukaryota > Metazoa > Arthropoda > Insecta > Coleoptera > Chrysomelidae > Chrysolina > Chrysolina americana. The sequence continues at coordinate 34,499,928 of OY293415.1, read as the reverse complement.
ATATATTCTATGATCATTCCTGGAAACATTCCTAGAATGTCCAGAACATACTTATCACATTCTACGGAACTTCTGTGGAATATTCGATAGGAGGTATGTTGTAAACGTTGTGAGAATATTCATAGAATATTGTGTGCTGTCTGGGAAGTGTTAAACCAGTTTTGATCCTGAACAATGTCGAATACGATATGTTATCATATTATTATTGTACGAATAGTTGGTTCACGTTTTGTAGATGAACACTTGCTATAGTAGCTATTGCGACACTTGAACTCACCTTCGCCAGTCCCACTTCTGTCATCCAATATCCATCCAGCATATATAGTTCGATTATTTTATCTTTACCCATGCATCAATTTATGATCGAAGAAATCACACACCCTCTATCGAACATCTCTTTCTAAAAACCGCTATGAGCGAATCAAAGTTCGTTAACATTTGTATTCTAAGCTAAGAATTATGGTATTGCGATGATCGATTATAACTCAAAACAGTGAAAAGAGATAGCCATAAAACCGACAGTGTTTTACATTTCAACTAAACTTACCAACCATCAATTGAGTCATTGTTTTCTGTCATTGGCGTATTGTTTGTCGCCAGTTTTAGTTTGTTTTGCAGTCGAATATATTATAAAAACTGTTTTTTTCAACGCTTAACGTCTCTTGGAATCATTACTTGCAAAGTGAGTACAATACTATTTGTTTTATTCACAAATACTCTTTAAAATTTCTAACCTCACAATTGATATTTGTGACTATAATCCCGTACTGCCGGGATATTCACACAAGAGATATTCATAGTATGAACATCCCAATGAGAGAAACAAAACATTACCTAAATCTATGAATACAGGTAAAAACATTCACAATATTGTAGTAAAACTGCACTTAACTAATTTTTCAAATTTATATAAATCACTACTTAAAACAATTATTCACTAATACATTGACTTCACTATCTTTAAATTTATTTCTAGAGTGGCTATCCAACTGCGAACTTTCGAACTGTATTTGTAAATCTCTGTGACTGTCTCTGACTATCTTGCCATCACCCGCCGGGAGACTTATATATCCGTATTTACAGGTCTCGACCATTCGAGCCTTTCGGGCGACTTCTTAGATGTCTCCAGAACCTTCGTTAGAAAGTTCGCATCTCTTCCACGTGACCTATGTGTTTGTCAGCGGAGATCTTGTTTACATTTCGAGTTAATTGGATGATCAGGGCCGGTCTCGAGGCCGATCTCGAAATCGTTACAATATATTTGAACTCTTATTTAGATTATGCCTATAACTAATTCACAAGCACAACAATTTGTATTGAAAGGAAAAGAGCCAATGGTGGACCTTTTTTACCACTTTCATCTGTTCAAGAGGTAACAATTTAAACCACAAAAGAAGTGTCATAACTTTTTTTACTGTGTTTTAGAGATTTGCAAATGCACTTAAAATATCTCGAAAAACGGTGTACATCAAAATAAACGAAAATAAACCCATTCCATCAACACACACTGAATCACTCACTGAAAATGGTATGAACAAGAAAAGATCCCATTTTTATAAACATTGGTGACAGTTCTGAATCTGAAAGTGATTAAATATATTAATTTTGTTTTTCCTTTCATAACTGGACATAGTTCTACATGCTCGCTATACATAAATAAATGTATGAATAAATTTTTTGTTAATTATGTGATGAGTATTTTATTACCAAATATATTTCAACTTGTGTATTTTTAATTCTTAGATATTCATTTATTTATCATTATACAGTGTGTCCTTGCATCCATGCACGAATAGGTAATTAAAAAAGTTTGAATACTCAAGTCTGGAAGATTCCTTTCTGAGTTTTAGTCATGTTTGAATGAAAACTCATTTTTTGATATCAAAGTATGCAAAGGTTTTGGAAATATTGCACTCCAACCGGGTTTTCTGATCAACTTTTTTCTTTAACTGTTATATCAACAGAAATTGCATTAATGTGGATAAAATTAGGATTTGTGTCAAACGGCTGCGGAGGAATGTGACTGAAATTAGAATACAGTAGGGAGGTCAAAAGTTTCTACTAAACTCACTGGGCAAATATGAAATTCATTGAACAAATCTCTGCCTCCATGTTTCATTATCCTATCAAACCCGGTATCACTGGATTCATAATAATTGGATTATACCGTGTGCTAGGAATCGCACGTTAAAAGGTAAGACCTCGTTAATCCTTGGCTCGTACAAGTTTCGACTACTGAGGGCTGCCGTTCGTAAGAGGACGACAGCTGGTTAACGGAAAAAACATTTTTAAACAGGTTCATTCCTTTTCGCTTTTGTTTCTCCAGCAATATTCTCTAAATTTGGAACATTGAATATGTTCACTGGACGGCACTTTTTGACATATTTGGAAAATGAAGAAAAAAAGGAATGGAAAAAAGGAAAGGAGAAAAGGGGGTTGTACCCATGTAGTGTGTGTCACACGGTATTCTGTTGGAACAAAAATATAAACTCTCATTGTCCGGTGGTTCGCCATTTCTATGAATTTGAAAATGTTAATTTAGTTAATTCATTAATTCATTATCCTATCTTATAACCTACACGTAATTTTATCGGGATACTAGCCACGGCATTCTACATTTAGACGTACTTTATTTTGACTAAAACGTCTCGACTTATTTCATATGCATAACATTGATGACTACGGGTAAAGATAAAATAATCGAACTGTTCAATTTATCATCTGGCAATTATCAGCTGTCACTGCTCATCTGACAACCTGTCAGCTGTCTGTGTCATGTCAATGTATGATCAGGAACTTGGATAGTAGTATTGGATTTATTTGCTATTTACAGCATGCCCAAAATTTTCAGTTTTGTCTTTTCATAAAATCTGTTTGTTGATTTCTCCCTGGTTACTCACCTTTCATTCTATTATTTTCAATGCACACACAATGTGGAGAGTTTTTAGCTTTCACCTATCGCTGTTTTAAATAGTTGCAGACTGCTCTTACATACCTATATTTTCAGGTTTCAAATTTCTTCTGCCTCTGTCATTGTTTGTGTCCTGTCAAAAGTGGTGAAATGTCTTATACAGTATGATTCAATATTTTATTTGAAATTGATTCAAATTAAGAATTGAATAGAATAGGTATAGTTTATTCACATTCAAATACAATCAAATCCAAAATACAATTCGGTATGGTTTACAATTGTATATGTTACAAAAATAGGTTTTGTGATTCCACTTCAGAAAACAGTTGACCCACCTAAGCATCGGTATGCTTGTGTTGTGGTGTCATTTGCTTTCTGATTTGACCTAAGTTTGATGAAAACTAAATTAACTAACTCAGCAGGAGCATAGCATGTGAGGTACATAATTTATAGATAACATTGGCAATAAGAGCAATACGATGACCAATATTGAGAGTAGTTAGTTAATAGAAATTTGTTTTCTAGATGTTTATCATATTTATAAGTGTAAGTCTAAAATATGATGATGTTTGAGTGGAAGAACAATGGTTGAGTAGAAGAGCAACAAGCGATATTATCGTGAAATTGAACTCTGCCATTTGAGGGTCACATTTAGTCATAGTATTCATGATATGTACTTTTATGTCCACTCAATGAAATCATTTTTTTCCATCAGTAATATTCCAGTAAGGCCCTGTCTCCAGAGCTCCGATACAACCCGGGGGCGTGCTGATATGCCATTAACCCTTGTAACCACTTCGTGGGGTGACCTGAGCAGGCGGAATGAACCAAGAATTACAGCCTTCTGCATTCGTCCGGCTAAGATTTCTGCCATATCATGGCAAGCCGGTATGTTTTCTAAGCTTGATAGCAGTGTGTCCATCATTCCGCCAAGGACCCCTATTATCAGAACCACCATTTTTACCGAATGGTTTGGGTAAAGCCTGCGGAATTCAAAGAGTAGATCTCGATATTCAGTCCTCCTCTTTTCGGACGATGTTCGTTACGCCAGGAGCCGAAATCTCTATGACGAAAATCGTCCAACTTTGAAGATCGAGGAGGACTAAATCAGGCGTATTGGCTTGTATTTGGCTGAGGGTAGAGAATGAGTATAGTTCCAATAGATTCGTCACTTCTCATTCTCCACAACGGACTCAACTCAACTTACCTAATCTCAAATTATATACATAAACATGAATATACTTATCTAACCCTCTATCATACTGGATCACTGGGAACTCGCTAATAGGTTTCTTTTTTCTCTCTTACTTTTGTTATATGCAAGGCGCAATTTTTACTTGCGTATTTTGATTTGAACCACCGGTTTTTCGTCTACACCGTACGAGTGTCGTAGATGGTAGTATAACACTCGTTAGGCCGCGTTATGCCTGAGGATGTAGGCTGAGACTGGATAAGCTGACAGCAAATGCATTATGGTATCAGCTGCCTCATGACACGCTCTGCTTCTGGTGTCAAGGACCCCTATATTACGCGACTACACCATCTTGGCAGGCCATTATAAAACGGTTTCCAATTTGGTGATAGAGTTTGGATTCGTCCGTTCGAAGTCGAGTACGAGACCATGTTCATCGGTTGCCTTCAAAGAGAATTGCTTTAATTCCTGATTTTTCATGATCTTATACTAAGTAGAGAATTGAATCTGATCTTCTGATGAATTTACAGGCTCCACTCTGCTATGTTCTCCAAACTCAAATGTCTACGGCCTCCCGTTGTCTGAGGAATCAAAGGCGATTTAGGATGCAAGCTCCTGTGAAGATGCATCAATTTGCAATATATTACGTCGAGTTGCCACAGCTCTTTCTGTGTCTATTTCATTACTACAAAGGAGTGAAGTAGAATTGGAACGGCAAGCATATGAGTTGCAGCAACTTTGTTCTGATGACCAGATCAGTCGGAGTTTGTGCTGATACTTGCCGCGGAGAGAGTTTTTAACAATAGCTACCTCTTGGGTGTGGCGTTGTTCCACCCCTAGGTCTCTCCGACATCCAGATGATGTAGGATGCTTCCGTCTACGAGCTGAACGCCCTCTCCGTATTCCTCGCATCGTCCTTTTTTGAGATGAACCGTGGAACATTTTTCGATTCCAAAACCTCATTCCAATAGCAGGATTTTACTCTTGCACCACCCTTAAGGACTGATAAAGATTCTTTTCTCTGGAGGCATATAGTTTGAGGTCATCCATGTAAAACAGATGAGTGAATTCATGCCTCCGGTTGCTGGGGGTACCGCAGGTGTATCCGCGGGTTTTACCGTAGTGCAACGGACAATGGCAATAGTGAGGTGTAGGACTGAGGAAGTCTTCCTGAAACACGCTCCTTCTGAAAAGGACCTGCTTTGTTTGGACTCTGACTTGACCAGATGTTACAGTTAAGCGAGTCCTCCAGAGCGGCATCAGCTGTTCAATTCATCTCACTATTTGATCGGGTACAGTATTGCACCTGACCAAATGCAGGCGAACTGTGGTAGGGCTAGAGTATCTACGTTGAGTAGTTGCGGAAATGTTATTCTAGAAGGTTCCAACCCGATCAGCCGCCGGCGGATTATCCACAATACATGAAGGCTCTTGAAATAGGCGAGAAGGTTTATCGCAGAACTTCATGTTTTCCGCGATGCTTTTTCGCCCCCCCTCACTAGTGAAATTTTTGCAGTCACTAGCATTCGTATCGTATCAAGACGCTGTTTGATGGTAAACAGCACGCCTTGATTTGTTGTGTGGTGAGTTCGTCTTAAATTTGCGGCAATTCGCCGCACTGTGGGCGTGAAGGGCCTATTGGCCGCCGCGCAGTCCGCCACACACTGGATACGAGACGCGTGTTGTCTCGCCGACTTGATCTTAGCTTCCATCTTGTGAATGCGTCGCTCATGTCTTTCAATCAGAGGGTGGTATTTCCCCTCTTCGCTTGGGACAGGTTCTAAGCGGCGTCATACATGGCAGATTGATCTGCCAGATGTCAGCCTCTTCCGAAGAGATATCGTAAATCTCCGCATCCACCCGTGCCAGTTGTTATGGCTTCAGGAGCTTGGTGTTATGAAGCGCCCTGCGGGTTCTGATGCCTTCCGTTGGTTGTATGATGCAGGCGTTCTCTACAACCATACTGACGAGCCTGAAGATGAGATACACAATCCCTTATGTCTTGGAAAGTAGTGTCGCAACTCAACAAGGCCTTGGGTGGTGGTTGGCTCTCCTTGCTTATAATTATAATAATAATATGTATTATTATTTATCTATTCCCTTTACTAGGTTGTTAGTTGTCAAGTTGAGAGTGTCTTCAGTAAGTGATTGTTTGGACTCGAACTTTGTAATCGGAAAGACTTCTATTGTATTCGTTTTTTAGGCTATTTGCATGAAATACATGAAAATGAGCTTCTTCTATAAGTCGGCTGCTCCATTCCGAAAAAAACAAAATTGTTTGAAAAATGAGTTTTAGTGTTTTTGTTTGGCTTTGAATGGGTTGCTCATGCTAGGTTAGGGGTATGTCATATCTCTGAAATTAGTACAGCTATCAACAAAGGTCGGGTTGAAAAATGCGCCTAAACACAGTATATCCAGAAATATTGAAACTTCATTTTATAAAAAAATGTTGGATATTGTGTTTTGAAACGGTGCAGCCGAAGTATTGGTACGGTATTGATCTTACTTCTATTTCACTGTTTTGTTTTCATACAAATTTTAATTTCATATTTTTTATTATATTCAGATTTCATATCATTACAATATACATTGTATGTGTTATATTTAGGTGTGAGAGAATGACTGTTTATACTTTGAATATTTGGAACTCTGAAAAAAGAAGGAAGACATGTTTGTTAGTGTATTGAATTATGCAATGAATAAATATAGCGATATTCACTGAGTCACAGCCATGATAAGACAGTTACCAGGAGAGGCAGTAAATGTTGGTCCGTGACACAGTGAGGACGTATGAATTGTAACTGGTGTTTTCTTCGATATAGGCACGAACCCTAGCGCATTACAATAATGATAATATAGCACTTCATAGGGATGGAGGAAAAACTTGTGGGAAAACTTTGTTGTCGCATAAAATATTGATTCTTTTATCAAACCCTAAAACAAGACAATACTTATATAATCAAATACCAGACGAGCATAATTGCGAGTGAAAGATCAAATTTACAAGTTTGGGAATGACCGTGGCGTGGCAATCGTCATCCTTACGTATCCAGACAGACGAAATGCTAATGAAGATGATAAGCTCATTTGGCTGCAACAGTAAACTACTGAGGATCTGTCTATGCGGATGTGTGCCAGTTACATCGATCAACCGAGCCTTCCGGCGTACTGCGAGTTTTAATCCTCCATTCGTATGCAAATCGGATTCATCGCTAGTTGGAGAATTATTAGGTGGCGCGTCGCGACGGTTCATGGTACTATGTGTTATTGGTGGAGGGGGCGAACAAAGGTGGGATAGTGGAAACCTGCCTGAGAGGCAAATGTGGAGAGGGAAGTTTTCAGACAAAGTGTTTGGCATTGAAAGCCTTCATGATGCCATGATATATAGGTTAATTCAATGTTTGTTTCCGAGTGACTCATATACATCTTTCGATATCGTCAGTCATCCCCAAATTTCAATTCAGCTTTAAGTAGCTGGGTTGATGTCTAATATGGAACTAATATGAAAATGAAACTTCTTGTCAGAAGTTTTCGATGTGGTGTGTTTCAAGTTGACTGAAACTGAATAGGCCAAATACCTGTCTCTGCGGAACAAGGAAGGTCTAACCGATGAAGATGGATTTTAATACTTCAAATGAAGAAAGAATTTTCATTGAGTCCAGTTACATATTCCAACCAAAAAACGTTATCAAAAACCACGAAAGGAAGGTCTCTTAAACGGAAGAAGACCACGCGAACGATAACTTCCTTCGGCTTCGGAGCAATGCTTATAAAGTCTTATTGCATCCTTCGCATTGACATTCATTCGGTTAAAAACTTTAAGGATCATATCGTTTATTTTCAATTTTAGAATAATTACTATCTCAGAAAACTAGTTCTTTCAAATCAAATATTCCTTAATACTTTCAGACAAGCGCGTAATTATACTTACTGCATGTCTATAAAATACTGAAAAAGGCTAGTAATCTCACAAATTGAAAATAAACTCAGTGAAAAAGCAGCGGAACTGATGAGTTTTTGTATCACTATTCTTGTGAAACAAGTGATTTAACCCCATTGCTATGAGATTCACAGAGAATTCACCAAGTACGTTTGACAACAAACACAACGCAAAAATGCATCCGATAAAAAAATCGCTGAAACAAGTATATTGAACATAGTTTTGACAGGTTTGGTTCCAAATTTTCACCAAGAAAAATGTTTAAATATTTCTCATGTGAAACTAAGAGTATTTGACGAAAGGCAATAAATTTCAAAACAAAATTTGATTATAAAAATAATCCAGCCATTCGCAAATTTTCCTATACAATAGGATTATCGGCAAACGTCGAACAGAAATAATTCAAAAGCCCCATACGACCGCCGAATCACGTCTATCCAACGCCTAGCAAAGTTTTCCTGCAAGGATATACTTTGCAAATTGGATCTCCAATTTGCACTAATTGTTAGAGCATTCTCTCTGCAATGCAGAAAGTGCAAAAGAAAATTAAATTGAATCACTTTCAACAAATCAAAATTTCATCGCAAAGAAGCTTAAACTCGCATTCATAACAGAATTTTCAAAATTCTCAAAGATCTAACTTTTCTCAACTTAACACAAAATCCCATATTCAGTTAGCATCCTAGACTCAACCGAATCAAATCAAAAAAAGGGACTCAATCATTCATCAGAACCCGGATTTCAATAGATTCAGTGCTTATAGAATTGATCACCTTAACTCGCGAAATCCAATACCAGATCAATATCTATCATGCAAGTGATTATTACGAATCCCGAAACCTTGGTGCTGACAGTTATACTGATAACTATCAAGAATATTCCAATCCAACTGTTACGTTCATAGCGTTCATCCATATAATTCTAAATACTACGATGAAAACTCAACCGAATGATATGAGAACTTGCAGAATTTCTCTTCATATCCCACATTTTTTGATCCACCGATCAAACAATGGACAGAGCCCATTTCAGAAGAGTTCCGAACAGAGGTAGAAACTTTGAATATATCGAACAATTTCAGCACGAACATTAAATTTCTTAGAACAAATGTTCCTGTTACCTAATCGCTCATAATAAATTCCAAAATCTTATATTGTATCTTATACTAACCAATAAATATAAACAGGTACTGATCTGTTGAACCAAAAACTATATCAACAGTCCAATGAAAATATGGTAATACAAAACACTGATCAAAACATTGTTATATAAGAATCAGCACCTACAATTTACACATAGATCTTTGACAGCCTCTTAGGGTACTATTTTTGGGAACACTTCCACTGTATAGTTTACTTGGCATATGAACAGCTCATAACTGATTTCAAAACCATTCTCCTCATCGAAGTTATACTACTAGAGTTATATTTCGACGAACCCATTTCAAATATAATTGATTTGTCTATGGAAGATAAACTCGATTTCAATTGGAGGTCGTAGGAAATAGATTTTCAAATTCAAATGCAACCTTCTCAATACCAACGCTCTAGTGTTAGCCCTGTTGAAGAAAAGTGTGTGACAACTCAAAGGCCGATTCAGATACATGCGTGCCCATGCAAGGTTTTTGAAGCACGGACGGTTCAAACGTCTTTTACTCACGTTTCTATCACAATTTATTTTTTCCTACAAGCCTGCGTGTTCCGCCCTATTCCCGCACGCAATTTTGTTTGAGAGATGTAATTTTCCCGCACTAGTACGGGAAATTTTTTCCCGCAAGCTAATGTCACTTCAAGTGAGTTTTTCCCGCAATAGTGCGGAAATAATTTTTCTACACGCGAAAGTTTTTTCAAGATCGCCACATAAGATGTTTCAATGCGCTCGTAGAAAAAATCTTGATCCTTACTCATACAGAAAGGTACTCTTCCGCACTCGACTGCTTAACGTCAGTCACATGTGGGAATGGTACTCTTTTCGTACTTGTTAGGATATAGTTATTATCCTAACAAGTACGGAAAGAGTACTATTCCCGCATGAGACTGCCGTTCGGGTAAGCAGTCGAGTGCGTATGAGTAAGGATCAATATTTTTTCTACAAGAGCATTGAAACATCTTATGTGATGCTCTTGAACAAACTTTCACGTGCGGGAATAGTTATTATCCTAACAGGTACGGAAAGAGTACCATTCCCGCATGAGACTACCGTTACCCGAACGACGCAAAGCAAAGAGTACCTTTCCGAAAAAAATTATTACCGCACTAGTGCGGGAAAAACTCACTTGAAGTGACATTAGCGTGCGGGAAAATTTTTCCCGCACTAGTGCGGGAATATGACAACTCTCAAACTAAATTGCGTGCGGGAATAGGGCGGAACACGCACGCTTGTAGAAAAATAACTATTTCAATGCTGCGTGATTCTTCCTATACCCGCAATACTGCGGGAAAAAATTTCCCGCACACTTAAGTCACTTCAAGTGAGTTATTTCCGCACTAGTGCGGGTATAGTTATTATCCTAACAAGTACGGAAAGAGTACTATTCCCGCATGAGACTGCCGTTACGACGCAAAGCGGAGTTCGGGTAAGCAGTCGAGTGCGGGAGAGTATCTTTCCGTATGAGTTAGGATCAATATTTTTTCTACAAGCGCATTGAAACATCTTATGTTGCTCTCTTGAACAAACCTTTGCGTGCGGGAAAAATTATTCCCGCACTAGTGCGGGAAAAACTCACTTAAAGTGACAGTAGCGTGCGGGAAAATTTTTCCCGCACTAGTGTGGGAAAATGACACCTCTCAAACTAAATTGCTTGCGGGAATAGGGTGGAACACGCACGCTTGTAGGAAAAAATTATTACCGCACTAGTGCGGGAAAAACTCACTTGAAGTGACATTAGCGTGCGGGAAAATTTTTCCCGCACTAGTGCGGGAATATGACACCTCTCAAACTGAATTGCGTGCGGGAATAGGGCGAAACACGCACGCTTATAGAAAAATAACTATTTCAATGCTGCGTGATTCTTCCTATACCCGCAATACTGCGGGAAAAAATTTCCCGCACACTTAAGTCACTTCAAGTGAGTTATTTCTGCACTAGTGCGGGTATAGTTATTATCCTAACAAGTACGGAAAGAGTACTATTCCCGCATGAGACTGCCGTTACCCGAACGACGCAAAGCGGAGTTCGGGTAAGTAGTCGAGTGCGGGAGAGTACCTTTCCGTATGAGTTAGGATCAATATTTTTTCTACAAGCGCATTGAAACATCTTATGTTGCTCTCTTGAACAAACTTTTGCGTGCGGAAAAAATTATTCCCGCACTAGTGCGGGAAAAACTCACTTAAAGTGACAGTAGCGTGCGGGAAAAATTTTCCCGCACTAGTGCGGGAAAATGACACCTCTCAAACTAAATTGCGTGCGGGAATAGGGCGGAACACGCACGCTTGTAGGAAAAAATTATTACCGCACTAGTTTGGGAAAAACTCACTTGAAGTGACATTAGCGTGCGGGAAAATTTTTCCCGCACTAGTGCGGGAATATGACACCTCTCAAACTAAATTGCGTGCGGGAATAGGGCGGAACACGCACGCTTGTAGAAAAATAACTATTTCAATGCTGCGTGATTCTTCCTATACCCGCAATAATGCGGGAAAAAATTTCCCGCACACTTAAGTCACTTCAAGTGAGTTATTTCTGCACTAGTGCGGGTATAGTTATTATCCTAACAAGTACGGAAAGAGTACTATTCCCGCATGAGACTGCCGTTACCCGAACGACGCAAAGCACGTTTCCACAATAATAGAGTCGTCCTGTCCTGTCCCTGCCCAATAAATAATAACCAACTGTTCAACTTATACTTCCTCACAAATGAAGCCGTGATCCCACACTTAGTCAGTCTCAGCGCCATCCGTATGGAAAATCAAGAATTATACTTATCGGAAATCGCAGATACCTGGAAGAGTTAACAGTAATAATTCCAACAGAGTTCGGAAATTTATGCCAGACATTATCAATAATATCGAATAAAGTGGAAAAATGAGGCAAAAATCTGACAGAAAACAACTACTTCCCTGGTTGAACCATTCTGGATTCCATGTTATCCATTACTTCTTCGAACATTGATGGTGCGTTGTTCTGTCCAAGTGGCATTCGTACAAACTCATAATCACCACTCTAAACCGTGGAGGCAGTTTTCGAGATGTCTTTGGCTCTGGCGGATTCCAGAACTGAGGTCTTGAGATATTGGTAGCGGGCATCTATTGCTCACAGTAGGTTCATCAAACTTTCTGCCTCGATTTCTTCTGAAACGACTCACACAGAGGATCACTATGGGAAAATAGGAATGAGTATGATGCCATCTCCTAACATTTTGTTTAACTGTTTCTTCACCTCTTGTTCAATAACCTGGTGATAGCTATATGGCTTCGTTGAAACGAGTTTATCGTCTTTTGTGTCAATAGAGTGTTTTATTCCGTTGGTGAAGGGTAGTTTATCAACCACTGAATTAAATATATCCGAATTTCAAGGCAAACATCCGTAATGAGTTCAGCCTCTTCTTCAAGTTGTTTTAAACGCAGCTGATTCTGGAACTAAAAATTCAAGTCTGTATATTTGAATTTTTAGTCCTGTAATAGTAATTATCCTAACCCAAACGACGCAAAGCGGAGTTGTTCTGGTAAGCAGTCGAGTGCGGGAGAGTACCTTTCCGTATGAGTTAAGATCAATATTTTTTCTACACGCGAATTTAAAAAATGTATGTAGCACTCTTGAACATACTTTCGCGTGCGGGATAAATTTTTTTCTACAAGCGTGCGTGTTCCGCCCTATTCCCGCACGCAATTTAGTTTGAGAGGTGTCATATTCCCGCACTAGTGCGGGAAACATTTTCCCGCACGCTAATGTCACTTCAAGTGGGTTATTCCCGCACTAGTGCGGGAAGAAGTTTTCCCGCACGCGAAATTTTGTTCAAGAGCGTTACATAATTTTTTTTTAAGCGCTTGTAGAAAAAATCTTGATCCTAACTCATACGGAAAGGTATTCTCCCGCACTCGACTGCTTACCCGAACTCCGCTTTGCGTCGTTCGGGTAACGGCAGTCTCATGTGGGAATAGTACTCTTTCCGTACTTGTTAGGATAATAACTATACCCGCACTAGTGCGGAAATAACTCACTTGAAGTGACTTAAGTGTGCGGGAAATTTTTTCCCGCAGTATTGCGGGTATAGGAAGAATCACGCAGCATTGAAATAGTTATTTTTCTACAAGCGTGCGTGTTCCGCCCTATTCCCGCACGCAATTTAGTTTGAGAGGTGTCATATTCCCGCACTAGTGCGGGAAAATGACACCTCTCAAACTAAATTGCGTGCGGGAATAGGGCGGAACACGCACGCTTGTAGGAAAAAATTATTACCGCACTAGTTTGGGAAAAACTCACTTGAAGTGACATTAGCGTGCGGGAAAATTTTTCCCGCACTAGTGCGGGAATATGACACCTCTCAAACTAAATTGCGTGCGGGAATAGGGCGGAACACGCACGCTTGTAGAAAAATAACTATTTCAATGCTGCGTGATTCTTCCTATACCCGCAATACTGCGGGAAAAAATTTCCCGCACACTTAAGTCACTTCAAGTGAGTTATTTCCGCACTAGTGCGGGTATAGTTATTATCCTAACAAGTACGGAAAGAGTACTATTCCCACATGAGACTGCCGTTACCCGAACGACGCAAAGCGGAGTTCGGGTAAGCAGTCGAGTGCGGGAGAATACCTTTCCGTATGAGTTAGGATCAAGATTTTTTCTACAAGCGCTTAAAAAAAAATTATGTAACGCTCTTGAACAAACTTTCGCGTGCGGGAAAACTTCTTCCCGCACTAGTGCGGGAATAACCCACTTGAAGTGACATTAGCGTGCGGGAAAATGTTTCCCGCACTAGTGCGGGAATATGACACCTCTCAAACTAAATTGCGTGCGGGAATAGGGCGGAACACGCACGCTTGTAGAAAAAAATTTATCCCGCACGCGAAAGTATGTTCAAGAGTGCTACATACATTTTTTAAATTCGCGTGTAGAAAAAATATTGATCTTAACTCATACGGAAAGGTACTCTCCCGCACTCGACTGCTTACCAGAACAACTCCGCTTTGCGTCGTTTGGGTTAGGATAATTACTATTACAGGACTAAAAATTCAAATATACAGACTTGAATTTTTAGTTCCAGAATCAGCTGCGTTTAAAACAACTTGAAGAAGAGGCTGAACTCATTACGGATGTTTGCCTTGAAATTCGGATATATTTAATTCAGTGGTTGATAAACTACCCTTCACCAACGGAATAAAACACTCTATTGACACAAAAGACGATAAACTCGTTTCAACGAAGCCATATAGCTATCACCAGGTTATTGAACAAGAGGTGAAGAAACAGTTAAACAAAATGTTAGGAGATGGCATCATACTCATTCCTATTTTCCCATAGTGATCCCCTGTGTGAGTCGTTTCAGAAGAAATCGAGGCAGAAAGTTTGATGAACCTACTGTGAGCAATAGATGCCCGCTACCAATATCTCAAGACCTCAGTTCTGGAATCCGCCAGAGCCAAAGACATCTCGAAAACTGCCTCCACGGTTTAGAGTGGTGATTATGAGTTTGTACGAATGCCACTTGGACAGAACAACGCACCATCAATGTTCGAAGAAGTAATGGATAACATGGAATCCAGAATGGTTCAACCAGGGAAGTAGTTGTTTTCTGTCAGATTTTTGCCTCATTTTTCCACTTTATTCGATATTATTGATAATGTCTGGCAAAAATTTCCGAACTCTGTTGGAATTATTACTGTTAACTCTTCCAGGTATCTGCGATTTCCGATAAGTATAATTCTTGATTTTCCATACGGATGGCGCTGAGACTGACTAAGTGTGGGATCACGGCTTCATTTGTGAGGAAGTATAAGTTGAACAGTTGGTTATTATTTATTGGGCAGGGACAGGACAGGACGACTCTATTATTGTGGAAACGTGTGGAAAGACGGATACTACGATATAGTCGATTTTATTCGTTTCATCAAAGACCCTAATAATGAACTTTCCCATCTTCACAGAAATGACCGCGAACGGACTCTGAAATGAAAATAGCTGAAGCCGTACTGCGACCTGAATATATGAATATATTATAGTATACTGGAACCGTTAGATATCTCAAATAACTTGAATGGACCTACTTCTGACTGGAAATGAAGTAAATATAGAATATATCACGATGAAGAACTAGACGAGAATAGAGCGCGACGGC